>OV838923.1:4136785-5500714 GCA_929442735.1 Watsonalla binaria
CCACCGTAGCCCAGCGAGTGGTGCCCCGGGTGTCCCATGCCTGCGCCGCCCGCTCCCTGCGGACCGTTGCCCGGCGGCGGCCCTCCACCCATTGCTAGAGGGCCCTAAAATATACTAGTAATTAAAATAGGACTCCCTTTACTTATACGCGATCGGTCGTATGTTCGTAACCACCTCCTCGTTATGAATGATTTGAACATTATAAACGATCCAAATTCCCATAATTAAATGGTTTATTTTTATTTCCATAGCCCACCTGATTTACCTGAGGTAGCCTTATAATTAATGAAAAATGTTTGCTTTAATGTTTGTTTTTACACTCTTCCCATATTTAGTACATTCAAGTTCAGAATCTACAAATGTTGATGCCACATACAATGTGTATTCAGTTACTGCTTTTAATAATCGAGAAAGACATCTATTATATTACTATGATGTAAAAAATCGAATATTACGTTTCTTGAGTAGCATAACTAATGAAGCGGTTCTACCAATGCGTGTGCTCGTCGATGATTGCTGTGGAGAGTTGTTTGAACAGTCGCTCCGACAACGCGACATAGAATATAACTTTTTACATGTTCGTAACTATACAATGTAAGTGATTTATCAGTCAACACTAAGCCTCTGATTTGCAACTTTACTTCAGTAAAAGCCTTTCAGAAATAATTGAGACATAAGAAAATTACTACATATTCAATATTATCACCTCTAATTAAGATAACACCTTGAATTTTGATCTGCATTAGGGGAACAAAATAGAATCTTACAATCTGATACATAGATTCTACCATACTTTTCAGCAATAAAACAGATTCTGATATAAATTCAATGACAAGATTCACAAATTTTACACAAAGATTCCTTACATGGGAGGAAATAGAACACTGGGTGACACTGAAAGAAAAAAGGCATCCTATACTGAAGAAGATTGTACTGGGGCACACATATGAGAAAAGAGAATTGTTTGTGTTGAAGTTATCAACTGGTAATAATGAGCCTTCAGTGTTCCTGATGGGTGGCGAGGAGGGCAGAGATTGGCACTCACCAGCAATACTGCTCAGCTTTGTCAATGACATTATTAAAAACAACAGTGGGCTTCGAAACTTGTTGGATTTATACAATATTTACATAGTACCAGTCTTTAACCCTGATGGCTATGAATATAGTATGCACTATGTAAGTACATTTTTGCAGATCATTACAGTAAGAAAAATAATAAGTAATACAGTCAAATATTATCTTAGATACTTTTTTTAAACTAAACATTTATCTGTAATTTCATATAAAGTTCTATTTTGTAAAAATGCATAATTAGATATAAATTTTGTGACAGGAATCTCTAATTCTAATGAAATAAACAAACAGGTTTGAATTCAAAGTTGTGATTATCAAACCTGTTTGAAATAAAAAAACCTGCTGCCATAGTTAATTAATAACTAAGCCAAGGGTTTTACAACAGATTTGTATTCCAATAGGATCCATTTTGGAAAAAAAATCGAAAAGTATTTTTCCATGAGAAGAACTGCCGGAATAAAACCATACCCATTGGGGTGAATATAGATAGAAATTGGTATTTTACTGGTGATACAATGGAATGTAAGTAAAAGAACCTTGCAAAATTAACCCTTGACATAGTGAAGTATGATGATCTCCTACCGAATTTCGGTTACGGCGGCAAATCTCAACGAGGATCAGTCATGTGCGCAGGAGATATTATAGTGCACAAGTATGTGCGCAAACACAGGTGCATTCTTTATTCCCTCACTCTCATAGTCCGAAAAATTAAAACATAGTGAGATGTCACGTGAATAATTCTATGTTGATTTTTATGCGAAAATAAGGTCTTGATATGGTCAATTTTGAACATCAATTGCAAACCGAAGCAGATATTTTTGTCATAATAATTTTATTTGCTTCCTAAAATTATACCCTATCACATATTTTAACAGCTGTCCTCCTGTTGCTGTTTCCCCGACATCCTGTATATATGCCTTAATTGTAATGTTTTAGTAGAGCATGCTGCATGTGACCCTGTATACATTGGAAAGAAATCACTATTGGAAGCTGAACCCCAAGCAGTATCTCAGTTTCTCAATATATTAGCTCCCAATTTAATGGCTTTCGTAAACATAAGGGGCTTTCATAGGCTGATTCTTCTCCCATATGCTGACTACACTGAACACACAAGTAACTATGCAATGTTGGCAAGTATCTACAGTTAATATTCTTTTAAAATGAATTTAAATAGAAAGAGCCGTGGGCCTCGGGGTTTGAGTAGTCGCCTGCTACGCAAGCAATGCAAGTTCGATTCCCAGCGGGGCCTGTACCAATGAGTTTTTCTAAAAAACATATGTACAGTGATTTCACACCACGTGCTTTACGGTGAAGGAAAACATCGTGAGGAAACCTGCATATTTCTGAGAAGTAATTCAAAGGCGTATGTATAGTGCCTGAGACGGCGATAGACTCACCATCCATCACTTTGGCACTTAATCAATAATTCGGTGAAAAGTGGGTGTTGTGATAACAACACCTCTGCCTACCCCTTCGGGGTATACAGGCGTGAGCATATGTATGTATGTTAAATAGATATTTTATCCAAAATAAAAGATGGGACCAACAATTTTCAAGCTGCATTCAAACATTTGCAATGTTATTTATAGCAATCATATTTTGAACATTCATAAGTACCTTATTAGGGCCTAAACTGAATAAATCATTTTCATTTCAATCATTTCATCATTTTTAACATGGACATTTTCACATTGTTTATATAATCTTTTTTGTCAGATTGAAATTTTGACATCAACTTGTGAGAAACTTCAAGAAAACTTCAATACCACTTATTACTATGGAAACACTGCAAGTTTTCTCTGTAAGTCTGATTATAATAACAATAAAAATCTGGGCTTGTGCATGTGTATGTCTAGATGTTCATTCAATCATATTATTTCTAATATACAAAGCTAGTCTGCTCCAGAGCCAGGTGATATGTCCCCCAATAGTTAAAAAGTTTACATATTGCATTGTTTCAGTTAATGCCACTGGCAATTGTGCTGATTGGGTGAAGAAGAAGTTAAATATTCCTATTGTGTACACAGTGTACTTAAGGTACAAGGATTATTATGTCCCTCAAGCACGTCACACATCCATCCTAAAAGGTCAATTCATCCTTATCATTAAAAGAACATTGATCCTGGCACATAGCATCTATCGTCCTCTGTTTAATAGTCAGGTTAAAAGCACCTTACACAAAGCTTTTGTTATACTCATTTTCACCTTATTTTCAAAGTAGTGACTTTGCAAACATCGTACTCATTCCTGCATATTTGCTAATTAAATAAAACATATTCAGATATTATACCTGCTTATCATAAAAAAATAACTCATCCCACTGCGTGTTTATGTTCTTCCCATCCATTGTAAGAATTATTTGCATTGTTTTACCTGCAATGCCTATGTTTTGCAAATTAGGTTAGGATCCAAGCTGAGGATTATTCCAGAAAGAGCATTCTAAATGGAAAGAAACCTTTCTGGTTATATTAACCAACACTAAACTAGACTTAATGCACAATATCAAAGAATGAAAATATTGAAACTAGTAAAGTATAGGTATGCCATAGTTTGGTTACTGAAGACACGGAAGATTTAGCATATATAGTTCTTTTGTGTTGTCAAGAACCCCAATACTCTGATAATGGTATCATGGTACCACAAAATAAATTGATAAGCATTTGTTTACATTTTGTAATCAATATATACAAACAATCAATTTTCAATACTAACAAGGCAATAACATACATAATGTACTTTGAAAACACACAAGAATCAATATAATACTAAATCAAATTTGTATTCACAATATAGTACAAGATACTAAAGTTTTAAAGGCCTTGACTAAGGTAGGTAACTCTTATCAGAATAAATATTTACCTGTCCTGGAGGCATGTGTCCAATTTGATGCTGCATATATCCATGTGGGGGTGCCTGGCCTGGCATATTGGGGTGCTGTGGAGCACCAGGCATGTTGGGGTGGCCATTTGGTCCTGGAGCGTGCCCTCCTGATGGCATAGGATGGCCTGGGGGCCCTGCCATGTGTGGACCCACCATGTGTGGGGGCATCTGGTGCCCACTAGGCGGCATGCCAGGATGTTGTTGAGGGACACCTGGAGGACCGTTACTGTTAGGAGGAATAGAATGCGAGGGTCCCGACGGAGACATATGATTGGGCATAGGAGCTTGCCCAGCTCCAGTTGGATGAGAGGGTGGCGGTCCATTAACGTGTTGCTGACTGTACGGACTATGCGGCGACTGCGGTGGCGCCGGGCTCTGTATGGGCGGCCCCATGGGACTCGGTGCCTGTGGCGGAGGCATGGGGCTGTTCTGAGGAGACGGACTAGCCATCTTTTTCTTATTAGCTATAGCTGTTCATATCACAACTCCCACTTAGTTTACGCCTGATGGCGGATCGGATTTTCTCTATAAGTGGCGTTGAAAATGACACTTCACTTGGCGAGCATTCATTCGCTTTAGTTCGACAGGCTAATTGAATTGAAGTTTCTTGAAATCGGAAATGCTGTAAAATTAATACGAATTACAAAACAATAGTGTTCATTCACATTCACTGACTCATGGTGTAATCACAAGCACAATTCTAATAACTTCTTTTCATTTTCCCCAATCCAACCAAACCAAACTACAAAAAAAGCCAAGCCATAGACCAGCTACTAGACAGACTGCCGACCAAAGACATTTTTTTTAAAACTCCGACAAACTAAACCGAAGAATTACTGTGACTACACACTGTCAACTAACCTCTACTTCAGAGCTTTCACTATTTTATGGTAATTCTTCGTCTGTGGTGACTGTGGAAAAATGCTACTTCGAATGTCAGAAAATTGTTGACAAAGTAATGACAACTTATGTCAGAGCAAACATGCTATTAAATTAGCTGAACCAACCATCTCCTTACATGGAATATTTACCGATTTCAAATGAGGAAATTAGACAATACAATAAAAGTTAAATTAAGTGCTTGTCGTCCCGATTTTTCTTTATAATGTACGAGTTACTAATTGCTATAATATAATTCTTCACTTACTATCAACATTACAATAGTAGAAATGGACGAAGAGGAATATTCCGAAGCAACATGGACATACATCTCACTGTGCGCCGAACCAACGGTTTATGAAGGAATACGATTCGCAAAGGATTTAATAATTGCCAACATTGTTTTACGCGCTATTATACAAATCATTACATTGCCTCATAATGTGCGGCACAGTTTATGCCTAGTTATAGGAAGTTTCCTTTTATACTATTCCATTGGCCCAGCTTTTTTATGGACCGTGGGTCTCACTACTGGGTCCTACATATTAATTATACTTCTATCGTTTATCACAAAAAAATGGAGAGGTTTAGTGATTTCTGTTTCCATTATTACATTTCTGCTGTCCTGCGAAATTTATGTTTTGAATCCAAAGATGTGGCAGCAAATTCGAGGCATTCAAATGATAGCAGCAATGAAGATTATCTCCGTCGCCATAGAGTTAGACAGAGATTTGTTCAAAAGTATGTTGAATCCAGTGGAATTTGGAGGGTATGTATTATGCCCTGCTAACTGTATTTTGGGGCCATGGATATCATTCCACACATATAATCAATATCTTGATGTAAAATTTCTGACCAGGAGGTGGTTGAAAATTATTATAGAGAATCTCTGTTTGTCCATGATTTTCCTGGTGTTATCAAATTGCATTGTTCCCTGGTATATTGATGATGAATCATCTAAGTGGCTATTGGCATACAGAGATGCACAGGCATTTAGAATGTCTCATTATTTTGTTTCCAGTATGTCTGTGGTGTCAATGATAAGTGCTGGCTTTGGATTGACAAATGATTGTCATTCTGAACTGCAAATTACCAAACCATTTTTTATAGAAATACCAAGATCTTTAGTTCAAGTTGTAATCTATTGGAATATCCCAATGCATCAGTGGTTGAAAAATTATGTATTCAAAACTTGTCATCCTTATGGGCAGTTCACAGCTATATTTGTAACATATGCTGTCTCATCATTGCTTCATGGTCTCAACTTCCAAGTGTCTGCAGTGCTCCTCAGTATAGGGACATTCTCTTACATAGAGTATAACTTGCGTTATAAAGTAGCGTCAGCTCTAGAAGTGTGCTGCCTTGCAAACCCTTGTGTAAAACAATGTGAACACAAGTATAAGAAAAGTAGTGTACTTGCCATATTCACAAATGCACTATTTTCAATAATTACTATCACCCATCTGGCTTATCTAGGTGTAATGTTTGAAGCATCATTCTCTGTACAAGAATCAGGTTATTCATACTTTCATACTGTAAGCAAATGGGAAAACCTTAATTATTTCAGTCATGGTTTTGCAACTTTTATGTATGTGATATATTTAATGATGTGATAAGTGATAAGATTATTCTCTTTTGAATTTTAAAGTTTTTACAAATTATTATACACTTTTTGAATCTGTTTCTCTTAGAATGTGATCTCTTTCAGTATTAGAAGTTGGTTGAAATTAAGACAGAACAGAACTACAGTAATTGCTTGATTAGGTAATTATTAATTGTTTACTATAGTTAAGTACAATAACAAAACCAGTAGTATAGTATTAGTATTTTATCAAACTTCCTAAAATGATAGCTAAATTAGGTATAGGGATACTCAAGTGACTTAACTAGCTTTATTTTCTTTTATTCATGAATCACACTGTAATACTCTTGCCACTGCCAAGTTCAATCTTGTCAATTCAATTTTATACATACATAGAAATATATTATAGTTTAATAATTACTTATATTAAGAATAAAACTACAATAAAATTTTATTGCAGATTATATTATGTTGAATTATTTGTCTAAATTGATCAATTGTTCAGCCATTGTATTCCAGTGTTTATGATTTGAAACTGCTGTGTAAGTTTCTTATTGTATGACATTATATTTACAGAGTGTCTTTCATCATGATTCATATTGACTTGTATCCTGTAATTGAGTCGTTCAGGTGTTGGGTGCTCACAACATGGTTCAAGGTTGTAAATAACATCACTGTTGGAGCTAAAATACTCTGGTCTGGTGTACACAATAACATTCTTATGTTCCTTAGTCACTTTCTGGATCATGTTAAGTAAATTCTTTATGTATAAATCCATTTTCGTTATTTTAAAACTTTGTTCAGACCAATAGAAAGCAGATAATGTGTCAAAAATAATCAATGATATGTTAGAATGGTCTATCAAAATGTTTTCTAAATTATGTATGGTGGTGTAATAATGAGAGACATCATATATATGGACTATATGAAAATTGCATAGTGTCTCATGCAGCAAGCTATCTGGCTCAATATTATATTGTGCGTAGGATTTAAGACGACATATTAGCTTTCTTCTTAACAAGTTGATAAAGTAGTCATAGTTGAAATTGCCGTCCACGTCAAACACTAGTACTCCTGCTTCTACACCACCAACTTTGATAGGAATTAAAGCTTCGCAAATTATATCCGCAACTAAAACAGATGTGCTCGTGTCACTGAACATTTCAATAATATCTCCTTGCCTTGGTCCGGAGTTGAATAAGTTGGGGTAAAAGTTTTTTATTTCGGTTTTCTTATTTAACCTTGCTAATAACTGTATCCCTGATTCCATTTTAAACTTCAAAGTATTCATATTGTTGTTTAACTTTTTGTGGTTTTAAGAAGTTAGTTTTAGTTGCTGATAATGATGATTACGAAGTTTAACTAACTAACTGGTTCCATCCAACCCAAATAAAAGTCAAACTGCCGCCATGCTTACTAGCTAGTATAGGAATAGCAAATATGTATTTGACCACAGTTCATTCATAAATTTATTTAAGTCTATGGTTAATTTAGTCTGTCTCAAAAAATAAAACGAACAGCTTAAAACTTAACGAGGTTGTTATCAAATGTTTACTTTCATTCGTAGACCCTATTTCGGTGGTCCTTTTTACACTTAGGGTGTAACCTCATGCAGCCGCTTGACGCTCCTTTCCAGTGACAAATCTGGTCACGTGATATGTAGCGACAAAAGTAAACATTTTAAACTTTGTCGCTGGGAAGCATCAAGAGTGTAAGTAGTCTGTTAATTGGAATTCCTCTTCACCAACTTGCACATATGGTATAGCCATTCCATCAACCGTTAGCTTTTCTGGATCGGGTACACTCGTGTCTCTCTGCTTGCTCTTTTGGCCCATCTTTGAATCACGACAAATACCACCATAATTTCGCCAAAAACAGTACTATATTGTAATTTTTATGCACTCCTATTTCTTTCACTTGTATCACTGCCACGAGCTAAGAAGATGTTAGGAAATCAGCAAAATAATGTCACGTGACCAGATGTATCGCTTCAATCGAGCGACGAGCGGCTGCTTGAGATTACACCTTGATTTTTTTATAAACGTAAAAATGTTGTTGAGGACTCTCGGCGGCGGCGCCTTCAAATCGATGCATTGCATTATAAAGCTAAGTTTATATGTTGGATAGAAATGATTATCCAATAAAAATTAAACTAGACAAATATGTTTTTTTTTTTATATTTACTTTGTCTGTATAAAAGTCTTTATTCATTGCCTTGCTTTAACCATAGATATTAAAAACGATATAGATGCCTCAGGTGCCTCACTCGGCTGACATTGGGTACGTTCCACTTAACGCCCGCAATGATTGTAACACCCTCTGCGAGCGTCGTTGCGAGCGATCGCTCGACGTCATAGCTGACGTCACTGTTCGCGACCACATCGCGCCCACTTCGCTCACAAAATATTGGTGGGTCAGAGTGGGCTTTCACTAAAATGTAGCGGGAATTCGAAAAAATAACAATGGCCACGAGACAAATAACGTTTTACAACCCCGAAACTGACATTGCAGTAGAATTGACAGTGTCAGTGGAAGATGCTAAACGTGCTGAAAATGGTACCATAAATTCACGGGAATCCATGTTGAATTAAATTTAACCTAATCGCGAAATATTTACTCACAAACCCGACAGTTGTACGTTTTTACCATGCCGCCATATTGCGAGCACACAGCGCTCAAGTTGTGCGTTCCACCTATAACATTCGCCTACAACGCCCGCGGCGTTTTTACGTTAGTGGAACGGCAACTTCAGCGGTCGTGGTCGATGGCGTTGCGGGCGTTAAGTGGAACGTACCCATTATATTATATTGATTAGAGGTGTAAAAGTAACAAAAAAAAACATACCCGTATGTATTCGTTACTATATATTCAGTACTCGTTACTATCGTATCGTTACTCGTTACTCCTAATACCTCATAACATGCTATGTTATGCTGAAGAAACAAAAAAAAAATAAAACAACCTGTGATTTTATTAATTCTTTGAAAATTAAGTCATAGTGAAATTAGTTTAGAATTTCATGACAGACTAAAACTTTAACTTTCGTTTATTTTTATAGTTATTCATACTATTACATAAACATTTATGAAATTTAAGTGGCAAAATTTTTTCACAAGTGTATACTTTTATACACGCATCAACGCAGCGTTACATTATTGAAACAGCGTATGTAACCATGATACGAAACATGCGAGTAACGAAAAGTATTCGTGAGTAACGTTTCGTTACTCGGTATTAGATGGTGTACCCGTTACTCAGTAACGAATACATACGGTTTGCTACAACTCTAATATTGATAGTTTAGTTTGTAAGCGAGTGTTCTGTCTGACTGACAGCTTCGTTCTATAATTGTTCGTGATATTATCCGGGAAGAACCTAATACTATTTTGTTTGAATGTAATATTTTGTCAGTTTTATCTTTATAGTTTAGGTATACCTCATTAAATAAATTTAATATCTATCTTGTACTAACCACTCAGTATGCGGTCGAATAAACATGCTGTATTATTATGTTTCGTAGCATTAAATTTCAGTTTAAGTTATGTTGTCGCCGAATTTATCACAGCTACGGTTCTCGGTTCAGCTTTTCTTGCTGGTGGTTGGTATAAATGGGATACACTGAAGGATAAAACAATCTGTCGTTTCACGGAATGCTGTAATGATGAATATATACCGTATGACATCGAAAGTAAGTTTAAACCGTCTATTACAATTTAAATATATATATATTATTACAACCTGATTGTCCCATATATTATTGAGAAGGAGCTTATTGTTAGAGTAGTCATAATATAGTTTAAGGGTCATTGGCCAGTCAGGCCCTGGTTTGCATTCATCCCATCTGCTTTCGTCCGATGGTTGTGAAGAGCTGGAGCTGTTTTGGTCTAGTGCAAACTTGAATATAATAAACCTCAATAAAAATGTATCATAAAACATAGATATAGGTTTTATGTAATATAATGTTTAGTGGGTACTTATTATATTAATTTTGGTATTATTGTATGCTTGTTTGATGCAAGCACCAGCTATAAAGCCAGTGGCCTAACTTAAGTTGAATAACAATTGCATATTCTTATATGTTTTCAGAATTACAGCAGTCATTTTCCCTACGCATGTTTGGACAACCTCTAGTCAATGAAATAGTCAATATTTTGAAAGCACATAAAGAAGCTTACAGAGATGAAAACAAACATAACAAAAAAGCCTTAGTATTGAGTTTGCATGGTTGGTCCGGTGTGGGGAAGAACCATGCTGCTAACATGCTTGTCGAAGCTATTTATAAAAAAGGCATGCAGAGTAAATATGTTAAAGTGTTTATGGGAAAAAAGGATTTTGATTGCACTGATTTACAAAAGAAAAAAGTATGGAAAGACAATTTAATTATGATTTACTAATAATTATATAAACCTATCTTATTTTTTAAACATCATAAGTATATTTTTTATTTGCAGGTGGAATTGATTGCCACTGTTAATGCACTTGTTAAAAACTGTCCACGATCTGTAATAATATTTGATGAGATCCATGACATGTGCCCATCAGTTCTAGATGCCATAAAACCTATGCTGGACCATCATTATGCTGTTGATGGTGTTGATTACAGGTACTTTTACTAATAGCTATAATATTCTGTTATAAGTGTTTTTTTTTCATTCCTTGATCCTTGATTTATTTATTTATGTTTTAGGGGCTAATTTGGACAGTGTATAAACTAACAGCATATTGTGTATTAATTTATTGATAGGATGTCAACAGCAATGGATGAACAATTCTTTTATGATAACTTGTGGCAATGAATGTAACTATTGCTGAACTTAGTCTCTAGTTTAAAATATTTTTGTGAAAGGTCTTTTTAAGAGTATATATGCTTTAACTCATTCGATGCAAACAATGCATCTGCGCATCATCCAACAGTGAGGGAATTTACGAAGAAGACAAAAAGTTGGTAGTGAATGTGTTAATCAAACAAATTGTATGTAATTTGCATAAGGCATCTAACAAAAAATATTTTAGAGAGAAAGCTTAGAATTTTGTAACACATTTTTAAGTGCTATGCAAATCATGAAGAACATATCTGTTGAAGATTGTTATAATAATGTCTTCAATTATATATTTGTGACATTCAATTGATTCTTTTTTGTTGTTTTAGGGATAGTATCTTTATATTTATTTCAAACACTGGAGGTCAAGAAATAGCAACAAATCTTTTAGACCTATATAAGCAAGGTGTGACAAGAAATAATGTTGAATTTCATGATTTTGAACATATTATAAGAAGAACAGCATACTTTCAAGGTTAGTATTTGCAGGAGAACCATTTTTGATTTCTCTGAATTTATGCCCTGTCCTATTTTCTGCACTATTACATACATAATATAGATGAAATAAATATTTTGCAGGTGGTTTTGAGAAAGCTGCTCCAATAGCGCATCATCTGATAGATCATTATGTACCATTCCTACCACTAGAACAAAACCATGTGGAAATGTGTGCTCTAGCAGAGTTTCGTTCCTATGGCATTTATCACCCTTCCGAGAAGATGATGGAGTAAGTTATATTACTAAACTAGCTGTGCCTTGCGGTTTCACTCGCATAGATTTAATTGTATTCCTGCGAAACCCTGAATGGTTTTTAATAAAAGTAGCCTAAGTTACTCCTTGTAACATTAGCTATCTGCCAGTTTACTATTAAAATCGGTCCAGCCGTTTCTTATCCGGAACAAACAGTCAGACAGATAAATTTTTATAAAATTGTTTTTTTTTACGTCTACTATATATACTTTCGTTTGCATTTAGTGCAAAATCTGTTAATTTGGAATTACAAACAGACACTTCAATTGTATTTATCTGTATAGATAGCATTCAGTCCTTACCTAATGTGTGTTATTAAAATGTTATATTTTCTACAGGGAAGCGATGACCGTTGTAACATATGGTCCAACGGAAGATCAGCCCATCTTCGCAAACAATGGCTGTAAAAGATTTACCAGACACATTCCATATGTGATACAGAAAAATAAACCCAAATCTGAACTTTGAATATTTATGTTAGCTTAAAGCTGTAGCATGTTATGTTGCTGGCCATATAATGTCCATAATAATGTTTGTACCTGTTATATTAAAACAAGTGCTTGTTTGTTCCTTAGGAACACATATCGCACCCTCAGAACGATAGAGGCTCAATTCAACAATAATATATTTTTTAAATCTCTATAAAATACCGGTTTTGAATAAAATTAGGTTGTGCATTGTCGATAAATGTTAAAAAAATCATTTTTTACATTTTTTTAAACTAGATGTTGAAATACATTTTGAGGTCTTAAAGTTAACATTATTATTTTTGCAAATTTTTGAGTTGAGCGCCTACCGTCCTGAGGGTGCGATATTATGACAGTAGGTAGTAAAACACCGTGATTGTCTGTGCAGTTGAGTTGATAAACAGGATTAATCTCTTGAGCCTTGAATGCATTTCTAGGTGTGTGAATCCAATTAATCTGCAATTGAGCCAGCAGGGTGGATGCATTCACTAACACTTCCAGTCTTGTGCATGTTAAGAAAATTGTTATTAGTTTTAAAATACTCCTCTGGGGATCAGGTTTACTTAATTATATCACTGAATGCATTATAAGATACTTAAGAGGCTGTCTGTACCACAACTGTCTAACTACGATGTAAATAGGTACCTAGTGACATGCATTATAAAAAATTATTTACATCTTAGATGTTGAGTGAAAGCTTGAGACTATTTAAAAAGATACTCTACTACTTTAAGATACTATCTATGTCTGTGTTTTAGATTAAGATGTAAGTTTTGAGGTGTTAGGTTGTTTATAAATAGATGTAAAATGTTTTTAAATACAATGAGTAAGGAACCTCAATAAAATGCAAATCTTTGTAATAATGTCAGAGCCTCCGAATGTATTTAAGTACTAGCTGTGCCCTGCGGTTTCACCCGCGTAGATTTAATTTCAATCCCCGCGGAGCCCTAAATGTTTTTTAAATTAAAAGTAGATTATGTTAATCCTTGTAAAATTAGCTATCTACCAGTGAAAGTCCCGTTAAAATCGGTCCAGCCGTTTCGGAAATTAGCCCGAACAGACAGACACATAGAGAAAAAAAATTATATTATATTGTTTTTTTTATATCCGTACCATATATATGGACTTTCATATGCATTTAGTGAAAAGCAGTTATTTTGGAATTAAAAACAGACACTTAAATTTTATTTATCCGTCTACATTTATTACATTAGTACAGGGAACATTGATCTTACTATGTTGATGTAGGTCTAAGTGTAGGCTTTTTCTAAAGTAATAACACAAATTATGAGAAATTAATAATCATAACAACTATAAGGCTACTACAATTTACCATGTCAGATTAATAAAAAGAACTTCAGTAAGTAAAATAGGTTTTATATATTCCTATAGACAATGTTACCAACATCAAAGGTGAAAGTTTTATATACACCTTCTGTGATGGTGTGAAAACATAAATGAATTGTTCAAATAGTTATTTGTGATCAAGATTAAGTATTTTTTGTAACTTATATACCTACTAAATCATGTTTTCTTCCATGACTAATTGCAACGTAAATAAAACTTGTTTTTTTATATCTTGTTGTTTTAAATTTTGCACTTGCTGTTAACCAACGAGAGCTTTTTGTGTCAGTCAAACAAAATCTATAAATATGTATTTAATTAGATTATTCACAGTAAATTAAAATAAGTGATTTTTAACTTATTACTAAAGATTATCACACCATATAAAGTACTTTACACACAATAAAGTACTTTAGCACAAGCATAAGTGTAAAAAATTATCTGGATAACTGAGGTGCTCTGAGAGCCACTGCAGCGGGGTGTCGGGAGGGATCACTATTCCGTGTGTTCGCAGGTTCACTGCAAATAATAATAAAGATGTCCACTAGAGATAAAGTTTATGTTCTCAGATAGTAATAACAATAGCTTAGCTTGAGCAATCTCATCTTACTTCTCACTACTATCATAAATGCATAGATTCGTCAGTCTGTATGCAATGCCATGAAAACTAATCAATTATTTTACTTAAACTTTAGTAGTACTTAACCATTAGAATAATCTGATTTGAGAACATAGGCCACATTTATTCAATAGACCAAGCAGGCAAAACTGTAGGCTGAATCTAGTATAAATGCTTCTTGATATTGATGATAAAACACAATAGATACATACATATGCTCACGCGTGTACTCCCCGAAGGCAGAGGTGTTGTAATTACAACACCCACTTTTCACCGAAGATGATTAAGTGCCAACGTGAAAGATGGTGAGTCCATCGCCGTCTCAGACACTTTACACACGTCATTGAATTACTTCTCAGAAATATGCAGATTTCCTCACGATGTTTTCCTTCACCGTAAAGCATTTGGTGTGAAATCACTGTACATAAGTTTTTTATAAAAACTCATTGGTACAGGCCCCGCTGGGATTCGAACTTGCGTAGCAGGCAACTGCTCAAACCTCAAGGCCACCACGGCTGTTCAAAGCCACCACGGCTCAGACCACAATATTCATACATTATTATAATTATGTACTTCTTATTTCATATTTATGTATAAAGAGATTTTAATGTTTGGATAGATATTTCTGTAATTGAGCCCTTAATATGGAAAAGGGATTACATAAATTTACAAACCATTATCTTTCTCAGGATATAGTTCTGAAGTCATTTGCTTCAGTACTTTCCTGGTGCCATCGCTGTTCTTTGGTGTGATCAGACGTTGATTGCATGTTCCATCGTCGGAATATATTTTTACTGGAATATGCTTAAAGCCCTCACTGTCACCATGTGATTCCATTAGTCTCCTATTGATTGCCCAGAATTGATCAAACTTATCTGTGAAGCATGAGGAAGCATTCTTGGTATATCTTTGATAAAATGTATTTGTTTCTCAAAATGATTTGATGGTGTTGCATTATTAGAATTGTCATATCAAATAATGTTTGGAGTAGAGTCTAGAGCATTAATTTTAAAAAGAGATACCATTCTGTAAACCAAGCCACAATTGATTGTGGTCCTTTTTTTGCATTGTAGACATGACTTGGCCCCTGTGCTTCAATACATCAGCCTCTTTCACAGTAGACATGTAGTGGGCTTCAACAATTTCCCTGAAATTGTTTATGTGAAGAAGTAATCTTATTATATTATTATAATTATTGTTGTAATGTTTAAATACTTAGTAATAAAGCTATAGTTAAAGCTTATATAGCTTTCAGTTTCATATTGTTTATTTTAGTAAGCAGTTTTTCAGTTGAATAATGAATATGATTAAGTTTTTATTAAATTGTTTTACTTGTTTGGGCAATGTAGCAGAGTCTCTTCAGGGAACTTTGTGAAGTGCACAGTTAGAGTCCAAGGCAGTTGAGGATCGTTCCCACAGAACAAATCATATAGGAATCCTATGGGGTAGTGCCACTTTAAAGGCTGCCCATTGTAGTCCAGCCACATTTCATTGTCTGCATTTTCCTGAGATATATAGCGTAAGAAGTGCCTTTTCATCTGGAAATATGAATAAAAAATTTAAATAAAAATAAAATTGAGACTTGGCACTTAATCATGTCGCACCTTCAGAACGATAGGGGCTCAATTCAGGAATTAAATGTTTTTGGAAATCGAAATCATAGATCGGCCGGCAAGTAATTTTGAGTACAATTACTTTATTATTTCTTTACAGTGAAGTCTAGGTTGTGATATGTTGAATAATGAAAAAAAAAACAATTTTTCAAAACATGGGTTAGACATAGTAATCATAATATTTGGAGTTGAGCCCCTATCGTAATGAGGGTGCGATGTGATTTTTTACACTTACCTTGTCAGTTACCAGCGGAAAATAACTGAGCCTGGGCACCATGACATAAAATGGGTCCGGTTGCTGTATTTCCATTATCTCTTCTTGGTATAATTGAAAGCATATAGGCAGTTTTCCGTCCCATATTTCTCGTAAAACCTCTCTGTCATTAGCCATTTATGATGAGATTGGGTTTTATCTCGTCTTCCTTGACGTTAAACACAGAGTATCACAGGGCCTTTGATTCGATACTAATTCAAAAAATATTTATTATTTTAAACACGAAAATGATAGATAAATGGTAAATCGTTCAAACAGGTCTGAAAAACATGCAATCCAATGCACCCATCGAACCAATACAATAAACAAAGCGAGTGTAATTATATTTCTGTCACTGTCATTGTGACTTTTTTGTCAGTACTGTCAGGCATTTGACATAAAGGTGCAAACACATGAAGATTTATAAGTCTGTGTCCGACATGCATATTGAAAAGATTTGTTTGTCGGAGGAATCCACATATTTTTAACATTTTACAAGATTTCTTTCTCAACAATCACTTAACACTGGCGATAATAGTTTTACTTAAGCTCATCGCCATTAAATAAATAAATAAAAGAAATAAAGTGTGTGTCCGTTACGGTCTTGGCGCTATAATGATATAACGATGAAAACCTAAATTAAGAAAAAAATATCTGGAAAGTTTTTGTTTTGACATACATGACATTAATCTTCACGTTCACCCACAATTATTTTATAGTCTATGTTTCTATTTATATGTCAACAACACGTGCGACAATTATTAGTTGAAACATTTTTGTAAAAGCAATTTAAACAGTTTTAGTACTTTATATCATTTTCCTTATTACTACTACTACATGCTTGAGGACTTATACTTGAGCAAAGACTTATACGTGAAAACAGTTTGAAATATAATGGGTAAGAAAAGAAAACTTGCTGCGAAAGATGACGAATTTGAATTCGATCCGATACCCAAACATTTGGTCACTTCTCATATAAAAAAGCAAGAGAAACGTCTTATAGTGATATTAGAAAACGCACAGTTGGAAACTGTGAAGGTATGTTAAAGTTCAATATTATAAAGTGATCAGATGAGCGTGGCTCCACAGCACGCTTGTCCATAGGTGTACAACCTTTGGTAGAATCTTGGAAGTAGGAACAAACAAAGATCATATATATAATTATTTACTTATAAGGATTTTCTTGCTGGGACCTTAACAAAGTTACTCATACTCCCTGTTAAGACTACAGAATAATAAAAAAGTTGTTATCTATCTGGATTTTGTAAGTTAAGGTAAGTTTAACTAACACATTTGAATACTGCTAGGCTCGTCTCAGCTCTTACGCTATACTGGCCGAAATTATCACAGTCCCAAATGAGTTTCACTGACATAGGACTACCAATTTTGTTGTTACATGTATGTGTGTCAACTAACTGGCATCATAGTACAAATATTTCATCCACAAATGTTGTGTCTCAGGTATCAAATCTGTGCATATTTAAGTTTTATATCATAACATTCTCAGATCAATAATTGTCTTAGTTTCCAATACATGCCGTATTGATTTTTCAGAGGGTTAAGCATAAACAATAAGTGGGTAGGTAGGTACTTAATACCAATGTGGCGCAGCATAGATACATACATTTAAGACACACAAACATAAACATACACAATATGAGTATATTCAGTCAACTCAAAGTGGTGAGCACTGCTAATCTGCCTATATGGAATGCATGCTCCTGAATTATCTCCCACATTATTCTGTAAGGTTTCTTAGCTTTGATCTGGATGTCGAGTTTCAGTTTCTATCATGGGAAATACATAATACATAGAGGATATAATTATATTTCATATTTTACACTTGACCTCAAGTGAGAAATGTACATAATAACACAGCTGAGATTACAATCAGAATAGCATGTAGCAGCTGCAAATTCATATGGCATGGCTGGTCTGATGGCTGGCATTCTCATCATACTTGTGAACAGGTGCTGCTTGTGGGGACTGGTCATCTCAAGCTACGCATTTAGATATAATTAGAACTACTAGACTTTTCTTTATGTTAATTTTTACATTTCTAAAGTGATTTATTTTGTTTTATTTTTTTTAAATTGTATAATATTTTTGAAAAGAGTAATTACTGAGTTCTTTGCCAGGTTCTTCTCAGTAAAAGCAACCTTCTGAACCTGGTGGTAGCATGTATAATCCTGTAAATTATGTCATTCTGACAATTTGAAAGTGCTTTGTTAAAAGTCTAATAGAATAAAGATATTTTTGACTTTGACTTTGATCAAGCTGTTGTATTATCCACTAAATATCCCACCAATGAACTTGAGTTCTGAATATGACTGTATTATTTCTGAGATATAAACTTGCACTATTATTATGTTAATTTCAGGCTGGGAACAGTTTTGAATTGTTGAACTGTGATGACCATGCTAATATCTTGAGGAAAAATGACAGAGATCCTGGCTCATGCCGGCCAGATATCACACATCAGTCTCTGCTCATGTTAATGGACTCCCCTTTGAACAGGGCAGGGCTTCTCCAAGTATATATTCATACTGAGAAGAATGTTCTGATTGAAATCAACCCTCAAACAAGGATTCCAAGGACTTTCAAAAGATTTGCTGGATTAATAGGTGTGTAGTATAATTATGAGCATATTGTAATATCAGTAATCACAAGTTTCATACTGTTTTCGTGTAGCGTCACCAACTGTATTTGTATGAGATATTTTAGTTCTTCACGTCACCGGTAGGAGGCGTTGTACAATTTCTCATACAAATATTCGGCGAAGACGCTAGCGAGTATAGATTAGGAGAACAATGGCACACTCGTGATAGGGGTGCTGTTCTCTAATAGTTCCATAGCAAAAGAGTAGGCAATAAAATTAAATTTATTTGTTGCTTTAGATAGGAGACAATATTTTACTTCTGGCAAATATCAATAGATGGCAGTACTAGTATAGTCTTCAGAAAAGAACTTTCAAACCAAATGATAGTTTATTAAATAAGTTTCATGTTAATTAAATATTTAAATTCAATATGATCTGGGTATTATTAAATGCTATGGTATGGTATGGTTTTTTTTAAGTGTTTACATGAGTATAATAGTTACAAAAAAGTATGTTAATTAGCGCCATCTAGTGATTTAAACTAGCCACTTATTACATGTGTATTTCCTAAGTCCCTCTACTCCCGTTTATTTATATTAAACTTGAATAGGTTCGTATCTGGGAATATAAATAAGTTTTTACTAGTAAGATTCACTCAGAAAATTATTCTTTACTAAAAGTAATGTTTTCTATTTTGATAATAAATCACAAAGAAAATGTGAGCCCATGAATAAATTTCCGATACAAAAATTCCCTAAATGGCTCAGTCACCCCACCCGAAAATTTAAACCTTATTTGGATTTTATTATATTGACTAATAACCATTTTTTTTCCTCAGTCCAACTGCTGCACAAATTCGCGATTAGGGCATCAGATGGCCCAATGAAGTTGCTAAAAGTAATCAAAAACCCTGTTACGTCACATCTCCCGGTGGGAGTGAAGAAAGTGACAATGTCTTTTAGCTCTAAAGTAGTTCAGAGCTGTAGGGAGCTGGTCCCTAAGGATGAGCCGATAGTGATAGTGATCGGGGCCATGGCTCATGGGAAAGTGGAGGTGGACTATTCAGAAGACGTTATATCAATCAGCAACTACCCCCTTTCGGCAGCACTCACCTGTGCCAAGCTGTGCTCAGCTTTTGAAGAAGTATGGAATGTTGTCTAGTATAAGAATAAAATACAGTTTAACACAACTGATTTTATTATTTTAAGCTAAATTTGAGTTATAATTCCATTTGTACCAACTACATAGTCAATGAAATGATCGATACCCTAGGCACTCTGTATCTTCTTTATATAATTAATTATTTAATAAAAAAAACGGGATGGCATTGGGGTTTGAGCAGTCGCCTGCTACGCAAGCGAAGCAAGTTCGAATCCCAGTGGGGCCTACACCAATGATTTTTCTACAAACTTATGTGTGGTGATTTGACACCACATGCTTTACCGTGAAGGAAAATATCATTAGGAAACCTGCATAATATGTCTGAGAAGTAATTCAAAGACGTATGCATAGTGCCTGAGACGGCGAAGGACTCACCATCTGTCACGTTAGCACTTTATCATATTCTTTGAAAAGTGGGTGTTGTTAAGAACAACCTACCACTTCGCGTAATACAGGCATTAGCGTATGTATGTATTCAATTAATAATTTATTTCAAAATCGTAATACGAAAGAAAATACGCCATAGGCTGCAGTGGCAGCTCACCATACCAGCATGCTGACTGTGCACTTGTTTGATACATTTACTGACAGAAGCCTATTCCAGAAGCCCAACTGCCGGCCAAAAAATTATTACCACCCCAAGGCAGACAACGCAACATATTTGTTTACATTCAAAACAATACCAGGCCACGAATAAACTAGTTGCCGGTCTCATCGGTAAGTAATGGAAACCAAACAACTGGCATTCTCGACCAGGACTTCCTGACCACTGATGGAATACCCTCCTGATAGTATGGCTATAAAAGCTACTGCACCTATGTCTGTATGGCTTCTTTACAGAAGGACGCAGTCAAATCGTAGTGTTCTACTGAGTGACCGCGGTTTCCAGTGCTGCAATATGTTTATTTCTAGAGCTCTAATATATTTTATCGTATGAGTTGTATTCTTTATTTGTAGCTAGCTATGTATAAGGTACAAGCAAAGTCTAGCAATTTGGAAAAGTAAATGTGTGAGTAAATAAATTTGCAAAAAGTGAGAGCGGAAACGTGCAACATCCGCCAAATTAGTGGCAGCAGCATCCTGGCGCATGGCGTCCCCGACAAAAATCCAATTAGTTGCTCGCCGGTTTTTGTCGCAAGGCGCAACGCTTTCATGTCATATCTAAAATAAAAACACATTTCGATGTATATACCTACCTAGGTAGGTACTTGCACAATACTCCAGACCGAACGGTATACCATAGGAATAATAAAATAGTTAACTATTTGTAATACTAAAATTACATACTTAGTATCTATTGTAAAATATTAAGTATTTAGGTACAATAACCTATCAAAGTTTACAGGTGGATTGCTATTCCCAGTTATTAGTCAGATTTGATCCAACCACACCTTCAATTTCGTAATATTATGTAAATTATAATTTATTGGAATGAAAGTAATGAAATATTGTTAAAGCACTGGCTAGACAAAATATTTGTTGCACCGGTTCGAAATAGTCAGATGACGTCATGATTTTAACTATTAGCTTTAACCGTCCATGTTTTTCTTTAAAGCTATTGCAAAAGTTAAGATACATACAAAAAATGATACTGACAGCAAAATTTGCCAATTGACAGCGTTATTTGTTGCAACTTAAGTGCAACGTCGCTGTCAACGCTAAAGCTATGCAAACATCGTCAAATTTGCCTTTAGCTTTAACCACCCATAACGTGCAACTCTATACATTAACCATGTGTGACGTTTTAATCATATTTAATCGTAGGTAGACGTGGTGTGTGACGATTATTTCATCGTCGTATGAGTGATGCGTATGGTATGCTAGCTACCTACTTAGTTGTTCTAAGGGTGTGAACACCAATTTCTTTTTTGTTAACGTTCGCATTCTTGATCCGTAAGTTACACGTTTGGGCATTTTGAAGTAGGAATCTCGTCTCAACGGAATGCAAGCAAGGGCGGGGCAAGCGAGAACTATGGAATGTATTCATATCGTCATACCTACTCTGTTCACCACTATAGTTATAGATAGTTTGATAACTTATAATCTATTTTTTTCCAGTTCCATCCGATTCCTAAATGTGCCATACATAGTATACTTACAATGATAACATGGTTAGGTAATATTTAAAAAAAACCGTAAATTTTGCATAGCATATGATACCAGATCTATTTTAGTTTAATTATAAGTGTACCTACTTACAAGTAGAGATAAGATACCTACATGCAATGTATATTTTTTGGTACCAATAGTATCGTCTGCCCTTCATCCGCAAACACGTCACAATCAGGGTTTGACAGTGGACTACACTCCAAGAGAGCGAATTTTATAAAATTTAATAAAAAGGTTTTAAATATGACCAAACCCTAAAGCCTGCATTCCAAATATAGCCTCCTTCTTGTAGTATGAAGCGTCTAAATAAAAGAAGACTGTATGATGTTGCTGTTGAAAGTGAGTGTTTTGGGTGAGGAGGAATTTCTTAATCCGGAACGAGCCCAGCCTAGAACGGCGGCGGGATAACGGAACCGGACCTACTTGTTGCAAGTTTTCCCTATTGATTTTTTTATTGAAATGGGATTTGTAACTGCTGCTTATGGTATCAGATCTAGGTCCCCAAGTAAAAACTCGGCATAGAGAGAATCGACGACACGTGCATAATTCAAAGGTAGGCAATGAACTTCTGCTCGTAAAGATTTTTTATGCTTTGAACGATAGAGATATGTATGATGTACCTATCCACAGCAGAAAGCATGTCCTTCAAGAACTAGATCGTCTAGCTAGATGTTACAATAAATATCATAGAATGAAATGAGCAACTAGAAATTCTTGTTTACTCTAGAATTAATTTAATTCATAACTTGGAACGATAGATTTCAAATAGGTAGGTAAGTACCCTCTCTTGCTCAAGGTAATTTTCAACGATACATTGAATTTAATTTGATAAAGGTAGAAAACTTGTCAAAATATGTATAATTATGCTCAGTTGTGATTGGGTGTTCAAATTATCCACACAGGGAAATCTTTATAATCGGGTATCATCAAAAGATTAGGCAATGTGTGCTACCATTTACAATACATTTCTTGGAAAATTGGGTAATGTATTAAGATTTAAGTCGAGGTATCTTGTAATTTTTATCGCACTAATCTAATAAACTGGTAATTCTCGGAAAATATACAGGAATAGGCGACTAAAAGAGTACAGACGGAAAATTCTGTTTTTTGATTGGCTGCCTGTTTGCTTCGCCTTGTATTTTATCTGTGGCGTGTTAGTCAGCGCGTTTGGATCAATATTTATAATGTTAAATTCTTCATATTTTATTTTGTACAATTAAAAAAGGCTATATAGGGCGTAACGGGATCTTCCGTTTGTAATTTAGAGCTGTCCGTCAGGGGAATGTGTCTACAACTTCAAAAATCCTATACCAAACAAATAACTAGCTGCCTTAGTGTTGTGTTGCTACAATGAGTAGGTACTTACTTAGGTGTGTACCACGTGCTAGGTACCTATGTATTGACGAGATTTTATGGTAAGTACTATAATATAAGACATTTTAAAAGTAGAGTAGAATTGTGTCAGTACAGATTCTGTCAGGAGCTATGAGCTCGTGTTTTGAATGCTTAGTAGTAATTTTATGAGTTTGCCTCTGTCTATATGTATGGCGCGATGTGAATAAAAACATGCGTACCAACCGCTCTATTTTTGCTTCGCGCTCATAACTGACGAAGGCGCTGACGGCAACGGTACTTAGGAAATCAGTTAGCTAAACCAAGAGTCGTAAAAGTTACTTCGGAAACAATAATTTTACAGGTGCTCCTGCAACATCACAGTTACCACAGTGAGCTGAGCTACTCTGAATTGCTGTGCTTTAATACAGGGTGTGTGTGTGCAGGGTGTTGCATAACTGCATATGTAAGTACCTACTTACGTACTTCATGTTTAAATATCAACATTACTACATAAAAATAAAGTATTTGAGTAGAAAATACAGTGTCTATCTATTCGCTTTTCTGTGAGTAGACGGCGTTATTTGGCTGTATGCTCCAATGTTACGTACATGTCCGTCTGTTTATGGAACATAGGCTAGGCTTATCATGTAAGGGAGTGGAATGTGGTATAGGTATTTGCTGCGTCACAACTGGCATGGCATGCTGCACTTTATGATTATGAGTCACTTTTGGTTTATTTCTCAAGTGTCTTGTCGTGGTGGCGTGATGTGTGATTAATGCGTAGTTATGCGCTAATGTAGGTAAGTAGGTAGGTACTATTTACGCCATGATTGTGAATTGCATTGTGTAAGTTCTGTACTTACCTACCTTGCCCTGCTGATATCCTTAATACTTAGATGATTCTTACCATCTTACGTCAGTTAGGAATCGGGGGTTATGGGAACCGAGGGAATAGTCCGGTCAAGTCGAGTGCCGATATGAATCACTTGGACGAATCAGAATTTAAAGGACTCTTACAGTTTAAAATGTGGCATGAACGAGCTGTGCGCGGCGCGGGAGTTGTGATTTGAGCGTTGCATTGTATTATTGAATGCAAGCAAGAGTATGCCGCGGCCGTCCGCTGCCATATCGGGATGCGGCCGCGGACGTGCGTGACAAAGAGCGCCCAATATTACTAAGTACACATATCCGAGTGTGCGCGGAGCATGCCAGACGAGGCGGCGACGCGCGCCTGCGCCGGCCGCGCCGCCATGCCAGACCGTTCGGCGCCTGCGCACAAAGGATTCATTGTATTCCTCGCCGCCCGGCTATACAAGGGACCCTTTGCTCTATCGTTTTTTTCTAAGAAATTCCTGATTCCAGAATGACAGTCAAACAATGGGTTTCCGTCCCTTTATTGGCACCAATTTTTTGCCCTCACCTTAAGATGCACAAGTTCTAACAAAATATCAGAACCTGTTAATTTCATAGAAAATTTCGCCGCCTCTTCTACCCATTTTTTTAATGATAGTAAAATAAATTGTTTTGTAGTGTTTATAGAGTAATAACTAATAAATAAGTAAGTACCCACCCAGCGTATTGTGCCATACTTTTTAGATAAGGTTAGCACTTAAGTAAGTAGTTCAGTTACCCTAACTTCAGGTCACAAAATAAGGTGCCTAAGCATATGAGCTAAGTATGGAATACTTACGGTTAATTGCAAAGGGTGACGTAAAGGCCGAAAAGACTATAACTACTCAAAAATAATTACCTACGAATATGTTATAAAAATGGTTACCTAACCTACCTACACACATAATGTATAAGCATTATGAGATTCAGGTTCAGATTTTTACACTGTACTTTAAAAACAATGCATTTTCGAGCTTTTAAATATAATTTGGTGTAGAAGTTGTGTAGATAGTGGGCCTTAGGTGCGGCAGAGCTAGAGGGGCAGGCGCCCACGCCACTGGCGGCACCGACGACTCCATCAAACAGGTTTCCTCTCACCGCCACGTTCACCGCTGGCCTATACCCGTGCTCGCACCAACAATACAACTACCTAACATCTACATGATGTAAGGTTATCCAATTATTAACCAACTTATAGGTACCAAGCAATTTCCACGTTGACTCTGAAAAAAATAGCCCACGCTGGTATAGGTAGGTACTTAAGTAGTATTTCCATAGTGTCACCATGAAAAATATAAAAAAATTAAACAGTAAATAGGTCCGACTGCTCGTCGTTACTTCATCGATTCGATATTAACGCTATTTCGTAGCACTAAGCATATATAAGTAAATCACTGCCTTCTTTTTTTTAAGTCGTATGTACCTATTTAATATTTATCCGCGAAAGGATAATAAAAAAATATTGCGTGTCAATTAGATGTAGAATTTTCCTATGTTTGTTGTCCCTATATTATATATATACGGGACATCATCGATTGGTGTAAATAGCCCCGGACCTAAAGAAAAAGAAATTATAACATATCGAGTTTTTTCAAAATCAACAGATCGATTCGTGGGCATATTAATTACAAAAAATCTAATAAGTAATGCAGATTTAAATAATTTATTAAAATCAGCCCGAGTCTCCTTTGAGTGTTTTTCCACTATTCCTCATAGTTTAATTACAACTCGTTCTGTATACTGTATACCTACATAGTGACACCTAGATGCCATTTATCAATGGTAGGTACTTATGTATAAATACTAACTTAACTTCTAACATAGTTCTTAACCCTACACTAAATTCAATTAAGTACTTACTTACTTACCTAGTAACTTGCGTGCGTAAGTCATTGATTGAGCATTCCTATGTGGTCAACAATATTATACTTGTATGCAGAACTTGTATACATTATGCAATGTACATATAAGTACTGCACAATGAGTCTAGTTATAGGTAGGTAGATAGTACCTTACCTACTTATATTTACCTGCCTATCTCAGCCTCTTGCAATAATACCTGCCCTAGACCAATAACAAATAATTACCCACTTTCTTGTTTGGTCTAAGTAATAGGTATCTATACTTATTTATATTTATAGTATTCATTATGTTGTTAAGTGAATACCGGACCAAGTTGGTAGTCAATTTCCATCTACACTTTTCCCACGTTCGTTCGTAGAGAGCTGACCACATTGAGTTTCAAATGCAACTTTATTTGTATGATGTCAACACAGCGAAATTTTATCTACATCCGCCTGTGGGGTCTTCGTGACACATATTGAGCAAACTTACGTGTGCTGTAAAGATTAACGTACCTAGCTATCTACATACCAAATTCTTTGCCTCACAGCGAATAAAATGCAGCATACTGTGTAAGGCACTTTTAAAATGCTGCTTTAAAGATTAGATATTTGGTGATTAGATATGTAGTAATAGATTATCGACAGGACGTAGTGGTAACTTACCTACCTAAGTACTTATTTACATTAACTTGTAGTTACGACCGTAGCCCCCGCACCTAGATGTGTTGATATATCTATATATTCTATAGGTCCATAAATTAAAATAAGTTTTTACAAAAGCTTACTTAAGTGAAATTATATTACCTAAAATTTGTTTGAATTTGAAACTTCTATCATATCTTCACACTCCAAATATAGGCAGAGCCACTCTTTATCTGTGGGCAGAGGTTAGATTATTATAGAACGTTAGATTATTATGAATAGTACCGATGGTACTTAGGTAAAAATGCGGTGAGTACTCACTGCTCTAGACCCAGCTATGGCCCAGCAATATTGACCAACAAATTGCAGTATAATAGGCGAAGAGCTGCCTATGTGTGGGTAGCAAAATGACAAGATGTATGTCGTAACGAAAGACGCGCAGCTTTTAGCCACAAATAACTGATTGCATTCAGATGGCCGTGGTCAACCCGCTGGCTTAGCGCCATCGACCGCCAATACCATGAGCCCGCTCAGCGCGTTGCACAATCGACGGCATTCACAAAGCATTTCTATCTTACAGTCGCAGTATAAAAAAACAATACCTTATTTCGTGATAGCTGACGAAAATGCTCGCCACCACTTACTAAATACCTGTTCTAAACTCTGATTTTCGAATCATCTTTAATCTGGTGACTGAAACTGAGGTTGACAAAAGCTGTTGCAAGGTTTCCGCGAAGATATTCAGGGTAAAATAGTTTTTGTACAAATGTGAGTGCTAAGGAGCTGCAACTAAGATCAACAATTCATCTTTAAACTGAACAATACGTTGATATCCTACCGTAGGGTATTTAATTTTCTCATCATAGGAATAATAAATCACACATACGTAATAAGGTAACTATGTAACTTATTTCCATAATTGTTGTAATAAGCTGAATTTAAATGCTAATTCGATATCCGCATGAATACAAGTGCATATTCAATTGCAACGTTAGGTTGCTATACCAACACTATAATTAAATACCTGCACAGGCTTAAAATATTCCGGTTGTAATTGCAACAGCAGGCGGCGCCAGCGCAGCGGCCTCGTTGCGTATTTCATACGGTCGATGACGTTCATACGATAATCTACGGTTGGAACTCACTCGATAGCTTTCTGTGTACTCGGACGATTCAACGAATTGAGAACGATAAATTGCGAGTGAGAGTAAAGTTAGTACGACTTATCTTATGATAATCTTTATTTTCTCAGCGATGCTGTATAACTATACCTACAAGTCATCTGAGAACAATATGTACGTACGTGACTAATATAAATCGATTAATTATCGTAATTTTCTACCTTATTTTGCTGTCACTTACACCAGCTTACGTGCTGAAGGAAGATGTATTACTAGAAAACAAAACGAGTGAAACTTTTGCTCATAAAAGTTTTAAACGATTAATTCTTACTGAGTTTAAATATGTGGCATTAGCTTAACAATATGGACCCTGTTGGGCACAGCAATTTTTGAGAGAGGGCTTACACTAAAAATATTATATTTACATTTTATTGTAGTACATTAGATGGTTACTTACTATACCTGTATTTTTATTTAATTCATTATATAATTTCTGTTTCATTTAAAGTTACGTTTTATTATATTTTTAATTTACAATCTACTATCTATTTTTTTAATATTTTGTATATTTGAGATTAATAACAATATGTACCACATAAATCTACATAATATATACTACAAACATAAAAGGCACATCTATAAAATCTACTGTTAAATTAAATTAAAACTTATGATTTAAGAATTCTTGCAAGAAGAAAGCTTGTCTGAATTGAACGTCGACCGACCCTAAGGATACTTTATGCCGCCCCCTACTCTTCATTCTCTACCAACCTGACTACTCATATATCTACTCCTTGAACATTTCGGTAATTCTGCCCTAGGAGAAGATCTTTTCAGTCTGAAACCTGAAACATTGAACAAACTTAAGTACGCATCTGAAAACATTTCACTTAGGTATGTTCATCTTGTGTACACGTTCTTTTATACCATTGTGACCTGGGGGCCAACCATGATCGTTTCAGCAGCGTGTTTTAGGAACTTCAAAGCTTAGGAAGTTCTTAAAGATCTGCTTAAACCGATGATGGTAGGCCCACTGCTAGTTCTTGCGTGTGTTGTCTTAGCTGGTATGTTATCAAGTGAAGCAGTTTTTTCCCTTGACTCACATTCTATGAGCTACTTAGAATGTCTACCACCCCGGCCACCGCCAGCAGGCCCTCCGGTCCCCTTTTAGTCGCCTCTTACGACAAGAAGGGGATACTCTTCTACTAGACTAACCTGACTGCATTGTAATTTAATTACTCAGTACATTGAACTGTGTGTGTCGTACGTACCTTGTACCTATACAGTCTAATAAACATTATAAATAAATAGATGGTATAACTTAATACGAGCAGTAAAGTTTTGAGTTATTAAAATTAAACCTGACCTAACACATTAAATGTACTTAGGTAGTTATTAACCTACATAAGTATAATATTACGTCGTGTCATGTGTGTAGGTAAGAGTTGTATTTATACATAGCTTAGACCACAAAACAGAATACAGTTGCATACCATGTCACAAATTTTCAATCAGACTACTAAGTCAGTAATCGTTTCGTTAAAATTAGCCCAACTCTAATACATAGATCATAGGGTTTGATTTAAGCTAAGAAGAAGCCTGTACTGGAGGAGAGAAGGAGATAAGCACCTAACTCTCTCACCAATGTCTGATCAGTATTTTCCATCACAATCTGATCAGTATTTTCCATCACAATCACAAAAGCTCTTAGTCGGAGCTACTTTTAATGCTTCGTGTTCCTGCTCAAAGGACCAAGTCTACACCAAGACAGAGTAGACTGAGGCGGTACTAATGTACTTTTCCTATTATGTCGGATACTTGTGTATATAGTGATTTTCCTATTCTGTGTAGCCTACAATAATATATAAAATTTGCAGTAGGCACGAGGTACGTTACTTATTGGCAACGCGTATTGGCGCACGTAGGCAGCCGACATAAGTTATGTGTTTGTGATACTAAATCATTCAGTCTACTTGGCACTCAGGTAGGTGCGTAGATTAGGTTTCTCTTGTATCATATTTATTTTAAATTTAACCATTAAGATTGAATGTTGCTAGTTTTCTAGAATTTAACTGACTTTCTGTTCTGGATGACGATGCTCTCCGGATATAATATGGTTGATTACAATAGTAAAACATTTAGATTAGTTACACTCGATTTAAATCGGATTAAGTAGTTTCTTTTGCTACATCATCTTCGAGCTTTGAGACCCTTGCAAGAAGGGACCTAGATTCTTAGCCTCCTTTAGCCATAAAGGTACCGGACTATCAGTTTGCCGCTCGCTACTAACTGGCGATAGGTACTATACAGTGCAAGCTACGAGCAATAAATACCCAGTGTGCAAACAACATTATTCAATGTAACTAAACGCAATCTATATTCATCGTGGTTTAGTTGAGCATGCCGTTAACCGCAACCGCAGTGTAATTGAGGAGCACGCTGTATGTATCTCACATAAACCCACTAGTCTTGTAGGTAAATATTACACGATAATAAATTGTACCCTGATCAGTGTATAAGTAAGTATAACGCCACAATTCTATATTTAGAGGTGATGCAATCGCGCGATGGCGAATGTATCGTCAGTTCGCGGTGAATGACTGCAAAATTGAAACGCAAACATTTGTTTGGTAGCAAATTACACCAACGTGCTCGAAGGAGACGTCACGTGCAAGTGATGCCTGTGACATGTCCTTACCGCTATATTGTAGTGTAGATATATGCGGCGTACAAGAAAAATATTAAAATGCTCCTTTCGCAACAGAAATTTTGATATTGCACAACTTCGATCAAATTTATTTAGCAGTCAGTGGCAAAGTTGCTAAAAACCAGTGAAACGAGTAAAATCTCCATAGATAGATACTTAGTCACTCCGATCTAATCTGTGCTTGTTACGCATTCACCGAGAGGTCGAATAAATCTTTATCAAGGTCCGGTCCAACTTTTAAACGGTCGTTTTGTGACTTGATTCTGAAATGCTGTGGTAACAAATCCGTGCTCTGATTTTTGAAATCTCCTTATTACGTAAGTGGATCATTTTATATTGATATCGCACTTGACACGCTGGCGGCTGCCTATGATCTCATTCGTCACACCTGACTGTGCTGCGTTGTTGCCGTATCACTTAGAAACATAGATATTCATTTACTAATTAACCTACAGTTATGAGCAAACATAAAAAGGAGTGGCACTTGTGTTGGAACGAAACCTAGCCCAGATCGATTCTATAAGTACCAGGTGGGTAAAATGATAACGTTAAGTAGCAATTGTCTGAGAATGGGTAATTAGATAACGGTCCCAAGTTGGTCAGTGAGTGTAGCGAGCTAATACAAAAGCACAGCATAGATAATTAGGTAGTATAGCTATGTTAGTGCGTGCGTGCGTATTGTCTATGATTAGCTATAGTGCATTGGACTGATATACTAACTTAATAATACATATTAACTAATAGGTATGTATCTATGCTATTAAATACAGCGCAATAATATCTACAACGCACATGCATCTCTACTAATAACATGCACTGACTACAAAGTTCACCCGTAATCTATTTACTTTTCAACTATGTCGTCGGTATCAAGTTATAAAATACACTTTGATGACGCACGGACATGTCAGACATGTTGGCTCGGACTCGTGGCCGTATTACACTTGTAGCATGACATGAGGAGCTTGCTTGGTACATAACGTAATATTTATAACAGGCTTACAATTTGATATTCGTTTGAAAATAAGACACACACTATATTTTGCTGTTCCAAGATAGGATTACCTCCAATTTAAAAAGCTGGCAATTGTAGCTTTTAAACAAAGGTGAATTCATGTATGTTTGTAATGAGCAATGACAGAGTTTTGTTCGCTATTGATGACAGCAAATTAACATCGGACGTAAACGTTTTCTTTCCTTATGCGTCGTAGAAAGCTAATGTGGTCGTAAATGAGGCGAACAACACTTCTGTAAGTAGGTATCCACCGGGGAGGAAACGCGCAGGTGAGATGACCACAAACCGGTTGGCAGCGACTGGCCGTCTCCCACTTGGCCGACCAACGCTTCGGCCGTTTGATTCCAAAACACGGCTCCATCAAATTATCTTTTTAATCTTAACTGGTTATGTTGATAGTATACCTACACGGATTGTGAAGCGAAGCGTTGGCGATCGCTATGTGTTGCTATGTTGCGTTACTGCCTGCCAATATCATCAATAATCTCTTGGAATCTAAACTATAACTAAATATATAAATGGGAAAGTATGTTTGTCTAACTAGTATAATTACTTTTTACTCTTTAGATTATTTCGTTAAGAGATAGGTACCTAGCTCTAGTTCCAAGGATTGACATATCTATATCTAAGCACGGTGGAAGTCACCGATAATATGTACCTAAGTGTTCATTGAAGATGCACATCTAAGACATATGAAATAGCCAATCATCCAGAATAAGCTTCATAAGTTGGTAAGTGTACCGACCGATGAGGAAACCTAAAAAGTACGTATACGAAATTATGAATGATGCCCGTCTCCTGCAATGGCAGATAAGTAATCGTAGTTAATTAACACTAAGCTAACAGTGGCACTCGTCGACTGCTTACAGCTTATTGACTCTAATCGGTAGAGCAAACAACATCGGCGCCCGCGCATAGCATTTTTTATGTGAGTCGTAGTTATGCTTTGCATTTACAATAGCTGCATGTTGCAGAATCGAGACGAAGATAGGATGCTACTGCTTGTATTACTTAAAATTTTAACGATCACTATCTGATACATTAATTACCGATCTACGTAACGTAGCTGGTACTAAGTTGGAAGAAAATAACACAAAGGTTATAGCGGCGCGAATATCAACACTGCAAGGACAGCCTCTCTTAATTTTAATGATCAGAACAAATATCCAGTACGTACTGCGTCTCTGGGGATTGTGCCAAGAAAGCTGGCGACTGGCAGCACTGCCACGATCAATAGCAATGCTGATTCTCTGAGCGAGAAAAAACTTATTAAAGAAATTCCTTTAAAAAATAACTTCTTAAAATCAATACTTTATATTTGAATAGATTGGTGTGTTACCAAATAACAAAAATCAAGACTTTCAGACCAAATTACGACTCAGCAAATTTAATATTTAAACTTACTTCATATAATATCCGTTTTTGGTTATCTAATTCCTTTTAATAAGGCCATGCTTATCGCCAAAGCACTTCAACTCTCAAGTTACATGTTACAGAATCGAATTCCCAAGGAGGCAACCAAGAGGCCATTAAGATCCGACAGAGGCCTGTATTGATACAGTAATCAACGCAACGATCTCTGGAGATATATTATGGAGCTCAACTGGTCCCCATTTGGGTGACGCGTCGAACGCACGTGTGCTTCACACTTTAGCCTCGATAGTTCCTCATCAGTGGATTATCAACCTTATAACACGAACAGAAAGAGCTACATTTCAATACGGCTGTTCGAGTATAAGTTATTGTTAGTTCTGATATTAGGTTACCACTGGAATATTTTATATCTCCAGCCATGCTTAAGCGAAAACTAAGCGTAAGGAGTAACAATAAGGTGTATTATTGGAATACGAGGGACAGTGGTTAAGTCGTTTCGTGCTCACGTTAAAGCATCGTTGAAGTCATTGGTATGGCGAGCAGGCCGCGGCGTCGATGTGTCTGTGGGTCTGATTAGCTCATTTTATGAGCGGCGACCGCTTGTCTCTCTGACACACGGTGATATTATAGGCTCACAACATTCTCCGGCATTTTAAACTGACGGCACGTTTTGAAGCTAAGTTGAAACGATGTATTTTTACCCGACTACGGCTACTACTACAAAGCAAAAGGAAGGTTATACATCTATGACTACTGAAAAAATTACATCCTTCAAAGTCATTAACATCACAACATAACAACAAGTAGTTACTGTAGCGCAGCGACCCCAATATGGGTCACTGGCTACCCGGGATCTATTCAATAAATCTATCGCAGTGATAGTAGAAACTGCTGATGTCCTCTCGAGGTGGAGAAACGGCTGCGGCGGCAGCCACCTCTGCGACCTCTACTAGACGCAGTTCCACCAAATTGTAGCGAGCGACCCCAATTTGGGCCACTGGCTACCAAGGATCTATTCAATAAATCAACAAAATGATTTAAATGTTTTCCACTTTTATTACATTACACTTCCATCATTGTTCTCTATCAAAATCACTCTCTGACAACTAATATTGTTTTTTATTCCTTTTTCAAATTTCGAATAAAGAAATATCTTTCATAAAACTTAAATTTGCAAAGAACAAGGTTTTAAGCCGCTTGTAAGGCTGAGGCCTTACAGTACTTAGTCGGGGTTTGGGTTTAAAACTTGTCTTTTTTCAATAATATACTAAGCATAGGTATCTAACTATCTAGAAATAATTCACAATGTAAACAACAAGATAGGTACAAACGACCTTCTTAAGTATGAAACCTAGGTTTCAACTTTCTTTCAAATTAACCGCAAGCATTTTCGGATACAAAAATGTTAGTAATGACTATTAGGTTCAAGGGACAATTTCTCTGTGAGTGTGTGAATGAATTAAGTAAAAAGGTTTTGTAAAAAGTAAAAAAGATCTTGGCATTAAAACTCCTCAATGTCTTCGATTACGAAGTTAAGCAGGCTCGAAGGCTAGCTTGGGCCTGTGAAATATTTTTCAAGTAGGAACCTACATGAGGTACAATGCTGGACTTAGTGCGTACCCTATAGAGGCTATGGGGTTCGCCACACCACCTGTCATCGTAATTCCACAACTGACGGAGCCCTTCCGATAAGTTAATTACTAAAGTAGATACCTACTTATCATATTTTGATGTTTGTGTCCAATTTGTAACAAACCATTATATTCATGGCTTTTAATAAGAATGATCACCCTGAGTAAACTTGATCTTTGATGATTTTCAGGAGGATAGCTACTATTTTAATAGTAAAACATACCACGTTACGTTAAACTATGATCAAAATAAGTACCAATTACATAATAATTGTTGAAAAAAAAAGAGTTGTGCGTAGGACGGAGAGTACTTACAAGGCGGCCTCGTACTCAACCTCTCTCGACACCATGTAAAAACTCAAGCCCAATGGAATATTTCGCGAGCACCATGATGTCATGGTGGATTATATTACTGAGTACTATGACCTTGCTTGTCAGTTGAGGGCAAGTACCTACTTTGTCGACATGTTATTATACCACCCATTAGGTGCCTATCTACTAGCAACGTTGCTGCCACATTTACTATAAGTTTATCTTATAGCCTGCTAATTGTTTTATTATTTTACGAAGGTATTATTATTAGGCAGTGGTACACCAGCCGCCTTATTCTATAAGGTTTCTCAGCGTCGAGCTCGACGTCGAACGTCGGTTTTAATCATAGGAAATTAATGCATATTGCATACACGTTAAAGTTCATTTTCAGGTCAAACTAACTAACTAAGTGAAGTTAACTGATACCACTAAGGTATGTACGCAGGTATGATTTGATATATAAATTTATTTCATTAACCAACTTCAAAAAGGAGGAGTGCATACTTACTTACATATGATTATGACTAGTGTGACCCTTATTACTAAACATGGTTCAACCAAGACGCGACCGTCTAGCTAGACCAAACCTTGACCAGAATGATGTCCATCTCTTTTTAATTCCATAGCATAAAAAGAGGCAGGTCTACATTTAGAAGTACATTGACAGAGATACCTGATTTAGAGACAGGGTTTATCAAATCCCATCTTTTGTAATAAGATGTTTTTAATAAGATGTATAATAAGAGTTTAACATAACTACATAAAGTGGGTACCTGAGTACTTCTGTAGGGATAAGGTAAGTACTGTAATTTATTTCTGTGCGCTAACATAAGTACTTAGGAACCTACCTAACCTATCATTGAGCGCCCTACAATCAACAATGTATAGTACAATAGTAGAAGCATACAGTCATAATTAATTATACAGTCAGTCAGATGGTATGCCTGGGGTGTTACTGGTGCTCTGTCAATGTTATGTCAAATGGAATGATATTTACATTTAATCGGAGTGGTAAAGGATTCTCTTCTTGTTATTTGCATAGATTAAGTATTTACATGCAATAAAGAGCCTGACTCTTAATAACAATGTTATTTATTTGGGTGCTTAATGTAGTCGCCGAGCCAGCTTAGCTCTCGTCTACAACGAGTCTATAACTTGTTTTGGCGTTGTCGCCTGGAGGGGCCTCATATTAGCATGGATTAATTCCAATCAAGTGTGTTCGGTTCGGTTGCTGAATATACGGCGGTGGCGGGCGGCGGCGCTCGCAGCGCTACCACTGGTTCCACGAACACAAAAAAGTGAGTTTTTGAAGTTGTCCAATGAATATTATATGTTGCCGTATTTTTTTGTCGTTGTTGTAAATATTATATAAACAATATCAGTAGGTAATACAAAACAATTGAATGAATCGACATCTACACACTGTATTAATCGACTTGGTGTTCTTGGTATATAGGTTGTTACATAGGACATGATTTTTGGATCTGTAAATAGGGCGTCTTTTCAATGGACAAGGTTTTTTTGCAGTGGACATTTCAACCGATATAATGTCGGCCTAGTGGCCACGTCCCCTCACATTTGCATTTTTATTAGCGGTTGACTATAGCGTTGATATACGCTATAACTAACAGTATCCATGCCATAATTATCTACCTACATCCCAGATAACTTGTCAATTCAGATTCAGTTTTACAGTTACAAATCACATCACATCACGTCACAATCAGTCCCACTGTGCACCCTCCAGTACCTATTTGCCGCATAAACATAGAGATACAAAAAAATATATATTTATTTATAAAAAGTATTATTACCTACAAATGAACTCGAAAAAATATTTTATGTACCTCTACTTAGTACACATAAAAAATATTGAATATTAGTTACTAAGTAGGAATCTCGAAAGCTCAAGTTAATCCAAGAAACATAGCATTATCAAATATATTTCTCAATGTGTTTTTATTTACACTGTGGAAATCCCACATATGTATTTGTTTATTTAAGTACCTACTATGACTTTCTCAAGGTCGACCATTTGATTGTTTTGGAAAGGAATCTTACAGAGAGACAGTAATGCGTGGAACTTGCTTACCTACTTACCTATCTTTATCCTGTTTATTTTGCAACCTTTATCGTGAGTCTAAGAAAGAGCAACAAATTCACCAATGTTTAATTTGTGTCTTCAGACTAAATAATTTCATATATAGGTAACAGGTAAAGTAACATTATAAAAATTTACCACTAATTCTTTCATTAGAGTCTGTGCCGAGAGTGAAAAATAGTTAGGGTAACCATAATTTTGTTGAAAGGTAGGATGCATACTTTAGTTCTGTTATTTATTAATTTTTATTAAACAATTTTGGGTTTTTAATATAACAAAACAGAATGTGCGCAAAGGGGAGTCGGATCGGTGTTTTCACGGTCGCCGCCGCGCCGGACGCAAGCGAGGCAGGCGCGGCAGGCGGCCGTCGCTCCACAAAAAAACAACTTTCCTCGAAACAGCGATGGCGCTAAGTTATAATTCTACACCCAAAAGTCACAAGCGCCTGTCTTTACCATGTCACTTAAGATCTTACAGCCTCGCTAAAGGTTGGGCCGAAATAACTTGTTGAGGTTCGTTGCGGGCGGTGCGGGTGTAAGAGGGGCTAGCGCCGCCGAGCGACGGCTTGTCTACGGCGGCAAGTCGGCGACACCCTGTCTGCCGCGGACGGTGGCGTTGCCGCTTCGTGCACATTCCTATCCGCCCGCACCCCTCCCATGCCCACGAACCACCCGCGCGCATGTAGTGGCAACGCCGCATGCAAACTTGTTTCGTAAACGGATGTGGCAGCGACCGGGGCAGGGCATGATCTTTTATCTTGTTCTGTCTTGGAGTTACATTAGAGCTAGAAAAAGATAGAAATAGTGGCGCTACGTGCTATCGGCTCCCACTTGCGGCATTTTTTCACGCCGAGAATGAGGCGAGATTACTGACTAAGGGTAAGTTTAAACTACAGAAATGATTTACTTAGTTTCATTATTATTTTATTATCAAATTTATATTGTATTTGTATTACCTATGTAATTTGTTTTTATGTAGAATATGTTTGTACGTCAGAAACGAATGAAGCGTATGTAATAAACTTATGGAGGTTGACCGAGCCGTAAGTATAATGACACCTGCTTGACTGATACGCTATGTTGTTAATAGGTTTGAATCCCTAAAGTGTATATAAGTTCTAGATGATTTAAACCTACCAACCCATACTACAAGATTTGCTTAGTTTGAATCTGTATTATTATTATGTGTGTGATTCTTGAACATATAAACGACTTTAAATTTCCGTAAAAATATGCTCTTATTATATTAGAGTGATGCGTTCTTTGTTGTGTCAATCTTTTAATAATGTTATTATGATCCTAATAATAGTCGCTATGAAAAAAACAATTGACCTGTTTGACTCGTTTCTCTTACCATTGTGGATAGGGTTTTAGTGGTAGGTATACGAGGCTCGCGTCGCACACTCACGCACATCGGGCAAGCAGCGGCGCGCCATCAACATCCGCGCGCCGCGCTTAGCTGGGCGAGCAGTCAGTTCGGCGCCGACAACCGCCACGCGCACACGTTTCCACTAAGTACAGAATGGCCGCTGCCCACACGCAAACGGCCCCCGCGCCCTCCGAACGCCGCACAGAGGGTCGCGCCGGTTCAAGACGTATCTTCCCACCGCAGTTCAAACTCCAAGTTCTAGAAGCGTACAGACGCGACGCTCAATGCCGAGGAAACCAACGAGCCACGGCCAGGAAATTTGGCATACATCGCCGTCAAATACAAAAGTGGCTACAAGCAGAACCTGCCTTACGAGCAGCCTTATTGAGACGAGCTCCACAACCAGCACCTTCCCCGCCTCCGTATGCCGCAGGCTCACCCGAGAGCGCACGCCTGCCTACACCTCCTCCAGTTATGATGCCCACACCTGTGCAGCTGCCCACGCCACTTCCAGTTCAGGTCCCCGTGCCCCTGCCGGTCCCTATGCCCGGTCCCGTGCCTACACCTGTTGCCGAGCCAATAGATCTATCTGTGCGTAGAATAACACCACCATCTGTGCCACACTTAACATATGCACATCCTGCAGTAGAAGAACAGCAAAGAAAACCTTTCAAACTGTTTCGACCGTACCTTTTAGAAGATGAAGAAGAGAAGCGACCAGCTTTGGCTTCACTTCCCGTGTCAAGTGGGATTCATGTGTCCGCATTCATGCCAGTTCAGAGCGCGGGTGGATGTGCGCTGACCGCATGCTCCGCCACACGATGGTGTTCATCCGTACCTTCATTCCCAGCGCCGCTCAGATGAGAACACGCCGCCGGGGTCCGGCCCCGTTTGTTCTGTGATCTAGTCGCCGACGCCCGCTTGGCGCCGCCCGGGGCGTAGCCCTCCATCACCGTGCCTTAACGTTCACACCGCCATAGTGCATTATGAAGTCCTCTGAGATGACAGACTATTTTGTGAAAGAATTATAAGAATGTATTTTTGTATGTGGGGTTTATGAAGCACACCTACATTTATGAAGATTATAACTATTATTATTATATTGTATAATAAAACAATTGTTTACTATACCTGAATTTTATTTCAAAGCAACTGTCTCTCTGAAATGTCCATTCACCCTCGCCCAGCAGGTAGCGCCACCGTCGGCGCCATCCCATACCCAACCCTAACTACCTACCTACCTGCATAATCTTATTTGAGAATACTCAGGATTCTTTGAAATGAAAAAATAAGCGCTTAATTTAATAACAATCATGAAGTACATTAACAGTTTATAGATGCAAACATAAACAACTACAAATAAAGTCAAATTTTGAGTTATTAAGATCTGTAAAGCCTTAAGAGTACTATTTGATAAAGAGGATATTTATGAAGATTACTTCTGTATCAGCATGTAGGGTAGGTTGGTATGTATGAAAATAACTTTCTTTTTAAACATCAATAGTTATTAATCATAAAGATGGTGATAGTATGATAAAAACTATTGAACCGGTATTGGAACTTCAATGAAATTACATATTCTAATAGATTACATTAATAATTATTACACAAGGGACCGAAAAAGATCAGTGAGATAATAAAGCTATGCAAAAATAAACTAATTTGGTAGATGAGACTTGGACGGTTACTAAGTTTACACTTTGTTTGATTTATGCAGTTACTCTCAATAAGTAAATATTTTCTGAAAAGTTATTAATAGGTTAATAAATACTTTTTGAATCCTGGAATTATGCTGATCAATGGTAAAAGCCTAAAAAAATAATCACCAATATATTGTAAACTCACTGACAGGTGAAGTTAAATATTAGTCTCAATTACTTCCAAATTTATGGACACCATAGTGAAACACTCAAACCACGTTAAATTAATGCCTAAAATGGCGTGTTTAACTTTAAATGTTCTTATTATCAACTAGCTGTGCCCTGTGGTTTCACCCGCGTAGACCAAATATCAAGGGTGGCCCGTGGAACCCTAATGTTTTTTTAAAATCAAAGTAGTGTTGGTTACCTACTCCTTGTCTATCTGCCAGTGAAAGTCCCGTTGAAATCGGTCCAGCCGTTACGGAGAGAATATTTTTTTATTGTTTTTTATGTGTATCGTACCGTATATACTTCCAAATGCATTTTGTGAAAATCTGTTTATTTGGAAATACAAACATACACTTACATTTTTGTTTATCTGTATAGATGTATGGATAAAGGCAAGGTTGACTTATAATGAGCGAGTACGATTCACAAATTGTTGATAGACCAATAGTACCATTTTTTAGGAACGCACATAAAATCATTAAATATCTTTTCACGAACAGCGAAAAGACAACCATTGAACTGTATGTCCCTGTTTACCTTAAAAGTGATTTTACTCTCATAAAGTATAGTTTTTATCACATAAGCTAACTTTAAATTTCTATGACCGAAGGTCCTTACCATTTACTTAAGTAAGAATAGTCGGCTATAAATCAATTCACGTGATTATATCAAGATATCAAAGTATTTCAATACTTGTGCCGCCTCTGTTTGCGATTCGTGTGTGATATGATATCAGAAGATGTTATAATAATTGTAGTTATGTGGCAGAATGTGGAATGGCGTCGTGCAGTCTGGTGTGGCGGGCGAGGGCTGCGCGTGCGCGCTTTGTGGGCCGCGCTCTACACACCATGTAATGCCGCGCGATATACGGACGGGTTGCTAGGTCACCAAACCGAATAGCCGGACTGACCAGGCCCTGTGGTCGGACATTTGATTTGCCCAAATGTCTAAAAGGCCGGACAGACTACATTATTGATGATTTTCTCTCAGTATTAATAGGTACGACAAAAATAAAGCAATTTTTTATATTCACTCTTATTAAATTCAAATGAAATGTAAGTAACATCAAATGCCAAATCAGTTGGAGTAGTTTATTACTACCTAATCCGTCACTCATCAGCTCGACTACGCTCTGCGCTCACTTGTTCTTTGCGAAATGCAAAAAACCCTATTCAAAAGCCGGGCACCGTTTATTATGGCCGGACACACAATCCAAAAGTCTAACTATGTCCGGCTTTACACAGACGCCTGGCAACCCTACCTGCGCATGCACCAACCGGGCTCGGTAGCTCCACAAAATAGTACCAGTCCTACCCCTACTAACCACTCAAATCTCGAATCTGTTCATATTCTACCTAAGGCTGAAACTGAAACGTAGTGGAATACTAAGGATCGTGTCGGGTAAGTATTGTTAATTCAACGAGGTACGCACAATAACGACAAACTCTTATCAGCAAACGATAAAATCGAAAGCAGCGCCAAGGTTTTATGTCTTGTTTTTTTCACCGGATGTATGACACCAAACAGCTTACTAATGAATGACCATTCTTAATCGGTTTACGTGTTGTGGTCGTATTTTTTTATGTAGGTAAGTATATTTCTATGGTTGGTAAGCATAACGATGATTTAAAAATAACTTGCCGAAAGAACTATCTAATTGATGTCGTTTGCTAATAGCAAATTGATCGACAAAAAAAACAATAAAAAAAATTACTTAATGTTACAATCAATTAAGCCAAAAACAGTTAAAAAGTAGTTAATTGCTTAAAAAAAGCCACATGCCTCTTTACTCAATTAAAATAAGTTAGTTAGTCATTAATATTACGAAACCTTATATACAATAGACATTGGACGAACCGATAAACTTTTCACTACCATTTATCATACATACATTAAAGTATCGACCTGGGGGCCTACCATTAAGAACTTCTGAGCTTTGACGTTTCGTTTGGGTACGTTCAAACGTCAAAGCTGAGTTCTTAATACGCGCTCTTTAAACGATCATAGTTGGCCCCTGGTACCAAAATACAATATAATACTTAGTCAGCGACGGAAATATTGGTCATAAAAAAGGTGCACTAGGTAAGTTTTTTTCACAACTACCTCGGAGCAAAAATATGCATACACTAGGGCCTCTGGAAGTATTTTGGTGCTCGCCCGGGGACGATTGACGACAAATTTTAATGACGTATAGTTGACGTATTGGAAAATTTCGCCATATTTTCCAATAAACAGTGACAATGCGTTTCAAAGTAAATTGTTTCAGAATTATGTAATGAATTTTTAGTGAGTTTGTTTAGTAACTACTTGCTTCAGTCGCAGATGGCATTGGCAGGCTGGTGCGTGAGGCTGATATTAACGGCCCTGGCCGAACGAGCGTGATGCTCCATAAAGCACAAGTTGGAGCACCAGCAGAGCTATGATGTCAAAAATATTTTTGGCTCATAAAGCTACTGCATATTCCGTCTTATAGCGTACGGGTTGTTAAATACAGTACCTACACCATTAAACCACCAATATATTTTTGTCTGTCTATAGAAATGTAATGTTTTGTAACTTTTTTTTTTTTTTTCCGACAAGGTCTCTCGCAGTTGGTAGGGGGGAGTTACCTCCACTGCTTAACCGGACTAAAGGGCGAGACCCAAGGGCCTCCAGCCGAGCTTAAACTTAAAAACTAAGCAACACAGCTAAGGGCACCCCGGTGCGGGGTTCGGACCTCGGCTTAGGGCGTTGCTGGGGGATGAGCTAGGGAGCTGGATCTGAGTGGTATTATTTAGGGACATGTTTAAGGCTAGTGGCTCGGCGCGCGCCGGCCCTAGCAGAGGACGGGGGGGACGATGACGTAGAGTTCGCGACGAGCCTCGCCGGCGAGGACGGAACAATGGTCGGTTTGGTGTGTGCTTTTGAGACATTGCTTGCTGAAGCAATGTGATATCGTCGTCAGGGTCAATAAGGACATGCCTCGGACGGCGTCGGGTGGAGATTTGGGAGGGCGTATATCGGGCGGCCGATACGATTAGTGGGTTGGGATGTTTTTCAGCAGATTCGAAAAAGCGCTTAGAGGCGTTTTCATAAACTGTTTTATGGTGGGAATTTTGAAGTCTACATGGAGTTGACTATTGCGATCGTACCACGGGACTCCCGCAGCCTTTCGCAAGAATTTGTTTTGGAGGACCTGCATTTTTTGGATGTTAGAGCTGCCCGTGTGTGCGAAAACAACACTGGCGTATGTCATAATGGGACGGATGCAAGAGAGATAAATTCTCAACTTAGATTTAAGTGACAATTTACTCCGTGCATTTAGTAGGTAGTGGAGTCGACCAAGGGCAAAGGAAGCACGTGACCGTACTTTCTTTGTGTGGGATGCAAAGGACAACCTTTGGTCGAGGATGACGCCTAGGTATTTGGCCGTGGATTCCCAAGGAATCGGTTGGCCGAACATGGTTACAGCTGGAGGAGGATTGTGATATCGGTCGCCATAGCGGCAGAAGAGGACAGCTGCGCTCTTATCTGGGTTAATGTTTTGTAACAAATATAGTCGGCGTTATATCTTATATTTTATAAAACACTAGCAGACGTCACACGGTTTCACCCGCGTAGTTCCCGTTCCCGTGGGAGTACGGAACTTAAACATTTATTTCTCACTGATAATGTAGCTATAAGCATCCATTGCTCAACTAGTTTTTCAATTCGGTCCAATACTTTTTAAGTCAATTTATTACAAACATACTTACATACAAATCATTCCTAATTATAATATTATCTAGTATAGAAACAAGTCGTTTTACGATTTGATTTCGAACTTGCGAAATCAAACTATCCCCATCTATCTAGGTATTTGCACTGAAATGGTACAATCCGTGCTAAGAAAAAAATAACAAAACATAGTCCCCGCTATTACAAAATGTAGACTAGGATACTCCTTGGTTTAATCAATTTGTAGTTTCATCTCTCTGTGACACGGATTTAAAAACGGATGGACGAACTCTTAGACTGAGTTAAGTCTAGTTTTCGTTGAAACCATGTTTTGCAGGAATGGTTGCGATATAATAACACTTATAAAAAGCACTGTGGTATCGTTCTACCAACTGCGAAAGACCATATCCAAAAAAAAAATGTGGTATCGTGGTCAGAAGTGTATCATCTATAGTATAAATGTTATGTCCGTCACATACACGAGGACATAAGGGCTAACGTAACAGATCGCTCTCTACCGACAGGCCTGACAGGTAGCATTAATTATACAAAAACCAAGGTATCGTTCCCAGCCAGATAGAGTATTGTATTGTTGTACTTTCCTGAAGATTTTTCGTCCGATGTTGAGCGTTCTTAATATCTTCAAACGTTGCACAATGTGAGTCTCCTGCCAGTTTGTTTCTACTACTAATTAACCGCAGCTATACCTTTGTTTGCCTCTTCCAGAAACTCTTTACATGCAAGTTGTTTGTAGTTATGCCGGCTTCACTTCAAATATGGTTTGCTTTGATGCCAGTCCTGACCGCCGTAATCTCTCAAAGATATCAGCTTAGCTCAGTGGCCTGTCGGACGACTCAGCGGAATGGAATGCTGCCCTTTCACCTTTGTTTAAAAACAACATAACTTTACACCATAAATTTAATTAATCATGGGCCTATTTGAAAAGAACTTATCAAATTATTATGGTTAGTAATTTCAGTTGTAAGTAGGTAGGTACTTACTTAATTACCCTCTACTCATTGAAAGTGCCTGCCCAGGCAAAAGTATATACTTTTTTTGAATGTAAAGTCTGGATTGTAGTATGGATGCTCTTAGAAGGTGTTAATTCAAATTCAGAATATTCTGCATATCTGTAAATGTGTGCAATATTTATTCAATAATAAAAAATCTTACCATCCAACAAAATTTATATTCTGCCTGCATATAAGTAAGCAGGTAATATGGTTACCACTGTAAAATGCAACACACATACAATCTATGTATTTAATAACATAACAACCTTTTTAGTTCCTTAGAACAAGTCGTGGTCACGTCATTCATACCATGGCATTATAATTTATAAATAGTCAAGTCACAAGACAGACGTGTCGGCGGCAAGTGGCAGCGGCGCGGCGCGAGTCGCGACGGCGCGGCTAGGCTATGCGACGCGGCCGAGCGGGGGTGCCGCGCCGGCCGCCACTGGCCGCCCGTGTGGTGTGATCTGTGTGTGACGGTGACTCTGCGATGGCCGCTCCGCTTGGCGCCAACGGCACCGCCCGCGTGTTATTTCCGACGCCATTACTCACGCCGACTTCGACTAATAATATAACATTCAGCGAGCTCGGATCGACTGTCCGCTCTGCGCTCCGAATATCCTGTCCCGTGTCATTGCGGCAATAATAATATTATCATATTTCGTAATGAGCCTATGTGTTTTTAATCACCTAGCGAGGGCATTTGCAGAATTCCCCCAGATAGATTCTGGGGCCAATAATTGCCATGGTGAACAGATTTTTTCACAGACATCTTAATGTAGACGTCTACGTAATATGTACCTAGTGCCTATAATGTGGATCAATTAGATTCGGTGAGATGAAAAGAACATAATATCATACCTACATTCGGCGCCTTTATATTAATACTAGTGCCACAAGTAACAACTAGTGCGCAGTGTTGGCGTAATCAGCGCGCCCTTTGACACCGCCCGATACTACGGAGTACCCAAGCCGACACCACCTCTGATAGCGGCACAGCGTGAACTGATAATTACGTCAGACATATATACTTAACTTACATATATAATAGGGTTTGCTAACAGCACTCCCTTCGTAGAGAAATTAAGCCGGAAATGATTTGGTGTCCAAACTACAGCAACTTAAAGGAAATAACACTAGTCAGATTAGCACAGATATATCTAAAATATAATATCTACCTATGTCTATGTGCAGAATAGACAATGTCCTACGTATCACTGCTGAAATCTAAACCTGCGTATCCAGAACTAGGAAAATCTCATTTGCTATGACTGACATAACAGAGTGATTACGACATGGAGTGCGTGAATATGGGTGTGAAGTGAATTATTTATATTATTTGCGTACTTTATGCAAGGCAACTCGCTACTTATTCCTTATTATTGCAAAAGTCTATCCAACCATGTACCTATCCAACTGTGTGTTAGGTGGGCCAAATGGGAATATGTATTACCATAAGGGCATCCCCCAATGATACTTTTATGTTTCCCTGAATTGTGTTATTTGCTTGTAGGCTTATAATATATAATTCCTGTTACCTTTTCCCTTCACTTTAAAACTCGAACTTGCTAAGTAACCTTCTTGTTTCGGGCTTTCAGATTTTAACTAGAACTGATATACTTTGCCGACATATTCAGGCATGGAGAAAAATAATACATGATTTTATTGTACTAACGAAATAATTGGTGGCATTGATTGAGGAAAACCACAATCCAACAATAAACGTCTCTCATAATTCTTTGTCCTGGGACGCCCTCTGAAAATAAATTAGATTGGGAAAGTACTAAAGTATTGAAATACTGAATGGACTCAGGATATAAGCAGCCACGTAACTAATAAGATCACCTTTACGGTAGGGGTCAATGGTGCGGCCGTGGACACTCCCTATTTTTCAGGAACGATGACCGACCATGACGCAAATGTAGCCAGTGCCAAGGAAAGCACAAATTACTTGCCACATCTCTTTTTGTGGGAATTGTTACCTACGTAACGTCAACGAGCCAAGATATAAATATCTCTAGCAGCATTTAAATTTACAGATTGACACAAACCAACATATTCTTATGTTTGTAAAGCGTTAGTGTTACTTGAAGCGATAATTAAAACAGGCTTGCATGACTTTCCATGAGTTTTAAGTTTTGACGGTTGCCCTCCCGATAAACTCTGGCTGATTGTGCGCCAGCGCCACCCGGCGCGGACCACCCGAGAGCTGCCTCACTCCTGTAATCGATGTCGTAAATAGCAGTGGCGCAATACGGATCATTCCTAGCATGCGGCTCAAAGTCGCGATAAGCCTTAAATCCTCTTAAGATAGCTTAACCGAATATGTTTGTTTGGCTGCATTAATCTCTCCTGTCTCCAGAATATATTGCATGTTGACCAAACTAAGTAGGTTCGGTTTCTTGACTTCATCTAGGTTTGTTTTTAAACGAAGTAACTTGGTACTTGGGTATGTTCAAGAAAAAGTACATGTGAAATCTGCAATTTCTGGTGCTCCACTGCTCTTAAAATACAAGTAGCAGTTCTTATCATTTTGTGGCAAATCCACTTAAAGTTGATGACCCAGTTTAGATATAAATAATGACTCAAAGTAGGTAAGTGTCATTGTAGAATTATGTACGACCAACTGCATTTACCACCTTATAAATCATAATATACACACTGTACATTGTGCAGTCAACCATAACATTATCTCTCCAACGTATAATCACCCCTAATACAAACTTTATTGTAGTTCGTTTAGGCTAAATTTTTTAGAAAGGCTGCTTCCTTTATTATCTATACTTTCCAAGTCCAATGTACATGCAAGGTAAGAAATCTTCACACATACAATTCAAAGTCCTGACTGATTGAAATCAACGCACAGCCTAAGGAGCTTGGAATACGTGGATTGGATACGTGAAATTTGAAGGGACATTTGAAAATTTGTAAATATACGAAATATTACTGTGGGTGGAAGCCAGTGTATTATAAATAGTTACCAAATATGATTGTATTTTTTTACATTAAATATTATTGCACAAAATCGGCTAGGTCTCGACAAACGGTTTCCTGGATTCATCGCAGCGTCGGGACAGATTAAATTTTAAACTAACTAGAAACCATTTAGGGGCCACCCATCCACCAAAAAGTTTTTCTCAGTCGAACTTGTTGAACACTGAACTCGAGTGCAGTCGTAACTAACTTTTCATCAAGTTCGTACGTCGTTCATCAGAAAACAGAACGACAATTAAGTAAGTTATCTATCCTATCCTCCTACTCACATGCCAACCTACGTGGACTGTATTCGTGTGATGTTATCGACGAAGCCCAAATTCACATACTCGTGGCATTCGTAGGTAGGTGGAACTGGTTAGTTAAGTTGGGTGCGCCAAGTAATTTGCTGAGAGAGCTCAGCCGGGGCGAGGAGAGGGGTGGTCCGGCGTCGGTGTCCGGGGACAGCGACTAGTTGTCTGGCCCGGCCGGCGCGGCGCCCCGCTGCCCGCGCGCCGCTAGGTTATTACAAGACAAGACTGACGTGCCGCGCCGCCCGCGTTCCTCGCTTTACCCGCTGCGCCTGCGCCGACACTTCTCAGAAAACGATACCACCACCGCTCCGCACCAATATTTCTGACGCACACATGCAGACAAAGGTGGCAGTTAGAACGCGCTATCTTTGACAGCAGGATTTAATTTATGATGTGCCAACCTAACGATTCTTTAATATAATCTCGCGTGGCAAGCATAAAATTAACAGATTTGGGTTTCTCAACTTTGGAGTGGTATAATATAACTTACACAAAGCCGAAGTAAGCTTGTAAGTTATGAGTTAGTAATTAAGTCACACTACTTAATAAGAAGCTAATAGATAAAAACTAAAAACAACAAGCCCTATTACCAATTAGGTTTAGAAAATCAGTTCTAGAACTTGGCTTATCAGAAAACAGAACGTCAGGTGATATTAATTAAACCTAAATAAATTTTAAGTTTTAGAACTGTTGTCCCAAAATGTTTTGTTTCAATCATGTCTCAATTAACAGACCGAGTAATTAAGAACGCAGTTGTGGCTACAACATCGCATAGGTCTATGCAATATGCACAAACTACCTTCTTTTAACCCTGCCAATGATGCCGTGATAGATTTTTCTCACGTAGCAAAATGTTCGTAGCGTCCTCGCATCCGTGATTGAATCGACGATACGTTTCCATCGAGTGTCGAGTGGGTAGTAGTCATCAACACAAAGGAAATGAGTGGTGACTGTGGTGAGGCTGGTTCATGGACGTATACACAACACTCCCACACGCATATCGCATATCGGTGTAAACGCATAAATAGGTTGGTCCATCCAAGTAGGAGTGGCGTTTGTGTAGTGTGCGTAGATAATTTATTGAGTAGCAGCACCGTAGCACCACCGCTTGCCGCGACTAGGCCGGCTGGTGATTTTTTTTTTTTTTTTTTTTTTTTCCGACATGGTCTCTCGCAGTTGGTAGGGGGGAGTTACCTCCACTGCTTAACCGGACTAAAGGGCGAGACCCAAGGGCCTCCAGCCGAGCTTAAACTTAAAAACTAAGCAACACAGCTAAGGGCACCCCGGTGCGGGGTTCGGACCTCGGCTTAGGGCGTTGCTGGGGGATGAGCTAGGGAGCTGGATCTGAGTGGTATTATTTAGGGACATGTTTAAGGCTAGTGGCTCGGCGCGCGCCGGCCCTAGCAGAGGACGGGGGGGACGATGACGTAGAGTTCGCGACGAGCCTCGCCGGCGAGGACGGAACAATGGTCGGTTTGGTGTGTGCTTTTGAGACATTGCTTGCTGAAGCAATGTGATATCGTCGTCAGGGTCAGTAAGGACATGCCTCGGACGGCGTCGGGTGGAGATTTGGGAGGGGGTATATCGGGCGGCCGATACGATTAGTGGATTGGGATGTTTTTCAGCAGATTCGAAAAAACGCTTAGAGGCGCTTTTCATAAACTGTTTTATGGTGGGAATTTTGAAGTCTACATGGAGTTGACTATTGCGAACGTACCACGGGACTCCCGCAGCCTTTCGCAAGAATTTGTTTTGGAGGACCTGCATTTTATGGATGTTAGAGCTGCCCGTGTGTGCGAAAACAACACTGGCGTATGTCATAATGGGACGGATGCAAGAGAGATAAATTCTCAACTTAGACTTAAGTGACAATTTACTCCGTGCATTTAGTAGGTAGTGGAGTCGACCAAGGGCAAAGGAAGCACGTGACCGTACTTTCTTTGTGTGGGATGCAAAGGACAACCTTTGGTCGAGGATGACGCCTAGGTATTTGGCCGTGGATTCCCAAGGAATCGGTTGGCCGAACATGGTTACAGATGGAGGAGGATCGTGATATCGGTCGCCAGAGCGGCAGAAGAGGACAGCTGCGCTCTTATCTGGGTTGACTTCAAATCTCCATTTCCGGAACCATTTGCCAAGGGCATTGGCTGCGGTTTGGAGATGTTTGGCGATCGTATGACGGTCTCTGCCTCTATAGTAGATAGCCGTGTCGTCGGCGAAGAGAGCTAGATCGGCACTGGGACTTTTGGGGATATCGCTGGTGTACAGCGTGAAAAGGAGTGGGGAGAGCACGGAGCCTTGGGGGACTCCAGCACGAATGCGGCGAGGGGAAGATAATGAGCCCTCGATGCGATATCGGAAGGTGCGATTCGATAAGAAGTCTCGTATGATGAGCACGAGTCTGTCAGGCACACCGATTTGGTAAAGCTTATATAATAAGCCATTGTGCCAGACTTTATCGAATGCTTTCGCTATATCGAAGAATAGGACACCCGTTTGCTGTTTGACTTGGAATCCCTCACTTATGTGTTCAACGATGCGATGCACCTGTTGAACACACGAGTGCTTGGTTCGGAAGCCAAACTGCTCGTTTGGGATGAGATTGTGGGATTCAGCAAAGTGCTTTAGTCTTTTGAAGATCAACCTTTCGTAGATCTTCGCGAGAGTTTTGAGGAGACTGATGGGGCGGTAACTAGAGGATTCGGATTTGGGCTTACCAGGTTTTGGTATCCCTATGACAACTGCTTCTTTCCACGATTGTGGGAAGATGTTGTTAGAAAGGGCAGCGTTAAAAATGGCTGTCAAGAAGACAATGATGTGGAGGGGAAAGAGTTTGACTACTTTATTTGTTATCCCGTCGGAGCCAGGAGACTTCCTAGGGTTGAGATCCTTGATGAGAGATTGAACCTCATCGACTGTAACTACTGGGACTGGATTGTCTGGGTCCTCTATTGGGGGCTGAGCTACCCTTCGTTCGACCTCGGCGTCCACCTTTGTGAGATGGGCCATGTCTACTTGTTGGGAGCTGGGAGAACATTGGGATTCTAGATTGTCGGCAAGGCATTCGGTCTTTTCGTCATCGTCGAAGGCGGGACTACGGCCAGGACGATTAAGAGGAGGGATGCTGCAGGCTTCTTTGACTCTGAGCTTGCGTTGCAAGTGCCAGAAAGCCTGGTGATTAGGGGTAAGGTTAGCCAAGAAGTTATCCCAGCGGGCTTCCCTCATTTCATTCATGCGCCTTCTTACTTTGGCTTGTAAGTGGTTCATAAATGATCGGTTGGCTGCTGTGGGGTAGGTCCTGTAAGCTCGGATAGCCGCGTTTTTCTCCGTCACCAGTTCACGCACATCGTCCGGCAGCCTCCAGCGATGATCATCCATTGCTGGGACCTGCCGGGAGCAGCTGTTAACTGCTGTTTGTACGTGACTGGTGAGGGAGTCAATTGCGTTTACCGTGTCTACAATGGAGGTTGGGGTCGGTTCGGGGAAGGGCAAGGGAGTAGACTTGAGGTTTTCCTCTAGTTTCCTCCAGTTAGTTGCCGTTTTCATGGGGGTAGGTTGACTAGAGTCAGGGGGACCTGTACGGGGGGTAAGACTCAGTACAACAGGACGGTGATCGGAATCAAGCTCGTCTATTGATTCCATAGAATTTAAACGAAGGTTTATATTCTTTAGAATCGCCAAGTCGAGAACGTCCGGACGGTGATCTATGATGGCTGGGTAATGCGTGGGGTGCATGGGAGCTATAACGTCGAAGTTATGAATGATACCGAGGTAATTGAGTTGATTACCTCTGGAATTTCGAGTGCGGCTATTCCACGACTCATGTTTGGCGTTTAGGTCTCCTGCCACGATGACAGAGTTGCCTAAGCTAAGAAGTTTTACGATATCAGGAGCGATATCGCCTTGTTTGTTGGGTGCGATGTAAGCCGAAACTATTATGATTGGTTCATGTCCAGTCATGCCTAGCCGACATATTGATGTTTCGATTTGAGAGAGGTTGGGGGGATCCATAGGAATGCAGTAAAGAGATCTTTTATAATAGATGAGGGTGCCTCCTTTGGCGGAATGGGTTCTATCGTTGCGAACTATTTCATAGTTCGCAATTTTGGGATCGCGGTTGGAGGGTTTGAGGAAGGTCTCTTGGAGGAGAAAAATGTCTAATTGATGTTCTCGGAGGAAAGTAGCGATCTCGTCGCGTTGGGTGTTAATGCCATTGGCATTAAAGAACCCTACCTTGAGGGACCTGGGTTTGATTTTTCCTCCTAGGTTGTGTCTCTCCATTATTGGACCGTATCAAAGAAAGAGGTGAGGGCTGTGGTAACGTGAGCGAACTTGCTCATCGTAGCCATGACGGAGGCAATGTTACCGCGAGAAGCGCGGAGTTGCTCGGCCATCTGGTTCAAGCTACGGATGTCAACCGCATGGAATAACTGGCTCAGAAAAGCCATGTTATCGCCAGTCACGTTGGCTTCCGGGGCTTGAGGAGGGGGACCCATAGGGGTCGGTGCCGGAGGGGCTGCAGGCGAGCGTGGAGCTGCCGTGGGAGGTGTGCCTTTAGGCTTAGGGGGTTGCATGGTGGGGATGGCCATTAAGGGAGGGATGGCCGTAGATTGGGGAGCTCTCGGAGGAGCGAGTTTGGGGAATGCGCGCTGATGGTTCAGTGCGTTCCAGGGGGAAGGTCTTTGAGGGCTAAGGCGCTCAGGGAGAGCAGAGGAAGGGAGGTTTTCCCTGGTGTTGCGAGCTTGAACTCGCTTTAACATTTTGGGGTGGGGACGAGGGGCTTTTGGGCATCCGCGATAGTTCGCAGGGTGGCCCGATTGACCGCACAGAACGCAACTAGGCGGCTCTGTGCAGAGTGAGATGTCCTTGGGACGGGGGCAATCGCTTGTGCCGTGGTCACCTAGGCACTTAACGCACCTGGGTACGGCAAAGCAATTGCGGGAAGAGTGGCCATATAACTGGCACTTGTGACATTGGCCGATTTGGCCGCGTTTGTTGGGGGCTTCGACCTTTAAGCCAGATAATTGGCATACGGTCTTGATATTGTAGATGCTTTTTGCGGCGGGAGAGTGCTTACATACGACAAAGACCATGTCGTATATGGCACTGTTGCGGGCGCCGTGCATGCGATGCACCTCGAGGGCGGGGATGTCTTGCGATTGAAGATCGCACAAGATAGACTTTTCGTCTATCTCTTTGGGGATGCCGCGGATTACTACGCGGAGGAGACGATCCTCGGGGAGGTCGTAAGAGTGAAAGGCTACTTTCCTAGCCTGTAACATTTTGGTCAGAGACCTGAAGTCGGTGGAGGTAGGCACCGAGACTTTTATGCCATTGGCGGTGGTGCGGGCGTTAGTATAAGCAATGCGATTCGCATTGCACCACGCCGAGACATCGGTCCACTTCGCCTTATCTTGGATGAAGATAGGCGGTGGGATGGGCTCCTTCCTCGAGGATGAGGCTACGGGCTGAGAGGGTGGGGTGGCGTCAGAGCGGTTTTCCTCTGAGGGAGGGACCGCCTGAGCAGATTGGGAGGCTATTGGTTTGGCGGAAGTCTTGAGAGACTTCGCCGGGGTTTGACCAACAGAAGTTTTGGTCTTGAGAGATCGCTTCTTCTTGCGCCCTACAACGACATTGAAGTCGTCATCGACGGAAGTGTTCGAGTCCGAGTTGGACTCGGAGGCCATGTCCGCGTCGATAATGACGTGACGGATGGGAGGGCAGTCGGGGCTAGCCGGGGACTCATCAAACCTAATTAGGTTTGGTTTTGCTGGGACGGAGGGCGCCGCAGGGGCGTGAGTGGGGGGCTCGATGGCCGGGGAGGGGCTTGATTCGCCACAGAGGTTGGCGAAATCTTCTGGGGAGAGGACGGAGCTGGCAACAGCTTGGTTGGCCGGGACTTTGAGGAGGGCCCGAAGAAGGGCGCGGAGAGTGGAGTCGGCCATTTTATAAATGGCACTATTGGGGGAGCAAAAATACCACGCGGTATTTATTTTATTTAATTTCGCGCCTAATCCCCAGGTTGGACTGGCCTGGGGTTGTGTGCGTGTGTGTTAGTCCCTCACTGCCGGGGGGTAGGCAGCTAGGGTTGAGTAGGGTGTGCCCTAAGCTTGTAATCCCGCTGCCAATCTTAATGTGCAGACGGGTTCCTAACAGCCTTAGTGCAGAGGAGTACTTTTAGCCGAAGCTTAAAGCAACCAAACAACACTAAGGAATGGGATGGTAGGGAAAGGGCAGGGTGGGAGGGAGGAGATGGCTAGCGTCGGCGAGGGAAGCCCCCAAGGCCGGTGGTTCTAGCCCCGTCCGATTTGTGTTTTTGCCCTGAGGGGGCAAAAACGGGTGTATCGGGTCAACACCCCACTCGGCTTCGTTGGCACCGCTAGGTATCCACCGAGGACCACCAAAAAAGTGGTTTTTGCCTGAAGGGTCACAACTAGCGAGACTTGTCTCACACAGAAACAGAGAAGGCCGAAACTCGCCTTGAAAAAGGCAAGTTCGGCGAAGGGTTCGATGCGCAGGTAGCAGCGCGCAGGTAGCAGCGGGCGGCGACAGGACAGCGGGCAGCGGCGGAGCGCGGCAGGAGAGCGCTTCGAGACGTCCGTACGGGGCGGAGGTCGGAGCGCGAGTAGGCCGGCTGGTGAGCTAGGTCGCACTTTATATGGAGAGTTGTCTAATCCACTGAATAAATTACCATTGGGCCTAGGTTTCTCCTGAATGACTAATGGACGTTTAAGGAATTAGCTCTATGTGCATTCTAAGCGCTTTCCAATTTCTATGATGTTATCCTTACCTTACACGCAATGTTATTTATGGACGCACTTGCTTCGCTATGAGTAGAGCTTGACAAGTGATATCATAAAGCTCGATAACAAATTACTTACGTTTCAATTTGTACCTAAGTACTTCAGTATCTGACACCTACTTACTTAACGTGAATGACATCTACTTATTTTATGTGAATGCTACGAAAACTATCTACATTTCAGTCTTAAGTTTTGTATGTTAGTATTTAAGTATCTATGCATGCCTATTTGAAACATTTCAAAGTAGAGTGTTCAGGTGGAAGACGCAGTAGTTTTTACAGTTTTTTTTTGTTTTCACCACAAAATACAAAGTTTTGGTTATTTACGTCTATTGATTATACAACCCTTTTACTAGGTAACTCCCTAATTCCAAAGACCTAATAATATTCGGACAGTATTTTCTTATTCCTCTTCTATATTATCAAAGTAGTTCTTTCGTAGTATTGTTTTCGTTTACTATTATTATAAAAATTTACAATTTGCTGGGTTGTCGACCGGCAGCTGGTGAAATTATTATAGAGTATTGTAATAAGTATCAAGCGATAAGCGGTTTATTTATCTGTTGGCACGAACGAGATGGCATCATATTAAGCGGAGCAATGAAAGTGGCGCTTGCATTCGTACCTATTTCATACCGCATGCGCATTGCTGCCACATCAGGCGCCACCTTTCGGTGGCTTTGAGGCCGCAACAGACGGTGCTGTAATATAATATATTTATATAACCGTATTCCGGTTATATTAATTGAGTGACAGATACCTTATGTGGCGGTTAGTGCATTAAGATCTGTTATGATTAAACCTGCGAAATCGATAATACGATCCTAATTTAATCTGATTAAAAGCTACTGGCGAAAAGAACGATATACTACGAATCGTAGCTTACGATCATTGCTACGATCTTTTAAGAAAATTCAAAATACAATTGGTTAATTAGAGTGTTATCAAAGTAAGTACCTACCTAAGTATTTTCAAATCGTCAGAACGACATGATTATGCAGGATCAGGTATACATGCTACCGACGCGTCGGTAGGTCGAACACAATCTACCTATTTAATGATGAAAGAAACAAAGCTAACGATTTACCTACTTACTTACTTATTGAACTTGTTATTGGTATCAGTAATATTTAAGGAGATAACTTTTGTGCATAATTAAGGGCATACAGCGAGCCTATCAAGTGCAAGCACGCAGCCAGCGAACCGTTGAAGGTCAAGCGCTCATGTTACGTGGTCACATATGAACATACGAACATAACATCGCATTCTTACAATGGCGACGATCAGTCTGCGCCAGCTCATAATCACTATGTATTATACGTATGTATTAGAAACTGCTTATTTAGATCGGAATGCTTTGTTATTTCCCTGTAAGTAACAATACTGTTCGGATCGGATTATGACTGGCAATCCTATTCCGTGCTACTTATTTCGTTTTCGTAGATAAGTTTTCATGAAGTGAAGCTGGCATTACGATAGATTCGCTTTTTCAATTCTGCCCGTTCAACCTCTATGCTTATGTCAATGCTTAAAAATGTCTAAAACAGAGAAACTATTTAGTACCTACCTAGTATTACTAAGGTATGTAAACCTATACAATTGTGAAACTTGAGATGACCAGCCTCCAACAAAAGAAGAGCTGTTATTTTATGAAATGTACTCCACACTTTCTCGAAATTATCAGATTCACCAATGGAACCTTGTAGATTCTTTCCCACATCCTCCTGTTCTTATATCCTGCATTACATACAACGAGTGTCCGGGTCCCCACATGCATTCAGGACGAATACCTACTCTCCGTACCTACATATGCAATGGTGACCGTGCCAAATGAGCTGCTTGACTAATGCATACCTTGCAGTACCACCTACAATAGAATAAGTAATAGTACCTACCTAGGAACCAATAGTAGGTGTAGGTGCTAACATTTCGCTAGCACGAATGAAGGGTAAACCCAAAATGCCCGTAAATTGTTGATATCCTCGCTTAAAAGTTGAAAATTTAATTTAAACTGTACCTATTTCTTGTCTGCTGTAAATCCATATGAATAATAAATAAATAGTCAACGTACCTACCTACTACCTTGTTAAACGTTTAAAATAATGTCTTGTCGAACATCCGAAGAAAATCTTCGGCTAAAACGCATATCAACTTAACATATTGTGTAGGTATTGAGACTAAGAGCTTTCCAGGGTAGGTGAACGTCAAGGTGAACTGGGTGCGCGAGCGCCACCGAGTCTGGTAGAGGCGGCGCCTCGCCCCGCGGCCCACTCCCGACGCACATTCTGCCCACGTATCACGTAACCGATCGCCCTGCACATTCGCTACGTTCATATGTTTACGCATAATGCATTATTAATTATGACTCTTTGCCTCCTAACCATTTGATGTAGGTAGGTTGGCACTTGGCACATACCTGGGGCCTTACCATTCATTACCTCTTATTGCCATGATAGTTTTATTATGAGGCAGATGTGTATGTCGTGTATAATAAGTCCGTCACTGACACAGTGGAATGGCTTCTGTTGGCCAAACCCCGGCGAAGTCTCTCAAGACTCTCGCCAAACCTGTAGCCTCCCAATCTGCTCAGGCGGTCCCTCCCTCAGAGGAAAAACGCTCTGACGCCATCCCACACTCTCAGCCCGTAGCCTCATCTTCGAGGAAGGAGCCCATCCCACCGCCTATCTTCATCCAAGATAAGGCGAAATGGACCGATGTCTCGGCGTGGTGCAATGCGAATCGCATTGCTTATACTAACGCCCGCACCACCGCCAATGGCATAAAAGTCTCGGTGCCTACCTCCACCGACTTCAGGTCTCTGACCAAAATGTTGCAGGCTAGGAAAGTAGCCTTTCATTCTTACGACCTCCCCGGGGATCGCCTCCTCCGCGTAGTAATCCGCGGCATCCCCAAAGAGATAGACGAAAAGTCTATCTTGTGCGATCTTCAATCGCAAGACATCCCAGCCCTCGAGGTGCATCGCATGCACGGCGCCCGCAACAGTGCCATATACGACATGGTCTTTGTCGTATGTAAGCACTCTCCCGCCGCAAAAAGCATCTACAATATCAAGACCGTATGCCAATTATCTGGCTTAAAGGTCGAAGCCCCCAACAAACGCGGCCAAATCGGCCAATGTCACAAGTGCCAGTTATATGGCCACTCCTCCCGCAATTGCTTTGCCGTACCCAGGTGCGTTAAGTGCCTAGGTGACCACGGCACAAGCGATTGCCCCCGTCCCAAGGACATCTCACTCTGCACAGAGCCGCCTAGTTGCGTTCTGTGCGGTCAATCGGGCCACCCTGCGAACTATCGCGGCTGCCCAAAAGCCCCTCGTCCCCACCCCAAAATGGTAAAGCGAGTTCAAGCTCGCAACACCAGGGAAAACCTCCCTTCCTCTGCTCTCCCTGAGCGCCTTAGCCCTCAAAGACCTTCCCCCTGGAACGCACTGAACCATCAGCGCGCATTCCCCAAACTCGCTCCTCCGAGAGCTCCCCAATCCACGGCCATCCCTCCCTTAATGACCATCCCCACCATGCAACCCCCTAAGCCAAAAGGCACACCTCCCACGGCAGCTCCACGCTCGCCTGCAGCCCCTCCGGCACCGACCCCTATGGGTCCCCCTCCTCAAGCCCCGGAAGCCAACGTGACTGGCGATAACATGGCTTTTCTGAGCCACTTATTCCATGCGGTTGACATCCGTAGCTTGAACCAGATGGCCGAGCAACTCCGCGCTTCTCGCGGTAACATTCCCTCCGTCATGGCTACGATGAGCAAGTTCGCTCACGTTACCACAGCCCTCACCTCTTTCTTTGATACGGTCCAATAATGGAGAGACACAACCTAGGAGGAAAAATCAAACCCAGGTCCCTCAAGGTAGGGTTCTTTAATGCCAATGGCATTAACACCCAACGTGACGAGATCGCTACTTTCCTCCGCGAACATCAATTAGACATTTTTCTCCTCCAAGAGACCTTCCTCAAACCCTCCAACCGCGATCCCAAAATTGCGAACTATGAAATAGTTCGCAACGATAGAACCCATTCCGCCAAAGGAGGCACCCTCATCTATTATAAAAGATCTCTTTACTGCATTCCTATGGATCCCCCCAACCTCTCTCAAATCGAAACATCAATATGTCGGCTAGGCATGACTGGACATGAACCAATCATAATAGTTTCGGCTTACATCGCACCCAACAAACAAGGCGATATCGCTCCCGATATCGTAAAACTTCTTAGCTTAGGCAACTCTGTCATCGTGGCAGGAGACCTAAACGCCAAACATGAGTCGTGGAATAGCCGCACTCGAAATTCCAGAGGTAATCAACTCAATTACCTTAGTATCATTCATAACTTCGACGTTATAGCTCCCATGCACCCAACGCATTACCCAGCCATCATAGATCACCGTCCGGACGTTCTCGACTTGGCGATTCTAAAGAATATAAACCTTCGTTTAAATTCTATGGAATCAATAGACGAGCTTGATTCCGATCACCGTCCTGTTGTACTGAGTCTTACCCCCCGTACAGGTCCCCCTGACTCTAGTCAACCTACCCCCATGAAAACGGCAACTAACTGGAGGAAACTAGAGGAAAACCTCAAGTCTACTCCCTTGCCCTTCCCCGAACCGACTCCAACCTCCATTGTAGACACGGTAAACGCAATTGACTCCCTCACCAGTCACGTACAAACAGCAGTTAACAGCTGCTCCCGGCAGGTCCCAGCAATGGATGACCATCGCTGGAGGCTGCCGGACGATGTGCGTGAACTGGTGACGGAGAAAAACGCGGCTATCCGAGCTTACAGGACCTACCCCACAGCAGCCAACCGATCATTTATGAACCACTTACAAGCCAAAGTAAGAAGGCGCATGAATGAAATGAGGGAAGCCCGCTGGATAACTTCTTGGCTAACCTTACCCCTAATCACCAGGCTTTCTGGCACTTGCAACGCAAGCTCAGAGTCAAAGAAGCCTGCAGCATCCCTCCTCTTAATCGTCCTGGCCGTAGTCCCGCCTTCGACGATGACGAAAAGACCGAATGCCTTGCCGACAATCTAGAATCCCAATGTTCTCCCAGCTCCCAACAAGTAGACATGGCCCATCTCACAAAGGTGGACGCCGAGGTCGAACGAAGGGTAGCTCAGCCGCCAATAGAGGACCCAGACAATCCAGTCCCAGTAGTTACAGTCGATGAGGTTCAATCTCTCATCAAGGATCTCAACCCTAGGAAGTCTCCTGGCTCCGACGGGATAACAAATAAAGTAGTCAAACTCTTTCCCCTCCACATCATTGTCTTCTTGACAGCCATTTTTAACGCTGCCCTTCCTAACAACATCTTCCCACAATCGTGGAAAGAAGCAGTTGTCATAGGGATACCAAAACCTGGTAAGCCCAAATCCGAATCCTCTAGTTACCGCCCCATCAGTCTCCTCAAAACTCTCGCGAAGATCTACGAAAGGTTGATCTTCAAAAGACTAAAGCACTTTGCTGAATCCCACAATCTCATCCCAAACGAGCAGTTTGGCTTCCGAACCAAGCACTCGTGTGTTCAACAGGTGCATCGCATCGTTGAACACATAAGTGAGGGATTCCAAGTCAAACAGCAAACGGGTGTCCTATTCTTCGATATAGCGAAAGCATTCGATAAAGTCTGGCACAATGGCTTATTATATAAGCTTTACCAAATCGGTGTGCCTGACAGACTCGTGCTCATCATACGAGACTTCTTATCGAATCGCACCTTCCGATATCGCATCGGGGGCTCATTATCTTCCCCTCGCCGCATTCGTGCTGGAGTCCCCCAAGGCTCCGTGCTCTCCCCACTCCTTTTCACGCTGTACACCAGCGATATCCCCAAAAGTCCCAGTGCCGATCTAGCCCTCTTCGCCGACGACACGGCTATCTACTATAGAGGCAGAGACCGTCATACGATCGCCAAACATCTCCAAACCGCAGCCAATGCCCTTGGCAAATGGTTCCGGAAATGGAGATTTGAAGTCAACCCAGATAAGAGCGCAGCTGTCCTCTTCTGCCGCTCTGGCGACCGGTATCACGATCCTCCTCCATCTGTAACCATGTTCGGCCAACCGATTCCTTGGGAATCCACGGCCAAATACCTAGGCGTCATCCTCGACCAAAGGTTGTCCTTTGCATCCCACACAAAGAAAGTACGGTCACGTGCTTCCTTTGCCCTTGGTCGACTCCACTACCTACTAAATGCACGGAGTAAATTGTCACTTAAATCTAAGTTGAGAATTTATCTCTCTTGCATCCGTCCCATTATGACATACGCCAGTGTTGTTTTCGCACACACGGGCAGCTCTAACATCCATAAAATGCAGGTCCTCCAAAACAAATTCTTGCGAAAGGCTGCGGGAGTCCCGTGGTACGTTCGCAATAGTCAACTCCATGTAGACTTCAAAATTCCCACCATAAAACAGTTTATGAAAAGCGCCTCTAAGCGCTTTTTCGAATCTGCTGAAAAACATCCCAACCCACTAATCGTATCGGCCGCCCGATATACCCCCTCCCAAATCTCCACCCGACGCCGTCCGAGGCATGTCCTTATTGACCCTGACGACGATATCACATTGCTTCAGCAAGCAATGTCTCAAAAGCACACACCAAACCGACCATTGTTCCGTCCTCGCCGGCGAGGCTCGTCGCGAACTCTACGTCATCGTCCCCCCCGTCCTCTGCTAGGGCCGGCGCGCGCCGAGCCACTAGCCTTAAACATGTCCCTAAATAATACCACTCAGATCCAGCTCCCTAGCTCATCCCCCAGCAACGCCCTAAGCCGAGGTCCGAACCCCGCACCGGGGTGCCCTTAGCTGTGTTGCTTAGTTTTTAAGTTTAAGCTCGGCTGGAGGCCCTTGGGTCTCGCCCTTTAGTCCGGTTAAGCAGTGGAGGTAACTCCCCCCTACCAACTGCGAGAGACCATGTCGGAAAAAAAAAAAAAACAGTGGAATGGCAATAAGAGCTTAAGATAAGGCCCCAGTACGTTAACAATTAAATTTATAATTATGTAATAGGTAAGGTTTAAGAACCTCAGTAAAACCATTCCTGCCATCTATTGGCGTTGGAGTGAATCAATATCACTCAATACCATGGGCCGAACATCCCTCCGCAACCAAGGAGCTAGATAATTCTACGAATTATATGAGTGATTAGTCCTTAAATTCACTCTACTCTACCTAAAAGTGGTTTCAGTGAATCACTGAGAAATTCATATTTACATAAGAAACTAGTTTTACTGTATATGGACGTGTATCGTGGCATAAAGGCTGGTAGGTATAGATAGTTAGGTACCTATCTATGTTAGATTAGAATAGACAAAGGCAAGCAGACTACATTAGGTCAGCTGAATTCTACTCAAATAGGCGCCTATAGCACGCGATAATGAGCATAGGGACATCTCTAGTGCAACTCCCCGTCCTTACCGTTCGCGCAGACTGCCGGCGCGCCTCACTATTTGAATGAACAAGAACGGATCGGTCTCGCTGCGCGAGCCGATCGCGTCTCTAGTAAACTTGTCATAACCAGTCGACCAAGAGCTCTCCGCGGCGTGCGCACGCATTTTAATATATCGAGTTGCTAGCTCTCCCTCGTGCGCCGGCTTATGTGCCGCCCAGTCGATTCTTGTTATATTTCGTGCTTTGTGACTATTTTGTATATTCCTAGTGTATGTGTAATCGTGTATGTGTCTATTAAACAGTTATTTTCCTATATAAACACTCTGGATTTCATTAGATAGCTACAACCTCGCTATAACTGACGCCCAATGTGAAGCGAACCAAACAAGTACCTAATCTTTTCGAGTGAACGTTTTATAATATTCCGTTTATTTTCGCGTACTTATAACTATTACAGTGTGTTTAATAGTGAATAGACATCATAACATCGAACTTACATTAGTGCTATTAGAATAAAAGTGCAAGAAACTTTGTATTTCGAGTTTTTTCAATCCATGGCTAGTACCTACCGCGTACTGACTTGCACGTGGTTTTGTTACGAACTATTTTACCTACTCAGTTCGTTTACCACGCTATATTTTTCAATAGTCTCTCGGTGAGACATGGTGATCACACGGTCGAGCCAAAAACAAGATTCTGAGATGTTTCCTGCCACTGGAGTGCAAATAGACGGCGTGATGCCGTCAACTTCGAATGAGGGAGTTATTCTTGTCGATGAACGACAATCGCCGCCGCCGCTGCTCGGACTCCAAGAGTCCGCCGGCGCTGCCGCCTCATCACCTCCGCCGCCGCTGTTCGGACGCGTGGCGTCCGCCGGCGCTGCTGGCCCATCATCTCTGCCGCCGCCGATGTCCGGGCGTGAGCTGCCCGACTACTCGCCGCCGCCGCACCAACACGGGCATGTTCCGCCCGTCTCCTCACCGCAGCCTATGATGTCAGCGCCGATTGTAATGTCAAATCAGCAGTTTATGTTTTTATTAGAAGGACTACGGTCGCAAGTCCCTACGCAGTACCCGCCGCCGCCACCGGTAACCGTGAGTAACCTTGCAAACTGTAACGCTAGATTTGATGGAAACGGAGATGTGCTATCGTTTATAAACTGTGTAGAAATATATAAAGACTGCGTAAGTGTAACTGACGAGATAGCACTCCGAGGTTTACCAATGCTACTTTCCGGTTTCGCCGCTACCTGGTGGTTAGGCGTAAAACATTCCGTACCCAATTGGGAAGATGCATTACACCTTCTACGACAAACCTTCGGTCCACGTCTGCCGCCTCATAGAATATACAGAGAGGTTTTTAGTAAGGAGCAGGCTGAGGAGAAGACCGATGTTTTTATATGTAGGGTGCGAGCTTTATTTGCACAGTTGCCGCCACACACACTTGCCGAAAACCCGGTACAGCTGGATATGGTGTATGGCTTGCTACACAAAAGAATAAGAGAGAGGGTAGCGAGGGGCACCTTTGCGTCGTTTTCCGAGCTCCTGCAAAGAGCTCGCGCTGTCGAAGATGTGTTAGAGGAGGTACGTACTCCCATAGGTATTAAGAAAAATACCTACTCGTCCGCTACACAACTGCCGCCGTCGCCAACGTGTCTTTATGTTTCACCGTCGTCATCTTCTGGTTTTTCTTCGGGTTCAAATGTAGATAGAGCGCCGCATACCAGTAAACAGAGACCTCGGTGTAATTTTTGTAAATCGTTTGGACACACGATAGATGAGTGTAGACGTTTATCGAGTAAAAAACCTACCTATTCAGAACAGAGTGTGAAGAATGAACCAGTTGCGATGCAGTCGGATGCTCGCCCGTCAATTACATGTTTTGGATGCGGTGCGCCCGGAGTCATTAGGTCCAACTGTGAAGCCTGTAAGGCAAGACGTTCAGCACCCCCTACTGCCACCACGGCATTTCAATCAGTGTCCGCTATTAGCCCGTCCGTTTTAAATCCGCGAGTGCGACCTATATTTAAGGTAGAAGTGTTCGGGGCCGTCGGAACGGCATTATTAGATACGGGTGCGAAACACTCGATTGCGAGTGACAGTTTGACGTCACATTTACGAAATAATGGTCAAATATTTACTAAAGTAGAAACCGAGTTAAAATTTGCCGACGGTGCAAAGCGGGTAGATATTGTAGAAACCGCTTTGTGTAATGTAAAAGTTCAGGGAGTTGTAGTGGAGACATTATTTTTAGTTCTGCCTGGGGCCACTGAATCTCTATTAGGGATGAATTTTATTCAGGAGGTTGGCATGGTTGTCGATTTCACTAATAACCGGTACTCTATAGGTACGTCTGAATTTCACGTTCTAGAATTCGAGCGCGATGATCGCGTAGTTACTAGTGCAGCGATTGGCCTCCGCGAGGACGAGGGCGTTCTCTTAACTTCGGTTGATAAAAATAGATTAACGGCACTACTTAACGAACATGAAGATGTATTCAGTGCAGGGGGAGGGCCTACTCCTTTTGCACTGCACCGTATTGATACGGGGAACGCCGCCCCCATTTCAACACCGCCATATAGAATTTCTCCGTCGAAAAAGGAACTATTGAAAGCGGAAATAGACGAAATGCTAGCAGAAGAAATTATAGAAGAAGCGGAATCAGAGTGGACATCGCCAGTAGTGTTGGTACCGAAGAAAAATGGAACCATTCGGTTTTGCGTAGATTATAGAAAAATGAATGGAGTCACGAAAACAGACAAATACCCATTGCCGTTGATCGACGACCTGCTCCATTTGACAAAACCGAACGCCGTGATGAGTACAATTGATTTAAAATCAGGGTATTGGCAAATAGAAGTTGCACCGGAAGACAGAGATAAGACTGCGTTTGTTACGCCGTTTGGCACCTTTAGATTCCGACGAATGCCATTTGGCCTTAAAAATTCACCCGCGACTTTTCAACGATTGATGGATACGTTTAGAGCGGGTCTCAAAGACGTGAGCACAGTGGGGTATTTAGATGACATTTTGGTGATCTCTGACGATTTTGCCACCCATGTAAAGGATCTAGCACTAGTTTTCGAACGGCTGAGACTCTTTAAACTCAGAGGGAACCGAGAAAAATGTGTGTTCGCCAGAGACCAAGTTACGTACTTAGGTCACGTGATATCAGCTCAAGGGATTAGACCGGACCCGAATATGGTCTCTGCGCTGCTGGAAAGGAAACCCCCTGCCAACTTGAAAGAGCTACGAACCTTTCTACAAACTTGTTCGTGGTTCCGTAAGTTCATTCCCCAGTTCTCCGACATCGCTCGTCCATTAACGGACCTAACTAAAAAGAACAGACCCTGGAAATGGGGCGTGCATGAGGATCATGCACATGAAGATTTAAAACACAGGCTTACAACTAGTCCCATCCTACGACAAGCAGACTTCGAGCAACCTTTTATTCTACGCACCGATGCTAGCGCGTATGCTATCGGAGCGGTGCTCATGCAAGGTCCAGATCCGAAGACTGAAAGGCCTAAAGAATTCGTTAGCAGGTTGTTAACGCCCGCTGAACGAAACTATACTACTACAGAAAGAGAAGCATTGGCTGTTGTATGGGCTCTCGATAAATTCCGAGGATATCTCGAAGGAGCCCAAGTCCGTGTGGCCACGGATCATCAGCCATTGAAGTGGCTTTTATCGCTCAAGACTCCAAGTGGCTAGCCTAGCTCGGTGGGCCTTGAAAATTCAAGCTTACAATTTGGATGTAGAGTACACTCCGGGTAAAGCAAACGTAGTAGCCGACACGTTGAGTCGCCCCGTTTGCCGTCCTTCTGCAGAAGATGTTCCTGCATGTAATATCTGTCCAGTCGCGGTAGACTTACCTCATCGTAGTTCCGAGGAAGTACGCACAGCTCAGTTAGAAGATCCAGAATTGAAGAAAATACTCGCCGATTTTGAAGATAATGATGCTGCTATACGCTGGACCGATCGTGGATACTATGTTACCCAAGGAGTACTCTTTCGTTTTCATCCGGATGGTGAGTCCGAGGAGCCTCAGTTAGTCGTTCCAGAATCCATGCGCGTTGAGATCATGAAGGAGCTTCATGATGCTCCTACAGCTGGTCACTTGGGCCTGGAACGTACTTTGAAGAAAGTAAAAGAAAGATATTATTTCCCCAATATGAGACAGTATATTACCAGGTATCTCAAAACCTGTGATCTTTGCCAAAAGTTCAAGGCTACAAATCTTAAACCGGCTGGCCTTCTACAGACCCCGGTTCCCCAGCAACGTTTTGAAGTCCTCGCTATGGACTTATTTGGTCCACTACCCGAAGGAAGTAACGGGGAGAAGTGGATCTTTCTGATCGAAGATACAGCAAGCAGGTGGGTTGAACTGTTTCCGTTGGCAGAAGCCAATTCAGAGAGTTGCGCCAAGATACTGATTGAAGAAGTATTTATGCGATACGGTTTTCCTCGTCGAGTGATTTCCGATAACGGGGTGCAGTTCGTGTCGGCCGTGATGCAGAAGGTGATGCATGTTCTCGACATCAAACAAAACCTGACCCCCGTTTATCACCCCGAATCCAACCCGGCTGAGAGGAAGAATCGCGACATGAAGACGATGCTAGCAATCCTTGTCGATCCGGAACATCGTCGTTGGCCTGAAGTGTTACCTGCTATACGTTTCGCTTTGAATACAGCACCGAACCAGGGCACTGGACACTCAGCCGCCTACCTCACCTTTGCGCGTGAGTTCCGATCCCCGGTTGATATTACGAACGACCTACGGCAGATTGTCGATCAAGAGAACTACGTGCCACAGATCACGCCGTATCTCCGTAGTTTTGTCGAGCGCCTTCAAGAGGTGAAGTGGAGGGTCGAACGCCAGCAAGACGTCCGTAAAGATGCTGCTGATAAACGTCGCCGTACTGGACCTGAATACGAAGAGGGTGACCTCGTTCTCGTGGACAGCCATCGCCCTAGTCAGGCTACAAAGGGGTTCACAAACAAATTTACTTCGCGACGGGAGGGCCCGTACCGTGTTAGTAAACAGGTTTCCGCGACAACTTATGAAGTCGTCGATAAACAGAGTCTACCGAGGGGCAAGTATCATGCCAGCCTCTTGACTCCATATGTAGGTGAATCAGAAGTAGTAGTACATCCTAGAAGGAGGGGTAGGCCGCGTAACCTTAATGCCAAGCCAGCTGCATTGTCTTCCACTGGCTTGGAGGGGGAGGATATAGCACGCGATAATGAGCATAGGGACATCTCTAGTGCAACTCCCCGTCCTTACCGTTCGCGCAGACTGCCGGCGCGCCTCACTATTTGAATGAACAAGAACGGATCGGTCTCGCTGCGCGAGCCGATCGCGTCTCTAGTAAACTTGTCATAACCAGTCGACCAAGAGCTCTCCGCGGCGTGCGCACGCATTTTAATATATCGAGTTGCTAGCTCTCCCTCGTGCGCCGGCTTATGTGCCGCCCAGTCGATTCTTGTTATATTTCGTGCTTTGTGACTATTTTGTATATTCCTAGTGTATGTGTAATCGTGTATGTGTCTATTAAACAGTTATTTTCCTATATAAACACTCTGGATTTCATTAGATAGCTACAACCTCGCTATACGCCTTAACTTATTTGGCCTTCCTTAAGTTTCAAATGTAGGATAATTGAAAATAAATATATAAGTAAAGGACTTAGGACTTGTTATCAGTACTTTGGGGTCAGGGATGATGACGGGCTATAATATAATACTTAAGTTTATTAGATATAATCATTATTACTAAATACATTATACTAGAAACGTTTGGATTGGTTCGCTGGGTGGGAGCGCGCTGAGTCACAGATCGAGAATATCGTGATACAACTCACGTCGTCGCTACGATAGGAACTTGCCGCTTCTGCTTTGTTGTTGGTCGTTATGCAGTCACATGTACACTTTCTGGCCATTACACAATGTTGTGCATATCAAATACCTAACCATACTATGTCTCTTCCTTCTATACACGTTCTAAGGAACAAAATAGCAATTATTCCCAGCACAGGCAGCACAATGACTCCACTCCACCCCATGGAGTACGGGCGACCTTACTGACCGCAGGAACACACACAACATTAAGGTATTTCGACGGCGAAAAAAACCAAGAAATATTTTAATTATTAGGTCTATTATCTACAAAGTACAGGTGCCATCACAAGTGATGAGCGCCCAGCGAAAGTAGTGAAGTAACTGCGCATGTTTTTTATTCACGTCGTCACATACAGACAGACAGAGACAGACTCAAAAAATTACTACTTTGCATTCAAGGTCAGTGGTCATTACTCGTGACGGCCGGGGGTTTCGGGGGCGATCGATCAAGCTAGGTTTTAAATGTAGAAAATGTCGAAAAAAACGATTCAACTCTAAGGTACCAGTAGAGCAGGCACAATCCCCCCATGGGAACCACGGCGAAATCATTTTTATAAGTGTAGTAAAAGCAAATAAGTGCGAGTACTACTTAGCACATATATAAGTAAGTTCTTTGATTACGCAGGACTCCGAGAAATTACACCATAATATTTAAGTGATTACTTTACATGATACACCGGTCAGAAAGAACCTGCTTACGTAAGTACCTGTTTACTATATGTATTTTTAATTAGATTTTAGTGTTGTTTTATCCTAACGGTAATTTAAATCTTCAAGTCACTTGAACATTTTATGATTACGTGTAGGATTTGATAAGTTAAGCCAGCTCTCAGCGCAAATTCAATTAAATGGATTTTACTTCCTCATAGGTAGGTAGGTTAGTTACATTGTTAAAATAATAAGAAATTTAATCAGTGGTTTCAAAATCCTTTCTAGGATTAAATCATGCATGTTATTGGGCGGACGTTGTGGATTGTTTTACCATTTTTGTGTAAGTGACATTGTTTTACTCACCATATTATCTAATATTATGTAACATTGTACAAGTGATGTGATGTTATAAATATTACTTACTAGACGCAGATGTATCTGGAACTGAATACCCTGAAAGCTCCGCATTAAAGTTCAAAAAGAATCCGGCTCCGGACGGACACAGGTAAAGCAATTGTATGAAGATAGTCAATGAATATTTTTAAAGTTCTGAGAAAAAAAAAACATATAGTCGAATTGATAACATCCTCTTTTTTTTTTAATTACTTCTCAGACATATGCAGGTTTACTCACGTTGTGTAAAGCACGTGGTGTGAAATAACTGCATATAGGTTTTTAGAATAACTCATTGGTACAGGCCCCGTTGGGATTCCAACTTGCGTCGCTTGCATAGCAGGCGACTGCTCTAACCCCAAGGCCACCACGGCTCTTTTCTAATTTAGATTAATACATATATCAGAATACATCAGAATTATGAGTAAGCGATGTTGCAGTCAAAGCCGTCAGCGCTAATACTAACTCAAATAGACATATTCTAATCCCTTTATTACAAATAAATAAACATAACTTTATTATAAATAAATAAACAAATAAACATAAGATAGTCCTTGATTTAAAAGTAGCACCAACTCTTGGAACTATTGATGAGTGATAAAGATTAAAAAAATGATGGGCACAGTTTTATTCCGAGTTTACTCTAGTCTTTGTTTAAACCATGTTTCGTAATAAGTGAGTAAGTGCCTATGAAATATTAAATCTTTGTACTCATAAATCTAACGATCTAATCCTAATTACTGTCTATGTCGGACTGAAAATTGTTTTCAAGTCATTGTTATTTCCAGATGTGGTGTGTGCCCAACTTACTTCCAAAAGATCTGCGCATTTGATTTCTCAACAAATGCCACGTATATATTTGACAACCACTGTGTTATGGACTTGTACAATTGCATGGAAGGCACTGGTTGGTATTATCACGTTAACACAGACCATATTAATTTTATAAATGGAAAAGTGTCGTTCTGTCTGTATGATACCTATCATGGTTAAGCTGCTGAAATTTGGAATAGAGATATTTTTATAGATTAAATGCAGGTAGGTAGGTACATATTAAAATGCGGCCGAAGTTTAAGGTAAAAATCATATTCAATACCCATTGTTTGTAATTATACTAAAATAGTTCATTAAGACTATAATGATTCTTGCCACTATATTGTGTGCGTCACGAGTATTGCGCGCTTAGTGAAAATAGTGAGGATAACTGCGCATGTATGTGTTGCGTCGTGCTACACAAGACTCAAAAAATTACTACTGCGCACTCAAGGTCAACGCTCATAAGTATGTATTGATAAAAAGAACTGAAAATATTTATTCACAAGCAATTATTAACGCAGGATTCGTAACCATCCAATACGACCTAAATAAGATAAAAAATATGGAAATAACACAAATCAGACACGTGTCATATATCATTCCCATACACAATGTGTATCACTTCTCTAAGCGAAGCGAGAGAATAATGTTACTTTGTCTAGGGCTACTGTTGAGACTGTCACAAAATTTACATATTTTAAGCAGCCAATAAACATTATTTTTTTGTCAACATTACACAGATTGCTCTTACAAAGAGGTATAGCTGTAGCTAGAGGTGTTTAAAAATCATCAACATATATACACATATCTTGTTTATTTCAATAAGAGGTAAACCTAATACATAATAAAATTAATCTTACATGTACATATAGTGTAAACTATCCAGTATACTAAGTGTGGAGCAGAGACTATGTGACAGCCATGTGGCCAAGTCTCTTGTAGTCAATCTTATCGAGTTGAACGAGGGGCCTCAGTTGGTCGGCGAAGGCACGCATGTCCTCCGCTATCGCGTCTTGACCGTGCGGAGCAAGCACCTGAAATACATCACAAGGAACCAACTTAAAATATAATTTATTGTCTATGCCATTGGAGTGCACTAGTGTTAGGCAAAAAATAAAAAAAATATTTATTTTACCGCGAAGGTAGGCAGAGTTGTGATTGTGTTGTGGTAAAAGCTTTTCAAATTTGAATTTTAATAAAAAATGAATACTTACAGATAATTCAACTAAGTAGCTTTGAGATATTGGCTCAGGAGGCATGGAGTTTTGTGATATCTTGAACACTTTGGCAACAGTAATCTTCATGCGGCCTTTTCTGAACATGTAACCTGAAGAATAATTTTAGACAACCATACAATAAGATCCATAAGATTCATAAAAAAATATAAGAGGGGTTAGGGTCAGTAGCTTCTTTTCATTTTTCGAAAAACAGCCCCATTATATTCCCACTTCACTAGCTTGGTGAAATCCAATTTGGATACAATTACTAGATTTGTCAAGATGGGATGGGGCCAACCTGTGGCAAGGGTGTGCATTCTATATAAGCAGATAAGCAGTGCCTACCATTTGTGATGACTGAACACACTAGCATTGTGTGTGTTTGTGTGTGTCTAAACCAAAACATATATGTACCAATGTGCCACATTGGTTTGTATTTAACCTACCCCTATGAAATTGTAATGTACAACCCTGACCTGTGGTTCTTACTCAATCTCAAACTCAAAAGTATCTTTATTTCATTAGACTTTTAACAAAGTACTTTCAAAATTATTAGAATAACATAATTATACAGGATTAAACATGCTACTACAAGGCTCGAAAGTTTGCATTTACTAAAAAAAACCTAGCAAAAAAGTCAGTAATTACTCCTTCAATAATATTATACAATTTTAAAACAACAAAATAAATCAGGCCCATGGACATGACTATAAGCTCAATAATATAATTTTTGATAGACTATCACAATCAGCTACCTTCAGAAATTCAGAAGTTATATTGTGATGGTATGGGTTCATCTGTTAATCAAATAATGATCATAAAAATACCTTTCACACTATATTCAAATTCAATCCTGCATCCCAACTCATTAAGGAATTCTATCAGCATGCCACTGCAAGCTATGTCTAGGCTGGAGCGCACCACTGTGGGTCTATTTTTGTCTCCCAGGTCTGGCTGTCCTATGTAACGCAGCTGGTATGGCATGTCGCGGGCATCCAGCGCTTTCCTTACTCGTAGCATAAGGGGTGCAGTCTGTAGCGTAAGGAATTTTAGAACACAAATAATCATATGGAATTTTAAAATACTATATGTTGAATACCAATCATAATTATGGGAAATAAGGCGTTACTACCTGTTGATTGGGATCTCGTAAACTAAAGCAAACTTCTTGGTCGTCAAAAGTCTCTGGACCTGCGTCAACATTGTCACAAAGACCACGTAGCCGATGAAGTAACACTTCCACAGCAGAATCTAGGACAGAGCCCTATGAAGACAGTGTTAATAAATTAGATTAAAGAATGTGTAAATACATTTAAAGTAAATTTAATGCAAGAACCATGTTTCTATTCATTATGGTGTACTTAGGTACCTGAAGAAGATATTCTTGATTAGGTATTATGTTGGCTTTCAAAGCCTGCGATAAACTGTCCGTTGCAGTAATAGGTGCGGCATTTGCAGCAGACATGCTGAGTAAAGTAAGAGTAAACAATTTGATTCTTCAAATAATTTCATACAAAAACATAACTTTAGTATTATATGAATTTAAATAGGTGTCACTGTCATCTAAGACAAGAGTACTACTAACTGAACTGTCATTGTCAATAATGTCAGTGCAGTCAGTCAGATAACACAGATACAATATGATCCGAAAAGGAATCCAATGGGTTCCCCCACATATTTTTAACAATTTACAAGATATTTTTCTCAACAATCACTTGACATTGGCGGAATAGTTTTACTTAAGCTCATCGCCATTAAATAAATAAAGGAAGGCAGACACAATATTTATTGTTTCCCTAAACAATAAGTGAAGTGAATATTTACTGTTTGACTATATTATAGTATAGACAGATGTTGTATTCAACTGTGTAAAATCAACTTGGTCATTCAGAAAACCGGTATCCGATCAGACTGAGACAGAGTGCAAAAGACTTCAATTTTTTTCAAAGTAATAGAAGTATTCCTTGTCTATGCCCGTTTCCATGGCAAGTAAATTTAATTGACAGACAAGTAAACGTCAAAAAAAGTTAAGAAATTCAAATCAAACAAACATCTTAAGTATTTTTGTTTCAAGTTTCTGAGTTTTTAGGCTGCATGGTTTTTATTAACAAGTAAACTCAGTTTGTTTAGCGGTGTTTTCTGTTTTGCATCTTTGAAGATGACGGGTCATGTTGCAATTAGGCTAGCATCGGAAAGAGTAAACCATTCTGTAGCCTCTAATAATGAGCTACCTCGTTTTTATACTCCTGGTGAGGTTATAAGTGGTATGCAAGATTTTATGCGGTAAGCTTCTAAATTAAAACCTTTAGCTGTATACCCGCTGGCTCAAATTCTGAGCATAATATTCCATTTTTCATATGATAGCGGTCACGGAACGTATGCTGAAGATGACTCCCTCAAGTCGTCAGTTGCTGGTGTGATGCAAAAAGTAAATAAGTTGATCTGCATCCGTCCGTTGAAGAGTCGATATGTCGGTGAGATTGGTGACGTGGTGGTGGGCAGGGTGCTTGAGGTGCAGCAGCGGCGGTGGAAGGTAGAGACCAACTCACGACTGGACTCTATCCTGCAGCTGTCTTCAGTCAACTTACCAGGAGGAGAATTGGTACGAACTTTTTTTAAAATATTATCATAAATAAAACATGCAAAGAACACTTCGTGATGTTGAATGTGTGCATTGTATTTATGATTTTATTTAGTTGTTGTAATCAGTGCATAAGTCTAGTTATCAAATACCTCGCAAGTCAAAATTACTACCAATTGGCAGTTGGGTGGTTTACTTTTATTGTTGTTTATTTAGAAATTGGGGTATTCATTATATTTAAAGAGGAAAAGTAGTAAGTTTGTATGTAAAAGATTATGTTAGTAAGCCTCTCTCTGATTTCAAAGTTCATTCAACAAAAGTATGGACTGCCTACAGTTATATGTTTTTTAGTAATTACAGTTTTATTTTTTATACTGATAGAGAAGAAGATCAGCAGAGGATGAGCAAATGATGAGGAAGCACTTGCAAGAGGGTGATTTGATTAGTGCCGAAGTGCAAAATGTATCCTCGGATGGATCCCTCTCTCTGCATACAAGGAGTCTCAAATACGGGAAGGTACAATTTAATCAATTATATAAAAATATGTTTATTGTTAAAAAAAAATAACTGTTTAATATCTTATACATATAATAATAAAAATAGTTTCTTAGATAATTATTCATAGGATACATGTATTTAAATTGATGTGTACAGAAACAATTTTCATTAAGTGTATGTAATTTAATAACAATTCCAGCTATCACAAGGAATACTCATAAAAGTCTTTCCATCACTTATAATAAGAAGAAAAAACCACTTCCATAACCTTCCGTGCGGTGTCTCTGTTATCATTGGAAACAATGGCTACATCTGGATCAGTGGACAGAGGCAGGATGTGATGCTTGAAAGCAATAAAGATGACATTGACAACTATGATATGCAGGTGGGATAGACAATTTTTGTAGTCTACAAGAGATGTGTTATCTAAATAAAACTATTTGTATACTAAATCTACACTATTATTATACAGAGGAAAGATTTGTATTTTTGTGTGTATGTTTGTAATGAATAAACTCAAAAACTACTGTGCCGATTACAAAATATGGACACCATTGGACAGCTACATCATCAGCGAGTAACATAGGCTTTATTTTATCCCTGTACTCCCAAGGGAACGGGAAGTATGAGGGTGAAACCGCATGACATCCACTAGTTTTGAATAAAGTAACTTTCAAAATAGGCTAGAGGAGTTATAAGTCATATTTTAAAGAACTGTATTATGAGTAAGCAGTAACTCTTATGATTTATGCACCATTCAAGAATGAATTGATTGAGATATTTGCTTCTGCACAGTACCGCTAAGAGGACCAGTACAATTTACATACATACATACATATGCTCACGCCTGTATTCCCTGAAGGGGTAGGCAGAGGTGTTGTAATCACAACACTCACTTTTCACCAAAGATGATTAAGTGCCAAGGTGACAGATGGTGAGTCCATCGCCGACTCAGACACTATACATATGTCATTGAATTACTTCAGAAATATGCCGGTTTCCTCACGATGTTTTCCTTTACCGTAAAGCAGGTGGTGTACAATTATTATACACAAATATAGTGCAATATGACTAGTGAGTAGCAATGTACAGTACTTGGAAAAAGGCATTTCAGGGCATCTACCATGCAGTTTGTTTTAAAACTGGCTCAGCGAGTGGTATTACTGCTTGGTGATGAGTTTGGTTAACTTTTTATATGTGATTCCTAAAATTAATTATGAATCAAATCTGTTTTATTTTGGTATGTTTTGATATAGCATTATATATATTGCATTTCCAGGCAGTGAGTAGGTCGAATAGGGAGACAATGGCACGCGTGAAGAACTGCATCGCCGCGCTGGTCGCCTCCAAGATGATGTTGGACGACACCAGCATTATGTTTGCTTACGATGAGAGTCTTAAGTATGACAATGTCAAAGAACTGTTGGACCCGGAAGCAATGTTGGATGTTGCTTTTCTTACCCAGCACAGAATAAATGAAGTTATGGAAATGTGAATGTATGTGATTTATTTTTCCTTTTAAAATCTTAGTTAACTAGTTTAGTACCCTAAACACAGTAATTTTATGTATATATGTTCAATTGAAGACTTATTTGGCAGTTGGTATTTATTACTTATAATTTACTTGATTAAAAATAAGTTATTATCAATAAAATTTTAGTATTAAAACAATCTTATTGTTAACTGTATCAATATGTAAGTATGTTATTATAATTATAATAATCATAATTTATAAAAAATCTCTGTACACTTTTAAACTGTTTATAAAATTTACAGTCATGCATAAATTCTCTTGTATCCATCACAACACTGATCGCAATCGTATACATACAATTAGTAATTTTGAGTAGTAATCATAAGTGACGTTTTACAACTATAATATAATCTATACAATATTTGGCATTTTACAACTTCTAATCTAAGATCTAAAGTCGAGTGGATATATTCCAATAGAAAACATAAAAATCTATAAACACATTGATTACAGATAAAATGTTGACAATAGAATAAATCGATAAAAATATAATATTGTAAAAACATGTCACAACACTTGATAGGTTTGGTATTTGGCATATCATTTAAAACTGCTTGTTCTTTTTTCCCAATATTTTCATAAGATTTTTCGACATGAAGTAAGGTTTCTCAGGGGACCCGTCGTTCCTCTCGCAGTCTTCCACTGAAACATAGTCACTCGTTAGGGTGGTGAAGTTCGTTTTAAATATCAAAGGCAACAATATTTAAAATAGTTACAGAAGCAAAGGAACAGCGTGTCGACAGCCATCGCGTACACGTTGAAGAATAATGTGCATATGAGGTATGTGGCGAGGCTGAGGATGACGGCGGGCACGTAGTTAAAGTTGAGCCGCTCGCTGCTCGTCACTTCATACACCACGCTCCACTGCAGTAGGTAGTACACCGCGAACCCCACGCCGATGGACATTAGCAGCTTCGATAGGAAGAATATTAAGTCTGTCACCTGCAAACAAATATAAAACTCGGCTCAGATGCAATGGAGGTGAAAATTGATTCAGCAAGAATATAATTTGCTCGAATGAAAAGATTATTGAATAACACCATAATCCGGATGGAGTAAGCATTACCTTATCCAGGACAGCAACTCTGACAATATTCCTCATGAGCAAGGAGAAGGCGTCCCTTGCACTCTTGCAGAAGTTCCCGCCGTGTACGGCGCACATGATGTACGCATTCTTGTTGATGAACTTGAGGAAGTTCTCAAGGCACCAGAAGAAGCACTTGCAGCAGCACATGAGGCAGCGGGTCACCGGATTATCGTACTTCTTCAACTTGCGATCGATAACCTCCAGGATCACGCGGATCACACGAACTATCGCGATGATGAGCGCACCTAAGGCAACTGTGCCTAAGTGGTACCTACGAATAATATTATATGATGTTTTAATAAACAAACATGGCATTACGTGATATGGTTATAGATATGTAGGGTCTAGAGTTTTGAAGCGAAGATTTTTGGCAGTGCTCTGGTTGGTGCTACATATCAATTAAAAACACATACATATGCTCACGCCTGTATTACCCGAAGGGGTAGGCAGAATGTTGTAATCACAACACCCACTTTTCACCGAAGATCTTAAGTGCCAACGTGACAGATGGTGAGTCCATCGCCGTCTCAGACGCTTTACATACGTCATTGAATTACTTCTCAGAAATATGTAGGTTTCCTCACGATGTTTTCCTTCACCGTAAAGCACGTGGTGTGAAATCACTGTACATAAGTTTTTTAGATAAACTCATTGGTACAGGCCCCGCTGGGACTCGAACTTGCGTCGCTTGCGTAGCAGGCGACTGCTCAAACCTTAAGGCTCTCAACCAATTAAAAAAAAACATTAAAAAATATGTATATTTTTAAATTGATAAGTGCCATCTGTGCCAAAAGTTTACACCTTAAAAATCTACACCCTGTATATCGTCCATGCGGAAGTTTACCCACCACAGAGTCCTGAAAATGCCCCTGGTGAGGGTGAAAAATGGCAAGTCTCGCTTGTGGAACGTCCAGTACCAGCTAGAGAATGTACTGGCGAGTATCATATCCGAGACACCGCTGATGAAGAACATCGTCCAGAAGAAACCTAGTAGGTTTACAACTGAAAGACAAAAATATTATGTACATGTATAAATACAAGTAATCAATATGATCTGGCATTTGGATGGAAGGTTTTGAAGGTGTGGGTACTCACGGTGTAGGTACACAGAACTATGAGGACTATCGAGGCCTGTGAAATGACAATTCGCTTGGGGACACGGCCCGCCTGCTGCGTTCGTGCATTCCATGTTAAATGTCAATGGATCGCAACTAACATAGTCCTGTAATGAAATAAAATTATTAAATCATCAAGCCTAAATATTCATCAATACGAATAGGTAATAATATTGGTGTAAATACCTCTCTTGCCGAGTAAGCGCTCTGTGGGTTGCAGATACACAGTGAGTCGTTTTTAAGGTTGATTACTTTGAACATCCGATCTCCAATGGAGAGTATGTACATGAAGACAACCACTCCAAATGCGATGACGACACATTGCAGTATCCATGGAAATATTGGGAAGAGTACTGTTGACTTTATCGCCGTCACGGCCCTGAAATAAGACGGCACCGATTAATGTAATTAAGTATCTTTATTCGTAAGCATCTTCAGTGTAGATAGGTGCTTTATGTGAGCTCTGCACCCCAAGTATCGGTTTAAACGTTCTCTATATCGATGCGTATTTTCCTGGGGAACGTAAAAGCGCCCCTAGTGGCGAGTGTAAGAAGTTTTACAACGGAATATACGACTTATAATAATTAATGTAGTAGGCGTAGTATTAATAGAAACACATTTTCTTTAATGCTTTGTTAATTTTCTTACTTCTCACTACTAGTCTCCGTCAAACCAGAAAATTAGCAAACAATGTACCTATTAACTAAAAAAAGTCCATAAATGTTTGCTTACCTGCTTCCCTCACGTATGAGGGCTATGGCAATGGTAATCCTCGCCCGGAGGAAGATGACAATCAAGAGTAGAACAACTAGCACCACAGCCACCAGGATGACCAGGCCCATCCAGGTCTCCTTCATGGTGAGCAGTGACCTCAGCTTGCCCAGGACGTTGGTCGTAGCCATCGGTGTCACCGGGTGCGCGCGGTAGTACACGTAGTTATTGTAGCACAGGTATGTTGCTGTAATACACGCATACCAAACAGACATATCATTATTGTAACCCATATAAATACCAATTGCCACTCATTTTGATGGAATCAAATAATTTTGAGAAAGACACAAGGCCGGTGACTCTTGCTCCGAACAGAAAAGGTGCAGCAGAAAAGCACCTTCAACAAATGACCGTTCTCTATTGAAGTGTTGTGTTCTGCGGTGAGTAATGATGATAATTTCATGAGCATTTTCGGGAGACATTTTGCTAGCAGCAGAGTATCTGATCGTCTTCTATTTCTACTGCTCATCCAACAATTCTATCGATTGTGAGGAATGCGCGTTCGAGTGATATCCCTAGCACTGCTAGAGTGTAGGCCTCTGTAGCAGGTGAATGTAACAAATTGTCACAGGTCATGCTTTAGGCTAGTTGCCAAGCTTTGTGAAGAAGAACTAACAGCTCCTCAGCTAACAGTAGTTAATTGAAGGTGTCAAGATAAAGTCCAGATTTCAATATATCTGTGGAATACCCCAAAAGATGTATGATACATGTGTCTGGGTATTGATGATGATTATGTACCGAATGCGAGAAGGGCCAGCAGGCCGGCGATGGAGAGCCACACGAGCGGGCCGACCACCCAGCGCAGCAGAAGGATGTAGAGGAAGCACAGCACCACTACGCCGGCCAGCGCGCCCGCCAGGTACCAGCGCGACTGCACCAGGTCCGATACTATCTGCGACGACAGCTGCGCAACACAACACACCGCTCAACACACGCGCTACTCACCACCCATCTGTTTGATGGGAGCGGAATCCTAAGTAGATTCTTCTTAAATTACGGATTCGGCATTGGAGATATTAGAATAGTGTGTTGTGTAAGTGTATTAGTTATTTATTATAATAGATGCACATGCTGGCATTGTTACTTAACATTCCGCTCAATCTACTTGTAATTTATGGACACCTTTTATAGTAAGCGAAAGGGGAGCGCGTCTGGAGACATATTGTCATAAAAAAGATTCTTTTATATATTTTTGCGCTCAAAGCGCCCCTGACGCACACCCTGTCCGCTTGCTATAGGTGAATGATGTCTTGAATGATACCTTTAAAGCCGTGAGGTAGGTGGTAAATGGAGACTACAAATATTTTGTAAGCACGTTCTGTAGCACAAATTATGAACCTTTCGGCTTAAAGGTGTGATTCAGGATTTATTTTAATAAATTATTAAAAGGGTTAAGTTTTTCAGAGTTAGGCTATTACGTTTTGGCAATTCATTTTATGGTCCTCATGCACATAAGGGATTTAATATAACAGATAAGGGCGCCCGTCCGTGGCGTGGTTAAAGGGAAAATATTGGTATGGAGATTCAGGGCGAGAGCTTGCTCTACATGCGTAGTCACATAGAGCCCCTTACAGATTATATTTCACACTCAACTCCCGAAATTCGGACACGCCTTCCTCTTGCTATATCAAATCCCTAACCCCCTTAATACAAAATATAGTTTAAACCAAACTCGGGCTAAAACTATCATCCGTTTTGAAATCCATATCGCAAAAGTAAATGCAATTGTTTTTTAAACCAGGGACTACCTTAAGCGATGTTTTGTAATAAGGGAATAAAGGTTTAGAAAAGCATATTAGTCGAAAGAAGTGTTATGGGTACCACTTTTCAGCGCCTTCTCATAGCTAGTACCTACTCTCGTCTCGACAATGTTCGGTTGGTGTAGTTTGACTGAGTGTAATTACGTGTGAAAATGTTCATATTTATAATGTACTAGCTGTGCCCGGCGGTTCCACTTGCCTAGACTTAATTTCATGGGTGACCCGCGGAACTCTAATGATTTTTTAAATAAAACTATTCTAAGCAATTCCTTGTAACATTAGCTTGTTAGGATGTGAAAGTCCCGCTAAAATCGGTCCAGCCGTTTCGGTGTTTAGCCGGAACAAACAGACAGACAGAGGAACAAATTTTAAATATATTTTTTATGTGATTATCGTTTTTATATCCATATATATGCTTTTAGTGAAAAGCTATAATTTGTAATTAAACACTTCAATTTTATTTATCTGTATAGATGCTTCAGAAAAAAGTGTTTTCGTAAGACGTTCTGTCCCTGTCCGATTTTATAATTGGTATCTAACATGATTGCAGTAGGTTCTTGGTGTGGCTAGCATAGCTAGTTATTATACTTACTTACCTACGAACTAAAGAATAACACCTAAAGATCGCAACCAATCAGCGTGCTAGTCCATGGTCAGTTTACAATTAAGTGGTTTGATATCGATCTATTATTATCCTTGAATTAAAAACTTATGTTTTTCCCGACCTCACTAATTTCGTCATAATTAAACCAACAGGTACTTATTTGGTAATCAGGGAATTTTCAAATGAAGGAATTTTAAAATCGTTTGAGTATTTTCACACATAATGTAAAAGAAGAATAAGTAAAGAGGTTGCAAAAGTAATTTTCCACAACAGATCTAAAAATAGTTATGTGCATACATGCAATGCGTTGATTTCAAATACTGTTGTAAAAGGAAAGAATACGTTTAATTGTAGGTAGTAATTAAAGTGTATCGCGGGTGTGGCCGCACCGCACTATACCTGGTTGAACCGCACTAAATCGGCGACCTGGCTAGCTATCTGTGTCTCGGTGAGGCCGGTCAAATTTACAGCAATCTCGTGCATCTTGTCCACCAGCTCGCTGGTATCCGGCAGACACCGCTCCAACACTGCATCGACATCACCAGCCACCACAGTGATCCAAGTTAGTTGTGAATCAATTTACTGAGCATTAGTTTCGATATAGGTTGTGTAGGTATCGTTAGTACGTTACATACATGCACAATACGAATAAGTGCAATGAGGATATTATCCTCGTCATGCGACATTATGGGATGGCATACAATTTTTTTAGTATGTCGTTAGGGTGTTGCGAACTTGCTAGTACTTATAAAACTACGCTACGCGTGCATGAATGGCGGGCGGGATTGGTGCGAGATGATCGCACGACTACCTACGACTTGGGTCTCGCGTTCATTCCCCGAGAAGAAGGTGACTGCGCTGGCGGCAATCCAACCAATGTACGAGTCGAGAGCCGTCACTCTGTTGAGCAGGTCCTTCTGCTTCTCTCGCGGGTTAAGCAAGCAACTAGGGCCCTCGCCCTCCGTTCTTGCTGTGCGCTCCGTAGTCGAGCCCTTGCATTGCATGGCCGATAGATCACCGATGCACCGATTCAGCACTGAAGCGTTTCGTTTATTGAGCTAATTTAATTAGGCTATCTAAAGCCAATTTGGGTTTCCAAAGGTGCCAAGCCACACGCACAATACAGGGGTGTCGGAGAAAAAGGAACAGTTGTCTTCTATAAGTTGTAGGGTTTTATGAATGTATCACTATGTTGAAGTCGGAAAATATCTAGCTCCAACGATAACGTACTTACAGGCATGGTTGCTAAGGGCCGAAGAGCCCGAGCCCTTAGATTGAATAAACGCGCGGCCGCGTTTACCAACATTACGTACGCTGTCATTACACTTGTTAAAATAAGGCGAAGGTTAATGGTTTCGAAAAATGGTTTTATTGGATTATTTCAGGAACTATTAGAAAGAGAAAAAAAAAATACGTAGTTAGATTTCACGTGAATAACTTTACGTTACCACTGTTTTTTATGCGAAAATAAGGTCTTGATATGGTCAACTTTAAACGTCAATTACTCTAAAACGGAAGAAGATATTTTTGTCATAATGATTTTATTTGCTTCCATAAATTATACCCAATCACATATTTTAACAGCTGTCCTATTTTCCTCGACACCCTGTATAAACAAAATTATGAAGCATCACTCGGATTTACCTATGTAAGATATCTCGAATGAGTTAAATTAAAAGTTCATCAAATCACATATATTCAAACAAATCTTAGAATTGAACATGTGGTAAAATTACCTGATTGACTCTTGAGGACGTATTTGGCGCACTTGCCCTCATCGATGTACCGATTCGCCGTGGTGTAGTCGAGACTGTCCACCATGATGTCGTACATACAAACCAAGTGTTGCTTATGCTGTTCAAAGTTGGCTGCGTTCATTTCCACATTGAATAGATGCGTCGTTGTCGGACATTTCTTCACGCACACCTGTTACGTATAATAAAATTAAAAGGATTGTAATGTGTTAAACCCTTGATAAATGTTGACCTAGAAAGATTTCGGCATTGAAATGAGGGTAGGTATGTTACCTGGTGCGTGGCGCATCCGACAATAGGCGTAGCAGCAGACAGGCACTTGGTAAGGTCGAAGAACACCAGGTACTTCTTGTCCGCGACCCCGGAGTCGAAACCGCAGTGCAACCCACCCGAGTCCATTGGCGCCAGCAATTGCTGCACGTTACCGTGCGTCATACCTGCAATTTTTTAACATGGTCTTTGACAATTTTATCAAAATAATAATATTTTTTTACTAACGCACCTACCGTACCTACTTACCAAAAACAAACTTATCAAAAAAAAAATTGTTTTTAAAACAGGCCTAACTATCTTTATAGGTACAGTAAGGCCTCAGCCTTACAAGCTAGTTAAAACCTTTTTCGTTTTATGCTTAAACTTTATGAAAGATATTTAAAATAATCCAGAAAGAATTCGAAAAAAGAAAATAATAGAAGTTTTCAGAGATAGAACGAGGATGGAAGGAAAAGGAATAAAAAGTGAAAAACAGAATATTAATTTTATTTTATAGTAAATAATAGTGCATATAGTAGTAATAGTAAAATATAATCTACTAACTAAATAACTAAATAATTTTCAAAAAAAATAGGGATTAATCCGTAAGAAAATTGCAATTTTGTAACCCAAGGTGTAAAATCAAAAAACTATTTATGCTTGCGCTGCAAAAACTATTGACAATAGAACAAAATGATGTACTACGGGTTTGTAGGTCTTATTAAGATCTACAAAAATCCGCGAGAGTACATAATATCTAAGTATATATAGTTTAGTCACAATAACAACTTTTATGTTCATAAAAAATATGAAATCGACTGACTGAAGAAAATACGTTAAATGTGTATCATAATATTAATCCTTATCCAAATTATGCTATCAAGGGCATTTATGTAGAAGTAAAATACTTTTTGTTTTATTCCAATCGGACATTTGGTTGGCAAATTATCACGAGCATACAAACGCAAAGAAGTGGTACCTAATAGTGAGTTATCTGCTAAGTGCAAATGAAAGTGTACAAGGTACTGACATAGAAAAACCAATTTATAATTTTTTTCTCTGTCTGTCTGTCCATCTGTCTGTCTGCCTGTTTGTTTATAAAACATTTAGGGTACCGCGGGAATTAAATCTACGCGGCTGAAACCGCAGGGCACAGCTAGGGTGAAATAAAGAACGTGAATAACTTACTGTAGTAGGCGACGTAGCCCCATAGTCCGAGGAAGAGGATGAAGAGGATCAGCCACACTATGTCCGTGCACGACCGGTTGTGGGTCGGCCCGTTGAACGTTGGATCGTAGTTGATTGGCTCTCCTGCGATACAAATATTATCATATTGACTGTAATAATGATCTCCTACCGAATTTCGGTTACTGCGGCTAATCTCAACGGAGATTAACCAATTGCGCAGGAGATATTATAGTGCGCAAACACAGGTACACTCTTTATTCACTCATTCTCATAGTCCGATGAGACAGCTATCCGACACGACCGGAGAGAGAGACATCAGGCGTAGGCCACGTAGGACCAACGGCTTAACGTGTCTCATAAAATTACCATTGCACATGCAAATGCAGCGCTCATAACTAGTGACGGCACATGTACCTAGGCACATGAACTTAGAGCCTCTAAAATCAAACAACAATATAATTAAAGTCAGTCGATTTGCTTGAGACAGACAAAAGTAAAATGTAGGGTGTACTTTCTGGGAATTACTTACCTATACACAGAATGATAAGATAACCCTAGGAAGTTTGCAAAATAATTAGCAAAGCTAAGATCCTATTCTGCGTATGCACCTAGAAAAGCCTACATTTCACCTTTTTTTTTTTTTTTTTTTTTAACGTGGAGAATCCGTTATGGATACACCAACCGCCGCGGGGGCAGCGGAAGGGTTATGTCGGACTCACACCGACTAAACTCCACGGTGTTCCTCCAAGTCGCTAAGTGGGGGGGTGCACGTCTACATTTCACCTAATGACATTATCCAGCCTTTTATTAACTTTGTGGTAAGTATTATCCTGTTTCATCTTACCAACGCATATTATTTTACTTAGTTACATATTTTAGTTAGTTACAAGTCACAATTTCTCAAGAGAGAGTTGCTTTGTCATAAATAGCAAAACTGGATTAGGTACTTTAGCTGTCCCTTCAGTACGTTTTCACAGATTTTTACGTTGACGATATCGCCTACGTTTTTCCTTATTATGTAATGATAAAATTAAGAAGTTTTACGTGTCCGTATAAAAAAAGTTCAAAACGCAAGGTCAAACGACGACGTTCGAACGTGTCGAAACCTTTCCTTGGAGCACTAATATTAAATCAAAGAAAGTAGGTACGTAATTTCAACTTACGGGATTCTTTCGGAGAAACACAGCAATCTCCACAACAACCCATTTCAGCACTAAGTAGTTAGTTTTGTAATCTCACTGATTATACACCTAATTGCATCTAGTTTTCATATTTGTCAAGGACGATCTCCATTCTGTATGTTTATAATTTGGTTGGATTCGTTTGATTCCGTATCAGACAGACGCCCCGCGTGCCTTATCGCGAATATTGTTGATAAAGCCAGTGCTGGTTCTACGGACTATATGTAAGTATAATACCTTGTGTGTTGTACTATGAAATTGATGCTGACCTACGAAAAAACATCTCAATAATTTGTTCGTAGTAATGAATATGGAGCCCACGTGATTTTAAAAGAAATCTGTACCTACATAGAGGTACATATACGAAAATACGAAGTAATTTAGTAGACTTATCTAATATTATAGGTTTTACATCTTGTTTTCCCCTTCTTAAGACATTATAAACTGTCTATTGTTATAATTGAACACGTGTCAAGACGCGTGTTAGTAGGTCCTTGGAGCTTGCTTAATTTGTACTCGTCCGAGTACCCAATACACAATCAAGACTTAGCTAAGTAGGTAGGTAGCTTAGTACTTACTATAAAATAATATATATTTTTTTTGACTAATAAACTTCTTACATAGTTTACTTACAATCCTAGAATCAGCCATAGTAAGCGGCTGCATCGAGCAAGTTATGAACCTGACTAACACCACCTTACTCGCCGCACTAACACTACAAGGTTCGTATTATTTGGCAGCGATTTCATCTAGGCTTCCATCAAGAATCTCCAGGTACCTAAGATGGAGGAGGTAGACATCCCTGTCAAGGTACAGTGCCCAGTCGGGCACCGAATTTCGAACTAGAGGTCTCGTTACACCCCATCTCTCTTAATACAAAGATAAACCTATCATAGAATAGCTACTAATAACCTAAGTACAATGAAGGTTAACTTCTCGTTATAAACATATTTGAAGATTCGATGATATCATGTACTAAGTCAATAAAAATGTAAGTAGATACAGATCTGTGAGTGACGTAACGTAGTTAGTAGTAATTGTTGGTACCTAACCTACCTATAAATAAAGTGTCTCCCTACAGTACAAAGCAGTCGTAATGTGTCATTAGGTAGAAGTTTTCTAACTGAGTACAGCTCAACTAATTACTAGTACTTAGGTAGGTAGGTAACTACTCAGCTGATTATGTAGGTACTAAAGTATATGAATGAGATGACCTCCATGTATAAATTAAGTACCAAATAACGAAAATGTAACTACCCTTACATTACTAATATTTAATACCCATTGATAAGTAATCAGAAACAATTTTGTTTATGTGTATATCTACAATACTAAATGTTAATATACATAATTACTTTATATACTCTGAAATTAGATCTTAATCTTTTTATTTAGATATAAGGTTTATAAATAAGTCGGAACGTAATTTCAACGTCATAATTAAAGTTTTTGTTGTGGCACCTTCCATCGAAAATACCGGTAGCATGGGAGAGTACTTCCCTAAACCTTACTTAGTAACCAAGAGAGACTTAGTAAACAATCATTAGCAGCGTTATAGCGCTCTAGGTTGGGAATCCCTTGGGTAGGGGCAACATTTTATAAAATTTACATGAGTACTTAGGTAGGTACCACGAAATAAAAAAAGCATAACGTAACCTTAATTTTTTGCACCACAAAGGGGATTTATCTATTATAAACAAAGATAAGTAGTATGGTATCGCTCGCAATATAAATTAGAAGTCGATAAATAGTATATTTATTTACTTACCTACGTCACATACATATTATGTTATGTTATCATTAAAATTCCACAAACTGAGTACACAAAGATCCGGATGGTAAATTAACTCCCTTGAAACTACCGCTCCGACAATCAGTTTTTTTATGATGGTACTATTTATACATACATATTTGATGTTTGACGTACCTACCTTAGTAGTAAATTTAATACGTGTAATATATCTCACCTACCTACTTTGATATCGCGAATCATATCATTTATATTCATACAACATTTGCGGCCATTTATTTTGTTATAACATTATACTACTTAATAGATAACAGTGTTTCAACTAGGATTAAATCAAGGATTAAATAGATGAATAGTTGCGATAAACGCTCACTTTCACAGTACAACACACACTATCAGATAAATAAATATAAACACTAGAGTCACCCCAGTGTTTACAATACAACGACGTGGCTAGGACATTTCAAAACCGGTAGTTATGAAATCTCCCTAAGACACGTGCACACTATAAAGTCACCTTGTAGACTGATAGATACTGCCCAAGATTATGAACGTTACTGTGTGTGCCACATCGTTGGTCATAGTATTTTACTTAGTGTGAAGTTAAATTGCTCCGTCTCTGTGTAAAGCAGAGTTCACAAGACTCACACAGTACAATAGCTTTAAAAATACTGACTAATTAGGTATTGGATATTATGCATATGTGTGTGTATGAATGTGTATTCTGTGTTGGTATGTGTAGGATGCAAATACACCGAAAATGTATAGGTAGGTATTCCCTATAACTTTTTTCCTCATTTATTGTATTCACTAGTGACTCACGTTACCTACATGCATACAACCTAGACTTACTCACCTACTTATATTGTATTACAAAAATAAAATTCCTTGTTTTGTACTAGAACCTATGTACCTAGATAACTACGTATCAGAATAACTAACAAACCATGATTTGGACTGCCTAATTCAGAAATTATATTAGTTCGTGGGTGCACTGAACGTTCTAAATAAGAAATGTTATATATTAATTTTAGCACAGGGGCCTTATCATAAGTTCTTATTGCCATCATAGTTCCATTGTGTGAAAGTGACAGACTTATACACGTCATATATATCTGTCTCATAATAATTTAAACTGTATTACCGTGTCCCTTCTGTTTTAAGTAGGTGGACTTTTAATAGCCAATTTAGAGGTTTTGTCTAATTTTGCTCATTCACTGAAGTTTATAAAGTCTTTACGGGTTGAGCAGCTTTCATAGGTCGAGATAGGAGATTGTCGCACTGGGGTGACTACAACCCGGCAAGATTATTAAATACCTATGACACCTTTTCCATCAGTTTAGTAGCCACGCTAACATTCTATATTCTCTGTTCGTCCGAAATGCTAAAAGATACCTCTGGGTTAATATTCACTGGAAACATTGGAATGAGCATATATTTAAATATTTAGAAACAAACTGTGCCCCGCAGTGTCATCCGCGTAGATTGAATTTCTTGGGTGACTTTATTCCGGGGCATTTTTTTAAAACAAATATAGCCTAAGTTATCAGCTATCTGTCAGTTATGATAAAATCAGTCCAGCCGATTCAGAGATCATCCAGAACAAACACATAGACAGAGAACTTTTAATCGTATGTTTTTTTAAATCTATCTACCATAATATACTTTCATATGCATTTAGTGAAAAGCTGTTAATTTGTAATTACAATCAGTCACTTCAATTTATCAGACAGGTTGCCAATTTATTAACCCAGATCACAGATTTTCCTCGTTAAAGGGGTTGCGAAGGTGGCAGTCATATAAAAATCTGGTGATCAGCCACATCGGGTCGATACAAGTGCCGACCCTAACAATGTATGGGATAAGGCCAGGGAGATTATTTATAATCAGACACTTTTATTCGTCTGTATAGATGTATTATATAGATTATCAGAATGCACATCTTAATGAATCATTCGTGATAAGGATTAATATCGTCAGAGCATGAACTTTTTGTTTATAAATACTACATGTAGGTTGGATATTAGGACTACTTAGGTACACCCGGTTTCTGAAAGGCTTGTCAAAATCAAAATCAACTAACATTGATGTCAGTTAACTTGCGCTGTCAGATAGTGTCTTCTATTATTTAAATTATGTTATGTTTCATGTGGACCATAGATATAAAAAAAATCCCTTATGTGGACGTCGCCTTAAGTCAGTAGTGTAAAACTGTGAATGGCGATGACTGTAGCTATGTATATTTGCGTCTCGCGTCGGAGGATGGTGGTCGCGGACGATGTGTCCGTGCCGCAAATAACACCAAATTACTATTTATCTATGCTATTCTAATAGTAGATGGCCGGTGATGTAGTGTGACGCTCGACTTATGCTAACGTAATTTATGTACATTTCAAAATCGATTACATTCGTATATTATGTATTCAAAAACTGGATTGGAATATTTTATTTAATTCTTACTTGTTTACTACATTATTGTTGTTCTACAGTTATAGCCCCCAGGTGAGAGTGAACCTATACAAAGGGTACATAGTGATGAATGATATTACAAGACAGGGCTTATTATGCAGGTAGTTGAGGGCATAGACCCTTAGTGAAAAATGTGTAAATCTTTCATAAAATCTAGAATTGCTAGGTTAGTAAATACCTCCTACATTAAAGTGTGTAAACCAGAATGTAATAAATTGGGTATTGTTTTCTCATTTTTGCATGTTACCTAACTGCATTATGAAATTCATACAGCAATAAGGAACGGCTGGACCAATTTCTGTAATTTCTTTTTTGTTTTTTATTGTAAGGTAAGTTTAGTGTAAGTTCTTATGAATGCAAATCTAAACTCTGGGCTAAAAATCTACATATTAAAAATGAGTAAGATCTTGGATGTCTTTTACACCAATGATATTGAGTCTGCGCGGTCGAAATTGCGGGCACAGCTAGCATATAATACAATGCTTGACAACAGATACAACGCCATCTAGTCCCAGACTTAGCAAACCTTTACATTACTAAACGACTACACGCGGTATTAATATAAAACACAGATAAAATAATTTATCTATGGTATAGTGTGGCGTGCAGAAGAAAGATATGATGCTGGCGAGACACAGTATTTCCAAATCTGATCATTTAGGTTGGTATCTAATTTAATTTTTTTTGTCATTTTTAATTTTGTCCAATATCAAAGTATCTACTAATTGAGCTACCTCACTCAAGTGTTTACTTTGATTATTTACGAAAATACCTTGCGATTGAAGTGACAGTTACGTTAACGTAAGTTGCAAAAAATAAGCTGATGAAATGGAATAATTTACGATTCATTAAGATTCTTTATTTTCATACGTTTTGCCAATTTTTAATTACACGCAGTGTTAATGTTTAGCTAGGCTGTCTATAATTACCTAGGCTCTCTTTTTTACACGTTCAATACCTAATTATTCTTGGAACGAAGATCTACAAGGTAAGTAGGTACTTAAGTAAGTAAATATATACCAACGTATCTCATGTAAATAATACGTTACATTTAAATTTTCATAAGTAAAGGACCCTAAGAGCCGTTGGGGTTTGGGCAGTCGCCTGCTACGTAAGCAATGAGTTTTTCTAAAAACTGATGTTCTTACAGTGATATCACACCACGTGCTTTACGGTGAAGAAAAACATCGTGAGGAAACCTGCATGTCTGAGAAGTAATGCAAAGACGTATGTATTTTGGCTGAGATGGCGATAGACCGTCCATCTGTGACGTTTGCACTTAATCATGTTTGGTCAAATTTTGGTGCTGTTATTAGAACACCTCTGTCTATCCCTTCGGGAATACAGGCGTGAACATATGTATGTATATATGTAAGGACCCTGACTGAATCTGGCACTGACACTTTGACACTGACACTTTGAATGAGCAGTAGTGTAGCGTGTGGCCTTCCAATCCGCACCTCAAGGGGTAAGCGCCCTCTTCGGTACGATGCTTAAACTAATGTCACTAAGCGCTGTACATTGTTCTAAGACGCGTGAGTTCCGTGCGCCGCCGCATGCAACGCATGGCGCGACATGCGCGCGCAGCAGCAGTCTGCGTTCGGGTTCTGCGAAACCCAGTCCATGTTTTTGTAACCGCTCGCGACGCTCGCGCCTCTTTGTGTTATCCGTGTTTTACTTTCTTTTTATGTTTCTTTCATCACCCCTAAGTGTAACTTGTGCCGGACACCTTATTATACGTTTTATTTACATTCAATAAGTCTATTCGTTACACCCACCCCCTACAATGACGCCCAACGTTTTCAGGGCTAGGGGTGATTGAACTTTTTGCATTTTGTTCGTTTTTTCGCGTATTCAAAAGTGTTACGTGTACGAAAATGCCACGGAAAATTCGCAAATCACAATCAGAGGACGCTAATGAAAGTGTTTCGAACGTCACGCTTAGTGGAGAAGCGTTGACTTCGTTGTTTTCGTCTCTGCAGCAGTCCCAGGCAGAATTTTGCCGGGCTTTGTTGCAAGAAGTACGGTCGTCGACGCCGGTCGCGTCGTATACGTGCGACCCTGCCGCCGGCGCCACGACGGGATGCCCCGCCGCCGCCCTTCACGTAGCTACTTCTGGAAACTTCTCCAGATGCACAGCGCGTTTCAGTGGCTCGTCAGCGGAATCCCTCGAGAACTTCTTAGACGCGGTAGAAGTATATAAAACATGTTTGAACGTGACCGATGAAAACGCGCTACGCGGCCTGTCTATGCTCCTCACCAATGATGCAGCAGTGTGGTGGCAAGGAGTCAAGGCCAGCACCAACACCTGGACAGAAGCTGTAACGAGGATAAGGAGTGCTTTTGGTGAGCGTCGTCTACCTTACCAGATATACAAGGAATTGTTTTCGCTCAATCAAGGTAACGAAAATACAGACCTATTTATAGCTAAGGTTAGATCCCTCCTCGCTAAGTTACCTACAGAGGACTTGTCCGAACGTGTCCAGATAGACATGTGTTTTGGGTTGTTGGATCGGCGTATACGTAAAAGAGTGGAAAGATGTTCCATTACTACTTTCGACGAACTCCTTTGTAAATGCCGTGCGATAGAAGATGCACGGAAGGAGAGCATTCCAGACAGGGTAAACCAACCCTTTGTCAACCGATCTACTTATCCAGTAACGACACCCGCTGTCGAGAAAATTATTGTCGAAGGTGCCGCTGCTCCGGGTCCGGTCAGGAATGTGCCGTCGACGTCACAGTCGGAACGTAGCTTTTGTGTGTATTGCAAACGCAGAGGTCACACACGTGACAATTGTTATAAAATAAACAATAACAATTCTAAGGGTGAATCGAATAAAATATCATGTTTTGGTTGTGGTGCCGCGAATGTAGTTCGTAGTAAGTGTGCAAAGTGTAATCCCACTAAATCCGGACATTCATTTTATTCCCTGGGCGTAAGGTCCACGCATGGATCGCGCGCTGCTGATCGTTCGGTTCGAGCACCGATGACGCGCACCGATCGCGCCATCTCGACGCTACCGCCACCCGCGACAGCGCTAGCGGCCAGTAGCGACGCACATTCGGCTCAACAGCGCAGCGCTCGCGCGCTATCGCCGCCGCCGCGAGCTGCGACCGTCGGACAACCTAACCCTTCGCCTGCGACGAGTGTACAAGGTAACCCTACGCGTGCCGTAGGGGTTCACAGTAACTTTACTTCGCGTAAATTGAACTTTAATAACACTAGTAATGATTATGTTGGCACTTCTAGTTGTTATAATTACGATAGTGTTACTGTAAATAATGATTTGTGTAAATATTCGTGCAATTTGCAAAATTTAAATTGTATTAATGCTTGCAATACTATGCCGCACTCACGAAAATGTTCGTTGTGCAATAATAAGTCTTTTAATGATTCTGGTTCGTGCATAAATTGTCAAACCTATTATAGCACTAATTTAAAATGTAATTTTGATACTCGTGCCAAGGGGGAGCTTACACCTAAAAGTGCTTCGTCAGAGGGAAATAATAATCTCAGTTGCTCTCAACCTTTTTCGAGTCATTCTAATATTTTTTCGGAAACGGACAGTGACTCTCAACCTTTTTCCAATAAAACACGTGGTTCTCAACCTTTTTTAAATAGTCAGCTGTTTCGACGCCCTATTTTAAATATTAGCATTTTAGGAGAGCATGGCTCTGCGCTAATTGACTCCGGAGCAAAATCGTGTATTGCTGGTCACACGCTGCATGCTATCCTAAGAGAAAAAGGTCATCCTTTAATCCCGTCGACAATTAATGTTAGGTTGGCGGATGGAGTTAGTCGATTGATGGATGTCCTTACCGCGGAGGTTGAGGTGACCCTCTGTCACAAAGTAAATAAAGTAACTTTTTTAATTTTTCCGGAAGCTAATTGTAATGAATCATTACTTGGAATAGATTTTTTGACTAATTTCAATGTTTCAGTAGACTTTGGTAATGCTACATGGCATTTTGGTGATCAAAGATCAAAGAAATTTAAGTTGATGTTCGAGGAAATGTCACCTCCAACCTCATTGGCATCTATTAATGTACTCAGGGACGATGAGGCGACGTCACTTAGTGTCGAACAACGCGAAGTTCTTGCCGATCTCCTCATAAATAACCAGGACATCTTCGAGTTAGGGGGAGAGCCGACTCCATTTGCTGAGCTTAGGATTGACACCGGTGACCATCCTCCCATTGCAGTTCCACCTTACCGCCTCACGCCAGCTCGAAAAGCCGTTATGGAAGCTGAGCTCGAGCGGATGCTGAACGATGGCATTATAGAGGAATGCGAGTCAGCGTGGGCTGCACCTGCTCTTCTTGTTCCGAAGAAAGATGGGTCAATTAGGTTTTGCGTCGATTATAGGAAGCTTAATGCAATCACTAAGAGCGATGCATATCCATTGCCGGTGATCGACGAGCTATTGCAATACACAGGTAAGAGTTGTTTTATGAGTACAATCGATCTTCGTGCTTCTTACTGGCAAGTGTTGGTCAGTGAACAAGATCGCGACAAGACGGCATTTGTAACACCATTCGGGGTCCATCGTTTCAAACGAATGCCGTTCGGGCTTCGAAATGCGCCCGCAACCTTTCAGCGGCTGATAGATCGTTTTAGATCCAGCGCCGCTCTCAAGGATATCACGTGTTTGGGGTACATCGACGATTTGATCGTAATTTCGGACAGCTATGAGCAGCACCTTCAGGACCTGCAAGCAGTGTTCGAACGCCTTAGATTTTTCAAACTACAGGCTAACCGAGATAAGTGTGTTTTTGCTCGAGATAGCGTCAAGTACCTCGGCCACGTTATCACTCCCCAGGGTGTATCTCCAGACCCAGACAAGATCAGCGCCATCGCTGATATGAAAGAACCAAACTCTGTGAAACATCTTCAAAGTTTCTTACAGACGTGTTCTTGGTTCAGGAAGTTCGTTCCTTGCTTCTCCCAGGTTGCTCAGCCGTTGACCATGCTCACTAAGAAGAAACAACCTTGGATTTGGGAGACAGCTCAGGTTAATGCGTTCAACGAACTTAAACGTTTATTGACTTCAGCGCCTATTCTTATTCAACCAGATTACGATCGTCCATTCATCCTCAGAACTGACGCCAGTAGTTACGCCATCGGTGCAGTATTACTCCAAGGCGAGGATAAGGATGAACGGCCCATCGAATATGCCAGCCGCCTGCTTAGTCCAGCCGAAAGGAATTACAGCACTACCGAGCGTGAAGCTCTCGCTGTTGTCTGGGCAGTCGAGCGTTACAGGGGTTACATTGAAGGGCATCCGGTTATAGTAGGCAGCGATCACCAACCATTGAAGTGGCTTCTTACTTTAAAGTCACCTTCTGGAAGGCTCGTTCGCTGGGCACTTAAGTTACAGGCTTTTAACATCCAGTTCACCTATACTCCAGGACGTGCAAATGTCGTAGCCGACACTCTCAGCCGTCCCATCTGCGAAGTTGATAGTAGAGATCAGTGTGGAGTTTGCTCGGTCGTCGTCGATTTACCTGCTAGAAGTCCATCAGACTTGCGACGTTCTCAGCTCGACGACCCTGAACTGGAAAAGATCATAAATGATTTTGAAGATACCTCTGATGCTGGACCACAAGCTATAAAGCGCTGGTCAGAAAGAGGGTATTTCATGCAACAAGGAGTTTTGTTCAGGTACAATCCTGATGTCGACAGTGAAGAACCGCAGCTGGTTGTTCCTGTCAGCCTTCGTCTTGATATCGTCAAGGAATGTCACGATTCTCAAATTGCGGGGCACCATGGTATTGAAAGGACCTTTCACAAAATCTCTCAGCATTTTTATTTCCCAGGTATGCGCCGTTTCATAGGAGAGTATATCAAAACTTGCGTTACCTGTCAACGCTATAAGGCGTCTAATCAGAAACCAACTGGTCTCCTCCAGACCCCGGTTTTAAACCAGCGAGGGGAAGTTTTAGCGATTGACCTTTTCGGTCCACTTCCAGCTGGACAAAAGGGGGAGAAATGGATACTTTTGGTGGAAGATACAGCGACTCGGTGGGTAGAGCTGTACGCTTTGAAAGAAGCAACCTCAGAGGTATGTGCTCGAGTCCTCATAGAAGAGTATTTCCTCCGCTATGGACTTCCACGTCGCATTATTTCTGATAACGGAGTTCAATTTGTTTCCGCTGTAATGCAAAAGTGTATGTATGTTTTAGGCATTACGCAAGATTTGTTGCCGTTATATCACCCACAGGCAAATCCAGCAGAAAGAAAGAATCGTGACCTCAAAGTTCATTTGGCCCAGGTGTTGGATACCAAGCACACTTCATGGCCATCGCATTTACCTGCGGTAAGGTTTTCAATGAACTCAGCAGCATGTCAAACAACGGGTGTCTCACCGGCGTTCTTGACATTTGCTAGGGAGCTGCGATCGCCTGTTGATGTTGATTTTGATATCAGAACGGTTTTAAATAAAGATAATTTCGTTCCTCAAATCACGCCCTACCTAAAAAGTTTTTTAAATTGTTTAGTTTCGGTTAGGGATAGAGTCGAGAAACAGCAGGATAGGCGTAAGGATTATGCTGATAAGTCACGTAGGTCAGAATTTTTTGCAGTAGGTGATAAAGTTCTCATCAAATCGCACGTCCTTAGTAAAGCGTCCAAGGACATCACTTCTAAATTCGTGCCTAAGAGAGATGGGCCCTACCAGGTTGTGAAGAAGATCAGTCCGACGTCCTACCTTATTGCTAATTTTAATGAGGAGATTCTTGGCAAGTTTCATGTATCTGAGCTTACGCGTTTTTTTAGTAGAAATGACTCGCCTCCTAATCCTGTCATGCCAAAACGGTCAAGGGGCCGCCCGCGGATCCAGGATGTTGATGTCCGAGTCCATGAACGGGGTCGTTCTCATGAACTCGAGGGGGAGTCTGTAGCGTGTGGCCTTCCAATCCGCACCTCAAGGGGTAAGCGCCCTCTTCGGTACGATGCTTAAACTAATGTCACTAAGCGCTGTACATTGTTCTAAGACGCGTGAGTTCCGTGCGCCGCCGCATGCAACGCATGGCGCGACATGCGCGCGCAGCAGCAGTCTGCGTTCGGGTTCTGCGAAACCCAGTCCATGTTTTTGTAACCGCTCGCGACGCTCGCGCCTCTTTGTGTTATCCGTGTTTTACTTTCTTTTTATGTTTCTTTCATCACCCCTAAGTGTAACTTGTGCCGGACACCTTATTATACGTTTTATTTACATTCAATAAGTCTATTCGTTACACCCACCCCCTACAGTAGTCATTTTATGAGTCTGTCTCTATGTATGTGTATAGCGCCACGTGAAGAAAATACGTACATGCGCAGTTACCCCCATTTTCGCTGAACGCTCATAAATCGTGACGGCACCTGTATGTAGTAACTTGCGTAGATAACAATACCTAAGTTACATTGTAATTGGCACTACTAACTAATTATAACAGCGGCGTTGTAATTTAATACATTTGGGCAATCTTTACTTATGTATATGCATTTTACATTATTGTGCAAGTTTTGTGAAGGTCGGCATCCTCAGCCGGGATACCGATTGCGTTGTTACCATGGGTTGTTAGTTACTCTCGACCTCACTCAGTTAAGGCACAATATTACTTCGCAAGCGGTTACTCATGTGGGCAAGGTCTGTTTCAGGGTAAAAACATACGGTACCACATCTACTGGCTTATCACACAGCACAAGTATAGGAAACAAGGCCTTTCGAAATGGTTCTCATTTGATACACATCAGCAAAAAACAAGTAAATTTACTACCTGCAATTAAGATAAGATGACGGCATTTAACTAAATAGTAATAAGTAATTACTTTCTTAATATTTTATTAATGACACTATTTGTAATAATATGAATAAGAATCTGCTCTAGCGTAAAATAATATCGTTTAAAATTAATGAACTCACCATAGTGTTTCTCTTTCCCCATAGTATCAAAGTCTGTAGTTTCGAGCACAACTCTGCAACATTAATTAATCAAATCGCGATAATTGACGTTAAATCGAATTCTATTGTAGGGACAACCCGTCAAATATTATTGTACTGACAATGCCAACGGCTTGGCTGTATTGTATTATTCTCAATTCACAAAGCGCGGAACAAAAATCGAGCACTGTAATTAAACCACTGCACTAGTTATATTAAGCGTATCACTGTAACTTTTGCTACTGCAGTTGTAGTTGTAGTTGGATAAGTAAAGATATAAAGTATCAGTTTCTTCGATCGAGGTTGCAGATTTTTGTTTGTTTATTAACAAACAAAAGTGAAAGTTCGTCGAAGCGTTTTGAGGCCGAAGTGCGCGACGAGCTCGCGGACTGCTCGTCTAGTATGCACTGGCTGAACTGCGTTACGTTTAGTTAGTCACAACTCACAGCACTCTTCCTCCGCGCCGCCCTCACGCTACTCGCTCGCTTGCTTGTCTCGCCTCCTGTATTGTATGCATCACACACAACCAATGCAATCAAATTGAAGTTACACAAAAGAAGTTTGACTTTGTCTGTAGTCCTCTGCCGTACCCAACCACGTTCTTAACAACAAGGAAATTACGTTATCTAGAGCAACACACGCTCAATTAGTTGATTGGATCAGCATGAAGGAGAGACTAAATATATCCTCTCGTTAAAATATTATTTGTGTTCGTAAAAAAATATGGTTTTATTTATGTCCTTCACCAGGCACGGCACTTAAGTATTACTAATTACCTTTTCAAACCTAAGTAAGTAGGTATTTTGTAATTGCAATATTATTATCGATTTTTAGTATGCAGAGATCAATATTTTGGATTAAATGTACCTTTAGGCATGGAAGTAAAAGTTAAGTAACAAAAACGTACATAAGTATTACCTATTTTGCTGTTTCATTAAAATTCTTTGAAAATAATATTATACAGTCATACATAATTCTGGGAAGCAGATTAACTAGATAGCACGTAACCCGTTGGGCGTACTATCTGCTTAAAATTTAACACTCGCTTATTTAATTCTAAGTAGATAGGTACTTTTTTTTTATTGACGAGGGGGAAACCTTCAATAGGTCCCGACCGCCCTGGGAGAGGCAGATCGGGGTATGTGGCATTATTACCGCACTAAAACCCCCCCGGTGGCCATCCTCAGTGCTCAGGAGGTAGGTAATTACCCTATCTAGGTACCTACACCCATTTACAGATACAGGTGCCGTCGCGAGTTATGAGCTCGTACCCACCAATGACGTCATATAAAAACTAAAAACATGCCCAGTATCCTTACTATTCGCTGCGTGCAACTCTACGGGTCCTGTAGGCACCAATACGTGTTGGCAATTACATAGGCAATAAAACGTACAAAGCTTTACGTCATTGATAAAAACATAGTTATAAGTAATAACATAATATGTAATTTACATTTTGATAAGGGCTGTAAATGGAAGCGCAAACTGCGTAAGCAGCGAAATTCCCCACTGATAAAATACTTCAATGAAATGGAACGAGTTTTATCACATACATAAAAAAAAGTTTATGTTATTACATATTATGTTCATGCCTGTATTTCCCAAAGGGGTAGGCATAGGTGAACTTATATCTTTGTGATTAACGGGACGCTGGATGCTGTTGCTGGGGAATTATACAGATGGAAAAAACCAATAACACCTCAAACGTAGTACCAAATTACTTAGTTTGTCGTAAGTAGGTACTTGCCCAGGGACCTAGAATTTGAATTTATATTACAGGGCAAAACTACCTATTTATACGCTGAAGCAAAATTAGGGTGTAGATAAAAAACTAGTCGGGTAATAGACATTCTACAAGGATCATGATAAGGATAAAGAAAACATTAAACAAATAATGATGAAGAGCGGAGGAACTCTGTGTTTGAATTTTGACAAAACGTGTACATAAAGAAGTAAGCAAGTATTTAGTTTACGCAATTGCTCTTTCACTATCCCTAATTCTTACCGTAGGATGGTAAGAAACCTCAAGAAACATACTGATTGTTGCCAAGCACTGTTTTATCCTTGGGTTTAAGGAGCCGTGGTGGCCTTGGGTTTTGAGCAGGTGCCTGCTACGCATGTGACTCAAGTCCGAATCCCAGCGGGGCCTGTACCAATGATTAGTATTGTAAAAACTTATATGCAGTGATTTCACACCACATGCTTTACGTTAAAGGAAAACATCGTGAGGAAACCTGCACATGTCCGAGAAGCAATTCAAAGACGTACCTATGTGTAGTGCCTGAGACAGCGATGGATTCAACATCTGTTGGCACTTGTGTTATGAATACACCTCTACCTACCCCTACGGGGAAAACAGGAGTGAGCATTGATATGAATGGTTTAGATTTAGGTTGTTCTTTTAACTACGCGTATAAGTAGATAACCTACTTCAAAGGTCACTTTGAAAGTGACCCTGTACTTAAGTAAGTTAACAACGTAAGTAGTCAAGAATTTGCAATAAGTTGGTAAGTAAGTACATACCTATTCAATAGTGCTGAGACGAAATCATTGTGGTTAAGCTCATTAATATACTTATTTATTTTCCTGTGATGGTTCGCACCGGTGCAAAGGTACCAAAACAAAGGAAGTATTGGAGGTAAACGGCCAGCCGATCTAGCCGGCTCTGAACAAAGCGCCTTCACAGTATCCCCGTCTGGCTGTTGACCCTGTATGAACCTTTCTCCGGTACTTACATACTTATTTAATCGTCACACCTATAAGTATAATTCTTCGCAAAAAGTCGTATGTTGGGGTTGATTTGGTATGGTGCTGATACAACATAAAATTAAATATTCTTCTTTGTTAGGTACTATCCTACTCGCTAACAGTGTGTGGAGGTGTACCTACTTTCAAAATCGCTGACTCCAGACATTTATAATTACTATATAGTAGTCTTCATATGGGTTTTCCTAAACATAAATATGTCAGTGATCTGTCACAATTTGCAATTAAGGAAAATAATATATTCGAGGAAACCGTCACCGGCATTGTAAAAATCCGTAGTAGGACCTAATACAATGTGGCGCCGTCTTGTCGTCCTTTCCCCGAAGTACCTTTCCTCCTCGGTTGGGGAGCAGCTGTTTTGGCCCATAGCCAAATATTCTCTGGGGCTATCGTAGCAAACATGTCATTGTGTTTTTTGTCGAATATTTATATTTGAATTTGAAAATGGAAGAGCATATATATATATATATATATATATATAAAAGAAAGTCGTGTTAGTTATTTACACTATTTATAGCTCAAGAACGTTTGAACCGAATTGGCTGAAAATTGGTGGGGAGGTAGCTTAGAACCAGGAGAAGGACATAGGATAATGAATCCTGAAAAATCTATACATACAGATAAATAAAAATTATGTGTCTATTTGTAATATCAAATTAACAGTTTTTCACTTAATGCATATTTATATAAGGTACATACATAAAAAACACATTTTGTCTGTCTGTTTGATCCGGGTAAACTGAAACACCTAGACCAATTTCTACGAGACTTTCACTGAAAGGTAGTTGATGTTACAAGGAGTAACTTAGAGCACTTTTTTATGTTAGGGTTTTGTGAAAAAAATCCATCCATTAAATTAAGTCAACGCGGGTGAAACCGCGGGCCACAGCTAGTTTCTAATAAATGATGATTATAGTTTCCGCCCGTAGCTCCGCCTGCCTGGCAGTAAGATTTCAAACTACTAAACCTATTGCCGTGGTGGCCTTGAGGTTTGAGCAGTCGCCTGCTACGCAAGCGACGCTAGTTCGAAACCCAGCGGGGTCTGTACCAATGAGTTTTTCTAAAAAACATATGTACTTTGTGATTTCACACCACGTGCTTTACGGTGAAGGAAAACATCGCGAGGAAACCTGCATATTTCTGAGAAGTAATTCAATGACGTATGTAAAGCGTCTGAGACGGCGATGGACTCACCATCTGTCACATTGGCACTTAATCACCTTCGATGAAAAGTGGGTGTTGTGATTACAATGCCTTCCCCTTCGGGGAATACAAGTGTGAACATATGTATGTATGTAAACCTATTACTAGTATTTAACTAATCTAAGTTCCCTTCATACCATTGTATTATGAACACTCGGTGAAATACTGGATGCATTATAATATCTTTTTGAGACTTCAAACAAGCTTTCTCGCTCGACCCCTACCCCGTCTGGTTGTTGACCCTTGGGAAGCTTATATAGTGGTTTATGCAGATTATAGGAAGACAGACATAGGGCAAATACTTACATTGAATGACAACGTGATGATACTTTGTTGATTTGCCGTCCCGGTGTTACTCGCCATGCCAGGAGACCCACACCCACCGGAGCATACAAAGTAGGTAGACCAAGTATATTAGAACCTATTTACTTATGTCGATAAATACTGACGATGCGATGCCAGTAGATAATGTTAACCACAACTTATTTCAAGACCTCGTTACGTACCTTAGTCTTCGAAATCAATATTATTCCATTATATAGAGAATTTCACTTCACACTTCATCCAAAGCCATCCAGCTGTATGATCATGAATAAATAACAAGTTTATACGAAAACAAACATTCATAGTTTCAAAATAATTTTAAAATCCGAATTAAGTGGTTATTATGTAGATACATATGTATAATACTACATACCTACATTAAAAAAACATCTTTAGTCAGTCCGGCAAACAAACAGTTTGCACAACAATATATTATAAGGTAGGTATAGTACAGAGTCAGCAACAATTGTTTTCTTAAGATTATTTTTATCCGTTAATTTCATATACCTAAATAAATAGTCTGATATAATTTAATTGCATCGATTAAAACGTAAACAATAAAATTTCATGGATTGAATGCGTAGATGATTAAGCACTACATTTTAGCAGCTTTCAGTAGAGGCGCCGTGGCTTAGTTGGTTAAAGCGCCTGTCTAGTAAACAGGAGATCGTGAGTTCGAATCTCGCCGGGGCCTGGAATCAACGATATTCATTTTTATATTTTGTTATACAATATATCCGCTGTTTACGTACTTACTGTGCACCTCGACCAATCACTATTATGTAGTACAAATTAATTTTAATGTTCTACATAGTGCCCTTTTTAGTTAGTCAGTACCAGGAGAGCCCTTCAGAGAAGAAAAGTGCTATATAGGTGGGAAATTGCTGCTTACGTTCTAGGCTCACAAGGTAGGTACGTGTACCTAAAGTTGATCGCTATTCATTATGGTGCTGCAATAATCAACTAATTAATAATTTACTAAATACTTACTAATTTAGTAATTATCAAACATAATAAGTAATTCAAAGTCATTTTTAGTCAATTGTTTCCTGTGTTCCAAAAGGTTTTGTTAAGAAGTAGGCCACTTTTTCAGTACCTATCCACCGTAATTCGTTAATAATAATACAACAGCTTCCGTGATTATTAACCAACAGACCTAAAAAAACTGGATCAAAATCTGTCCGTTCGTTTGCGAACTATGTTGCTAATTAAAAATGCAATTGATCACCATCAATTCTGATGGCTCTGCTGCAGCATGAGACATCTTTAACGAGTTGGACAAATAATTGACTTTTTTATGAATTCTTAGACCAAGGTTTTCCCCAGGCTGTGAGATAAGGTATTAATAATTTTTGTTTTCTTAATAATATCAACCCGAGAGTTCTTTTTTGGATAATAAAGGCCACTGGTATAACTTGAATATATTCCTATCCCTATCAGTAGATAGATTACGCTTTGAATTTACTCCCTATTTATAAATCACTGTGTTCCGAAAAAAATACTTCTCATCGCATTCGTGCCACCAGTGGTAAGATTTGCCACAGTAAAATATTGATAATATTTACTTTGTACGAAACAAAAATAAAAGTGTACGAACAAAGGTGATGCATCCATATTCAGCATATTCTTACCTTTTCGGTAGAGGAGTGTAGACAAGTTCATAATATTTCCATTCTTTGCACTAGTAAACATAGGTACCGTCACGAGATTTGAACGCTTAGTGAAAAGAGGGGAGAACTGAGCAAATGTAAATAAGTCGTACTCGCACACGAAGGGTTCCGTACCTATCATCTATATATATATAAAAGAATGTCGTGTTAGTTACACTATTTATAACTCAAGAACGGCGGAACCGATTTGGCTCAAAATTGGTGGGTAGCTTAGACCCAGGAGAAGGACATAGGATACTATATCACGAAAAACCTATACATACAGATAAATAAAAAATTATTGTGTTTGGAATTTCAAATTAGCAGCTTTTCACTTAATGCATATGAAACTAATTTTTAACATTTTCTCTGCCTGTGTTTGTTTGTTTGTTCCGGGTAAACGCTGAAACTTCGAGACCCATTTACAATAAAGTATACGCGGGGCACCGCTAGTTGTCTATAAAAACGTCAAAAAACAAACTTGTAGTATGGGAGTCCCCTTAAATATTATTATTGTTTTTTTAGTACTTTGTTGTTATAGCAGCAACAGAAATACATATTAGTTTTTATTCATAATCACTGTCACGGTGCACGAGTTACAGCCTGGTGACAGACAGACAGTGGAGTTTTAAAAACACATTCAAGGCGAAGCTCGTGACGTTACCTGTATAAGGGTGCGTTTCCACCATGTGCGAGGAATGTATGAAGAACCAATAGAAATGCCTAATTATCTATGCGTAGTGATCCTACAAAATCCACCCAAACCTCAGAGTTTAAGGCTCTAAATTCTGTGCCTAATAGAAATGTTGTGTGATGGTTTGTGGTTCGTGTTTGATTTAACGTACTGGGTACGTACCCTTTACGTACGTACCCTTTATCATAGTGTAATAAATTATGTTACCAAATTAATATTTAGTGTCACGGGAGAAACTTTTAACTCGTCAACAAACCGGTGAAAGCCCAGCAGTGGCGTCACGAGGAATGTGATATTAAGTTGGATAGTAATACTATTACATAAAATTAAAAACAGGAATCGGTCATAATAATTTTATTCGCATATAATAATTGATTATGATACATGGAGTGTTACCGCGCATCGGTCGACAGACGCAGAGCGCCCAACTCCAAAAATTACATTTATTATTCATTTATATTGCATCGACATTCGTTCTGCAACAACCGTCGCTACATATTCACTAATGAGAGGTCTCGAGGCAGCATCGGTCACGACTCACGGTTGTGTCGTCCTCGCGGTACTTCGGTCGGTCGCAGCGAGGCCGCCGACCGTTTTCGCGTCTATAATTATATACTTATATATAACAGTCAAGTAGCCGGACGTCCGTCCGATCGATCTATTTACATACAAACGGATCACCTCTCGTACTCGCAGCGGCCACCGGGGCCGGCCGAGAGGCGCCTCGACCCGTCACTCTAAACAGCTTAAAATCACTTCCATAATTTACGTCTTATTTAATTAGAATACCGAAAACGTAAAGCGGGCGAGGCGGGTGCGCGTGGATCAGCTGGGCGCGGCGCTCACTCCGGCTTGGGGTCGGGCGGCGCGTCGGGCGCCGGCGCCGCCGCCTCCGTCTCCTCCGCGCCGCCGGCCGCCTCGCCGCCCTCCGCCGCGCGCTCGCCGCCGTCTGTCGGGCAAGCTCCGGTTCGGTACGAGGCAGGTGCAGACAACAGAGAGCGGCATGGCATGGGAGCATGGTACTAACTGCGGTGGTGATGGTAGTACATGTTGGGGCGCGGCGCGTGGTGCGGGCGCGGCGCGGCCGGCCGGTAGAGCGGGGGCGGCGCGTGCGGCGCCAGCGGCCGCTGGATGGGCGCCGGGTAGCCGCGCGGCGCCGCCAGCGAGCCGCGCGGTAGGCCGCCGGCGCCCGCCGACCCTCCGCCGCATCGCCCGTTGTTGCCGCCGCTCACCATCTGACACCATACATACATTTTTCACTTGGTTATTTTCAAATATCAATATCATTTGTGCATCGTCCCTTTCAGTTTCATTTCTTTTGAATATCAAAATTACAGCACTGTTTATATTTTGCGTGCCAATAAATTAGCGCAAGTATTTATAAATTTGCTATGTTAGGCTAGTTTATAATGTAACGCACAGGTGCATTTGCGGCAGGTAGTATATAGTGCACCTGTTGCTGATGGTGCTGATGTGGCGTATGTGCGGGTGGCGGGTGCGGCGGCGGCGCGTGGTACTTGTGCTGGGGCGGCGAGTGCGGCGGCTTCTGGGGTTTGGGCGCGCCCTTGGGCGTGGGCGAGGCGGCCTCGCACAGCGGCGCGAACCCGTTGGCGTGCTCGTGCAGCGGGCTCTTCAGCTGCTGTTGTGGGGGTCCGCGCGGCTGCGGCGGTGCGTACTGCTGCTGCAGTGGTGCTCTGTACTGTTGCTGTTGTACATGACAAGACGCAATTTATTAGTATGCTTTTATGATATTAAAGCCTGATGGCCTGATTAAAATACAGAGCGAAGGAATTATTGGCCATCGATATGGTATCATGCTGTACCTGCATCTGCTGCACCGCGGCGGCGACTTGCAGTTGCGAGGAGAGGAACTGCGAGCCGAATGCGGGAGACTGTGCAGGCTGCGTGAACTGCAGCGGGTAGGTGGGAGCGGGCGCGGCGGGCGGCTGGTAAGGCGAGTAGTACGAGGAGGCGGGCGGCGCAGGCCGCGGCAGCAGCCCCTGCAGCGAGTAGCCCTCGCCCACGGGCCCCGAGTAGCCCAAGTATTGCTGCTGGTAAGTGTTCACGCCACCCACGCCGCCCACACCGCCGACGCCGCCGCCTTTGCTGCCTGCACACACACAAATTGTACCTAACTCAACGAGAGACTAAATTGGACATGCGACTATACTACAATAACGTGTAATACTAATAATAATAATATCTTTGAACAATCGTACACACACAAAGTCGATCCCAAACTCAGCAAAGCCATACGATGCTTATATCAATACTAGTGGATCCGCTCGTAAGCAAACGGGTAAACTTATCTACTGGCCCGATGTCTATTGCATAGAGGTCCTAGATTTGAAAATCATTTCAACATTTAATTTTGTCCTCGGCTGGAGTCGAACAGACGACCTCTGCTATCGCAGGCAGGCTACTTAATTTTAAAAGATGTTGCATTCATAAGACTATAATTTTAAATTAACTCAACAGTCCTATTTTTTATATAGGACTGTTGAGTTTCATACTCTTTGCATATGATACGTTTTGGAAAATTACAGATATTTGTGAGTAAAATTATTTCCATGCAATTTCAAGGGTGTGAAGATAATCTTATTACATAGGCTGCGTGCGGTAACCTTAGGTGGTATGTAAGCCTGTTTGCCAGCTTAGCGGTACCAAAAAAGGCACCTACAAAATGTGTGAGATGCACATGAAGTGTAACACACCATTGTTGTTCAACATCTTGTATAACACACTACTAGCTGTGCCCCGCAGTTTCACCCGCGTAGAATTCTGTCGTGGCAATAAATGAAATTCATTATAATAATAGTGGCGCTATTTGTCTAAGATTGGTCGTACCAACTCAGAAATCTTCGCGGGCTCATGCACAATCCTTTGATGAAGATCATCACGTGATTAAATGTATAGTTTACAATTCTATAAACGACATACAGACAGACATTAATTTATATGATATATGTGTGTAGGGTGGCATTACTATGGATACATTGACCATATAAAGACACTTCAAAACACTAATATAACCATATCCAATCGAGTTTTGCACATCTTATCAAAACTATAAATGATAAAACATCAATAAACATAAGGAATTTAAATGATTTCCAAGTCTCAAGCACTCTATCTCTACACATGCATTAAATAGTACTTGCAGTCAACAAATCCACATCGACTCACTGTAGCATGAATGCAAATAACTCACCTTCTTGTCTCAGCTGCCGAAGCCTATAAAATTCTGACACAATAGATCGAATTGTTAATCCGTGGACCTTTTTATAAATAAAAAAAACATCAGTACAATAAAATTTACTAGCCCTTAAATACTAGGTTAATAGATTTACCGTTGCTTCATATAGAGTAAATAGTGTACACACCTATCGCGCCGATTTGCTGGCTGGAAGGCTTAACAGTAGCCGACATCAAGGAGTTTGAAGTGCTCGAGATAAGAACTGTACTGGGACTGTTCCCCAGTTGACCGGACTGGCCGAATGCTGCACCACCACCGGCTGCTGCCGCCTGTAAGGATAAAATAATTAAACTTATGTAATTAGTGATGCGCAATCATTGAAGAATTATGCACTTATTAAACAGTGGTCTTACCATCCGATATTGGCTCGGGAGACTCTGGAACATATCTGGCGGAGGTTGGTAGTTGTATGGAGCGGCGGAGCCGGCGCCGTAAGGAGTTCCGGGAAAGCCTCCGAACTGGCCGCGGCTCTGGTCGAGGAAGGCGCCGTACAGGCCGCCCTGTTGCTGTAACTGCTGCGACGAGCCCAGCAGCTGCTGCGACGAGTTGAACATGACCGCGGGCGGCGAGGGCACCGACAGCCCGCCGTACCCGCCTTGGTAGCCCACGTGGTTGTAGTGCTGCGGCGGCGGCGACTGCAACTGCTGCGTTGGCTTCACTTTACACACGTTTGGCGGCGCTCCCGTTTCTGTAGTATTCTCTTCGAAACCGGCGAACTGCAGCTCCTCACCGCCTTCGGCCACAGCAGGCATCTCCCAAACCTTTTTTACACTGGCGATTTTCAAATTAAGATCGGCCGCCAAAGGAGATATTGTATTCGAAGTACTCATATGTACACTACGTGGCAAACCTAACGACTTTCCAGTTTTATCTTCAGTTAGCTGACCGAGATCAGAATCAAAGGCAAAATCGAGCTTCATATCTGATGAGTCTTCAGTTTTTTGTGATGAGTCAAAGGACATCTGTAGACCTAATGAACTATCGCTATCAGTTACGGGTCTATTATTGTCGGCTATGATATCTTGTATAGATCGTGGACGTGGTCTTACATCCCCATTGAATGTGAGCGGACGAGCTTCCAAGTCAGGAGCTATTTCGTCCGCTTGTGTTTTTGCAATGTTAGCACTAATTGGATACTTTTGTTGCAAGGCCTCTTCTGGTGGAGCAGTCTTATAATTGGTGTTTTCGAAAATTATTGTTTCTACAGGCGGAGTGGTCCCATCTAGAACTCCGGTTTTATCTGTGATCAGAGCGCAAGACGATGGGGATGGTTTCGGTTCGTTCTGAGCATCTGCAGGAGTACTTCGCTGACTTGATTGCCCAGACTTATTGTCAATGGCTTCCACTGGCTCCTCAGCATTAGCGCGCAATGTTTGCGATATAGGTTTATCCCAAGCATTCACAGGCGGAGGTGGTGGCGCTGCCCCTGTATCTGGACCGAAACCAGAGACAATACCCATTTGCTTTTGTCGCTGCTTGACGAAACGCGGTGCTAAGTTAGCTTGACGAGGACGATCATATTGAGGGTTCGATTTACTGGTAACTGGAGCTGATCCTCGCCCATTATTAGATTTATCATTCGAACTTCTAGATGTTGAGCCATTACGGCCTCCGCCCTGGTTAGAATGAGATCTAGGCTGCTTAATTTCGTCCTTTGTAGGACCCTTTGAATCCTTGGAATTTTTCTTGTTTCGCACTTCTTGGAACCCATCGTCGACTACTTCTTCATCTTTATTGCCACTAGATACTTTTAAATCACTCATAGCCTCGATGTCAGGTGTCTTGTTATCACCTTGTGAATCTTTCTTAGGTCCTTGGGGATTACGAGTCATATTTTGACGGTTGGTAGAGTTTTGATTGCGACCTTGTCCTTTCTGGGACTGACCAGATTGCCTTCCAGCAACAGAGCGTCGCCTACCACCACCACCTTCGGAATGTTCAGACGTAGTCTCCCAATTTTCATCCTCACCACTGTGCAGCCCACTGGCACCCTTTGGGCGGCGATCGCGGCCTCTTCCTGTAGATGAGCCAGCACGTGGCTTGTTTCCCTTGGTTTTATCATCTGATGGGGCGCTATCCTTTGCATCCTCACAATCCTTGACTGCTCTATTTGTTTGACTGAAAGGACTTTTAGTGTTAGGTGGTCCATAGCCAGCTACTCTCTTGGCGGGCGCAGGTGGGCGCGTCGTAGCTTGGAATCCACCTCTCCCTCGCCGTGATGGCTGTCCTCTAGGTGCAAATGGTTCCCTATTTTCCAAACCATCTGTAACTGGTAAGCCATCCACTGCAGAACGATTGGTATCGTCAGGCCGGTCTGTTTTCTTAGGACCGCGAGGACTGCGGGGTGCCCTCCGTCGTTCCTTGCGTTCCATGTTCGGAGCACCGTCGGTAGACCCGTCAGATTCACTAGCTCTATTATTAGAACGTGAGCTGCGATGTGAACGCCGTCCACGAGATTCTCTTGGTCCCCAACCTCTGTTGAAAACAGCATAACCACCACTTCCGTAGCCTCTACCCTTCTTCTCAGATCCAGATCCACTAGACTTTCTTTCAATTGGCTCCTTGCTAGGAATTTTATTGGGTTGCTCACTGTTGAAGCGCTCATTTCTTTTATCATCACCAGGGCGCTTTTGAAAATCTGTACCACCATGAAGAGATTCGACTGAATATGTATCATTAATTTTAACGCCAGTCAGATTTGAAGGATCAGTGCTAGATTTAGAAGCTATAGATTCAGATTCAGAGAGCTCCTTTTCAGATTTCTGAGATGCAAATATTGGTTTCACGACATTATGTTGTGGTATATGTTCTACAGATGGTTGTTTTTGTATCTGACAAGGCGATGGTGTACTCTCATGTTGAATAATAGGTTTTGAAGATTGAATGGGCTTAGAAATAGGTTGAATATTATCAGAGAAGGAAGTTTGAGATTGACTGACAGGAGCAGAAGCCTGTGATTGAATAGAACTAAAGGAGTTTGATTGAGATAAGGGTGGATTGTGAGTAAAGTTCTGGACATTTGTAACATTGTTACTGTGATATTTATGGGGTTGATTCTGAGCTACAGGTGCAGCTACGATACCAGCTAAATTTGTTGCCTGAGGTGGCTGTATTTGCTGAGAATTATGCTTAACATCATCCTTTTCAGTCTCTACTGAATCTTTTTTGATATTTGTTTCGGTGTCCTTAGGGGTAAGCACTTTTTCTAAAGTAGATTTTAGTACAGTATAGTTTGCCTGTTCATCCTGAGTTACTTCGGCCCACGAAGTTTTTCCGAAGTCTCTTTCAGACGACTCCCGTTGCGAATTCGAAGGTGGGGTGCTTCTTCTTTCTGGTGCTTGCGGTTGAGATGATGAATCAGAAGAAACAAATGATTCAGCAACTCCTATACTTTTCCTTTCAAATACTTCAGTGAGTTTGTCAGCAGCAGTTCTACTACTTTGCTCTATAGGATTGTCAACAGACTTTTTATCACCATCATTTCTTCTGTCTTTGTAATCATAATCTTTAGAAGTAGACCTTTCATAATCTTGCATTTCTGAGCGCCATTGCGGCCCGGACCCATCTTTGTCTCTTCGGAAATCGTCTTCGCGATCGGAATAATCTCTGAAATAAGAAATCAGTTTGAATGTACAGATAACTGAAAAAACAAGTTTCGTGCAGATTCAAGGGACACAACGAGGGCCTTTAATCTATTTCACAAACTGAGCTATGGTTTTAACGAAAATATATAGATATTTAAAAATATCCGGTTAGAGAAACGTCACGACACACACACGCAAAAAGTGTTCACTATATTTCATTGCAAGCAATTAAACTTATTCTTTAAAAACCTAGAAACCAACAGCATATTTTTCCAAAAATATTGCGATTATTATTTACCTTGAATATGAACGTCGGCCATTGTGCGGCGCGTGACGAGGAGCGTTATAAGAAGGCGGTTCCTGACGTCTCGGCGCTGGTTTTCCAGTAAACGCCCATCCTTTATGTTGTTCTTCCTGTTGTCTACTTTGCTGCTGCTTCAAAAACCTTGGCGGTATGTTGGCTTGGAAGGTTTTTGAAAATGCAGGATTAGATTGATCACGGTCGCGTTCGCCTCGGTCCCGATCACGGTCTCGATCACGGTCACGATCACGGCCATAGTCACGGTCTCTGTCTCTGAAATCTCGATCACGTTCGCGATCTCTATCACGTTCATTCCTTTCTCGATCTATTCGGTCACGATCACGTTCTCTATCTGAACGGTCTCGGTCACGATCATAGCGGTCGCGGTCGTTACGGTCCCGGTCCCGCACGTCCCCTCTCTCTTTATCACTTTCTTGCCGGTCTCTGTTTTCTACTCGACCTCTATCTCTATTATCCATCCGATCCCGCTCGCGATCTCTGCCATCTCGATCGCGGTCTCTATTTTCAAACCTATTCTCGACCCGGTCTCGATCTCTATTCTCTACTCTATCCTTCTCTCTATCTCGGAGATCATTACGGTCCTTATCTCTATTATCAATACGATCTCTGTCCCTGGGATCAGTGCGCTCCCTGTCTCTGTTATCGATCCTTTCTTTTTCTCTAGGATCCTGCTCCCTTTCCCTGTTTTCATTCCGATCTCTTTCCCTATCCACCCTATCTCGAGGTTCCTTAGACATGGGTTGCACTGGAGCAGACGCATCTCGCATTTGCCGTCGGTGCTCTTCCTCTTTAATAAACCGGGCACGTGCAACTGCTTGATCAACCTCATTCTTTTGCTTCTGTCTCCTCTCTTCCCATAGCTGCTCTTCATCTCCAGACTCTCGTATTTTCCGGTCCACGCGTTCATGTTCAATACTGGCCCGGTTACTGTTTTTGCTCCCTTTATTAGGAGCCGACGACTCCCCGTCGGAAAAGTCCAATTTTTGACTGCGGAGAGATAACTTGGGTAGTAATAATGGTAGTGTATATAGTTACCCTTATAAAACGTTTTGCACAGTTTTCGAAAGTTATACTCGCTGACGTCACTCACAATATTTGTGATTCTAGTTATTTACGTCACCGCTAGGATGCGGTGCACAATTTCACGTACAAGTATTAGGTAGAGGTGCTAGCGAGTATAGATTAGGAAAACTGTGGAAAACTCGTGATAGGGGTACAGTATTCCCATTATGCATGGCAGATAGTGCGAGTGTCATACTCATAGTCAATATCGTCGTGCTGCGCCCAGCCGGCGTCGCGCGAGATGTCATCGAGGGAAGAGATCTGCTCGTCGCGAAGGATGGGTCGCGCCGTCAGCACCTCGACGGCGCGCGGCGGAGCGGCGGGCGCGCGCGAGCGGCCCCCGCCTCCCCCGCCGCCCGCTCCGCCTCCCCGCTCGCCTCCTCGCTCGCCTCCCCGCTCGCGCAGCGACCCCAGCGTGCTCAGCCCGAACCCACCCCCACTGCTACCTTTCATCAACTGGAATAACAAACCGAACATATTATTTCCAACTGCCATTCTGTAACTATTTGTACATTCATTCTTTATTTTCATCTTACTCTTACATCTTACAAGACTTAAAACAAAATATTATGTATTTCAGATGAACTAGATGTAGATACGAAGCTGGCTTTCTATACATTTAAATAAAAAACACACAATACATTAACTCAGGTTTTACACTTATTGTTCCATACTAATAAATCTTTCTTTTTCTTAGCTTTAGCATATTATCAATTGTAATGAGCAGCAGTAATGAGCAGCAGTAATGTGCGAGTAGTAAAGGTGTACATACGAAGGATGGCAGGATGGCGCGGAAGGCGGGCGTCTGTTGCGCCACAGGAGCGGGGGGCGCGGCGGGCGCGGCGTCGCGCACCCCGGCCGTGCCACCGGACGTCCAGCTCCCTTCGGCTGCACAACCAACACAATACACCATGAAACTATCATGTACCACAGGTGCACGTCCAGACAGGGCAAGTGATCGGACAAAGGTCATGTGAACTGGTAGGCGCTGTCACGAATTATGAGTGCAAAGAGAAAATAGTGGGGCTTCAAAATCTGCACACAGGCAGATAAAATAAAATAATAAAACTGAATGAAAATCAATATCTGTTGACACTCCCACAAAAAACTGTAATTAAAATTCAAACTAACTGTCTTGTAAGGGTTATAAAACTATGTAGAGATATTAGAATATTTGAAACTCATAAATTTCTTTTATTGTTTCATGGTCAACATTTTGATGTTCCATTTTGTTTATCTGTAATGATCCTTATCTTCTTTAAATAATAATTACAACAAATTGCAAATTTAGTCAAATAACTATTACTCACTTTGTGGTCTGAGTTGAAGTAGTGTAGGGGCTGGATGTTCTGCAGAGCGGTGTGAAGGCTGAGCAGCCGCCTCTAGTGAGGGGAACTCTGTGCGGAAGTGTGGAGACGACGGCGGCGGTAGGGCCACCCATCCGCCGGGACCAGTACCAGCAACCACATTGCTCGTTGCTGTTGTAGTCTAGAAACAGCATCATTTATTTGTTTTCATTCAGTAATCAGAATTTTATATTTCCAACCTTATCTAAAGTATGAGTCAGCTAATAGATAATTTTGATGTTACTACCAAAAACCTACAACCTTTTTCCTCCTATAATGAGTACCCTTCATGGCTGAGTTGAGATTTGCTTTGTTATTGTGGTAGGTATACAAAAAAATATAAAGAGCATACAGAACATACTAGATTATGAGCAATATTTACAATAGTGGTAGAGCAAGTGTTAATAAATTGACTAGCAAATGTTGATAACCTCTCATATAAACAATCATATTCTTTGTATAATACATTATAATACATTATACATAGTAATACATTTTATTGTATAGAAATATTTTACACACTTGCACCAGGTTATTGATACTATACTAAATTATTATATGCAAGTGTGTTAGGCTCTTTTTTTTATTTCTTTTGTCAGTAACATTCACTTGAATGTTCATGTGTGTACACTTGAGAACACATTTCATTACTAGCAAACAAACCAACAATCTAATTGCCACAAAGACCTTCACTAGCAAACTGGCATTTTTTATAATATTTCCTCTCTCTTGCATACCAAATTCAACTATATAATATTGCATTTCATTCAATAATATTTGAATTAAGTCATCAGTACACTATTTTTCATCAGTCCTTATTTTTATCCCAAATGTTGTAACTTACTATTGTCTGAGAGGTGCATGTTGGTGTAGTAGATACAGTTGTGGCAACAGCAGATACAGCGCTGGAACATCCATACAAGTCACTTAGTGCCACATACATGTACATCAATCTATATCAACCTCCCAACCAGAGGTCTTGAACCTATCCTGAGGGTCCCGCAGACAAAATAAGAGCAATTGGCAACTAAAAATACAAGGTCAACTATTAACTATATTTGTTATAGCTTCACAAACTTAATTTAACTGAACTATTTCACCTAAGCACATTAAGTATACCTTGTACTTTAAGCACCTTTAATATTTTTCATACAATTTAAAGCATGTGATAATTGAAATTTAACTTTATTTACTCAACATATAAGTATGGACCCCTAAATACAGATGTCCTTATAAAGCTTAATTTCTAGATAATGGCATATGGTAATAATTGTGTCCATGTAACAATTGCTGTGTTTAAGCTTTAGTAAAAGTGTATTTAATGCTGATATCTCTCTGAATCTTTTAAAACCTACTTTAGAAATATAAAAAAAAAATATTACAGACTATAATTTTAGGTAAAAACATACATAGTATTAGGGTCTTGACCAGTTTCAGTTTTCAAAGACGGCAAATTGGCTGGTGGTCGCCTAGCTGAAGGAACTTTCCCAAGACTTTGCATTCCATGTTTACGGCTTAGTTGAGATTTCACTGACGACGGTTCTGAGTTTTCATTCTAAAATTTAAAAAAAAAAACAATATATTATATAAATTCTTAATAGCAAAAACCAAATCCACATTTAGTATAACTTTAATGTTTTCTAAATTATCTGTGTGAAAATATGTGGAATATTTAAATTATTAGATGAAAAAGGTATCAAAATCTAAAATAGTAAGTAGTGAGCCATGAAATACAATCTTCATCATCATTAATTACAAGTTTCATCGATAATTTGGAAAAAGTGTTCTCTTTGTCATGTCTAGCTTGTCGTAAATAAAATACTTATTACAAAATTATCAATACATAATTATATTAGTAGTGCCACTAGTCAGAAGGAGTCATAAGATTACAAAAAGTGTGAAATAGATACAACTTAATTTTATTTTATTATAAACTGTACATGAAATGCACTCAATTTCCTTAAAACATAGCATTGTGAAGGTCAACTTAGTGAACTGGAACAACCACACTATGCAGAGCTCTTCTAAATTAACAGAAATATAAGTGTAGTAATTACCTTCACCTTTTAGATGGACAAGAACTTACCCTTCAGAAATGAACAGGGTATTTAGAATAGGAACATGAAGAAAAGTCAGACATTTTAGTGGGCGTTAACAACTTTCATATGGCCGTATGTTAAAAAAGGTGGCTTGCACTTACTCTGTTGGCGCAGTACAAGCTATTGATGTCCAATTTCTGATACTTTTGCTTGCCGGACGTCGGCTTGCTCTGCGCCGTAGTTCCTCCGCCGCCCGGCGTTGAGAGTGCAGACATGCTGCGGTGTACACACCATCAGGAGATTACCCTCGCACCGACCACCAACTGCAATCAGCGCGACACTAGGGAACACTTTCTATCAACTCGCGTAACTAAGGACAATGACAAGGAAATAAGTTAGCTTGTCCAGTCGTAGGCAGCTGTCCTTCACTTATACGTTTCTTTTCATACAACAATGGAACAGATTATATTAAACACTGTTTAATAATCACAAAACACTTTCACAGCACTGGTAGCACAATAAAATTCGAGCCCTGCCCTCTGAAGTTTATTGACGTGTTACATCCGTCGGATGTACGCTCGATCGATGACTACACTATATACTTTAGCACTTGGATCGTTTAGCTTCCATTATTGTCCTATTCTTTAATAACAGTGAGTCGTATGTAGCACAAAATAACGGTACTAACTAGAGAGAACTTTACAAGGAGAACGGTAAATAAACGAATTTTTGTCTTCCTACGAAACAACAAAGCAAAATAAATGTATACCTTGGTCCGTTACACTTGGAACTAAGGAATTAAAAATATCTAAGCTCGATTGCTAAATTCTTAAACAAGATTACTTTGGATTTTAACTATAATCTACCCTACCAAAAACTTATATCACTTTATTTTAAGATGGCGTCTCCAAAAGACGATCTCCTTCCTTTTCACAATCAATAGCGTGACGTCACAAAGACGCAACACAGCTCACTCTGGCGGTGAAAAATATAACTAAATATAAAAAAAAACAAAAACTCGAATCATTGGCTAGATTTGGCCAGTCTCGCATAGTACTGTAACACTATCACAGATAATCTACATTATAAAACTGAAAACCGCAGTAGTTCAGTTTAAACTTTAAAGTTGCTATATACCTTGTCCTGTAGACTATTTATATTATTATGTCTTTGGCCTGCAACGAATTCTTATTTTAAAAGACTAAAAGTATGCAATACTGATGATCTTGTACAGAATATATGTAGCGTAAATCCCAAATAGTGGTCCATCGTTAACTGCCGACTCATCTTACATTCAGTTAGAATTCACCACCGTGATCAGCACAAATTAGTTTAGAAGTCTACCGGTTAGTCAAAAAACAAAATAAATAAGACTCTCGTTTGAAATAACTCTTTTCTGTTTTCATAAGCCAGTTCTAACCCCTGCTGTATAGCAAAGTATAGCACCGTCTGTGACTCCCTTAAATAATAAGGTAGAAAGTAGAAAATACTACCTTCGTTGACTATACATTTAACGGAAGCCTCCGTTAATATTATTATCATTAACTGTATCGTTTAGGTACCTACTAGGCTACGATCTCCATGCTAATCATAAGAGCTGACAAAAAATTAGCCTGACAAGCTTGAAGGTGGTCTTAGTGGGGGTTCTGACTACCCCTGACTGATTGCACTAGCATGCAGCACGAGCCAAGTAGTGTCCGGGCCCCGGCTCTTCTTGCCGTGGCAAATGTACTAGGTACAGTACAGAGACCGACGTCGCTCTCCCTGGATTCTACTTAGCACTGATCTATATAATTCAAAATTATTTAAAATTATTTAAAAGGTAAATTATTGCGAAAAGTATGATTTATTTTGTAGTTTAATTAGTGTATTATAACTAAGAAAGGTGTCCTACCAGAAGTCAGACAAGGAAATTATGACTTAAAGAAAATGAAACCATTGTGTGATTAACGATTGTTTGGTTGTTGTTTAAATAGTAAAGTTCATGCAAAGCTTAGAATTGCTGTTTTTTTAATTGTAACTTGTATTAACTACGTTTCAATTTATGCCTTTCTGAAGGAGACAGAAATAATGTGTTGATCCATTCAGCTACGCATGCGCTGTTTCCCGCCTTGCAGTATATTGATGAAAGAAAAATCAGTAGGCGACGATCTGCGGAGAGGCTCATAGAACAAGAAGTGTTTGAGAAAACCGGCAGCCATGGCCGGGAACATGGGAATGGAACAACTGATTCCTATTGTAAATAAGCTTCAAGATGCCTTTACTCAACTGGGTGTCCATATGCAGCTGGATCTACCGCAAATTGCTGTAGTGGGTGGCCAGTCCGCTGGCAAAAGTTCCGTTTTAGAAAATTTTGTGGGGCGGTAAGTTTTGATTTATTTCTAAGTGCGCTATACATGCATCAATATTAATAGCACATAAATAAAAGCAGGATTGCATAAACACTTCAAGAGGACCAGCAAATTTTACTTTGGGGCTGGGTACGAATAACAATACCATGTACGTACCTTGTACAATGTACATTTTTGTGGCGTAATTATTTGTATAGCTCATAAAACAGATATTCACAAATGACAGATTCAAACATTTATTCCATTGTTAATTTAACAAAGAAATTACGCCTTAATTTGCAGTGTAAAATATATTTTATTTTAATCAATTTATGGCATTAATTAACTATAACTATCTTATATCAAATTTAGTTTCTTCGTATTTGTCGCTTTGTATCGACTTCCATTAACAGCAATAATCGGTTTTAGTTCGGGGATACTACATTTTTGGTATACGATGGCCTACATTTAGTGCGCAGGTCAAATACTATTGATTGTTACACATACAAACTAGAAGTGTCGCAAACATTTTCAGCTTTCTCAGTACTATAATAAGTATGAACGTATTTTCAGCAACGATTCATATTATTACTGCCATTCTGACATTTCTGACTATTTTGAATGATACCTATCTCATAGAAGACATGCCTTCACACTTTTACTACATAACGAAATAGGTATTAAAATAAGTAATAAATACGTAGCATAAGTACTTAAATATAATATTTATAAAATATGCCATATCAGGAAATTTTCATGCTGAGTACTCATTATTACGGCTCAACACTTCAACTAATACAGAGAGTTTCTAGCAAATTTCTTATACCAAATGGCAATTCTTTTTAAAACATTTTTTTGCTGGCGCCTGACTGAATATACTATTTATTTCTTAGATTTTTTTAATAGTTAGCTTTAAAGAAATGTAAGCCTCGGACTTAGTTGAGTGTAATGACATAGGTGAAACAAGCTAGCTAAGCACGTGTGTGCCCCTGCTTAATTTTACTCGTAAAAACAGAAACATTTTGCTCCTTTCATTGACATTTGACAAGCATTTGACTTTGTAACATTTTCTGTCTTTTGATTAATTTGACACTTTGTTTGACGCTAGGTATTTATCCGAAAGTAACGTAGCCACCCACCTCCATATTGAAAAATAAATTAGTTGATCGATGATGAATTGATGATGAGCAAGTGTTATTAGTGATAAACAAGCGTGAAATTTTAATGTATCTTAGAAAAAATGGCTGGGAATTTTGGAATGCAACAACTGATCCCCATTGTAAACAAATTACAAGATGCATTTGTGCAAATGGGCGTGCACATGTCCCTAGATCTTCCTCAAATTGCAGTTGTGGGTGGTCAGTCTGCAGGGAAGAGCTCGGTATTAGAAAACTTTGTCGGCAGGTGAGATTCTTATGTTGAAATGATTATAGACAACTATATTATGACGATCCGCAAGTTTGTCCACAGTTCTAGGAAGCCTTTTTTGTGTCATACTGCTTGTTTACTGAATAATAAAGTGGGCAATGGAATAGGTCCCTTTATGAGCTCTATTAGCAACTATTATTTTCTTATCATCATAAACTCTCTTAGATACTCTTTAGCTTACACCATGACTAATGTCTGATTAAAATTTGATTTATATAACTTACATTAAAATAAACAATAGTGAATTCACACAAAGAACAACAACAACATTTATAAAAACCCTGCTATTTCTTTAGATCTTTGTCATTGGGACAATGGTGAATGTTGCATTAGTATTTTGTTCTTTGTATACCTCTCAGTAAATAGGAGGGCTAATAATATTATATAATTTTATCAGTAAGTTATGGTGTGATGATAAATGTAATGAAAAAAAAGCTTATTCTATACTAGTATTATAAAGAGGGAAGGATTTGTTTGTTTGTTGGGCTTGGAATAATTAATCAAAAATGATTCTACTATTAAAATACTACATTATTGGTGAGCAATATAGGCTAATATAATTTATCAAGGTTAATTAGGGATCTGTTATAACACACGGCTAAAACCATGGCTGTAAGCTAGTTGTTAACTAATAACTGGATGAAGAATAAGATAACCAGTTGCTATTAGGCTTATGACAGAATGATAGCAACAGACAAGGATTTGACAACTAGGAGTGATGGCTTAACATGCCCTCGGAGTCACATTGATATCCTTTAAGCAGATGCAGCCATTCATCAAACTACTGCTTCCAATGAAGGTTGCTTCCCTGATTTTGTATAGCGCAAAGCAATTTTATTCATTCATTGTTCAATATTGCTATGTAATCCACATTTTTTGGATCAAATCCATTTGATGAAATAATAAAAAGAAAGTCGTCCTTCAAGCACTGATGATTAATAAATAAGACTTGATTGCCCAGTGTATGGTGGAGAGCATTATGGTCTATCCCATTTAAAATGCAAGCAAATAACACTACCAACCAGTGCTGCCCTCCTCGAGTTGTCAAGTCACATGAATTATTTTGGTACACTGATCAATAAAGTGACCAATGTGCCAGTAAATTAGGTAAAAAAAATTCACAAAGTAAATTTTTTTTTATCAGTTGTGTACCTATATGTATGTGTGTCTTACCTTAGAAAGTATTGATAAGAAATTAGCCTGTTTCATAAATAATACAATATAATATGGGCACTCTACCACTGAGCTGGGGTGTGCATTGGATTTTCAGAGGGGTAAACATATAATAAAATAAGTAGGATAGGTGGGTAATAGGCGCATGTATTCCATGTAAGCAGATAAGCAATGCTTACCATTTGTGATGACTAAATACACTAGTGCTGTGTGTGTGTGTGTGTGTCTATACATATGTTTTGTATTGTATTGGAAAATCCATCTGAATTTGTCAAATCATTGCTACTTCTAAGCATTATAACAATATTGGTGTTTTGTTAATATATGTTTCATCAACACTGTGAATTTTATCAATATATTGTGTATATTTTAGCATAACAGATGATCTGTTGACATAAACTTCTTACCTATAAAATATTATAATTATTATAGGGTGAGTGAATCATCAAGGAATTAGACAATTAGTCATGAATTTGTTGTAAATCAGCATTAGTTGATTTTCATTATTTGTATGTCAAATGAGTTGTATTTAATGATTGTAGCCAGGATCAGTTAGACCTTGGTTGGTTGACTGAAACAACGTAACTTGGGCAGTCTTGGTATTTATTGATTCAACCACTATATTGATTTGTTCCCTTGACAACCACTTGAAGACCACACATTGATGTTTGTCATTGTCATAAATATGTTGATAAGAGAGAATCTCAACATCAAGGTATATAAGAGTACAGCGCCATCTTGGGAGAAGATGGCTTACTACTTATAAATAAACTATGTTAAACACTATTGTTAAGTTAGACTATAAATTATTTGGTCTTTAATTTAGGAATATGCCTGATTTATGCCTTTCATAAAGAGACATTGTAAATATATCTGCTTCAATATCAGCAGAAATATTTGAGAAAGAATGGCATCAAAAACTTAACACTAGGCGCCACAATGTCATGTGTACTTTGGAAATGGTATTGATGATGATTTTTGATGGTAGTTAATAATTTATTATATTTGTTGGTTATGATAATAATTGAATATGCTTGTTTTAGGGACTTCTTGCCCAGAGGATCTGGAATAGTAACGCGGCGCCCTTTGATTTTGCAGCTCATAAATGCAAATGCAGGTAGGTTGAGTAATATTATTATTTATTCATATTAATCATAGGTTTCCAAAGTGTTAGAAGTATGAATGCTTCTAAAACTGGAAACTTCTTAATGTTTTTTTTTTAAATCAAGCACAAAATATGGATGAACTGTAACTGGTTTTCGAAGGTCGACCCTCACTAAAATAAACAAAATACTTACTAGATAAAGAAGGTCCCAAAGTATGACAACCTAAAAAAATTATAACTGAAATATGTTTAGACTCTTTCTTCGCCCCTTATTATAAATAACACCAGCACTTTATAATTCCGTATCAAAAAACAGACACTAGTTCTAAACCAGAGATTAGGATCATAGATTAGGACCTGTTTGCTTATTTACTGAAGTAGTGACGCGACAGGAATATGGACAAGTTACAATACGGACAGACCATGCCTTCATGACGGGAGCTGCTAAGTTGCTTAAATTTGTTAATTATGACAGTATTATGTCATCAATATAGTGCTATATAGTTATGTTTGTTAAATTATAGGTAGAACCTCTTACAGTCAAAAAACCATGTAAACTATACATAGGGTCCAGATCTTTTAGGCGCACATTATTGGCACAGAGCATCAGCTGGAGGTTTATATCTATTTAAAAAATTTAAATTTTTTCGTCCTTATTATTATTACTTATTTTTGTGGTTATGAGTAGTTAGTTGCAAGGGCTTATTAAAGGTTAAATGATATGTGGAACATAAGACAGTGGTTATTTCTGTTTAAAAATGAAATTCTAACAACAATACTACCCCAAAAATAAATTAAATGAACGACTATTTTTTGTTTTCTTGATAAGGTTATATATAAGATTTTTTATATTTTTTTTAAATTGATATACTTACCACCGGCCTGCTCTGTGCCAAAAAGCCACAACTAACTAACTAAATACACCCTGTATACAATGTATGGTGCATCAGCAACTTGATTTTGAAGCCATTTGCATTCCCACATGTTTAATACATTTTTTTAACCGTAATTGTTAAGTTAGCCAGGCTTGCAACCTGGAGGAAAAGATGTTTAGTTTGAGAATTTTCCTTGCAAGCTAAGTTATTTAAAACACGGCATCACTGACCTTCTACAGAATTTTGGATGTTAATTGCAACTAATTGGCTTACTAATAACGTGTCATTACAAATGTACCTGTGTAATGTTTGTGTATACCATAGTGGGGATATTCGCGTAATTGCCATCGTGATGTTGAATCCTATTTATGCTTATAAGTCGAGGTTGCAGAGGTCAGGACATCCGGCAATCGCTTAGTGGGTAGGTAGGTACCTAATTATCTTGGCATAAAGATACTTACGGTCTAATGATCCAACTATTGGAATAGATTATTGAGATGGTAAACTCAACTGTAAATGAAATGTCAGGATGATAAAGATGAATAATGTAATATATTTACTTAACTGTGTAAAATTATCTATCTGTCTATTTGTCTTCCGTAAAACAAATCCGAATGTCTCAAAAAGCAAAAATTGTGACAATGAACTCTGTTTATTTTTTGTGATATTTTTTTCCGGGCACGTATAGGTCAGTAGCCTTCCGGCTTGATCGACAATTGCGACTTGTCACGGCTGGGAAGCTGCTATTTAATTTAAGCTGATAGCAGTCTCCTGTTAGCAGACGGTTACATTCTGATATCACAGAATAAACCTATCCTTATTACACGATGATTCATTAAGCGATCGTTCAGGTCCTTATGGATGACATTGCTAAAGAAGAAGTAATATAGAAGGACATGCTATGGCTGTTTCGTTAGTTTGGTCAGAAAGACAGAATTACTGATGTAAGATTGACAAAACAGTTATAGCCCTCCACAATAAGAATACGTAGATTCAGCGTTTGAGCAAGGTTCTTATTATGAATAAACAAATAATTTTATCATTAATGGAAAACCACGAGTTGTTGAAACCAGACGTGCATTGATGAATATGTATGAAGCGTAGTAAGGTGGAATGCAATCCAAGCTCAGTATACCCCGCGAGGGACTAGGCATAATATGTGTGTATATGGATGGGAAAGATGATAATGATGAAGTAATAAAGCAGTTTGCGTACAGTAGAACAACGTTTTATTCGTTATTCTATCCCTACCACGCCACTTTTACTGCATGCATACTCTCTAGAATACTCCCTCTCTTTCTACATTCTTGGCCCTCTTATGCATACAAATTAACCTACTGTTCAGATTCCAAATGTAATGGTATGTTTACAGAATACGCGGAGTTCCTTCACTGCAAGGGCAAGAAGTTCGTGGACTTCAATGAGGTCCGCAGCGAGATCGAAGGGGAGACGGACCGGATCACCGGCTCAAACAAGGGGATATCACCCGTGCCCATCAACCTTCGCGTTTACTCGCCCAATGGTAAGCATTTCCTATACTACACGTGTCTGTATACGTTATTGTCTTGACATGGTTTCTGACTACAAATATATGGAACAGGCGAAATAAAGAGCTTGGCCCTTTCTTTCCGTTCTCTCTGATATAATTTGTCTGTCTTCATCTTGTAATGTGTAATGTGTAATGCAATACAGATAAATTAAGCATGGAAGCCCCCCTAAGAGTAAGTCATTTGAAGTAAAAGGTGAATGAGAGTAGAAGAAAAAGCACACAGGGAAACAAGTATTAGTGATATTTTCGTGATAAGTAGTCTCAGATATTGAGTAGAATAATAATTAATTAGAGTATCACGATACATTGTACGAGAAAGATTGTAAGCCACATATGAACGGGGCGATAAATATGTGTAATATATTGCAAATGTCGTTAACGTTGTAAATGCACGAGTTATCTTATCGCTTTATTAATAATGCGTTGTGAATAAAATCATTAATAACTATAATTACTTAGACGAGTATTTAGGTTAGCGTATGTGACCATTGAATATTGAAGTAATTGATACTCACTCATAGGCGAGTGACCTTACATATTGGCAGATTTAATTTCCAATAACGAAATGCATTGGTTTAGATAAGGTTCCTAACAAGACTTTTATCATTTTACATGTACAGGCTCTTGGTTTGTTGAGATATTATCTATATTTATATATAAGTAGTTCTACTGTTACCTAAGAAATGGTAGGATTAACCACACTATTGAATGAGTGTGTGTAGTATGTAGTGTAATAGGTTTTAGCGCTGACGATATCGAATTTCTCTAATTTCTTCATTTTGTATGGGAACGTAAAGCGCTTCTAGCGGCGAGTATAGGAAGTGCTACGTTCCTATACAAAATTAAAAAAATACGCAATCGACATAGTCAACGTTAAAACATGTTAAAACTCATAATTGGGGTTCTGTACTTTACTTGTGTTTCTGTCGGGAGTATTTACAGATTTAAGAAAACATAATTGCGCGATCTTACTCAAGTGTGGCGCCGTCACAGACGGCCGCCATGTATGGAAATAAGCGGTATATCTGTTCCTTTTCCACAGCTGAATTGCTGAACCTCTCTGAAACCTTCTCAAGAGTAAACTAAGAAAATTGACCCGAATTTGAAGCATGTCTTTTACCGTCTCATATTTTTTGAGGCTACCAATATTTAAAACACTAATACATTTCTTTAAGTGCATGATAAATGTAGGTAGCAACAACATGCAATAAATCAGAACAAAACATGGTTTAAACTCGAACTAGAACTATCTCCTTCCCCTTTTAAATCCGTATCACAGAGAAGAGATAATTTTAAACCATGGGCTATTATTGTCAATGTTTTGTAATAAGGGGTAAGTGTTAAACGCTAGCTGGGGAAGATTTCCATGACAATGCGAGCTTGTAAATATTGTATGGTTTGAATAACTTCCGCAGAGGAAAATGTTATCTGTACGGGAAAACTTACTATCGAATAAAAGTGCGTGACCTTGTGCAAACCCACTTTTCGATTAAGAATAAAAACAAAGCGCACGTGACATTGTATACGTGGATAGCGAACGAGTAATTATTTTCGTATCGCACAAATACTTGCACGTAGTGGAAATAATGAAATATAGTGTACAAGTTATCCGAATAATCTGAACTCAATAGGCTTGTGTCCACTAATAAAAAAATGGTTTATTGTTTCGAATTATAAATGAAGAGACGTAGACAAGAAAAAATTAGTCTATTTCTCATAAAAGTTAAAGATTAAATATATTTAGAAAATTTGAAAAAAATCGCCATTAAGTCACGTGACAGCGAACACCAATCAGAAAGTGTTACGTCACGCCACGCAAAACATAATTTTTGTTGTTAATGTTTTCATATAATACTTAGAGCACGCAGAAGAATTCATTTTTTTTAAAACAATTGACACTTGACGAAGTTGTAAACAGTTTTATTTCAAATACAAAATACGTAATGTAAATATTGCTTTTTCTTTAAAATTTAGATTTTTTTAGGATAAAATAGATATTATTAAAGAATAAAATTAACCAAATTTAAATATTTACTCAATTAGCCTATTATGCAAGATCAATCTATGTTGCCTATTTGTAATGCGATCCACAAGTCGCCCGATACTGACCTACATGCCCAATGTCTGTTCATTGCTTGTTAACAAGCGCGTGCGGTGTTAAGTAATTTTTTTTTTGAACTTGTTTTCTACCTCAACAATATCTTATTTCAAAAATATATATATCAACAATATATATTTTTGAGTGATGTAAGTCATCGGACAACTAACTGGTTGCAGCTCGCAGTTTCATCTGCGGTTCCTGGCATTATCCGACAGGAATCGCCTATTTATCCGAATTTAACACCGGCCCTCTTATCTATTTCCATGCAAAATACACGCCTATCTGTCGTCACTTCTTTGCAGCGTTACAGAGAGACAAACAAATCTGCAAACATTTAATTATTAATTGCGATTTATATATTTTACCGCAGTATTTGTGAATAATATACATCGTATATAAACTGGCTACGGTTTATAGGTATGCGAAGTAACTTAGTAAGAGCGAAATAAGTATGTATAATAATAGGTCTGTCTAGGTAATTATATGCTTACATCTGGCTTTACGGGATGATGATTACTCATGGAAACGGTTATCTCACCAAGTTGGAGCTAAAATACATATAAAATGACGTAATAAATCTTACCTTATCAGTACTTACCTATCTTTGTGTTAGGTGCATTGATTTACGCATGTACGAATACGTAGAAGCGTATGTTATTATGTACTTACATAGAATATTATATATCTACCTATATATACGCAGATAGGTACAATAACTTTATTCAATTATCGCATCGTTTATTGGGGTCATGATATGCATATAGTTATGAATTTGTGAAGATATTATTGTGCCACTAGGTAATATTGAATGTAGGGAGCGAATAATAAGCAATATTGATATTGCTCTTTATTGTTGGTCGGTTAACAATGACCTTGTGTTTTTCTTCGACCGTAAACATACCAAACTACACGCATCAGTCATTCACCAACGATTAAATATTTTGTAACCATTTTTGTAAAGTACCAACCTAATTCATTTACGTCCTTCCTTTAAGTTGTGATAACATTGGTATTACTCATATGTGTTTGTACGTAGACATTTTATGTAATGTTTGACAAAATTCTTCGAAAAGGGCAGTAATATTTCCCTGTAACTTTTCATTATATACGTGTTGTGATGCATGATTTTATATTCACACGCCCTGTGCCCCGAGGTATTACTCGCGTAGAGCTAATTTTGTAACATTAGTTATCTGTAGTACTAAAGTTACCCTTTGTAACATTAGCTATCTGTCAGTGAAAGTCCCGTTAAAATCGGTCCTGCCGTTTCGGTGATTAGCCGGAACAAACAGACAGACAGAAAGAGGAAAAAAATGTAATTACCGTATATAGCTACTTTGATATGCACTAAGTGAAAACTGTAATTTTGGAATTAAAAACAAACACTACAATTTTATTTATCTGATATTTCAGCTACTTCGATATTTCATCGTTTTTTTATCTCTTAAAATGATGGAATACAATCAGTTACTACTTACTAAGCTTAGACTTGCCAAAGCACAGTTTATACCTACACCCTACACTATAAACTGAAAAAACTGCTGACTGTTATGAGGCAACGAAGTCCACCTTACCGTAAGCACTTATTGCCATTTTAGTTAGTCTGTGTGATAGTGACAGACTTAAACACGTATTATACACCAGTCTCATAATCATTGCAAATTCATGATGGCTATAAGAGGTCATGGTAAGGTACTGAATATAACCCAGACAGTTCTAACATTGATTCCAACCTACCTTTCTAAAGTAAGTAAGATAATATAATATGCTAAAGGAAAGTTTTTAATCTTTAGTCTTGAACTTGACCTTGATCGACCTGCCGGGTCTGACGAAGGTGCCCATCGGCGACCAGCCAGTAGACATCGAGCAGCAGATCAAAGGAATGATCTTCCAGTTCATCCGGCGTGAGTCGTGCCTCATCCTCGCGGTCACACCCGCCAACACTGATTTGGCTAACAGTGATGCGCTCAAATTGGCCAAAGAGGTCGACCCACAAGGTAAGCATTTGCAAACTAACTATGCTAGGCTATATTAATAGTAATTATTTTCACCTGTTTCCTCAATTTATATTTAATTCTGTTGTTATTTAAGAACCTGCAGTCGCTTTTGCCTGTTATTATGTATTGTAGTTTATTCTGTTTCGAATTTACTTTCTGATATTTTCATACAATTGAGCAAACAAAGGGAGAAATTACTTAATTTCAAATAAACTTATAATAAGTGCGTAGATGACTATATAACGGTTCTATACCATCAAATGTTTGTGTTAAATAGTGTAATTGTGTTCCAGGTCTCCGTACCATTGGTGTGATCACAAAGCTCGATCTGATGGACGAAGGCACGGATGCTCGCGATGTGTTGGAGAACAAATTGCTGCCACTGCGCCGCGGGTACATCGGCGTCGTGAACCGCTCGCAGAAGGACATCGATGGACGCAAGGACATCGCCGCTGCCCTTGCCGCCGAGAGGAAGTTTTTCCTTAGGTATACACTTATGCTGTGCTAACCGTGTTTTATCATAATGTTGGATTGCTTTTGGATATAAAGGCGGTGGATAAAGCGGTTAAACCTAAGCCATATGACAGTTTCAAAATATGCTTTACAAGTAGTTACGAAATTAGGACTATTTTTTGAAATAAAAACGTTTTCTCCATTGAGCGTGTGGATTTTCACTCTTAAAGATACTGATTACTGTCCAAATATGTAATTAGTTGTTTTGAAAACAGTATGTAAAACACGTAAATGACGTATACGCGATCAGAAACGACGTAACGCCCCTTGTTAACGCTACAGCTATTCTGCTTATAATCTCGTAGATAGGCGCGTTTGTATGAGTGTGTCATTTTGATCGATTTGTTCCTTACGGCTTTTATTTAAACTGGAGCCATATGATAGTTTCACTGATTACAAACCTCATTTATTCTTTACTTTTACCCTGAAAGGTCAAATATTTTCGAGTAATTTGCATGCTAAAATATACCAAGTTATACGCGAGTGTATCGTGTCATGGTCCCCTTAAGATCTATAACTTACATGTTGTGTTAAACATTTTCAGTCACCCATCGTACCGCCACCTGGCGGACCGGCTGGGCACGCCATATTTGCAGCGAGTGCTGAACCAGCAGCTCACCAACCACATCCGGGACACGCTGCCCGGCCTCCGGGACAAGCTGCAGAAACAACTGCTTACACTCGAGAAGGATGTCGACCAGTACAAGCACTTCCGACCAGATGACCCATCCATCAAGACCAAGGCTATGCTGCAGTGAGTACATTCACACCACCAAACCTTCAATATAGACCACTTAATATTTGAACAAATATTTTGAATCGTTAAAAATAATTGTTATTCGATCGATATCCTCTCAACTACTTTCAACATCAGACCCCTTATTAAAATGTATCGCCTAAGATAATCCTTGGTTTAAAAGTAGTACCATCTCTTTTTGTGTTATGGATTTCAAAAGGGGATGGGCAAACTTTTAGTCCGAGTTTTGCTCTACTTCGATTAAACAATGTTTTGTAATGAAAAGGATAGATGGTAAAAAGATAGGCAAATATGATTGATTCTATTCAAAATTGTATCTATCAGCCTACTGGCATGGTTGCGCAAGAAACCAAGAAATTACTAATTAATAGCAATTCTTCGTAGTGAGTTAGCGAAGGGTAGACAGCTCTACCTGCCTGTAGGTTGTTTACATCAGTCAAGTATATATGCTCACACCATCCCAGAGGGGCCCTGGATGGGGTAAGCAGAGGCGGTTTAATAACAACACCCACTTTTTCACCGAAGGTGATCAAGTACTAACGTGACAGACCTAACGTAATACGTAACCATACCATACCCGTCTAAGGTACCATACACACGTCTTTGCATTACTTCTCAGACATGTGCAGGTTTCCTCACGATATCTTCCTTCACCGCAAAGCTTTTGGTGTGAAGATCAGTCAAGCTAATTGTTTATCCCCAGAATGATCCAAACATTGCAAACTGACTTCGAGCGCACCATCGAAGGCTCAGGCTCTGCCCAGATCAACACCAACGAGCTGTCGGGTGGTGCTAAGATCAACCGGCTCTTCCACGAGCGGTTCCCCTTCGAGATCGTCAAAATGGAGTTTGATGAAAAAGAACTGCGCAGGGAAATTGCTTTTGCCATCAGGAATATTCACGGAATCAGGGTAAGGGAAGCGTTCATAGGATTGTATTATTTATTATATAATTACATGGATTACCGAGCTTCACTCGGTATTTTTTTTTAAATTACACCTAGCTAGGTCGATTTATCGTCTTTCTGGGATTCAGATCATATATACACAAACACATGTAAACAAGTATTGCTCGTTTAAAGGTATTATATTGTGAGATGAAAAATCAAAGAAATCTCTTGTTTTTGTATGTTTGTGAAAATTGATTCACTAAAAGCAAGCAAAAGCTACGTTGTCCCTGATGAAATGAGGCCGGCTTTATTTCAATCGACTCTGGTAAAGTTAGAGTTAAAGAAGGAAAAATCAAAGATAATCGCAGCTTTAAATAGTATCTTATTATTTATATTCCGTAGGTGGGTTTGTTCACTCCTGACATGGCGTTCGAGGCTATAGTGAAGAAACAGATCTCCCGCCTGAAGGAGCCCAGCCTCAAGTGCGTCGATCTCGTCGTACAGGAGCTGTCCAACGTTGTGCGCATTTGCACTGAAAGGGTAAGTCATATTTACTAGACGCTTTGCTTCAGTTATTACGTTTTGTGCGTGAAACTTTAAGAATTCGTTTCACAAACGATCGGAATTTGATATGCCCAAAGTGGACGTAATGTGCCTTCGTCATGCGACGTCGTGCATGCAAATTTCCGCACGCTTAGTTGTGCCGTCACTAATCAAGAGTGATCGTTTTTGTTTCTGGTTACCCTAATGATTGGTAGCATGTCCAAATGTTATAAAACGAAAGTAAAGTATGTTCCACAAATGTTATCAGCGTAAAATAGTGTTTGCTGGTTTGTTACTTTCACGCAGTAATGTAACACAGTTATAGCGTAATTTCTTAAAACCTTTTCATTTAAAATATATCTAGAATCTAAGTATAATTAAGAAGTAAGTGCTTGAGCAACGACGACAGGCTTGAGTCTGTTGAACTAGGTATCTTATTACCTTCCGTAAAAATGGGTGTTGTTCCAAATGTGCCACTCTCTTCAGAAAGGGTTGAGTGTAAGTGGGTATGTAAGTCCATACTTTTCTAGAAAGGCCCCCGAAGGGTTGAGTAGTCCACACACTTATCTCCATATCACTAAACATCGTCTAAGATAATCCTTGGTTTGATGTAGTTGTCCCATCTCTTTTTTAGATATAGGTTTTCAAAAAAAATTGGTTCATAATTTTTTAGGCCGAGTATGGTCTAGTCTTGGTTTAAATTATTTGTAATAAAGGGGGTTAAGGTTTAATCGATAATGTGATGCGCAGATGTCCCGATACCCGCGACTGCGCGAGGAGACCGAGCGCATTATAATGTCTCACGTGCGCTCCCGCGAGCAGAGCTGCAAGGATCAACTAGTGCTGCTCATCGACTGCGAGCTCGCGTACATGAACACCAACCACGAAGACTTCATTGGATTCGCCAAGTAAGCTTATAACTTAAAACTAAGCTACAAATCACGCTGCATTCACTTGTGTTTTGATCTATTATTGGTACACTATTAAGTAATCTATTTTCCAGTGCCCAGAATCAGTCTGAAAACTCGACGAAATCGGGACACCGTGCGCTCGGCAACCAGGTTATCAGGAAAGGATACATGTGCATACACAATTTGGGAATTATGAAAGGTAATGTTTTACGTAGAAATTGTCTATGACAATCATCCCTGATTCCAAAACGCTCAGGAAGTCACGTTCCAAAACGAGGACGTTTCGGTTTGGAAAGCGACTGTGAATCGGTCAGTGTTTACGAATCAGGTGTGGTCAACCTGTGATACCGGCAGTGACTTTGTATACAGCTGGATCTAAGGCACCCCAAGAATAAGAGAGACTAGAAATGGAATGTGGGTGGCAGGTGGTTCGCGCGACTATTGGTTCGTGCTGACGTCGGAGAGCATCTCGTGGTACAAGGACGAGGAGGAGCGCGAGAAGAAGTACATGCTGCCGCTCGACGGGCTCAAGCTGAGGGACCTCGAGCAGGGGTTCATGTCGCGCCGACACATGTTCGCGCTCTTCAATCCAGAGGGCAGGAACGTTTACAAGGTACGCTCACTAATGTTCATTTGTTGAGAGGTAGGACATAACTGGACCTTCCGTTCGATAATAAGAGTTGAGCTCCACCTTACAAAAGAAGGTAGGAGTGGAATCGTTGTGCTAGCAATAGTTGTCATCATCTTTTAGGGCTTCTGATGGTAAGCAGCTATAAAAAAATATCGGTGTGCCAATAAAGTAAAATACTATATATATCCTGAAGACGAATTAAATAATTTGAGCGACGATTCACTTTTAGGTTTCAGTACCCCTATCATGGCATTGCCACCGTCTTCCTAATCTATACTCGCTATCGTCACCCGCAATATTTGTATGACATATTTTAGTTCTTCACGTCAACGCTAGGAGCCGCGGTACAATTTTTCATACAAATATTCGGCGGAGGCGCTAGCGAGTATAGATTACGAAAACGGTTGCGAACCCGTGGGGGTACTGATGTTATGATATGCCGATGTTTATAAGTGTTTAATTCCTATAGCACAAGTTGTCAAGTTCGAGTCAATAGTGAATTTTGCTTGTTTTCCGAACATACCTCAACTTATGTGGCGCGTACAGAAATAATACGGAATTATATAATCATTACATTCCTTGACAGTTTTGAGGCTGTTGTCGGTGCTCGGCCTTCACTCGATTGCTGTTCGGTGTGGCCGAGTGTACTAGCCCAACGCTCGGCTCAGTCCCGGCTCGGTCAAGCGTGAAATATAGCAATGTTCGAGACCAGAAAACAAAGAGGTGCAATACTTACAAGCATTTGAACTTTAAATGTGTCGTTATAGGACTACAAGCAGCTGGAGTTGTCGTGTGAGAACCAGGACGACGTGGACTCGTGGAAGGCGTCCTTCCTCCGCGCCGGGGTGTACCCGGAGAAGACCTCCGAGGCAGCCAACGGTGACGAGGTAGCCATTAAATACATATATTACAACAATATGGTTACACTGCCTGACTTCTTCCGATCTTTTACCTTCCTCTTATATATTTTCTTTATACTATTATTTACATTACCGTCCAAATTGGTATATGTTTTATCTTACAGCTTATTTATTATTATATTGCTTAATAATTATACTGAAATATAATTATAATATCCATTTTGGCAGTGTTTATGTCAACATGTTATAAAATCTGTTGTTTTGTCATGCTATTCAGAGTGAAGGAACTGAGGTTTGTCTATGCTCGATTCACAGAACATTCCATACAAATACACAAATCACAATTCAGTCATGTTGGTTTTGACATAAACATAATACAGTTGAATTTAAAGAGAATTATAATAATTTATATTTGGTTATTGTGTTAGAATAACCTTTTGGTTTGCTAATACTGTGTAGCATGAGGCATGTAGTGAGCTATATTGCAACTTGATGTTGGTATCTCATTCATTGTGACGCACATTAAACATATTTATTCACTTCGCTCTAACAACTCATAAAACATCGGAATTCCCATCACTTTAACATTCTCGTATCAAAGTATATGTGGTGTTACTAAATTTGTTTCATATTAACCAGGATTGTTGTTTTGTTTTCATGTTTGTTATCCCAAAGATCTACATTATATTTTGTTTAGCATGTTTATGTTTTTATTTTTAGTTATTTCTGCCTTCCCTGGGGAATAAGACAAGAGTAAGTCACTCGAATCGTATATTACGGCTTTGTTTGCTGAATTGTGGAATGGTTTACAGTACCCCTATCACGGGTTTGCCACCGTTTTCGTTATCTATACGCGCTAGCGTCTTCGCCGACCATTTGTATGAGAAATTGTGTAGCGACTCTCAGCGGTGACGTGCAGAACTAAAATATCTCATACAAATATTGCGAGTGATGCCAGCGAGTATAGATTACGAAAACGGAGGAAAACTCGTGATAGGGGTACGGGTGATATGCAATGTTTACAGGCGTTAGATTGAAATAATTTCGTATCATGAATATCTGCATGTGCGATTCGTTTTAAATATACATTTGTTGTTAGTGCGAGGTTGTTGATATGGTTAGTTGTTTTGGTTTGGGTTGGTTCATTCGCTCACCAAGCACGGTTTTATATCGTATATTTATTTGTATAATAACTAACAGCTTCACGGGACGTCGGTGAGTAATTAAATAATAGTAATAAAATAGTTATAGAGAACACAATTCATTTTGTTCATTAATATCACGTTTTTAATAGGTAAGCTTTTATAGGTTATATGATACTACTTGTTTTAAAAAAACTCCCTAATCGCCCTAAAAAATGATTTTTCCAATTTTGTTGACTCGCCAAATACTAATAATTCGCCGTGTAACATGAGTGATCTTTGATATTTGCTCGCAATAGCATGTTTTGTAGCATATTAACCAGTATATTTAAAATGATACAGTAGATAAAACTGATCTGACTTGCTAACCAGGAGGCCTAGACAAAGTAACACGCTTGCGCTAATAGAAACGATAACAATATATGGAAATGTCATAAATCAGTCACGTGACACATGTCATTCCCGTACATTTTGTATCGTTTGTACTAGCGAAGCGTGAAGATAATGTTACTTTGTTTACAGGCTCAGAAATCGCTAGTGAACTGACAAATATAAAATATTCGCCCAAGGACTTGCATGCTTTCGTAATGAAAAAATACGCAGTATATGCCTTGCCTTCATAAATAAACCATTCAAGAAGTTCTTGTCCGAATAGCATAGTCATCTGTTTAGTACATGAATATACTGTTGTTTGAATGTACAAAGTTTCATTCAAAAACTTATCGATATATAGATCTAATTTGATTAAGTGAACTTGAACATAAGCCGCTACATTCGCACATTCACGAAACCTGCAATATAGTTCGTTCTCATCATAGATAGCATCATCTTAGATACCGTAGTGCATTGTGATTTGTGATACATTTACTTATTGCCAAGCACGAGTGTCGTGCACAAGTTGAATGCAGCAGGGTTCTCACATCCACCAAACTCTATTTGTGTAATGTTCTACATGATGATGCTATCGTAAGCATAATGTAATAACTAGTAGAAGGGAACCTCTCGTTAAAAGCTCTAATAATACAAATGCTAATGTTGAAAGTCAGCGACTGCTAGCCGTGGAGCTAATCTTGAAGCTTTTCATAGGATATTAAGTCTTATCGCTTTCATATAGGTATAAATTTATTATATCCTGAGATTTTTATAGTATAGCCAGGAAATTAGAGTAATGTTTTCTCAGATCTGGGGCCTTAGTATAAGCTCTTATTGCCAACATACTTCCACTGGGTGACAGTGACAGATCACAGACACGTCACACATGTCACGTATACGTCATATACAGTTGTCTCTTTCATAATTAGAGTTAAACTATCATTGTGAGAAGAGGTCAAGGTAGGGCCTCCATTTGACTTCCCCTCGAGAAACAGCGACTGGTCGAAAGAAAAAGTACGTAGAATTGTTATTAACTCTAATCGTATGCTTATTAAAATATCTGTCGAGAACAAAATCCGGTCGTAGTAGCGAGCACAATCGGACGAGTTTCCCTTGTACTTGTTATGATTGTTAGCAATGTGGGTAGTGTAAGTGCAGAGGTTGTTTGCAGAGCTCGGACAGCGCGGGCACAAGCAGCATGGATCCTCAACTTGAGCGGCAAGTGGAGACCATCCGTAATTTGGTGGATTCGTACATGCGAATCGTGACCAAGACCACGCGCGACCTCGTGCCCAAGACCATCATGATGATGATCATCAATAACGCCAAAGATTTCATTAACGGGGAGCTCCTCGCACACCTCTACGCTTCCGGGGATCAGGTAATATTTGCATGATTTTCGTCGAATTACACTAATAATTATAATGGCTTTTAATTAATTACGTCTTAGCGCTCGCTTCGTTTAGAGTTAACATTTTTAAGACTATAACAAAACGTTGATTTGTCTACTATACAATATAAATATTTTATGGATGTTTTGATAGCTGTAAACCATCGAATTTAAATAATAAAATCTGTATCTAAATCTGTAACAACGCAGTTTAGAACAACGATGCCCTCAAACGTACAAAATACTTTTGTTTCGTTGTTCTTGAGGCAGTGTTGAGTCTCTACGTTCTCTTTGAAAGGTATAACTAATAAATCTAACTAATAAATACTAACAGTTAGTTGTATAATTCAGTCCCAGATGATGGAAGAGTCTCCGGAGGAGGCGTTGAAGCGCGAGGAGATGTTGCGCATGTACCATGCGTGCAAGGAGGCGTTGCATATAATAGGGGACGTGTCGATGGCCACTGTGAGCACGCCTGTACCGCCGCCGGTCAAGAACGACTGGCTGGAGAGCTCGCGCGAGCGACTCGACGCCAATCCGCGCCTCTCGCCACCGTCGCCCGGGGGACCTCGTCGGGCTGCACCGCAACAACAGGGTTTGTTTATAATAATATGATCTTGTGTTGCCTGTTTATGGTCCTTTTTGTACGCTTGGACAATGGACTGTGTTCTGAAGGATTTCTATTTGAGATTCCAAGGTGATATTCTTCCATCGAACCTCATACAGTAAGAATAGTAAGAATGTCTCGTACTTTGTGGTTACTTTTACCACTAATGAAGTAAGCAAGTATGCGGCCCGCATGATGGTACCTAATTGTTTACTGTAGCGTATGGTCGTTCACGTGTTTCAGACCCTGTAAATATCTCTTCAGAAAGTTTTGGGAAAACCACTTTGGGAAATTCATTCCACAACCCGAGCGACCGGGAAAGAAGTTTTTTTGACATTCATTACGGTTAGGGACAACATTGTATGCTTATATCATCGATATGTGCATATATTCAGAAACTCTGACATGGATGCCGGGATGCGCAGTATAAATATAGATAGTTAGATAGAGTGGTCCAATGTGTAGGGTCGGTGGGCCAGCGCGGCGCTCCCCCGCCGCCGGCGGGCACGGGGCGGCCGGCGCCCCCGCTGCCCTCGAGGCCCGGCGGCGCCGCGCCCCCGCCGCCCGCCGCGCGCCCCCAGCCCGGCGGACTGCCCGCGCCGCTCATACCCACGTGAGTATACCACACGCACACACACACACACACACACACACACACACACACACGCGCCCGTACTCACACACACACACAGAAAAAGACAGACATATACAGCCATACACACAGACACACAAGATGATCTCTTTCACAGCACACACCCACACACATATGCACATATACACACACACATATGCCCATACACTCACACACACGCAAACGCACAAATGAATTGCCACATACATACGTATACTTAATTTCGTAGGTCAATTTTACGCTCTTAATTTATAAACCAATACCAGCTGTCAGACAATTTTACAACAGGACTGAATTACGAAGAACGTCCGATATTTATGTGTTTTACTATTGTAATATGTCTGCATTGTTATTGATAAATTGTTGATGTACAACGAGTGCGCTTTCCGTATCGTTAGTAGGGCCTACGCTTACCAGGTGTGTGAGCTTTGCTTATGCTGTCAGGAGCATCGTGTGGGTGATGTAACGGCCATAATTTGTAGTTCACTAATTGTGCTTTTTGTATTTTATCTATATAAGTACATAGTATATTTGATGGATAACATTTATTATGACATTTTATTCAGTTGATCAGGGTTCATGGTACTGTCATAAAATTTTTGCTAAAACCATAACAAGGTATTTTCAGTTTTAATATTTCTACGATAAAGTTTAAGTTCCAAAATGTAGTGTGGGAGGGTAGAGATTGAGTGTGTGGTTGTTTTCGCAGGCGGCGCTAAGCGTGCGGCGCGGCGCGCGCCACTAACTAACTAACATAAGTTACGTACGAACATGGAGGTACTAATACTGATGAGCTGTTAACTTAGTACACTTGACGTATGCTCTGCGCACATATCATTATGTTGCTTCGTTAACTTTACCTACCTTACAACGGGATCGACAAATATTACATACGTCGAAGTCACTAATGTTACAATTGTTTTACACTACAACATGTATGCACCATTGCGTTAATTTCTAATATTGTAGTAAGTTAACAACCGTCGGGAAGTTTATAAATAAATTATACATATGTTATATACAATATTTTTAGGCATGTAAATTACCAATACTTATAATACGTCTGAAAGAATGTTGCTTCCATAAAATTATTAAATAAAATATAGTGAAATTTACCATAATCAATATTCATAGAGTTGCTTAAATATATCAGTGGGCAGCCGGATTATACAAAGTCAGTTTATAAGGAAGTGTTAAATTATAACTGAGCGTACTACGCAATCTTATTTTTATAATACTTACTGAAATGTTCCCAATGATATATTTTATGGCGAAAGTGATAGTGGTTGTGGACTCATCGAACAGCAGGCTGCCCACGGCGATGTTTATATACACATTATATACGAACTATATAATCTGCGCCGGTTCTTGTTGTACATTTACATATTATTCATGTGTAGTCTGTAGAACTAAGGGACAACAATCTGCCTCTTTTTGGGATACATTTTATTTTTGGAATTATTTTATGATGTGTAGGGACTTAACACAGCTACTTTCGGGTTCTCAATGTTTGTGCTAACATATTATGATGCCAATATACTTATTTTTCGGGATTTTTAATGTTTGTCTAACCCATGATAGGTTATAGTTACTGCATGTTAGTAATTGTGCACTAATGTATGTGTGTGTGACCTTCTGGTTTTTTTTCTTTTATTATATTTTTTTATTTTCCAACTAATTATTGTTTAGTGGTAAATTTGTGCCAGTATTGTCCTTTACTAAGATTATATTATTTGTGTGCAACAAAGTAAAGTAAATGTTAAAATACGTGTGTTATAATGGAAATAACTGTAGTGTGACTCCTGTAATTCACAGTTGCCCTGTAAGAATACTATGTTCTGAAGTTATACATACGTATTTGTATTGACACTCAAATTATGGCAGTTACGTTACTTCGGCGTGTCTTACAGAGAAGCTGTGAGAATGGTTTTGATTGAAACTAGTTCATATTTATATTGTTAAATTAATAACGAACTACGCATTTACGGTTACACCATTTGCCCACCTGGTGCAGAATTACATTCAGTTTCAAATTAACAGTCTACCTTATAATATGTTCAATTTTAATACACATGTACATAAAGCTCAAAGCTGGATGTATGATTGCCGCGTTGTTGGGCCATTCCCTCTCGGGTATCAGTTGTGTATAGAAGCATTAAATTATCATAAATCACTCATATTTGAAGTTGCATAAAGAGTTAAATCACGTCAAGGCCCTTACCGTTGGCATAAAACAGATTTCTAAGTACTAATATATTTTATCGCCAGGCGTCTAGTACTTAAGGTGGGTGAATGGAGTAATCAGTTGCTAGAAAGGGGGCATCTACCAGCGAGCCAAGTAATAAAGGGCTTAAAAGAGATAATTTGAGGTTTTCGTCACGATACGAGGATAAATAATTGGGGAGATAATTCACGTTAAATTTGAGATGTGAATGTAATGGTAATGCAATACCGCCAACATAGGAGGCCGGGCGGAGCGGGCGGCGCGGCGGGTGCGATGAACCAGCTGCCGCCCCACATGCGTAACCAGATCAACCAAGCCGTGGGCCAGGCTGTCACCAACGCCGCCATCAACGAGCTCAGCTCCGCCTTCGCCAGATTCAAGTAAACTCTACCTCTAACACAACACTTGTATGTACGCAACGCACACCGACACCACCTGCGTCACTTCGCAACGTTAAGGGTGCGTTTCAACCAGATATGTGCGAGGATGCGCAGTGAGGATGTGTTTGATCCCTCCCTACGCATCTTGGTGAAAACGCACCCTAACGTTCTATAAAGCGCGAGATCCCCAATTAAAGTGTTGATCGAAGTGACTATGTTCGCGAATAGCTCGGTTTTTGTGTCCTATAACGCCCAGTGAGTCTTCATGATCAACATAGGAGACAGAAAACCTAGCCAGATAAATTGTGTGTTATTTTGGTTATTTCTATTGGCGCATTGCTTACATGTGCTGGTATGAACTCATGATTTTGACGTTATTGCTGCCATTGTAAACAATTGTGTCAATCGATGTGAGTTTAATTTGCTTTATTGTCATTGAAGCTGTTTACTTACGTGTACAAATTATGGAGCACATTGTGTTACTGTTTTTTAATCCATTGTCGACGTAACCAAATTAAAAATGAAACCTATTAACGTTAAAAGCTGGTTTGATAATTTCTCTCTCTATTTGCTTAACTTTTCTTGAACTGTTGTTTTATATTGCACGGGATTATTGTATCCCATCAGAGCAAAATGTTTGTAGTGTCTGTTTAACATGTGTTGTTGCGCACACGTACATGTAAACACTGCTTGTGATACATAACCAATGTTACCGTAGAGTAATGTAATTATATTGACATTTGAATGATTGAACTATTAGTTGTATTGGAAATTTGTTTCCATGTCCACGAAACATCTGTTATTCATAATGTGTCCGTTTAATCAATTAATTTGCTTTAATGAAAATGTTCCGAAGGTCACACACATCATGGGGCTATTGAGTTCTTGATAATTCCATGACCCAATACTGAACCTATCCTTTTTCAACATTCCAATTTAGCTTCCTATAATATAATGTTGGTTAATGTTTAAAAGTAGTTTGGAACATTATTGTAATGACACACTTCATCGTTTTGATTGAGGACTTTTCTTAACTACATTATACAAAGGATAGAACATTTTGTATAAAATTATACGAATATATTCAGTATTAAATTGTGAGCGAAGTTGTTGTCGCCGACTTCACTACCCATGTAATGTTTACGTAAATGCATTCAGTCAGATCGAACTGTTATGTACTTAGGATATAAACTTAATCAAATATCGTAACCAAGGGGATATGTAATACAATTATTAAATGGTATTAATTGTAAATTTATTTTCAGTGGCTTTTAAGATAGGTGTATATTGTATTTGAGCGAGTAGTGGAGTTGGGCCAACGAGCATATCATGAAGTTGTATGTGTCATGTGCTAGAAGTAAACGGGAGCGTTTATTTGTTAATGTTGCCGCACTCGACAGTCGTCGCGTAGAGCTAGATGCGTAGTGACAGTTGTTGCCACGTGTACCCACCTCGGTGTGTAGGTGTTCCAGTAGCTTAGAACTGCGCTCTCGTACCTAATGTATCTCTTCCGTCTCACTTAGTGACGAAGCGTGGCCAGTTTATGCATTTACGCCAGGTGTTACCCAGCTTGGTAGTTAACGTATATTAATAAAGAGTCAGCATCGTCTGACGTAGCCAGACGTTACTTATGAAATTTTCACTATTGGTAAATAAAATTATTGTGTAAAATTTATTGTACTTATGAAGGCTAAGACCAAAGCAGTTTTCTCTTATATTGTTGCTGGTAGCAATACCTTTGGTCAATTATTAGAATGTTTTATTGATGGTGATACCATTGGAATTCGTTATTAAATATTACAATGAAGCTTGTGGGTATTTTACTCTTCTAACTATACTAACCCATCTCTTTAACTTTACATCGTTCATTCATGTCTATGTAGTAGTTGAAAAATGGCCCGAATGTATCAAATTACCCTTAACTAAATAACTGTTCAGAGTAATATCCTATCGAGTCGTTATACAATGTTTTGGAACGTGATTAGATCAGCCAATCCAGAAGGAGTACGATTAGTAGGAGTTGTCACTATAATGATGGAGGGCACCAATAACGGAGTTCCTACATGTAATGAAGTGTTTAACGCTGTCTCATTGCTCTATCAATATTAACGAATATTATACACGAATCATCAACATTTTTGCTCTCTCTTGTTAATAGCGTTAGAACCATCGAAAAAAAGGTATAGGCAGTGATTGTTGGATTTGATATAGTTTATGAATATTGTTAATCTTATGCTGTATAAATAGAGTAATTAAATGCTATATGTGTACTAAAGATGTTTAATTTATTCCAGTAGTTTATGCATTACAAATGTCATTTGGCTTCATATCCTACTAACATACAGTTTGTTTGGATAATGTTACCTACCGGATTTAATATTAGGTAAGCTGAGTTTGATTTACGGTCCCGATATTTCAATAAGAAATTAAATGCAATTTTTTACAATTGTGTAATCGATTATTTTATGTATCGAAATAATGATAGACCGCAATAAAAATATGTTCTTATTGAAGTATTGTGAGGTTATGGAACGGTATGCTTGCGTTTACGGTGTTATATTGGGCGTGGTGCATGAGTCTTACAGCCTGCAACTAACTATCACAAAACTAATAGATACTGCCATTTAGTACAAACTAGTCAGCATGTTTACTATGTAGGTCTCTGGAATATATTATTAGTGTATATTAGGCCATCATTTGTCACATGAAATAATCGGTCTTGTCGAGTAGAATTTCAACATGTATGTAGGTATAGGAATATATATTTTTGCATGTATGCAACGATATTATTTCAAGTTTGTTTATTATGTTTTGTATATTTGAATATGAGTATTGTCACATGTTTGCAATCGTTTGTTTCACGCTTCTATGTGTACTCTGGGAGATACTCTCTCAGATTATTTAACCAAAGTTTCAAATGGTGTAGAATTCATTAGAGAGCACTGTACATACTTCGTTTATCAATTATAACTTTGAATGTGTAATAATATGTTATTGTTTCGATAGCCGGCCCGTGCCCAACGTGCCCCCGAAGCTGCCCGAGCGACCGCAGAACGGACGGCCATTTTGAACGCGCCTTTTCTTCGCCGCCATCTTGTGATATGCTTTACTGTAAATATTATGTCTCCTACTATGTATATTGCTTAAAATATTTAATGCTTAGCATTGTAGTGTAATGGAATGCGTCAGGGAGATCAATGGACTATATTACATGTGGTGAATAAGAGAGAGGAGATATTATAGTTCAAAAATATCAGAACGCTACTTATTAAAATGTAATATAGGTAATTATATTTATTGACAAACGAAAACCTTATGAATTAATATTAGTGAATTTAACCAAATACTGAAAACCTAATTAATGTATACTTGCTTTCGAATACGTTAGTATTTAAGCAGCCTGACATACATTGTTTAATTTGTATGTCTTGCCCTGAACTACTAACAAAAAAAATTGGCAGCAAAATTACTACCTGCGTGTTATATAATAACACAATCGAAACTATGACAATATTTATAGGATGTTATAACTACTTGTAGAGAACGCCTACGCGAGATCTATGCGCCACTCCACGTAATTCCGCATCGTTTTTTCTTATTTGTTTATTGAAAGGGGTGGAGAGGCGCTATGTCTTAGCTCGGGCGTACCCTATTTTAATTTGTTAACAACATTTGAAACATGTTCAATATACCTAATTGTATTTTCACATTGTTTATCACAATTAAATATACCTTGATGTTAGGATATGGCGGTTCGGAGAGTATAGTGAATGTATGGTGAGTCGCTAAGCTCGACTGATATTATTGTAGGAATGTTTGTGATAGCTGAAGGCGCCCCGACAGAGAATGGAACACATGTAGGCGCGCCTTCAATAGAGATTGTACCGTATATTAATCGTGTTAACGTGGCATTTAGTATTACAGCCTGGCACGTGAACACCGAGGCGTATATTACGATTGAGAGATTATGTTGGTGCAGCGAAGGAAATATGTTATTTTGTATTCCTGTTAGTGTAATTTAAACGCACAGTTTTTTCAGTTACTGTCTGCATACTCAAACTTTGCAAAGAAATATAACCCTTTTGGTATATAGGTACTATAGCTAGAGACTAGTCAAAAAATAATTTATTTGTTTTATATTTTTTTTTACAAGAAAAGACGTATTTTCTTAATGGTGGACAACGCATGTATTATTATTTATTTTCATACATTCCCTTAGGCTTCGCTGCTCTCGAGTCAGGTAGCTTTTAATGTATATAGATGTATAAACTATTATTGAATACCTACCTACAACATACCTGTTTATACTATGTGTACTGTTGTATGCAATTGTAATAAATGTGTATATAAAATATTGTTGTTTACTTTACCCATACGTCATGTTAATGTTGGCTTTACTTGCCAGGGAAAATGGCAAAGGGTTGCTAATGGCATCGAATGGGTTAAGTTTGAGCTGTACTTAACGATATAAGTGTATCATAAAAATGATAAGTTGGACAACATTTGTGTTTGGAAAATGAATAAAGGTTTACCACCTGCTGGCCCATACTCACTTAAAATTAAAGAAGAAAACAAAGTTTCTGCGAGTATCGCCAGAGATTAAGGGGCCTGTAGACAAAGTAACAGTATCCTCACGCTTCGCTAGTACAAACGATACAAAATCTACGGGAATGACATATGTCACGTGACTGATTTATGACATTTCTATAAATGTTTTATCGTTTCTATTAAGGTGCAACCTGATGTAAGTCGCTCGACGCTCGTTTCCAGCTACAAATGTGGTCACATGATATGTAGCGATACGTGATAGGAGCGGCTGTATGACGTAGTTCCTTTTTTAGTCGCGAGAAATTTAAAATGTGGTCACGTGACCTTTAGCGCAAGCGTGAAAGAATGTTACTTGGTCTAGGCCTACAGGTTGGCAAGGGCGAATAAAATACTGTAGGTAGGTATCTAATATCGACCATCTTGACTTTGGACATGATTCGGTAGGTATACCTGGGTACCAAATATAAAACACGAACGGCTTTTTGAGTGGTCAATTAATTGTTAGCGAGTGGAAAGTTTATTTATATCGGCGGCACCCTCGTCCTTCGATCGCTAATTGTCGAATTGCATGACGGCGAACGCTTTTAACTACGTGAAAACGTTTCCGAAAACAAGCTACTTTTTCTTTACAAATTAGGTTACTTCGAGATTATAATAGCTGTGATGTAAATTGTGTTTAGGTGCTAATGTAAATCTGATACAATCTAAATGTTTCTTAAAATAAAAGTCTAACATTATCTATCTAACAGAGATTATTCGGAACAAACAGACAGGTAGACAGAATTTTTTTTTTTTAAGTTATTTCCATATCTACTTTCATATAAATTTAGTGAAAAGCTGTTATTTTTGAATTACAAACAGTTTTAATTCAGAATTCAATTTACTGTATAGATATAGATACACACCCCGCATGTATGTGGCTGCTGTAGCTTATGAATGAACGCGTGCTTCCTGACACCCTCTACTTAATTTGAATGGAATTGGTGCCCCTCAATCGTGTTGCTTCGAAATGTCTACATTTGCATACCAGGTATAACCTAGCCAGCTTACTAATCAGTCAGCTGTAATGGTAATTATTTGTCTAGGTATTAAATGTTAACGTAAATGTTTCCCAGTAATGTCGCCATGTTTCAGCTGATGCGTGTGGGTAGGTATAGATAGATCATTAGCCACATTAAGCCGCGGCCACGCCCCACGCACACCGCAGAAGACAAAAACAGTGAGCATTATTACAATTTAATGAAGAGAGAAAGCCATTAGTAGCGGGGACTTGATTAAATCGTCGGTGAGCAATTGTCGAGTGTGCGGCGCCCTCAGTGGCGGGCTGCGGGGGCCTAATCGCACCGACACGATTCTGATTACGTGTGATTGTTGTATCAATCATTTCCCCTATCAAATTATTCAGTGGCCGGTAATTGTATCGGCGTCGACTCTCCGCTGTAATGGCCGCGGAGACGAGCCGAACGGAAACATTCGGCCGCACTTAGTCTCGGTTTGTTACTCTGTACGCTGTAATTCATATGCTATTACTAAACAACATTAGAGATAAATTGTCCTTGGACATAACATATCTCCGTATATTAGTAGCTTATTCAGTAATCTGCTTAAGATTGGAGACATTAGTGTTTGATTTGCCGACTTTCAAGAACTCGCATATTTATTCGCATTATAGGGAATAATATACCTATTTTATTGTAGGTATGTTTTAAGGTCTATCCTCAACTAATTTCTGAATTTAAGTATTAACTTGGTGGGTTGGCAAAAAATCTAACAAAATCTAGCGTAATGTAAGCTCTCGTCTTCCCAGTAAGGTCCCCGAAGGCGTAGGTGGAGGTGCAACAACACCCCACTTTTTCCTGGAGATTTCCTCCAGGACCCTGCCATGTCCCTTAAGTGTAAAAGGTATCCGAGTGGGGCCTGTACCAATAAGGTTTTCAAAAACCTTATGTGCAGTGATTTCACACCACGTGCTTATGCATATGTCTAAGAAGTAATTCAAAGACGTGTGTATGTATAGCGCCTGAGACGGCGATGGACTCTCCCTCTGTCACGTTGGCATTTAATCATATTCGGTGAAATGTGGGTGTTGTTGTTCTTCACTTCTGCTTACCCCTTCGGGGACCCTTCTGGGATGGCGCGAGCATATTTGTTTATAGGTGGATGTGATAGCGATTGATGTTTGACTCGTCTAGAAAACAGGTGCCGACTCTAACAACCAAATTATTTGGGGCAAAGAAAATTAAAGAAAGGCTTTCTATTAATAGTTTTAATGTCATGGTCATAGTGACGATGTTAAAAGCCAGGAAAAAGTCTTAGATGCTACCAAAAGATTACTCACATTGTAATACCTACTTAGGGTACACCCTAGGTACAACTAACACCCGTCCATAGTCTGCAATAGTGTCAGAATGTTGTATTCGGATATAATATAAATGTACTAAAGCATAAAAGCTAAGTATGTTACTAGATAAAGGTCCTTACTTACACAACTCACCCATAAATAATTAGTAGAAAATCATTAGTTACCAAACTTTTAATAATATTTATAGTATCAACTTTCAACGTCTATTCTCCATATTAATTTATGATTAACATTAACAATAGCTAGTGTTGTTATTGCACCCCGTAGGTAAGTAAGTACGGGGGGTAATCTTATTTATAGTGTTCCATTTCCATTTATCGCGAGAGCTATAAATCGTCTCGTTTAGGTTTAATAAATGTAGTAGGTAGGCACGGCGCAGTTACGAATGTAAATCATTGAACAGCATATTTCCCTTATCGCTGGCCGCGTGTAACCAGCCGATTAGCTATGCAAATCCGTGGAATTTACTCCAAGCGCTAAACGGTGCTTTATGTACGGAACTTTGTTTCCAACGTAGCTCTAACACGGTGTAATTCATATTACTTGTACGGATTGTAGGTACTAATGTAATCTATTCGTGCCTTTACAAACAAGTAAATGAAATTTAATTGCCTGTTTGTAATTTCAATATATATTTCAATTACAGATTTTTATGAATCGCTCACACTTTTTTTTATTAGTGTTTGTCTATTCCCATCTCCGAAAGCGCTAGGCTGATTTTGACGTTGCTTAGGTACCTACGTACAGTGGGTGGTTATAAGCTGATGGTACAAGGATTCATTTATAATAATTAGGATTTATAATAATTAGGTTTACGTACCTACCTATGTTTCAGGTCAGAATATACTTTACTATCAATTTACCAAACCATTTGATAGAAATTATTTTTAATTAGATCGAAACTAGTTGCTTATTTTACACCACAAATTGGACTTATTAAATCACTCCAGTAATAACGGAAAAAGCGTCATTATATCTTGATAACCATCCTAATTAGAAAGCGGCAAGTGACATATAGGCACTCGTTGGAATAAGGGAGTCGCGTCGGCGGGAACAGAAATCGGTAGTTGTATAATAATTAAACAGTTGTCTAATTTAATTGGCAATCGGCGAGTTCCCACAAGTCAGAAAGTCACCCTCGCTTGTTACGTACCGAATTTCCCAACAATTAACATGCGAGGCTCAGCCGTATGTGGTAATTACAGGTGTGTAGCATGCAGTAAACGGCGGCTCAATCACGACATTCACGCTACTGCCAACTTACACTACCATACGTCAATCCATACCCTATAGGTCTACCATACTAGGTACCGTCTCCATACACAACAGCTGTGCGCATCAAACACTGTAATTTATCGTGCAATGTGCGTGGCGCGTAAGTAGCTGGCAAAAAGCATTTATTTCTACGTACTTCGTTACATATTTATTTTTCTTTAAATATTTACGATCATTACCTACTTACCTAGTTCAATAAAAAAGATGTAGTTTTTTCAAAACCATCCAACGGAACTCACTTCCACTGATCTAATGGGTATAAACGAACTTCTCTACTCTACTTTCGTATGTAATTGAGCAATAATAATATAATATGATGTACTTAGAGAGAATAATAAAATACGCTAAAAGATTTCGAAAGCATGTTTCGCGTGCCTAGCTTCAATAAATGTATTTGATGGAGTCTAAACCAAGTGGAGGTAAAAGTAAATAGAACACATTAATTTCTCATTTGATCGCAGCAAGTTGACTGTAGGTCAACCCTATAATTATATCTGGCACGGTAATTAGGGACGTCACTTTCTACCGGTAATTGAAAAACTTTGCCAGCGATAGGATCGCTAAAGGACCCAAAATTACATTTTCTTTCATAATTATTTGACTCGTGCTTCGTATCGGATTTATTCGGCTGTTATTACTATTTGAACTTTTAATAATTACTTCTGAGGCTATTTATTTCGTAATAATACAACTCGCCAAAAGTAACTTAACAATTACTGTTAACGTATTGTAGGTAGGTACGTAAGTTTATATAGCCCGGTAAGCAAATTAAAATTAAACTTTTGATTCGGCACGGCGGAATCAAAACTTTAATTTTAATTACCTAACCTCTACAGTAATGTAGAATTGACATAGGTAGAGGTTAGGTAAAAAATTAAGCATATAGCAATTTTGCATAAAATACTATTGAACATACAACCACCATTTTATTTCACTCAGTAATCCCCCAATAGTAGGTAGGTACAAGTACAAAGTGTATAATTTATTTGGTGAAGTGCATTTAGCCACTTGGCCACAAACAATAAGAACAAAAGTTAATGAAATAGCAACGCAACTTGAATAGTCGCGAAGCATTTTAACTTTTTGTAAAGTGCAATACTTTCCCGGCCCTCGGTGACTGGAGTGCCATTCAAAATGTTACTGCGTTTAGACAAATGAACAGCGCTGCACCCTCTACGCGGCACACGCCATGCCACCCGGATATTATATTATAGTTTTTATGGAAGAGACACCCATTTGTAGGTTACTTGGTCATCAGCTTGTTAGCTATCTTTAAAATTTTCACAGTATTGGATTTCATTAAAGGTTATATTGGTGTAACTATATTCTTTCTACTTATACATTCTTTACTTAGATGCTCACGGCGTCCTTGTAGATATAGAGGCGACTTACCATCACGGACATGCCGTCACGAGTAATGTGCGTTGACCTTGAATACGCAGTAGTCAATTTTCTGCTTGCACTTGTGAAGCGAGGTTGAACAAATACATCCCAACTATTTTCGCTGAGCGCTCAAAGCCCTGAATGACATTTGTACCTGAGTATTATCTTTCTATTAAGCTATTCCATACGCGTACCTAATAAGTAGGTAGCTTAAAAGGGAAAGCAGCTTGATATCTTGGAGCACAACTAGATCTGAATTGTTCCCTTGTTCTTCTGAAGACTGTCAGAATTATTGCGATTAATATCTTTCCGAAGCTTTTGGAGTCAGGTCTGTATATTACTATTGACAGACAAGTAGATTAACTGCAGGCTTAACCTGCTGATATAGAGATTAGTAAAAATCCTTCGTACTACGAAATTGACGCGGCTGTTGCAAATAAGAACTCTTGTGAAAAAATATCTTTTTATTACGGACAGACTACTAACAACATTCCTCTTCCAGTAGCGTTGGATTGGTGTGTCCACAAAATGGCGGAACTTGTAGGACACAATAAATCAATTGGAGTGGGTGGTTGACTTTTCACTCAAATGTGTGGTTAATTGTAACCGAAAATGACTGTTGATCGAACCACACTTAATTTGAGTGGTGCTTTACAGTCGCGTGGGGTTGGTTCCGATGGGGTGGAAAGTAATGGTTCAGTTGATTTTGTGATTATTTTGATATTTGTACTAATTTATGTTAAACTACCGGAAGTGCAGCTATTAACTTACTGTATTTGATTATAGTTCTCATTTACGTGCCTAACTTTAGGTACTAAATACAAAATATTTGCAAAGGAAATTTTATTTCTATATATTTGGTAACATCATAATAACTTTTATTTTTTAATTACACCTTAATGTTGTATTACAAGAATTCTACAGCAATTCTTTCTTCAATCCTGCAAATCATTAACATTTTGATTCAATGTTTTGTAATAAATTGAAAATATAAAATAATAAATGTATAGTGGTGTAATATCTCGTATAGAATTGGCCTATTCTTCGTCTTGCCAATAGCCATCGATCATCTTCTTGAGTCGTTCGTCCAGCTCGCCCTGTGCCGGCTGCCTACCGAAAAGGAACACGATCCTCTCGTGGCAGTCCATCATGCCCAGGTACTCCCCTTCAATCACCTTCAGTCGCATCGGGTAGCGGTGGAACTCCGCCAGATCTAATTTGGCTTACGTCGACATAACAAGAATAGTTTATTTAGTTAGAATATGATAACAGATAAGAGCCGTGGTGGCCTTGAGGTTTGAGCAGTCGCCTGCTACGCAAGCGACACGAGTTCGAATCCCAGCGGGGCCTATACCAATGAATTTTCCTAAAAAACTTATGTAGTGATTTCACACCACGTGCTTTATGGTGAAGGAAAACATCGTGAGAAAACCTGTATATTTCTGAGAAGTAATTCAAAGATGTATGTATAGTGCCTGAGACCGCGATAGACTAACCATCTGTCACGGTGGCACTTAATTACCTTCGATGAAAATTGGGTGTTGTGATAACAAAACCTCTGCTTACCCCTTTGGGGAATACAGGTGTGGGCATATGTATGTATGTATGATAACAATAGAATGGGTAGTTATTATTTAAAATTATAGGTACATCCATAGATTAAAAAACGGTTACGGATTTAAAATTCCATGGGTACATCGCATATATCATCCATTTGGAGCATGTAAATGTTCTACATAATATGAGCCGATGAGTACATGATAGTTTATAATCACTCCGACTGCAATTAAGTCTACGCGGGTGAAGCTGCGGGCCACAGCAGGTTTTTAATAAGTATAGATACTTAATTGATGAGGTTACCTGTTGGAGGTGGCATCTGCAAAGTCCTGAAAGAGCCTTCTCCTTCTAGTCTCTCCAGGAAATAGTCCCGGGTTCTGTTTGCTATGACCCCTTCGCAAGGTATTTGCATCTTCAGCGAGAGTTTCTCCCATTTTAGGTTTTCCACGTATTTTCCAATTAAATCGTTTAGGTTTTTGCGTTCCTAGAATGTATAGAACATAATTATTATATTAATAAGTAAGTGTTCGAAGTGGGACCAATTTTTTTTTCTGTAGCTCTATGCCTTTGCCATAGCTTTGGTAATCTTACTACCCTAAGATATGGAGATACTACTGAAAGAAATATCAGGATCGGGAAATATTGGACTTAAGACAAGTATTTTAAGATATCGTATATCGCCATTTGCTACCTTACATATAAATACTTAACACAAAAGTTATGATCGTTTGTACCTCGTCAGTCACCGGAGAAAACCGAACGCAGTGTGGGTCCCCAGAGCCGTTGGTCTTCTCAGTCTTGTAATGCAAGAGATGCCAGGAGCCGTAGGACTGGGTGTCATTGAAGGTGACGCCCTGTGTGAACTCCTGACAGGAATGCTGCTTGTCGTGCACTTTGGGGGCGGCAAAGACGACACTTGTTGTTGACAACACTGGAAAGAAAATATTTTAGTGTGAAAGCGTGCTAGTCGGGTTCGTACACTTAATACTAATTACTTACGAAATAAATACATACATGCATACTTACATATGTTCACGCCTGTATGCCCCGAAGGGGTAGGCAGAGGGTTGTAATAACAACAACAACCACTTTTCACCGAAGATGATTAAGTGCCAACGTGACAGATGATGAGTCTATCGCCGTCTCAGGCAGTATACATACGTTTTTGAATTACTTCTCAGACATTTGCAGGTTTCATTCATCGTAAAGCAAGTGGTATGAAATCAGTGTACATAAGTTTTTTTTTAAATGATCGGTTCAGGCCCCCCTGGTAGTCGAACTTGGGTCGTTTACGCAGCAGGCGCCTGCTCAAACCACAAGGGCACGGCTCTACATAAATACGTACTTTTAATAATTGTTTAAAAATATTCACATATAATATCATCAAAATTTTGATCAAGTGTAACTTCAATATTAGGAATTACAGCTTCATGGTTAGCGATGTGCTTGAGATACTTTTGTTAGGAAATAAAATCACGTCAAAATAAAAAATTGCCATAGAGATAATATTTACCTGCAAGCAAATATAGCGGGTAAGCCATGTTGAGCTGCTGCTCTGCCAAGTGTGGTTAATGAACTGAATTACTTGATTGTCGTAAAGATCGCGAGTCCCGCGGATTAGCAGTAACCTGGAACTATGACAAATTAATGGAGCTGGCAATTTAATTGGACATTTAGAAGTAAGAGAGTATGAGATGTTCAACACGGTCTGTGTTGAACATCTTGAGATATTTTATAGAAGAAAATCTCTCGATGTGATTAATCACACCTTACTACTTATAAACCGAAAACTTGTTCGAAAGTTGGAAGATACGGTGGCGTGTGAACCTGTGAAAGGCGTTCATTCATATAAGGAGGATAATTTCAATATAATATCGCCTGTGAATTATAAATACATTTTTAATTAACCGTTAAGACCTTAAACCTCAATTAGTAACGTATATTATATAATCTAAGTAAGTAGAAGATATTATCTCGTTGTGTCCAATATACCGCGTAAGTTAATGTATGGCCAAGAATAGCTGCCGCGTTATTCTGTTAGGTTTCTCAAATTGATGAAATTGATACATAATACATATACGATAAAGTTCAATTTCGTATCTTTGAAACCGACACTCGACGTCGAATGCGACGCTGAGAAATCTTACAGAATAACGCGCATGTCCATATCGCATGAATCCCAGGGCCTTGTGAGTGCGTTGGTGTGGCCGATGAGTGCGCTGCAGACAGAATAAACAGCTACTTCCCGTCCTTAACAAATTGACATTATAATTCTACTAATCTGTTAAACCTTATCAATAAAGCTTGCCCTTTCAATTGAGAGACAAAGAGTGACTCTACATTTACCTTGAGAGGGATTCGAAGGGAATAGGTATAGGCCCTTATAAAGTAAAAAGTGATTGTGTCAGTGCCGTGTGATACGACCACATGATAAAACAGGCTAATTGCTTAGATCCTATTGATTTACATAAGGAATTTCCTTTTTCTTTAATCTATATTGGACCCTCACGGTTGTAAAATTTTTTTTAAGGTAGTTTAAAACAAGGGTATGTGCTCCCTGAATCGAGATAATAAAAATACATACATATGTTCACGCCGGTTTTCCTCGAAGGGTTAGAGGTGTTGTAATAACAACACCCGCATTTCACCGAAGCTGATTTAGTGCTAAAGTGCTAGGATGTGAGTCCATCGCTGTTTAAGTCACTTTACATACGTCTTTGAACTACTTTTCAGATATATGCATGTTTTCGATATTTTCCTTCACCGTAAAGCACGTGGTGCGAAAATTTATACTTGTCCTTGGATCCTTTTCGGTTGAGAATTTTAAACAAGTTTATAATATTAATGTATTCGGAGTCCGCAAATTCCTTCAAGTGTATGTCTTCACAGAGCTGATGTTTTAAACGCATACAATATTACATTACCGTTGAACCGCAAACTTTCAGTACGTCATGTGTGGTTAAACGTTGGTTAAAGACAAAACACGCGTGTCCTTTGTTCTTGCATTGGTATCGGACGTGTGCAAACTGCTCCTTAAGCATTTGTTTTATTTAAAATTATCACTATTACAATGTAGGGAAAGTTAATTTTAGCATGTGGTGCGAATGCGGATGACTTTAGGTTTAAATGAATGGTGATGCGGTTAGGGCGCACGCGCTTCTCGTGTTGACTGTACTTGTTCGAAGCATGCTTTGTTGATGTGGCACCTGTCATTTCCTCGATCACAATGCAGCTCTATGAATAGTGTATCGACCGCTATGCACGAGATTTTCTCAAATACATAATACGGCAGAGGAGAGACACATCGAATAAGATTGCAGCAACTGAGTTGACTGTAGTTGTTTGTGTTTAAAATATTTTTATACATTCACATTCGTAACATTCATAGTCAAAAAGAATCGTCATATTGCCTGAATTCATATGAAAATTGAAAAAAAAAACATTGTGCTGAAATATCATTATAAAATAAACCTGATTGTTCCTCACGTTAATAATATCACGACAAAATATATCATTTTACCTTTGAAATACCTTAACACATTAAATATGATTTCGATTGTAATGGTGTATCCCGTTGCAGCCCGTAGATACCTATGTCAGAGGTAGGTATGTGCTAGCATGAGCTGTATTTGTGTAGTCAATTGTTACCGTGGAATATTCTGCTGGCAGTGTTCCATCGGGGTATCTGTAATTCAAGCTCGGTCGCAGGCTCGTCAGCCCGTACATAACTAGCTGGTTTATAACCCCCGACTATCTCTGAGATTAGATAGCGTTGTAATTTCGCAGACCTACGCCCACCTCCGCCGTACCGATCTCACCGTATAATCCAACGTCCATGTACCCTCGTTTTATCTCCGATATAATGAAATGGTCCATAATGCAGCCACTCATAAACGATCTTTCGATAATCGGACCAATTCCTTGTAGCTTCAACTCATGACCGTAAGCAATTTTGTGATTTTGTAGGCGTATACTCTCTGAGCTATTGATGGTGAATTACAATCAGAGTTTCTATGCTTTTGACATCTTTAGAATTTTACAGACATCATCAAACTCAACTCAATAGAACGCTTTATTACGTGTTTTGATCAATAAAAAATACACAATGTACCTACGTACGGTCTTGCTACAGTTATATAAGGACAAAAATGCAGATCAACTGTTAAACCGCATGTAACCCATTAAAAATTATTCCAATAATTATAATGAAATAAACTCAAGAGTCAAGACACGAGGGTGTGAGACACCACCTGCCAAAAGAAATTAGCGAAATCATTTTTCTTTCTGTTAAACTCAAATTAAAATGGGTAAAACGTGCGCGACCCAGCTTTTGTTCAGACATCCCGGCGTGGTTTTAATTATTCTCGACCGAATGCGTTAATGTAATCAAAGCTCGATACATCATACTCGCGCTATCGCTCCGCCTCGGTTTGATTAATAATTCTAATGAGCGGCGGTGCCAAACGAGTTAATTAAGCGTTTTTTAGTGGTACCTGTGCCACCGCGGCGGTAAACGGGCGCATCAATCACCGCTTTGTGCATGCCGCCGAACTTCTTAATGATTGAAATGACGGCTGCGCTCGCGCTCAACCCTTGACGGTCAGTAACAGGGCACAGTACTGCTTAATGGCCTAGGAATCTCAATATTAAAAACATATATCAAAGATAGCCGGAAAAGTGCACTGCAAAATTAACTCGTCGTCGTCACTATTCTATTCAATTTGACCTAGTAAAGTTCACTGTAATAAGAATCGTTTCCTTACTTGTTTGCGTGATCCTGAATGTTTTAGAATAAAAAAGATTTCCAAATCCTCAGATTGGAACTTCATTGACCAATTCAAAAGTCCAGACATGGTATATTTTTCCGTTCCAATCGATCAATCTGTTAATGCCAAGTATGCTACAATTCCTCTTCCGAATTTAAATATATTTACATACATAAATAATTATAAATAACAGTGCTCATGTGCTTGTTAGAGATAATTAGATACAAAAAAGGTTTTGATATATTACATACAGCTTATTCAGAATGTGGATTGATATAAAAACAGATGTGATTCAGTAGCAGTTCTAAAAGCATTTAGCCCGCGGCCATGCTTCCTGAAAACCAGAGTTGCTTTGCCGAGTAAACTTTAGGCTATAATTATAAAAACTTTGATATTATTGTATTAGACCATCATTCAAGCCAATGATGTCGGAAATGATAGTAATGATGAATTCGACGGATTTCCTATCTAAAATAGCTAGCTGCATATATAGCTAGAGGTTATTTTAGAAAAAATAAATCACCGAAAAATCTCAGTCGTGGGGATATTCTACAAGGTCCTCCAAATTAATGTGAGACATTAGTGTGAATCAAAACAGTTTATTCTGTAAAACTAGTGGGAACGGACGTCGTCAAACATTATCAATCATCTGCTGCGGCCGCGCCGCAGGCAGAATTGCTTTAATTTGATAAAACGCAATTAGCTACCAAAAAGAAATCTAATCTTAGAGGCGGCTTCGGTTTTTTGACGGCCATGTTTTTTATTATGTGTTCCACATTGACGATTGAAATAATAGATCATGAGTCTGTACAAATTTTGGTCACACTTTAGTATTAAAGCTTTTAGGACAACGAGTTGGCGCTGATTGATTGATCCATCATGCATGTCATGTCAGCATGTGAGCTTGAGAAGAAAATTGCCTTCATTGGATCTTGGCTACAATATGTGCCGACAACTACGCATTTATTATTTTGTAGTGCCGGTCGTACATGCCTTTCTTGTGTATTGATAAAGTTTACAGTGTTTAATTCGGCGATTTTCCGGAATTTGTATGCTTAGTATGTTTCGGGTGTTCGGACGGTGTTTTAAGTGAGTACCTAGTCAGTCAGCTATGAAAAAAACAAGAACGAACTTGCTTTGCAATGAAAATAGGAATGATTTACCGTTAGAGATTTAACTGATAATATTATGTCCTAGAGCTAATCTTAATTTTAATTAGTGGATTGGTCAGGTCTTTGTATTGTGATTTGAATACATTGAAAGTGGGTGTATTGTATGGTATCGCGTACAATTGAATGGTTGGTGAGGTTCGGCGAGTCATTCGGTGGCAGTATCAAGTGGAACGCCGCGGGGTCCTACCTCTAATTCACCGCGCTACCAACAGGTGGCAGCAGCGCCGCTTTTCAAATCTGACAGACGCCATTGCCTTCACGTCAGAAAGCCGCGAATAAAATTAATGATGTTCGCGCCTTAATGACGTTTCACGACGCCGCTCCATTGTGTCCGTAATACAACAATTATTGAGATCATTTATTAAGTTTATTGATCTTTTAACTAAATCTTTTATTTCGTAATTTAGCTCGGTGCGAGCGCGCGAACTCTGAAAAAAATATCTCATATGCGGCGGTATTTTTTGGCCTATTTTTGTTATTATACGGCGTGATGTGAGCGAGGCTTTGAATATAGAGGCAATTACCGCCCCGCATGTGGTTTGATTATGTACCTCGGCTCTATTCCATCTAGCGGCGGTTATAAAACATCGGTAAAAACATTACTGAAATGTTTTTCGATGGTAGTTTTTGAGCTTCCGTTGCTAAATTGAGTTGATGTTGAGAGCTATTGTTACAATTTACTTACTTTTTGTGATGGTCAAAAGAGATTAACGAAACTGGGACTTGGCGCTTTCTGACTAAAGCTGAATATGTAGTTTTATTGTATGTAGAGTATATTTTATTACATTATATTAGTATGTGTGAACTGTTTGGAACTCATATTAAGTTATGGAGCTTGTTAGTGGGAAGTTGTGGGTAGTTAGCAAGTTGCTACGACTCTGAGACGTAGTTAATTAGCTGTTAGGTGACAGTTAGGCGCCTTTGACGCCGGCTTACTGGAGCTTTGCTACGATAAATAATACGTACCAAAGCTCTAGTAAGCCCGTCTGAAAATTAACTTCTGAGGTTAGCTTAGAGAGATTTGTATTATTTTTTCACTTTTAAGTGAAAGAAGGGATAGGCAGTGGTGTACATTATCGATGGGAAGTTTTTAATGGAATTTAATTTATGTTCTCAATTACTGAGACATGCAACTGACTATTGTTGTTTATTATCGTTTTTCAGGCATATTTGCAGACCCAAGCATTTCATTTTGAATTTATGTTAACGTAGGTAACTTATTGAAATATCAGTACAACCTCCTTAAGCAATAGATGCAACAAAATTTGTTGCAATGGCTGAAATTTAATTAGATTACATTTACCTACACTGATGGTCGTATAATAATAGGTCGGTTTTTTATGAAGTTAGTCTTACAGAATGTAGTCACGTACGCAATCGCACAAATTAGAGATGTGCAGTGCAACTGCCGATATAGGTATACTTAGTCGCGAATTAAGTACTGAAGAACTGGAAAACACGTCTTGTGGAATAATGCCTAACAACGATTATTATCGATATGATATTTCCTTCAACAAGGCTTATTTCCCAACAATCCAAGCATAATAATCTAAAACGTAGGTAAGTGTGTAGCTGCGTAGATGAATTTATCGGTAATTCCTTGTGCTCGGTCCACGATCGTCGGAAACCTGTGCAATTAGATGCAATCGTGTCGGAATTATTGTAATAACCAAAAAGAATCGATGGTCTAACGATCGGTGATCGCTGTGAGGCGATTGGCGCAGCGACGGCCAATGCGCGCGCGCACTGCGCCTGCGTCGTTACCCGCGATCTGCGCCAGATAACCTAATTATACAACTTCTTCGGTCGTTCATTGTTATTCTACTCCTGACCTTTATTTTTCAGATGTTGAGCTTTTCGAATATATGTATCTTAATACTTACACATTCGTATAGAGATCAAAGTTATTATTAAATAGTTTGAAAGCAAGCCATGCCATTATCGATCCAATCGTCTAATCATTACCGTGGCGGACCACCGACGTAAAGCTGTTACGAAATTAAAATGCGAGCCTAGAAGTTGAATGTAATCATCCATTTGTACTTAAATTGTACATTGAAATAATTGTGTAGGCATGTAAAACTTCGGAGGTCAAATTACATACATTGAAATTAAATTACCTATTGACATGCTAGACTAGTCTGATGGTTATTTTATTGAAACGGTATTTTCTATTTCCGAAGATTATTTATTATACTTTTGTATCGAGTAAAAAACATGTCACAGGTCCTGGCAGAAGGTGGAACTGATTTCAAAAATGTTGTGTATACACCAATCATGCTTAGTATCAAGACGATCGGACACAAGTTTGGGGCTTACATCTTACCTACTCTGATTCAAGCACCCATGATGCAAAGCTCCATTAGCTCCTACCCTCAAAATCGTGACTTTCCTGTGGATATAATATTTAGATCAGCTCAGAGTTTTTAATATTATAATACATAGTAAGACTAGCTGTGTCCTGTAAATGTTGTAATGGCCCTTTTTACTTAGGGGTATGAAAAATAGATACTTATTGGCCGATTCTCAAACGTACCCGATATGCACACAAAATTTTATACATATTGGTCGAGCCGTGGCAGATGAGTATGGTAACAAACAGCGGGACAAGATAATCTTATATATCAGACCGCGGTTTCACCTGCGTAGGCTTAATTACATGGATGGCGAGAGATACGAGCTGCTCCAACTCATCATGATGGGCAAAATAGCCGGCAGGCGAGGAGTTTGCCGCAGAAAGATGTCCTGGCTGAGGAACATTCGCGAATGGACCGGCATCAAGAGCACTGCCGAGTTGTTCCACCCCGCAAGGGATGACAGAAAATATTCAGAGCTAGTTGCCAACCTTCATTAATTTTAGAGGCACTTGAAGAAGAAGTGAATGTTTCGTTAAAATCGGTCCAAACGTTTCGGATATTACCCGGAACAAACAACCAGACAGACAGAAAAAAAATATTATTGGTTTTTTTAAGCCAGTGTCGTATAAACTTTAATGATTTTCAGTGAAACCCTGTTAATTTGGAATTACAAACAGACACTTCAATTTTATTTATCTGTATGTAAGTAGTATGTATTCATTTATGTATAGATAAATAAACCATACTCGTAGTATCGATAGTGCGGCATTACCTGCATTACCTGGATTGCAAGCTGCAGTCACGTAGAGCTGGCTGCACGGAGCGGCGCTTCATTTAGCCGTACGTGCTCGCTCGCGGACCATCCGCCGCCATCAACACTCATTATAGAAACACCACATAATACCATGTGCTAGTGTCAATCGTTCTATAAGACGGAGTAATTTTGTAAAGTGTATACAATTAATATGTACATAGTCTTGGATGATGCGTTTCAGGGTTCCCAGATAGTTTTTGTAAAGTGTTGTCTTGAAAATAATTATATGCGGTATTAACATGAGAATCTTTATAAAATTAAAATAATCTGTCTGTCAGTTTGTTATGGCTGGACCGATGTTAACAGGAATTTCACTGGAGGTAGCTAATTTTACAAAGAGTAACGAATGATACGCTTATATAAAAAAAAAATTGGGTTCCGCGGGCACCAACGTTTACATCATTACCTACGTGGTTTACAAATCTGTGATCAAATTTAGCTGTATTTAGAAAATATTTTTTTGCTTTAACCTTCTTGATGAATGATAACACGAATAATCCAGCCAAGATCTAAGGCTAACCTGTGCAAAGAATAACTTCCTAGACATTTTATAATATCATCTCCCTGGCCTTATCCCATACATTGTTGGGGTCGGCACTTGATTCAACCCGATGTGGCTGATCACCTGATTTTTATACGAAGCGACTGCCATCTGACCTTCGCAACCCCTTTAACGAGGAAATCTGTGATCTGGGTTAAACCAGTTGTCAGACTATTTTAGGCCTCCGACTGACCTGTAACGATTGCCAAAGATGATAAATTGGCAACCGGGACCGACGGCTTAACGTGCTCTCCGAGGCACGGAGGGAACTCGGGCGGTCACCCATCCAATTACTGACTAGGCTTAGGGTTGCTTAACTTCGCTGATCGAATGATATGCGCAATAGCAACTGTGCCACGAGCTCCTCCTGGACATTTTATGATAGCTTACTTAAAAACCATTGATAAATTTACATTTCACTTGTGTATGGGTATATCTTAAAATCTATACTAATGTATAAAGCTGAAGAGTTTGTTTGTTTGTTCTCTCCAGGAACTACTGGTCCGATTTGTAAATTTATTTCAGTGTTAGATAACATATTTAACGAGACGGCCACCACGCATGTAGGTTTTTGACAGTCTTGATGAAGCAAAATTAAATAGTGGGGTAGTTTGGTCATCTACACTATTGCCATTAACGGGTAATCCAGACTCCGGGCTGCTACTGTAGTTACAAATGAAAATACCCAATAACACTGTTCGAACCCTAGAGCTCGTGTTCCGAAGAAACGTATGCGACCAGACTAGACCACCGAGAGAGTCGTTGCTTGATAGTGTTTAAAAATTATACTCGTTGCAAATGCACGTACCTATCATACCAATGCCGCCTCACATAACTTGCGTCAAATGTGGTTAACATTCGCCAAATGTTGAACGTTGGGAGTTTTATAAGGACGGAGTTAACCGCATGTCATTTAAATACTGTTTTCCTGCAATAAACATAATTGTTTGCGGTTTTGTTCACCCTTAAATGCTTTTAAGTAAAACGCGAGCCTCTTTGGCACTGCGCATTGCAAATAATTTTAAATATATATATATATTACTATACGCCTATAATTTTGTGTGTAAGTATTTATATGTATAACGAAATTGTTTTAAATGTAATGTCGTCTTTCATAGCCTCAGGCGTATAATTAAGCCCATAGCCTGTACACTAGTTAATTTATTTAGTTTTTGTGTTTCAAATAGCATTGTGGTTTTGGTCCGTAAGTTTGCATTTTACAAAAAAAATGTGTACCTACTTCGTAAAGTCTGCAAGTTCTTATGAACCGATTAAAATATTTTTATAAGGATATCAGTACCGCCAGAGCGGGCTCGTTTCAATCTCATGAAAGATATTGCATACTGTTTGGGAGGTTCAAACTGGCCTCCCTAAGATTGCAGGAACTAAATAAAACTAGGGTTCAAATCCAAAGGTTTGTTATGATTTTGCGTCAAAGAAGAGAAAACAAAAGAATGGTAGACGTATTTATGTACTACTAACTTCTATGGCGCGATCTATTTCACTACTCACTCTATCTACTTACAAATAATGAAAGTAAAATATACTCATGTACGATACATATGGAAATTGAAGTCTAGGTAAAGTTTGTAAACCTTTTTGTCCGTATATGGTATTTTTTCCTGTGAATTTGTGTAAATTGATGTTATAGCTAATACAGTAGTCAGTGTTGCCAACTCAGATTAAAAAAAGCGTAGACAGGGTTTGACAAATACGTAGAATTTGTAAAAATAGGTTATGAAAAGTTAGTAGATCTACGTACTGGGACTGAAGTTCCTTTGCAGGAAAGGCGTAGATCTACGTAAAAGACGTAGGAGTTGGCAACGCTGACAGTAGTCCTAAGAAGCACAGATTAATACATTTGGAACACCGCATGGATATAATAATTGCATTACATAGATAAGTACCTAGGTTCTTGTAAGTAACTTTACACGTCTTTATTTTCAAATAAAACTGTGTCGTGTTGTAATAGTATGGATGATCGTCTAGCGGCGCGGGCGCAGGCGTGGGCGCGACACGTACAACACATTTGTACCGATGACGCCCGCCGCAGTTTTATTATAATTCATTTACTGTGTTCCAAAAAGTGTATATCCCAGAGCATCTGATAAATTTTACGACTCCTGATAAGTACGTCTTACTTTTAATATCCATACATTAGTTTAACTAATCGGATATGTAACAATAAAATAACAGTTACATAAGTTGGCGATTAGGTTGTCTATAAGTGTCTTAAATAACTAATATGTTATCTATTCATTGAAACTAAATTGTTTTTAAATTTTGTAAAAAAGTAATTCATACCATCGTTTATATATAAATATCGCCATGGGCCATTCCACTCGTAGACTAGCATTTGCCATCTTTCATTGAAAGGATTTAGTGGTATTCGTCACGTTCCAATAGTTTCCAAACTTTTCGGACATTCTGATGTTTTTTTATGATTGTTTTATTGTTTATCTGATTTAAGTAACAATTTGTGTTTAACAATAAGTTTATGAGACAAGTTGACCTTATTTTCTCATCTCATGTATTTTTTCTTAATATAACGTACTTTCGACAATATTACTCCAGAAAAACCAAACTGTAATCATTTAAGACACACTCATTAAATAAAACAACACAATATAAGTAAATTTGTTTCCAAATCAGCGAATCATGTGACGTGAGGGATTGTTCTAACAAAAACTTGTCATAGAAAAGCACTGAGGTTCCGTAGCAATTAACATAACTGTCAATACAGCCTTCTTAACTTCAGTACCACTATCACGGGCCACCGTTTTCGTAATCTATTCTCGCTAGCGTCTCCGCCGAATATTCGTATGAGCCTCCAAGCGGTGACAAATATTGCGAGTGTAGATTGGGTAAACAGTACAAAACTCGTGATAAGGGTACAGGTCACGTAACAATATTTTTGATGAGAACTAATATAAAAAACAAACTAAGGCTTACATTGAAAGCAAGTTTTACTGTGACTGTCACATATACCCTGTGTTGATTGGTAATCGTCCTATTACCATACAACGATGAGATTTCCTAAGGATTGGTTCATGAAAATGATCTAATGATGATGAAACAGAATTTTCCTGTTCATAAGTTTATATTTTTGGTTGGGCAGAAAATGATTTTCCCTTAAAATTGTGACAAGGAACCCTAAAAAAGCTCACACTTCATAGCGGTATCAAATTAAATCGAATAGACTTGAGACAACGCTTGAAAAAACTGTTGTCTTCCATGCTCACCCACGGGAAATAATTGGCGTATGAAAAAATACAGGAAGTCATTAGTGGCGGGCGAGCGGCATCTATTTCACGAGAACCGACGGCTGTATGGGCCTAGTTTACACCAACGTGTATTGGCTACAATATATTATATGAATGTCGCAAAATGTTATTAATATTGTCTAAAGGTTAATCGAGTGTTCATATTAATACAACTCTAGATTGTTTAACAGTTCCAGTAAGGAAATTCATAAATGTTTTTATGCGTCCAAGGTAGCAAACAAACGTGCAATCTGTCTGCTAGTTTGCGGCTACTGCAGCCTATGAACGTGACTGACACCGAGTGTCAATTGCGCATTGTCTACTATTTAATGAATGGAATTGCTGTGCCAAGATGAAAGAGTCACATAGCGATGACAGTGCATCCACTCCTCCCCTCTCCCCATGCAGTACTGGCGACCTTACTGCAGCTACGCAATACCACTATCAAAGGTAGTATTATTTGGCTGCGATCTTCTGTAAAGAAATCCTGTTATGTCCTATCTTACTTTTATAAATTTATCCAGGTCTCCAGGTTCTGTTACAAAAGAAAAATAAATTGATAGTGGTTTACTATATAAATATAAATGTTATACATGATTACCACAATTTTTTGTTTTTTATCATTTTTTCTATTTAACTGCAAATTAATGATTTTTTCTTTCAGGTATAGCAATAGTATGGATTTTTTCATTACGTAGGTTTTCAATGTTATGTCCTAATGACGTAAATTTTATTTGGAAAGAGGATACACCACGGTGTGATAGGCACCTGTCCAGCGTTACCGCTAATAAGCCCACGTCCTCTAATTTTGACATTTCAGACATTTTAATACACTTCTAATTCGACTTATGAATAGGCCTTTACGCGGTTTGTACATCATTTGTTCATTAATATGGTATAAATGTCGTTCATTATGTACAAGGACGCGGGTACATGCATAAACACACGTGTTCTGTGTCCAGCCTCACCTATTGTCGGTCTCTATGCTATATGCTACTTCTCACTCACCTCTACTTGCTGTGCATATGAGTGACAGATGAACAATTTGTAGCAATATGTGCTATTTGGAGCGTGTTACCAACCACTAACTAGTTTTTATCAACTTAGCTAATAATTTCTAATGCTATTTCGCTGTTGTGGTAAACACTTAAGATTGTTTCTGTACAGTTAAATTATAATGAAAATTAAGACGTAACGTAACAAATGTTAGTTAATTACATTGCTCTATTCATTATGGGTAACGTATGCTAAGATAATTGCTAAAAATTTTACATTTTTAAGTGTGTCGTTAATTTTATGCAACATATTACAGAACATAACATGCTAGTTTAGATCTATTAGATAATATAACATTTCCTGTTGTAACTGTAAAAGAGGAGTTTGCTGAAATATTGTATGTATGAGAAACATATATATTTAAATTATATTCGTACATATTATATTCCTAGATATACCTATGTAAGAAATATAATTGAGGTTAAATACATACAGCTATTCAAGCTCTATCTAATCGCGAGACATATTTCTAAATATGCTAATAACGTTTATTTGAGAGAAACAATCCCATACATATATTCATTAGAGCAGCGAGCGTGTTGATATTCCGATGACAGTTTTATAGAGTGTTTATGCAAGTAAAGTGATATTGAGTAGGGAAAGCCACGGCGCGTCATAAAGCGAGTGTTCAGAAACGACACCCATAAAACCTTTATGATTAGTCAACCCGCTGGCGAGGACGATTCATTATGTACCATTATGCGTCGTGTTTATCGACTTACTCTATACAAGCCAATAAAATAACGAACGACCGAGATAAGAGGTGGACACTCCTCTAATCTCCGGAACAAGGGACACTAATTCGATTGTGGTTTTGGTCGAGCCTTTTTCGGAGTTTAAGGCACAAATTGAAGTGTTAAAAAAACTACAAATTGGCCTTTTCAAGGGCCATTCATTAGTTGGGCTTTGAATGGCGTTGGTCGTGTTGTTTTCGCTCAATTAGTTAAACGGAAACCCGAGCCTGCGAGCCGCACACGGCGGGCCAATGTTCCCCTGATATACGGCACTTTAACATATTCCCATCAGCATTATGTGTATACTCAACTCTAATAAACTATGTAGAGATAATTTGTTCACTCATAAAATTAAGATTTATGTAAATGGATTGGGTAAGTGTTTGTATAGTGAATAAATAACCGGTCAGCCGGCTAGCGCGACAGGCGTTTTAACTTGTCTTCATAATTAGTACATTAAACATATCATTAAATCATTTAATTTGATAACAGAAAGAGCTGGTTAATCACACTATCTAATTATGTGATGAAATTGTCCAACATGATAATTATATTTATTACAATGTACCAAGTGGGTTCCAGACTCCCTCGGCTGTACAATGAGGTCTCACGTCGTATGATTGATTCCCGTGGTGACAAGAAGGCTGGAATTTACTTTGCTCAATGAATTAGCGTTGCAATACAGCGTGGCAATGCTGTCAAATGCTGTCAATCTTCTTGGTACGCAACTGCAAAGTATTACATTGATTTTTGTTTTGTTACTTATTCAGTGCTTTGACAATATATTCAACATGTGTCAGGATAGGAGCATGATATTGAAGTGAATCTTTGCTGGAGAGATAGCGACAGTCTTTACTATCAGTACACGTTGGCGTTTTACATACAGGGCTTAGACTTATTAGGAGAATATATTCTGCATAGAGCATCGGCAGGTGGTACATATCAATATCAAAGCAAAAAAGAGAAGTCCTTCGTGAATCGTGATATGTGTGTGTATTAGATCAAGTGAATAGTCGAAAAGAGTTACGAAGATCGTGTAACTTAGTGATTGAAATTTAAATCAACTGAAAGTGAGACGGTTCTCTGATTTATCATATACTGGAAATGTTCAGTCTATATAACAGCTAAGTGCCCATCAATTATACTCTCCGTTAGATGTATGAAATGATATATGTATGTAGCCAATGAGATGTAACTGAATCGCTATCTAAAGATGTTGCTGTGATAGATTTCTCATCATGCAATTATAAATTTATGTCGAACGTAGGTAATTTATGCTCTTCTACGTTATGCTCATATAAATGTACAAGAAAAATCCAACTTTCATATCTGCTTGTCTTGTCAAATCTGTTATGTAAATTAGTTATGAGCGCAATAAAACTTTCTAATTAAATTCACGATAATTTAGCGCATACACCTACAGACCATGCACGGTTCGCTTATCACAAAATACTTTTAACCCAACCTTTATATCTACGGGATTGAACCAATCCTACGCAGGTGACAAATACTGGTGACATTAGACCTTTTACGGTTAAAACGTCCACAATAAGATGATTTTAACACATTTAGCGTATCGTCCGTATAGTTAAAAGCTGTATAATAGCGTTATCTCTCGGCCGGCACTAAATTGGGATGTCTTGGCGAGGCGTGGCGGGCCCTTATCAGTTTTGTCGTGTTCATCTTGAGTTGTGTTAGGCTTTACTTGGGATATTTACGTGTCGGCCGACGGCGAGCCGCCCGGGGTGGCGACCGGCCGGGCCTACACGCGACAATACCACCAACTTATTGCACACACTGACACCATACACCATACTTCAACACATTACACACTTGTTTTGTAATAATATACAACTAGTTACAGATAAATAAAAGACTGATTTTTTAGTGAAATTATCAAATTGTCTACTTGAATTTATGTGTAACTACTTGAAATATGCGTTTTTTGGTTTGTTGTAATTTGATTGCAATGGGTGCGACTTAAATACACTTATAATTGACAACAATGGTGTAAGTAGAGTTATCCGATCACATTAAGCGACAACCCTTGCCGGACGCATCGGTTTGATGAAGCTCTTTTTCTGTATTTTTTCATCTCATTGTCCGAGCTCCATTGATAAACGGACAGGTATACGTACTCAGACAGGCGCCAACATTCCTCGCTCCGACCTCACACTTACTCGTTGCCTTATAAAAACGGGCACACTTTTTTATATTAGCACTTTTTGGACTTATTTGACTCCTTTTGTGTGAGTCGTGGTTGTTTGTTTTGGTTATTAGCCCCGCTGTAGGAAGTGGACGCGATAAACCTATTGGGCCTAAGCGTTTTATTGTACCAATTTTGGATATCCGTTTTCATTTCACTTAGAGAGATATCAGAGTGTCGTCTCGGAGATGGGCCCACTTGCTTATTTATTGGATGATAGTTAAGTTATATGGTTTCCATTAGCACTTCGGCTTAAATTATTATTATATAAAAATGTTTATTATAACAGCATCGAGTTTCGTGCTTATTCCTTATTAGCATAATTAAATGTTTTTACTAGGTGTTAATTATGCAGTTAATGGGACAGGCCTAACAGGTTGCTAGATCCATAGCTTCGGGCTATACATTTATGAAAAAACAATGCGGAACTAAAGCTATTAGCATTTTATGAATGGGCTAAAAGCATGACACGGACATTGGAAAGTTGTGATATCTCCAATGGGTGATGGCATAGTTTGATGGCCGCTGTCGGCGAACACACATCATTGTTTATCATTACTTATATCGCAACGTGTTACATGTATAGCATTTACCATTTTTGGGCACTACTTAGATTCCACTTGTATTAGAAATGTAGCAAGCCTGTGTCTTGCAGGCTTGCTACAGGAAGCAACGCTGAGAGATATGGTAACATGGCTGCAATAAATACAAGCTTAGTAGGATTCTTGCCCCCTTGAGTATTACATAGGCTAAGGCGATTCTTGCATAAAAAGTAGGTCCTTCTCTTTTTGTGATACGGATTTAAAAAGGGATGGACATATAATTTGTCCGAGTTTAGTCTTGTCTACGTTTAAACTATGTTTTGTCGTAGGTCTGAGCACCTGTTTATATTGAGTGAAAAAGAACGTTTCTGTTGATACATTTCCAGAATAATCTAAATTTGATATTAATAAAAGATATACGTATGTTTCAAGGTAGCTGGCATCTACCTACTACATGACAATGAATAGCAATGACGCGTTCTATTAGCCTGAGGACTTAGTGTTGGCAAATTATGCACAATTAGTGTGTCTGGCCACCTCGGCATCTCCGTATAATGAATGGCCGGTGCCGTCATCGGCTTCTCTAAACCTTTCCCAGAGTCGCCTAATAACACCCCTACTCCTCCTAGTGCAATTTTGATTTATTTGCCGAAGGGATCATTTCCGGCCTTAAATGACTATTTAGTGTCCATTCATGTTTTTGACCTTTACCGCGGTTAATAGAAACAATTTTGTAATTTATTTGGTGATTTGGCAAATTTTATTTGTGGTTTTAATTTTTTTGCTTTGAGTTGTTTGAAAGAGCGTTTGTATAATTTGCCAACTGATTATGGGCCGATTTATATGTAGAGACCGATGATTTTTTTTGCAAAGAATTTGTAACGTGCTTACAAATCCTTCTCATTAGGTGACATGTTTTGAGATGCGGGGATTGTATATCGCACACTTAGCAGTTTGATATTCACGCCACATAATTGCAGTATAATCACATTTATGGATTGCTTGTAATGATCAGTGTTGTGTGTAATGATTTTCGCATGATTACGCGATTCTTAGAGCCTATTATTTGTTATTAGGAATGAAGTCAACCACGACATGCTCAGACGTAGCAGCGATGTAATTTTCCATATCGAAATCATTTTTGTGTCGTGACCTGAGTACCTTGCAGGCAATGATTGTGTTTGCTCGAAGCCTGTTGATATAGGACAATGTTGTTCGATCAGTCAGTACCAATGTCAATATTGTGTTTGTTTTGTTTCGACGGAGCTGACGATAAATCGGCAGGGTTCGTTATATTTGCACGGGATCATTTTTCTACGACATTCACACGCGCTTGCAGTATTTCTATACTAACTGCATATTTTTGTAGTTTTAATGGAATGACAAATATTATTCATGTTAAGTATTGATAAGAAATTTGTTCAACTTGAATTTATCAAGGTTTTACCAATTTCTATGAATCACTAAAATTAAAGAAATCTAACAAAGCCTACTTACTCTTATAGCTACACAACATATTCAAATATGCCTTATAACTCGTTGAAAAGAATACTATAGGGTTATCAGTTAGATAAATACATATTTGCATGTCAATCACATTTGGTATACTGACGTAAGCCTCTGTCTTCGGTTGCCATGCAGTATACCACTTAAAGGTTGTGTCACCAAAAAATCATTGATAACTATTGAATTATCCTTTATCTCTGCATTTACAATACTGCGTGTGATGTCATCGTGCCCTCGACCAGGTATCATTAAGTACCTTTAACTCTACCACGTAAAACCTGCGATACGATCCATGCGATGCAAACCTTATAATATAGCATATAGAGTCTTGTTTCAAATGACATGTGTGTTTCTGTGTGGTGTAATAAAGTTGGCAAGAATTATCTCAATCCCGACTTGTGACACCTCGACCGGTCCTTCGCCCTACTTGGTTGACTCGCCCGACTAGGAGACTTGCATTTTTGGTAGACTATCTCGGTTACGAATTATGTCGTAATATTTTTTGTTGGAACTGAGATAGCCTTAGATGTTGTGTCCGGATAGGATCATCGATCAGGGATGTTAAGTGGCTTCACTATTGGATAGCACAATGGATAATCGGTAATGAATTTTGTTTTGAGATAACAATATGACTATCGATGAATTTTCCTCTCAAAGCTTCTCAAACGTAAAAGTATATTGGATGAATGATCAACAAAGAACTTAAGACTCTTCTGAGCATTTTGCTTCCTATATTATCATTTATTTAATAAGCTCTTGACTATGATGCAATCTCCCTGTATACAGATAAATAGAATTAGAGTTTATGTTTGTAACTCCAAATTAACAGCTTTTCACTAAATGCATATGAAAATATTCAGTACTTACCTACATAAAAAAAAACAATTTAAAAATAAATCTCTGTCTCCATATTTGTGCTGGCTAATCTCGGAAACGGATTTTAATGTTCGATAGCTGATTAGGAGTTACTAAGGAGAATAGATTTTTGCGAAATGAAACTACCTAAATTAAATCTATGCGGGTAAAACCGCGGGCACAGCTAGTTACTAATATAATGGAGATATTATTTGTTCATATCAAAATAATAACTTGCCATCGGCTAATGAATAACGGCTTGTTAACACTTACGATATTTGAAATGTATGGTTTCAACGTACGTATCCCTATTTGAACAGCGACATAGCTGGAGGCGTCTAACCGATTAGCTGGTCGAGATCAACTCGGATTAATTTGTTATAAGTCTAATAAAGACCTTAATTAACCCATTAGCATGAGAGGCGCGTGTGAGTGAGCCAGATATAACCGGAACTAGTAAACAATCCGACTCCAACAGATCGTTACCATATTTGGATAATGATACAAATGAAATGCGAATTTATTGTTCTTACAAATTTTAATAAAGCATTTAAATCAATTTCAAAGAAGTAACACGTTGTACCTAATCAAAAATATTTGTCTAAAATTGCCTTCCTCTCCTCATATTGTATGCCTTCCTTACATTCCGACACGATGGTCAAATCAAAGATTCTCACAGAATTGAACATTTAATTATACGAATGACTATAATGTGAATCAAACGTTTTATTTTCCATGTAAGCACGTCACGTACGAACTAAATGATCAGTCAGAGAACCGAAAAATATACTCGGATCGCTCCTATTAGGTTACGATTGGATCATTCGATACAAATCGTATGAAATCGATTCGTATCGAGGATAAACACTACAATCAGCGACGACTTGCAGCTGTTAGTTGCGTTCGGCGTCATCCACTAAAATAATATGACACAGCCGTTTCTGGATCTTCTTTACGTTGCCCAAAAAGGAGAACTATTTATATAGCCGCAATTAAGTTCATTCTTGTATGTAACGGCGGCAACATAAGTCGACGAGAACTATCGATTATATTATATTTATTTGCATTATCTCACCGCACACCTGCTTCCTCTGATCGTTAATCGATAAAATCCCTTCTTGTAATGTGTAATTAACGTCATTGAAGTACGAATTACGTGTTTCAATTGTTCAAATGGAGCAGTTAAATGCTATGTTCGCAATGTGGAGTGGTTTTAAATGTGATGCCTGTGAACTTTCAATTACATTAAGTAGTCTAGCATCGATATTATAATGGATATCGAGTAGAATATACTCGGTTTAATTAGTTCAGCCATAATTATCCACTGATGTTGGTTCTAGGCTCTATAATACAATATTGAAATTAGTTGCTTATAATATAGTGGAAAAAAAAGAACAAATATCGGGGTTTAAGCCTACGACGCCCTACAAACTCTAGTTGCTCTGCTAATTGAGCTACTGGAGTGCTCACGTCATATGTCCTTTCGCAATTTTTCAAAAGTAGCACTTTCGCAAAAGTAGTTTTAGTAAGCTGTATTAAGATGATTGTATTATTTGAGAGCCGTGGTGGCCTTGGGGTTTGAGCAGTCGCCTGCTACGCAAGTGACGCAAGTTCGAATCCCAACGGGGCCTGTACCAATGAGTTTTTCTAAAAAACTTATGAACAGTCATTTCACACCACGTGCTTTACGGTGAAGGAAAACATCGTGAGAAAACCTGCATATTTCTGAGAAGTAATTCAAAGACGTATGTATAGTGCCTGAGACGGCGATAGACTCACCATCTGTCACGTTGGCACTTAATCAAAATTCGGTGAAAAGTGGGTGTTGTGATATCAACACCTCTGCCTACCCCTTCGGGGAATACAGGCGTGAGCATATGTATGTATTATTTGTCGTTTTTGTTCTGACGCTACGGGCATGGATCAACCGGCAGACATTGTAAGTGGTTACTCATGCTTTCAGAACCTATAATTTGACAATATTTTGTGTCATTTGGGGTTTATTATTACTTACGCCATCACTCAGTGAGGATATAACGTTAATACGGCCGCAGGGGCGATTAAGGGCGCTGTAACCACAGGGGCCCCTAATTCAATATTAAAAGCATCCTACGACATGATCGCCAACTAATAACACTCTAATTTGTAGAAATGTCCCTGAGAAAATGTCGGTATGTCAACCTATTCGGTTTTTTACTCTGTACAAATGAAATGGGCCATTTCGAAAATTTTAGAATGGAATTACAGTATTTATAGACACGATTTTTGTATTAATGTCCGCTTTATAGCTCACAAATGGCGGATTGTGGATCATTTTAGCTATCATTAAGTAATATAGCTTCGTATTATGTATATAATAAAGTGGATGTACTAACATGGCTGTGTGTATCTATTATGTCATTTCATTAATGTCCACTTCAACTATAAAGGATATTTTACCAGACATAATTGCGTCTAGTTGCATTACGTACAATTTTTTAAACTAAGTACATTATTGATATACCGTTACACTAACATTTCGTACTTAAATTTGTTCAAAGTGAGACATATCATTTTATAAAGTCTTATGTCAAAAGAACCAGTAGCTTTCTGAAAAAATCACAATCTTAAGTAGATAATATATTATTTTATTCACAATATTCTCCGATGTATGTAAAAGTAATCCAAATAACTATAAATTATTCACAACAATTACCTAACAGATATTGAAAATCTTTTTCGTATAGAGTTAACTTCACTATCATAGTGTTACATAGGTTTTCTTGTTAATCGTGTTTAATTAGAGATCCGCAGACATCGCGGACAAAGCCGCGGACGGATGCTAGTCTGTCAATAATAACAGCTATGACAGGCACCTAAAGTAAATTACCATAATGCCATTGGCTAGTGAAATGCAATATCAGAAGTGGGAAATGAGCACGTAACAAGTTGTAAATGAAGTCCGTCTGGTGTCTGCGGAGGGTGGCAGCGCCCGCGCCGCCCGAGTGTAAGCGAGGCATCGTTCGGAGCCGCATTATGCCGCCAGTTCCCAGCCCATGCATACTAACGCGCCAGTAATAAGTACATTTCATGTTTATCCCTCTATCTAGCCCTTTGCTCACCGCAATCAGGAATTTCATTGAGCGATGTGATGCGGCATAGTAACGAATGATGGTATTTTAAATGTTCTATGATTTAGCAGTGGCAATACGACATATTCTAAACATATATAACTCTAAGGTGACTGACTGACTGACTAAAATAGTGATCTATTAACGCACAGCCCAAACCACTGGACGCATCGGGCTGAAATTTTGATTAATTCTACCCCTAAGGGTATAAAATAGGGGATGAAAGTTTGTAAATTTTTAACCGATCGGGCTGAAACAAGTCTACGCGGTTGAAAACTCGGGGCACAGTTAGTTGGTGATATACACGAATGATTTTTCGTTTAAGAAATTCATCTATAAAAACAGATTTATAAAATTTAAGTGTTTGTTTGTAATTAAAATGTAATGAAATCAAATTAAATTAAAAAAAAACCAGTTTGTCTGTTTTGGACTGATTTTAACAAGGAATAACTCAGGCTTCGACACTCTATTCTCTATAATGGTACCACTATTATAGAGAATAGAGTGTCACGAAATAAAGCCACCCATGAAATTAAGTCAAAGCTGGTGAAACCGTCAGGCACAGCACGAAAGAGATTAACTTAGATAATTTAATTGGATAGTACAGTGTATAAAATATTTGAAGAAAGTTAGACTACATAATATAATACATCGAAAAACTGCCGATAGGTAGTCCTAAGTATCAATTTATTAGTATTACTGAAGGAAAACATTGAAATGACCACGGTCAGTGTAAATTACAGTAAGAAGGAACTTCAATGCAATTACGTAATGTAATCCATTTGCAAGAAACTAAAGGCTCATAATCGCAACGAAATAATTATAGAATTATGGAAAAATTTCAACAATGGAACATTAATTAAGGTTATTAGAGACAATGCGGATGTTTATAGCAGAGTCTAATGCACAAATAAATATTGTCATTAAAAAATAACAAAACGATTGTTGTTACGTCGTTTTTGCCGATAAAATGACATTTAATGTGTGTTTGATGCTAAATTAAATTCATAATGTAATGTCGGACTATCATTTTATAAATAGCATTATAAATGACAGAGGAATTGTCATAGAGCATATAATGGGCTTTTTGTCATTCTGTCCTTTGCGGTCGAGGGCTATTATGGATCGTGTGGTCCCCAAATACGTGAGGCAAATTATTAACTTCGTGTTTTCGAATACATTTAATTGATAAGAACGAACGACAAAGAAAGAGAAGATCTATCGAAATATTTCCCACATTTATTGTACTAATTTTAAATATATTTGTTTCATTTAAACGTGGTAGAGTTAATAATGTAAAACACGGGGAAAATCATTATTTATTTCTATTAAGACGTCCATTAAGCTGTCTATTTTCATACAGTTAGATTTTTCTTATTAAAAAAAAAAGATGCTCACGCCATCCCAGAAGGGTCCCCGAGGGGGTAAGCAGAGGTGTTGTAACAACAACACCCACATTTCACCGTATATGATTAAGTGCCAACGTGACAGAGGGCGAGTCCATCGCCGTCTCAGGCACTATACATACGTCTTTGAATTACTTCTCAGACATATGTAGCTTTCCTCACGATGTTTTCCTTCACCGTAAAGCAAGTGGTGTGAAGTTTTTTTTAGATAAACTCATTGATACAGGCCCCGATTTTTCTTATTAAAGTCTAAGAAAGCAAGGCGATGATGATCTCCTATCTGAATTTGGTCTGGGCGGGTAATCTAAACGGGGATTAGCCACCTGCGCTGGAGGTATTATAGTGCACAAGTGTCATGCGCAAACACCTGCATTCTTTATTTCCTTGCTCTCATAGTCCGGAGAGAGATCAGTCGATGGACCAAAGAAAACATGGAGCTGTTACAAAAACGTATTAGTATTGCTATATATGATACTTACCTAAATGAGAAAATAGTTAAATACACAATTGCAATATGACTTGTATATTTAGTCAAGATGACCGCTAAACACGGCACGGAGCGGCACGACGACCGACGGTGTACGCAACGTTGCGTAAAAAGCACCGAGACGCGCGCGGGCGCAGCTTAATGCAGATAATGAGACCATCATCGTTTACAGAAGTAAGTTTAATTAACGTAAAAAGCGCGTTTACTCTAACCGTCGGCTTATCGCGCATCATGCCACTTGTAATGACTTTTGTTCATTATTTAGTTGCGCGCTATACGTGTCTATGTCGCTTCCGGCCGCTTCTAAACAATAATTTTATGCTCATGTGCCTGTTTGATTTCGTACGTAAGTCATTCCATTTAGAGAATCGTTCTAATTAATTTTCAGTCATAAACATAGTGCTCGATTAGATAACATCGCAGTGCGGAAAGGATTTCGGTATAAGTAATCATTATTTTAATTACTATTGCTTTATAATACCCGGTTGTATTGTTGGAGTTCTGTTAATACGAACTATGTTTTAGAGCTCTTATTAACATTGACTTAAAACTTTGCACAATAATAGAATACATTATCTTAAACGCTTTTGTATTCTTGGTCCCTGTTCTGAGCTAATCAATATATAATATCAACGGTGTGTGAATTATTATGCCATCTTTGCGTAGTTTTTCAATTGTAACTGAATTGTCTAGTAGAGTTAGGATATATATATTTAAACTGAATTCCCCTAAGGAGTAGGCAGAGGTGTTGTAATAACACCCACCCACAGACACCCGGATACCCACTTTTCAGCGAAGATGATTAAGTGCCAAAGTGACAGATGGTAAGTCTATCGGCGTCTTCGGGACTTTAGATACGTATTTTGAATTATTTCTCAAACATATGCAGGTTGCCTCACGATGTTTTCCTTCTAGCATAAAGCACGGGTGTGAAATCACAGCACATAAGTTTTTAGAAAAACTCAATGGTAAGTCCCCGCTGGGATTCGACTTGCGTCGCTTACGTAGCAGGCGACTGTTCGAACCCCACGACCACGACGGCTCTGAAAATAATATTTTACGAAAGGTTTGTACTACCAAGGAATATGTTTTTATTGTCTTTCTTAAGTGTTTTTATTCTGAAAATCCACTATCCACATGCTCTTAATTTGTCTATCCAATATCTGACTGATTAAATGACATTCACGTATCAAATATGCGAGTCAATTGCAATGTTTTAAAACAATTCTCCGTCAAATAACGACCACTGGAGTCCACAGGCGGTCAATAGAGCAATGAAAGCAATTACTGCCGTTCGGCGTGCACATACATACACGCCATTATATTTTCACGCTTCAAGACGCGGTTGCTCAACAATTACCGAACTTGCTACGATGGTGTACCTACTCGGAAGGTATAAAACCTTCTACTTCTAAATGGTATGAGTTTGCATGATAAAGATTGCGTATGCATAAGAATTATCACTCACAAGCATATTTCTTATCAAAATTTGTTAAGTATGTTACAAAGTAAAAATATGGTTCGCACACATCGCACCCTCAAAACGATAGGTGCTCAATTCAAAAATATTTTTTTTAAATCGCTATCAAAGATCTTTTGAATTTATAACTCAGGCAGTAAATATTTTATCGGTTTTGAATAAAAAAAAAATATTTTTTTTTCTTTCTCGATACATTTTGAGTACTCGTGTCTCGATAAATTTTGAGGTCTGTCTTATGAACTTAACATTAATATTTTCGCAATTTTTTAAGTTGAGCCTTTATAGATCAGAAGGTGCGACATTATATTTTTTGCGAATAAATCGATCAGCAGCATTAAGGAACCTAGCTCCAATTCGGTAATTGGATGGGTGAAAACCTTGGCTACCAAGTTTCCTGTACATCTTGTAGAGCAGGGCGAATCGTCGGTCCTGGCTGCCGAGTATCGATTTCATATTGAATGTGGTTGCCATGAGAATGTTACAATTTAGAACTTTAATATTATGCTTCGGCGAAAAATACATGTCACCTGGATTTGTTATAATTTGCTCGAGAGTAATAAATACATTTAGCGCAAATATATAAACGGTTTTTATAATCATTAACTTAACAATTGATTCCAACAAGCATAACATATTTACGACAGAGAATGTCGAAAAAAAGGTATTTTTAATTTAATATAAGCAACATTAATTGCTTGCTTAATTTTTTTAGTCCGTATCTCCAATCTTTGTAGTAGCCCATAAGAGCCGAATCAAGCTAAATATCAAATTAGGTATATCAGTAGGTAAGCTTTCGTAGAGAATATATTATGTTATATATTGCAGCTCTTATATTGCATCTGTCGACATAAAATAGATTCAGAAAATTCAATTATTTATTTATAAATAATTAGTTGACCTTTCAACTCTTGATTTTTTATTATTTTTATTTAAGTGCAGTATTTATTGGTTGACGCCAAAATGAATAGATGCACGAAACAGGAAGGAGACAATATTACACAGATTCATTTTATTTCTTGGACTACGTTTATTTTCCGTTTTTCAATATATTCTAAATGTTTTGTAATCATCTTTAATGCGTGGATGTCAGATTTATCTAAACTTATATTGCTGTATTTATATATGCAAATAATACTTCAAATTATACTTACTATTAACCCCAGTTAAAATTACAGTGATTTTGTCATAACAAGAATTTTACAGTGAGGGGAAACATAATGAAAATACTTACGTGTGATAAGAAGTCTTCCTTGAATGTTAAATTTACAGAAAAACATTCATCATATATCATATTCACCTGAAAGTATACACCTTGTTACCTAAACATTTGCGTTGTAAATAAGGTGTTGTTACACCTCTGCTTATTTAAACCTTGAGTGAAGACGTGAAAATATAACGACATACACACACTTGGATTGCATTGCTTCGTGAACTTGTATTGTGAACAGTGTAATACATACATAATATATTTATCGATGGCCGTTCCAGCTGGACTAGTTTCATTGTAACGACCTCATTCAAATGCATCGTCTCAACGTTGTCCTTTTGAAATGTAATTTTATCAACTGTTTTGACCTTCCTCATTGGAGTATCATAAAAAATCGATCAAACAGACAAATGACTCGACATTATGTTTTAGTTTTCAATAAAAAATTTATACATTACCGTCGGTATCAATTTGAGTTGGTCCGTGCGTTTGAGTTGGTGACTTTATAGTGAAGTAGTTCGAGATCAAACCCTGACCATCCCAATACTGCACAGGTTTTTGAGGGTAGGTTTTCTTAAATGAATATATATTTTTTAAACTAACTATTACGCCGTCATTTAGTAAATTTTGCTGTTGGTGTATTTTTTTGTGAATTTAAAATAAGCAGAAAATCAAGGTAATAGTTAATGTCATGTCGTAATCTGACAATTTTAAATTGGTGCAACGTTTTTTTATTTAACCAGCAAGTACTTAAATAATGTATTATGTACTAGCTGTGCCCTGAGGTTTCACCCGCGTAAATTTAATTTAATTATCGCTGAACCCTTTACTTTCTTTTTTAAATAAAAGTAGCCTAATTTACTCCTTGTAACATTAGCTATCTGCGCGTTAAAATCGGTCCAGCCGTTTCAGAGAATACCAGCCAGACAGACAGACAGAAAATTTGTATTTATAAGTCAGTACCGTATATACGTACTTTCATACGCATTTATTGAACAGCTATTTTGGAATTACAAACAGACACTTCAATTTTATTTATCTGTATAGTTGTATAGATGTATTGATAAAGTCAGTTGATGCAACTCAGATCTAGGCTAAGATTTATGTCCCAATATGACTATGATTTATTAAATTCAAAACCAACATAATGCAAGCATTATCATTACCGAAGAGAAATGTTGCAAGAGAAGCGTTCTACCTATTATGTCTGATTAAAAACGTTTTTGCATTTCACAAACGAATAGCAGAGCATACGAGTCTATTTAACTGTCAAGGAAACAGGCAATAATAGGACGTAAGAACATCGGCGTTATCTAACAATTTAGCCCAGCACTAGTCTAGCGCTCCGTCTGATTCGCCGTCTCATTGTAGGCTCGGGCTATAAGTATACGGAATATTTTCATACCGATAATAAAACTGCTACGAATAAATCTGGCTTCAAATTGTCTTTCAATCAAAATTGTTGTTTTGTACCACATCAACGATTTATCACCCACTCATCCGCAAAATTGATACGCTTTACAACATGATATCCGATTATCTAATCTTGTCTCCGCTTCAAATATCTAACTGTAATATTAGACAAGCTTTTTAAATGCGAATATGTCCGCTCAATAATTAGTCCTTGGGGTTAAAGTTAGGTCTATTCCGATATTCAGCAGAATCGGTTCAACGGTTCAATCTTGAAAAGGACACCTTTATTCAAAAGATGGCGCCACACGTCGGTTACAACGCTCTATGAAAAATTATGTTTTCTAAAATTATGTTCATCTCACAACTGACAGGTTACTTTAACCGTTTATAATAGGAATATAATATGTAATATTCTCTATATACTCGTATGTGTACTTACAGCGAAGATTCCGAATGCTTATAACCCGAGCCTTAAGTTCATAACAAGCAATATCTGATTAAGGGTAAACGAACACGCGATCTTTCTCTCACTGAGTATCATGTACTTTTTACTCTTTGTTTGAGATGACGTTTGCACAACGTTCAAAATTGTTTGATCAATCTGCAGCAATACCCACGGTTGCATCACCCAGTAACGGCGGTAGAACAAAGACTAGAGCAATTAGATAAGTATTTGTTAAGCTTGCTATGTGTAAAAACGCTCGCAAAATTAATGCGCGCCTCCAGCTTCCTGATAATGAGTAATTATTGCAATTAATGTACAGACAGCGGCCAACTGACGGGTATTACGTACTGTTATTTTACTTTGATAGTAATTTGTTGTGAATTTCGTATTGTTTGTAAAATAATTAAATATATTTTCATAGTTAATTTTGATATTAATTAGACGGCTCCATTGGTTTAGTGGTTGGCGTCCCCGGCTGCTACGGTAGGAGTTGAGGAATGGACTCATGCGAATGATTAAACATTTTATTTGATGTAAATTTGTGTTCGCTTTGAGTTTTTGGGTATGTATTACAAGTAAGTACCTCTGTTTTTTTATAAAATTATAATTTTTTTTCTTAAAAAAATAGTATCATAGTCAATATCTGGTACCCATAGTAGGAGCGTTTTAGTTTGGGACTAGATATACCCACACGAAAAACATCAATCAATGTTGAATTAGACTCAAAAGCGTCTAATATAAAATATCTGATTCTTTATACTGAATCCGCTAAAAGTTATTGACTTTAAACATTGAATTTTTCATCCACCACGAGAAATTGTATAAATGTGTTGGAAATGGTTTTTAATCGCTAGTGGTAAGGAATTGCGAGTAATTTTCCAGTGATTAGGCAAACAGTAAATTAATGAAAGAGTTTGCTATCGTTACGAGAGCCGGCGGCGCAAGCGCACACCGCGACACAATTATGTCATCCAAGCACATCGATTACGTGGGAATAAATTAGATCTTCATAAACAATCGCTCACGCGGAAATTACCTCCATAACGTCTTGTGTGATGTTCGTTTTAATTAATTTAATTCGAGTCATCTTAATGTTACTTCTTCATATGCATACATGCATACATTTTCTCATTTGTTTATTGAAGGGGTAGGCAGAGGTATATGTCCCATGTAATAGGGAGCGAGCCTATTATCACTAACCGGGTACTAAATGTAGCATTATTTGTAAGACGTAGGTACGGCCATTAACCCTACCTCTTTTATGATTGATTTCTCAAATGGCTTTACATTTTTATAACGAATTTTGTAACTGACTTCAAAAAAGGAAATGGTTATCAATTCGATATGTTTTTTTAATTTTTTCGACTATGTATACCTCCCATAAAAAAGTTAAGAATTGCTTGTTAACTTGTATGTAATGTTTATTAACCTTTGATTAATGAGCACAATACAATAGAACTGTTAATGATGTGGTTGGTGCCGGAAGCTCGTCCACGCGGATGTGATAACACTGCTACACGCTAATATCCCGATTTTGGTCATTGCTCCACTAAGTACCTATTACCCGAGTTTACATCTCAGCTTGTACATAAAAGGTCGCCGCACCGGAAAGTGTAGAAACGTTACATTCATAATTAAACAACTATTCCTTGGAAATCTATAGCAAAAAATATACTACTTATACGCGACGCGATACCGAGAACGGAAACGCTCGATAAACGTTTCAGTTCGTCGAGGCACAGGCGACTAATAAATTTATTATGATTTTAAAATTATCATATTTGTTACATAAATTGCGACCGGTCTCCATAAAAGTGGTGTGATTAGAGTTTTTCAGCGCCGCGCAGCGAGCACCGTGAAATGACTGCGAACGTTTCCAATGCCTCTCATAATTCTCACTATATTTTCTAGGCGTCACGTCACCCTTGTCTATGTTTTTTGCAGTCGTAAATGTTCTTAGGATTAACATAATTATGAGTAAATTTTGTAACTTTTATTCAATAAAGAAGTACTCTAGCATCATAATCGCACGAATAAAACTACAGACATTAAGAACAGTTAGGCAATTCTATAATTTAGATACCTTATAGTTTCAATAGGGAAAAATGATTACTATAATTGTTTGAAAGTCGTCATCATTGTCGAATTATTCGCTTTCACCAGTATTACTGAATGGGAAAATTATATATCAAAAGCCATATCCGTAGCATATTTGAATCACTAAATTAATTAAATTCGAATGTGCATACCGTTCATATAAAACAGTGTAAAATAACCGACTATTTTTTTATATTTACATTGTAAACATAGTGAACACTTTACGCACAGGCAATGCAAATAACAAGCACTAAGGGGTATTTTTAATCATTAATAGCCTTACATTCTGTTAGACGCCACGCGAGCGTGAAATGAACATTTGAATGTATTACTGATCGTTGGAAATACTTTTTACAAACACAACTCATTTAATGGTTCCCTTGACCCAAGTATTAACAGAACTATTATCAGTAGGCTATTGCTAATTACAGGGATTGCTATTACTGATTATTTATTAGTCGTGAGCATGCTATGGAGAAAATAATGTCCCATAGTTCCAGCCAATGATTGACGTCAGAGCTCGGTTTAAAAAAAACGAATGATAGTTTTTGAATAATGTAAATTTTACTGGTTATTTAATTTGCTTAAATATCTAAAAGTTATACAATGTTTATGAATCCTCCCTGTCACGATATTCGTCTTGCAATAGTACAATAGTGCAATACTACAAAGGATAAAGGAAATATTCCGGCACTGATGTTTTTGGGTTTTTTTGTCTGGCTTTTTTAATGTTACACTTAAATATCACTATTGAATTATAATTTTTCCATTATGTATTTTTTTATGAATTTTATTTATTACAAATACGAAAGTGTTTATCTGTCTGTCTGCCAAATGTTCTTATGCCATTGAACTCCTTTTTAATTCATTGTAGGTTTAACCCCAAAGATGTATAAAGGTTTAAAAAAAAAACCACGGTCAACGGCGCGCGTAAAAGTAAATATTTTCATAAATTCCTGCTTGCTTTGGGTACTTCTCTTTGATAAAACTATTATATATAGGTATTTCAACTTTTCATACAGGTTAATAAAATCCTGTCCTACATACATACATATGCTCACGCCTGTATCCCATGGGGGTAGGCAGAGACCACTGTTTGCCACATGCTACGATCCTTACATACTTCTTTCGCTTCATCCACATCCTGTCCTATGGGGTATTATATCCATGTTATTATTTGCACGCACCCCAATAAATTTAGACTAGGTTGAGCAGAAGACAGGTGATACGGTAATATCAGTTCAAACATTAATTAACAGTAACACGAACGATTTATGAGCGGCTTTTATAAAGGTTTATAAAGGCTGTGACATTTATGAACGTTAATTTTATCATTCAGAACATAGGTTATAATTGTGAATCGTACGTACATAAGCCCAGGGGCCCAACCATGATCTTTTATTCTTGTAGATATAAGTAGAACTACTAGACTTTTCTTTATGTATTTTTTTATCGATATTGTGTGCATTGACACTGTGTCCATGGGCTTACATTTTATAAATGATTTATTTCGTAGTTTAAAATTGTATAATATTTGGGAAAAGAGTAATTACTGAGTTTCTTGCCAGGTTTTTCTCAGTAAAAGCAACCTTCGAAAGTGTATTTAGATTATTCTAAGATTTGAAGGTACTTTGTAAAAAGTCTAATCGAATAAAGATAATTTTGATTTTGATTTTGACTTTGACTTTATTGCGATGACATGTCATATTTACAAGTCTCATAATATCATGGTAGTAAGTGCTCATGGTAGAGCCCCTGTAGTCAGTCTAGTGAGACTGGCATGATTGCACTATTTAATCCACTTTTTGTCTCTGACAATTAGTGCTGTTTATGGATTGTACGCTTGGGTGATTGTTTTACAATTTGTACAAATAACCTTATTAGGAATGCTAAATGGCTTGGCTTATGTTGGAGATTTTACAATAATTTTAGTAAATAGAGTCAGTTAGAATTGTCTAGTGGTGTGCGATGTACATTTTCATTATGATTTTGTTAAAGACTTGACGTTTTCTCATAAAAAAAAAGTAGAAAAAAACAAAAAAAAAGAAAAAAAACCGGACCGGTGTCATTTGGACTCGAACCGAGATATAGTCTTATTTCGTTATCACCCTATAGACTGGAATCCTTCCGTCTGAGCTTGACAGATGTCGGCGAAATTTACCTCCGTATTGTAATGATATTGTAGGAAATTTTTCATTGCCTGAAAACATGGTTAAAGCGAATGATGTTTTCTGAAGATGAAACCTAATTAGATAAATTTTTGGAACACAGAATTTAATGAAAAGCGTTGAGCTGTTTCAGAGTTTCATTTCATTATATATATATAATCTCATACAAGAATTGCTCGTTTAAAGATATACTCTTTAGGTTATTATATAAAAAAAGGAAACACCGTACTGATTACTAATTAAGAACAGTATATATATGCACGTATGCACACATTGTGTGCACATTTTTCGTTGTACAGATCCCGGAACGACCTTTGAATGCTCTGTAGCCATTTTCTATCTATCTGTCTGTATGTACTTATGGCGCAGGCAAATAAAAATATCCGCAGTATCCCAGAAATCTTCGTTGCGCGTTCTTTATTCGTGACGGGACTTATACTTACCTGATTATTATTTAATTTATAACGCAATAGAATTAATTTTTTTTTATCAATTTTTATAGAAAAAAACATTTACGGAGTCGTGTGGTTTACGCGAGTTGCAACGCAAGCGACGCATCTCACTGGTCCAAAACAATTCACCACACCAATTATAGTACTTATGCTCACGCCTGTATTCCCCGAAGGGGTAGGCAGAGGTGTTGTAATCACAACACCCACTTTTCACCGAAGATGATTAAGTGCCAACGTGACAGATGGTGAGTCCATCGCCGTGTCAGACACTTTACATACGTCATTGAATTACTTCTCAGAAATATGCAGGTTTGGTTTTTTAGTAAAACTCATTGGTACCCGATGGGATTCGAACTTGCGTCGCTTGCGTAGCAGGTGACTGCTCAAACCTCAAGGCCACCACGGCGCTTACAATTATTGTGAAATTATTATTCAAAAGTAATGGGCACCTGTACCTTGTAGGTTCCGGAGAGGCAGCGATGAACACTATCAGTTTTGGAATTACCGACTTGGCACTTTGTTATCTTTGGTGAAATATGAGTGTTTAGTTACCATTTCACCTAATGCTCCGGGATCCTAATATTTAACGTTTGACATGACAGTACGAGCAATTCAGGAACACAAGAAACATTAATCGAAACACACATTATAAAATCAAATATAGATATTATACAATATTATAGCTTTTAATAAATGTTTTACTATTACCTCAGATAAGGGAAATGTATTCCACAGGGACCGTTTCGATTTGTGAGATAAAAAGTGATGTTACACATAAGTTAGTGGCAGCAGTTAAGTTTTGTATCATACATACCAAATCCCTTTGAATTGGATCAAATAGTTTCAACGAGATATACAAAGGATACATACAATAATAATAAAAAGAGCTCCCCCCTGAATAAAATTTTTCAAAAAAATATTTTAAGCACAGATTGCGAAGAGTTACTTATCGTTTTTCAGCTCAACTCAATAGTTTCTGTATCATGATTGACAATACAACTTAAACTCTACATCTCGCCAGTATTTTTGTGTGCTATTCAAAACCACACTAAAAATACATTATTTAATTAAGGATTATTCATATAATTTCAGAGCTCATAAGCCATCACCATGGATGATAGTACTCTCAACTGAGCAGCGCTGAAGCAATTACTGTAGTGTCGCCAACTTTCAGCACAGCCGTCGTCATAAAGTGCGACATCCCGCTGCGAGAACGCTTTATTTTCCTATAAAAGCGTTTTATCCACATATAAAAGCTTAAATCCTCGCGGAGCTTTCTCCCGGCGCGGCTGTTGGCAAAAAGAGCATAATGTGTGGCGCGGCAACATGGCCGGGGCCCGCCCCGCGGCCGCGGCGCAGGCCGCCCCGCCGCGCCCATTGGCCGGCGCCGCCTCCCGCCCGGCCCGCGCGCGCGCCGCCGAGCCTCGCGCCACACACCACACTCCACTCCGCTCGCGGCACACGCTGCACGACCGCGCGCGCGACACTACCTTAATCCACTCACGACGACACTATTGCGACACGACGCTCGTGCATTCACACACACGCTGTGTCCCCTGCAAATAATAACAACTTTTGTGAACTTTCGTTAACTGTGCGTCGTTTTATTATTTACCTTTGTTTTGGTATTTTACGCCCGAATAGAATCGAACTTACCGCGTGATCAGTTCCAGTGCAAAGTTATTAACTGAACAGTGCGCGAGGATTGGGGATCAGCTGGCGCGTGCGGGATGCGCGCACGGAAGAGACTCTACATCAGCACGCGACAGTTGCCCCGAGTGGTTCCAGTTTGATCAGTAACTTGTTGTGGGTGTGCTTGCTGCGTGTGATGTATCTGGTGCGGTGACGGGCGCAGCGAGCTGGGTGCGAGCGAGGTGCTGAGCGTGGGGCGGGGGTGGCGCGCCCCCGCACTGGATGCGCTAGGGGGCGCGGGCGGCGCGGGGCCCGCCGGCGGCGCGCTGGCGATGACGGTGCAGCGCGACGAGCGCGACGCGCGCGCGCCTCGCACCAGGTTCATGATCACGGACATACTCGAAGCGCCTCCCAACACGCACCGGGACTCCGACTCCGACAGGTCCGCCACTGATTCACCAGGTCAGTTCACCTTCCCTAACCAACATATTGTATCCACACATTGTTATTACGCCGAGCGGGTATGCTCCATGAATAAGCCAGTGTGGAGCTGACTAATATAAACTATTATAATAGATTATCAATTAACTGACAAATACATACCATACATGAAGGTATGACAGGAAACAAACCTATGGTATATTTCCCATAGGCTTGTTTCCTGTTCTCTGGTAAATTAAGCTTACCATACATTTAATATTCATATTTCCTTCCGAGTAGTATGTAGTTGATACAATGGCTATTTTTCGGTAGAGCTTTTACTATTAGAATAATATATGGAACAGTAAACATATAACACTTTTGTTTTAATTAGAGCATATCCCTAAAAGTAAGTTAAAACCTATTAGAAGATCGCTAATAGCTGTATATGCAGATGATGCGTAGATGCGGCTACGAGGTGCGTAGCGCGTAAGAAAAGACATCAACGGCATAGAATACACGTTCAATAGCTATGTCCTCATACCTACGTACATGTACCTATCATCTGTTTCGTTCATACGATTATTTCGTTCGAGTGCTCATTAAAAACTATAACAAACTGAGATAATGATTTGCTTCACTTGAAGCGGTGGGAATGAAGATAATAAACGCGGATAAACAGTCACGCGACGTACTAGATGTTCGCTATAGGCGAGCTCGCCGTATTAATGCTGTGTTATAATGGAGATAATAAGATAACATTTCACTGTTCCTTATTGCATATTGCTACAGAAAATTGAAACCAGTTTAGTTACAGATAAGACATAAAGTTAATAGTACATGTCTGTAACTTTTTAATTAAATTTAAGTGTTGTAAATAGGCACACAGACTGATATCAATAATCACTTTTTATATTAATATGGAAACTAGGTGATTAAATTTACTTTTAAATTTTGATTTTCTATTGTTATATCATAAGTTACTCACATGTTACATAGTTTTGATAATTATCTATATATTACATCTTTTCTTTCTAGATAAAATTTTCCGTAGGTAGGAGAATTTATGCAACCGTACTTCGCACATAAAAATGTCTGATAATATTATATAAAAAAAACTGCAGTTTATTGCAGGTAATTACAGTGATTGTGTATAAAGCACATTTAATAGCTAAATATACTATTGTTTCACACACTACCTTTTATAATAGTCATCTTATATCTACGAATCATTGTGAAAAGTTTTATGAACTTTTTGTTTTTGTGTTGCATAAATTTGTAACATTTTAACAAAATAGATGTCCTTATAGATTATACATATATGTTAATTTTGACAATCGAGTGCATTATTAACCGCCATATTTTAAATTTAAGGATGTGATTAAAATTAATCTATTTTCACGGTACACTTCGCCCGCGGACCTTTCTATGGAAACGGGTGTTTTAATGATCTATTAGTCACTAAAGGCTCTTTTTTATTTATAATAAGCGAAAATGTAAGTTACAAGACATACGTTATCTGCTACTAACACCGTATTAGGATAATTGGTCTTTCTTGCTCTTGGTTGGTCTTAATGCTTGTAAGTAATGTTGACTTCTACATAATTAAAGTTTAACTAAGATAATGTTTAATTTAGTAAGGTCTGATATCACAGCCATTTAAAAATAAATTAAGCTCTTTTCATTACCTTAATTCTACATAATATCCACAAAGTATTTTAATTATTCGTTATTTCTATGAACAGAGAAAGAGAGATTTTTTTATTATTATCCATATTTATATTTTGGTAAAATAAAATTATTGTTCTTGAATCTCGTTAATTGACGAATTATTCCAAGTAGATATTGTTTTAAAATAGAAAACGTTCAAAACAAATAATTTTATCATTTAAAATCTATTTGTAGGCACTCAAAACAAAAGTGAGTGTTTAAAAAGTTTCAATCTCATCTCATGGAGGTCGAGGTGTGTCCGGGATCCGATCCGATACAAGGCCTTTGTGTCCCTCGGATGCGGTCGACCATTCCTAATTTTGTGTGACTTCATCGAGACCCTAAGATTTGTATGTTTTGTCATATCTTTGTTTTATATTTCAAGTTATTAATCGTAAAATAACATTTAGGTATGTAAAGAGAAGTGGAAGTAATTATGTCAATAAATTTATATTTTCGTACTTTAATTATAAATACTAAAGTATTTTTCAGTGTGGGGCACAATGAAAAATACTTTAGTCTTTAGTTATTTACACCAAGGTGGTCCCGTGATGACAAATTGCAATGCTTAACATTTCAAAGTTCACTTTGTCCTACAAATTAATGATGGCAGGACAACTTCTTTGTTGCGTGATACACTCTTATGCAATTTATTAACATGGATGAGTTTCCGGTCTGTTAAGTTAAATAATACTTTATTATAACATACTATCCCCCTTATTACAAACGTAGACTAAGATACTTACTTGGTTTAAAAGTAACTCCATCTCCCTCTGTGGTATTTAAAAGGGATAGACATAATGTTAGCCCGAGTTTCGTTTAAACCATGTTTTGCAATAAGGGGTTATTAAATAATTACAAAACTCTCAGGACTCAGTAATAAACTGTCATAATCGGGGGAATCGAATTTTCAAATAAAAAATATTTTAAAAAAATCGTTTCGACAGTTTTTTTGTTAGAATGTTAAGTAGGTGTTAAGTACTTTTATAAGTAAAAACCAACAAAGTATTAAGTTCCTCTCATGTGTATAAGTAAGTAGCGGTACATGAAGGGCCATGCATTATGATTTTCATTTATTAATTTAAAGCTAAGCCCATGTAATCTCGCCTTCATTAATATTAAACGGCGACTAGCCGTGGACTAATTAGTATACTCCGAGACAAATGCGTGTTATCAAGATTATATTAACGGCGGCTATAATTAGCTCTGTAAGGGCTTAGAATGACTTTGGAATTGGTGAGATTTATATCCAAACTCTAATTATAAATTATATTAGTAAAATTATAACGTAAGTATGTTCATACTATTTATTTAACTAAACTTTTATAGTCAAAAGTATCTTTATTCGATTAGACTTTTTACAAAGTACTTTCAAATCGTCAGAATGACATAATTATACAGGATTATACATGCTACCGCCAGGTTTGGAAGGTTGCTTTTACTGAGAAGAACCTGGCAAGAAACTCAGTAATTACTCTTTTCAAAAATATTATACAATTTAAAGAATACAAAATAAATAATTTAAAAAAAAACATGAGCTCATGGACTATGTTCCAATGCACAAATGTCGATAAAAATTAACATAACTAAAAATCTAGTACATCTACTTATAACTAAATGCGTAGCTTGAGATGACCAGTCCCCACAAGCAGCACCTGTTCACAAGTATGATGAGAATGCAAGTACAATAGTACTTAGCTACCTCACTATGATATAATAGTGCTTCTTGCAAAATGTAAAGAATCAAAATGATACATTGCATGACGTTATAAAACAATCTATATTATTTTAGTCAGAGAACACTTACAACAAGTTACAATCTATTCGATACACCTTGATACCTTCGAAACAAGAATACTTACTCGCAAGTCGAACGCTTACAAAGTATTCCCCAATAACACACTTTTAAAAATAAATTGTGTCATTCTTTATCACCTACCTCTAAGGAAAACATTTAAAAAATCAATGGCCAAATAAATTAACAAATTTAGATATCTAATACTAAATAATGTTTGAGTTGGGATCACATTATCCCTCCGACAATTTAATAGACAAGCCGATTAACCCAAGGCGTTAAATAAATTAAATAATAAAATGTATAATGGCTAGTGATAAATACAACCCGTTGGTAAAACTCAGCTCCGAGATAAGTAAGCCCTTATAAAACGCACCAAATTAATCCTGGCTGAAAGGACTCTCGACTTTACACGGGGGGAAAAAATAAAAAAGTGACGTCATAATCAGCTTTTTGTCAAATGTCAAGCTGCGATCACATTTTAAACTTTAAAATAGCTCACCGAAATCCAAAAGATCCGACGACGATATTAGTACAGTGACGTACATAATTCATTTGTTTGGTCATTGCTTCACATTTTATGGTTTAAATATAAACTTAGGGGGATTTTACATTAAAGTAATTATGTGTTTATAAATTCTTATCGTTTTATAAATAAAAAAACCTCTTATCGTTTAATTTTCCTTATTGTGTTCGCTGTCTTACGAATTTTACTTCCAATTACTGTATTTAACGTCTGTTTGCCGCAATTAAACGTTTCATGCAACTGTAAAAACCCACGTTCCTGTCTAATGTGAAAAATAAATACAAAGTTTACAGTAATTAGTGACTATACAAGACAAGACAATTTAACCAACTAATTAATCTAAGCGTAATGATGGTAATACTCACACACACACGAAAAATTTTATAGTTAGGACTGCCCAATTAAAATACTGATTATTTATTTCTTGAGTACAATATTAAAAGCCAATTATTGCGAGTTACAAAATAATTTGATGTTTGTCCCCGACAGTACCTAGTATTTGATGCCACCGGCTGGACTCGATACTCCAGACGTCAAACGCAGCTTCAAATGCGCACCATTGCTTCGCTAAGCTGCTTAGCATACCTTTTATGAACACTTGCTGTGAACGAAAAGAAACTCTATTGTTATACAAGTAAGGTTCTAGTTGGTTAACAAATGTATATCCAGCATGACTTTTAGCATCGCGATAAGGGCGAGAAGGTGACAATTCTTTCATCGCACCAACTTGATAACATCAAAACTTTTTATTATGACAATAAATAGATTACCATTGATATAAATAGGGCCAGTTTGAATTCTCTCATAATACGGCTCGTATTGGAGGCTTTGTGTCACATTTGACAGGCGATGCGAGCTGTGAAATTGGGTTCGATTTAAAATATAAAGGTCCGTCTCAAGACTGTGATTAAAGTTTCTTTCATCAGTACAGATTATTTGTAGTTTGTTTAGTTTGTACTAGTGTTCGAGCTGTCAAGTTAGTATTTCGTTACAATTAATTGGGACATCAACCCGTGATACTTTGAACATCCTCTCGTTGATTGCTTTTATTATCTCCCATTTAGTGTTTAATGAAAATCATTTTTGTATTGACAAGCGTTCGAACAAGCATATATACCAAGCACTTGGTCGATAAGGCACCACTAAATGTAAGATAACAGAGGGAATTATCTAATTTATTGACTCTTAAAGACTCTCCTCTCTCGATATCGCGTTCTATTTGTGTCGTCTGAACGTATAGGCGTGTGTAGACACCGTGTAATAGCCTCTCAGACCACTTGTACGCACAAAAGTATCGGAAAATGCATAATTTTTCATCTGATTTCACATGGACAGGCCCAATACACTGAGGTATAGATATCTTACCTTATAATTTTCGATACATTTCACAATATTACCCTGTTGTATATTATGGTAACCCAAACGTTAATAGAGTTTATTTTCGTTGTGACGTATAAATATGTCAGTGATCTCTTCTGGTACGGTACAGTGAGCGTGCTAGTGGGGTTTCTATCGAAATATAATCCCAACTTTAGTGAACCCAGTTAAGAATCTGGTCCTTTTGAGTATCGTAATCTTAGATTCTTGATTTAAAATTGAATTAAATTATATCTATATCAAAATTTTACTCTCGTTATTATCTGAAGAAACTGGTTTCTATTTTACGTTTAAACACACATATACACTCTCTCGCCGGTACTCCTCGAAGGCGTAGGCAGAGGTGTATTTATAGTACATATACCACATTTAGCTTATTGTCACCAATCAGATCTAAAGAATACAGAATCAAAGCTAATACTGAGAAATGATACAAGGAAAATCCCAATAACACTTTGCCCGACCCGAGGATCGAACCCAAGACCTTGTGTTCCGCAGTAACGTTTGCAACCACCACACCAACGGGGCAGACAGAGACATTACAAAAGCGTATAATGTGGAGTTGGTAACTATTGTAAATATTGATCTTATTAAACCAATGAAAGAAATAAAGACATCCAGTCGATTTGTCGATTTGAACAGTTTTTGGATTAATGCCACATTATTAAAGTGAGAATATCAGAATTCTAATGTTCTAATTTCCATTTAATCATTTGTTAAAAATTCATTAAAACGTTATAATAATCAATTGTTGAAACGATTTATCCTTTATTTTTAGTAATGGATTTAGATAATTTGTTATATTTTTTAATAATTTATTAATTAATAAACTATACAATCGTGTACAAATGTGTCAGTATTAATGTTAATTTGGTGTGCCGTTTAGATTAATCGCAGAATTATGGAGATTATATACGAATTCATTATATTATTTTGCTTAACTATTAGCTAATGTTATTTACAATGCCTCATTTTTCACACGCGCATTTTTAAATGTGTTTAAATTTACATACCTACTATATATTTAAAGGTAAGTGAAGTAACCGCTAAAATAAGTAATTTAATGCAATATATTATGTTAAGGTTTTTCAAAGCAATTAACGATTTGCTTTATATGCTAACTATTGATTGAGTTGCATGTAATTGACCGATTAAATTAATCATAATTCCAAGTAAAGCTGGCAAAACCACTCTTTGTTACTATTCGGATCTGATGTGAACTGGCTAAGGTGTGCGTGATTAGTAATTATGGGAACATGATTTATAATGGTGGTCATCAGTGACCAATAGTAATAATAGTTTTTAATCAATAAAATACAATCGTTTATTTTTTAGTTTAGTTTACTTTATTTTGTTTATGACTCATCTAAATTTGGGAGGTGTGTTTGTGGTGAAGTATTGGTATACACAGAGAATGAGTTTCCCAAATTTTTAACCCTAAACAGCGGTTGATATTTTATTTGCAACAGCTGCCGCCGGGTAGGCAAATCTCGAGGTGAAAGCTGGATTATGTGTTGTTTGTTTCATAACCATTCCAATCTAATGACAATTTAATCGCTACGAGACTTTGTCTCAGTAGAGGTAGATTTTTCAACCCTTTATAGAATGTACTTACTTGATCATTAATATACAACATTGTTGCATTGAAACAGTATCAGTGTATACTTCCATTTAATATGTTGACCTTTGATTTGTGTTATTTAATTGGCTCAATGATGAAGTTGTCCCCGAACACATCTAGGTAGTATGTACATATTTGCACTGATGCAGGAAGACAATTATATCCATTTTAAAAGATCTTCGTGAACGTTAATAACAGTGTTGGGACATTTTTGCTATCGCGCCAATTGCGTTAAAGTTCACGCAAATAACACAATTACGTGTTAATTATTTTGCGCATTTTTATTAAGAAGTTTTCATTCCAATAATAATTTTATATCAATGTTTTCTTTGTGGTAAAACTTAATGTAGTGTGTCTGGAAGAATTAAAAAGGTTCAATTGACTGTTGAAGTCGTATAATACGGGTTCAATACGGGTTTCAAATACAATTATTAATGTTATTGAACATACATTGGGTACTTATTTCCCTTTACCGTGGATGATAAACAAACGTAAATCAAATACCTGTTTGTTTGCTAAATAGACACGCGACTACGAAGGTGTAGTGAACTGCTTGAACGACTAGACCAACGGGGCTACAGATATGTAAGTGGTTCACCAAGGCTGAACTGATTATAGTCTTCTACTCATAGTCGTGTTATATAACACTTGTTATAACATCAAGCTTTTTACTTTTGCATCTGCACCGATTTTGCTCACACGGTCCATTGTATACGCCATTTCATTAACCTTTGGACACATTACATAAAGCGAAAGCGATTAAATTTGTAGCTACCCCATACATAATATTTATGAATTTTTAAATAACAATTTATATATTTTTTTTCTATAACTAATCAATATTTATTCTGTAATGGTCTTCTCAGAAGGTATGTTGTAGTTGTAGTAGTTCCAAACCGGTGGACAGTACTTCGACTTCATAAATGCCTTACCAGAACCTAAACTGAGTAAGTTATTTAATTATGTCAACTTTAACGGTACCTATAGTGCGACATGTCCGTCCTCCATTCAACCGCCTTCAAGTTATTTTGCAGTTATAAATAGAGCGATTATCCAAATGATAAAACAATATTAAAAAAAAATCAATATTTCTAGAAATATTTTGTAACAGAGTTGGGTCCGAGACCCAATAAGTATCAGCATTCTTGGCTCAGCGAAACGTATCTCGAATCGCTGTCGGCGAATCGGTGTACAATGGAAACGTATTCTAGTAGGTACCTTTTACGTTGCAGCAATTAGGCAAATTGTATTAGCGGCATATGCTACTACCGGTTTAGATTTAAATTGCCATTAGATTAGATGCTTGTATCACATATAGGTAATGCAACAAGTTTGTAATTTTTATGTATGTAACTTCGCCAAACTACGATACGCTTTCACCAAACTATAACATTATAGTTTTAACATAGGTACATAGTTAATAATAGTTTCTTCCTATTTCAAAATTCCACTTCCTGCATGGTTACCTAAGCTACCATTATAATGTGGTATTATATTGAATTATTAGCTATGGCCCGCGGTTTCACCCGTGTAGATTTAATATTTTTTTTAAATTAATAGTAGTCTAAGTCATTCCTACATTAGCTATTTGCCGGTGAAGGACCCGATTAAATTGGTCCAGCCGTTTCGGAAATTATCTGGAACAGACAGACAAACAGAGAAAAAATAAAAAAATAGTTTATTCTATGTTAGTACCTTATATACCTTCATGTGTTTTTAGTCAAAAAGTGTAATTTTGGAACTACAAATAGACACTTTAATTTTATTAACTGCTGTATAGATTAGAAAGAAATACTCCAACATAATATGTAACCGCGGTTGTTTGATTAACATCCTTATTAGGTACAGCAATGAATAGACAATGATGCCCATTAACGGAAACAATTAAATTCACATTGCGAAGGGGCTTATCAAATATTAGTAGAAACAATCTACTGCTATTCGAATTTCCTAAAGAAGATTGCTTCATAATTGTAGAGTTAACGAGGACATGAATGTCGAATGAGTTTTGTGATCGATTTTGAATCCAATGTATTATGAAAATGACAATTGTTTATTCAGCTTCACGACCTTTGTTAACTTCGAAAAATTACCACCAATAATAATACAGCACATTCTAATCTTATTTATATTACGTCAAGACTATTTAAACAAATTGTTTATGCATTCATTTAAGATCTTACGACTCTGCCTGGGGCTATTGCAACTTTGAAACTTTTCTGTGAATTGCATCACACTTTTATATCTATTAATTACTAGTAACCACTTCCACAGGTCAAATTTAGAATAAAAATATGTTAACAATACTGATTTTTTATATAATCAGTAATTTCAAAAAACATCCTGGTGGGATTAATCGCATTCCTAAGTACGGGAATTTGACCAATTGTTTTCGTATCAAATGATTTCATACTTACTTAGCTTAATTTAATATTGGAATATAATTATATTCAGGCAAAACATATAGAAATAGCTAATGAGGAAAATGTGTAATAGTTTAATAAATTAATATGTTGAAGGCATTCAACACTCTTTGCTTTTGGGGTAACTACAATTGTTTTTCTTGGGAGGTTCTTATGTTCGGTCATCGTGTCGTATGATATTTTATTCCAGTTTATCTTTGGGACTCAATCATAAATCTTACATGTTTAATATGTATGGCATCCAAAGATGTAAGAGCAAAAGTTTGCCATGCATATCTATACAGATATATACATATACAGAATACGGTATATACATAACAGATAAATAAAATTGAAGTGTCTGTTTGTAATTACAGAATAGCAACTTTTTACAAAATGCATATGAAATACATAAATGTATACACGATACTAACATAGAAAAACGAATTTATATATTTTTTCTCCGTCTGTCTGTTTGTTACGGTTAATCTCCGTAACGGCTGGACCGATTTTAACGGGACTTTCACTGATATATTGCTAATGTTACAAGGAGTACCATAAGCTTTTTTTCAATTAAAAAAAAAATAAGGGTTTCCGGGGTCAAGAATGAAACTAAGTCTACGCGGCTGAAACCGTGGGACACAGATAGTTCTAAATATTGTCAGCGCCGCTTGTTTGGTGTAGTTGAACCTAATTGCTTATTTTAGGCTCTAGTTTTTCAAACGTACAGCCCTCTGTAGAAGCACATTACACCGAAAAAAACCCTAATTCGTTGTGGTAAATTTATCATCGATTCGGGAAATATGCTCGTCTGAATGGATGCTTATTATTCGGCAGTACCTTTAATAAATCCTGAATTGACTGTGTTTAAACATTATTTCAATGATGTACTTATTCAGAAATACGACTGTTTCTATCAATTGCACAATTAACATACGTATATGTTTTAATGTAGGTACAGTGATTGTACAGGTTAATATATATTTTTTGTCAAAATGACCTCCAAGTATTGCTAATCTAGTGACCGAAGTATTTATCAAGCAATTAGAACAAGCTTGAAATCAATCACGACACAGTCACTTTGGTAACTTAATATTCAATTAATATCAAACAGGTGTGATAGTCGTCCTCCACGCCTGCGCGACACAAGCGAGGTCGCTAAAACATAATTTTCAATTATAAACGTATTAGCGAGCCGGCACCTACGCACATTGTTTCATAGTCCCACTTAACATAGAGGTCGAAACTATTATTATGCTGTCGACAAAAAAATACAATAATAAACTGCTATTGAGGAGATTTGTTGATTAGCCAAATTATTTAATGACCAACAACTTAGGACCTTCAATTTACGACCTCGGCCAGTAGCTTTTTGTTTGACAAACATTGGACACAAACGTTGGCTGGAAGTCAGTTTAGTCGAAGTGGAATGTCTAGATTTGCATTCTGCATAGCCAATTTGTTCAGTTAACTGTCGTGTTATTCTACGCGTTAGATTAAATGTTTTTAAATAAGTCTCTGAGAGTATGGTTGTATATTTTTATGCATTGTGTTATGATGATAATAATTTTCACGGTCGAGTAAAGCCGGGCAGCAGTTGGTCCTTATTATAATAAATTAACAGCGGTGAGCCCTAATGGGCTTCCCGTTCATAATTACACTCCGTGTTGTGAACGAAAGGGTCGTTGGTAAAAAAATCAGCACTCAACAATAAGCAATTTATAAAATGAGTCCGTTTATTAAAGGCACGTTATTACGAATACGTAAATACGGAACATGTAAACACTTTATCCGCCGGCAAATTGAAAACAAAGCTGTTTTTGATTGTTGTGAAAATCAAGTAACAAAAGCAAAAAAGCTGTTTATTAGAAATAATACATACGTTTAGTTGCATAAGTAACATATGAACAAAAAACACAATAAAATATACCAAACATACCTACAATATTAAGATTACAAGTATTATTTATCTACGTGTAACTTACACAAATTGACCTCAACTCTGCTTTATGCTGGTGTTCCTATTGCTTTGTGTAAATTCGGCAAAATTGTCACAATAATATTCACCTTTGACAATTTTACGAGACGGTTAACATATGTGACTGGATTATTTAAAATCAAGTCCGAGTGTAGCCGATAGAAAACATTAGGAATTTATGTCGATCATTACTTTCGTCTAAGATCTAATAAGTAATTAAGGATATATATACCTAGGAGTTATAACCGCTGCCCATTTCTGATCTTCTCATTGTAGACAAATATAAAAGTCTATTCAGACTTTATTTGTTTTAGAGGCTGTACATTTCGAAAATGTGTCGTTCTAAGACTGCTAATGGTATTAGGTACTTGTACACTACCGTTAATTGTTTCATTAAATATTGATGTTCAGAGAGGGTTCTCGTTAAAGATTTATTGCCCTGCGGTTTCACCCGCGTAGATTTAATTTAAATCTCGCGGATTCCTAAAAGTGTATATTTTTAAATAAAAATAGCCTAGGTTACTCTTTGTAATATTAGCTATCTGCCAGTGAAAGTGCCGTTGAAATCGGTCCAACCGTTTTAGAGATTACTCAGATAAATACACAGAGACAAAAATAAAATCGTTTTTTTATGTTAGTACAGTGTATGCTTTCATATGCATTGAGTGAAAAGCTGTTATTTTGGAATTACAAACAGACACTTAAATTTTATTTATCTGTATAGATGTATAGATATGTTGACAAGAGTGGCTTGGCCAGTGGCCACGAGCGCATGGGTGGCAAACCGCAACGCTCCACGCCACTGCACTAATCCTTTACGCGCTCTATAATGAGCACCAGCTAGGGGACCGACGCATTCAAATACTCGAAAAATAAAACGCTTATTTTAATATTTATATAACATAAGAAATTATGTGGAATACCATATCTACAAATAATATTAAAATATGCGTTTGAGCGGGTACAAATGAAATCATTAAATTATCTTAAACCATACCCATAATATAACCCATACCTACATGGATTTGCGCATTGTTACAATGTATAATTAGATTAGGAGAATTACTTTCAAGCCTAATAAAGGAAAGTAATTTAATTTCCTTGATTGTATTATTTCCTTAGCACCACTAAAAAACCCGCAACAGGTATATATCAGCAAATTCAATTAATATTTAAAATTAACAATTGAATCGATAAATTAAACCTGTTTGGCTAATTCGACTTATTCCTGGAAAGTCATAATTATTTTGTATGTAATTAAGAGCAACCGATAAGATTTGAGTCTACATAAGTACATTAGAATAATAAGGACAATAATGGTAATAATAGGTATGATTAGCAATATTCTAAATTAATTAGAATTATATTTCTTATTGAACAATAACATACTAGATATATTATTTGTAAAAGAAGAAATATTTTTTTAACAACCAAATTTATATCTGTGTCTGCGGGAATGGTGCCCAGACAGCTGGCTGCGCTACCTGGCTGGATTTTCAAACTGATCCCTTTGTAAATGGCAAGTTATTGAAAGGATCGAATGGCAACAGAATACCAAGTGCTCATGCGCACTGGTGTAGGTATAGGGCAAGCGACGTCGAAGGAAACGCGACCAGGCATGGTGACCACAAGAAGCCCCGCGAGGGCTTCACCATCTTAATGCACCTTTGAGGTTTATTGAACACTACTCATGCATACTATAGATGTTAGGTAGTCGTTATAAATTGGAAGGGACATCGCCCTGAGTTTATTGACTTTAAATTCTATTTCCAACGATAGTTGATTAAATAACCGGCGATGAGATCGGTTTATGGTAGTAATAGAAACATTAAATAAATATTGTGTTCATATCTATTATACGTTCAATCAAAAATACTTATCATTACGCGGGAACGCTGGTTTTCTGACGAGGTAGATAGAGCGACTTATTTCTACTCGAAACTTAAGAAACTTTTCATATCAACGACATAATAGGTATACTATATTATGATTTACTATTCTTTAATATAGGACTGAGCACCATGTGTGTTAGCATCCCATTATTGAACGACAGTTGTTTGTTGCAAACAGGAGTGAAGGATGACTCGGATGACGTGTCGAGTAAGAGCTGCGGCGGCGATCCTTCAGCTCTGGCCAAGAAGCAGCGGAAAGCCCGGACAGCCTTCACGGACCACCAATTACAAACCCTTGAGAAGTCCTTCGAACGGCAGAAATACCTCAGCGTCCAGGACCGCATGGAGTTGGCTGCCAAACTGGGACTCACCGACACACAGGTCAAGACCTGGTACCAAAATCGGAGGTGAGTTATCATTCCAGAATTTGTTTCCTTCAACGAAACGCTATTTACTCGTGCACTCATATGATTAAGCACAATCATATAAGACCAATATCTTAGAAACGCCAAAGTATAATTAAGTCTATCTAATGTTAAACCACTTTATGAAAGCTGTCGTGATTTTCTATCTCCAATAGTTTAATTAGCTTACTTTACCGACTTCAAAAGACTGTCATGAAAAAGATAATTTCAAAATCATAATGTCCTAATCGTCTGGACAAAATATTAAAGAAGACTTACGATAAAATATACCACTTGTGACTTACGTAAACCAAACAGTATAACTAAGCCATACAAATATCTGGAATACATTTCACTAAGTCCAATAAGTCTATATGACTAATCTATTGGACTTAATATCCATGAAAATGAAGAAAATCGTCTTAGCGTCAGTACTTTGACCGTTTACCACCTACGCTGTAATGGAATTAAAAATAATACGAGTGAAAAAAACACCGGCAAAAGAAAACAATTATCCAACATTTTGACGTGTGGCCCAAATGGAAGCCCATTGGCCCAAAGCTACGAGCGAGAGTTAGCTCCGCTGGTACCATTTTGTACCATTCTCATAGAGAATAGTATCTGCAACAATTAATAGATTAACAACAGAGAATAGAGATAAATACAATTAAAGTTTATAATTTTGTTAGTTTTAAAATACAAGTAAAATCTGTCTGTCATCCAAAATTAATAGCTTTTCACTAAATGCATATAAAATTACGAACGTTATTTACATCAAAAATAATTTTTCAAGTGGTAGTTGTATTAAATGATAGAAATTCTAAAGAATAACTAATTCAGTCATAGGAGTACAATAAAATATATCGTTATTCGTATGCCTTGTGCCATAACGTGACGTCGTGAGAGCGGCGGCAGTAACACAAAGCAGTGCTGAGTCAGCGGTATTATCGAGATGTGCTACTGGCGAGGACGACTATGGTGCACTCGATGGCTTACAAACTATTTATTGTAGACCGATTATTTTTGTATTTAATATAGATAATATATATAGATAAATGTCACTTTAGAGCTGAATGAAATATATATCTATTTGTGGAAATTATGTATAAACTAGGCGTGCGTTAGGAGAGGTAGGTAGATAACTGTATATACAGACATAATAAAACAACCATTTTGCTTTAAAACCAAGTACTTCAAGAATTGAGAGTATTATTACCGCTCAATACATTTATTTACACACATACAAAATATAAATACTTTTTTAAACTAATACTATTTAAACAAACATAAAATTAAGATCTAATCATTAAGCTACGGTTTCGGTAATTTAAATATAAATATAATTTTGTTTTAATATTTAATAACATCAAAAAGTGTTATCGCCGACAGTACCTGGGGCGGCTATTTCAAAAACAAACGTTAGTAATTAGGCTGCCGCCGCGCCGCCGCCGCCGGCCGCGCACCTCTGCTACAAAAAACTACGGTAGCCAAAACCAAACTATACTAATTTTCTATTGATCCGATTCTATCTTTTTAATCAAGGTCGTGCATTTATTAAAACTGTCTATGTAATTTATATTCACTTAAATCGGTATATTTACTACTTTAAAGTTGATTATGAAATGCAGCGTTCAGTAAGTAATCTAGTACTCATATTAATTACTGGTATGTAGGATGCATTTTATTAAAGATAATGCACAGACATTATGAAGCCACACGCCAGTTACCAAAGACACGAAATCACACTTAACCCGTTATTCTAAACCTCAATCGCGATATTTAAATGACAATTATCCTTTGATTTAGTGCCTGTAATGTTTACGTATGGTCAATCAGGAATGAACCAGGATAAAAAATTACGTTACAAACTATTTGTGGTGCTCTAATGTTGGAACACCTGTGTTAAAGCAATGACAAAGCAGGACATCTATGAAGCGTGACGCGAGACGTGAGTGTTCGACCGTCGAGGAGACCGATTGCATTTAAACGATCATAGTCGGCTCCCAGTAGACGTCACCCACCCCGTGTCGCCGGGGCGTCGTCGCCTCGTGGTTTTTGCCTCACTTTTTGTTGATTTTCCATAATATCGGTTAAACTAATGTTTGGGCTTCGATTTTTCGGTTCGTGAAAGGGTGTGAAATCGGAGTTAATTGAAGGATGTAATGGCTTTTGTGTGCGGTCACTTTCTTCTGTTTGTATGCCGACAGTGTCCATCATCCAAAACATAAGATAAGTAAGGTTTTATACTGGTCAACTATTATACACCATGTACCTGTGTATGTATATTTGTATGGTAACTCGGCAAAAAATGATTAACGCTCTTTAACTGATGTGTGCAATTAATTTTAATTACAAGACATGCCGTTTGCGTTTTCAGTAATTATAAATAAAATTAATTACACTCCTACATAAATTCTATTACCTACTTAATTAGTGATTTTTCTGAACACAAATTAAATGAAAACAATTTACATTTTGAGTACCGAAGCGAACATCTTAAAGATATACCAAAGTATAGCCGTTGTGTTCACCCACTGGTTGCCGAACTAACACAAGAATCATTTGTAAAATGGCAAAAAACATGACAAAAACTAGCCATGCATCTGCCTACATATTACGCAACCATTGCTCATTTAGTTTAGTTACAACAAACTGTAATTAGTAGATAAGATTTATGGCTCTCTGCAGTAAGTGTAGCTAAATATGTATAATAGACCTCCATTTTAAAGTTTTTACCTAGCTTCATCCATTGCGGAGTTTGTCCAATGATATTAAAATAACTTCTTACTGTGGAGAATAATGCCAGAGAGTCACGTAGACAAATGGCTACGTGACTCTGGCTAATGGTGGTTGCAAATAAATAATCACAGATGCATAATTAAATTGATATTTTATGGCAAACAATTAAATACAAAATGAGAAGACGAGGGACATTATTTTGGTAATATTGACGACTCGTCGGACTTAGTACTGTTCGGTTAGAACTGTCTTTGCCAAAATTAAATAAGACGCTTGACCGATGAAAGACCCTTGAGTATTTATCGGCTGTAAATATTGCAGGTGATTTACTCGATATTCATAAACGCCTTACCAGTTCTTAGGCTTAATAAATAATTTTCATATTTATATTAATGTTAGATACTTACTATGAAAACGGAGTACTTAATAATGTGTACAGAGGTTTTGAACTACCCATGTAAAATTACTCGCGCTTGAACAACAAATCAATGGTCAGCTCTCAAAGCTCGTGACGATACCCGTACACATTATAAAAGTTATCCTTTTTCATAGTACTTTACGCTCATATCAATATGAAAATTATTTATCACTCTAACATGCATTACGTTGAATAAAGTCCCATAAATAAATAATGGGTTGGTTATTAAATGTATCGATGGGCAAGCCGGTAGCTCAGTGGGCACTCACGTCCATAATGAAGAGGGGACGTGTGAACTGGATCTGTGCAAGTCACTGGCGCGCCGGCGCCTGCGCAGCCTAGTCATTATTGCCGCCCGACGGATATTTTAAGCACTGACTGTTTTAGGTCTCCAGCTAAATATTATTGTGATTCATTTTGATTCGAAGCAAATATTATCGCGGAATATCATGAGTAAATTCTTAGCAATTTTGTTCAAAACAATCCTCAATATTTACATATTTCCGACTTAGTTAATTAGTTACATACCTACATATTAGTTTAAATTACAAGATGCAATTAGGTACCTTAATAAAATCGTTGGCGTTTGAAGTGGAAGTAAAATAAAATACTACCTCTGTGGCCTAGTGATCGCAAAGTGCTGGTTACATTAGGTTCTAGGTTCGACACTAAAATATTAACGCTTGGTGATGGCAATAGGTTCGCCTCCTGTTAAGTACATGGGACTTATATATAACTGGCGAAATGTGGGTGTACTATAAGTACACCTCTGCCAAGCCCTTCAGAGAATACATGCTTGAGCGTTTATATGTGTATTATGTATGTATCAATACTAATACTATAAAGAGAAAAGATTTGTTTGTTTGTATTGATTAGGCTCCGACACTACTAGACCGATCTTTCAGCAATGGATAACTACATCATCAGCGAGTAACAAAGGCTATATTTTATTGCCATACTCCCACGGGAACGGGAACTACGTGGGTAAAACCACGAGACGTCCGCTAGTGTTAAATAAAATAAAATAAATAAATATATAAATAAATATATGCTCACGCGATCCCACAAAGGTCCCCCCAAAGGGGTAAGCAGAGGTGTTGTAACAACAACACCAACATTTCACCGAATTTAATGAATGTGATAACGTGACAGATGGTGAGTCCGTCGCCTACTGAAGCACTATACATACGTCTTTGAATTACTTCTCAGACATACACAGATTTCCTCACGATGTCTTCGTTCACCGTAAAGCACTTGATGAGAAATCCCTGCACATAAGTTTTTAGAAAAACTCATTAGTGCAGGCCCCGATGGGATTCAAACTTGCGTAGCAGGCGACTGCTCGAACCCCGAGGCCAATATTATGTAAAATAATATACTGCACTATAATTAGTGCAATATATTATAATAATTATAATATTATATAATAAGTTTATTATAATAATAAACATGAACTGCAAAAGTGAATTCACTGTAACTATAGACATAACTAGGCTCCTATGAATAATGTATATAGATACATTACAGTTTTGTACTTATAATTCACGGCCGCAATACATCGTTTTGCACAGCAAATTGCAAATTGCTCGAATGCATTTGAAATTGCAACGAATTGAACGCGATCGTTAAAGTTTATAATTCTTTTGCGACTGTTCCGTCGTAAATTCGTAATAGGCTGGGGCTGGCATCGAAACGGCGTTTATCGACGTTTAGTCGGCGGCAACTAGTAATCGCCGACGATTACCTAATGATGCACTCTGTAATGACACACGGACAACACTATAGCCATGTCCTACGACTCTGTATACTTTTTTGTATGATACTTCAGGAATGATATGCTGGATTCACATGCTTGACAAGATGCGCAGAGTGAAATGACAAGATCATTTCACTCTGCGCGTCAAAGTTATTCGATTGAAACCAAATCCAAACGTATATAGTAATCTTTTTATCACCTACTTCGGTACACACACAATGGCAATGTTTTAATACTTATTTGAGAACAATAGTAAAAAGAGACAACGATAAAATAATATAGGTAGGTATATTATTCTAAGAACATGTGTGTTTGAACACTTATCACATCACTCAAGGTGAACATTATTTGTAAGTATCTAATTAAAAATGCCTTACAAACCTTTTTATTAAATTTTTCGCTTCGTCCACATTTAAATGATCTATTGAACAATTCCCACAGTTGACCCGGTAGTTAAATTGTGTTAAACAAATTATTTCACGAGTACGTCGCGCGTCTTGAAAGTAGGCATTGAATACGTAAAACACGACCTAATATTTCATAGTCATTGATATTGAATTCCACACGTGTGTGCACGGCTAATGACATAATACGCAGGTACTACTCGAAACTGGCGTAGCTACCGAGAAACAGGCTAATCGCTTATAGCGAACCCTGCCAAATTACACCTCGCAGGGACACGGGATTCGAACCAAGGACGGTCCGGTCGCGCGGCTTATCATTTAAACCACTAATCATTATACTGCAAATGGCATTTCAGCTTTGGTCGGGTTTTAATAAGCGCATTCCGAGTTAGATTATTGGCAGTCAGTAATTTGCCAACTCTAACGGCCGGTCGTGACGCAACTCCGGCGCACTGCTCGTTTTGCACGACCGACCTGACCGAACATTTGATCACTCATATTATGTGTTTCTTTATGATAAACTAGTCATAATATGCACTGTACATATTGTCATTTCAAATACCGACATTTAGATGAAAATTATTGTTTAATCGAATTCGTTAGGTCAATACCAGTCATATATGCAGAAAAATTACTATCGTGAAATATTCGTTGCTGTAGTACAAATCGATAAGTAAAATGGAGACATATGATTATAAAGTTGCACAAACATAATACCTGTTTATAACAATAAAAGCGCTCAAACTCCAAACAATTCTCATAAGAACCCTCACACGAACATGTTTCTGAAAGTTTGCAAGCAGCGCGTATAAATAACGCTGGATCCAGCTGAAAAAGCGTCGACGGGCGCGGTGGCCGAAGGGCGTAAGCGCTGCCGCGACCTCTTCCGATCGATGAAAGTGCTCTTTGTTTGCCGGATATACAAACCGAATTCGCATCACGTCGTCCAAAAACCCAAATCGAGACAAACAACCTCCCCCTAAGAGAGGTCGTAAGCGAGATCGTTTTACCGGACGATTTTCGTCTCTAGCTTGAAATGCTAAGGCAGGTTTTCGGATGGGGCTTTCTCGAACAACAATTGAATCAGTTCACGCAGCATCAAATCACTAAACCACTGGGCGGAGCGTACTCAGACTCCGCCGGGGGACGCGCGACAGAGACGGAAGAAACCCGCTCTTGTAACCGTACTCATAAGTTAGACAGAGATAATTATATTGGTCCGTTGAATGAGTCAACTTGAGATAGAAGTCTAAATTTAAGTGCGCACCAAGAGCTTTTTATCCGTGGCCCGCGGCGGCTATAAAAAGAATAGTGTCACTGAGCAGATTGCTCCTCATTCAGCACTTGACAATTAAATAAGTGCTCTTGAGTGACGTGCCGTAAGAACACCCGTCATAATAATATGATTTATGAGCGAGCAACCGCTTTCTATCGATCAATTGTCAGCTACCGATAATTAAGGTATGCTATTTAAATTAAGCACTAGTTCAATTCGACTTAAATGACTACTTGATAAAGATTATATTAAAACAATGTAGCTTATTAACGTATGATAATACGTTGATGTGACTGACTATACATATAGGTAGATAATGCTTTCATTATATTTAAATGTAATAAATAAATGCATTAAGTAATCAATATTATCTCTTCTGTGAACAATCGTGTGAAAAATACTTTAATAACAGAAGGCACAGACATGTTCCCATTAATGGAAAATACGCTCAGAGCTAATAAATCATATAATGGAAGACGTGTAACAGAATACGCGGACTCCCCCTAATTTACATTTAATAAAATTAAATGATCCATTTATAGAAATTAATTAACGAGGTGGCCAGTGAAGCGACAGCTCCGGGACGCGCACAATACACTAATAATACCAACGACGATGCGCCGATATAACAACACCCCACGAATTAATAAAAACCTCACTCAATGACAATAACCAACCACTTTGGAACTAATCGAGGACTCGCGAACCAAATTAAATTAAATTTTCAAACAGGGGATGTATTTATTGTTCCGTTTGTGGTACTTCAAAAATATTTTTTCAATTTTGTGTCCATTGAAATGATGCTTTGCAAATTGAGGAATTAATACAAATGATAGTTGCCAATCGGATAATTTGCTAATAATATTAGGTTTGTACTAAATCGTATGAATGTTTTTATACCTGATGGATTTTGTAACGTAAGAGAGAAATGTAGAAGAGTTTGCGAGAAAGTCAACTTGTAAAAGAAAAAAGTACTAAGAAAAGTGCTACGTGCACGGATAATATACTAAAAGATATTAGAATTATTATTAAAAGAAATACTAAAAGAATAATGGTAAAGGAAAAAAATCAAGTGCGCTATGATCAAAAAAAAGGAAAAGGGCAGGTGGTTGAATACTTAAGTATGAAACGGTTGATAATTTTGTATTAACAAGAGAAGCGAGTCTAGGTACATTAGGGGCTGTAGTAATTATCATGTTAAACCTCAGAGTTATGGTACATCTAACATCGTGTACCAGTAGGTATAATTGAAAGCAGAACTGTCTCGTCCCCAGCAGTAATAAACGTAATTTATAGAGCTCACCCTTTCCCAACTAAATCAAATAAATCAAATTAAAGCACTCGACCGCGCTCCAGTGAACACGCGAGTGCCCAAGACGTTTTGTCAAATTTATTATTTTATTTATATTTTTTATTAGTCGTTTCATTGCGGCATCTTCATTGTTATCTCGAGTGGTCTGTGACAAATTTGATGACTGCTGGGGTCACAAGCTGCGTAGGGTTGGTGATCTATGGCAATAGCGAACTATGGCTGGGGTTGTAAACGATAGTTTAGATAATTTTAGAGCCGATTTGAGTTTCTAATGTGGCATAAATCGTTTTTATGTAATTTCTTGTGGGATTCGCGAAACCGTCACATGCGATTTATTTGATATACTAATGGACCGTAATGCTATTGTTCAATGTAACTTAAAAAAGTAAAGATATTTTATGAAGGTAGTTTTTGGAAGCTTTTGCCAACACATTTTATTTTGTGCCCAGTTATTACAACTAAGTATACGAATATTGTTTTAAAGCGAATATTGTTCTTTGTTAACAGAACGAAATGGAAGCGCCAAACTGCTGTAGGCCTGGAACTACTAGCAGAAGCAGGTAACTATGCCGCCTTCCAGCGGTTGTACGGCGGCTACTGGGCTGGCGTGCCTGCCTACCCAGCGCAGCCAGCGCAGGGAGCAGCAGATCTGTACTACCGACAAGCAGCAGCTTCTGCTGCTGCCGCTGCCTCTGCCTCAGCAAACACTCTGCAGAAACCGCTGCCATATCGGTAAGGAACCTTGGAGCATCTATAGCATACTATCTTTGCAGATAACCTTATTGTTACAAAATGTTCTAATGGTCATTAATGTGATCTCCAACTCTATAAAATGTTTATTAGACTTTAATATTGTAGCGAATTGTGTACCCATTAGTAACATACCCTCCCTTACAAACAGGTTATATCCAGGCGCGTCGCTGGGTGGTGTGCCGCCTCTAGGCCTGGGTCTGCCCGGTCCGTCGGCACACCTCGGTTCTCTGGGTGCGCCGGCGCTGGGCGCGCTGGGCTATTACGCGCATGCGCGACGGACGCCGTCCCCTGACGTGGACCCCGGAAGCCACACGCCCCGGCCGCGCTCTCCCCGTGACCCCTCCCCCGACAGGCGTTCCGATGATGAAGATGATGACGAACCTATACACGTCTAAACTGTGACTAAAATACGAAATTGACTATTAAAAGTGAAAAACTAAAGTGAACTTAGATAAGGTAGACTTAAAAACTAAAAAGAAACCACTTCATCTCGGTTCGGAGACCCCAGGTGGCTTCAATCTCCAGTGACTGTAGGCGTATTCGTTGATGTTTCCGTTTCGCACTTCAAATGGGACTTTACTCACTGATTCTTCTTGTACTCGTGAGGTGTGGACACTTCTGTCCAAAATATGTGATATTATAAGCCCAGATATAAGTACGTGTATAATAATTGATGTTAAATTAAGTACGTATTAATTAGCTGCTAGGAACACAAGCTTTGTAAGTGACTATAGTTAGATAAAATTGAATGTTCCGTTGCTGATGTTAATTTAATAATTAATATGTTCCCCGTGTGGAACGATCCTCACTCCTTCAGTGTCGGCATTGAGCACGGCATAACTAAAAGATAGAAAACTTCGAATATTTTGTTTAATAATTTTATAACGACCTTGATATTTGTTTTTCGACATCTAAAACACATTATTGCAACATTCAAATGTCATCATAAAATTACGACACTGAAGCTTAATTTGTATAATATTAGTGATTAAATGTATAGTCGATTATAAACAAATCGACTTACCTTTGTGCAAATAAACTGTATAATATTATTATATAAATACTACATAATTATTCCTATACGATGTACTTATGTATTGTTAGTATAAAATACACGATTTAAAAGTATTATATTATATGTATGTAATAAAGTACCGTATGCTAATGAAATATAAAATATGACGATGTAATAAACAATCTGAGATGCGACATTCTATGTCCTATAGATTTTGTGGTGTTTTGTAATTAAAATGTTGTCAATTAAAACATAACATTTGTTTTACTTCATTGCAATCTCATACCATTGTTTAATTTATATATTTATGCTAATTTTACAATTGTAAGAGGATGAAAAACAAAAAGAAATATTTTTTTGGGCAGTTTTTTTTTCATTAAAAAACAATGCACAGAAGCAAATTGGTTTCAATTTCAGACTTGATTATGGTTATAAGTATGAGAGACTTGAGTATCAATATCGATAGACTAGATCAATATCTGTGTCAATATCGTTACATGTGTCGTTACATATGTAACGATACCTGTATATCTATGAATTTTAAGTCCGTGCGAGAGTACAGAGCTCGGGTTCACTTCACTCTTGATTGACTGTCTATGTTCCAGTCCAATTTGACTTTAGTAAACACGTTCGTAAGTCAATTACGACGAGTGCCTAAGTACGATATCTTCTATCACTTTCCAAGGCTTGTTCTTTGAAATTATGGCCAAAGTAAAAATAAACTATGAAAAATAAATTGGCTAAATGACGGAACGCATAAAACACAACAAAATTAGATGCATAGGTAGAAAAGGTATATACATACTTAGATTGAGTAGAATCAGTTATCTAATCGGGGCTGGTGGCCTACCTATATTATCGTTATAGAAGTGTCGTCTTCCTATCTTGCTAACGTTTGATTTTTGTATCACAAAATGAAACGTCAAAGCTATGAAGTTCTTAATACGGTCTGCTTACACCAATGATGGTAGCCCCTAGTTCTACGCAATTATTTGCGAATAGGGCCATCACTACCATAGTCACAGACTTGATAAAATCAGACTGTCAGCAATGGTTTTCGAAGCCCTTTACAAGTGTAATAACACTAATAAGCTTTAAAAGTAAAAATAATCAACGCTGTGTCCTTTCACGATTCAGATAAGATAAAGGTAACGTAATAGATCCAGTTCGCTTGTGCACTTTATTATTAAAATGTTAAATACCTAAGCTGTCTTGTTTTTGCATGAGCGCAATATACCATGGCACTGCGGCGAGTAGTGCTGGCAGCAATAAAAAGTAAAAAATCTAAATTAAAATGCATTAAATGTATCCTAAATAGGTGTAACAAACACCGAGCATTGGTGGCGCGGCAGCGGCTAACTCCGACTTGTCACGCCACCGGCCGCATGCTGCCTGCTCGTGTTAAATTGTCTGTGCTATCTCTATTTGCAGCAGCGGTTCCGTTAACTCACCAATGCATATGTTAACGGTAGATATAACATTTTGCATTACTTGCGATTGTATTATGTTTGCGTAAGGTATCCTTATTATTATGCTAGTTGTTTGTAATTACAGACTACAAGCGCTGAATTATTTTCAGTACAATTCACTTTTACTCGTAGTTTTTATTGCAGGTTTTCATTTGGTGTCAGTAAGGAGTTCATAGTCGCACATAAAAAATTAAACAATATATAAAATGTAAGTTTAGCATCGTGTAGGCACGTCGTTAGCGACACAAATAATTTGGGCAATAGAAGCATTACATGTTGAGCAGTCACGGTCGTCAGAGGCGCTATATAAAACAACTTGTCCCCGCGCGTGTTTACAACCACCCCACGAATTTCGGGGGAGGCTTTCTTTGATTTCCTACGAAACATTTTTAGCGGACATAAAACCTATTTAAAAAGCAATCAGTCAGGGGCGCTGATTGCGCGCGGGGCACGCCACGGCGCACAAAACGGAGCAATTAACAGCGCCCCCACCCACCCGAGTCCGGTCCTGCTGATCTAATCGCAAAACGATCGTTTTCTAGAATCGCCTCTACAAACTATTGCGTGCCGTGACGGTCAGAGGTTACAATGCCACTCAATAACAATAGCTTTACTACAAACTTAACCAGAAACGCAAAGTTATGTAACACATTATACAGCCACTTCAATTCCGCGTACGATTGTACACCTTACTGAGCGAAACCTCTTTCGAAATTAATAGATAATTCTGCTCAAGTCCATTCTCTGTAACACACCTTTCACCATTTAAAATGTACAATTAGCTGTAAGTGTTCACAAACAGAAGTAAAGATCCGTCTGTGCGATTAAAGTTATGTAAAACACTCTACGTTTACTAGATTTACTGCTTTTCCACGATACAGGAACTCTAGTGCGAAGATATAACGAAGAAAAAATATACACAGCAAATATGTTTTAAAATCATGATGACGTGGGGGCCTACCATCATCGAGGAAATTGCTGGGTGCCAGTTTTTTTAATGTGAATGACTATAAATCAGTATAATGTGAAGTTTATGTATGTAAACACTCACTTTATTATCACTTCACACCTGCTTTATCGATTCCCGGGTAGAATCACTGATGTGTTAAGTAGATATGTAGTAGCCGTACATCTCGCCGATACATTGAGATTGAAGTCCCTATACATAAGTAACTAAGTACGTATTTGTACGATGAGTGCGGATAAATACGCATTTAATATCTATACGGATAAATAAAATTGAAGTGTTTATTTGTAATTCTAAAATAACAGCTTTTCACTAAATGCATATGAATGTAAGTACATTCGGTACTGGACTAAATAAAACAATTAAAAAAAATCTCTGTCTGTCTGTTTGTTCCGGCTAATCTCCGAAACGGCTGAACAGTTTTTAGCGGGACTTTCACTGGCAGATAGCTGATGTTTCAAGGAGTACTGTAGGCTACTTTTATTTAAAAAACTAAATAGGGTTCCGCGAGTAAGTAGGGTGAAACGACAGAGCACACTAGAGCTAGTAAACAATAAAGTTGTATACAAAGAGCATGCAGCGTACGCCACACAACAAGCAGACGTCCAGCCGTACCAGGGTGAGATTAATATGCATGTTGGTTAAACGCTGCTTAATCACAACCAGCACGAATACTTCTTGCACTCCAATGAAATACATACTTTCTGTTTGAAATGAATACTTGTGACTTATAGCAATTACACAGAACCTGACAGGGACAAGGGTGATTTCTGGCCCACTTCAAAGAAACACGACGAGTTTTGATTTCATTTTACGTTTGTAGACGAATGACTCGAAAACGGCTTAACCGATTTGGATAGTTTGCTGTGGCAAGGAAGTTCCAAATGTGGTTCCATATTTTTTTGCAGGGTACAACTGACCGTTTTTTATGAAATTGGAAAATACTTGTCAAAATGAGTCACATTCGACGACTTTTCATGGATATTCCGAGATCTGTAGGTAAGGTATTTTTTGGGGTGGTCACCCTTATCATTTAGGGGTATGAAAAATAAATGTTGGCCGATTCTCAGACCTATTCGATCCGCACACAAAATTTCATACAAATCGGTCCAGCCGTTTCGGAGGAGTACGGTAACTAACATTGTGACATGGAATTTTATATATTCATATTCATATATTTTATTGCAATTATTTAGACTAGCTGTGCCGGCAAACGTTGTATTGCCATATTTTTTTGTGGGGTGGACTACCCCTAACATTTAGGGGGATGAAAAATAGATGTTAGCCGATTCTCATAGATACCCGTTAAGCACAAAAAATTTCATCAAAATCGGTCAAGCCGTTTCGGAGGAGTATGGCAACGAAAACTGTGACACGAGAATTTTATATATTAGATTTTATGTGGCTGAATGCGGTTATTATTTTTTTGTAAATAATATTGTTTATTACATAAATGTCTGACGTGTTGCTCGCACCTGGGTTACTTATCGTATACAAAGGTGTAGACTATGCAATTTTATTTTGCTATGATGTTGCTTAGTTGTTTATTTGTTTATTTGAAAATGAATGATATATCATTGTAGTCATACATAATTGGCAATACTGACAACAATTATTGAATACTAGCTGGTGCCCGAGACTCCGTCTCACATAAATGGTGACAAATTCCAGCGTTGCACGTCTGTACCTAAACAAACAAGGAACTATTTCCACGGTTTCCACGGACATAAAACGTATAAAATAGGAACATAAAACACAATTAAATATTATTCAACTGTTCATTAAGAGCAATGTAACACGTGTTATAAAAACGAAGATATGGTCAGTTTGCTAAACGACTTCCTAACATTGCATTGTTGGTGCCGTTAAAAGATTGTTTAATTGAGTGAATTATGGTCTTCAGTTTCCTCAATTCGCATACCTATTTCACATTAACGGCCGCACACTAATGTTTCCTACGGTTTGCGTAAGTTACATAACGCAAAATATGTTTTCCTAAAGTAATTACTAATTTTACAACTGCAATTTGTATTGTTACACATTATATATGCAAATTTCAAAATACAAATAGGTTGGTAATAGACAATTTGTATAATGTTGATGCGCGATGATAATATTCTATCGTGAATGTGTTAGGCAATATTGTATTAAATACATACATACATATTAGGCAGAGATACTGTAATAACAACACCCACTCTTCACCGAATATGATTAAGTGCTAACGTGTCAGAGGGTGAATCCATCGCCGACATATGCACAGACATATGCACGTTTCCTCACGATGTTTTCCTTCACCGTAAAGCACGTGCTGTGAAATCACTGCACATGAGTTTTTAGAAACCTTAATGATACAGGCCCCGCTGGGATTCGAACAAGGCCACCGCGGCTCTTAATTTATTGATTACTTATTCTTTTGAAGACAATAATATTTCTGAAAAAACAACGCGTTGATGTCTTTTCAATTGGATATTGAAAAAAAGGCATTGATTTAGTTCACTATAGATTTCAGTATTGCAATAATATTTTAATGGTGTATTTCCCTTCTATTGAATAATATAATTTGCTCTAGCAACATTTATAGATTGTCGAGGAAATATCAAAATAGTAGCATTATGTTTTTTGTTTACTTTAATCGATAAATAACACCTTGATAAGTGATAATATGTATCGATTACTCACAACCAGCCCTAGACCACGTGGCCTAGGGGAACTATTTGTTACTGCTACTTTTTACGGGTATATGTACACATACATAGTTGTACGATGACTTAATATAATGTATATTGTATCGATGAAATGTACAAGATGCCTGGCTGACATTCTTGACGGTTCTTTTTAGAAGGTTAGTTTCCGAGTCGGTCGTATATTTTTGACATAATTAAGGGCCTTGCCAGGGCCTAAACTGAATAAATATTTTTTATTCTCGTTTTCATTCAAGAGAGGTTATGGACTCGGCTCAGTACATTAACAATGAAAAAAAATTTCAAGAAATATTTTTTGTCAATCTAGGCATACAAACTGGGGCAAAGGCGATTTTTTATAGAGGAACAAAGTTAAATGGGGCCGAGGAATTTAAAGATCCTTAAATATTATTACCTTAAGAACTGGTGCCGCCGTCAGGAGTTTTGAGCGCGGGTCTTGAATGCGCAGTAGTCATTTCCGCGCGGCAGTTAGCCTCACCATTTTGGCCGAGCAATCAAAACTTGTGACAGAACCTGTACAGTTGACAATGCTTCAGCAGCGAAGGGAGGGGAGTGAGGGTCCTTAACATCAGGCAGACTATACGCTTGTTTACTATCTTTGTAGAATTTTATAACATTCCAAACACATGGCTCTTTCTTTATGAGTATGGAACGTTTGACCGTAGCGTGACAAGCGACACCTTAACCTAAAGACCGTTTTTATTTATCTGAACCAGTAAATAGCATGTAAAATAGCAACAAAACTGTAAAGTACATATTATTGTTTGTGCTATTTACTGGTTTATATTATAAAGCAAGCGATTAACGTTTAGCAGTGAGTCAATGAGCGCCGGCGCACCTGTCCTATGTAGATCTGTATCTACTTCCGCTCCCGCGACGTAATTACTCATTATAGCTGATTCTAACCTCTCTGTCCACCACCCCGATGGTCACCAAACTCGCTATTTAACACAAATAATAATAATAGGTATATTTTACGTCAACTGACTAGCACGACTAGGACGCTCTCAGATAATAATAATTGTAATAATTTATATTCATTAGTTGATTGCTTCCATATTTGTTTTGAAAATTTTACATTTATTTTTTATCTTTAGCGTAAATACTTATTATTACTAACAAATATTGCAATACAAAGCTTGTTGTACATAATTATTAAGTGGAAAAACATTTTAAAAATAAACTTTTAAAAATACATTTTATATTTTTCATATCTGCGTAACATTTATTTCGCGTAATTTCTTCCTCCTTTGTACCCAAAGGTTGTCTGTGAGAGGTCGCTCTAGCGATACATCCGCCTTTTGTACCCTTACATTTTAAGATCTTTACTTTTGCTCTATATTTTCTCATATAAATAATTAAATCAATAAGTATTTTTGTCTCGTGTTATTCTATTTAAAAACCCATCAGTAAATAAATTGAAACTAAAATTATTTATATCTTTAGCAGAGGAATGCACACTTTCACCAGACATTACAGGGTAAAGGTAACTCATGGTTTGACATCACTGTACATACAATTTTATAAAATGAATTAGGGAAATTGGAATTCAAACAATATGAGCCAAAAAATCGCGATATATTGTTGCAAAAAAACACTTTTGCAAATTCACACAATTTGTATGAGTGTACTCAGATATAGCATAGGACAGGAAGCTAGTTACAAAATATATTGATAACATAGTTAGCAAAACGTGAAAGTAGTCGAGCTGCATTTGTTCGAAGCGGATTGGTATAATAATATTAATGTGAATTTGCATATTAATTATATGCACTAGCGCGAATGCACCTAATGGAACCAATTAAAACGTTTAAACTATTCATATTGTATGCAGTTAATGTATTAACTCGGACGTAATGTTCTAATTTTCAACGTGACTGTACTCTCAGGCATCGAAAATGAGTATTAAATGCATTTAACATTGCAATGCAATAATGCGGTAGCATTTAAAAACGAGTCAATTGTAATGCGCAGTTGTTGGATTATAGCAATAATTAAAGTATTGTATAGAAACAGGTGTTACGTAAAATAGTAAAAGTGGTATTTATATTAATTTTTCAATGTTTTATAACTTTTTGTAATATATACAAATACTACGTGTATCCCGCCGTTGCTCGTTTTTTTGTGCCTGTGTTGTTAGAAAATCAACGATTTGATTGTTTGCATAGTTGAAAATGTTGGATACGGTGATGATATTGACATGTTTTTTTTTTTGCCAATCTTGAGTTGGGAGTGTTATACCTTAGAATGCTCTTTTAGAATTGGATAACGAGAATGACGACTGACAAATGAACTTTCCCAGGTATTGTGTTAAATAATGATAATACGAATATGGTATACGAATATTTGTAGCTATTATAATCATCAATACAATTTTATATATATGAAAGGATTTTGGGCATTCTTTCGCATTTATTTAAATCAAATTTATAATTCATATTAAACTAAATACTGTAATTATTAAAACATTTATCGAAATTATAATAAAACTTCATAAAAAAACATCTATTCGTGAAACTGTTGGATGTGAATAAAATAAAATGTAACATAAGGTAATTTGATGACGATTTCGCAGTTGAAGCAAATTAAAGCGAGTCCAACGTAATTTTGCGGTGCACGCCATATTCCCTGTTGTACTTAGTTTAAATGCATAGATAAAAGTGTCTCGCCATTAAGATACGTAATTGAGCAGCGAGCGCGATTTGAATAGCAAAGCGTACTTTTATTTTACACGAACGCGATGCCGATACTATCCAGCGGTAATTAAGCGTACCATTTAGTTCGCTCGTAAACGATCCCACGTTTGCTTAAAACGCTACTCATTAATATTATAAGTGCCGTCACGAGTTGTGAGTGCTCAGCGAATATAATAAAACTAGCTATGCCTTGCGGTTTCACCCGCGTATACTAAATTTCAACGGTAGCCCGCGGAACTAAAATGTTTTTTTTATAAAAGTACCCGAATGATACCTCTTATAATATTAGCTATCTGCCAGTAAAAGTCCCATTGAAATTGGACCAGCCGTTTTAGAGTTTAGTCGGAATAAACAGACAGACACAGGCGAACAGACAGACAGAAAAACAAATTGTTTTTTTATGTAAGTACCGTATATTTTGGAATTACAAACAGGACACTTCAATTTCATTTATCTGTACAGTCGTATAGATAATAAAAAAAATGCCAGCGCTCATAACATGAATATTGCGCATAAACATGAATATGGCCAGTGCTCATGACAGCACTTAATATCCAGTACATTATTAACATAAGTTAGATTAGAGTTAATATTTATTATTCAGTAGATTTTTCCAGTTTTTCGGCCGCGTGGGTCCAACCTGAAAATCTAGTGTAGGTAGGTATAATATATTAGATATTTTTTTTTTCTATTTAATTCCGAAGGTAATCTGCTGCATTCAAAATTTCATAAATTTTCCTATTGCAGTGTTAAAACCCGTTCTTTTACCGCATTGTATTATGTATCTTTATATATATTGTATATTGTATCTTTAAACAGGTCAATTCCGTCACTATTTAAATGTGATTTAAAATATAAAAACTTTGGAATTATACGTATATATAAATGTTGCATTACGATGTCTGTAATTTATAGATATTTCCTTGTATTTCAATTGGAGTGTAATTATCAACGGTGTGGTTTAAAACCACTGTGACTAGCGACCGGCGACCAGCGACTAGCGACCGACGACCGGCGGGCGACCAGTGGCGCGCAGTATGGGAGCGATGTTATCGCGCGACCACTGGGTAATTAGTCGTTTCATTTTAGTCGCCGCGTTCTGACCGACACGATAACTGGACTGCACGCTTTGTATGCACTTTTTTGTAATTAATTTCCCAGTATCGATTGATACGTAGTGTATTATCACACAGGTTGATTGTTTGAATGCAAGTAGCTTTTTGATGACATGTTTTGTAACGTTTTATTAGTGATGTTTGTTTAGCCTTTTTGTTTAGAGATTACATATAGTAAAATAGTCCGTTCTAAATAAAAAATAAAACTACATTTCAAGCAATGGAGAATATTAAGCGTTAAAAAAAGCTGTCATAAAAAAATTAAACCACAGACTCTGTTAAGACAATGGTTGCAATATCCTCCTGTCCTCATCTCATGACATTTTGGAGTCGCCGATACAATCCTAAGCCTAAAATAGTTGTTTCTTTTAAACCTAAAATTTGTATAAAGACGGTCTAATCACTAATCAGAGTATATATTCATAGAAGGTTCATATATGGAAACACATATATATATATATATATATATATATATATATATATATATATATATATATATATATATATATATATATATATATATATATATATATGTTTACGTATTATTCTTAGACCTGCCGAATATACTCAAAAAAACTGTCAAAGCGAAGAGTTTTGTTACAAACACTGTGACACGAGTATTTTATGTAATAGATTGCATTTCTAATTTCTTATATATTTTCATAGAAAATTATCAACCGAGTGATCCAATGTGTGAGTGATGTAAGAACTGTTCCAGTCTAGCTATTCTGTTATTATCATTTGATCCACTATGTCTATGCAACTCAAATCTCAAATTGAATCTAAACGTAGAATATGATTATGTAATTATGACGACGTATCTATGAAGGTATTACAATGGTGTTTCACGTTACGTATACTCGCTGTCACAAAGGGACATCGTTTATGGCGATTATTTTATTATTAGCCTTGGTGTTCTAAAACCACAGTAGTACCATGAGCGCATACCATTTGACAAGCAAATTGGATAATGCACGGGAAACGCGGTCGAAGGCATTGTTCTGCCAGAGTCGCGCGATTGTCAGCGCTTTTCGGATTTTAATCAGCCATTTTGTGAAATTATATAAATGAAATGGACGTTTCGCGGTTAGCTGCCCCCGAGCACCTGGCAAGCCTCGCGCATTTTGTTTCTATTATGCAAGTTAATTAGCTACAACGACTAAATTGGTTTATATTTAATGAAAACATTTTTCATATTTATATTTGCAGAGATATTGTAGTAAAAAAAAAGGGATTGTAGGGTGACCACAAACTTTATAGAAAATTTAAGAATATATGACTAGTAATCACTTCATGAAATACAAATATGCATTTTTATGTAAATGTTTGAACTTTACCAAATGACGCATAGAGCTCTGTTGTTTGATAGCGTTCGTGTAAAAAAAGAAGTCCAGTAAACATCCATTATGCGGCTAAGTTGTGTTGGTAATGAGTGCGCGATATCGGGCGTTTTGTAGCGCGTAATCGCGATGTTATCGGCGCCCCTCACCGCCACCACCACATAATAACAACACAGAAAGGCGGCTTCCTATATTGGTCGAAACTTGACTCATGCACTATTAATAAATAATTTAGGACACTATCACATTACATATTCCCAAACTAAACAGATATTGTATGATAGGTACACCAGACAGTGATAGATAAAACATAAAATGTTTAGCTTGCAGCAAAAAATTAACCCATGCTACTTGGCGTAGCAGTGAGCTTAGATACACCAACCACTAGACCAACGCTGTGGTCAAAAATTGACGTGCGGTGATCTTGGATTAAATCGGGTTAATTTAAAGCGAGCAGTTTGTAGCCCTGAGTCGATGTGTGCGCCAATAACCGCCATTATATGTGAGCTGGCCTGTTGGTTGTTTTTATTGAGTGCCACCACGGCCGGACCCGCGCCCGCGGCCTCACCGGACCGTAGCCCCCTCCGGACTCTCGCACCACTGCTCCACTGCCCGTTCAACTCCAAGCTAGCGACAACTGACGTCATACCTTTTTGCTACTTATCATTATTAATTAGCAGTTGATTTTCTCTTGGAGACTGCATGAGATTTTCGCTAATATGGTCCAATCAGAAGTAAATTCTCATAGGTCTTACTGGCGACTGAAAGAAGAGTTGGGCTAGACTAATTGGCGCGGTGGTCTACTGTACTGTAATACTCAAGGTACAATTGGGTTTATTTTTATACGTTACCTATTCCCTACATTCTTACTGATATGAGGTAGGTATCCAAAGTAGACTAAATCAACTTGGTACCGATTCTATAGCCAGATTTCATGTTCTGCAAATAAAATATGTCACAGTTACTAACAACCTGCGTATTACCTTTCTAAAAGTAAACTAAAACGTTATTATTGATAAGCCTGATAGGCATTTTAAAGAAACAAGAACAATGGTTCTCCCTACTAATTTACCCGTCATAATTATCATACAAACAGGTTTAATTCTTAGCTCTGCGTTCACGCATCAAAGTTTTAAATTATGAATAATGAACTTGGATTTTAAGCTTCGTTACGTCTTGTCAGATAAGCGAGCTTTTGTCCAGAGAATGAGCTTCGTAAAAACTGATCATAATTACCGTGTGGGGCATAATTAGTTAACGATATTACTTTAAATTTATTTAGTTAACACGCTAAATATATACAATTATTCAAGTAAGTGTAATAAAATGTATAATTATTTTTCATTGCACGTTCATTTGCAAATAATAGGGTAAGAAATATTTTGGTATAATCTAGAATAAACTCTAGAAAAACCAACCAAGAATAAAATAAAAGTAGGTTTCTGTCTTCGAGTTATATATGAAAAATGCGACAGCCAGACATGTAGCTTTTCTGAAGACGGATTTATCACACATATACCATAGACCAGAGTGCCTGGTGCGAGTTTTACACTGCCGCCATCACAAGTCACCGCGTTCACGTAAATGCAGATTTGTATAGGATCGAAACTGCACCATCTGTCGGCCCACTGATGGCACTATTTTGATTCCATACAAATCTGCGTTTAGGTCAACGCGTTAATTTGTGACGGCGATTTAAAGAAAACTCGCTAGGCCCTCAGAATTAACAAGTACTATATGAAATTATTTTTGCTAGCGACATTCAGTTGAATGTATAAGAGTATTCATTGGTATCTAAGACAACTGTTTTATGTATGACTAGAACATCAGTTCTTGCATTATCATCTGGAATATGCAATCCTCTCTTAGACCAATAACGTGGACCATAATTATTCTGAATATGACGTTAATTTTCTAATTAGATTTCGTGAGAAAACTAAAGTAAACCTAAAAAGTAAGTAATTATATTAGCGTCATCTTAATCGCGGCGAGCGTGTCACCCCAGTATGTGTATCACTAATTGTGGCGTCCGGTGGAAGTGGCCAGTTCCGAGTGTCAGGTGACGCTGTGCACCTGTGTGCGACGCTTTGTCACACACACATGCATCTACAGGGGAATTGTTTTCCAACTAGAAATTGTGCATCGACACGGGACAGTCAAGTTCACAAACAAAATAAGTGACAGATGTATTTGGATCTAAATAATATATTTAAGCTTTCCATTGCTTGCTACTGTAGTATTGATTTGTTTTCAAATGTCTTAGTAAACAATTAAACAATATTGGAGATTGATTAACATTAGTTTTAAGATACTAGAATATCTGCCAACACTGAAATGTAAAATATATTAAATGTAGAGCGACTGCATATAAATCTCAATTTTAACTTAATTTTGGTTATAACTGTACTAAATATGAGTCGGTGTGTCACTTACATACACACTACGATATGTTACAACATGCACGAACACTACAATATTGTAGCCTGGTGTCTGTTGGTAATTAGCTGGTCTTTGATTCCACGATTACGACCACAATTCACTTTTATTATCGCCACATTCATAATATAATTATGCCCTCCGAACACAAAGTTTTTAATGTGTGAATTAAGAAATAGGTAAAATATTTAAAAATATAATTATGATACGTCTACATAATGACACAAAATATGGTCATAAAACAATCTTTAATAATGAAATAAAGTATAGTAAAACAACATATTACGTAATCTATACACACCCTTATAACAAACCCTGTAAATTATAAATAAACCTCCTTTATCACTAATAAATTGTTACAAATATCACCTTAAAAGTTTTCCTACCTATTTACGTATATGTGCAATATGAAATATTTACAATTAATAGTAAGCGAAAAGACCTACTTTACTGCATAGTAAGTTGCCTTAATTAATTTACAGTATGTAATATTCGTTTGGTCATTTATCAAAATCACATGAGTGACGTTCATAAAAATGAAACGTTACGAGTTAAGGGCAAGAAATGTCGTGAGCTAATGTGTCCAGCGTGCGGCAGCTTCGCATTTTGTTCCTTTCTCCCCCATAATTACGTAATTAGTGTCGATGAATTGGAAATGCATTTACGTTGTGGTCCCTTTTGTCCGTACTCGCCAGTCTGCGCCCGCGACTATAGTTTAATGCGACAGCTGTTGCAACTTTCCCGGTTCACTATTGCAACTTTAACTTTTTACATAAACGATCTAACGTTACAATGTTGCGATGGATTTTTTATTTACTGACTAGCTGTGCCCTGCGGTTTCACACGCGTAGTTTTAATTTGATTCCCGTGGAACCCTAAATGTGTTTTTTTTGAATAAAAGTAGTTTGAGTTACTCCTTCTAACATTAGCTGTCTGCCCGTGAAAGTCCCGCTAAAATAGGTCCAACCGTTTCAGAGATTACCCGGAACAAACAGACAGACAGATTTTTTTTTATAACCGTCACGTATAAGCTTTCATATGCATTTAGTAAAAAGCTGTTATTTTAAAATTACAAACAGACACTTCAATTTTATTTATGTGTATAGATGTATAGATAGATTAGTATTCATTGCAATTTGTAATTTAGCAGTTTAGTTCTTGGCATGAATATTAATATGTTAGGGGAAAAATGCAGCATTTGACTTCTGTTTATGTTTCTAAAGTGCATGCTTTTTTACATTACAACGGTGGCCAGCATTCTCGATAGTACCTTAACTGATGTTAAGTTGAGTGAAAAACAAAATAGGTTTAGTATATATGGTGCGCCGTAGGTATTTACATACGTTTTTTGGTATAGACACACTCACACATGACACTAGTGTATTCAAAATAGTCTGACAAGTGGTTTAACCCAGATCACAGATTTTCCTCGTTAAAGGGGTTGCGAAGGTCAGATGGCACTCGCTTCGTATAAAAATCAGGTGATCAGCCACATCGGGTTGAATCAAGTTCCGAACCCAACAATGTATGGGATAAGGCCAGGGCGATGATGACTTATAACACAAACGTAAAGGTGTGTACGTGAGTTTTAGATCCGAAATGAATGTGTTTATAGTTGATCGGGCGATCCGTCACGCTCTCACCGAGGGCTCGCCACCGACATTTGGCGCGGAGGACCGCGTGTTGCGGTCATACCTCATTTACTATTCCTCTGATCAACGCTAATTACTTTGGTATAGATATAAATAACATTCTGTATATAATTCAAATGAATATTTATTTCAATATCCTCCGGTACTTATTAATATATATTTATTTTAAGGTTATTATGTGGCTTTTTATAGTTGCTCACTAGGAGCAAAAAAGAGTAAAAAAATCCAAATTTATAGCATCCTCGTTGTATTATTGATCATTGATACAATAAAAATTCTGAGGATTAAAATAAAGCTAAAACGTTTTGTTAAAAATCAATATTTGAGCAGATTAACTATCCAGTTGGTGACCTCATGAATGTAACATCTCAGTTATTTCTCGAAGCGGGTGGCCGAGCTCCGATTTATGAATGGAATGATTTACAACTGCGAACCACAAATAAATACGAGAACCGATACGAGTACGCCCCAGTTTATGTTAGATTTATGGTGGGACGCCTTGTGATAATATTCGTTTTCAATTAGCACCCAATGAATATCGGTGGAGTGGCGTCGCGACCGAGCGGTTGCACGATTCGATACGCAATATCGACGCGCGAACAACACCCGATGGCTCCATTCATCATTATTATAAATGTGCCACACTCACTTATTTACGGAAATCGATATTTTTTTCGGTATCGATTTTGAATGCTCGACATCGACACGTCGATAAACGTGACGTATTGTTTAGGATGACCCCGGCTTTGTCCGCGCGGCGGCCTGCTGCGCGCAGTTGACTTGACTCCGGCGCGAGCAGCGACATTCGTTCCGCCTCTACATAATATCATTTTGTAATTATTGATTATAACAGGTCACGGTTATTGGTGAATGCTCAATATTTCTAAAACAGACCGACTTAATTAATGATGGAACACTCTTTGTGGCGGCATGATTAGTTTAATTATCGGCAACAAAGGCGACAACGGAATAGTTACGCGCGACCAATTTTTCATAAGCCGCCGTTATCCTGTAGCGAGCTCGATCGATCATTTTGTAGGTACTGGATAGAGAGGCGTCGAGCCGAAGTGCTTTATTGCCACAATATTGATAAACGTCGGCGGGCAATCAGTGGCCGGGCAATTTGCGAGCGATTGTCCGTGGCGAGATGCGAATACACGCAAATTGGACGCGCCCTATGCACGTACTAACCGGAGTGTTTAGGCCTCGGCGAATACTTAGTACCTGTCTGTTACTGCATTGCATACCTACCTAATGATCGCTTACCGCAATTCATATGAAATAATTCTGACAAATACCATTGTACTTTGTGGTTAGTAAATATTACTTTAACTACTTATCTGCGTTCATATATAATATATATATATATATATATATATATATATATTTATATATAAAAGTTCTATAAAATATATCTAGTTCTATATAATATATCTATAAAAATATCATTATTACATCATTACATTGAGCTGCTATGAAAATACATATAATAATTTACCTTACCTATACATTCAGGCTAGAGTCGTGAATACGGATAGAGTGGGTCTCTCACGGGTCACACATAAATATCTAATGAGAAATACGATTGCGCAAGAAAATGATATCGATATCAATTCGATATTCGCTTCAAAGTACGCAATCACGAAAACAAATTTGCGTTCATTTCCTTTCCCTCGGAACAAACGTAGAGCGATTCCGGCGCAGCAATATCTTTTATAAGGCGGTAGATCGTAATGGAAACCATTTCTCATCAATTTTCTAAATAAAGGCGCACAGAAGCCAGCGGATAAAACAAAGCGCGAGCGCTCACGACATAGATTGAGCTGAATTATCGCTTTACCGCAGAACACAATCTGTATTCGCTGGGTCTGTTCTCACTGTATACGTATGTATGCGCATTAGTACTCACTCAGTACGTATAGGATAGTAGGTAGGGACTGTACGGCACGCAGGCTGTATCACCTCGCCGCCGGACCGACTTGTGCACTCTCGCCCCGAGATAACACGTGTGAATTATGGTAAATCTACACAATTTTTCCTCCTTTATCAATTTACTGCTTAACAACACTTGATTCTGATTAAATTTAAACAATAACTTGTAATCTGTCGAAACGCTTCGCGGACGATAAGAAGTAAAACGTTAAACGTGTTTAAGAGATCGATGTTTTCCAATTCATTAAACTGTGAAGTACTTAAGTATCACGATTCAGGTCACGAACTTCTTTATAAGAACAAAAAATACTCTGATCTTTTTTAAGCATCAAAATACTTGCAAGGTAAGTGTATGTTTCGGTACATTATATTTCTAGTGAGCAAATTAGATAAATATAGCAAATTTTCCTGTCAAATGGAACTAAAATTAATAGTCACAAATAAATGTACAAAAGAACGACGGTAATTCAAGCGACAGGGCAATCAAAATGTCGCGTAACAAAACCGCTGGCAAATTGGGTGAAAGTGTGACGTTAATATTGGTACACATGACAAATGGCCGATCTTGCACTAATACACCGCCGTAATGAGCCTCCAGTCAAATGGTCCCCGTTGCGTCACATTGTAAGTATGGTGATGTGCGTGCCAACACCACATTATCTACTTTACTTAGCAATGCCTACCATTCCGCTGCTGAAACTGCGCATATACACAATTAACTTTATACTCGTAAATGTTGTGCTTTAATACCGCGTTTTCTGAGCAGGATAGCTACATGATAGATTCAAAGCTAGGATGAAAAGGCATACAGATCACTTATTTACCTACAAGATGGCGCCACATGTCAGTTAGATCGCACAATGATACTGATATCGTTTTCTCAAATCTATAAGGCCTTCTTGCCACTCGCAGGACACTCTACCAATCTATGCTATTATATAAAGCTGAAGAGTTTGTTTGTTTGGTTGAACGCGCTAATCTCAGGACTACTGGTTCGGATTGAAAAAAAAAAATATTTAGCGAGGAATAAGACTTTATATCATCGCGCTAAGCTAAGACCAATCCCAAAGTAACTACTCCACGCGGACGAAGTCGCGGGCAGAAGCTAGTTTATTGTATTAATGGATTGACTACGTTTCCAAACTAAACTTAAGATGAATATAGCAATTTACTTGTGATGTATTTTTTCACGATTCTACTGTTTTTTTTTCATGTGTTAAAAGTGTAGTAGGTAGCATTTTAGTCTACTTGTATCATCCATGTGATAGAGCAATAAGTTTATTTCTACCTATACATATTCAAATACAATCTTCATAAACTTTTCAATGGCAGTATTATAAGTAGCCGTATAATAAGGAGATTTTGGATTACGTTAATAGGAGTGAAAATCAATGTAAACTAATTCGGATCAATTTGAACTTCATTAAAATGTAAGCGCCTTACTGGCATCTACATAAAGTATTTTTACGTGTAGGCGTAAGTAGATATAGACAGGTTATTGTAAAGCTTACGTTCTGAGCGCGTAACCGGTCACAAAATCGTAGCGCATCGCTTATTCACGCGTCATTTTCACGTAAGAAATGTTTGGGGCGGTCAGCGGTAGCCGAAGCACCCGCTTTATTGCGCTTGCGCATCCAACGATCAATCCTCACGTCTTTTAGCCAAATAATTGCTAAATCGTCAAAACATCCCATCAGTTGGTTGGGTTTGGAATCATTTGATCGTTACTTTGGGATCGCAACGATAGATTATAAAAAAATACTGAATCTTGCTGTAGTCTGTTATTATATATTATTTGTGAGTGATACCTACTTTTTAATGTACATCCACCAAACAAAGAAAATCCGACCCGAAATTTTAACATAGAACAGGGAATCTTTTAGCGAAGTAGTTATAATAGACCTGCCTACATGCTGCGCACCAATCCGCTCCCACCACAGCCTCCAACCGCCGCTGCCGGTAGCTACAGTAGCGTGGCTAACGCGGCGACACCTGCGCCCGCGCCTAATGTCTCTAATGGCACTGTCTTACGCTACAGCCGTGACAGATTCGACTTATCCTCGCCCTACCGACTTGACCACGCCGTACATGTACCTGCGCACACCACTAACTACCAGCTCGAATTGTAGGCTTCACATTTGTCTACTTGTACTTATGCGTCTATGTGAAAACGGTTGTTGAACACACGTAATAGAAGTTTAATTTTTTTAGTCCAACGTACTTGCATGTCTAAAATATGAAGGTATTTACCTTCGACATACATAAGTGCAGGGCCTAAACTGAATAAATCATTTTAATTTTCTACTGAAAATAATAATTGCCTCTGGTTTTAAGAGGAAAATTTTGACATAGTGTGATCTTCACTGCCACCCCCTACTTAATTCCAACCCTACAAAGGTTATTGAATTATTAGGGTTCTGAGAGTTAAGTAAAGAAAGCATAGGTATAAGGACGTTTGTCATCACTAGATTTTACCACTTATAATGCAACCAATTTTCGGATTACTTGGATGAATGTGAATGTGTCTTTAATAAGTATGTAGATATGAAGTTGGAAAAGACATGTTATTATCTATGTGATATTTGATCGAATATTTTAAGTAGCACGACTCAAATTTCCGTGTACATATTACAGGTAGGTACTGTAGGTGCTCTCTTAACTAGAACTGCCACTCCATTCTTTGAATGTTATCGCACCCTAATGACATCATTAACTTTATAAATCATAAAAATCAAATCAATGTTACTGTTAACTATAAAAGAAACGCTCACACGAATTAAGAGGAAATGGGACGTGGGTACATCAGTTAATGTAATAAAGACGCCAGCATAATCAAATCAAACATAACGCGACCAAAAACATGAGTGGCTCATAAAAGGAAGCGAGCAAAGAGAAACCGTCGGGTGCACCCGAGTTCCCTTTAAAATGTAATCTCGTTCACATGATACTGCGGTAATCACGCCACTCCGTATCTAAGTACAAGTTTATAGCGAGCGTTATCATCGGCGTATAATGAGTTATGTGGTGGTTTCATTGGTCGTTTTGTGTCCATCAGAGGTATCGGCGAGACCTGTGTGAAGTTGGCAACTGAAGTGAAGGAAAAAATTTTTTTCGTCATGTGTTCGATTGTACCCGGTATGTACCGGATTGTACCGCTTTTTAAATCGTTTGTACCCCTAGGGGGTAAAAGTTATAGGGGGGTAAATATTTTGGCAACTAAGTATAAAATATTGAAAGTTTGTAAATGCCATTCGATAGTACCCAGCACGTAGAGGATTGTACCGTTTTTTATTTCGTTTGTACCCCAAGGGGACAAAAGTTACGGGGGGTTAAACATTTTGAAATCGAAATATTGTAAATTTGTACATGCCATTCGATTGTACCCAGCACGTAGAGGATTGTACCGTTTTTTGTTTCGTTTGTACTTCAAAGGGCCCCGAGATATGGGGGTTGAAAGTTTCAAACTTTCCACTGTCATATCTCGGGGCCCTTGGAGGTACAAACGAAATAAAAAGCGGTACAATCCTCCACGTATATGGTACTACCCAATGCAAAAATAAAAAACGTTGGTACCTCAAAACATTCCGAATTAGCCTGAGTTGCCACTTGTCCCCACGGATATCTCTGGACCCCATGAGGTACAAACAATATTTATACGCATACCGGATTGTGCCGAGTACGGAGAGGATTGTACCGCTTTTTGTTTCGTTTGTACCTCAAAGGGCCCCGAGATATGGGGGTTGAAAGTTTCAAACATTCCACTGTCATATCTCGGGGCCCTTGAAGGTAAAAACGAAATAAAAAGCGGTACAATCCACCACGTATATGGTACTACCCAATGCAAAAATAAAAAACGTTGGTACCTCAAAACATTCCGAATTAGCCCGAGTTGCCAGTTGTCCCCACGGATATCTCTGGACCCCATGGGGTACAAACGATATTTATACGCATACCGGATTGTGCCGAGTACGGAGAGGATTGTACCGCTTTTTGTTTCGTTTGTACCTCAAAGGGCCCCGAGATATGGGGGTTGAAAGTTTCAAACATTCCACTGTCATATCTCGGGGCCCTTGGAGGTACAAACGAAATAAAAAGCGGTACAATCCTCCACGTATATGGTACTACCCAATGCAAAAATAAAAAACGTTGGTACCTCAAAACATTCCGAATTAGCCCGAGTTGCCAGTTGTCCCCACGGATATCTCTGGACCCCATGGGGTACAATCGATATTTATACGCATTCCGGATTGTGCCGAGTACGGAGAGGATTGTACCGCTTTTTGTTTCGTTTGTACCTCAAAGGGCCCCGAGATATGGGGGTTGAAAGTTTCAAACATTCCACTGTCATATCTCGGGGCCCTTGAAGGTACAAACGAAATAAAAAGCGGTACAATCCTCCACGTATATGGTACTACCCAATGCAAAAATAAAAAACGTTGGTACCTCAAAACATTCCGAATTAGCCCGAGTTGCCAGTTGTCCCCACGGATATCTCTGGACCCCATGGGGTACAAACGATATTTATACGCATTCCGGATTGTGCCGAGTACGGCGAGGATTGTACCGCTTTTTATTTCGTTTTTACCCCAAGGGGACAAAAGTTACGGGGGGTTAAACATTTTGAAATCGAAATATTGTAAATTTGTGCATGCCATTCGATTGTACCCAGCACGTAGAGGATTGTACCGTTTTTTGTTTCGTTTGTACCTCAAAGGGCCTCGAGATATGGGGGTTGAAAGTTTCAAACTTTCCACTGTCATATCTCAGAGCCCTTGGAGGTACAAACGAAATAAAAAGCGGTACAATCCTCCACGTATATGGTACTACCCAATGCAAAAATAGAAAACGTTGGTACCTCAAAACATTCCGAATTAGCCCGAGTTGCCAATTGTCCCCACGGATATCTCTGAACCCCATGGGGTACAAACGATATTTATACGCATACCGGATTGTGCCGAGTACGGAGAGGATTGTACCGCTTTTTGTTTCGTTTGTACCTCAAAGGGCTCCGAGATATGGGGGTTGAAAGTTTCAAACTTTCCACTGTCATATCTCGGGGCCCTTGGAGGTACAAACGAAATAAAAAGCGGTACAATCCTCCACGTATATGGTACTACCCAATGCAAAAATAAAAAACGTTGGTACCTCAAAACATTCCGAATTAGCCCGAGTTGCCAGTTGTCCCCACGGATATCTCTGGACCCCATGGGGTACAAACGATATTTATACGCATTCCGGATTGTGCCGAGTACGGCGAGGATTGTACCGCTTTTTATTTCGTTTTTACCCCAAGGGGACAAAAGTTACGGGGGGTTAAACATTTTGAAATCGAAATATTGTAAATTTGTGCATGCCATTCGATTGTACCCAGCACGTAGAGGATTGTACCGTTTTTTGTTTCGTTTGTACTTCAAAGGGCCTCGAGATATGGGGGTTGAAAGTTTCAAACTTTCCACTGTCATATCTCAGAGCCCTTGGAGGTACAAACGAAATAAAAAGCGGTACAATCCTCCACGTATATGGTACTACCCAATGCAAAAATAAAAAACGTTGGTACCTCAAAACATTCCGAATTAGCCCGAGTTGCCAGTTGTCCCCACGGATATCTCTGGACCCCATGGGGTACAATCGATATTTATACGCATTCCGGATTGTGCCGAGTACGGAGAGGATTGTACCGCTTTTTATTTCGTTTTTACCCCAAGGGGACAAAAGTTGCGGGGGGTTAAACATTTTGAAATCGAAATATTGTAAATTTGTGCATGCCATTCGATTGTACCCAGCACGTAGAGGATTGTACCGTTTTTTGTTTCGTTTGTACCTCAAAGGGCCTCGAGATATGGGGGTTGAAAGTTTCAAACTTTCCACTGTCATATCTCAGAGCCCTTGGAGGTACAAACGAAATAAAAAGCGGTACAATCCTCCACGTATATGGTACTACCCAATGCAAAAATAGAAAACGTTGGTACCTCAAAACATTCCGAATTAGCCCGAGTTGCCAATTGTCCCCACGGATATCTCTGAACCCCATGGGGTACAAACGATATTTATACGCATACCGGATTGTGCCGAGTACGGAGAGGATTGTACCGCTTTTTGTTTCGTTTGTACCTCAAAGGGCTCCGAGATATGGGGGTTGAAAGTTTCAAACTTTCCACTGTCATATCTCGGGGCCCTTGGAGGTACAAACGAAATAAAAAGCGGTACAATCCTCCACGTATATGGTACTACCCAATGCAAAAATAAAAAACGTTGGTACCTCAAAACATTCCGAATTAGCCCGAGTTGCCAGTTGTCCCCACGGATATCTCTGGACCCCATGGGGTACAATCGATATTTATACGCATTCCGGATTGTGCCGAGTACGGAGAGGATTGTACCGCTTTTTATTTCGTTTTTACCCCAAGGGGACAAAAGTTGCGGGGGGTTAAACATTTTGAAATCGAAATATTGTAAATTTGTGCATGCCATTCGATTGTACCCAGCACGTAGAGGATTGTACCGTTTTTTGTTTCGTTTGTACCTCAAAGGGCCTCGAGATATGGGGGTTGAAAGTTTCAAACTTTCCACTGTCATATCTCAGAGCCCTTGGAGGTACAAACGAAATAAAAAGCGGTACAATCCTCCACGTATATGGTACTACCCAATGCAAAAATAGAAAACGTTGGTACCTCAAAACATTCCGAATTAGCCCGAGTTGCCAGTTGTCCCCACGGATATCTCTGAACCCCATGGGGTACAAACGATATTTATACGCATACCGGATTGTGCCGAGTACGGAGAGGATTGTACCGCTTTTTGTTTCGTTTGTACCTCAAAGGGCTCCGAGATATGGGGGTTGAAAGTTTCAAACTTTCCACTGTCATATCTCGGGGCCCTTGGAGGTACAAACGAAATAAAAAGCGGTACAATCCTCCACGTATATGGTACTACCCAATGCAAAAATAGAAAACGTTGGTACCTCAAAACATTCCGAATTAGCCCGAGTTGCCAGTTGTCCCCACGGATATCTCTGAACCCCATGGGGTACAAACGATATTTATACGCATACCGGATTGTGCCGAGTACGGAGAGGATTGTACCGCTTTTTGTTTCGTTTGTACCTCAAAGGGCTCCGAGATATGGGGGTTGAAAGTTTCAAACTTTCCACTGTCATATCTCGGGGCCCTTGGAGGTACAAACGAAATAAAAAGCGGTACAATCCTCCACGTATATGGTACTACCCAATGCAAAAATAAAAAACGTTGGTACCTCAAAACATTCCGAATTAGCCCGAGTTGCCAGTTGTCCCCACGGATATCTCTGGACCCCATGGGGTACAAACGATATTTATACGCATTCCGGATTGTGCCGAGTACGGAGAGGATTGTACCGTTTTTGTTTCGTTTGTACCTCAAAGGGCCCCGAAATATGGGGGTTGAAGGTTTCAAACTTTCCACTGTCATATCTCGGGGCCCTTTGAGGTACAAACAAAACAAAAAGCGGTACAATCCTCTCCGTACTCGGCACAATCCGGAATGCGTATAAATATCGTTTGTACCCCATGGGGTCCAGAGATATCCGTGGGGACAACTGGCAACTCGGGCTAATTCGGAATGTTTTGAGGTACCAACGTTTTTTATTTTTGCATTGGGTAGTACCATATACGTGGAGGATTGTACCGCTTTTTATTTCGTTTGTACCTCCAAGGGCCCCGAGATATGACAGTGGAAAGTTTGAAACTTTCAACCCCCATATCTCGGAGCCCTTTGAGGTACAAACGAAACAAAAAGCGGTACAATCCTCTCCGTACTCGGCACAATCCGGTATGCGTATAAATATCGTTTGTACCCCATGGGGTTCAGAGATATCCGTGGGGACAACTGGCAACTCGGGCTAATTCGGAATGTTTTGAGGTGCCAACGTTTTCTATTTTTGCATTGGGTAGTACCATATACGTGGAGGATTGTACCGCTTTTTATTTCGTTTGTACCTCCAAGGGCCCCGAGATATGACAGTGGAAAGTTTGAAACTTTCAACCCCCATATCTCGGAGCCCTTTGAGGTACAAACGAAACAAAAAGCGGTACAATCCTCTCCGTACTCGGCACAATCCGGTATGCGTATAAATATCGTTTGTACCCCATGGGGTTCAGAGATATCCGTGGGGACAACTGGCAACTCGGGCTAATTCGGAATGTTTTGAGGTACCAACGTTTTTTATTTTTGCATTGGGTAGTACCATATACGTGGAGGATTGTACCGCTTTTTATTTCGTTTGTACCTCCAAGGGCCCCGAGATATGACAGTGGAAAGTTTGAAACTTTCAACCCCCATATCTCGGAGCCCTTTGAGGTACAAACGAAACAAAAAGCGGTACAATCCTCTCCGTACTCGGCACAATCGAATGGCATTTACAAATTTACAATATTTCGATTTCAAAATGTTTAACCCCCCGTAACTTTTGTCCCCTTGGGGTACAAACGAAATAAAAAACGGTACAATCCTCTACGTGCTGGGTACTATCGAATGGCATTTACAAACTTTCAATATTTTATACTTAGTTGCTAAAATATTTACCCCCCTATAACTTTTACCCCCTAGGGGTACAAACGATTTAAAAAGCGGTACAATCCGGTACATACCGGGTACAATCGAACACATGACGAAAAAAATTTTTTCCTTCACTTCAGTTGCCAACTTCACACAGGTATCGGCGAGGCGTCATCCATCATCCGCGGCGACTAATTGCCTGCTACCTTGCTTCGGCTCTCTTATCCTTTTAATTCGTCCTCAGACGACCTATACTCCGGCGAGGTGAGTTGTTACCAATAATTGCTTGCGAGATACTCGCCTTGATTGCAGAATTAAAGTGCCCAACAAAAACTTAGGTGCATTAGTTTACTGACTTGTTGTTTTATGTACAGAACATGACAAAGGATTTCTTTTAGTTATGTTATAAGACTCGGTATATAGTCATAGTTAGCTAGCTTTGCCTGGTACGTTGTACTTTTTTTGGAATGCATTACCCTTATCATTTAGGGGTGTGAAAAATAGAAGTTGGCCAATTCTTAGACCTACCCGAATTCATACGAAATTTTATACAAATCCAGCCGTTTCTGATGAGTTTGGTGACAAACACCGCGACACTAGAATTTGATATATTCGACTAGATACATTTTAGGTTAAAAAAATATTTGATAAAATGTGTTAATACAACATGGATAAATACTAAACATCTTAAGTAATTGTACATAGACACAGAGTTTTATAGCTAAATAACAAATCATAAGTAAATAAACTCGTACTTAGTCTCCAAATTAGCACCGGAGGCATAAAAGACGAAAAGAAAATTATTAAAACGCACAAAAACCTAATAATATTAGTGGTACAAAGAGTCCGAGCATAATCTAAACAAAAAACGCATTACAACAAACGCAAGCACTTAATGCAATACAAAAATCGTGCAGGAGCGATCGTAAGCTAACCACTCGATCATCGGCCAGCGGCGAGAAGCTATAGCGGCCTAGCGGTCGGCAGCCAGCGGCCAGCGGCGCGGCGGCGAACGGCGCGTCTAGTCACGAGCCCATTGCAAATAAAAACACTCGTAGCACTCGTAACATGGAGGACAGCGCTCCATCAAAAGGGGTAGGTCGATTAAGTGTCGGTTTGAGTTTTATTTGGCGGGGCGAGGGGCGAGGGCTCGTGTGTGCGGCGCCGCATTAATCATTAACGCAGCCTGCCTAATGACACCACCGAAATGGGACCCGTAAGCTTGGTCGCTCTGCTATCGATATTAGTCTGAAAATCGATGGTGCTGTTACAAGTTTTATATGTAAAATAATACTCATCCTATTCTTATCTGTCAAAATACATATATAAACAATTACGCCCTTATAACAAAACATGGTTTAAACCGAGACTAGACAAACTTGGACTAAAACTACGTGCGTCCCTTCTGAAATTCGTGTCTCAATGAATGGAACTTTTAAACCAAGGATCTCTGGCAATGTTTTATAATAGATAGACCTTATAGAATCAGTATCAAGTGATTACCCAAATCCAAATCTCAGATCTGCCTTGAACAAAAAAAGAAATTTTTATTTCACTCTAAATATCTTCAGTGATTATTTAATCTAAGCGTACATTACTTTTATTATGAACACCTAAGTACTATACAATGTATAGGTACAAGTAAATTATGCATTGTTATGAATGATGATGATTATTCAAAGACGTTTCCATTACCTCACATTAAGAACGAGAGGATTGAGATATATCGACAACAAGAATCGACAAGTGACAGCACTTCGACCGATATTAGATGTCGCTATTAACTCCGCAAAACGTAATTAATCGAATAAGTTTATGATTGATATAACCAGTTTGTGGGGCGCTTAATTCACTTTCCCAATTCCTTTTATAAAGTTATCCTTTAAGAGAATTGATTGGTTCCTACCGCGTTACTGATTTTCTAATGAATCAATTCAATTACTTATTATACCCGAGGAAGCGTAAATAACAAGTTGAAATTAATCAAAAGGAAACGTAATAATAACATTATGATTCAATATTGCATAGATCGGTTTAGCAGTGTAATTAAATTGTGAATATATCGCTCGGTAACATAAACATGCAATGTAATTTATATTCCACACATTTTGTAACTTAAACTAATTCCGTAATTCTCTTATGTAGGAGCTCGTAAAGTGAACCAATTCACTTAATTATTGTGTTAAATTTAATAATTTAAATATATACATGTGCATTTTTCAGTTTAGATATCTATATCTTTACAGATAAATCAAATTAAAGAGTTAAAATGCTTATATACAATAATTAGGTACAAAACTTTTTTTTCTCTTTCTGTCCCTCATGCTGTATATTTGTTTCGATTAATCTTTGAAACGGCAGGACCGATATTAAGGTGACTTTCACTCGGAAATAGCTACAAAGAGTAACTTAGGCTATTCAAAAAAGAAAGGGATCTGACAAATGAAGCCTCCCAAAATTAAGTCTACATGGATGAAACCGCGGACGCAGATTGTTAGTAGTAAATATGACATTATATATGATGTATAAGAGTGGTACATTATGGACATAACATTTTAATAATTTGCGTTTCCTACACTAGCCCAAACATATCTTAAGAAAAAAAAGGTATGAGAATTTTGCTTCTGTAAGAAATCAGCAAAACATGTCAGATCAATTTATATAATTAACGAGTCAAAAAACATGGAAGCTCTTTTCGTTCATTCAAATATTGGGCAACGAAACACGTCAAATAACCAGATTCGTTTAACACTTGATGTTCGAGTACCCTTGATGTAGTAAAACAGAAAAACTGGGGGGATGGTAGACTCCGGGGGGAGGAGGGAGGATCGCAATTTGTAATATTTCACGAGCCAGTAGACGCTTATTAACTAGGCGTGCAAAAAATCGACGCCACAGGGGCGCGCAACCTTTGCTCTTTATTTGATGCAATCTCTTTTCAGTAGGAGTGGGTGTTCTACGTTGCTTTGAAGCTTTACACTTAACTTGCAAATAATGACTTGATGTTAAACTTCGCTTTGAAGAGTTAATTTATATTTTAAACATGCCAAAGTTAACATTTATCACATTCATATTGAGTGCTGCAGGTTTATTTTTACAAAAAATGTGTCTCAGTAAGTGTCCAATAAACAAAATTCATTGATGAAAATCAAATTTTGCTTTGATATATTATTACTGTGAATTCTAAAACTCTTATTTAAATTTTCTGTGTATTTTATGCATAAATTCACATTAAATTTATGTTTTAAAAATGTACACAGTACCTGACTAATGCAAAAAATCGTATCTAGTCAGGGGCCAGAGTATTACAGGGCGAGAAATGACAGAGCCGGAGTGTACTCGTTGATCTTGTTAATATAACTCTATTCCACGGATTCAGAAATCCTGTTTTATTACCTACTGGTAATTTTCATGAGCATATTTCAGGAAATATTATATGCGATGTTTTCTTCAAACAAACAGCAAAAATCATAAATTACACCAAATGTTCTGTTATAATAACCTCATTTTCATTCCAATACAATTTATGAGAATCAACATAAAACTCTTTCAATGTAATATTTCATAAACTATCGCGATTAAATATGAGTATACTCATATTTAAAGTTACTCGGGACTTATCATGATAATTATTTTGACCGTTCTATAACGTACGTCGACGTTTCGATTGGGACCAATTGAGGTCGCGAGCAGACTGTTTAAATGCGTAAAATATTACCGTGATATGTCCCAAGTAACTTTTATTATCTTTAAATTTGTCTGTAAATCGATTTCGAAAAAATTGTGGTATCTTTTTTGTCTACTTATCAATTTATAACTGGATTCAGTACAATTAAAAAGTTATTATTTCTTACAATAAGTGACAAAATTGTTAAGCATGTTAGTTAAGTGGTAATTCTATAATTATGTTCTCATGTAAGTATTGTCCGGGGGAGTGCAGCTTCCCAGCTTCGACCCTGGCCCCATAACTTTTCCCGGGAGGTCATTAATCGTCGGGGAGGGCGACACTTAGCCGACCGGGCCCTCGCCGTAAATAGAGCTTTTATACAACTATACTCGACTACCGAACCGTTGCACTGTTACTATACTACATTCGTAACTTTCCATTACATATTTATATAGAAAAATGTTGCCTAAGCAGTTTCAATACTATGGAAATAAATATTGAAAGAATTTTCTATAAATTTATTATAAATATTTATTATATAAATTTATTATATTTAGTTTTCCTGAAAAAATCGAAAACTGAAATTCCAAGAATATGCTGTTGATGTTCGCAGTGTTTTGCCATAAAATGAAATTATTACTTGTTATCAATTAGTGAAGCTAGGAATAAGTCTATCAAATTTTAAAACCTAAATCACTAAAGAAAGTAGGCTTCATAAAATGCTTATAACAACGATGAGCCCCGAGCACCAAGTAGGTATCAACAGGGAAATAGAAACGCCCTGTCTAATGGTGGTACAGTAAACCGTTTAAGATATACGTAGAGACATTAGCATGGGTTTACTGTGACCAAGTTCTATCAATCTTTCTACCGTTAATATTTACCTTAACAGCGACGCCTTTAGGTTCAAATTTGGAACGTAGGGGTTCAATAGGAACTATGTCATATCCAAGTGCGTAGGGCGGGCCGCCCAAACGTTTAGCGAGCGTTTAACAAAGTTGAATCTAGGTGCCGAGGACACACCCACGAGGGAAAGGCCCCGTGTATTTATTGAACGTGAAATATATTGGTCTTAGACCTTGTCGTTTGTAACAAACACGTGTAAGATGTAGAGAGTATGAAATGAGGAGACTAGTGTCAACTTGTACAACGAATATTATAGTATACTCGTACTTTGAACACGTAAGTTGGAGTTGCAGAAAGGTATTGCACGCACAGTCTTAATTGGTCATGGCCCTTGAGACGTTCGAAAATCCCTTGTAATGATTCTATCTAAAGGTATAAATATTTCTTAAAATATAGAGTGTTTCCATAGACACTACTACTCTATATCGATCAATTGACATTGACACACAGAGTTCCAATGGCATATCCACAGATAAACACAAACACGACTATACGTTCAGTTTTATATACTCTATGTAACAAAGAGGTAAAATTGATCTATATTAAGGCATTTACTAACAGTGAACGTGTTTAAGTTTCACCGTAAAAACCCATTCCTTAAAACAGCAATTTATTTGTAAAAAAAAACAAGTGTATCAAACAGAATTCGTCTGGAAGGTAGTGGTGTGGTGCCTTATTAAAACGCGAAATCTAAAGTATCATGATGTGAAGGATAGTGTATATCAGATAGCGTGAATCTAGAAATTTTGTATAATTTTCATCATTGAATAATCGATCGGTTTCACATACAAAGCGTGTCAAGGAGAAACTAAAAGGTTTCCTTCGTATAACCGACGATTTCCTTAAACGAACGTTACAATTATCTTACATAAATAAGTTCATTATATAACATATCACACCGTAACCAAACACAATTCCACTTAATACAATACATAGTTTAAAGGTGTAGAGACCAAACTCAGACCAAAAACCATTAAAAAACCAAAAAAAATAAAAAGAGATGGAACAGCTTTTAAACTAAGGATAATCTCTTACGCTATGTTTTATAATCAGGGTTGCTGTTCGTCGTAGATACGCTTCCAGGGAGCATACTATGATCGTTTAAGCAGCACGTATTAAGAACTTCTTAGCTTCGAAGTTTGAATTTACTGTACAAACAACTCTGCTTGAAGAGATGATGGTAGGCCCCCAGTACTCCTACCACATTAATATATTTTCATTCATGCCTGCTTTAGGTCAATCAATACATTAACTCGCTGAAGTGAGCCGGGGGCCTATCATCATCGTTTCAGCAGGGCGTATTAAAAACTTCTGACCTTTGACGTTCCATCTCAACTATTTTCGATGAGCGCTCATAGTTCCTGGCGGCACTTACGTATCCATGTTGGTCCGGATACCTAGTCAACTTACTTTTTTCGTACAATTCTAAGATTTTTTTTTATTATTAAACTAGTGTCCTGCGTTTTCACCCGCGTAGATTTAATTACATTCCAGTTTTTTTTTAATAAAAGTACGTTACTCCTTGTAATATTAACTATCTGCCAGTGAAAATCCCGTTAAAAACGGTTCAGCCGTTTCGATTTAATTCAAGATTAAGAAGCAGCATAGCTCAACGGCACTCTTGCACTCTACCAATTTAAAATGTCATTTATTTGTGGAAATGTACTACCATCTCTCACACGTGAAGGTATATCATTATATTATAAGCGAAAAAGCAGACGTGTCTACACTAACTAGTTGTGTGTAGTTTGTGGTCATGATTTTTTCAGAAAGATGGATCCATCATAATTTGGATATTTCACGTACAAATATGTGTCTGACAACTAGTTTAACCTAGATCACAGATTTTTCTCGTTAAAGGGGTTGCGAAGGTCAGATGGCAGTCGCTTCGTATAAAAATCAGGTTGAATCAAGTGCCGAACCCAACAATTTATGGGACAAGGCCAGGGAGACGGAGATGGGTACTTTGTAGTACTTTGTGTACTTCTGTTATTATATCTTCTGTCCTTTTTCTACTTATTTTAAACTATTCTTTCGTATTTTTTTTCATATTACTGTTATCAATAAATTGTCTTTCTTAATGTACCAAAGTACACACTCATAGTATTTTTAATGCAAGTGCCAAGAGCGCATGATCGTCGTATAGTAGGGTTGTACGAGTAACGAAGGCGCGTTTGATATGTTAATTCATATAATTCGCACCTTTTCGCTGCTTTTACAAGTTGTCACGTGTGCGTTTCCGGTTTATCTCGAGGATAGTGCATACTGCAAAAGCTAAAGATTTCAACCTTTTTATATTTTACCTATTGTATATATTATATAAGTAATATGCTATATTTAAGAACAGCATGTACATACATGCTGTTCTTATGTATATCGTTTTTTTATTATAGACTCATTAATTATAACCTAGGCACGTGTTTGAGTTTAAAATTATGTAATTACCTACTGTGCTTTGAAGGAAAAATACAAATTTAGAAGTCTGTTTGCAATTTTTTTTCACAACCACAGGTTTATTAAATTTACTGTAATTTATAGTTATATCTAACTCAGAAGACGGACTGGCTACATAGCACCCGTGTACATGTGCCCAGATGCACGCATTCCAGATAAGCAGTACTTACCATTTGTGATGACTGAATACAGTCACGTGTCTTTAAAAAAACGTATGTACCTACCTACGCTGTGCCACATTGGTATGTACTTGACCTACCTACTTATTGTTTATGCTTATCCCTCTGAAAATCCAATGCATGCCCCCGCATGTCCCAGATAGACGAAGTCTGTTAAAAGACTAGATATATAAAGGACCAAAGAGGAGGTACTTCTGCTCCTTGCCTACTCTGGACTCAGCGTGATGCTTACATATAATATATTATGTATGTGTGTATAAGGAGATCAAGGAGATGGCACTGGACAAGGACAAACGGAAAGAAATGCATCGGTTACACCGACAAGAGTTATTACTCTTAAATTCATGATGATGATGTGTGTATAGTCGCTCGAATCATACAATTTTAGTAGTTGCATTTGTTTTTCATAGCTACCGTTTTTTAACTACACGGCACGTGGGTAGGTTTGAATGACACTGTAGGCAGATTATTTTATTATATTTTATTTAGTTTAAGATGGTCTAGAGATGTAGTGTCAAATTCCCAAAATATAATGATCATCTAGCTTTAAGCAATTTGTATACAATTTTACAAATCCGAACAATATGGCTTAGAAAACCTACAAATTGTATAGCCCCGGTTTCTTTAAATAAACAAGTATCAAATCTGCTCCATCCCCCCAAGTTTGGTTCAATGATAAAGTAGTTAGAACCAATTTGCGACACTTCTCTCGCGATACAATAATCAAATTTTAATATTTAAAAGTGACAACATTAAACCCACGCCCGCTCTTCTGTGTTGCCACGTTCTGAATGCATAATGAGAACGAGAAGCGCGCGAAAAGGCGGCCATATTGCTTTTAGCACCCTTTAATGGAAAATTGTCGAGAATAAAACGCACCATACTGATTAAAGTGTAAATGAACCGAATTGATATTTTACGAAGTGATTTAAGATGCTTTGCACGTTGATGGGGGCGTTTATTATTAAAGGAATCTTACATCTATGTGACACCATTATTAAGTGGAAATTGGGCTTGAGGTTCCCGAAGGGGTGTAATAACACCCACTTTTCAACAAATATATTTAAGAAACGTATGTCTATGTAACCGAATAGCGTTAAATCTCCGCGTCTTAACATTTGTGTGATTAACATTTAGGTATCAATTTCTTGAGTATATGGATGCATAGTATATATATTACTTCAGTATGTATATAAGTACTTACTGTATATATTTACAAAACAAACGATATATAAGAAAGAGTAGGTTACCATGGGATTAGATATGCCGTTGTTTGATAATAATCTGAATATGATTAATTAGAAGAAGAAGATAGGAAATCAATGTACCTAAAGGCTAGAATCAAGTTGCTCAAACCAAGTGCCTAAGTTGTGATACAAATCCTCAATTAACGAGCATACACCTCAGTTTATGCCGGCGTTTAAATTCGTTACAAGAGGGCAATGTTGTGTTCGTTCACGGCGGTGGTCATAGAATAGCTAATTTAGAATATAGTACACCAAAAAAAAACTAGTATTATAAATTGCGAAAGTGTCTATATGTCATGGTTTGTCTAGTATAATATGAAATTTATTTATCGTCGCGCCGTAATTATATATAACGCATTTAATTTAACAATTTTCCAGCTTCTCATCAATAAAAAAAATAATTTGACTACAGCGCATAAAATATCAGTTAAATGTGAATTTTAATAATAAATAGGTAACTAAAAACTAATTACAAGTAGAAAACTTGGCCCAAATCGGTGTCTCTCGGGATCGTGCCAAGAAGGCTGGCAGCATTGCCACGTTGAATAGCAATGCTGATTCTCTGAGCGAGAAAAGCCCCAGCCCGCTTGTCACGAGAAGCTTCTACCAGACGACGTGCAACCTCTTTGAAAAGTTGATGAGCATCTGGACCCCAAGGTCCCAGAGTTTCAACCGCAAACGCAGAAAATATGTATCCTTGACCAATGCAAGCATATTTCCGGCGCTTGAGGCACTCCTGCTGAGCAGCAGCAGCACCGGCCGCTACAGCAGTGCCGGGGAGATGGGACGGAGCCAACGTATCGACACACGTGGCATCCCACACCAGCGGCCGACCCAATCTCCACGGCACCAGTGACATACCATCCGGCCTCCGGCCATCGCTGCGCGCCAAACCTACTGGTTCCAGTACAGCAGGCACCCCGGCGGTGACCAGAGCCCGGCGTATTAGGTCATTGATGGAAGAATGACGACATCGTCGACCGGCGCTACTGACGCATGACAGACCATGGTGTCCGAAGATGTCCACACTATCTCCACAGTGACACCGATGAGGGACAATACATTTTGCGCCTAAACGCAAGCAAGCACACAATCTGAATGTTGTGTCATCCAGCAGCGTACCGATGTTAAAAGATGGTAAGGCCTGAAGCCAGAGACCAGACTCCCATTTAGCTACTGCCAAGAGGCGGGCACGATCAGCAGAGATTAAACTACTTTCAAGAAGTGTATTATAATTCAGCCTGCTGATAGGCTCGTCCCATTGCCTTTGAGATTGCGGTCTTGGCGGCAAGTCAGTGTTAAGGCAAGCCATAAGCCAAGTATTTCTGGCCTCAGTTAGGAACGAAACCTCACAGTCACTGAGTGACGGAAACAGAATATTGCCAGTGAGGTCGCGCACACTGTGAACTGAAGCCAGAAAAGCCGGCAGGGCCACATCCGAAATTTTGCGTATTCCCAGCCCACCAAACCTAATAGGCAGGGTAGCCTGGGACCACGATCGGTCGTCCAAATCAATATTGCAAATTGTGGATAAAGTTGATCGAACTTGATTATCTAAACTCTTTAAAATTTGGGGGTCTTTCCACAAAGGGCTGCTGCGCAAGACGTAGGTAAATTTAGGTACGAAAAGACAATGCCTTATTATAAAATAAGCCATATGTGTTTTAATTTTGGATAGATGTTCTGAAGAACCTCTAAATTTTTCTAAATGGTCTTCCGCAAAAGCCGGGAAAGCCTCTTCAAATATGGGAGATCCCAAGAGGCGAAGTGAACTCTTTTCTTTGATACAAATATTTGGGGCCAATGAATTGAATTTCGAGATTATGGAACGTTTACTCTCCAGCGTGTGGTCGGAGATAAAAAGTTCGCATTTAGTAAAATTTAAATCAAGTCCGATGGACTTGAATTCGGAAATCATTAATTTAAGGTCTGAAAGGACTGTGTTCACGTCACCTCCAAGGGTGCCATCATCTAAATACCAAACATTGAATTTAGAATTAAGCTTAGAAATTAGAGGGTGTATTGCTAGGCTAAATATGGCTGGCCCAAGAGGGTCACCCTGTTGACAGCCCTCGGCAGAACTGATGAGGTTATTTTGGTATAACAATTTGGTTGGTGAACTATAGCACTGCCACAAGAAATTAAAAGCGGAAGGGATCTTTTCCTTTACCTGCGTCAACAGAGTGCCCCTGTCAACACTGTTGAAAGCGTTCTTAACATCCACCTGTCTGTTTCCTTCACTAGTGGTGGTGAGTAGAGGTAGGTGGTAGGAAGGGGAACACTGGCCTGACGTAGGGTCAAGGGTCCGGCTGGGAGCAGCCTGGTCTTCCACAGGAAGGTAGATAGCGCCTGGTCCAGGGTAGTGCCTGGACTGGAGGCGGACTGGTCCAGAGGTAGGGTCTGGGCCAGAGGTAGATAGCGCCTGGTCCAGGAGTAGGGTCTGGACGGAGGCAGGTACTGCACCAGATGTAGGGTCCGGGCCAGTAGTTAGTGTGGAGTAATTATGTCACCAGGATCCTGGAATGGAACAGCAGGCATTAGCTCGCTCGACCATGCACGGACATGCCCTAGTCGCAGCTCAACATCCTACCCTATAACCGTAGCACCTAGTCATTGCTGAGCAGCCTCAGCCAGCAATGTTGGAGAGAACAATATACAAAGATGGACACAGCACTACACAGTTATTAATAGCTACACTCAGTAAAAATACACTAGGAACTCACCCCAGCGGGATCGGCAACAAATATATAGTATGTTAGTATGTTTAGTACATAGCAGTTAGGTTTTGGCGGGCTTTCCCGACGACGAGTGGAGTGACCACACGCCGCCAAGCCCCGCGTCGCAGTGGCGGCGGGAGATGCAAATGCGCGGCAAAACAAAAGAGCGCGGTGCGCATGCTACTGCGCACAACATTGCCGACAGCTCCCGACGATCCCCGATGCTACGCTCGGATTGAGTCATTGTGCACGATTCTAGCTATTTTATATTTCATTCAATTTATAATTAGTTTAGGTATTTGATAATATTAGCTTTTAAGTTAGTTTTATAGGTAATTAAGTTGATAATATGATAGTAGGGGTATAGTTATAGCTAATTAGGAGTAATATGAGTATTTTAATAGAAAATAGATAAATTATTAATTATTTAGTAAAATGTAACGGCACGTACTAGGCGTAACGTTACAGTACTGGGCGACAAGGAGTAGGATTTTGCGTACCTAAGTAAAGTAAAATCCGTCTGCTTACTTTACTCTATACTATTGGAGAACTAGTAAAATAAAAAAATAATTAGTAATAATTACTTTAGTAGAAAATAATAAAAATACAAACAAAATCAAAAGCAAAATGTGTCGGCACATTCATTTAAATAATAACCAAGCTTTTATCAAAGATGGCTGTAATATAGTGTAATAGATAGTATGCTAATACAAAATAGATGATCAAAAGCCAGTCTTTCATATTGCGTTCAGTTGAAACATAGTTATATATGCTCAAAGTCAGGTAAATAGATAGTAATGACGGCAGGGTCATCACTCTCAGAATTAGGGGCAGAATCGAGTACATAGAGAAAAGTCCAACGGTAGGGTTGTCACTTTTAGATTTAAGGTCAGAGTCAGGTACATAGAAGGGGGCAACGATAGGGTTGTCACTTTCAGATTTAGGGTCAAAGTCAGGTACATAGAAGAGCGCAACAATAGGGCTGTCACTTTCAGCAGTGTCAGAGTTAGGTATTTTGAAAGGAACAACGGTAGGGTTGTGACTTTCAGTAGTGTCAGAGTTATGTATTTTGAAAGGAACAACGGTAGGGTTGTGACTTTCAGTAGTGTCAGAGTTAGGTATTTTGAAAGGAACAACGGTAGGGTTGTCACTTTCAGTAATGTCAGAGTTAGGTATTTTGAAAGGAACAACGGTAGGGTTGTGACTTTCAGTAGTGTCAGAGTTAGGTATTTTGAAAGGAACAACGGTAGGGTTGTCACTTTCAGTAATGTCAGAGTTAGGTATTTTGAAAGGAACAACGGTAGGGTTGTGACTTTCAGTAGTGTCAGAGTTAGGTATTTTGAAAGGAACAACGGTAGGGTTGTCACTTTCAGTAATGTCAGAGTTAGGTAGTTTGAAAGGAACAACGGTAGGGTTGTGACTTTCAGTAGTGTCAGAGTTAGGTATTTTGAAAGGAACAACGGTAGGGTTGTCACTTTCAGTAATGTCAGAGTTAGGTAGTTTGAAAGGAACAACGGTAGGGTTGTCACTTTCAGTAATGTCAGAGTTAGGTAGTTTGAAAGGAACAACAGTAGGGTTGTCACTTTCAGTAATCAGTTAAATTTAATTGAATACGAAAAATTCTTTTGTGGTCTCATTAAAAATACGGGAACCGTACGCAATAACGGTTAATGGTATATTTTCAATCAATTAAAGTTCTTACGTCCGTATTATTTATTATACCTTTCCAAACAATATGTGCTATATAATATATATATATATATATATATATATATATATATATATATAAGGTATATACTTACGAACACGTGCAGTGGCCAATCTACTGTCATACTCTTTGACCCGCCATCAATTGCGTATGTGAGTTGCGTAGCCCGCTAAGTGGATCTCCATTTTAACTCCTGAAACAAGCCAGTTGAGGCTTTCAGCTGGATCTCGGCATTTGCATGATTGGCATTACGCTGATTACTCCCCCCACCCTCGGCCCACCCCTCTGCCTACCCGTCCCGTATCTGTGAGAAAGTGCCGTAAACGTATTCAAATTGACGTATTATTACGAATGGATATTCTACTTGCGAATTATTCAATTATACTTTTTCTTTTAAGATCTGAAATCTGAGTTTGTATCTAAGTAGGTACTTATTTCTGTCCATAATTCCTATATAAAGTATATCATCGACCTTTTTTTTTTTGCTTGCCCGTATATGCGACAACACGACAGTGGTAAATTTAAGGAGCCAAATTTTACTTTGCAGATATTCAGTTCTTCTAAGAATAATGCGTCACATTGATATTTTAGTCATATCACAGTTTTATTGAATATTTATTTCATAACATACGTAATTTATAGTGGTGACAACATTAACGGTAGTAGTGACACCCCTCACCCCCATCCCTCTCCCTCCCCCCTCCATCCATCGACACTCCTCACGCCGCTGAAAGTGCTTCAGAAAGTGTCGTTTATGTACTCAAAAGCATATGCAAATGGATGTTTTAAAATTTTAGGGCGCGAACGCCACTTTGCTCCCCGAAGCACTTGCGAATATCAAAATGTAAATTTACCCTTTTATGTTTACAAATCTTGTAAATGAAAGCGTTCATTTTATTGACTTCGGCCCGGTAAGCATCTACAGCCATTTTGAAATATAACATGAATATTCAATTATGTATATGTATATCTCAGAAAGAATTTATAAAAAAAAATATATATATAAATATGCTCATGCCATCCCAGAAGGGTCCCTGAAGGGGTAAGCAGAGGTTTTGTAACAACACCACCCACATTTCACCGAATATGATTAAATGCCAACGTCTCTGTCGCGCGAGTCCATCGCCGTCTCAGGCACTATACATACGTCTTTACTTCTCAGACATATGTAGGTTTCCTTACGATATTTTACTTCACCGTAAAGCACATGGTGTGAAATAACTGCACATTTAGGAAAATTTAGAAAAACTCATTGGTGTAGGCCCCGCTGGGAATCGTACTTGCGTCGCTTGTGTAGCAGGCAACTGCTCAAACCCCAAGGCCATCACGTCTCTTTTTGATTTGATTTGAAGATTTTATCATATTAATGTGATCAATCAAATATTATTTTTTTCTACTCTCGGACTCAAAAATATGCGAACAAGAGGAAGAACAGCTGGTTTTATGAGAAGTACTTAGCTGAAAATGTATAAAGATCGTCAACGCGATCACGCAAGTGTTTTTGGCAAAAGTTAATTTTCCTTGCAGAATTAATTTACGATGGATTTTCAAACCTAGAAATCTATAAATCTTAGAGTTAACATGAATAGCGGATGTCATGTTATGCAATAATGTTTTGGTGAATCTCGCAGTAAGGTGATAAGTAGGAAGAGGTGTCGCTCGCTCGGCTGGCCGCGCCGCCGCGCCGCTCTCAGCGACTCACATTACCTCTCATGCTTACTATCTACTTACTGCTCACTATCAATATATGTGAAAACTTTTAAATTGTGACATGCTTCCTGAATTAATAAATATATTCTTATAGGTCTGAGATACACGAGAAATAAGTGCCCATCTTATACCATTATTTAAGCATGTGAATGAGATTTCTAACCTGCAAAGTGATTGTAGGCGATGCGGTGTGTGGATACATACACATTCTATGTTAAAAAAATACAAAAATTTCATACAGACAATAAATTTCTACATTTCATTACAGACTTCGACATTTTCCCAGGTAATTAAATTGACGTCTTCTACAGTGATGATTTGACTTCAAAGCAAATAGTCCAGGGAACTTATTACCAGCTATATAAAATAATCATAAATGAGGGACGGAATAACATAAAATATTCTTTATTTTGAAACTACTTATAGCATGAAGCCACGGCAGGCAGGCATTAACAAATCCGATCCAAAGTTAATTCACCCGTATTTGGACATGTTCAGAAACATTTATGATATCGAATGTATGAGATGTCGAGGTGTTGGTTACACAATGTCACATTTTTCGTTCGCTTAGGCCCGCGGCCAGTGGCGCGCGAAACGCACGTTACGCCCCGTGCTCATTCGTACCACGACACCGCTCTCATGCGGGATCTAGTTACACCAGCTTGTCATGTGTTTTTATAATATAATGTCTCATTAGTTTCAATTTACCTTCTAATTATTTGAAAGTTGGAGACAAATGAATAACACTGTTTACAAAACAGCCCTTTTTCGATGTTATTTTAAAAACAATATAGTGAACATTTTTTATAGTACCTATACCTACTACCTCCCAACCTTCAGTAAAGCGTTTTTGTTTCATTAAAGACAGTAACATATTTTAGATAAAAGGCAGGGTTTGAAAGAATTTTAATTTACTACTTGCTTAAGTATATACTTATAGTTGGTGTGCCCTTTTCAATTAATAAATAAACAGCATGGGGCAAAAGTAACAGGAAGGTATCTAATTTCATTCAAAAATAAACGATATTTTTAAATAAACAAAGTGTTTTATTTTTTTATTCGATTAAATGATATGATTGTTTGTCAATAAAATCAGTGTCAGCTGACCGCGGAATGGTCTCATCTAATTAATGCCTTCATAAAACCAATGATTTGAGAAGCCAGCTGGCTCCTTCAGAGCTGATATCATAGCCTATTAAACACACGATAAGCATGTGTAACGACTGCCGGCTGACCACAACTTATTTATACTTGCTTTGGTATTTACATCCTTGTCCGCAGTTGACTGAGCAAAGTGGCTCGAGTTCCAGAAATAAAAGGAATTGTTCTGACGATCAATTTCAACGTTACGTATAAATCCACTTCGAAAACAAGTAAGTGCTTATTACGTATTAGACCAGAGCTCCTTCGAAACTAAGTGAATCGAAAAATTCGTCTGAGTCTTACTTAGGGACCAACTATGATCGTTTGAGGAGCGCGTATAACAACTTCTTAGCATTGAAGTTTACTGTCACAAAATGAAACATCAAAGCTCACTGATATATTACGTACACAAAATCTGGAGGGGTTTCCGAAATTAAAAAAGGCGAAAAAATGGGGGTTGATAGTTTGTATGTGAAACCTTACTTCAGTAAAATATGGCATCGGATAGGCTTTGACTAATAAACATAAGGAAAGGCTATCCTGCTTATGTAATAAACATTTTTTTTATTGCATGTTCTACTATGTTCCTATCTATCAATTAAGGCCTATATATTACAGCAAGCACTTGGTACATCGATGTCACGTGATTATTTGTAGCCATGTGTGCGTCCCTACTTACTGTATATACATATAGAATACAAACTATTTGTTGCGCGTATGTGTGCACTTGCGGTTGCCGCGGCTCGCTTGGTAAACGGACGTAATCTCGACTAAACACTGATCAACTGCCGTTTCACCCCCTATGCTGTGTGGTTAGAGAGTAATATTGGAGTTGTGGAGTTCGATTTAGAAAAAATCTTAATACATATCCCAAGTAGGTGGTCTTAATAGGTGTGTAAATTATAGATAGGTAATCCATACCTTGTCGGTATTTAAAAATAAAATTATTGGTGACAGATAGTATCTTAGTTGTTACAACTCGTTCTCTACGAGTCAACTAAGACCAACAATTTTCATAAGCCTTGAAAACATTCAAACCATTTGATTCCCGCCAAAAAATCGCTTAGCTAGAAGTTTTATCTATACTTATTTCATTTGTTACAAAACGGTTATGTAAATGAAAATTAAAATGAAAATGATTTATTCAGTTTAGGCCCTGGTAAGGCACTTATGAATGTCGATGAATTTACCACCTGTTCGGAAACTAGCCTTATGTAAGTAGAAGAATCTAATTTTCGAAGTTTTCACCAATATTTTGAGTAAGAGTCTGTCGTCGTCTTAAGGTGGGCGTACGCTATACCACGCCGACATCCTCGGGATGAAGCAAATTTTAAATAATGTGTTTATTCAATATTTTACTGTTCGTAATATTTTTTTCTTAAATAATAATGCAGTGAAGCTACATTAACTGTGCAATTGTAAACGGATATGATCAAGTTAAACTATTGGTTAATGTATCGATGACGCGTAAGACGACTCCGTGCGGCTACCAACACACACACAGAATATAAGTTATGTGAACACAGACAACTTATAGTAACATTATACATACACTTACATGTGTAGTTCACATCCAGATTTTATTAATTTTGTACTTACAAACACAAGCGCATATTTGAATAAGAAGGTTGCTTGGAAAAAAGGAAAACATTTGCAAGCATTTGATACATTTTGTATGCAGTCACGGGTAAAAGCTGTGAGATAAAATCGTTTTAATAAAGCGAACTTAATGTAACAATTTGCCTTACATTTACAAAATTTTCATATTGCGTGTATTTTACACACTAACCTGCATACCTTCATGTGTGTGTCCTACGGGTTATGCGCCCGCGCAATTTTGCAGTGGTTTGTATCGTCGTGTGACCGCAGGCTCCATTCAGCTGATACCAGGCTCGGGTTACCCTCAGTGAAATCGTTTCGTAAAGGCCCTATTGGCTTCTGCTCTGGCACTTTGTTGGGTTCTGTATTACGGTAAGACTTTCTTATTTGTTACATTATTTCTTATTTGACTATTACAGAGTTGGAAACTCATTACATACTAGAACCTCAAGTAAAGTACATCTTTGGTTACTTCTTTATGAATAAATATAATTTATAGCTGTAGGGGAATCCTAGTTTGTAACATCAGAGTTTCCCTTCTACGCCGCTTAAGTAATGAAGTGTATTTTATGTTAATTATTTCGTTTTTCGCCGATATTTAGTGTAAATATATAAATAGACAAATACAGGGATAAATTATACCCTAAACTCACCCCTTTGCCGCCTCAGGAACCACTTTTCGTGAATTTATAATATCACGCTTGTTGTCGGCCGACCGCGCGTGTTTTCGTTCCCGCCAAAAAGTTTGTGTTGCCAAACCTTAGCAACATCAATCCCAAAAAGAAAGGTAGGGAGGAGAAATTCAAAGATATCAATAATAATCGACAAAATTATAGTGTGTCGTGTATGTGTGAGTAAGGTACCGCGGTGGTAGACTAGCGTGAAATCACTTTTAATACTAAACAATAGCCATTTTTTTTTATTATTTTACTCAATTTGGTGTAAGTAAATATTGTAGTTCTCCACGCATCAATGCAATGACTGTTTACCTAAATATGATATAAGAAAAGACCTTTGACCGCTACCTACCTTTGCAGTAATCAAGCTTTTGCTTAAGTATTTGTTTAACTACTCAATAATAGTTAGAGTTTATTAACTCTCGAGTACTTATTCAGTGAGTGTTTGCGTTAATGTTCAATCTAAATGGCAACGAGGTGCAATTATAACTGCGACTGTAGGAAATATTGTTCGTTTTTCCGCGCCTTAATGTGTTTATTTGCTTGTGTTTATATAGCGCTGGTTAGTGTGAGAGCATCGGCGTTAATACGCTCATGAATAGTAAATACGTGTCCCGCTTGCGATCCATTAATAGCTTGTTTTTGCAATCTACACTAAGATTATTTCTCGTAAAACGGTTGTTTCTTACCATAATTTAGTGCTTTACAAAGCGGCTCTTCCAACTAATAAAGACTTTTTTTAATTGGAGAGCATCTTGATAGGTTTCCGCGTCATTAGCCGCCTTGCACGCAGACACGGATATTCCTAGATATGCTACAATTGCCATTTTATTATTCATTGCGTAAAGTAAAGTAATATGCGTAAAGTAGTTCGTTACTTTATAATTCATCAATTTGGATCGTAATTCACGCGTTTTATTGCAATGTATGCAACTAAGCCTAGTTCCTGATAGATTCCATTATTTTTTTATGTCATGACCAAACTCAGGATGGATGAAATGACGGCAAGGCACGGGAACAATATTCAACTCCCGATTCACGCATAAGCTCAAGTAGAAAATATATAAGACCATAGTAAGGCCTGACGTCCTGTATGGGTTAGAATGTTGGGCCAGAAAGGTGACGGATGAAATAAAGCTGCACGAAATTGAGATGCGGATGTTGAGATCGATGTGAGGCGTAACGTGATTGGACAAAGTACGGAATGAGTTTATAGGGGGAAGTCTAAAAGTAGCACTTGCTTATGATTGTGGATGGTTACAAGGGGAGAGGAAGACCTAAGAAACGATGGATGGTTTGTCTGAAAGATGATATGGAAGAGAAGAACACATTGCGCCAACCCCAAATAACATTAGACATGGACAGGAATTATACTATACTAATAACCCCTTGTAACAAAAGCTACGTGAGTCCATCTGGGGCACACCTACAAATTCCCAGCATATGCTGTACCACCATGTTTTACATCGCCGTTATGGCGGAGATATACCCGTTTCTCCTCTGCTTATGGTTTTAGAATGTATGAAGTGGAATTGGAACTTGTGTGCCTAGCGGACTAATAAAACTACTCGTCCACCACGGCACTCTTGGTAACAAACTATTTACCTTAAAATTAATTGTATATTTCTTGTCGTTTTAATATAACAAAAGTCACATATAATCAACTAACAGAGCAATCATTATGCAACAGTAACTCTTCACAACGAAACAAATATCAAGGAAATAAATATTAGGAGCAAAAATTAAATTAACAAACACTTAATCCCATTCACAGATAATTGTTGCATATACAGCATTAAAGAGCCGCACAACAATTATAATTGATAACGTTTTCTCATTCACTCAATTATATTAAATGGAGTGAATGTCGGCTGTTTCCCGGTTTGAAACAATACGATAATCAGATGGCTACATCTCGCGAGCAATGACACCGCGCTTTGCTACTGTGCCCATGAGTTTATCACTTTCTGATAATATAATTAACAACTACCCACAAATATTTAAATTTCTTCTAAAGATAACAAAACATCGCCTAAGATAATTCTTGGTTTAAAAGTAGGTAGTTCCATCCCTTATTTGTGATACGGATTTCAAAAAGGATGGACATAGTTTAAGTCCAAATTAAGTCTAGTCTTGGCTTAAGCCATGTTTTGCAATATGCACGTAGGAGTACCTAGTATCAATTTCTAACCTGAGTATTTATTAAATAACGAGCCGTGGCTATCATGATATCCCAAAGACATCCACTGTCAAAGACATCACAAAAGTCGCCTGCTACGCAAGCGACGCAAGTTCGAGTCCCAGTGGGGCCTGTACCAATGAGTTTTTCTAAAAAACTTATGTACAGTGATTTCACACCACATGCTTTACGGTGAAGGAAAATATCGTGAGGAAACCTGCATATTTCTGAGAAGTAATTCAAAGACGTATGTATAGTGCCTGAGACAGCGATAGATTCACCATCTGTCACGTTGGCACTTAATCAAATTCGGTGAAAAGTGGGTGTTGTGATAACAACACCTCTGCCTACCCCTTCGGGGAATACAGGCGTGAGCATATGTATGTATGTATCCACAGTCTCAGACTATAACATCAACATTAGCACTCAAGTAATAATGTCGAAGGACCGTGGAGTGTGGAGAGGATACTTAAGACTGATTATGTTAATATAACGATTATTAGAAGTCGATCAGACACGTAGATGTCATTCCAAGATCATTGTACTCCAATTAGGGAAGTACCTCTAAAGCCAGTGACACTGGATGTTTTACCTGATTACACCATTGTACCATTATGGAGTTGTTAATAAGTTGTTGCCAATGTAGACTGCTTGTTTTCCCAACTATTGAAGAAGAATATAATAAGTAGTATAATATAAAACTTTTTAAGTACAGAATATGCAGCGCTTTCTAAATAACTGGTATGAAATAAAACATATTTCAACATTGTATCTAAACGCTGCACTGCTGCTGCTTTGAATATTAAACGATTTCTCCCTTTAGTTCCAATCGTTAAACATTATAATATAAGCACTAAATGAGGCTTTTTATCGCCCTCTGCCCACAACCACTTTTATTATATTTCGCAGTCTATTTAAGAGATTTTAAGACAGTACGTAATTAAAGCTACAGGCCATTAAATATGTGTGGTTATAAGTTATAAAAACTTTTAAAAATATTACTTTAATGGCAATCGCAATGTCTATAAAATATATATTTTAATACATCAAGGATGTCATTAATTGGCTGCGATCCACTGTAAGATGGAGGTACAAATTACAGTCCCATGTCGGATGGATCCGAAATTCGAACGGATGATCTTGTAAATCCATATTATTTTTATTTCCTAGTTTTGCATCAAAGAGATGTCACATTAGGCTTTTAACCGAGTTCCCACGTCGCTGTTACTGTTAGCCTAACAACCTGTAAGCGGTGCACCTATAATACTTAAAAATTAAAAGTTATTGTTTTATGAAACGTGTGAGAATGTTTAATTAAATAAGTGGAATAAACGGAACTAACTTATTATGTCCAATGAAAGTGACGACACCTACGTAAACATCGTGGAAACGACACAACTCGCAAGTTCACTATTTAAGAAGTTCTCAAGTTTGGCAATTAATGTATAAACAGAGCTCGTTTACGCTAAAACTGCGCCTAAGTACCTACTTACGGTATTTCGCATTCATTTTTTTAACCTAGTTACTTACTAAAATAGCAAATCCTCCGCCTGATGGTAAGCTACTTACAGCCTTTGAACGCTCAGCAGTAACATTCGCACATTTCCCACCATTATAAAAAAATATAACGTTACTAAGTATAACGTAATAGGAACTATTGACAGCACAGCAACTCTACTCCTCTTCCTTCCCTTCATGGAGAACTGGCAACCTAGCTCACCTTAAGGACAAAACGAGTCGAAGGCAACGTTATTTGACTGTGAACTTCTGCAATATGTAGGTACTTATAGTCCCTAGATGGGCAACTCAGATATTCCAAGGAGAGGTCCTGTTATGTCCAAAAAATATTAGGTATAAGAATATATTTTTTACGTCTCTTCCTAAAACATAGCAGACAGATGCACAAGTTTTTGCTCATTGAGATCATCGCTACTAAATCATTTAGGTATCATCTCAACTCCCAATTTGCACGTAGAGATCCGGAACTCAATTTAAATATTTACGAGGTTGCAATGTATGTGTTTTGTGTCATAAAGATGAAGGAAACTTTCCAACAACAGGAACTATAACTATTTATTGTTTAGACACACAATCTCTCGAATTTATAACTATTTATTGTTTAGACACACAATCTCTCGAATTTATAAAACCTATTAATATGAAACACAGAAAAAATCTTCGCTTATAGGATGCTCAAACAAAAATTTGTTCCAAATAATAAAGGTGCAGGATGAGTGCAAGTAGCCGCAGCGAGACCGCTCCACCGTCGCAGCGTCATGTGCCTTCTCCGCGCTCATTAATGAGCTGGGCTCCGGCAAAAAATATGTTCGTCTACACAATACGGCGGCGCATGACTCGCCGCTCTGCGATCAATTATTAATAAAAAAGCGGGCCGCTTCATTGAAAGGGCGATTAGCTCAATATTTATATGGAATATTCGGTATCAACGGCGCTTTGTGCTCATAATTCGGTGGGTCGTGACGCGGCGCGTTTGACTCTCCGCCGACCAACGCATAGACCAACTGCTACGCAGCAGACATGCATACGCTAACATTCGTTTAAGTAGTACCCGAACATCATTTAATATAGTACCAACTCGCAGAAGTAACCAAAGTTAAGTTAATTCTTGAAACAAATTGACTTTTAACCAATTTGAATATTGTATTATTTAGCTGTAGCGTTCTATTTACTCCTTTGTACCGAAATGGAATTAAAAAAAACTCTCTTCAATTTACCACATACCCACTATGGAACAATAAAGAGACAAATGTAATGAATTGGCGATGAGAAATTTCCTCCTATTACTAGCTACTCCTTCTAATAGACTCACAGAGGCTGTATAAGCGTAGGCAATATATAACACATTACATTAGGTAGCATGAGTGCGTAGAGCAAGGCCACCGAGCTCGGCGCTACTCATTGTACTTCCGAATTGACTGACTCTTTGAAAAGAATTCTTCGCCGTGAAAGCAGCTACTATATCAGCATAAATTTATTTAATCTGATACGTTTCCTTGCACATCAATCATAGAGCTCACGCACTTACTAAATCATATCGAATTATTGAAGGAAATGTATTATGTACTATTTTAACACGCTCGATTCAATTATACATAAATAGATCAGTTTATTTAAAATTTCCATAGTATACACGAAACTGTGCTATATTTGACGTATATTCCATATCCGAGGATAATAGTTTTCATTGAAATACTGACACGAAACATGAAACAATCGTGTACACAAATACATTTCGTAGCACTTCGTAGCATTTACGGCCTACGCACAACTATTTAAGACCCAAGAAAAAGTATTAGTACATATTTATTGTTTCTCGAATTGGAAAAACTTATTTGGCATTACGAAACCATATAGATGGTTGGAACCAATGGTTCACGGAACGATTTTTCAGTAGAGCTGATGCTAATGAAAAGGCATTTTCACGAGGTTTGGCGCCGGGCGGCATGCAAATGTGGCGGGTAATGACGCGCGAAGCCGCGCCACACAAACACACCGCTGGCCACAACAAGCCTCGCATTACACACGCGTTGTTCATACTTGTCCCCACTCTACGTATTTACTTACTACACACTTCAAGCAAGATCAACATTGAAGGAAAACTAGTCGTAAATAAGGCTCTCTCAAATCTCAACCGTTTTGTAAACATAAAATCGTAGAGGCGGAGTGGGTGTTGTTATTTATATCCAATATAAGAAAGTAGATCTGTCTACCAGGCTGTCTTTCTTCTGTCCATCTGTATTACCCGTTGACAGCTTACCGAGCGACTGAATCTTTCTTGATATAGCCTCAGTACTTTTTTTTTATTTTGTCCCCGAAAATGTTACCCACCTTCTGGGGGAATTTATTTCTGCTATTTGATACAGAATACGTTGCATATATACAATAAACATAATAAAAATTTTTGTGTATTTATATAAGGTATGGTATATTACATTATTAGGTATGGTATTATTCCATTTTCATTAAGTATTGTTGTAATGTTTGAGAGTGCTGATGATCTATTGTGTGTAGTGGATGAAGGATTTCAGAGCGGAGAGCGAGTCCGTGATGTTGTATGGATTTACTTGGTGATATGAGCATGTTTATTCGTGGTTATTTCTCTGTATAGTGTATTGTGGGCATTGCTCGAAGAGGTACTCAGCCGGTCAGAGGTCGAGCCTCAGTACTCATTAATCTGATCACAGATCGGCACCTAAGCTGCGGGTAAGTTAAATGTAAAAATCTTATATTAAAAAAAATAAGACCGGGTTAAAGTTCTGTGCATGGTTACATAAAACGTCTCTAGAATATTTGAAGATCATCATGTTGAAGTGAGCAACAACAAAAGTGTTATGAGTAACAACTTTAATCATTGGATGCATCATCAAAACCACTTCCCAAAGAGGAAATCCCTTCAACCTTGAAAGGGCGACCGAACGCGCCATGAAAGCGCCTCACAATACTCTTTTAATTTGTCATTATGAAGCAATAAAAACATTGTAAATGAGAGCGACAAAAAACTCGTTCAGAGTCTGACAAAAACCGCGGACTGGGGCGAAATTCGCAAATCATTCCGCCATAATGACGAGCGCTTGAAAAAAATTTAAATATCAAAAGGCCGAACGGGGCACGGTAATGGTTTAAAATCATTTTTCATTCGAGTCACTCGTGAGTCAGAAATATGAAAACGGTAGCCATCGGCCGCGCTTCCATTAACTCTACTCGAGTCGCGATTAGAATTTTGGACGAGGTCCATCTTTCATCCTGCCTCCTCGCAAATAGCATAGCAAAAACATTGGTCAATTACGGAGCTGGAATGAAACTACACACTCATATGTGTTATTTTATTTACAATTAATTAAAGTTACATTATGCGTTCTTTTTCCTTTTGGAGGCGCGTTCTATGGGTGGCAAGCCGCTGTCGAACTCACTCGCTGTATGCATGGAGGTCTGCTTGTTCACCACTCGCCCGGTGAAACCTAACTTCACTTTGGGGAACCTGCGTAACGACAAACATACTTGACGTATTCGATTTTCCTTAAAAGACATCACCACCACAGGAAACTAAAGCACAATAGTTATTTGATTTGTTTGTCATTGCGACGCGAATCAAAAATGGGAACATGCCTTTCCCAGATTGCTATACAATAATCATCAAAATGAATGGAAATTGACTTGCAATTCCCAATCTCCTATAAAACCGGACATACCCGGGTCGTTTCTTCTCTTCCTCCTCGTGTACAGTGAGTCTGTTAACTGGCACGTGTTTCTTCAAGTTGGGGTCGGCCTTGGCCCTTCTGGCGAGGGCTGCGGGCGTGTCTCTGAGGGCGAACGCTTTGGCTGCGTGACCCAAGTGAAGCTGCTTCGCGTCCAGCCACTGGCGCACCTCGCGCGGGTATCCCGCGTAGAAACGGACCCATGATGTGTAAGCTATGCACAGAACAATACCATTTGCGATACATGAACAGACTTGAAAAAGCACAAGAGCCGAGTATAAGTTGTCCCTAAGCAAACTTCATGACGTAGATGGACTCACACACAGGGAAACGATCTGAAATATATTTACTTGCTAGTTATTCCAAGCAGCATATCGTATGAAGTATCAAAGATTCTAAGGTAAGCTAGATACTCCAACAATCACTTACATTCATTTGGCTGCTAGCTTGAGCGTTCCTGTTGTAACATGAAATGTTAGGTACATTAATTCATACATTTTCTGAGGACCTTATATCCGATCTAGAGATCAAAGCTAGCCCTTTACCAAATGTATGTTAAATCGGTTTGACCGTGGAAGTAACAGACAGACAGACACTTTCTTATTATATATAATATTAGTATAGATGTAATAATATAAACAATCCGTACAACGGACAATGTTCGCATTACTCACACTTTGTAACTCAAATTGTCTCTCACCGCTAGTTTCCATACGAGTACAGCATGGGGTTTTTCAAGGATGTGAAGAGAAATTTACAGGGTCGGGAACGCACGCATGATGTCCTTACACGAGAAGCGACCTATTAGCGGTAACCACTTACCATCAGATGGGCCGCATGCTTGTTTGCCACCTTAGAGGTATAAAAAAAAGTCTCACCCCTGCTCGCCCTGGCCAGCCAGTCCTTGGTGGTGTGCGCGGTGTGTTCGAGGCGGGACTGCACGGCCACGGCGGCCCGCGCCGCACTCGTCGCACTCGGTGCCACGCTGCGAAGCGCTTCCAACGCTCTAGACTCGTCCGTTTGACGCAGCCTAATGGAAATAATCATCTAAACTTCCCTAAATTGACACCGTGTCCTTTTCATGTCACAAGCGCCACAAAGATTTCCAATGCGAGCCCAAATTATCGAAAGAGTATTACAGTTATTATAAATTTGTACAAGTTTAAACGTTGTCGACATTTGATTGCGTTGTTGCTCGCCGTCTTTGAATTCAACCAAAACGCCCGAAAAAGTATAATCATATTTTGAGTCACGCTAAAACGAAAGGTACGACGACTGATAGTGTCGAAACCCATAACATAAGGAAATCTCATTGGCACAGTATCTTTTTGGGCCTAAAAGAACACACATTTAATATTAAAATAAAACTATTTTTCATTTAATTTCGTAAAGGAAAAACAATTATAGATGATATACTCTTTAATTCAATATATAATTGCGAAAATACTGTAAAATCCACTATTATTGACACGCCCACATCCGCAACTACTGTATTTCCATAATGCACCGTCACGACGTTTTGGATTTCATACTGACACCATTTCGTATAGTTCTCATTAGACTCAAAGCAATATACTTTATAATTTTATTTCTAGAACTTAATTGTCCAAATAGCAAGAGCAGTTGCACAAAAAAAAAGTAATACCTACTTTGGTAAGTAGATATAAAAAGCTATCAGATGTACAAAACTTCAGCTATATCTAAAAATATGTTCGTATCTCAAGTAATCAGTTGATCTACCACTATATTCGTCTAATGTAATGTCCGGTCACCAATCACCTTAGCTGATTAAACTAAGTGCTTCAGATTGGTGTTGCGCCATTAGCAAAGAAGGTACTTAATGGGATATACCTGATTCTCTTTTGTTCCAGATGCCTGACAAACTCCGCTTCACTGGGCAGCAGGAACATTACTGCGGCGCCTACTTGCGTCGCTCGCCCGGTGCGACCTACCCTGGTAACAAAATAAAATATGTACAAAATTCGAATTCCTCACTAATTGACTGACTTATATATCAATGAACCTAGATATATGATCTATTAAAGTGTGTTCTTGATGGTGTTGTATATTATATTACGACACCATCAAGAGTCTGTCTCTCTGTCTGTTTGTTTCTTCCGGCTAATCTCCGAAACGGCTGGACCGATTTGAACGGGACTTTCACTGGCGGATAGCTAATGTTACAAGAAGTTACTTAGGCTAGTTACCCATAACATAAAGTCTACGCGGGTGAAACCGCGGGGCACAGCTAGTTATGTAATATAAATTAAAATAATGCAGATTCAACATACGTTATATCGCAAGCAAGCGGTTACATTTCAACACCAGACGTTTTAGATTCTAGGGATTTTGCCTAAATCTTAAAAAATTACTAACGTACTTAGCAAGGTATCCACAACTGACAAAATTTCAACACACGAGTATTACGGTTGCTAAAGATTTGATCATGACGCTATCAACAAACTGGAGTTGATAATCCAGTTTTCAATCTCAGAATCCTTCCAAACATTCCGCAAATTACGCTGTATCACGTGCAGATGGTATAACGTTATCATCGAATTGTATAAATATATTTGGCATTGGATAAACAGTTTTTTTATAATCTTATGTGATTCCTTATACTTAGAAACAATGAGTTATTTAGCACTGGCAGGTAAACGTATTTCTGACTGCTATTACGTGACAATGGGATTCTAATTGGCCGAATTCTTAGCGTCAACAAAACAATTAACTTAATTCGCTATCATAATCACTCAATTAAGTACAAAGATGGTAATCTTTGTTTCCGCGTAACTTAAATTGACAATGTTTAACAAAAGAAGTCCCATACAATTATTATAATATTATTGTAGGCTATTCGGTCATTTATAAAATTAGGAAATAAATTTAACAATACATCGTTTTATGGTTTAATTAAGATTTTTTTTATTTTTAAAGGATATAAAAATAAAACTTATGCTAAATATTCATAAAGGTCATTTTTATTAAATTAAAAAATACTAATAAATACAAAATTCTGTTATGTGTAAGTAATTACAACAGATGAAGAGAATTCTGATCTGAGGAATCTGGATCTTAACTTTACTAATGTAGAAAAATATTAATGACGAAAACTGGCGAGATCATCCAAAACATAACATAATATCTTACACGGAATTACCTAATAAAGGTATTATCAAAAGCTGCAAATGTGTGTATTAATTATTTCAAATGATACATAATATCTAATATATAAAATTCTCGTGTCACAGTTTTCGTTGCCATACTCCTCCGAAACGGCTGGACCGATTTGTGTGCAGATCGGGTAGGTCTGGGAATCGGGCAACATCTATTTTTCATCCCCCTAAGTGTTAGGGGTAGTCCACCCCAAAAAAAAAATGGCAATACAACGTTTGCCGGGCACAGCTAGTTTTTTGTAAATTGAAAGTGGTAAATTATCAACAGTTTTAGTTTGATGGATGTGTCTATAGTTTTCCTATAGAGCCGTTTTCGTCACACTCATCGTTAGTACGAAAATTTACCGTAAAAATAAAGAAATAAGCCAATGATTACCTGTGTACATAATCTGTGGCGGAGGCCGGGGCGCAGTATTGGAGTACCAGATCCACGCGTGGAACGTCTATACCCCTGGCAGCAACATCCTGCACATATCAATCTATTAAAGATGGAAATTCCTTAAAAAAATACCTCTACACTTTTCTGTTTCTGTACTGCCTACAGTTTATGCTATCCATCAAAATATTTAGACTACATTCCGTCGATCAACTAACGATTATTTATGTAGAATCTACTGTAACATTTACATAATGCGATATGAAACTTGCACGTCGCCCACGAATCTCAATACGAAAACCAAATTAAACATCGTCCGGATAAATTTGGAGCACTCATAACCGCAGCAAATGTATGAAGAAAAGCATGAATGAAGATGAAGCGAAAGAAATATGCAATGATCATACATGGCGCATTATGTATGTGGCGATCGTATATTACGTTATTGAACGGATTATATAAGGCTTCAAGTTGTTGTTACATATTTCATAGTTCATCAACGCATTTTTTTTCTGTAGTCATCATATAAAGATGATTTTCGTCCCTGAGTCGGTGCATTGGAGCTAAGAACAGAAGCTTGAGCGAGCGAATAGCTTACGTGAGCGTAATACGAGTGTTATGGTGGTAGCGGCCCCCGCCGCGAGATTGATTGGACTCGGTACGATCTCACACGCCGCCTATATTGTGTATGCTTTTACCACAAAGAACACTGGATTGCCGTATTAATACGATTAAAATACCGATAACCAAGTATATGTAACCTACGTAAACTATCTCGAAGTTTACCAATGATTGACCTGGGAAGTCAATGTGCTAGGAATCTGAAAGGTCATCTCAATGCAGGTACCTAGTAGATCATTAATTTATCTAGACACAATATGCAGGTATAATTTTGAACTCTGATATTGTTCATAAATTAAACTTCCAGAATCACTTGTCTAAAGTGTATTTTTTGCGACAGCAAGATCTCAACATCAATCAGTTCATATTCACACGGCGCAATTAGGTTCAAATTGCTTTTCACGCAATACAAAATATAATTTATACGATAGAATTATAACAATTTATAGTTTTTCTCAGTGTGTACCGTGACGGACGGCGGCGGCGATAGATGTAATAAATACAGATAATGGTATTTAATCGAGCCATTGTCGAGTAGGAGGCCGCGCGCCGCGCCGACACAGGCGGCTGAAAGCCAGCTAATAGCCCCGCGGCCCACAATGCGCCGTCCGCACAAAGGCCGCGGCGGCCGCTGGCTGCTGGCAGCGCCGGCCTCCTCTCGTCTTCGATTCATAACGTAATTATTAAACCATTGCTCAGATTCGCTCATATTTATATGCGTTTACCGTTATTAAATGCGTGTTTTTTAACTACTGAAGGTGTCACTGAACTAACATAGAGTTATTATAAGAAAAAGTATGAGTCGTAAGTCTATTTGCAGACATTGAAAATCTAAATTTTCAATATATTTTGCCAAGAATTTCCACAGAAAAATAGCTTATAATCAATTTCCAGTTATCCAACTACATATCCTGGGAGTTCAAGAAAAAGTAAATAACTCAGTAAACAAATTTGAACAGAAATAAATATATCTAATATATAAAATTCTCGTGTCACAGTTTTCGTTGCCATACTCCTCCGAAACGGCTTGACCGATTTTGATGAAATTTTTTGTGCTTATCCGGTATCTATGAGAATCGGCCAACATCTATTTTTCATCCCCCTAAATGTTAGGAGTAGTCCACCCCAAAAAAATATATGGCAATACAACGTTTGCCGGGCACAGCTAGTCTAATATAAAAAAAATACATGTCAGAATGTTAGTTACCATACTCCTCCGAAACGGCTGGACCGATTTGTATGAAATTTTGTGTGCAGATCGGGTAGGTCTGAGAATCGGCCAACATCTATTTTTCATACCCCTAAATGATAAGGGTGACCGCCCAAAAAAAAAATATGGCAATACAACGTTTGCCGGGCACAGCTAGTAGAATATAGAAGTTAGGTACTTACAGTACAAATCATGACTCCGTTCCTGGCAGCTCGGAATTGCTTGAACACCTCCATCCGTCGCTCGTGCGGCATGGACCCGTGCAGGCTGAACATCTCCAGCGGCATCGGCACCAACCCGCCTTCTGAAGGCTCTTCGTACTCTATATTGAATTCATCCGAGTCTGAAGACGCGTTGCCCTTAAAAATCACTTTAGTACTTAAATACTATATTGGTTTAAATTTTTCCTGTTCACTCATCAAATCATTGGTGTCAATAATTTTCTGTATAATAAAAAAAAACATGTATTGAAATCCTTTGATCGAGATAGATTTTTGAAGTTAGTACGCAATTTGTTTACTAGACTTACCTCATCGCCACTTCCATCATCACCCTTTCTCTTCTTAGCTTTCGAGTTCTGGGTCTTTTCTTGATTTTTCTTTTTACTCTTCATGTTCTTTCCAGTCAACACTGTTTCAATCAACTCCGAATGGTAATCTACCATTTCTAATGTTGCCATGAACACTATCATTTTCCCACCCTTCTTGTTTAGTATGCAATGTTCCACAATAAGGGAGCATAGAGTGACCAATCGTAGTTTCATTGGAACAATCAGGAATGTTTGATTAACAGAGGCTGGTAAAACCAATTCGTCTTCAACTATCGCTGTTTTGAGAGCATCAACAAAGGAATTTTCGACTTTATCTGGTTTCACATCTTCAGTGTCCTCATCTACTGGTTTTCTGGCATCCAGTTCTGATTGCACTTTAAAGTATTCATAGTCTGAATCACTGTCACTATCTTCAGTATCATTCTTAGATACAACTTTAGCAGGACTCTTTTTGATGGACGTATTTTCATTTGTAAATAAATCTTTATGATTGGACCCCATGAACGATTTTAAACCTAGAAAAATTTTGTATCAATACAACCATATTGTATAAGGAAGAAAAGATAAAAACAGCACTAACTTCAATTTTACCTCTTTTTACTTCAACATTATCTTCCTTATCACCTTTAACATTAGGAATCTGATCTGCTGGCTTTCCTGCTTCTTTTGATTTAACATTTTCAGTTTTTTTAGTGACATCAATGTTTATTGGTTTCAATGAATCACTAACAAGTGCTCTACCTTCCGAGGTGTCTACAAATACGGGATCTATCATTGTGATTCCCGCTAAGTTTTCTACTGCCTAAAAAAAGGACAGAATATTATGAAAATTATAACATTACTCACAAGGTACTTTATTTGAGACTACAATACAACTACATACCTTTGTTAAGGTAGCTGATAATAATATAGTCTGCCTCTCTTTAGACAGAAATACTTCGGTTAGATGATGTTTGACCTCAGTCTTCTCATTGCTGTCTTCAGGTACTTTCATTGGTTCAGTTTCATCATCACTGGAAATTTTCTTCTTCATGGTTTGTTTGATTAGAGCTAAAGGATCGTATGTAGCAGCTTTCTTGTGATCTTCAATAGCTTTCACAATAGCTGCTACATCTTTCTCATATCCCATGTCTAAGAGACGGTCAGCTTCATCAAGAACTAAACAACTGCAACAAAACACCTCTTAAGCCTTGTCCATGGTGTAGTCCTATTCTCATTAATGTGCTACTACTAGTACAATTGCAAATGTGGACAAAACAAAAATGATGTTGTACTATCAAAACACATATTTTTGACAAGACAAGGAACATTTTAGAGCTATCTCACTAAAATTTTCCAATCCATCTCTTTCTCTCTACCTTTCCACCTCATTATTTTTGTTGCGAGACGAAACTCTTAACCCGAATATAACCATTGCCGGAGAATCACTGGAAAGAGTTCAACGCTATAAATATCTTGGCGCATGGGTCAACGAAGCATGGGATCCAGACAGGGAAATTAAGGCCCGAATAGAAGTAGCTCGTGCGTCGTTCAACAAAATGAAAAAAGTGCTTTGTAATAAACAACTGAATATTGAGCTTAGAACTAGAATGCTTCAGTGCTACATATGGCCAGTAGTCCTTTATGCCTGTGAAACTTGGACTATCAAAGAGAACATTCGCCAAAAACTAGAAGCTCTTGAAATGTGGTTCTACCGCCGTATGCTTCGGATTAGTTGGACCCAGAGGGTAACTAATAAGGAAGTTCTCCGACGCGTCAAACATCCAGAGAACTCATGACAGTCATTAAGAGAAGGAAAGTAGCATATCTCGGACATGTACTACGACATGAGCGCTACAACCTTCTCCAGAATATAATGATGGGAAAAATTGAGGGGAAGAGGCGAGTCGGAAGGAGGAAGTTATGATGGCTCCGAAACCTAAGGCAATGGACTGGGATAAACAGCGTCGAAGATTTGTTTAAGCTTGCAAAAAATAAGGACAAATTTGCGGAGCTGACGGCCAACCTCCATTAGTGGAGAGGCACCGCAAGAAGAAGAAGATTTTTGTTGCACAGCCAAGTAATTAAGATCAGATGAAATAAAATATAGGTAGATTAAAATGCATGCTACAAAATTTACTATACATATATAATATTGGTTTTGTATCTTTTAGATATATATATTTTATTATATACTCGTAGATGTTTTATATGCAAAAGAAAAATATCAAAGGCTAAGAAATTAGCTTGTTTATGAATTCAACAATGATGAAATAGAAATTTATTACTCACTTGGTCTTGGCAAAGTTCAAAGACTTGGTATGTCTCAAGTGATCATTTATTCGTCCGGGTGTGCCAACCAATACACTCAATCCCTTCCTAAGCCTTGCTTTCTCGGCCTTCCGTTTCTGACCACCGCTTAGTAGCCCAGGTACAATCCATTGGAATGGCTAAACATATTTTCACCAAATTACATACTTATCTTTAATTAACTAGAATGTCCATATACATAGAAAAATACATACAGGGAAGGTAACATGCTGACTAAAGGAAGCAGCTATATAGATCTCTATAAAAATAAAGAAAATTACTTAACGTAAAATAAATTCCTGGGAACACTTATAAGGTAAATATTACTATATATTCAGTAAATTGGAAAAAAATTAAAATTCTGTATTTTTGTAGTTCTGTAGCATTGTAGGTATTATTATATTTTTCTCTACCTTCCATGTCAGTGACTCAGGTTAAAGATAAACTAACACAAATTTATTCATATTGTAAATGAAATAAATAAATACCACTACTCAGACAGTTGCACTTTAGTAATAGTAAAACTATTTTTTTTAAAACCAAAAAGAAAGATTGACACCCACTTTGACCAGTTTGATGAACAGTTCATATGTCTGCACAGCCAGCTCCCTCGTAGGAACAACAACAATAACTCTGATTCCTTCATGTCTGTTCACTTGGGGCCTAATAGCCTGCAGCCCTTCTATAATTGGCAATGCATAAGCTAATGTCTTTCCAGAGCCTGTTTGGGATCTAAACAAATCAAAGATTAAGAAATTATAATATTTAAATTACCTGCAAGGTGCTTCATTAAGACTTATACAGGTTTTGAAAAAAATGTCAGGTTGCTTGAGAGTTAAGTGGTAATTTATAATCATGAAACATATATCTCTTAGAGTTCAACCCTAATTGTGACATGTTCACGGATGAATGGCAGACAATAATGTCAGCATGCCTAGAGTATGGTGAGGGGAATTAATGTGTTTTTGTATATATTAATATTACTCTTAATTATTGTAATTGGCTTTTAGCTGTTCTAATTAATACATTTATAAATAAATCTCCAAGTTAATACTATTCTCTTTTGAATTTTAAGCTCTATGTTTGTATTTACACATGGCAATGTAACAGAGAAACAGCTCCAGATCTCATTCACAATCTTTGGGTGTGGTTATAAGAACTGGCTAACATAAGCAAGATAGGTATGACAGAAAATAATTCATATATTAAGTCATAAGCTTTTTCTTTTGAATATTCAATAACAAATACCTGATTAGAACATCTCGCCCATGTAGTATGACAGGGACGGCAGCTTGTTGCACTGTCATCATCTCCTTCAGCCCCATGGGGCTTAGCAAATTGGCAACACTATGAGGATGTATATCTAAGTCTGAGAAATTCTTGCCAGCAAAAACTTTTTCAACTATGGGTTTGACTGCTCTTTGGCCGATGCGGGGCACATCTGGATTGTTTTTGAATAAAGATGAAATCCAACCACCTGGCCTCGGTTTCTGCTTCACTTGAATATCATCACTTAAATCCTGATAATTTTGGCCTTTAAACTTTCCCTTATTCTCAGCTAGGTCTCGTAAACTAGTCTCTACGTTCGGTTTATCTGGAGCCTTGTTTGACAACTTCTGCACCTTTTTCTCCGGTTCCCCGTCATTATTTTTAAATGAAATACTCTTTTGCCCTAGATGCTGAGGTCTTTTCCTTGCTATCACAGACCCAGAAAACTTGGGTTTCGACGTAAATTTATATTCCCCAGCATTGGTTTTTTGGTTCACACCAGCTTTCTTGTTACTCTACAAAATATAACAATACATTAAAATGGGTTCCTCTAGCACATATTATGCGTTGGACTTTAGACGTAACATACCTTTTTATTAACAGTGATATTCAATTGTAAATCATCCATATTCAAAAGAATTCAAATAAATGTTTTGCTTTTAGGTTAGGTTGCAATGCACATTTGTTTTCATTTCGGCATGATAGAATGTATGTCATGTCACACACTTGATACTGACAAGTAACTTTGGCATTTTGACATTTATAGGTCCGTTCAAAAACAAGTTTATGAATATCTACATATTTTAATGATTTACCAGATTTTCTTCTTCAGCAATCATTTGACATTGGCGGAATTGCTGTACTCAAGCTCGTCAACATTAAATAAATAAAAGAAAGAAGAAATTTATAAATTATTTTGTAAATGATATCTTGTGTTCTAATAAAGGAAATATTATTGTTTATATTTGATTGCAGCCTATATTGCCTAGGTAGGCTGCAATTAATTATTTTTTTAGATTATATTTACAAATATTGTTCTCTGGGACCTTGGGGTCCAGATGGCCATTAATTATTTAGTTCACCAACATTTTAAGACTCTACTTTTATTTAAATATAGGTTAGCAATTTAGCCGTGAAAAGTTAACACACAGACAATGCAGGCAGGTATTATGTTTGGGTACGTAACCTTAAACTACGTATGCTCATGCATGCGCTACGTATGAATTACTCTTAATACGTATTTGGTCACAGAACGAAAAACATAGTAGAACAACAAGTATCATGAACTATATAATATTAAGCCTAGATATTTAATCCACACGAAAATTCGACTCATTGATGGTCCCAATAATGACATTGTTTGCTTAAACGGCGTCCAGCACCCTAGAATCACCAAAAAAGACTGCGGTAGAAATTTGATGTTAGGTATAAAAAGGGAGAGGGAAATTTAAAACATTCGATATTCTAATATTTGATGTTTTGTAATGTAATGTATAATGTTGAGATCCTTTCGTGATCATTGAACATAGTGCTTGAGAGCACGTGTTATGAACCCAAATTTAGGCGGCATCACGCGACAACACGTGCCGCCTAAGTATTACTTTATGCCTTCTATGGGGTGGAATAAATATTTGTAATCTACAAAGCCGTGTTTATGTGAACTACCTAATCCCCTTCATTAGTTATGAATAGGGATGTTTACACACAGCGGAAGAACATTAATTATAATTTACTTCTTTACGAAAATTACCGTGAAGTGATGTTGAATAAATCTCCCTACAAAATGTATGGGAAAAGTTTTCAAGTTTTTCAAGCCGAAGGAAAAAATAGAAGGGAATATAAAAAGTATATATTTTCTTACTTAGGTACCTAATTTTGTTTTCTAAATCGGTGAAAGGTTATGGGGTAACTTAAATTTATAGACGTAAGTTATGAGGAATACTAACTATCAGCCGAAGCCTCCGCAAACTAAGATCGTGGGATCTATCCCCGCTGAGTACAGATATGTGTGAGTAGAGTAGGTACGAAATTAAATGGTTGGTGTTTCTTAATAATTTATTAATCAAATAAGTTATAATAGGTACTTACATATATTTTGTAATTAAATATGTACATAGGTGATTGTTCTTCAATTTTCGTTTAGCTTTTCCTTCCACGGTGTTCTTAAATCAATTTCAGCAGATAGTCTAAGATCCCACTGCAGGATTGGTGCGGCCTGTTTACACCTGGCTGCAAAGAGGTGCGGCCAAGTGCGCAACGGCAACCGTGATTTTTTAGAATCTTCATATTAATTACCATGATGTAGACGTTATTTTATTTAAAAAATAAATGAACGAAATGTTTTACCAAAAATCAATTAAAAATAATGGCGGCCAAATTTTGATAGACACCCTAGTAAATATATATTCTTCTAATTATAAATAAACAAAAATATGGTTTTAATCAAATAATCGATGAACGCACCAATCCTGCAGTAGGATCTTAGACTATCACAGCTGTGCATGTATCTAGATTTCGGTTGTTTCAATGAATATACAAAAATAGAACCAGTTGGATAACATATCTCAAAATATACCTAGCCCGTGTACCTAAATTAGGACAAAAATGTCCGCCAAACAAATCCATGCACTTGAAATTCAGTGGGTGCTCCGCTGGGCACACAAAGGGACGAGGGCGAGGTGTGAGGGCGCGACGTGATTACCGGCGTCGGACCGGGACGACCCGCGGGAACCACCCTTGTTTCCCGGCTGCCATGCACGTGACCACTGTTTATTTTTAGATCTACCAATGCAATAACCGAATCTGTTAATAGCTACATAATACCTTCTAGCCTTTCTAGATAATAGCATTAATGATATGCACACAGTTTCTGATAATTAAAGAAACGTTTTTGATGCAAGCACATTTTAAGCAGATATATGAAGCGGAGCCGTCATAATACTGCCTACTTACCTTATATAGGTATATTATAGGTTTTAAATAATGTAAGTAAGTAGGTACTTAGATAGGTATTTTACCTAGCTTTCTCAAGCTGAAAATGCAAGTGCACGTGCGTTATACATACACACTCACATACTTACAGTGAATTAATTTGGTAAATGGAAACAGTTGCTCCAGATGAACTGATGTTTTCCAAATTCCATGTTAGATGGAGCCTTAGTTTAGGCGTAATCCTTGTAATATGTATATTAGTTGGGACCACCTTTTTCCACATAATTGCCCAGCCCAGAGCATGCAGCATGAGCATCTAGCGCCATTCCATGACCTCTTACTGCCGTCATAGATGAACAATGATAATGAGGCAGATGTATATGACATGTATAAGTCTGTCACTGTCACACAGCCAAACTATAATCATGGCAATAAGGCTGCAGTCGTACAACTACATATACCTAACACTACATATCTAGCAATTTATTAGGTACCATTTCATGAAACCTTCACTTACTTTAGACAGTCAGTATGTCTAATATCAGGCATTGAAATGGAGACAATTTTCTATCATTATACATAATTTCAATCCGACAATTACAAAACTATTCTATTCAAAGCGTCACGGTTCTTCCAAAATACTTAAGTTATGTAGGACCAAATTGGAGCTGTGATTGCGTGACACTTTCTGTAACAATGGCCGATAGTGAACCACTTGTTTAAGCTAGGAATTGAAATGATGATAATATACGTTATAATAGCAGCACTTCGGCTCGGCCGCTTGACATTTATGACAGATTATGACTCTGGTAACACTAATAACTACAGCACACGCCATCTATCTATTAGATGACGCAAGTAACAACACGACGGCTGTAAGATTGAATTTCATTAATCGAATAATGATTGCGATGCACAGATTGAAGATTACAGACTAATCCAGTTGCCTCCATGAAGCGATAAATTGACTCACTACTTATAAACATCGATTGACCATAGGTGTCTGCAAAAACTGGAATTCAAGTGTACATAAGTACCTGTACTTAATTAAATATATTAGGTAGTAAACGAAAAAGACTGCTGTACTTAAGTAGATCTGTTTTTCGTTAGACCAACGATAGATCTCAAATACAACATATTAAATAGTTAATAGTTTGCAAACAAAATATAATAAAACATAGGTAATAGACTTTATTAGTATTGTAAGAATAAATAAAACAGAAATTATATAATTAAATATATAAAAATAAATAATATAATAATATAAAATGTAAATATAATATACCTAATTTAAGCCCTCTCTCAAAAAATTGCTGTGCCCAACAGGGTCCATATTGTTAATTTATAGTGTCACCGTTCAGTTCATTCTGTAAGTGCTAAATTAAGGATATGTTTTTAAGCAATGAATTGAAATTGAAATTGAGATAGTAAGCTGACCATAAAACCGTATAGGTAGGACTAACTTCGTTAGTCTGTACTAAATCTCCGTAATACGACACATTTTTTTATGTAAGTATATGTCCATAATATGCTATTTTAACAGCAATATTATGAAACCAATTTTACTCATCGCCTGCACAAAAATTTATATAGACAATAATAATACCTAAGTATGCGTCCTTTACTTTATTTTATCTATTGACCAGCTGCAGAACTTTTTATTCACAGACCTCCTAGTAAAATGAAAATTCGAATTTTATTTTAATGTCACGTAAACATCATAACAACGACCACTTTATTCAACATAAAAATCTAAATATTTACAAAGTTATAATTCATAATGGCCCTGAAACCCACGACATGTAAAGAAGCGATAGCTCGCTGGGAGAAGGAGAAAGGGGAAGTGGCAGCTGACGCGAAAGTGATAGAGCTTCAGTTTCAGTGGCCACCTATAGAGAAGATGGACGGAGCCCTCTCCACGCTCGTCAGTTGCGAGTAAGTCTTCGGTACCTATCGGATACCTAGCCTAGCTAGCATACTCAGGCCAAGTATTCTTGGGCCCTGTAACGAACTTGGAGAAGACCAAATTTGATTTAGTAATAGAGAGTAGATATCTAGCCAATTGTTACTTACTGCGTTTAGCGCTGTGTATTCTATATGAATAAATATTCTAGTGCTCTTTAAGAATGCGTTGTACTTTTCAAAGACACTTAAGTAATCTGCAGGTTTTACTGAAAATTCATAAATCATTATTCATCATTAAAACGGATTAGTATTATATTGCTTAGTTATAACACACACATACATACCTATACTATATTCCTGAAATATGTCCTTGTTTTGGCATTAAGAAATGTTATTTTCAGAAAATTAAGCATGTCAACAAATATGATTGATAAAATAGCTGGAATCGCCGGTATGAGAAGTCTAAAAATTTTGTCACTCGGAAGAAATTATATCAAATCGCTGGCGGGGATCGTAAGTCGGACATTACTAAATTTCCCTGATCTCTATACGTACATCTATACTTATGATAACAGTTTTTTAAAACAGCTAACTGTCAAAATATGATCATTGAAACTCTGAGCCTTAGTAAGTACGTATAACCTTTTATTTTCAATTAATTTATATAATGAAGAGCTTTAAAAAACAGGAAACAGTATCAGAAACTCTCGAAGAGCTTTGGATCAGTTACAATCCCATTGACAAACTGAAGGGGGTGGGGACGTTGAAGAATCTGCGCGTGCTCTACATGTCCAACAATGCAGTCAAGGAGTGGGTGGAATTCAATAGATTACAGGTAATTAACACGTACATTTCACTAATGTTTAAAAACTAGCAACAGTTTCACCAAAGTCTACTGTAATTGTTGCAGTACTTGCTGTTGATCCTAAACATAAAACTCCCTCTTGTATAGTCCCATGAGATAAGTACATAAGCGTGTATGTTAGGTAAACCTGATTGCCGGGTATTCTAGCTTTTAACTTAGTTACTTACTTCAATTTTCCGAGTGCCCCGGTAAATCCTCTACTTCAGAACCTACCATCCAAGTATCGGTTTTGACATATTAAAGCGTCGACGTGTTGCGTTGCGTAAGCGAGATGGATCAACGACCGAGAGAGAGATAGCAGAGACAACACACAACAAAACATGAGATGGAGGATTTCATGAGGGATGGACACAGATCTAGTCCGAGTTTTACTTACTACTAAACTTGGCCTAAAACATATTTTGTAATAGGGGATAAAGTTTCGTAGTTGTTCTCTACAGAGGAAATTATATTTCTTGCGCAGGAATGCCCTTCCCTGAGGGACTTGGTTTTTGTTGGTAACCCGCTGTTCGACAATCAGCCGGATGTGGAAACTTGGCGCACGCAAGCTTCCAACCGGCTGCAACAAATCACCAAACTGGACGGGATACCTATCCTCAGAGAATAAAACATAATTTAAGTATATCAATACCTAATATCCGCCAAATATCCGCGTTTTAACCCATTAATTAACTGACTATTCAAACAAGTGCCTACTTAATTGGTGGTAGACCAAATGGGCCTGATTTTCTTTGATTGATAACAATATTATTCAAAATCAATATCTATATTGATTACCTACCTATGAGTACCTACGCCTGTCAATATAATTTAAATTAGTTTTATTAATAAAAAGTCTTAAAACTTTATCAAAGTTTGACATATAGGTACCTACTGTCACACTTGTTGTTTAATGTCAACCTAATGTATAACTTTTTTCAAGGTCGAAGTAGAATAAAGATATCATTAGCTATTTACTTACACTCTTTGATAAGACCCAATAGGTATTCCAACTTACGTTTTCATTCTAAAGTATAAAAAAAATGCAGTGATTAACGTTTCTGTATTTATTGGAGGCCATTAAATCGAAGGATAGAATAAAGGCAGGTAATACCAATTAATCCAATTGATATATTAATGAATCCTGCGGAAATAGATTCGCGTAGAAAAACGTGTGGAAATTGCTGGATAAAGCAAAAACGTGACCCCGGCATTTAAATGCTTAGCTTATTTTATCCCAAATTGCCGGAATCTTCATGTGAATGCGTCGCTATTGTCCAGCTAGCTTTACGATTCGTCATGTACGTCTCAAAGCCGGCTTAATAGCCTGCTTAATTCGTGCCAAAAGGAAATACGAATTGGTGGGGGACGCTATTGCCGGCGGAAAAGTCCCTCTCTCGCAGACGCACGGATAACCCCGCTATTGTGTTGCCACTAATAAAATTTAATGATGTAAACGGATAGCGCGAATTTATATAACTCAGAACCGCTCGGGGAGCTGGGCGCTGAGGGGAATCAATTAACGACATTATATCTATCAATAGTGGAACAAATTGAGTTCTGGCTTATTACGACATGTTTCTTGATACTCTTGGTGAAATTCTATTTGATTTTGACTGAAAGGTTTTGAAGTAATTATTGTACGTTAGAGAACAGCCAGCCACAAAGCTTCAGTCTATTAATAAATATTTATTTTGTATATGTATATTCTCATTTTATGGAAATGTATACTTAGATATCGTTTGCTGGTCATCATTAATGGCATCAAATACACCATAATACCTACGGTAATGTATCATATTGCGTGGCCAGAACGACATATATCAAACGCGAGTGACACTTGGATAAAATACAATTCAATAATTTAATGGAAGCAGTCATTGTGTCCTCTTGGTAATGGACCGATAATTGTCCACGCAAACAGAAGTAATTCCGTTAATCACAATGAAGCTCGCACCTTCCCCATAGACGAGTCCCCCGGTAATGTCCACAATACACATGCCGCCTCCGTCCAATCCAGCTCCTCGTTATTTAATTATTAATACTACAATCGACCTAATTTTGATTTCTATTTGACATTTCCATTACGCGCCACATAGCCGCCGGCGAGCACCCATTTCGTGACATCTGTCCTCGAATGTGTTACGAACTATAAAATTCAATTTCCCCAATCGGCTAGCTCGACACATTTATTATTCAAAGGCGGGGCTAGATGCCCGGCCACTAAAAGATGTGATCTTTTACGTGAAGGAATATCAAAAACATGAAGGCGATCGTGAAGGCGATATTATAAAGAGCATGATTGTAAGGGACATGAATTTATTATAAGATCATGTGAATCCAATTTACGATAGTTCGAATGTAATAAAAATCTCCTCAAGGATTGACAAAAGTGAGCGATTCCATCGCGTGACAACTCAATACGCCCAGTCGAGTTTTCATTTCGGGTATTGAAAATTTTACTCGAATTTCATTCTGGAAAGCTATTTTTAATGCAAGGCTGTGCTAACGGCTTATTGGCAAGCGATCGACTCCGGGTCACGCTATGGAAGGTATTTAATACTTAACTCAGCTGACTGATGGCTATTTCCGTAATGACTGTATCGTCCCAGCTGGTCGAGGTTTACACTCGGTTTAAATGCAAGCCCCGGTATCGGTTTCTTCGGTTAGTTAATAAATCAATCTATGTCGTCGGTAATGCACAATCCATTTGCTCGCATGTAGCATAATTGCTGCTGGCGCCGCCCAATAGCCACATTAGGCTAAAATGTTGCGCAGCTAGCCCGCCCCCGACCCTGTATAAGCCATAGGTACATGCGATACGACTTGTGGTGTATTTGAGTGTAATGGCTGATTTTCTAGCTCACGAGATGTAGCCCCGGCAAACGGCCGCGCTTACGCCACTCAAAGGCGGAGAAAATGGCTTAAGTGCTTTCTCTATTATGCTTAAGGTCGTTCGTGAAAAGGATAATTTTCAACTTTCCAGAGCCCTCACTCAACCCGGATGTAAGACTTATAAGGATACGAACGTAAATAATATGAATAAAAAATAAATTCAGAAAGTTCTTTGAGGTTATGTCAAAGAAGTTACTTTTATTTTGCTCTGTACTTTTACTTGCTTACATACACTACTTAACTAAGTGGATACTTGGAGAACAATTTAAACTGTGAATAAAACAAATCATAAGTAACAGTAATTACAAAAAAACATAAATGTATAAAAATCATTGCTATTATAAAATGTTGATGAAAGCTTATTTTTATTCGGGAACGTTCATACTATTCCAAAGTCAAGTGAGATATAATATATTTTTAAGTTGGGTAACCTATTGTCGCGGCAAGCGCCGAGGGTAGCGAAATAAAGCTTTTCCAACAAACAATAGTTCCGGCCCTTTGTCGCGCTCCGAGTTGAGTAAACATTAGTAGTTGAGGGTATTGTGAAAATCCGCTTTCACTGCCTCCGCGCGCCGCCGCAGCCATCCTCCTAAGTTCACGGACAGCTAACTGCCACTTACCCTCGTTGCCTTTGTTTGTTTTATATTTTGCCTCTTTAATCAAGAAACTCTTTGTGCCACATAATTTGTGTTTATTCATTTAAATACTAAGCCCAAAAGTTAAGATTATAAATACATCACAATTAATTAATGTAAGTACTTACCTTACTGTTCACCGAATAAGTAATTTCACTAATATTTTGTAAATAATCGTCATGTTAGCAATAAAACCATGAAACGTAATTCGGAATGTTGAAGTCACGATCGTACCATAAATAACTATTTCAACATTAACACCTACTTTCCATAATAGCCGATAAACCAAATTTAGTTTTCATGTTACCCACCCTCAGCAGCTACTTATAATAAGCAATGATCAATGGAGAATAATCCTATTGTGTCGCGCGCATACAAAAAAACCATATCTGAATTATTCCGCTACGCTTTCGCGCTAATATCTCCATTACATTAGTGTAGAACCACATTGTGTTCGTAGCTACATCTACTGTATAAGCAGTAAAGGATTACGCTCCAAAATGTTGACAGTTGTCCCATAGACAAAAGCGATTCTAGCATACCAAAATAGGTACACATAATGGCCTGTGTTTATTTAATTTAAGTCACTGGCAGCACAGAATAATGTCGTGTTTTCGCCAGCGGCGGTACGGCGGAACGTTCTGACTTGAGCCAGGAGCGCCTCGGGGCAATAAAATTAATGAAGCGTAGAGATGGGACCATTTTACTTGTATTATTCGTCTCCTGCGGGCGGAGACTGAAGCGAATGTCCATTAGTTCTGTTTTAACATGTTAGCGAGGTTGAAACGTTGTAAATGCGATTTACTTTACAGAGAGGGTGGAAAAGTAGCCCGAGAGATTTGGTCCTGATCAATAGCCGAAGTGATTGGAAGTAATCTCAAATATTTATGTGGATGTACGACAACATATTAAAGCCATTCAAAAGAAATGAAACATTATTTGGTTGGATAGTAAGTAAAGAACCGAAAGTTATTGCTTTTTTATCACAATTTTTAAGCGATGATATCCATATGAGTAGAATTTAATTACTTGTTTAAATTAAACACGTAGGGTATCTAAACTACAGGTCACAAACTTACAGGACACAAAAAGAACAACAAAAATATAATAGGTTACATTAACGTCCAAAATACAGTTCATATGATGTAGGCAATAACAATGGCGGCATTACGACGCATTAGCGGTTAACTGATGATCGCATGTGATCAGCGGCTGCGCGGGCTGCCGTGCGTCAAGTCCTTTGCGATAACATCTTAATCCGCGAATATTAGTCGCCCCTCAATACTGCTCGGTCTACACTAAAAGTAAACTAAATGCCCTTGCTTTTAAGCATGCTCTTTAATTCTTAGGTTTACTTACATAAACCTTAAAGCAGCAGAATGTTATTTGAGCTGTAACTGAATCGTCAAAAGTCCATTGAAAGCTAGTTAGCTAACTATTGGTTTGCCTCAAATGTTCCACTCATATTTTTTCACGTAAATTTTAAGCCATGTAGGTATTTGATTGCAAACCCGAAAACAAATGGTAAACTTAATTTTAGTACCCTGTAATTTGTGAAATTTCGTAAAACAAAAGGCCGTGCACCACAAAGTAGTGGTATCGCGGGCGCTAAACCGTCGCACGCTCATTACCCGAACATTTGCTACCACTATTAGCATATCAAATGGCCTTATCTGATGCAACGGCTGCTCGCACCCGATCGCTAATGTTCATACCAGAGACAATAACACGATTACTGCTATAAGTACAGTAACAAGAGCCCTCAACAAGGGATTTTGCGGAATTTGCCGATTCTTATCTATGGATATTGTTAGGGCGACGCCGTTGTATTTAATGTTGAAATTGAATATAAACAGTTTTTAGGGTAAAATTACGAAATATCATGAAAAATATCGGAATTGGTTTTACATCCGTCTGATAAACTTTTATGAGTTCGTTACATAGCAACAAAAGGAAGAGCGCAGCCGAGCCTCGGAAGTTTAGTGCGTCCGATTTACATACAAAAACTTCTATTTCCCGGACTAAATGGCACGTGAGAGGATGTATAGAGCTCCGGAAAAATACCCCAAGCTATTTATTTAACTATGTTTTTTTATTACTCTTTTACCCCTTGTTCTTACGTTCTCTACGTAGTCGGTATGTGCAGTAATGTCAGAGATGATCAAACAGAAGATGAAATGAGGAAACTGTGATAAGAGACAAGAGAAAGAATTTAATTTAATATTTTGAAAGGGTTTTACCATATGTTAAGTATATATATATATACTTAATTGTTATATTGTCCGGAAAGATATAATGTTACTTACTTACTTCCTAAGTGGAGAACAGAAGAATTATTCATCAGAAAGAAGACAAAAATAAAATTCAGTAAGCATTGAAAATCGTAGCATAAAATAATTGGGGTAGAATGTAATAAAACCATCTTTTGATCTCATGCGAGGTTAACTAAAAGAAAATAACCCAAAAATGTGGGAATGCTAAGTAGATGGTACTTATATCATAAAAACTTAGTAAGGACGACAGCCAGTGTATCCAGATCACGTGAAAGTGATGTCGAGCCCACTGACTTGTGCCATCTCCCGAGGAAGTGATTTGTCAGCGCCGCCCCCTCTCGATTGAATAATTCAAATAATCGAGGTATTTATATGTAAATAGCGGACCACATCTCCATACGAAAGGGCCGATCGGTACATAAATTTGGCAAGACGAGAAAACTGCGACGCACCACCGATCTGATTTATTTGGTAAGTTTTGGAAAAAGTGGCGCGCGTCAGGAAATGTTTGTCTAATCGCGTTTATTGCCCGAGCCGGGGTTTTGCGCCCCACGGCACTCAGGGCCGACCCTGCCCACACCACTCCCGAGGCCCCTACACCAGCTACCACTGTAGCGAAAACAACTATTCACCGCGCACAGTAAACAATCTTTGGCTTGAGCTCTTCTCCATTCCTAGGTCCATAAAAAGTGTGTACTTAGGTAGCTAATGAAATAAAAGTATTTCTATTTCCACTACCCATTGGCTTTGGCCAATAGGTAGTGAAGCGAATACGAACGGAGATATTAATGAATTACTAAACTTAAAAAATTTCAGCATTTAAGGTAGGGTGTTACTAGGATCCAGATAAACTGAAACTATTTCATTTTAGTACATACGTTTCCGTTTAGTAAAATAAGGTCTTCGTTAGGAATTACGTCAATGCAGTACAAATTCCAACCCCGTCGTACGAAGCAACAATAATTGAATGTCATATGTATTAGAAGGTATTTGGTTCGAAGCGGTTTGCGGTAACGAATATCATATGTGTGCGGCGCTCTATTAGTCATTTGTACGAGCCGGGCGTCATCAATCATGTCGGGAACGGGGTGCCGGGCAAAGTGTTAATAATCGCTACCACCACTATTGTTCATTATTTAGAACTGAATTCGCGACGCATATAGCGTGGCTTGAGATATAATTATAATGTCACTAATGTTTTTGAGATGAAGTGAAATACTCTTACATAATGCAAAATTTTGAATTTTGGATAAAATAAACAGAACTTTTGAATAAATTGTCCTATATTGTTTAATATATGACTGGAAACTATATTATAGATTTTGATTACATTTTCTACATCACTCATCACACACACATCACAGTATCCAAAAAACAAAGTCTTCAGCTCGTCTTGTTTCATCATTTGTTTTTCACTTTTAGCCCTAAGTACATACATACATACATATGCTCACGCCTATATTTCCCGAAGGGGTAGGCAGAGGTGTTGTAATCACAACACCCACTTTTCACCGAAGATGATTAAGTGCCAACGTGACAGATGGTGAGTCCATCGCCGTCTCAGACACTATACATACGTCATTGAATTACTTCTTAGAAATATGCAGGTTTCCTCACGATGTTTTCCTTCACCGTAAAGCACGTGGTGTGAAATCACTGTACATAAGTTTTTTAGAAAAACTCATTGGTACAGGCCCCGCTGGGATTCGAACTTGCGTCGCTTGCGTAGCAGGCGACTGCTCAAACCTCAAGGCCACCACGGCTCTCTAGCCCTTTACTTTAGCCCTAAGTAGCTGTAGTATTTCACTGAAATACAAATAAACCGAAATTCAACCCTGTAACATGGAGTGCTTGAGAATATAGGAATAATCAAGTGAGCAACAAAACGCACTTTATCAGGTGGCAGCCGCTTTATTCCGCTAATGACCAACCCCTCCACTGTAATAAAAGTCGATATCAACTCGGACCGACACTCAAATGGCCTTGATACTTTTGGTTTATTTTATTACAAACATATCTAAGTACCTACCTTATAAAATAAATGTAAGTAGATTCAGTTACTATTCAACAGTATTAAACAAGGCAGAGAAAAACATTCAAGTTTACTAAGTTTCTAACCGTGCCCCACAGTTTTACCGCGTAGGATTAGCGTTAGGTTTATATCAGCGTTTTATAATAAAAGTTATACCTTTCAACATTAGCTATTTGCCGATGAAAGTCCCTTAAGAAACAGTCCAGCCGTCAGTCAGTAGTTAGCCGGAACAAACAGACAGACAGGCAGAAACAATTATAATTATCGATTTTTTATGTATGTACCGTTATGTACCTACCGTATAATTTGGAATAAAAGCAGACATTTCAATATTATGTTATCTGCATATATAGACTGCATAATTTGTTTAATATTTATATTATTCTTAGGAGCCCTTTGACCCTGCTTTCACTAGCAACTAGAACTCACAGGTACGTAGCCCTTTAACCTAGGCAGTTAAAAGCCTAGCAGATAGTTCATCATCGATATAAATACTAATTATTATTCAGCCAAAATGTTGTCATTATGGCGTGCATTTGAAGATACACTGTTGTTCGATATCTAAAGTATCCAAGTATTTGTACGCTTAGGTATATCTTACGTTGGATTATTTTATTTCGGATAGAAAGGATCAAGAGGCATCTGACGGACTGTGTGCTCACCGAAGCGCGGCCGGGAATTAGCGGCAGCGGGAAAGAAAAATGATTGTGACAGTCCGGCGCACAGCGCTAATGGAGTCTGCGTCTGCGAAATGTTCCCACTTACAGCACTAGAGACCCGCCTTGTGTGAGCCCAAACGGTCCTAATGGACTAGGCTTTGGTACCTACTGATTCAGCATATGTCTAACACACCATGGCTTAAAATCTTCCATCCATATGTCCACTTTTTAGCGATCCGACTGATATTTGAGACTATAACACCATTTGTTAAAACTAATCTTTAGTGTAAAAGTGATCAGTAGATCGAATGATAACACTATAATAGGGTGACTATCTGATGTATCTATCTACTTAATTCAAATCGCCGTCGAAATATCCAAAGGGCAATTTGAAACAAGTTGGTAAGCTCTCTACAGTGCGATCCACCCCTTCGATACAATACAACACTCCCCTCACAAATTAAGTGTAAAACAAACCTAATGAAATTTAAATATCTCTTCGGCGACGCAATAACTGCACAAATAAAATCATGTCGCGGGGGAGAGTATAATCGCTTCCATTGTGTACACATTGTACGACATTATTCTAGTCGGGAGTTTTACAACCCTGGCTCAGTACAATAGCGTTCAATTCTCCTCACAATGCCCGCAGAGGCGAACACGCAGCGAGTGTGACAAGGTAACAGGGGATGAGAATGACGCAAGGAGGGCGGGGATGCTCTCTAGACAGTAATAGGCTCTTAGGATGATGGCAAGCCTCACATTGTTGGCTTGTTAGTGGGTAACTCACAGTAATGCATTTAGCGACGGGCTATGGGAATCTGTTTGTGGTAGGTATGTCTATTTAAGTGGGATTTATTCGATCAATGTTTTATGAAACTATTGTACTGTATTGTATTGTACTTAACCTGAACTATCATAGCAATATTAATTCAGGTTAAGTACAATACAAATATTATTATTACGAAAAATAAGCAATGAAATAAATTGGTACCTTAAAAGCAGTTATAACCTAGGTTTACAGTGGAAATAAACGCTTTTAATTATCACATTATAGTATACCGCATGACCTACGAATATCTCCCTTCCCACCTACCTAGTTAATTAGGTACTATGTTATCCTAAGTATGTCATATCACATCACTTGCGAGCGTTATTTGTCTATCTAAATATATATAACTCAAAGGTGACTGACTGACTGACATATTGATCTATCAACGCGCAGCTCAAACAACTGGACGGATCGGGCTGAAATTTGGCAGGTGGATGTTATGACTTAGGCATCCGCTAAGAAAGGATTTTGATTAATTCTACCCCCAAGGGGATAAAATAGGGGATGAAATTTTGTATGAAACTTTGCCAATTTTAAACCGATATAAAACTAAATCTACGAGGGTGAAACCGCGGGTCACAGCTAGTTACATGCCTCACTACAATACATTAGTCTGCCAGCCAGTAGGTTGGTAGTTAGGTACCAAAATGGTAATTCAACATCAACTCACCTGCGGAAACATTATTATTCCAGCAGATTGAGTTGAGTATCCAAACGAGTCTCTTAAAACATTTTCTCGCCCCTCAAAGGGAAAGAGACTAATTTTCTTTAAGTTTAAAAGAAGCTTCCTTTCACGAAATGGAAAAAAGTTACAATCGAAAAGGAAATTTGCGTTTTAAATCCTCTAATGAAGCTGAGAAGTTTGTAATGGAGGGGCGAAAGGCTGCGGCCAAATTGAGGAAAAAACTCGCGACGGAAGTTCTTAAGAACCTACCCATCCACTTCGCTACGTAACCATCTACTGGAAGGTTGCTGGGTAATCACTCAGTTCTTATAATTATTCTCCACACGCTGTGTCCCGCAGTTTCACCCGCGTAGACTTTAACTGTGCGAATTGTGAAGGATCACTTTTTTAAAATAATTATTGCCTATGTTACTCCTTGGAACATCAGCTGTCTGACAATTCCCGTTAAAATCAGTGCAACCGTTTAGGAAATTACCCGTAACGAACAGACAGACAGACATACAGAACAAGAGAAGTTTTAGAAATTGTTTTTTTTTTTTATATATGCAAGCGTATCTTTTAGTGGAAAGCTGAAATTTAGAATTACAAACTCACATTTTATTTTATTTTTCTTATAAGTAGCTTAATTATCTCATTTCAATTATAAATACGAAAACTACTAAGTACTAATGAACAGCTAGGTACATGAATGTTTTTTACAAAATCCTAGGTCCGAGATCTAGTTAGGTTAGACCTATTGTGATTGTTACCTCCCATGTAATTCATAGAAGCTAGTTAGCTGTGCCCGGCAAACTAAAAAAATGTTTTGCAACCTACATTTTTGGGGGAACCACCCTTATCATTTAGTGGTATTCAAACTTGTTAAGTCTTATTCTCAGGCCTATCGAATATACTTACCTACACAAGAAAATTCATAAAAGTTGTTGTCAGAGGGTTTTGTTACAAACTCTACGGCGCACGACAATTTTATAATTTAAAAATGCTACTCAAATTAGTTTCAATCATATATTAAATTTGGTTTGCAATAAATTCGACCAATATATAAAAGTGTTTGTAAATATTTTATAAAAATGAGATTGAAGAATACCTTCAGCGAAATAGGTAACTAACGCCATCTTTTGGTTCTATGCATAACATCGCAGCGTAGTGGCCTGGCTTTGACGAAAAACTTTTTCATTTTCTTCATGACCCCTGGTGGCCAGGTGATTTGTGCAGTAGTCGCCTCGCCTACAAAGCATTATCACCGGTTCCTATCTCAGTTTTTCTAACAAAAATATTAATATACTTTTTCCGTCAAGGATTAAAAACATTCATGTCTCGTTCGAATTACGAAGCTGCCCGTCTGGGGCCTTAAATAACTCAATTTTTACGTAGTTACCCCCCCATTTTCGCTGAACGACGCGCCGCGTCATACAGAAAGATCTGTCTGTATGACAGACAAAATCATAAAATGACTATTGCACATTCAAGGTTAGCGAACATAACTCTTAACTTGAAATTAAGATTATGATCGGGCGTTGAACCTCTTTTCTAAAGAGTTTTGAAACCTCATCGAAGTATTATTTCATTTGGAACTAAGGCCCTCGCGGTCTTAGAAGACTGAGAAGAGCGTGACCATTTCGGTCTCATTTTGCATTTCTGCCAACCGCATCTTAATGGCATCAGAATATATTTGGGCCGAGCTATTGAGCAAGTAATTGATCAAAGAAAAGACATTATAATTAATTTTGTAACAAAAATGTATTAAGGTATATAAATATTTTAACATTTTACACTACAATTCAATGACGAGCACTAAACATCATTCAGCACGCTGCGATAATCGCAAAATAAATAAATATCTACGCACATGATACATTATTAGGCGCATTATTAAAACTGCAGAAAGTGTGTATATCATCAGTATATAAAGTGTAAGCTTTTTCATACCGTTTCCTGGGCTATGGTTTTGTAAAATTAACAAAATTTACGAAAAGTTCACTAATTATATTGTTAACAATCATAGAATATTCATAAAACATCTAAATTCAAATTGTATTATTATCATACATATGTACACAACATAGATCTTACGATAATGGAAGTGGTGCTGGAGATACATACAATACAGGCACTTAGTGAACTCGACTGTACTTATGACGCAAAGACCCCACTGCAAAATGTTATACATTACATTTTTGTGCAAAATCTCAATACTTATAGGTTGACGAATCAGAAACACGGGAGAAGTACCTATGTTATACTTATAACTGAGTAGCAGTTCAGTACTGGTGGCTTACTATGATCGTTTTAACAGCGCTTATTACGAACGTCTTAGCTTTGACGTTTCATTCTATGGTACCTGTATGAATCGTACATGTTTTAGTTTCATTCTTTGTAGGTAGATGGCGTGAGTAGTAAAATGGATCACGCCATTGAAATTTGTATCGCGTTACATAAATACGTCTACCATTGCTTGTTATCCTCTTCTTTGGCGCAACATTATAACAAGCCTTTAGATGTGGACCCTAGTTTTATTTAGTTCCTGGAGTCTTCGGAAGGCCAGTTTGAACCCCCCAAACAGTACAAAAATGAAATGTCAAAACAATCATAGTTGGGGCCCCCAGCTCTACAGAAAGAGAATAGGATTTTTTTTTAATATTTTTAATTTGCTGATAAAAGTATAGAACGGTTATTGTGACGTAGTTACTGCTGAACAGCCGCGTTGGCGATGATCGAAGGCGAGTTGATGACCTCCCCGAGACTGTCGAGAAGCTCTTTACGGTAATCGTCGAAGCCACCGTCCACCTAAAACATTAAAACAACGTTATTTTTTATAGACAATTAAAAATATTTTTTGGATAACCAGCTTCGACGTGTGCACATATTGCACGGTGTGCATGGGGCGCACTTTTATACTACGCGTGGTATCTTCAGAGAATTCAACAAAGTATTTATGGTCCCGGCAGGCATAGAAAACAAACATAATATTATAAAAGCATGAAAGCCTCAATATTATCTCTGCCTAACCTGAAAGGGAATCTGCTTAAGAAATGAGCGCATCACTAGTACATTATGACATAAATGAAGATTTAAAAAATCTAGACTTTTTGTGTTGGATAGTTCATTCATCAAGGAAAGCTTGAGGCTCTATAACATGACACTGCTACAAAAAATATCACTAAGTAACATAGTGTTTATTGTTAACTAGCTGTGACCTGCGGTTTCACCCGCGTAGATTTAGTGTCATGCATCATTTCGCGGAACACTAACATTTAAAAAAAAAGTAGCCTAAGTTACTCCTTGAAACATCAGCTACAAAAAATCAACGTACGAACGTTTTAGTTTGAAGCTTTCAAAGCTATACTGAATCCTAGTTTGATTTTCGTACTTTTGGATGTGAATGGGTAAAGTAGTAGTTACCTCATTGATAGTCTGGTCCTCGATGACGTAGAGCGCGCAGTCAGTCTCCCGTATGAGGCGCTCGTCGTGGGACACGATCACCACGCCGCCCTTGTAGTCATTGATGGCCTCCGCCAGCGCGTCTATACTCTCTATGTCCAGGTTGTTCGTGGGCTCGTCCTATATACGCACACAACGACATCATTTATTACACTCCTATTAGGTGCTGCCGACTTCCTTCTAAGAAATTGACCAAGAGCACAATAAAATTTCGAAAAAATTATACATTTTATTGAATAACAACGATTTTTCGTCGAGCAAAAGTGTTTGAGTGAGGGTGCATTAGTGGATTTGTAAAATAGCTCTTATGATTCACCTTGAATTTATATAATGTGTATATTACACAGATGTAGTAATAATTCTCTTCTTGGAAAGGTATATTAATACAGCATGTTTTTACTAAATCAAGAGGATCGATTCCCGGCTAAAAATATTGATGATTCAAATATAAAATTACGTAATTTAATTTTTTATCAAATTCCGCCATGAGGTACGCAAATGGCCACGACACCCCTTAAGTCCCCTTATTGACATTACGCCGATGCCACCTATTATCTCATAGATGCCCGCGTCTGTGCGAGTGTCATTTCAAAGGATTTGTTCCTAGATTCCGTGCTTGTAGTAAACTTATATTTATTATTTTATATCGCGGTGACGATAAAGAGTATACTGACCAGAATAACAACATCGGGTGCCATGAGCGTGAGCTCGGCGAGTGCGACGCGAGCCTTCTGTCCGCCACTGAGGTCCTTCATCTTGATGGTGTGGGCGTGGCTCGCCAGGCCGAAGGTGCCGAGCGCCTTGCGAGCCTTCTCGTACTGCAGACCGAACAGGCGCTGCAGGTACTCCGCCGGGGACTCCTCCGCCGTCAGGTGCTCGCCTGAGTGCTGGTCGAACCTACCTATCCTCTACGCAACCAAAAAAGTACATTTGTCATTTCACTAGCCACACTCACTAGTCACATTGCCCGGCTTATGCTGTATCGCCATATATTTTTTTGGGGTGGATCATTTACCTTACTTACTTGGGTATGAAAATGTTGGCCGATTCTCAGACCTACCGGATATGCACACAAATTTTCATGTAAATCGGTCAAGCCGTATCAGAGAAGTCTGGTATCAAACACCGCGACTCAACTATTATATATTCGAATATTATTGACACCAATAGTCCCAGACCAAGAGACTTTTCACGTATACGAAGTATAATCTCAAATATTATAATTTATGCAATTCCAAAATTCAAATGCATTCGATTAAGATTGGATTACTCTTATTATGAGATCAGATAGATATAAAGTTGTATAGAGACGTCAGATGTGGCTCTAGCTAAATAGTTAAAAGGAATAGCATCATTTGACGCTGTTTTTATTGATCGAGGGACATGCGTGCTCTACCTAGATCTACATCAGTATTTGAGTTTAATGCAAAACTTTATATGTAACACTAAAAATGGATTTATTAAATGAAATAATAAAATTTTGTTGTATTCTTACCAATCGATGATTCCTAATAAGCTCTCCGCAAATAGGACTCAAATCTCCGACGAGGAGCTTCAAGAAGGTGGATTTGCCGACACCGTTGGGCCCCACGATCGCGATACGACTGTTCAGATCTATGCCGAAGTCGACGCCCTTGAACAAAGGCTTTTGTCCCGGGAAGTTGAAGTCCACATCTGCGATAAATTCATATACAAATAGTTAGTAGTGGCCAATGAAAAAACATATTTGATTGACGCCGATCCACGCAGTCAGACGCGAGACCTCCGTATGCTACTATAAGAAAAAAAATACGCATATTTTCTATCTAAGCTACATATTACTTGCACATCATACTTTATGACATGGGCTTTGGAATAATAATGTCATTATCAATTATACGAATTACTAATCTAAGTCGAGCTCGCCGTCACCGAAATATCTTACAGAATAACGTTGCAGGATTGATTTAAAACCTTTTGTCATTATTAACCCTAATATATAAAACTGAGTTTCTTTGTTTGTTTATTTGATTGAACGCACTAATATTAGAAATACTGGAATAATTTGGAAAAAAAATATTTTATAAATTATGATGTAGGCTTTAATATATCATCACGCTAAGATCTATCGGGAGTTAAAGTTAGCGTCAGCCCAGAGTAACAACTCCACGCCGACGGAGTCGCGGACAGAAGCTAGTAATTAATAATCCTAGGTAGAATGGCGAGGCACAGCTTAATCAAGTGACTTACTGTGCAGCCCTAGTATGGGCGGCTGTAGCGGCGGCGGGTCTGGGAAGGAGAACTTGACGATATATTCTTTAGGCCGCTGCAGCAACGCCGCGGGAGCTGCGCCGTCCTCGTCTTCACGCTGTGCTTTCGTGCGGTTCTTCTCCTGCTTACGGGTCAATACTTCCTTCTGCTTCTTTTCCTGTTTTACAAGTGAATGAAATGCTGTATACTTTAGGTCTCGAACACCTTCCAAAGGAGCCTCACCTTTGACTCAAGACTCCGGGGTCGATATCAAAGTACTATATGAGCTACATAGAAAATTGTCTAGAAGGAGCCGTGGTGGCCTCGGGGTTAGAGCAGTCGCCTGCTACGCAAGCGACGCAAGTTCGAATACCAGCGGGGCCTGTACCAATGAGTTTTTCTAAAAAACTTATGTACAGTGATTTCACACCACATGCTTTACGGTGTAGCAAAACATCGTGAGGAAACCTGCATATTTCTGAGAAGTAATTCAAAGACGTATGTATAGTGCCTGAGACGGCGATAGACTCACCATCTGTCACGTTGACACTTAATAAAATTCGGTGAAAAGTGGGTGTTGTGATAACAACACCTCTGCCTACCCCTTCGGGGAATACAGGCGTGAGCATATGTATGTAGAAAATTGTCTTAATTGTAATATACATAGTTATGAATAAAATCCCTAAGATGAAATGGATCCGCCAGAAAAAAAATTCCTTCACTGGACTCTCAGGACGTGAAATGAACATTCTGGCGAGTGTAAGTGCTTTTCTCAAACGAGTAGATGATATAATTCTACAATGGAAAGATGAGTTATTTTCTTTATTGGCCTAACCATTGATTACCACCAGGTATACCTAGTAAGGTAAGTAAGTAAAGCACTAGTATTCAGGCATTATTATATATATTCTTATCAAAACATGATCTCCCATTTTAGAGGGGTATAATTGCTGGCACACGGGCCTTAGCCAAGTGTGACAGATTTATATTATAATATATATACTTATATAGTTGAAGTTAGTTTGATGAGGATGAGGATGAAAGGAATTTCCGGGTGAGACGGCATGTGTTAAGGCATTATTATTATTATTATATCAACTTAAAATTGGATTAGATTTTTAAATTTTTTTCGAATGATACTTAACAATTTTGCGAGTTAGTCACCATGGCGATGATGATCGATAACTTCTCTTCGTCCTCTTCATTAACTTCCTGATAGGTCTATGGTCTGTTACGACCAATTATTTTATCTATAGTTTAACAAGCACTTAGGTAATTCTTCACATATAAGATAATGTAAAATATAACTCACGGCCGCCTTCTTCGACTGTCCGTGCGCCTTCAACTCCTTTATTCTCTTCTCTTGCTTCTCATACTCCTTGATCATCTCCTTCCTCTTCTGCGCGTACATCTTCTTGAACATAGAGTAGTTGCCCTTGTAGTAGAACAACTTCTGTTGGTCGAGGTGAATAATCTCGTTGCACACGTTGTCCAAGAACGACTGGTCGTGGGATACTACTAGCAGGGTCTTCTTCCAGCCTTGGAGGTAGCTGGATAATTAAATTAAATCATTTGAATTCAAACTCTGCTTAGAGCCTTAACTTTTATACATAAAAGATAAAAAGTAAAATTCACACCACGTTCTTTACAGTGAAGGAAAACATCGTAAGCAAACGTGCTAAGACGGCGATAAGCTTACACTCACGTTAGGACTTAATAATATTCAGTGATAAGTGGGTGCTGTTCTTACAAAACCCCTTCTGAGGTCGCGTTAGTAAAATTCCTGTAGAATCAGTATCCAAATCTTGACATGTTTCAACGTTGCGTATTTGGTCGGCTGCAAAAATGTTAATTTTCCATGTTGGGAATTCAACCACAACCCGCCTCAAAAAGGAACAACTCATTCCAAATATGTCACAACATATACTTAGTTAGAGATAGTCTGTAGCCCAAGGCATGAATCCTACATCAAAACTTACATACAAAGTACATCTTTAACTTAATCTTATTATTATAGATGTCTTTGTAATATTTAAATAAATAATCACATACTTGTCCAACCAAATGACAGCATTCAAATCTAAATGATTGGTAGGTTCGTCAAGCAGTAACAGCGTGGGTTCTATGTAGAGAGCTCTGCGAACAAAATAAAATATGTTATTTAAACTTGTTTCATGAATAAAGCGACTCATATAACGATAATCAAAGAGGTCTTCTGATCTCGTTATGATATAGTTTTTTGATCTATACATATTATAAACTGTTCAGGTCGTATTTCTGTACAGTGTCAGTAGAATGTAACAAGGGCAAGGAATATAGCTACATAATAAGATTTCTTTAAATATTTTTTTTTGTTTTTCTGATTGTACGACCACATCTCCACAACGATTAGACTAATTTAAATTACATTTTGTATGATGAAAATGAAAATGAATATGATTTATTCAGTTTAGGCCCTGGTAAGGCACATATGAATGTCGAGGAATTTACCTCCGGTTCAGAAACTAGCCTTCTGAGAAGAACCGGCAAGAAACTCAGCTTCATCATTACTTAGTAAACGATGATAATACAAAAAAAATCATCAAAAATTATGATAGTATGATGGTAGCTTATATCCCTGGTCAACATATATAGGATACTTTTCAAGCCAAAGAAGCCGTAGGCTATAATCACTTTGGAACAGGAGTGTCAGAATTGCCGGTCACCTATTGACTGGACTTGCATGGTGATGCCGAATTTGCGTAACACCAGGTCATCATAACCTAAAACCCCCCTTTTTACAGAACATGGTTTAAACTAAGACAAGACCAAACTAGGACTCGAGATCTATGTCCGTCCCTTATAAAAATCCACCATGAGAAGAGATGGAACTACTTTTATACCAACTATTTTAAATAAAATTGTTTGGCGATGTTTTGTAATAAGGGTTGTTGTCAAAACATATATAGGCCTACGGCGTTCGATTGTAGTCTTGTCCTCAGGATGAGTGAAAATAGTAATGAGCGCCATATACCTGGCCAGCGAGACCCTCATCCGCCAACCTCCGGAGAAGTTCTTTGTGGCGCGGTTCTGCATGTCGCGGCTGAACCCCAGACCGGCTAGGATGCGGCGAGCGCGAGGCTCTGCCGAATCGGCGCCTATCGCCTTCAACTCCGCGTATACCTTACACAAACAATATAAATGTAGTTTGGCGTATTTTACCAAACAATAATAAAAGTAACTTAATAAAAGTATAATAAACGTTTCAAAATATTTACTTCTTCTTTTCAACACCATAAAATAAAAATAAAATACTACTCCTGTTTTTCGTCGTTCACGTCTTCCATCGTCTTTCTTATCTCTCATTCTCCTTTCTTTTTAATTTTCAACTTCCATTTTTAACTTTTTAAACATTGCCTTTCACTATCGCATACAAACTCATTTCATCAATTCCACATAAATATACATGCGCTGTCACGTGGTTTGACCGCTCAGATAAAATAGTGGAAAACCTGAGCATGTATTTGTTTTGACAAGAAACTCAGCTGGCATCATGAACATTCATTACATAATAAATCATTATTAATTACAATAAAGTTCATATAAAATTTTGACTATTATTATATGACTACTGCTTTCGTAAGCATAGTATAATTATAGCGATACTTTAAGTTCATATTATAATTTTAACGATAGTCAACAGTAGACTAAAGACGGCATGATTTATAGTATTATTATATGGAACCTTACCTCATTTAACTTTTCTTGTATTTTCATATTTCCTTTCTCAATTTCAGTCTCAAGCTCCTTACACTCCTTCAACAATGCTGTAATATACAATTATACATTTAAGCATAAATGTACCAAATATTGCTTTTTGGTCATTATAAGTTCTCCTTTAAAATATCACAATGTGAATGTAAATTATTTATATTTTATTGGCAAGTACCAAATATGAAAAATTATATCGAGTTCGAGAAGTACAGCTAGTACAACATAAATTATATGAACTAACTTTAACCCACGACTTCATCCGTGATTTTTAAGTAAAATCTCTATTTAATATTTCAACCAAATCAATAATGATAAGGTAAGAGACAAACAGACATGCAGATATACCATAACATCGCACCCTCAGAACAAAAGAAGCCCAATCCAACATATTTTTTTAAATCTTAGTCGTAGATCGGTAAGTTATATAAAATCACCATAAGTTATGCATAAATTATTTTACCAGTTTTTAATGTATTTTATGATGTGCATTGTCGATAAGTATAAAAATAAAACTTGTGACAAATTTTTAAAACCTACATGTAGAAATACATTTTGAGGTCTGTCTTATGATCTTAACATAATTACTTTCGCAAATTTGGAGTTGAGCCCCTGTCGTTCTGAGGGTGCGACATGTATAATATTAACAGGTGATCTTTAAGGAACTATGTAAAATGTGCAGTCACGTAAAGATATTTTTGAACTGAATTTGAACTTACCAGTTCTCTTAACATCCGACTCGAGCACGGTATCGACGGCGCTCATGTCGCTGGCAGTGACCTCCTGCTCACACAACAGTATATCTATATGGGGTGGGAGAGGGAAGGCACGCGTGGCCAGATGCCTCAGTAGGGTAGTCTTCCCATGACCGTTAGGGCCGACCAGACCATATCGACGACCGTTCGCGATCAACAGGTTAGCGTTCACGAATAAATCCTTTCCTTTAGCACTGATCGTAAAGTTTTCCACTTTTATATCTACTGCGTTCTCCAGCGCTGCCATTTGACCTGAGTATAACAAAAAAGTTTGTTGTAAAAGCTACTCTCCTCTAGTGAATATAAGATTCAAATTATCTTTTGTTCCACTCGTAAAGACGGAAATTCGTATAATTCGTATTTGAATGTTTGCAAAATTCAAATACGAATTTCCGTCTTGCGCTGTTTCGCGCTGTTTATAATCAGACAGAGAATATAGCCAGAATATAGCCCATATTATAGTCATTAATCACGCCATCCAAGAAGAGTAGTTAATTGGTAGGCCGAGAGACACCCACTTTTCACAGAATATGAAGTGCCAATGTTGGTGAGACCATCACCCTCTTAGGCACCATGCATACGTCTTTAAGTTTTTTTTTCTAATAAATACAGATTTATTATATATCGATATATACGATATATAATAAATCTGCATATTATGTTATGAAAGATTTGATGTGGAATAAAATTTTTTTTAGAATGGCTGTTTGTTGTTTGTGCCATGTGCAAAAACATATTACTAGCCCACTTTATACATCTTACCAGCGGATTTCTGCGCCTGGCTGACTGTGAAATTGGCGTCCAGTTCGCTGTGCCCCTGTCCGCCCTTCTTGGTCAACAGCTCCATTTGCTTCTCATACTCCTGTTGCTTCTTCAGCTTCTTCTTCTCCTTGTGACTCATCTTCTTTTCTGCTGGCTCTTCCTTCTCCACTTCCTCCTCTGCCAGTTCTGAGGGCTGGATTAAAAGATGTATAAGAGTATGCTATACTGTTGCGCCCATAGATACTACTAGCCCAGTTTCGAGATTACTTTCGACGATTTAAATTAATGCAGCATAGTTACTCTTTGTAATATCAGCTATCTGCCATGAAAGTCCCATACAAACAGACGGACGTAAAAAAAATATATTTGTTTTCTTATGTTAGTACGGCATATGCATGAAAAGCTGTTAATTTGGAATTAAAAACTGACACTTCAATTTATTTATCTGCATAGATTTAGTGGATCCTTTTGTTCTATGTCGGCACAGTGACTCCATTATTTATAAGGCAGGCAAAGTGTGAGTGACACTCTTGGTCGGTCACGTTCATAGGCTGCAGGAGCCGCTTACCATCAGGCGGACTGCACGCTTGGTTGCTACCATTTAGAATAATATATAGATTGCTGTGTTGTTTTGTATATATATATATGCTATTTTGCTTCGAAAATGTTGTCTAAAGAGCTTTATCAAGGTTACCTGGTCATCAATCTCCTTCAAGACTTCCTCATCATCCTCCCCTTCTACAACTGGTTTATCTTCTACTAATACCTCCTTTGTTTTCTTCTTTTTATCCTGCAATAATTTTTCGAATACATTAGAGTGGTTCAAACTAGTCTTCTCGGAAGTACCCTATAGAAACTCTTACTTAGTTCATAGACATCTTGAGGAGCGTGTAATCTGATGAATCTTTAAGACTGTTGTTAATAATTAATTACCTTGGGTTTTACAGGTACTATTTCAGGTTCCGGTTCCGGTTCTGGTGTGGGGTCCTTTATTTCAAATTTCTTAATTTCTGCCTCAATATCATCCATGTTATTTTTCTTTTTCTTTTTACCTGCAGAAATAAAAATAATTCATTTATTAGATGTCAAAGGATCCCCTCAAACACAATATGGTAATTTACACTATATCATATGAGATTGACTGCTGTGAATGTCACCCTAACCCCCTCGTACCAGTATTGCTTGAAACTGGGAATGCAGCTAAGAGAGTGAAGCGTATGTGGACTCGTCTTGAGGTAATAGTCTCAATTCCCCATTCAACAATAACCCACTACACACAGTACAGCACATTTGATTATGGTCTGGCGACCGATGGCAAATACACAAAGGGAAAATAAAAATAAAAAGCTGAAGGAAAAAGTCAGCGTCATGTCACAAGGAGGTCAAAGTGCTAGTCGGTGTTTTGAAAACCAACCTTTACTTTTAACCGGTATGACTAGTTCGTCTTCATCATCGGATGCTTCCATTTTAATTTCCACATCACTTTCTTCATCTGGCCAATCATCTTTTTTTCCCTTAGCTGAAAAAGCAAAGTGAAAGTTACAAATGTTTCAGAAATTGTCTCACTATTTTCAATAGATAAACATTACTTGGTTTTACATAAATGCATATGCGCGAGCCTGTATTCCTCGATGTGGTAGCAGAGACGTACTTACGTAATAATAATGATCTCCTACGCAAATATTATAGTGCACAAGTGTGTGCGTAAACACAGGTGCACTCTTTATTCCCTCACTCTCATAATCCGATGGGACGGCAACGACCAACGGCTTAACGTGCTTTCCGAGGCACGGGGGAAGCACCGCCAACTCCCAAACTCCGGGCATTTAATTGTGAATTTCTTGACAGAAAAATCCAATATAATTTTTTTTGACCCGACCCGGGAATCGAACCCGGGACCTCGTGATTGGCAGACGAACGTACTAACCACTAGACCAACGCGGCAGTTGTACTTACGTACTATAAGTACGTCATGATGGGCGACATGTGGGTAGTACACCCAAATTTCGCCAAGTATGTTTCTTCCCATGTAATATGGGATTTTATTGGCTATTGCCATTTAATGGGCACTAATCCAGACCCATTGTTGCTACTGGGAAATTACAGATGGAAAAAACCAATATCATTTTGTACAACCTGGTGATTGCACCCAGGACCTTGTCGTAACAACGAAAGGGAAAAATATTAACAACTTCCATTTGCGCAGTTTATAGACCATAGGTGTCCCTTGTTTAAACACATTCACTGCTAACTTTACTTCTTCTTCGTAAATTCCTTCATTGTAGGACGCGCAGATGCGTCGTTAACAGTGAACGCGTTAACTTGATTAACAATATAGGCTATTTAACTTCTCTCGTGTAGAACTCTATTAGTGAAAACATTTTTAGAATTGTTTAATTAGTTTTTGAACCCACTAATGCAAAATCAGATCTTTTATGATATAATATAATTAGTATAGATAGGAACAGTTCATAAAGTATAGGTATACCTATACCTAGTAGTAGTATAAGTGTACCTTTTTTGTTTTTATTGCTGACTACTGGCTTGGCAGTGTTACTGGATACATTGCTCACAACTGACTTGGAGTCATCATGATCCTCTTCATCAGAGTCTTCTATTGCTTGATTTTTCTTTTTGTTCTTTGCTGCAATATAAATAATATAATTACTTTATATTAAATATATTAAACAATGTCATGGCTACAAAGGGAGTGAAGTGTTGGAAGAGAAAACCACATTTCGCCAACTCTAAATAACGTGGGATAAGGACGAGAGGATGATGACTTAATTGTAAAATCACATAGGTCTTGTAATGCATAAAGATTACGAAATGTGTAAAATGCACATTTCTATCCATGATATATAACTTTTTTTAATAGAAGTATATATGTCACTAGCTTGCCAAGGTTTAAAGTAGTCAGAACTCAAGCCATTTTCCTCAGTAAAGTTAGTCTCAAATTGTTATACTACTTATTTGACAAGGGACATACTTCATTATAAAGCATATGGCAAAAAAAACATAAATTTAGTGTGTAACTAATTTATATTATTGATTTCTATACTGTACATTTCAGACAATTGACAGAATTACTTACTTTTCTTTTTACTAACAGGCTTTGCTATGTCATCATCAGATATTTCTTTGAGTTCAACATCACTGCCTCCTGAAGACCAATCATCTCCTTTCTTACCTTTGCCTGCAATTTATTTAATCAAAATTTAAATTGACTTGTAATCAGTAGATCTAAAACGGCCACTTTGGGAGAATCAAAATTAGATCCGAATATGATTCATCATCGAAATGAAAAATGGTCACTTAGGTGCAATTCAAATTACGATTCACAAATGGTTACAATAAATTGTAGATGTTAGTCCGTAACTACCTTTATATGATGCTTTTTGTCACAAAAGCAATTCATATTTTGTGTACCATTTCAGGAATCTTCATAGGAAAGTGTGAAACAGGTGAATTGCGAAATATTATACAATCGTGAATCATAATATGAATTGCACCTAAGTGACCATTTTGTCATTTCAATAATGAATCATATTCGGATTACATTATGACTCTCTCAAAGTGGCCTTTTTAGACCTTCAGATTGATGCAATTGTATGCAATATTGCATAACAATAAAAAAGTATTCATTGCTCCAATATTTTGAACAAAATGTAAATGCTTGTTATTATTTTAAGTTAATCATGCATGCATTTTACTAATTATATGCTTTCAGTTGTAGCTGTATCAGCAAAATATAATCCATATTAATACTCTAAATGGGAAACTGTCTGTACTCAACATAGTCACAGCTAAGCTGCTGAACCCTATAGGCTTTTTCATGTTGTATTTTAGCAATGACAAATAAACACACTAGACCGAGATATCGAGACTATAGTTACCGGTTGTTCAATTTATTTAGAGAATATATTTATTAGAGTTCTAACCCTTTTTCTTTTTACTGGGCTTGGAAGCAGCCTTGGATGCTGAACTAGTAGCATTGCTCATGACTGACTTGCTGTCATCCCCATCATCATCTGATAACTCTGCCTCTTTCTTTTTGTTCTTTGCTGTAATTAAAAATTCATTGATATATAAGACTTTTTGATTATCCAATATCTATTCTACTCAATACCATTTATATTTTTATAATAGGTGAATATTGTGAGTATCTATTCAACTCATCTTGGCCATCTCAAGCTATGTATTTATTTATAAGTAGAACTACTAGACTTTTATATATGTTCATTTTTGTCGACATTTGTGCATTGGAACTGATTATTTTGTTGATAACTTAAGTGATTTATTTTGAATTCTTAAAATTGTATAATATATTTGTAAAGAGTGATTACTGAGTTTCTTGCCAGGTTTTCTCAGTAAAAGCAACCTTCCGAACCTGGCGGCAGCATGTATAATCCTGTATAATTTTGTCATTCTGACGATTAGAAAGTAAAGTACTTTTAAAGTTAAAGTTAAAAGTCTAATCAAAAAATATATAATAATAAATCAAATAAAGATATTTTTGACTTTGACTTTGACTTTAAGAAACCAGCATTAGTGCGGCACCATGTATAAGTTATATTTACTTCGTACATTCCTAAACATCTGTTGGCCGTCTGACGTGGAAAATATTAAAACTTCGACGAAGCTTACCTTTCTTTTGTGACTTTTTAGCACCAGGCTTCACATCTTCATCGTCAGATATCTGGGTCTTTTTTTGCACCTCCTCGTCACTGTCACTCCAATCACCAGCATTTCCTTTACCTTTCTTTTTGCCTTTGCCCTTACTTTTTGAGGTTATATCGTGAGAATCGTTTCCAGTAATTTTCTCTTCCAGATCATTATCCAAATCTTGATTCTTCTTATTGCCTCTTTTTTTATGCGACATTTTTAATTATTTAGTTTTTTTTATTACGTGACAGCACTTAATTAGAGAATTATTTTCCTACTACTTCAGTCGGTTGTTAGTACGGACAATACGGATGAGAAAACTACGATTACTACAAATTACGTCACTGTGACAGGACAGGATTATTGACAGTGACGTGTGACAGAGCCGACAAATTTTGTTACCATCAATAACATGAAGAGAAAAAAGTAAGTATAACCTATTTCTAAGGAACACTTCATTGGTAAAATCAATCAAAATATTTCAAAGTACGGGTACGATGGATTATAATATTATAAAAAAAATGCTACTACCTACGTACATTTATTCTTAATTCCTTAAGAGATAGAAGCACAAACAGATCGCTATTTCTCATAATGTTCCTTCAATACCTCTTAAGATACTACCTAAAAAATATCAGACTACAGACAGATGTAGGGTCCGGAGATTTCAGACTAATATTAGCACGAACTATCTCTTGACTAGCGATACCGAAGCATTTCCAATGCATAAAGGCTGGAAGTTGTAAATGATAGAAATATAGATCAAATAGAATTAAGTAAACTTTTTAACCCTGAAAAAGTTAGGTGGGAGACTGAATATTTCAATGAAAAGCGTTTGATTTTATTTTATTTTTGAACACATGTTGTTCTAAAATAAAATCAAACGCTTCTAGGTTCATAATAACAAGAATTAGCTCACTGGGTGTCAATTGCGACGTTTTCAAATGATGTCTTCTAACTATTCACATGTTCAAATCTTATGTACTTTTAATGCGCGTAAGATTCGAGGATATGTAAATACAATGTTAATATATTATATACATATGCTCACGCCTGTATTCCCCGAAGGGGTAGGCAGAGGTGTTGTAATCACAACACCCACTTTTCACCGAAGATAATTAAGTGTAAACGTGACAGATGGTGAGTCCATCGCCGTCTCAGACACTTTAAATACGTCATTGAATTACTTCTCAGACATATGCAGGTTTCCTAACGATGTTTTCCTTCACCGTAAAGCACGTGGTGTGAAATCACTGTACATAAGTTTTTTAGAAAAACTCATTGGTACAGGCCCCGCTGGGATTCAAACTTGCGTCGCTATATTATTTCTCATGTATAATCCTTCATGCCTGCCCTCGAGAAAAAAAGGCTAGCACCAAGGGTAAACTAGCTACCAGTAAAGAGTTACAAAAATCTAATTAGAAGGAAATTGTAAGTGTTCACCAAGAAAAAAAAATATTCAGGCTTCAAAGAAACAAAAATAATCGAAAAAAGAATAATCATCCAAATATGAAAGAAGCAAAAACGAATCAAAGAAGGAACTCGAATTTGCGTTTTCAAGAAATTTTAACAAATTGATAATGAAATCCAAAATTAATTTATTCCGTTTTCTTGTACTAGTGATATTAATAATCAGCTTTGTGACAATTTGCGCAAGTGAAAATGTGAAGAAAAGTGTTGACGATAATAGAGATGATAATGGAGAAACGAATGACGAAGCAAAAGACGAATCCTTAGATATCCCCATGGAAAATGAACCCACGAATATTACGTGCACCAGAAGACAAAATAGCTTAATGCATGAAATATTTCCCGCAAAACATAAGCAATTTCCATTCATGGTTGCTGTTATGTCACATCAAAATGAATACTTGTGCTCGGGATCGATAGTCTCAAATGGATTAGTCCTCACCACCGCCCAGTGCACGCAGCTTCCAATTAGCTACGTTCTACTCAATACTACCAGAGATAAAAAAGGAGAAACTGGTGTATCTTTGCATATTATTAAAACTGAGAAGTTCCCCACTTACACTGGAAGTGAAACTTCGAAGGATGTTGGTATTATTTATACCGAAAAACATAATAGCTCTATAGCCTCCAAAATACAGCTGAGTAATTATACAAATTCCCGAAGTCTTGTTGATATAGAAGCGATAGGATTCGGTATAAATGCTGAAGTAGGTCAAACGAAGGACCTGCAATACATTGGATTGGAACATCGATCGTCTTATAACTTAGGAGACACGTTGAAGGGATATTTTGACTGTGTAGAAACTAAGATTTTGACTTGTTTTAAAGATGCTGGCGGCCCTGTAATTTTTAATAATGAACTTATGGGAGTTATTACCAAAGGCCAAGATGAATGTGCTAAAGAAATGACAGCAATATATTCAGTGAATAAAAAAATGGTCGATTTTTTACCAACGTATATCTTTAAAGCTTGGCTGGAAGAAAAGATTAAGAAAAATGAGGAGCAAGAACCTGTGGCTTTAGTAGCGTACCCCGTCAGACCGGAGCCAGAAATTATTGATAAAATGTCCAGTGGTGTTCGTCATACCGATATCCCTCTTTTTATCACTTTTATTTACTTGTTTTGCCATTATTTCTAGGTATGTATTTGTTAATTTGTGCTAATCTAATATCTATATTCTAGCTGCAAATTTTCTGGTTACAATAAATACTAATTTTATAACTGGTTTTATCATTTGGTTTTCAAAATACGATGATGATATTGACCTTTATCGGTCAGCCAGATGTACCCTAAAGATTATTCCGCTAGGACACATGGGTCAAATGTACACAGGATTCTAGTCTTCGTCTGCACCTTAAAATTAGCTTTGGTTATGAACAGTGTAAACTAAAACGACTGTTTAGTATATGGGGGTATTTTTGAGGCTAGACATAAAAAGTACATGTGGGTTTAGGGCGTCAGGATTGGTTGGTTGGTCGGAAACCATTTATTCAACTGGAAGACATTTGTTCACGTTCCAAAAAATATGGTAATAGACAAATCTGACAGATAGAAATGTCAACTGTCAAGTCATGCAAGTTTCTTTCTTAGATGTTTGCCTTGCCAGCAAGCAAATACATTGAAAATCCCATAAAATGACAGGATAGTAATACGCGAATCTCATCAGCATAGTAAAACAGCCCAAGAACCAATAAATATTTGCTGATAGAGTATTGAAAGTATTTATTTAAACTATTTTATATTACAGTGCGGAAAATCAGTGTTTCCTTGATACTGCGAATTAAAATAATTAAATGAGCGACAAGAAAGAGGGGGTACGTACATATTATATGATGCCTTGCCTGTCAACATGACTCAAATTTATTTATATAGCTTTATTAAAGCTATAAATTAACTCATTTTAAAGTTGTTTCCTTATTCCTTTAAGGATAATAGGGGGGCATCTATAACACCATCGGCTCGTCGAAGTATTCATAGCCACAGCATTAGTTCATTGTCCAGCACCGAGATAATGGTGAGGTATGGGCTGAATAAGAAACGAGTTGGAGGAAGTCCCACTACCCCACAAACTGATGGCATTGATGAGGTGGACAATGTTTTCAGGTGATTTATGATTTTCTAAACTCACCAAAATAATTTAAATAATATTTAAAAGTATTGTAAACAGAATATAAATAAGTTAAAGCCATAAATCCAAATTTTTTTAAATAATTTTTTTTGACCAGTATTGAAAAATTTATCAAATTCCCTATTTACATTAAAATTGTGATATAAATTAAATGTCCTGAATTTATGTTCTCTCTTTTATTTATTTATTGGTGATGAGCTTGAGTACAGCTATTCCACAATGTCAAGTGATCATTAAGAAAAAAATAATGTAGAATTAATGTTAGTTTTCTGTATGCTTGGACATTAATATCTTGTCAGATCAGGTAGTTACTGAAGTTAATAACAGGGTATTGAAATAGCAATGTTCTTTTTATAATGCATAATGTGACTACCATGACCATCTGACACATAAGATGAGCCGTAGGGGCTGTAGTCAGACTTCAAGTAACTGATTACTGGGGATGTTATGCATATGATATTTCAGATCTAGATATGGATATGGACAAAGGAATAAAATAATAAAGGTTTCAGATACAGATATGTATTTTTATCAGATTATCCACAAATTTCATTCACAGATATGAGATTGAAGTAAAATATAAACACAAATAGTATGTAATAATTTGGTTTTATTTATGCATCCTTAAACAAAACTATTGGAATCTTGTGAAACAGAGATGGTTACGGCTATATTTTATTTTGGATATCTGATAGGTTATGGTTACAGAGCTCCATAACATCCATGCTGATTAACATCAGACAGTTGGCTTACCTTTGCAGCTTTGTATTTATAAAATGCTGAATTTCTCACCTCTAGCCTTGAGAATAGGGAGCTAAATTTCATCATTATCAAGACATTTTTAGTTCACAGATACCTATGTTGGTAACATTATTTTCATGTATGTTCCAGTAAATTTTCCCATGCTCCTAGTGATATTCCAACAAAATATCTGGAAAAACGAAGAAACTCTTCAAATACCCCTCACCTTCCAGATGTACAGTTATCAGATGACATTGATAGTGAATCTGATGATGACAGTCAGTGAGTTTCCACTATTAAGTTTCTATTAGCATTTCTATCATATTTATCATGGGGCAGATTCTGAAAACCTTAAATTCATATTTTTTTTACCTTTATCTGTGTTTATCAATAACAAAATTAGCCTATATTACTCGCTGTAGTTGTAGATTACTAACGGTAAAGGATTTTTTTACCGGTTGTGTAGTATGTGAGTTAACACATTCACTGCTAACATTTCATCTTCTTCATTAATTTTCTGAAAATTGGACACACAGACACGTTGTTAGCGTTAAATGGAAACAAACGAACAATGAAATCCTTCCTCTTTGTAATATTAGTATAGTTTAGGTGTTGGTCAAACAATCATAGTAGAACAGCTGTTGCACTATTATATTTAATTGTTTCATAAAAAATCTAATAATAATTTAACTGGACTTGGCCCCGTCATAAATTATAACACACATTACCATCTCAACTAACATGCACATTCCTTTCTTTTTTTAATTATCCCGCATTGCTCACTACATATTACTGCTACTCAAATCATCAATAATTTCATGAAACATCATACTTTTCATTACCTACTTGGTTTTGGAATTGGTTGAAGATGTATGTGGAACTAAAGTTGAGTTGGTAATGTCTTTTGCAGCAATATGCTTTCAAAATCTTTGCCTGCAACCCTCCCATCACATTCACCTTACAGAAATGCATCTGGAAGATGGCAAAATATAACTAATGAAAGCAGTGCCTCGGTGAGATCCTTTACAGCAAGACATGGCACAACTAATAAGAACAATGAATCCAATTCTCTACATTACCACTCTCTTAGTTCACAAGATGGAGTCAAGCAAAGTGAGAGTAAAAAGTCATATGCACTAATGTTACCAGTACTAGTGATTGCCTTAGCACTTATTTATCCATCATACAAAAGTATCTTCAATGTACCTGAAGTGCATCATTCAATATATTATGACGAAAACAATTTTTACAAAGATATGAATAATCTAGGACGGAAATATAGAATCAGTGATGACTCAATTTTAAGAGTAAAGAGTGGTAAGAAATATTTCATTTCAAAAACTACATAATATAATACTGATTACTTTATGCTCATAGTAAAGTAAATTTTAGGAATATCATCCATATCGGAAAGAAGAGACACCAGCTCGTTTATATTTGTGTATGATGGTCAGAGGGATCAGTTCAACTACAATTCCTTTAATACATTCATTGAAGAAATTGCTTCTACTGCTGCCAAATACTTGCGTAAGTATATTACTTCAGTCATAAATTGAATTGAGTTCCTAAATGATTTGGCTGTTGACAATGATATCGCAACTAAAGAGGCAGATAAATGTCCCAATTAGTATGTTTCAATATAACAGCTATGTCTTTTACTGATGTTTGTCTGTTTTTTGTATTTTTATTTATATTTTAATTATGAGCTTTAAATGTGCTCGCGTAGTCATTTTATGAATAAAAACTTGCTCTTTTTTTGCGGAGCGCTCATAACTTGTGACGGCAACTGTAATTTTGCATAATTTCCCAGGTAATGATAGTACATCGATCAATCATCTGTCATTAGATGGCTCCAAACTTGACATGGAAACGCATGGAGACCTTGTAACGAAGTACCGCGATGAGGTCACTAGAACTGGTGTGATGTTAGTCAAGAATATTGATAAAGTACCATCGTCCCTTGCAATGGCATTCCATTACTACTGCGACGAATATGATCCGTTGGCAAGGAAAAGCGCTATATTTTTCACATTGAATTTAGCCCAATGTTACAAAACCACAGGTAATTATGTTATTATTTAGTTAGTAACAGCTGGTGCCCGCGACTTCGTCTGCGCAGGATTTAACTTATGTATAAATGTGTTATTATGAAGTATAAGCTATTTTAGTTTTTACATGAAATAGTTTCGCGTTTGTAATTATAGGGATAAGTCTATGGAGTAAAAATTAGGTCCCTCAATATGTCTGGTGTTTGATCACATCTCACCCCACCATATAGAGCACTACTGAACATATTGACAAAATAAGTATGACATTGTTTGAGGAACGTTATAAATGAAATTGATGTCAACAACCACAACTAACATAGAATAGAAGGTAGGCACTATAAGTAAGCTTTGTTTAATACTTGATAATTATTACAGATCAAGAATCTACCTGCCACAGTAACATAGAAAAGTGCTTGGCCCAGAAATGGTATACAGTACCACAAGACAATATCGGGCCATTATTAACAAGAGTTGTAAATATTGTTGTAGATGTAACAAATGTATTTTAAGTCAGTATTGCTATAAATATTTCGCACCCTCAGAATGAAAGGGAAAATCGTATAATTTCTTTTTTTTATCGTAATAAAATATCGGCAAGTTTCAATTTACCAGTTTTGAATACAATGTATTTTATTTTATTAAGGTATAGTTAGATTGCGCATTGTCGATAACTGTTTAAAAAAACACTTTTGATATTTTTTTAAAACTAGATGTAGAAATACATTTTGTGGTCTGTCTGATGATCTTAACATAATTTTCGCAACTTTTTTATTTGAATCCCTATCGTTCTGAGGGTGTGATTTGTTCAGCCCAATAGTATTAATCTGAGCAGTTGTTTGGTCTGTCTCTAACAAATTAGTGAATAAGTCCCATTTTTATTTTGTTTGTTTGACAAACTGTGGTGAAATCTTTTTTGTGTATCTCATATGGGGAACCCTATTCACGCCTTACCTATATAGATAGGTAAGCTGTGAATAGGATTCTATGTGTGTTTTTATTGTTATTTATTATTATTTTACAAGGTAGATACCTAATTCCTTCCATATTGTAAGAACCGAAAGCGTCTGTAAGACAACAGGTTCGCTCCCTATTATATAGGACAAAACTGCCGAAAAATGGGTGCACTATAAGTTCACTTCTGACTACCCCTTCTGGAAATGCAGTCGTCCATATTGCTTATTGTTTTCGTAATAAGCAAAAAAGTATTTGGCAGTCTTTCCATCGTCTCTATTTAATGCATGCTTCGGGCCATTACTCGTAAAATGTATATTATGAATTTTACGAATAAATTATTTTTGTTTAAAAAAAAATTTCTTTACACATGGTGAACAACTTTTATTCTAGTCTTGTAACAAAATAGCATTCAGTGTTTACATATATTTATTATGACAATAGTCGAAATTAACAGAAATAATCGTTTATTTAGCCGTTTTCCTTCACTGTTTTTAGAAAAACTCATTGGCACAGGCCTCGCTGAGATTCAAACCTCTCGTCGTCAGGCGACTGCTCAAACCCCAATTCCATAAAACGCTTTAGAATCTAAGAAGTAACATGACTAGAATAATATAGAACTTCCAATTTATTGTACTAAGTTATTAAATAATAATTTGAATGAAAACCCATTTTACAAAATAAATGCATTTTAAATTTATTTGTTACCTTTATTTTTAGTACTTAAGTGAAGGTGAAGATAAGATTACAGTCCAAAATGAATACTTTTCATAGAAAGATATCAATAATTTCCATTCATACTGCGCCATAATATGTTTATGTCCCCATATTTCGTAGTGACTAGTTTAATTTTCCTCTAATAAAGCCCTTTTTCATGGGTAGATAAATTTAATGGAATTTTTAATGAATTCTCTATAAAGCAATCTTCTGAACCCAGTAACATTTATGATTCTGTATAATATGTTGTTCATTTTGAATGTCATAATATTTTACTGAATAGGCCATAGAGCACTTTGATCAGATGTGTTAAGGTCTGGTGCATCATTAAGATCATCTAAACTATCTGGTTCCAATTCATTATTGTTTCGGGTTGGGGAGTATGAAGTGGGCACATCCTCTTCCTCATCTTCATCGTGAGAATCTTCTGTATCATCAGATTCATCATTACCTGCAACAAATTAAAATGTCTGTGTACATACATATGCTCACGCCTGTATTCCCTGAAGGGGTAGGCAGAGGTGTTGTAATCACAACGCCCACTTTTCACCGAAGATGATTAAGTGCCAACATGACATGGTGAGTCCATCGCGGTCTCAGAAATATGCAGGTTTCCTCATGATGTTTTCTTTCCCTGTAAAGCATGAGGTGTGAAATCAATGTCTGTGTTATTTATGAATAAGGTACCTATTTTTTTTCCCATCTGTCCTGTTTGCACTTCAGTGATAACTGGGTGTAATTGTCACAACACCTCTAATTAGTAACTAGGAACCTATCTGGGATGAAGTGACACATTTTATTCACAAATCACTTGAACCAACGGAGTAATACTTTTTTCCACTTCCGCCAATGAAACCTCAATCAAATGTGAATATTCCAAAGTTCTTGAACTATTTACAACAAACATACCAATATACAGGGCTTAGACTTATCAGTAGGTACATATAATATAATATATAAAAATATATAAAGAATCCTAACAGTGAAAGGCCAATAATGAAACAAATTTACAGAGCAAATGTGAACGAAAGTGTCAGTAGAGGGAGTCCAAGGAAGAACTACTATGACCAAACAATTAATATTTTTCAGAAAGGTCAAAATCGGAGCACTTGTAACCGAAGGAAGTTTATGAAGAGATGCATGAATATGGAAGATGCGAAAGAAGTATGTAAGGATTGTAGCATGTGGCAAACGGTGTTCTCTGCCTACCCCCATGAGATACAGGGGTGAGCATATGTATGTATAAAGTATTCCTTGACATTTTTGATGAAATTCTATGTAATAAACTCAAAATAAATATTAAATATGATGATGACGAAAATACTTAAAAATTTTAACCAACTAATGCTATAGAGCAGTGGTTGTCACACTTCTCTGGTCCAGGGTCACAGAGGAGGTATGTGAGGTATCACTGGGGGCCACACATTCTTGGATCATTTAGTTGACCATCAGTTAATTGATTACCAATTACTTTCTATGCTTTTTATTGCTGGTATGAATGAAAGTGACAGACAACTTAAACATGAGGGAAGTTGAGGTCATTACCTACTATTGTTTGCTGTGTTGCAGGCAAATATATTGTCTGCGGGCCGCCTAAAAAGTCTAAACCCTAATATCATACAAATATGATCCACTTCATACTGACATGGTAGGATGATTATAAATGATGACATCTATGATTTATTGATGGTAACAAGTATTTCATAATCTCATACCTTCTTCTTCATCAGTATCAGCTTCCTCCTCCATTGGTTCAGGATCAGTCTTACCCAGAGGAGCCCGCTTCATGTATTGTTGGCCAATTGAATTCAACTGTAAAGATATACTTTGTAAAAATATTCACAAACACTTTTATATTTACACACATTATTATTCGGATTTGATTTAGACATTATTTTAGGAAACTAGATGTTAATTCTTTTAGGTCATGTTAAGTCTACCATACCACTTACCCAGTGTTGATTAGCTTGTTCTAAAGCTGTCAGTTCTGATTCCTCATCACAAGGGCTATCAGCACAGAACCATTTGGGATCCACTAAACGGGGATATAAGACTGGGAAAGGAATATTCATGTCTCAAACTTGATACAATATTTTTCTCAAATTACTTTTAGGATAAACTAATAGAAGTTTATTAGACAGATGTACTAATCAAGGTTTTTCTATGCAAGAAACAACCGAAACACATTTATTCGTTATATTATTGTTTGGTTGGTTATTGTCAAATTGTTAAAACTCAAAATGTCATGTGACATCAATTAATGTTAACAATGTTGACTGACACATTGCTTTGCATACAACTTCAGCTTGCTTTTTTGTCCTTTCACTACCTTTGAAATATAGCTAGGATCAGATATTATACTTTTTATTTTTATCAAGTGGATGACAAACATTTTCTTATTAAATTGTTGTGGTGCTAGCTTTAACTACAATATTGATGGCAGCCAATCCTCCCACGTACAGCTGGTCGGGCACATAGGGTACGTCAGACGTATCACATATTGGTGTGTACTATACTGACGCACCTTAATACGTATTTAATAATTTTAGTATTCCTTAATTTTTGCACAGTGATTAATTAGGAAGCACGCTTTGAATGCTTCTTGTTTTGAAAGTTCACGAAGACAATCCAAATCAAAGGATAGCTTTTTGGATACTTGTCCTGCGTATACAACCCAATTTGCTTCTTTTTTACGAAGATAGCATGTTTCAGTCTTCCTGACTCTATCTTCTTGATGATTACGGAATTTCTATGAATACGGTTTTATCTTGAAAACGCTATTTCCGATTCACCAACTCTGACTTTGTAACAACAAATATTTTCACATTTAAAACAAGACTTAAATTTTCCTATTAGGCATTTGCATACTTTTTTTTAGTAAAGAATGAAAACAATTGGTATAAAACCTACCTAGGCATAAAAGTCAATGAAAGATGTTATCGCAACGCGAAGATTTAACGAGCGTTTGTTCATTGTTATTTCCATAAACATTAACCAGATAGGAAATAGTATTACTCTTTACGAGAAGCATTCTAGTGATCATTCATCCATGAAATGAAATTAAGTACACGGCTTTAAAATTGATAATACAAGCATGGCATTACATATGAATTATTTGTGGTCCTTTACTTCTATAGCAGTTTGGGTAAATTTCTTCATTTAATATTTATAACCAATAGGCATTAAAAAGCTAAAATATTTGTGTTCATTTAAAAATGGTAAGAAGAATAAATGAATGAATGATGCATTTGATTCTTTAATTCGGCATTTGACTAAAGTTCGTTCGCTTAAAGACCACTACAACCGATATTTAGGCTGACCTAATCCCTGTTCCTACTAGTGAGCATGTTGTTTAGATGTAAGTATTTCAACGACGTTTACTTATCTACTAGGCACGGTAGGTCCATCGAAGCCTTGCTAATCATTTTTGTAATGTGATGTGTCGATTTACCTACAGATACGAATGGTGTGCCCAATGGCACTTTTGAACCATCCAGCCATATTTCTAGATGGCGAAGCATCTGAATCGGATTTAGCAGAGTACATTTCCTCGAAGGGATATCTGCCGCGCGACAAAAATGTACTGAAAAGTTCAAGGGTCAAAACTGTCGGTAAGTAACAACATACTCGATAAAATTATTATTATTGTTTAAGTAATAGACAGTTAGAGTAAGAAGTTTAAGTAAGAATCTGTATTTTTCTTTATTATTGTTATTTCAGATAACGATGCAACTTATCTTCTTTCAAAACTATCTGATCAAGACTTAATAAAGCTCTTGAATGAGCAACCGAAAAAGAGTGAATACGATTTACAAGATATAGTAAAAGTTGCCATGAATTCAGAGAATGTCATGGCTAAAGATTTAGGTCAACCAACAGCTCTCATGGCATTAGGTAACAATTACGATACTCAAAACAAAGTTGACAAAAGGGTTCAATTTGTTCCACAAAGTGATATTCCTAAACGAGCTTTTTTTAAACTAGATCACAAGGAAATAGAACGGTATATCGATGATCCAAACTACCTTGCAGTTCAAAAACTGAGCAAATTATTACACAGTCATCCGTATGAAAATGAAAATAAAAACATGGATGAAGATGATAAAAATGAATTATTATTTGATTTGCTTGTTGCGCAGCTCAAAACTCTGTGTTGTAAGAAGAGTAACCCGAAGAAAGATGTTAGTAAATATAATTTCAAATCTCTGCTGAATGATTTAACTACCCGCGATGCATTACCAAAATCATACACTTCAGATCAAAATCCTTCAAAACGATTAGTGAATAAAATGAAAAGCGAACACATGTTTCTTATCTTAAATGACGAAGTAAAGAGTAATGGCAGTGAGGATATTATATCAGTGGATCCAGAAAGTCTTTCCAAAAACAGTAGCGTTTTGTTGCTTGGACCAATCTCTACACCTCTAACTGATATGCAATTAAAACTAGTCGTGAGTATAATATCTACTGTTTGCCAAACTATATTTGCCATTGTATAACGAAATGCGTTTTACTATTGCAATGTTTTGTCCTCAGATGACACGAATTTCTAATGAATTGTCGAAGCCGGAATATTTACCGCTCCTGCAACAACTGTCTGATGGAGTTCTTAGTGACAATAACATGCGAATTATGAAGAGCTTAGTTACGGGACCTGAAACTCGAAGGTACATCAAACCACATCGCTGTAATCATCAGTCACCACTAGCGAAAGTATATGGCGGCCCAAAGTGGCTTATATGTACGGGATATCTTAACATAAATACTCCTAGCTTATACGACTAAAGGATTTGGAAAAAGCTCACTTGTTTTAATAGCCCTAGAAGTTGGTATGTACCGCCTACATAATGCCCAACGCTAATACCAGACTGTATATTTATACACATTTTGGATACATCCAAAACCTGCGAATACTCAAAGGCCTGACATTGCTGTAACATTTATATTCCAATGGTTTAAAATCCATATTATATCCACGAATATTCGGAATTTGTACATAATCACAAAGTAAACTTGGTTTAAAACAAACCACCAAGAAGAAAACTAGACCCAAAAATTTTTTAAATATATTTCATATTTGAAATGTACTTATATAATATACTTATATACTCATAAGCAAAATATCTCAGTCTGTTCAAAGTGTTATACATTTAGCTATATCAATATTCACGATAAATGTGATCATGTTATAGCTTTACATATTCTTGCAAAAACCCTTTGTACAAAATTAACTCCGAAAGTATAGAAGAGACGGACTCACGTGGAGTTGAGCCAAAAAAATTTCCGATTATTTCTATTTTTTAAATCACACAAAGGGCCTTAAATCAGTCATCACATGGCAACTCTGGTAGCATATGTATATAGTTACTGAAAATAGTTTAAATGAATGGTTGTATAGGAGTGGCTCCCTTTACCGATCTTGTGGCAACTAAATTTGTTTTCGTGGGCCTGTAGTTTTATTTTACTAGTTCTGTCTGTAGATTAGAGCTGTAGCAAACCGTATGTATTCGTTACTGAGTAACGGGTTCTCCATCTAGTACCGAGTAACGAAACGTTACTCTCAAAAAGTTTTCGTTACTCGCATGTTTCGTATCATGGTTACATACGCCGTTTCAATGACGTAATGTAACGCTGCGTTGATGTGTGTATAAAAGTATATACTTGTGAAGACGTGTTTTCATTACATTTTACGACTACAATTTCATAAATGTTTGTCGCACGTTGTTTTTTTTTTTAGGAGTAACGACTAACGAGTAACGATGCGATAGTAACGAGTAACGATACGATAGTAACGAGTACTGAATGTATAGTAACGAATACATACGGGTACATTTTTATTTCGTTACTTTTACACCTCTACTGTAGATTAGTCCATAGTCTACTGTCTATAGCCATTCGATATCAGTCTTTCCTTGCATTGACTTATCATTCATTCATTTAATTAACGCTACTTCCTTCCTTTCTCTCACTTTATTTCATTTCACACATAACCTATTTCAAAGTCACACGTAGCCCTCTCACAAAATAAAGTTCAATAATGGCTGAAGAACGTGAGAGGACTTTCCTCATGGTTAAACCTGACGGTGTTCAACGCGGACTCGTTGGCACCATCATCGAACGTTTTGAGAAGAAAGGCTTCAAGCTAGTAGGCCTTAAATTCGTGTGGCCCTCAGAAGAACTTCTACAGAAGCATTACAGTGACTTGGCATCCCGACCATTCTTCCCCGGTCTAGTGAAATACATGAGCTCGGGGCCAGTTGTGCCCATGGTATGGGAAGGCCTCAACGTTGTGAAGACCGGCCGCCAGATGCTTGGTGCTACAAACCCAGCTGACTCCCAACCCGGCACAATCCGTGGCGACCTCTGCATCGAAGTTGGTCGTAACATCATGCATGGCTCGGACAGCGTCGACTCTGCCAAGAAAGAAATTGCACTCTGGTTCACGGAAAAGGAACTCGTCGGATGGACCCCAGCAGCCGAGAAGTGGGTGTACGAATAAATCAGATTGTCGCGAAATATTGATTCCATTATAACCTCCCACATGGTATGGGTATAGGTTATGCATTTTTAAGTTATGCCTACATTTTTAAGAATAAAACGTGAAACATATTTCTTTTCGTTTGATTTTATGTTTATGTATGTACCTACTTGCCATACAATTACATCTGAGAAGTGACTGCCACATCTCGGATAACCTTGACCTTAAGTCGGATGATCCCTCGTAAAGCCATTGTCAAGGCATTAGTTTGCAAAGATAAGAGATAATATGCTATGACCTTTAACTTTGTTTATCATCTAGTATTAATTGAAAATGGATTCCTCATAGTAAGAAGTACCCATATATTTACACATTTTACTTTTTATTGAGATGGATTTGTTAAGATTCAGCTGTCTCACCTCTTATAGAAGAAAAGGAATTGCATAGTAATATTCCTAGCAAAACTTGTTCGTAGGGATGTATGCCCCTTATTCTTCTGTCGTCCTGACCCTAATAGCAAATATAGAAGGTAATGAAAATGATTTATTCAGTTTAGGCCGTGGTAAGGCACTTATGAATGTCGAGGAATTTACCAGTATTTTATCATATTACAAACCATCAATATTAATAACCACTCATTGGTAGATTTGCCGGATAACAAAGACCACCACGTCTTATTATTTCTTTTAATTAGATAACGTTTCTGAAGATAAATAATAATAATTGAATTGAGTGACGGAAACACAGACTCTTGTTTAAACATAGTTAAACGAGCAATACATCCCCACTGCTATCACGAATATCGGTTGAAGAGAAAAAATATGTTCCGGCCATCCCGCCATGATTCAAGTGCCAACAGGACAGACGGTAAGTCCATCGCCGTCTCAGGCAATATAGAGGCGTTTATTAGTAGTCAGTGATAAATAAAAATGACAGTTCTAGACAAATTTGACTATATTATAATTACAACATATTCCATAATTGGATGCTGATAAGCAATAATGTGTCAACCCACAAAAAGTCAAATTCAAAGGTTTTGATATATTTTGATAATGCATCACGTATTTAACATTCTAAAAAAGTGTTTCAAGTCATCTGAAACATAAAAGTACGTAAAAAATGGATTTATGTCATAAAACAAATCTTAAATCACGTATACAATCATCTTAAGACGCCATTTTCTCAAAACCAAGTTTATGCGGGTTGACACATTATTGCTTATCTGCATCCAATTAAGTTCTAATCTTACAAAAAGTGCTAACCTGGATGAGTTGGTACTTACAGAAATAAATAATACCTAATGTATTTAGAAACAGGTGCCATAAGAGTATTGTTTAACAAATGCGCCAAAGAATCCTTACTTTGCACTTTGCATGTCCATAATTTATTGCTAAGTTCTTCCCATCCACAATTGATTAAGTCATTGGATATGCGAAAATACTAAATCACATAGGCTTCTGGTACCATACCCAATTGGGTTAAACAAAATACTCTGTTTTAGACCAGTGATCAGCCACAGCCAATCATTATATTAAATTGTAGTACTAGACACCAGCTAAAATAAGAATTATCACCTTTCCTTTCAAGGTTTAAAGTATGCATTTGATTAGTCATGAAAAATAGAATCAGTCTATAATACAAACCACAGTGCGTAAAGAAAAAAAAATCGGGTAATCTATTTTACAAAATAAATAGTAATAACAGTTCATTGAACACGACAATGATGCTTTCTCAATAAAACATTAGAATTTAAGCGTTTTGGAGCATATTGTTATTGTGACTATTTACTGGCAATCATAACTGTTAATACAAATGGTGCTGACTGGCAGTGTCAATAGCTAAATGACCAGTAAATAAATAGTCTGTCCCTTCATAATATCACAATTATTTTGCAAAAGCAAATGCTTCCTTCTTTTAGCACTGTCATATTAAGTGTCCACGTGCTGCCTTATTTCACCTTCATTATTATGAGACATTTGGAGTATTATTCCGAATTGAAATCGTCTGTTCGGGGTGGTGTTCTATAACTACTTCAACTGCAGGTTGTGCATTCTGCTGGTCGGCGGGTTGGTGTGACTGTTGCTCTAATTGGTTTTGTTGCGTTCGTGAGGGCAGTGGCGCTGTTTGTCCTGTCAAGATAAAAATAATTATTAATTCAAAGTTACCATCTGTTATCTATAAATAAACCTGCCGAAATTATATGTATTTACATGACACCAACACATATTTTGACATATTCACTATGTGAGTAAGAATCTTATTTCTATTTCAAGTGCAAATTATAAAGCCAGCATGCTAATTCGAGAGTTTTCACGAGCTCAATTTCTCCATTTAATAATAGTCCAAGGGAACGAACAAAATAAAGGGAAGTAGTTGATTAATATGACTCACCATATTTCTCGTGTATCCCTCTATGCCTCTTGAGCGCGAACCTGTCAGCGAAGGCGGCGGTGCATATGTCGCACTTGAACGGCTTCTCGCCCGAGTGCACCTTGGCGTGGTTCTTGAGATGTGCGGCCTGGCTGAACGCCGAGCCACATGTTTCACACCTAAACATTCCATTGCATTTTTAATGTGTTACAACATACCTGCAGGTGCTGTCACGAGTTATGAGCTCTGACTTTGAATGTGCAGTAGTCATTTTATATGTCGGTCTGTCTGTAAGGCGCGACGAATAAAGCATATCCTCATTTAAGCTGAGCGCTTATAAATTGACGGCACATTTACTTATAATCACATTAATATTTCTGATCTCCAAATTGGAACACTTATTAACGTCACTTAAATTGGACCTTATAAAATTTTTATGGCGATCCTATATGCTTGTTATACAGGTAAATAATACAAAATACAGTGTGCTGCAGTGATATATCTATAATGTCGTTATCTACCAAAACCGTTATATTGAATAATATGCAAAAATCGTGGTAATAATTTAAACCGATATGACTTTTTAATGACTTAATTACTTGGATTATTTCCAAAACTATTTAAGGTATTGTAAATTCGGCAACAGATTGATAGTTTTCTTCTCGTTATAATAGCATTAAAAGTAAAAAAATCGACCAGATGTTGGATTACGACATTTTAGTTGTGCCGCGGCAGAGTGGATCTCATGACAAAATTATTATTGCGCATATCATTCGATCAGCGAAGTTAAACAACCCCTACCCAGTCTAGTACTCGGACAGGTTAGCCTGAGTACCACTGAGTACACAGAATATTCTGAGATCTCGTCACCGTGATCCAATACAGTTTAAATTGGAGAGCCAAGGAGATAGTGGCGTGGGTATTGCATACACAAAGAGATGACAGTAATTTAATCTAGTGGTTAAAATTACATATGATTGCCGGTCTCTTCTCTTATATCATGGACCACATACATTTAATTATTGGAATATAATATACTAGCGGACGTCACGCGGTTTCACCAGGGTCGTTCCCGTTCCCGTGGGAGTACGGGGATAAAATTAGCCTATGTTACTCTCTGATGATGTAGCTTTCCAATGGTGAAAGAATTTTTGAAGTCGGCACAGTATTTTTTGAGTTTATTAATTACAAACATACACACAAAAATATAAATCTTTCCTCTTTATAATAGTAGTGTAGATAACTTCTTATTCTTCTCATTTCATAGAGTAAGAGATATAATATCCAGATTAAGAAAGAACTCGGTTAAAAATACAAAGAATATAAACGCGAGTTGAAGGTCTAACATATAAGTGCTTATGTGATGTACTCACTTGTAAGGTTTCTCGCCGGTGTGGATGCGTCGATGGTTCCACAGGGTCGCGTGGCGCGCAAATCCTTTGTCGCATACCTGACACAAAACCCACACACATCGTAAATATTTTTTTCATATAAATATAACGGCGATTCAGTACCCCATGATAGGTTTTGACCTTAAACGTTGACATTTTCGTTTATTTAAATTTATAGCCATGTCATTTGTAAAAAGCTATACATAGGGTATGGGTCGAAATATGATTATGATTGGTCCCTATTGCAAAATTAATAGGTCAAAATATGACTAACTATTGATGAATTATAAAAGAATATAATTTAGTAGCTCTTCTTTGGCATTACAAATTTGCATAAATCTTTCATAGATTGCAAATATCTCAATATCCTAACCTATATATACATCACTTTTAAAAATTTCTTGTGAAGACTATACAATCCTGCTTTACATGCTTTCTGAATACTTGACAATGTACAATGATGAATTGGATGTACTATCAATACAATAACAACTTTTATTTAATGCAAATATAGTTTTTTTTTGTATTTTGTTGATCCATTTGTCCTGGCTAATCGGCTAGACCGATTTTGCAGAGACCTTTTCTAGCAGACATTGTAATTTAGCTTTGCATATAATAAATTAATATAGCATAAAAAATACGTTGCTTGATGGTTTAGAATGCATATCAACTCTAAAATATATTTTTAATCTTTATTTTGTTATATGGATTTCAAAAGGGCTGGTCATAAGTAGTTTTAGGAGTTTGGTCTAGTCATGGTTTAAACACTGTTTTGTAAACCTATATCCCCTGATATAAATTCTGATTCCCTCGCGAGAGGCAGATTATGGTATAAAGCAAGAGTTTTTCAATGACTCGACTAAAGCTAATTGTTTCAGTTTTTGCTTAATATTTACCTCACAAACATAAGGCTTCTCTCCAGAATGTGTTCGTTCATGGTTCTTCAAATGCGGCGACTGAGAGAACTGCATGCCGCAAGTTTTACACCTGAAATATGTTTCGAATTAATTGTGGTTTAATTTAAAAATAAGTGAGGGCCACAGCTGCCAGTATGATTAATCTTTGATACTTACTTAACTTAGATCTCTGTGTGACTCATCGCGAGTAAAGAACGAGAAGCGAAAATAGTGGGGATACTGAGTATGATTTTAATTGCCTCGCGGCATACAAATGTGTTTAATTCGATCCTGTTTTGTGAGTGATCTTCATCGGTATACAAACCAGGAGCTCGCATATCAACTTTTTCCATCATACTCATGGCTCAATAAAATTCTTTAGATTTAGTACATTGTTTTCAACTCTAGAAATACCCCTTAGACTGCCATCACGGGTAATGAGTGCTCAGCAAAAATAGTGGGGTCATTGCACTCAATTTTATTTGCGTCGCGCCATAAAGACAGAAGTGTAAGGTAAAGTGTAACGTAGCGATAATTTGACTAACCTGTATGGTTTTTCCCCAGTGTGAATTCTTGAATGATTCTTAAGATACACAGCCTTTGCGAATGCTATACCACAGATACCGCACTTGAAGTTTTTCTCACCAGAGTGAAGTTTTTTATGAGACCACAATGACGAATACCGAGAAAACGAGCCTCCACATATATTGCAATGAAATGGCTTGTCCAAATTATTTAACTTATTCTTATTGCCACCTACAAATATTATTCCTGAACCATTGCAATTTTGACATTTGGTTATAGATTGTAGATTTCTTTTTTTCACTGGATGATGGCCAGGTACTGAAAAACATCAAAATTTTCAAAATTCACAGTTATTTCGAAAACCGTAAAACTTTACAGATACTTTTCTATGATCAATGCACAAAAAAAACTATTTGTAAATAGCTCCTGATAGATTGTCTAATCAATAAAATGAATTTGATTATAATCATTGTATTATATCTACATATAATTGAAATACATTAAATAAAAAATTACTTACAAGTTTTCTGTTGGTTGTTCTGTGTGGCAGACAATGGGTTTGTGCTCAAAGGTTCCACGTTGGCAGCCTGTGCACTCACGCCACCAACCTCAAACTTTACATTATCTTCAGAAGCAACGAATATTTGAGCTGCATTTGCTGAAACAAAATATTATACGATTTCAATATTGTCATTCTGATATAGTGTACTAATTAAAACTAAACCACAGACTAACAATGCTTCTCGAACTGTAAATATTTTTTTTTTTGGTTAGTACCCCCTTATTTACTAATGTGGAGAATCCATTATTGATACACCAACTTATGTTGGACTCGCACCAGCTAAACTCCACTGTGCACATGTCTGGCAACTGGCCTTTCAGGAATTTCAATACCTGGCTGATGGTAAGTACCTTTGGATGTTATGTTTTCAGCCATTTTCAGTCAGGAATTTAGATGCAAATATGCAGACTTCCCCACAATGTTTTCCTTTACCATAAATAATTTATCTGAAAGCCAAACTCAACCCACTCCCCAGTGACTAATACAAGGCTTAAGACTGATCACGTGAAAATATTGGGTTAAGAGCGTCAGTAAGTGGTATATATCAAAATAAAAGAATTCCGTTTTTATACTTACTATTTATTTTTGAGTACACTACCTACATAGTTCTAAGAAAAAACTGTTATTATTAAAGGGTTATATTTTATATATTTTTAAATGTATGACGGACCTATGATATAATATTTATTTATATATATGTTTAAATGTATCATCAACTGGTGGTGCTCTGTGCCAAAACACAGCCTAAAACATTGGTCCCAGAAACATTTGGAGGGTGTGGTTCTTGGTAACATGTAGATATACCTATCAAGAAAGGTTTTTCCGAAATGGTTGAAATTGTTTGAAAACTATTATAATATAATTAAATAAACTTACTTTGTGAATCAATGGTATCTTGTGCAATGCAGTTTTCACATCTAATTAATTTGGGTCCCTTTCTCTTAGGGTTGATAGAAATTGGTCCTCCACAAGTAATACATTTCTGTACTTTGTCTATTATTACTGGTTTAGCTGAAAAGTTAAAACAGGTTTAATTAACTATGATTTATTACGCTGACATAGATTATTTGACATAAAAAAAAATTGTGCATAGATATATAACCATATTTCTTTTTACACATGTGAATAAGACAATGAATGTGGTAAAATAAGTTTCATGTAATATAAAATTCTCGTGTCAATGGTTTTGTTACCAAACTACCCTAAAAAATATGTCAATACAATGTTTGCCAGGTACAAGTATCTATACAGATAAATAAAATTGAAGTGTCTGTTTATAATTTCAAAACATATTTTCAATCATTACCATATTTAACTAAATGAATATGAAAGTATATATGGTACCAACATATAAAAAACAATTGAAATTGTTTTCTCTATCTTTCTTTTTGTTCCGGGTATTCTCTGAAACAGCTGGACCAATTTTAATGGGACTTAAACTGAAAAAGCTTTTGATACTCAACAAAATGTTACACAGACTGTAGTCACATGTAAAAACTAGACAATACACTCATGCTCACACCTGTATTTCCCTAAGGAATGGGCAGATTTGTAATTAAAGTGCACTCATATTATGTTTAAGCCCCACATAGAGTGGGCCAGCTTATTGCCATTTTGATTCTGGACTGCTCTGCTCTGGGAAATTACAGATGGAAAATCCCAATAAATAATAAAAAATCTTGTGTCAAACTCACTATCTTGTATCTGTACATGATGCTGCTGCTGCTCATTGGGGTCTGAGGAGAGGATCTGTATGTGTGGGGGCATGGAAACCTCGTTGCCACCACTCACACCAGTTGCCACTACTGTAATGTTACTCTCTGGAATTCAAATTAAAAACAATAATAAATATCTATAACCACACATTTTCCTTTTTTTTTCGTCTAACTACTAGAGTTCTCTCTTTGCCAATATCAAGTAATCAACTATTCAAGTCAGTTAGTATTAAAAAAAGTTGTTTTATAATTGACTAGCCGACATCAGGCGGTTTCACCCGCATACTCCCCGTTTCCATGGGAGCACAGGGATAAAATAAAGCATATGTTACTCTCTGATGATGTAGCTTTCCAATAGTGAAAGAATTTTTGTAATCGGCACAGTAGTTTTTGAGTTTATTCATTACAAACATACACACAAAAATACAAATCTTTCCTCTTTATTATAGTAGTGTAGATTTCTTCTAGTAAGTATTGACAGATTGTTTCAAAAGAACTAATTTTGTTGTAACTTTCTTTCCAAACAGTAGAACTAGGTATACAGAAAGTAGGGATTTAATAGGTTCTAAATTAAATTAATTACCTGTGTCTTGTGCATGTATTCTTTTATGGGCATTGAGCAAAGTAAGGTGACCAAACATGAGGCCACAGACATCACATTTGAAACTAATGTTTGATATAGTATTCTGGATGCCATTGGGTGCTATCTGCATTTGATTCACCAGTGCATAGTTATATGAGAATGGCTGTGCAATGTAACATGTCTTGTCATCACTGGTGGTCAGCTGTGTAATATTGACTGCCCCAGCCGGACCACTTGTTGGGTTATTGCCTATTTTACCAATCATATTCACGTTGGTAGTATAACAAAATGTAGGGAACTCCTGAAAACAAGGCATATTTAAATACTATTAACACAACACATAAGAGTTTTGAAAATAAAAGATATTTATTCAGTTTGTGCCTGGGTATGGCACTAATCAATGTCGAAAATTTTACCACCGGTTCAGAAACTAGCCTTCTGAGAAAAACCAGCAAGAAACTCCAGGCACCATGTACATTTCATCAATACAGTACTAAAATATAATGTATTGGTATTTTGATAGGTATGGTTTATTTACAATAATCATAAATAAAGGCTCAGTGCTAGTAATAAGGCTGCTGTCATACATAAAATGAAGTTTAATTAAATAGTAACGAAAATATTGTAAGTATAGGTTACACATAGAAGTAATTTATTACCTGTTGTTGAGTTTGTTGTGCATTCTTTTGCTGGACGTTCTCGATATTTTTCCCCTGAGACTTCTGTGGGTGTTCCTGGTACTGCAGAGTGGGCACACTGCCGGTCTGAACGGCGTTTGTCGTAAACATATCGCTAAATTAACCACAACCTCATTCCAATATTCCTCTCAGTTACACATAGTACATATCTGCAACACAATAAAATGTAGCTCTTTGTGATAATCTCAAACATATTGACGAATGACGGATCACTTCAAAAGCGCGGTTAATTGTACACCGACCGATGCAAGAACTCCAAAACACAAAGTGCGAAGGTAACGGGGAATATTTCTTATCAGTCTAGTCTGCTCGTAAAAAGATCATTCGTTAGAAAAGCAGTGTCTGTCTCCTGCGAATAGTCGATATGTGCAAGAAAAGGATGACGGAATATCCATACGCGCTACGAGTAAACGGACGGACGCCATTGTACTCATAGCTACCGACCGACGCTCGTCATTATCATTCTAACATATTTAACCGCATTCTACGCAAGTTAAAGTCTTCTTCCACTTACCTCACAACAATTTATGATTATGTATTATTTTAAAGAAGTATTTAAATTGTAAATTTCGTAAGGATTCAGATTATTTTTATTTCTGTCTCACTTTTTTGTCTAATTCTCCATCTCACTAGAGAAATGAAATGGCGATACAGTGAAATGGCGGACAGCGGGTAGATGAAAACAGGGCGGGACAGGAAGGGTGCGGGAGGGGGCTAGCCAACCAAGCCAGAGCGAGGTGAAAATATATAAATGTTGCCGTAATAATTAATGTTTCTAAATATCTTGTTAGTTCGCATATTTGAGGTCAGTCATACAAACGCATATATGGAACCATAAACAAAGCTACAATATGAACAAGTAAGGCATCACAGATATATAGATTACTATGGATGCAGCAAGATGATAATAGGCATTTTTCTAATTTCAATGTCGACTTCGGGTGTAAAGTCTAATGCGAACTAAGCGACGATCCCGATCGTCATAAGTTTACGGCGGGCCGTTGGCGAACAAAACTTATGAGGACTTGCAGTATCTATATTTGTGTAAGGCTTTCTTAATTCAGTGATGATAGTCCATTCCTTCCTTAGCTTATTCAAATTCTCGAACGAATCATAGATAAAGGACCCGTGACTATAAAAGAGAAACAAAATTAGTAAATAAAATGACAGTTTATTTCATACTACAATGGCGGACTAAAATACATAAAATATTAAATATTAGTAGTTTTACAATGATGAATCTTTAACAACTGTCAATAAATTATACATATAACATTTTTATGTAACAATGCTGCTACCTTACCTGCTACTAGCTTAGTATCGACATCATTGAAATATTTTCATACAACATTATATTAAATAGTACCTATTGTTAAATAGGCCCCACTTCTGTGAAACATTATATATTGATAATTAAATTCACTATGATAACAAAAAACTACACCCTCTCAATACTGGGACTGTTTATTTACGTAGGTAATAACATAAAGCACTCAATGATTCGATGATTCAATGACTACAAAACTGACCTAAAGCTGAATACTTCACCGCATATTATGAATAGTGGTAACTACCAATTTCATTAGCCCATATAATATTGTTAGGACTTTTCAATGAAAAATTTTAGAATTTCTCTAGGATTACTTTTTTGATATTTATTGATATCGTTAATTATACGATCTAATCTATTAGCCCAATTTTGACAGGTTTCGCCTTTTACTTTTTCCAATAAATTATGCTCAGGACACCAAAAGTTTTGAATTGTACTTATTTCTAAACAATCCTTTAATTTTCTCAGCATATATGGCACTAAAAATGATAAAGATTGTTTCCAAAACTCATCACTTGTATCAGCAGATTCCCATAAGAAAACAGTTTTAATAAAATAACTTGCTAATTTCTTAAAACCTTGTACATCTCTAAGTAACTTCAATAGCTTCAAAGTACTTTTAAGATTATTCTTATCCCTAATGTAACATCTTTCTTGAAAAGGAAACGCTAATCTCCAGCTGTAAACGTATTCAGATGGCTTTGGTACTGTAAAATATTCATTTAGTTTAGTTAATCGAACTTTTGAAAAGTCCACTTTAGTATCACTTGGTTCTTTAGGAAGACTAAAAGCTAACGTTGGGACCAAATCTATGTCAATATTATAGTTTTTGTTATTACTTTCACAAATAGTAATTGTATTAGCGGGGCCCGACATTTTAGCCGATATTATATATGTAATATTATTTACTGTCAGAACTCTGTGTCCATTTTCATTGGGTAAAGTACTTAATGCAGCATCAACTACTCTTTGCATCCATGAACGAAATTTTTTTACAGACAAGCGATGTAAGTTATCGCACCAAAGTTCTGTGTCTTTAAATCCTTTACTAGCCACAGCTGGTGTTTTATACAATCTTCGAAACTCGGAAGGCATTACAATAGTTGTATAACCATTTTGTACATTAGCAGCACTTAATTTTACCTTCTTATAATTAAGTGGAAGAGTAAGAATAACATTCAAATCGAATTCAGTCGGATGACCAACGCGTAGACGATCGAAATAGCTGCCTAGATATGCTAAATTAGGTCTTAAACTATGAAACAAAGGGTCACACTTTTGCATTATCTGCAATAGATTTTCTAGTACCGAGTAGAGAATAATGTTATTGCACTTTTTATCACGTTTTTTAATTCTTACTTTACTTTGAATTATCTGTAAAAATATTTCTTCTGAACTTTTGACGGTTGGTTTCGGCATCTGTAACAAACATGCATGTCGTTTAAAACAGTAAAATGAAATAGTGAAAACAATCATCATAATATGAGTCCTTAGTTTTACGAGACGCCAAAAACTGACAGAACGAAAGAAGTAAAATATTTGATATAAACGTCTCGCATAAGCATCCTAATAATTTATAAAGTTCAGATTTATAGGTGACGTTATAAAACGATTGTTACGTTTATTTATTCACAACACGTCTCCTTACCAACATTATCGACACCTGTTTTATTTTTTTATTAATATTTTATAGTGTGAACACAACCCTTAATAACATTTTTAATAAAAAAAATATATTGTTTACTTTGTTATTAAAATGCCTAGGATAGGACCTAAATAAAAACAATATGCAGGTGCCGCAGTGTTATGTTCTACTAAATAAAAAAATAAAAACACAATTTACTCTCGCTCCCAGTTTTTACCTGTCCACAGAAAACTTTAACCATAGACGACAATTAATAAAGCAGTCTGTCACAATCAAAGGCCAAAACTCCGTGGCCACAACCTACACCACAAACACCATCTAGTTTTCTTATTGAATTGTATCACAATGTTGTACCTTCGTTTCCAATATTCGTCCAATGGACACAATGCTATAAAGTATTGACTTTTTTTTGTTCTGCACAGTGCGTTGCACTTTACTACTCCACGGAGAATGAAACACTGGTAACGGTGAAACAGTACTTAGGTATTACTAATATAAGCAAATTGGGTTACCAGTAACACATTGATAATTTCAGTAATTAACATATTTTTTTCCATTTACATTAAATGTTGTTTATTTGGTCCTAGGTACCTATTACTAGGTTATGTATACACAAAATCGCTTCAGAACATAATTATTATGTATTAAGTAGTAGAGATTAACTCCAAATTGTAGCTCCTAGATTCAGGTTAGTCAAGGTAAATAAATCATGCATGGGGAACTGTGTTATTCTCAGAAGGCTAGTTTCCGAACCGGTGGTAAATTCCTCGACATTAATATGTACCTTACCAGGGCCTAAACTGAATAAAACATTTCCATTTTCTACCTACGTATATTTTACTCATCTCAGACAAAATTCACCATGGTGACATATCGAGTGCCCGTGGATTTTGACAAAAATACAGTAAGTATATAAAAAAGCACCCATAAGTAATAGCTATAGGCAAACATGACAACAATTAGGAATATGATGGATATGTCGGTACTTAGGAACTTCATTGCACTAATGTAAAAATTCATTATCTTTGCGTAAATTGTGTACTTAGATACGTATTAATCATTGTTATTGATGGCTTTAATTTTGAATTGAACTGCCAAAGCCATGCCTAGCCTAACTAACAACAAAAAGTGTTTTTTATACTATATAATCAAAAACTAGCTAAGCAGACTCTTGGGGCAGCTTATCTTAAAGTTGATTCCACTAAAAAAAATGGAAACCTAGCTTACAATCATTTGTGTAATGGATAAAAAAATATTACACACATTTTACATTGAGTGTTACCTTATGGCAACTTTACGTGTCATGTATTTCCGGGGATTCCCATGCCTACCGTTTAATTCTCTTGGAACTGCGAGGTACCCACGGAACAGAAAAGAGGTTATTACCCCTCAAAAAACGAAAGTATGTGGCGTCAGGAGATACAAGCGCTTAGCGAAAATAATGGGGGTAACGGCGCATGTATTTTATTCGCGTCGTATAATATGGACAGGCAAGAGATAGACTGATAATATGACTACTGTGCATTAAAGGTTCACAACTCGTGACGGGATCTAAACGTTAAAAACGATATTTTGGGTTCCTTGAGATCCTGGATTCGATCTTCGGATGGGCAGTGTAAAAAGGATTTCCCATTTAGAGTCCGGAATCTATCCTAGATTAGTGGCAATAGGCTTGCTCTTACTACATAGGATTTAAATATAACAGGCGGAATGTGGGTCTCTCCCTACACCTTCGCGAAATACAGGCATGAGCATGTGCAGACAAACAAACTACTAAATAATTTCAAAACACCTTACTGGAACTATACCTTAACAACAATACCGGCTGCACGCTGCACCTTGTCATGCGGGCTTATGAGACAACTGGCCCATACAATATCAATAAGTAGGAATAATAAGCTTAATTAGTTTTTTTTTATTAGTTTATATATTATTTACTTACACCTAATGGCTCCTATAATGATTTACATAACATACATATCTAGCATACAAAGCTTTGAAAGTACCTATTTATAAATAATAGTGTCATGTCTACATAAACCAAAAACAGAATTTCGTCTAGTTTTAGAAACTGGTTTAAAGCTATAAAAAGTTTGGTTGCTTTGTAAGTATGAGATTAGTAAATACACAAATAAACCAGATCACAACCAACAAATTTTGCATTTTATTAAACATATTCAACTAAAAATCCAAGATAGTTCATGTACCACATGTTAGTAAAACTGTATGAAATGGGGACTTCATTTTATACTATCTGAAGATGTATGGTTGCATTATTTAATGAATTTTTTTTTATTAAGTGCAGTTTTAAATGATGAACATGAATGATTAACACCTTTATTAATTTAACTTATATGTATAACCTAATTTCCCCATCATTCATTGTCATCTCATGGTAAGTCCTCAATTAGTGTTTAGTTCCTTGCTTGATTCAGATTTCTGATCAGTAGTACCAATAGTGCTCCAATTTAATTTAAATGCCTCCAGTGCTTCTTGCAGAGAACTGAAGTTAACAGGTCTTATGTCATCCTCATGTTGTTGAAGTTGACTTTGGAGATCTTCCTCTAAAAATACAATCAAAAAGTATGTAAAGAAATTTTATACATTGGTTTTGAACATCAGACCAAAATAATACACAGACTAAGACAAATATAGGGAAAAATTAGGCATACTGTGCCTGAATAAGCTTCAATATTTTTGTAATCCAGTGGACAGTCATGATCAAAAGTTATTACTTACTAAAGTTATAAACAGTTAGACCAATTTCTATGAAATTTTGTGTGCAGATCGGGTAGGTCTGAGAATTGGCCAACATCTATTTTTCATACCCCTAAATGATAAGGGTGACCACCCCAAAAAAATATATGGCAATACAATGTTTACCGGGCACAGCTAGTATTTATATAAAAATAGGTGTGCCCTGCGGTTTCACCCACGACTTATTTTCATGGGTGACTTGCGGAACCCCATTTGTTATTTTAATAAAAGTTGTTTATGTTACTCCTTGAAAACTTAGCTATCTACCAGTGAGTCCCCTTAAATCGGTCCAGCTGTTTCGGAGATAAGCCGGAATAAATAGACAGAGAGAAAGAGAAACAAAAGTTAAAATTGTTTTTATGTCAGTATATACATATATGCATTTAGTGAAAAACTGTTAACACAGATACTTCTATTTTATTTATCTGTATAGATAAACATGGTTCTCAATCATGTTTACCCATACATAAAATCCTCCCTGATGAACCTTGTAAATTGCAAACATTGTAGGAACATTGGATTACCTTTTCCTTCCCTAGGAGTAACATAAGCATGTTCCATGCTCAACAACTTTCTAGTTTTGAACAAATATCTCAAGTTTTTTTCTGGCAATTTGTCAAACAACGGATCCATACATTGTGGATTTGGGTCTTCTTCAAAAAACATGTATGTGCCTAAAGGACTCTCATATTTGCCTGAAATACAAAAAATTGTTAAACTATTAGTATTTTGAAATTTGAGAGGGAAAACAAGAATTCTACAAAACTGTTTTATTATAAGACACTAGTTTCTGGCTGCAGCTACACCTGCATCCCAGTAACATTTAATATACAAACTTTGGTTGGGAGTTCACCCTTAATGGGGGGGGGGGGGGGGGGGTCATGAGTGGATTTTCAAAATATCCTTTTTTTATTGGATGACTTTTACTTGACTGGAAGTTTTAATAAGTTAGTTAATTAAGAGAGTTTCTGTTTTATGATTTCAGTCAATCAAGTCTAAGAATTTTATATGTATAGATAACAAAACTGACATTAAAAAAGTAGATCACAAATACTGACCAGTGAAGAATGTGCTATCCATTTGAATGATTGGATTTTTTCCATTAGCTCCTAAAATGTGGATGCTTGAGTATTTATTTATATTTACAGTGTCTTCAAGTTCAGCATATACTAGAATTTCTTCCTCAGAATCAGAGGCTTCTGCAGTATCCCCACTCATCTTATACTATAGCAATACTCTTGGTATCTATGTGTGTGATTTCCCAATATTGAGAGACTTTGATTTCATTAAATAAGTTAATATTTCTTCTGATTATTAGGCTCAGAGATGTAGAGATGTCAGGTTTTGTCTGAAATAATGTGGTTGATATATAAAAAATGGTGTATGGATGGACTGTGTGAAAGATGGCTAGAATGGGAGTGAATACAGAAATAACGGCTGATAGAGAGAAATTTAAGAGAAGAAAACATTGCGCCGACCCCAAATAACATGGGAGGCAGGAGGCAGGAGGATGATGATGAAACCTGAGAAACTTGAATCAATCAAGCATATTGTTCAAGCTAACCAAAGATAAATGTCCAGACTATGAAAAGCTCTGTCTAAGGATAGGTTATGTTTTTTTCATATGATGCACTATGGATAAATTTTTCTTAGAATGGGGTGGAAACGAAGAGAAATTAGCTACTTCACAAGCGAGTCACCAGCCTACGATAGCTGCGCTTGGGCGATGGGTTCATACATCTGGTTTAATTGACTTTGGCTGATGCTTAGTAATTCGTTGGTTAAATTTAATGTAATAATTATTGAAAAACATTAACAGTGTCAAGTAATGATAGGAATTGAGCATTTATGTAATATTTACCTAGAAAATAAGAAAACCCACCTCAGAAAGAATTTATTCTCAACGAAACTAACTAAACACAGGTTTCCAATTTTCCCACATTTGTTTTTGTTTGGACACTTTGACAGTTAGCTAATGACAGCGTTGCGATTGCTTAATGCTTGAATGCTTGCTGGCGGGCTGCGGCTCAAACAAAGTAAAGGTGCAACCTGATGTAAGCCGCTCGACGCTCGTTTACCGCGACTCAAAAAGGAACTACGTCATGCAGCCGCTCCTATCACGTATCCTTACATATTTATTTATTTATTTATTTAACCTCATAGAACGGCTTGAAGCCACTTAAACTAAAGGGAAAAAAGGAGCACTTTCATGCAGTCTCCTCACAAAACTCCAAACATACACACAAAATATTCTTCCAATCATCCGCAAACAAATCACATTCAGGGTGATTATCCAGGAAAGCGTTGAATACGGAGAGAGTGCGCGGGACAGGCGAACGGGCCCGAGCGACTGTGCGACTCGTGGGCACACAGAATAACTTGTGCTTCCTGCCGCGCAAGTAATTATTTGGCACGTAGAAGCGGCACAACTCTTCATGAAGAGAAGGAGCATCAATGTGACCACGTATTGTCTTAAGACCAGTTATCATTTGCGCATGTTTTCTCCTGACCTGCAAAGAATTATACCCTAGACTACCAAGGAGAAACTGTGTAGGGTACAAGTAAGGGTAGTATCCGTAAACTACCAAAGCACAGAAAAGCATCCTCAGAGCCTGCACATTGGTGAAATCACGCGTGTTTCTGAGAACAAATCCCAGACGCCTAAATGAATCTTTGGCAACGGACTCCATGTGCTCATGAAAGTTTAGCTTGCGATCAAACATGACACCCAAGTCCCTCACGTGTTGTGGTCTTGATATAAGGTTTCCTACGAGTTGGTAGTGATAGTCTATGGGGTGCCGTGCTATATAAGGTGACCACATTTATCGCTGGAAACGAGCGTTGAGCGGCTTACATCAGGTTGCACCGTAAAGCAATTTTTTTTTAATCTATGTTGCTACTCATCGTATCCCTCATAGATATAGAAAAATTTCGCTTGTATCCCAACCTCCAACCAAATACTCACTACACAGTTAACCAATGAGAAGAAACATCAAATATCTAGTCTGTGATTTACAGACTAGATTAACATTACACATTATCGAGAATGTCATAGTGGCTGTATATTTTAGTTCCAGTGCCTGATATTTCATGTGACACTATAAATAAATTAAAAAGCAAAAGAAAAAAGAGATCGCTGACGAAAAAGTGAATAGCAGCAAAATTTTGGTAAAATTGCATCGTGGTCGGAAAAATTTATTCATTGCTTTGTGAATATACCAATTTTATATAACGAAACGATGTCCGACTGGGATACAGTAACAATTCTTCGCAAGAAGCCTCCTAAGGCATCAGCATTGAAGACTGAGCAGGCTGTAAATGCTGCACGCCGTCAAGGTTTACCAGTTGATACTCAACAAAAGTACGGTGCAGGCACTAATAAACAACATGGCACTACAAAGAATACTGCAAAGTTGGACAGAGAGACAGAAGAGTTGCGTCATGAGAAAATACCACTTGATTTGGGCAAGCTTATAATGCAAGGACGTCAATCCAAAGGTATGAGCCAGAAAGATCTCGCTACAAAAATATGCGAGAAGCCTCAGATTGTAAATGACTACGAAGCCGGCCGTGGAATACCAAACAACATTGTACTAGGTAAAATCGAAAGGGCAATTGGGATAAAACTACGTGGAAAGGAAAGGGGCCAACCGCTGCAGCCTCCTGGAGGGAAGCAATAACGGATTCTCTGGGAGGCGAAGACCTTACTCCGATTTGTTTATTGCATAATAGTTCTGTCTATTCTTTTCTGTTGAATGTGTACCTTAAATTTAATGTATTCCTAACAGAAACCACACAATATAGTAATATAGCATTTATTTTCCTCTGGAATGTTCTCTCTGTCTGTGATGTTACCACCATGAAAAACATGTATAAAAAAATGTATCATTGGCAGTGGAATTTAATGTGATATGCAATAAAATAGGTATGACTAATGTTATGTTTTATTGCACAATATCGATCTAGACAGTAGACATGATTACTAATTTGATTTCCATGAATACAACCTCAGCCGGTTCAATGTCTACCAAGTTTATAATTTTTTTATTCAAGCTTTACCTGCAGACCGCTGTAACATAGTTTATGTATGCAGTATTCTTTCTAATTATTTATTTTTATACAGAATACTCCCTGCACTGATAGTTTCCCAATGTATAATGATCATCATTATTTTATACTAAAGTAAATTGATCAAATCCTAAGTAAATTAGAATATTATTATCAATCTGGATGTCACACAGAGTAGGAGACTGGGGGCATTGGGCTATGAGCAAAATTAATTTATTCCTATTGAATTCCAGCCTTATGCATGTTGATTCAGAAGTTGATGCCAAGTCAATGTTTTATCAATGAAATTTTAAGATATACAATTTTCTTTCTTCTTTCTCATTGTAATAGGCATGGGTGATAGGGTATAGGCACAGTACATAGGTACCTATAAAAGTATATAATGTAGTATTAGAGGTGAAGGAAAACATCGTGAGGAAACCTGCATATTTCTGAGAAGTAATTCAATGAAGTATGTAAAGTGTCTGAGACGGCGATGGACTCACCATCTGTCACAATGGCACTTAATCATATTCGGTGAAAAGTGGGTGTTGTGATTACAACACCTCTGCCTACCCCTTCGGGGAATACAGGCGTGAGCATATGTATGTATGTATGTATTAGAGGTATTTGCCTTTGTTGACAGAGCATTTCCATAAAGGGAAAATGCTACCTGGAATAATAGAAAAAAAACAACATGACTAAAAATAGCCCACATATCAAAGTTAGTTGGATGAGTCTTGAATGTTAACTTCTATTAATGACGTTAGGTCACAGAAAAGTATTACTGCTTTAGCTGGTTTCTGGCTACTGAGAATTGAGGTAGCCATTGACTGATGTATTAGTTATTGTGCCTGTTTTATTACCGCCATTTTGGCGCTGCTGACTATAGCTAGCAAGTAGCGAAAGTTTTTGGAACTCTTGATAGAGAGGGATAGAACGCAAGAAATTTCTCGAATTTAATTCAATTTAGTTCGGTACCTTTCGCTAAGCGCAATTCAAATGGACACAATGTGTGTAGGTTTAATTTCTACGGAATGCACCAGCCAAGCCAATGAGAAACTTCCGAACCCTGCGGTATGTCTTTTTGTCGATTTTGAATGTATTTTGTTAAAAGTTAAATCAAATAAACAATTTTAGAGCGCTGTGGTGGTCTTGGAGTTTGAGCAGTCGCCTGCTACGCAAGTTCGAATCCCCGTGGGGCCTGTACCAATAACATTTTCTAATAACGCGCTTTACGGTGAAGGAGAACATTATGAGGAAACTGCGTATATCTGAGAAGTAATTCAAAGGCGTATGTATAGTGCCTGAGATGGCGATGGAGTGACCCTCTGTCACGTTGGCACTTACTCATATTCGGTAGGTGTTGTTGTTACAACACCTCTGCTTATCCCTTCGAGGATTTCGTTAGCATATTTATTTTTTGAAATTTTGACAAAATCAGCCTACAGAGAAACAGTCCATGTCCATTGTATAGTAGAGGTCAGTAATCAAACGTCAAACTTGTCAGACACATTGAGACAGTGACATCATAGGAAACAAACTACAAACAAAGTCTATAACCTTAAACTTGCCCTAACAAGTAATAATTTAATAAATTCAACAAAACATTCAACCTATTATGTAAATTAGTGATAGAATTTAATTAAAAATAAAAACAGTGAAGTATGATAATAAAACAAGTACAAAAAAATTAAAAAAATGTCGTTTTCATTTGGTTCAAATGCAACTACGCAGAATTCCGCTTTTGGTGCTGCTGCAAAACGTGAGTTCATACATTAATTGTATATTTTTGATGACATTAAGGGTCACGCGTATTAATTGCGAGTGTTTCATTGCCAGCTTCATTTTCCTTTGGGAGTACAAACACGGCTACAACTAGCAGTGCTGGATTTGGTGGCTTTGGTACTACCACCTCATCTTCTGGGCTTGGGACTTTTGGCTCTACTGCAACTAGCACAGGTGAGGTTATAATTGAACTGTAGTTTTAGTGTGTATGAATGAAGAGATTTGTCAATGAGGATGAAGTGAATGTGGTAGGTGAGACCAGTGTGCACTGGCCCTCTTTCCTATATATTATGGATATCCTTAGAGACACTTGCATGAAGACATATATATATGTAAGGCTATATCTATAGTTGATTTGAGTTACTATTTATTACTTTAGTTTAATACTAAAGTTTTTTTTTTAAAGGTCAAGTATTTTTTTCTGTGACTCTAGGGGTGGTCGGGTAAAAAAACAACATTACTGATTGACTTATATATTTTAACCACTCTATAGTATAATTTGCTTCCATGTTTTTATTGTGCATGGTACTGTGATGGAATCTCCACAGTACACAAAAATACCCCCCATGCAACTCCCCCCATCTTAATCTGTCCTTTACTGAATTTAATAATTTGTATTCAGTCCTTTTGGAACCATTATTTATCTTGTTTCATTCACTTGTGTGTTCTGTTTTTATTTTCAAAAGCTACACCTTTTGGTGGGATAGGTGCTACTCCAGCTTCCACCGCCCCATCTCTCTTTGGTGGCTCTGCGTTTGGGGCTACTGCTGCAAAACCAACAGGTTATTTATAAAACTGATTTTTAAGTAATATAACTAATATTCATATATAGTTACAAGAAGAGCCGTGGCAGCCATGGGGTTTGAGCAGTTGCCTGTTATGCAAGCAACATAAACACATATTGAATCCCAGCAGGGCCTGTACTAAGGAGTTTTTCTAAAAGCTTATGTACAGTGATGTCACAGCACATTTATTATGGTGAAGGTAAATATTGTGAGGTAATCTGCATATGTCTAAGAAGTTATTCAAAGTATGTGCCTGAAGCGACAATGACTCATATTCTGTCATATTGGCACCAATTATCTTTGGTGAAATGTGGGTACTGTTATTACAACATCTCTGCCTACCAATTTGGGAAATACTGGTGTGAGCATATATACATAGAATAATTTAGATTTTTTACTATTTCATTAGTTTTTTTATTTTTCAGGTTTTGGTCAAAGCACATTTGGCACTGGTAGTCTATTTGGTGGGTTTGGCACTGGGACAGCTGCTGCTGCTAGTACAGCCCCAACATTTGGGACCAACACTTTGGGTGCCAACACTTTTGGTACATCCACATTTGGTACAGGTTCTACATTTGGCACAGGATTTGGTGCCAAACCTAATACTGGTTTCGGTGGATTTGGAACAGGATTAGGAACAACTGCTGCATTTGGACAACCTCAGGTTAGTAATTTTTTATTTTTTAAGCACTCAGTAATCTTTTTTCAAATATAATGACCAACTTTGAATATAGGATACATAACCACTAACTACATACCTTAAAGATTTTTAGTAGAAACTTTTCAAATAGATATATATTTGTATAGTGCCTTCATCCCGGTCAGATGGACTCACAATCTGACATGTTAAGACTTAATCATTTTCGGTAAAAAATGGATTATTATAGAAGTAGTTGTTATTATTGTTAGGCCTACTCTGGGATGGTGTGAGCATATTTATATATTTTATATATGTATGTTTGAATTAGCAACAACAACAGCTGCAGCAACAGCAACCGGGGCCAGCGTCAGCGCACGAGGCTCTTGTCGCGGCCGTTTTTAACTGCTGCGTGTTCGGCGACGAGCGGGACCAAGTACTCGCCAAATGGAACCTGTTGCAAGCGCAATGGGGCACTGGTAAATACAATTACAAATAACTTATTTTTGTAATCACAGGTAACATATGTTATACAAGAAACATAATTACAACCTGTTATTCTATGATCTTACGTGAACTGTGTGATTTCAGGACAAGCATATTACAGCCGCAATGCCCCAGCGTTGGAGTTGAATGAACAGAACCCTCTGTGCCGGTTCAAAGCGGTTGGCTATTCGCGTCTGGGAGGCAAGGAAGACAAAGACGGACATGTCGCCCTGTTGTTTAATAAGGCTGAACAGGAAATCAAGTAAGACCACAACTATAGATCTTTTTTACTACTAAAAGAAGTATGTGGCACGCAGTGGTCTCTGCCTAAAGATATACAGGCATGCTTCTGATGTTGCAAGCGTGCTTACGCGCCCTTCTTCAAAAGTATATGTGAAAACTTTAAGCAAATCATGTGTGGTTTTCCAACAAATCACATAATATTGTTTCTATTTCTAGGAACAATCAACAAGCCCTGACGACATCTCTCAGTGCACTCCTGGGGAACAAGCCTAACCTGGTTGTTAATATTGAATGTATCAAAGCTGTTTCGGAGAGTAAAACGCAGGTATGTTTTTTTTTACTTAACATACTATTCGCACGGCAGTACATCAAGGAGAAGGAGGGAGGGAAAAGTAGAAATGGAATTGAGTTCCATCTACATTTACGTGTTATGCATCGCTTACCGCATCCAATAATAGTTAGGCTCAGAAATTCGAAACTAGCATGTGTTTCAAGTGATTTACACACTAAATTGACATAAATAAAAAAAAAATAAAGGAATTTTAAAATATTCATCAGAAGAGGGTAAAATTTTCCGCTAGTTGGTACTGCAACAGAACGTTTAGGTTTTTGGGTTCTAAATCTATCAAAGTTGGCCCCCTTACACTGTGATAAAGGAGTATGTACATTGTGTGTGCAGGTGATAATATTCGTGGTGGACAAGTCGGCGAGCGGCGCGGCGGTGTCGGCGAGCGAACTCAGCGCGTTCCTCAACGGCGGGGCGGCGCGACCGGCGCTCACCGGCGCGGGCTGCGGCGCCGTCACCGCCGTCACGCGACCCTCGCCGCAAATGTTGGCGCACTACCTGCAGACGCCACCTCCAGGTCCATACCTACCATACTTCTAATAAAATATGATCTCATATCTCATAAACTAAAGTTAAGCTGTGTCCGTGTGTACTAATTCACTAACAAGATGAAGGAAGCAGACATTGGTTAGATGGCACAAAGATTACTTTTCCTAAAGCAGTAGCTGCTCATCTCATCTGAAAGCTGCAGAATGAATATGAAAAAATAATTGACTTTTGAAGGTTCTATCTCATCCACTTCTGGAAACCAAATTCTGTATGTAGCAATATCGCAAACGGACTATTTCAAATTACGAGTATCGTTTGAAATTTGAATACCTCTTTCAGGCAGTCAATTATACAGTGCAATCAGCAATACTATAATGTGATTCGTTGCAGGCATGGACACGCGCCTGTGGAAGCAGGCCCAAGCTGACAATCCGGACCCTAACAACTACATTCCTGTTCCTATCATTGGTTTCACTGAGGTGAGTGTATTCTTACATGTGTAAGTAACCTTCATACGTCTTGATTCCATTCAATGACGACAGATCTGAGGTGTGCTATCTGTGTGTTGAAGTACAATTTAAGTATTAAATGTAGTTCCTGATTGACAAATTGTACTGACCATTTGTATGCAGATAAAGTTCCGAGCACGAGGACAATCAGAGCAAGCGGCACTACAGGCCAGCTGGCTGCGGCGCGCCGAGGGATCACTGTCTGAGCTGCGCACGCGCCGCGCCGCCTCCACCGCACGACTGGCGCAGCTCGCCGCCAGGCTGCACACTCTCAGGCACTCGCTGCTGCAGGTAACTACAACAATGACTGCAGGCCGGCTGGCTGCGGCGCGCCGAGGGATCACTGTCTGAGCTGCGCACGCGCCGCGCCGCCTCCACCGCACGACTGGCGCAGCTCGCCGCCAGGCTGCACACTCTCAGGCACTCGCTGCTGCAGGTAACTACAACAATGACTGCAGGCCGGCGCCGGCTGGCTGCGGCGCGCCGAGAGATCACTGTCTGAACTGCGCACGCGCCGCGCCGCCTCCACCGCGCGACTGGCGCAGCTCGCCGCCAGGCTGCACACTCTCAGGCACTCGCTGCTGCAGGTAACTACAACAATCACTGCAGGCCGGCTGGCTGCGGCGCGCCGAGAGATCACTGTCTGAACTGCGCACGCGCCGCGCCGCCTCCACCGCGCGACTGGCGCAGCTCGCCGCCAGGCTGCACACTCGCAGGCACTCGCTGCTGCAGGTAACTACAACAATCACTGCAGGCCGGCTGGCTGCGGCGCGCCGAGAGATCACTGTCTGAACTGCGCACGCGCCGCGCCGCCTCCACCGCGCGACTGGCGCAGCTCGCCGCCAGGCTGCACACTCGCAGGCACTCGCTGCTGCAGGTAACTACAACAATCACTGCAGGCCGGCTGTTTGCGGCGCGCCGAGAGATCACTGTCTGAACTGCGCACGCGCCGCGCCGCCTCCACCGCGCGACTGGCGCAGCTCGCCGCCAGGCTGCACACTCGCAGGCACTCGCTGCTGCAGGTAACTACAACAATCACTGCAGGCCGGCTGGCTGCGGCGCGCCGAGAGATCACTGTCTGAACTGCGCACGCGCCGCGCCGCCTCCACCGCGCGACTGGCGCAGCTCGCCGGCAGGCTGCACACTCTCAGGCACTCGCTGCTGCAGGTAACTACAACAATGACTGCAGGCCGGCTGGCTGCGGCGCGCCGAGGGATCACTGTCTGAACTGCGCACGCGCCGCGTCGCCTCCACCGCACGACTGGCGCAGCTCGCCGCCAGGCTGCACACTCAGGCACTCGCTGCTGCAGATAGTTACCACTAAGAGGCAGATCGATTTCCAAGGGGATAAAATCGCGGTCCAACGATAGTTTCCCTATTCGATTACATCAGACAACTTATATACTTATATACCACATTCTAAGAGTAAAAATAAATAATACGTTGCATGTGTGCTTTAATTTAAATCTGTTACAGGTGGTTGGGCGTCACGAAGTGCGCGGGCGCGTGGGCTCGTCACTGACCCCGGACGAGGAAGCTGCGCGCGCGCGACTACACGAACTGGCCTCACAACTGGCCGCGCCGCCCTTATACAATGTCAGTTACAACTACTTTATTATTTACGACTATCTTGGATATTTGTATCCGCACACTGCAATAGGGTCATCAGTATTCGATAGCCGGGTCCAACAATGTTCTGTAGAGAAATTTTACTTTTAGGTGAACATCAGTATCGTTACAGTGGAATAAGCTTTGAATGGATATTAAAAAGAAAGTTGAATTGTGAAAGTGTTTTCACGTACCAAGTTAGGGTCAACAAAAATCGTAATCAAGTGGAAGAAAAAAAACTGATCCACGTGATAAACAGGCTCCGCTAGATATTTTTTTTATAAATTTGCAATTCATGTTGATAATATGTCTGACAGGTATTAATGAACACACGTTAAAGGTATCACCGCGTATCAGTGATACCTGGCGACCTTGTCTGGCCCAACACGCGCCCTTCGCATGCTCACATAGCCGTTATCGGCTACTATCGCCTGTTATCGCCAGACGCCAGACTGGCCTAAACCACGCACATAACGCCGTTATGGTGGCAATGATAAGCTGCTGATTATACCCACCAAACCTGTGCTATCTTTAGATAGCGCATACAATTTGATTTTGAGTACGTACCTGTGAACTTTACTAGCTTTAAATACTAGTATTACTAACTATAAGTCTGCAACTTCATACCTCTTAAGTCTATCCGATAAAATGTAGTCTACCTATATGTATGTCTTTTCTAAGAGTTCAATCAATCAAACAACATATATGTTGTTTTGGTATAGAGGGAGAAGTCAAGACTCTCCCTGGTTTCACCCTCATACTGAAGGTGTGCTCACAGGTTAAACTAACTGCTTACAGTCAGACTGGGTGTTATTTGCCATCTTCATAATTATAAAACAAAAATAGTTACTTAAAAAGCGAAATGGAATACGAAAATTTTCCCATACTTCCAAAAGTTATCTTGACACTGTATTGTATGTAATCTATGTCGTAAATTTTGTTGATTATCAGTTCATATTCTGGTTATAACCGCATTCTTAGTTTGCGTGCGGATCAGGCGGATTTTACACGCGGAATATGCATGTAATATGGCGAATCTAGAATGACATATCGGTGTGTACTTTCGATATAACCTTGATAGTTATTGCTCAATATTTTATTAGACGCATAATACGGCACAGGTGCTAATGCGCATATCATTCTATCAACAAAGTTAAGCAACCCTAACCCAAGCTGGTAGTTGGATGGGTGACCGCCCGAGTTCCCTCCGTCTAGTTGTGTAGCGCTAGTTCGTTAAACCGTCGGTCCTCGTTGTCAATTTAACATCTTTGGCAATCGTTATAAGTCAGTCGGAGCCCTAAAAAACCCAGTTTATCGATTTTCCTCGTAATAGGGGTCGAATGGAAATGGTTTCGTAAAAAAATCAGGTGATCAGTGACTGATCACCTGATTTTTTTACGGGATGAACCAAGTGCCGACCCCATCAATGTATGGGATAAGGCCAGGGAGATGATGCCTTATACGATCTTTTCTGAGCACCTCAACAATGCGTGCACGTAATGTCTACAGGTTTGTATGTACTTACAACTTGTATATCATCGTGTATCCGGTTATATCCAGTTCGTGAGGACAATGTCATTAGTGACGAGTAATTACTGATTGGTTTATTGTACCAGTGATTGTCATTATCACGTCTCGACGGACTCATTTACATGTACCTATACATCGGTCGTAAAGAAAAGTCCACCCAATTACCTATATTTTGTAGCAGACTTTTTACTGTGAGGTCTAAACAACTCATTTTGAAGAGATAAAAAAACAGATAAAGATATAAAATAAATGAATGACTTCACAAAAAATTACAATTTCGCACTGCAGAGTATTGAGGTGGTAACATTAACAATCGATATATTGATAAAAGCTTATTCAGGATCGAAATGCATCATTTGCATCACAAGAACTTGGTCTATAAATGATGATGGCCTTGTATCGCAAAATATTAGCGTCATTAATTCATTTTTACAGTTGAATGCGCGAACAGTTGAGTAAATGTAGGATTTACACCAGATGTTGCAAGCAATTGGGGTCCTTGAAAATGTATAGAAATAACGATAAAGTATGTATATTGTAAAGTCGGCCATGACAGTTTTACTCATCTGCATCTACACTCTACCTACACTACTATTATAAAGAGGAAAGATTTGTATTTTTGTGTGTATGTTTGTAATGAATAAACTCAAAAACTACTGTGCCGATTACAAAAATTCTTTCACCATTGGAAAGCTACATCATCAGCGAGTAACATAACAACAACAACAAGGCTTTATTTTATCCCCGTACTCTCACGGGAACGGGAACCGCGTGACGTCTGCTAGGAAGATTGCGATAATTAGTCGATATGACATCTAAAAGGAAGATTTTAGCGTTTTCCAAGCCTGTTTTTTTTCGTTACTAAGAGTTGGGTGTCTTACTTATGAATTGTTTTTTTATAGGGTCGTCTGAATGAATTATTGTGTGCGGTGCGGTTACAACGCAGCGCGAGTGCGGGCGCGACGCAAGAACGCTATCATCTTGATCCTGGTAAGAAATTATCTGACATAAGCCTAGCAATTGTTTGTTGATAATATGAATGTTTGAATAATAAAATGATTGTGCCAACATGGTAAAGGACGATAGGGTCCTACTATATAGTAAGCACAATGTCTTCACTCCCAAGGAGCACTGGCGGCCTTACTCACCGCAGGAACACTAGGTAGTCTAAGGCAGCGTTATTCGGCTGGGATCTTATGTAAGTTCATCAGTTGGGCAGATCTGATTTTTTAATGGGAGATCCGGTTATTATCTGCCCCTGTAAATTTGTGGTACCTGGATGACCGTATTTTCTTTTATTTGGTAAATTGTGTTTCTTGGAAATTATTTTTAGATTGGATTAGCTTTAGTGCTGCTGTGGTATTTGCTTAAAAAAATATTAATAGTATTACTCCTTGCTTGAATAGATGTCAGAAAGACTCGTATTCTGATGAAATTTTAAGAGGTTTTCATTGCCTAAAAACATTACGTCATTTTGTGATAACGAAACCTAGCTAGATCAATTTATTGACCCATACAATTTTAATAACATAATTTTTTTTATGAAAATATCAATTTCGAGATATATATACACAAGAATTGGTCATTTAATGGTATTAGATTTATATTAATATTGAGGTAAAGTGTAAAGACTGCTCCTCTCTCAGGTGCGCAAGAAGACGTGAAGCAGTTCCTAACGCTGCAGCAGCGTGGTATGGCCCATCTTCTGGACACGGCGCGCAAGGACCTCGATGCTCTCAACACAATTGCCGAGGGAATGGCTCGACTTGTCAGAGTGTAGCTACATATCCTTCTACTGCGTACTAGCCTTCCCCGCGACTTTGGCCGCATAATATTTTTTACGTTACCTACCCTATGTCCTTAGATTCCAAATTACAGCCAAATTGATTCTGCTGTTTAAACGTGAACAGGACAGACGGACGCGTTCGCGTTTTTGAGGAGTATAGATATATAGTTTCAAATGATGCTCATCTCGTAAGTGCATATCACAGAATGCAACCAAATTGATTTGTTAAGCTTACGTATTATTGTCTAAAATTCAATATGTTTGTCAATGGACCGTTATGCATGAGGAGGGATGAATAATATATGTATTTTGCGTTTTAGAACGAATAAAGTATTTTCTTAATATCTTGACTTTTCAAACCTTCATTACTAAAATACTAATGTATCATACTGTAGAGGGGATAGTCAACATATATGAATAAAAGTTTCAACAAATCTTAAACTAGTAGTTTAATCACATGCATACTTTTGTACTTTCTCTCAATAGTAACTATAGGTGCTAATTAAAAACTGAATTTGCTGAAGATATACGGATACGCAAGTGACGCAAGTTCGAATCCCAGCGGGGCCTGAGGTGAAGGAAAACATCGTGAGGAAACCTGCATATGCCTGCGAAGTAATTCAAAGACGTATGTATAGTGCCTGAGACGGCGATATACTCACCATTTATCACGTTGGCACTTATTTATCTTCGGTGAAATGTGGGTGTTGTTATATATACATCACCTCTGCCCCTTCGAGGATTTCGTTAGCATATTTATTTTTTGAAATTTTGACAAAATCAGCCTACAGAGAAACAGTCCATGTCCATTGTATAGTAGAGGTCAGTAATCAAACGTCAAACTTGTCAGACACATTGAGACAGTGACATCATAGGAAACAAACTACAAACAAAGTCTATAACCTTAAACTTGCCCTAACAAGTAATAATTTAATAAATTCAACAAAACATTCAACCTATTATGTAAATTAGTGATAGAATTTAATTAAAAATAAAAACAGTGAAGTATGATAATAAAACAAGTACAAAAAAATTAAAAAAATGTCGTTTTCATTTGGTTCAAATGCAACTACGCAGAATTCCGCTTTTGGTGCTGCTGCAAAACGTGAGTTCATACATTAATTGTATATTTTTGATGACATTAAGGGTCACGCGTATTAATTGCGAGTGTTTCATTGCCAGCTTCATTTTCCTTTGGGAGTACAAACACGGCTACAACTAGCAGTGCTGGATTTGGTGGCTTTGGTACTACCACCTCATCTTCTGGGCTTGGGACTTTTGGCTCTACTGCAACTAGCACAGGTGAGGTTATAATTGAACTGTAGTTTTAGTGTGTATGAATGAAGAGATTTGTCAATGAGGATGAAGTGAATGTGGTAGGTGAGACCAGTGTGCACTGGCCCTCTTTCCTATATATTATGGATATCCTTAGAGACACTTGCATGAAGACATATATATATGTAAGGCTATATCTATAGTTGATTTGAGTTACTATTTATTACTTTAGTTTAATACTAAAGTTTTTTTTTTAAAGGTCAAGTATTTTTTTCTGTGACTCTAGGGGTGGTCGGGTAAAAAAACAACATTACTGATTGACTTATATATTTTAACCACTCTATAGTATAATTTGCTTCCATGTTTTTATTGTGCATGGTACTGTGATGGAATCTCCACAGTACACAAAAATACCCCCCATGCAACTCCCCCCATCTTAATCTGTCCTTTACTGAATTTAATAATTTGTATTCAGTCCTTTTGGAACCATTATTTATCTTGTTTCATTCACTTGTGTGTTCTGTTTTTATTTTCAAAAGCTACACCTTTTGGTGGGATAGGTGCTACTCCAGCTTCCACCGCCCCATCTCTCTTTGGTGGCTCTGCGTTTGGGGCTACTGCTGCAAAACCAACAGGTTATTTATAAAACTGATTTTTAAGTAATATAACTAATATTCATATATAGTTACAAGAAGAGCCGTGGCAGCCATGGGGTTTGAGCAGTTGCCTGTTATGCAAGCAACATAAACACATATTGAATCCCAGCAGGGCCTGTACTAAGGAGTTTTTCTAAAAGCTTATGTACAGTGATGTCACAGCACATTTATTATGGTGAAGGTAAATATTGTGAGGTAATCTGCATATGTCTAAGAAGTTATTCAAAGTATGTGCCTGAAGCGACAATGACTCATATTCTGTCATATTGGCACCAATTATCTTTGGTGAAATGTGGGTACTGTTATTACAACATCTCTGCCTACCAATTTGGGAAATACTGGTGTGAGCATATATACATAGAATAATTTAGATTTTTTACTATTTCATTAGTTTTTTTATTTTTCAGGTTTTGGTCAAAGCACATTTGGCACTGGTAGTCTATTTGGTGGGTTTGGCACTGGGACAGCTGCTGCTGCTAGTACAGCCCCAACATTTGGGACCAACACTTTGGGTGCCAACACTTTTGGTACATCCACATTTGGTACAGGTTCTACATTTGGCACAGGATTTGGTGCCAAACCTAATACTGGTTTCGGTGGATTTGGAACAGGATTAGGAACAACTGCTGCATTTGGACAACCTCAGGTTAGTAATTTTTTATTTTTTAAGCACTCAGTAATCTTTTTTCAAATATAATGACCAACTTTGAATATAGGATACATAACCACTAACTACATACCTTAAAGATTTTTAGTAGAAACTTTTCAAATAGATATATATTTGTATAGTGCCTTCATCCCGGTCAGATGGACTCACAATCTGACATGTTAAGACTTAATCATTTTCGGTAAAAAATGGATTATTATAGAAGTAGTTGTTATTATTGTTAGGCCTACTCTGGGATGGTGTGAGCATATTTATATATTTTATATATGTATGTTTGAATTAGCAACAACAACAGCTGCAGCAACAGCAACCGGGGCCAGCGTCAGCGCACGAGGCTCTTGTCGCGGCCGTTTTTAACTGCTGCGTGTTCGGCGACGAGCGGGACCAAGTACTCGCCAAATGGAACCTGTTGCAAGCGCAATGGGGCACTGGTAAATACAATTACAAATAACTTATTTTTGTAATCACAGGTAACATATGTTATACAAGAAACATAATTACAACCTGTTATTCTATGATCTTACGTGAACTGTGTGATTTCAGGACAAGCATATTACAGCCGCAATGCCCCAGCGTTGGAGTTGAATGAACAGAACCCTCTGTGCCGGTTCAAAGCGGTTGGCTATTCGCGTCTGGGAGGCAAGGAAGACAAAGACGGACATGTCGCCCTGTTGTTTAATAAGGCTGAACAGGAAATCAAGTAAGACCACAACTATAGATCTTTTTTACTACTAAAAGAAGTATGTGGCACGCAGTGGTCTCTGCCTAAAGATATACAGGCATGCTTCTGATGTTGCAAGCGTGCTTACGCGCCCTTCTTCAAAAGTATATGTGAAAACTTTAAGCAAATCATGTGTGGTTTTCCAACAAATCACATAATATTGTTTCTATTTCTAGGAACAATCAACAAGCCCTGACGACATCTCTCAGTGCACTCCTGGGGAACAAGCCTAACCTGGTTGTTAATATTGAATGTATCAAAGCTGTTTCGGAGAGTAAAACGCAGGTATGTTTTTTTTTACTTAACATACTATTCGCACGGCAGTACATCAAGGAGAAGGAGGGAGGGAAAAGTAGAAATGGAATTGAGTTCCATCTACATTTACGTGTTATGCATCGCTTACCGCATCCAATAATAGTTAGGCTCAGAAATTCGAAACTAGCATGTGTTTCAAGTGATTTACACACTAAATTGACATAAATAAAAAAAAAATAAAGGAATTTTAAAATATTCATCAGAAGAGGGTAAAATTTTCCGCTAGTTGGTACTGCAACAGAACGTTTAGGTTTTTGGGTTCTAAATCTATCAAAGTTGGCCCCCTTACACTGTGATAAAGGAGTATGTACATTGTGTGTGCAGGTGATAATATTCGTGGTGGACAAGTCGGCGAGCGGCGCGGCGGTGTCGGCGAGCGAACTCAGCGCGTTCCTCAACGGCGGGGCGGCGCGACCGGCGCTCACCGGCGCGGGCTGCGGCGCCGTCACCGCCGTCACGCGACCCTCGCCGCAAATGTTGGCGCACTACCTGCAGACGCCACCTCCAGGTCCATACCTACCATACTTCTAATAAAATATGATCTCATATCTCATAAACTAAAGTTAAGCTGTGTCCGTGTGTACTAATTCACTAACAAGATGAAGGAAGCAGACATTGGTTAGATGGCACAAAGATTACTTTTCCTAAAGCAGTAGCTGCTCATCTCATCTGAAAGCTGCAGAATGAATATGAAAAAATAATTGACTTTTGAAGGTTCTATCTCATCCACTTCTGGAAACCAAATTCTGTATGTAGCAATATCGCAAACGGACTATTTCAAATTACGAGTATCGTTTGAAATTTGAATACCTCTTTCAGGCAGTCAATTATACAGTGCAATCAGCAATACTATAATGTGATTCGTTGCAGGCATGGACACGCGCCTGTGGAAGCAGGCCCAAGCTGACAATCCGGACCCTAACAACTACATTCCTGTTCCTATCATTGGTTTCACTGAGGTGAGTGTATTCTTACATGTGTAAGTAACCTTCATACGTCTTGATTCCATTCAATGACGACAGATCTGAGGTGTGCTATCTGTGTGTTGAAGTACAATTTAAGTATTAAATGTAGTTCCTGATTGACAAATTGTACTGACCATTTGTATGCAGATAAAGTTCCGAGCACGAGGACAATCAGAGCAAGCGGCACTACAGGCCAGCTGGCTGCGGCGCGCCGAGGGATCACTGTCTGAGCTGCGCACGCGCCGCGCCGCCTCCACCGCACGACTGGCGCAGCTCGCCGCCAGGCTGCACACTCTCAGGCACTCGCTGCTGCAGGTAACTACAACAATGACTGCAGGCCGGCTGGCTGCGGCGCGCCGAGGGATCACTGTCTGAGCTGCGCACGCGCCGCGCCGCCTCCACCGCACGACTGGCGCAGCTCGCCGCCAGGCTGCACACTCTCAGGCACTCGCTGCTGCAGGTAACTACAACAATGACTGCAGGCCGGCGCCGGCTGGCTGCGGCGCGCCGAGAGATCACTGTCTGAACTGCGCACGCGCCGCGCCGCCTCCACCGCGCGACTGGCGCAGCTCGCCGCCAGGCTGCACACTCTCAGGCACTCGCTGCTGCAGGTAACTACAACAATCACTGCAGGCCGGCTGGCTGCGGCGCGCCGAGAGATCACTGTCTGAACTGCGCACGCGCCGCGCCGCCTCCACCGCGCGACTGGCGCAGCTCGCCGCCAGGCTGCACACTCGCAGGCACTCGCTGCTGCAGGTAACTACAACAATCACTGCAGGCCGGCTGGCTGCGGCGCGCCGAGAGATCACTGTCTGAACTGCGCACGCGCCGCGCCGCCTCCACCGCGCGACTGGCGCAGCTCGCCGCCAGGCTGCACACTCGCAGGCACTCGCTGCTGCAGGTAACTACAACAATCACTGCAGGCCGGCTGTTTGCGGCGCGCCGAGAGATCACTGTCTGAACTGCGCACGCGCCGCGCCGCCTCCACCGCGCGACTGGCGCAGCTCGCCGCCAGGCTGCACACTCGCAGGCACTCGCTGCTGCAGGTAACTACAACAATCACTGCAGGCCGGCTGGCTGCGGCGCGCCGAGAGATCACTGTCTGAACTGCGCACGCGCCGCGCCGCCTCCACCGCGCGACTGGCGCAGCTCGCCGGCAGGCTGCACACTCTCAGGCACTCGCTGCTGCAGGTAACTACAACAATGACTGCAGGCCGGCTGGCTGCGGCGCGCCGAGGGATCACTGTCTGAACTGCGCACGCGCCGCGTCGCCTCCACCGCACGACTGGCGCAGCTCGCCGCCAGGCTGCACACTCAGGCACTCGCTGCTGCAGATAGTTACCACTAAGAGGCAGATCGATTTCCAAGGGGATAAAATCGCGGTCCAACGATAGTTTCCCTATTCGATTACATCAGACAACTTATATACTTATATACCACATTCTAAGAGTAAAAATAAATAATACGTTGCATGTGTGCTTTAATTTAAATCTGTTACAGGTGGTTGGGCGTCACGAAGTGCGCGGGCGCGTGGGCTCGTCACTGACCCCGGACGAGGAAGCTGCGCGCGCGCGACTACACGAACTGGCCTCACAACTGGCCGCGCCGCCCTTATACAATGTCAGTTACAACTACTTTATTATTTACGACTATCTTGGATATTTGTATCCGCACACTGCAATAGGGTCATCAGTATTCGATAGCCGGGTCCAACAATGTTCTGTAGAGAAATTTTACTTTTAGGTGAACATCAGTATCGTTACAGTGGAATAAGCTTTGAATGGATATTAAAAAGAAAGTTGAATTGTGAAAGTGTTTTCACGTACCAAGTTAGGGTCAACAAAAATCGTAATCAAGTGGAAGAAAAAAAACTGATCCACGTGATAAACAGGCTCCGCTAGATATTTTTTTTATAAATTTGCAATTCATGTTGATAATATGTCTGACAGGTATTAATGAACACACGTTAAAGGTATCACCGCGTATCAGTGATACCTGGCGACCTTGTCTGGCCCAACACGCGCCCTTCGCATGCTCACATAGCCGTTATCGGCTACTATCGCCTGTTATCGCCAGACGCCAGACTGGCCTAAACCACGCACATAACGCCGTTATGGTGGCAATGATAAGCTGCTGATTATACCCACCAAACCTGTGCTATCTTTAGATAGCGCATACAATTTGATTTTGAGTACGTACCTGTGAACTTTACTAGCTTTAAATACTAGTATTACTAACTATAAGTCTGCAACTTCATACCTCTTAAGTCTATCCGATAAAATGTAGTCTACCTATATGTATGTCTTTTCTAAGAGTTCAATCAATCAAACAACATATATGTTGTTTTGGTATAGAGGGAGAAGTCAAGACTCTCCCTGGTTTCACCCTCATACTGAAGGTGTGCTCACAGGTTAAACTAACTGCTTACAGTCAGACTGGGTGTTATTTGCCATCTTCATAATTATAAAACAAAAATAGTTACTTAAAAAGCGAAATGGAATACGAAAATTTTCCCATACTTCCAAAAGTTATCTTGACACTGTATTGTATGTAATCTATGTCGTAAATTTTGTTGATTATCAGTTCATATTCTGGTTATAACCGCATTCTTAGTTTGCGTGCGGATCAGGCGGATTTTACACGCGGAATATGCATGTAATATGGCGAATCTAGAATGACATATCGGTGTGTACTTTCGATATAACCTTGATAGTTATTGCTCAATATTTTATTAGACGCATAATACGGCACAGGTGCTAATGCGCATATCATTCTATCAACAAAGTTAAGCAACCCTAACCCAAGCTGGTAGTTGGATGGGTGACCGCCCGAGTTCCCTCCGTCTAGTTGTGTAGCGCTAGTTCGTTAAACCGTCGGTCCTCGTTGTCAATTTAACATCTTTGGCAATCGTTATAAGTCAGTCGGAGCCCTAAAAAACCCAGTTTATCGATTTTCCTCGTAATAGGGGTCGAATGGAAATGGTTTCGTAAAAAAATCAGGTGATCAGTGACTGATCACCTGATTTTTTTACGGGATGAACCAAGTGCCGACCCCATCAATGTATGGGATAAGGCCAGGGAGATGATGCCTTATACGATCTTTTCTGAGCACCTCAACAATGCGTGCACGTAATGTCTACAGGTTTGTATGTACTTACAACTTGTATATCATCGTGTATCCGGTTATATCCAGTTCGTGAGGACAATGTCATTAGTGACGAGTAATTACTGATTGGTTTATTGTACCAGTGATTGTCATTATCACGTCTCGACGGACTCATTTACATGTACCTATACATCGGTCGTAAAGAAAAGTCCACCCAATTACCTATATTTTGTAGCAGACTTTTTACTGTGAGGTCTAAACAACTCATTTTGAAGAGATAAAAAAACAGATAAAGATATAAAATAAATGAATGACTTCACAAAAAATTACAATTTCGCACTGCAGAGTATTGAGGTGGTAACATTAACAATCGATATATTGATAAAAGCTTATTCAGGATCGAAATGCATCATTTGCATCACAAGAACTTGGTCTATAAATGATGATGGCCTTGTATCGCAAAATATTAGCGTCATTAATTCATTTTTACAGTTGAATGCGCGAACAGTTGAGTAAATGTAGGATTTACACCAGATGTTGCAAGCAATTGGGGTCCTTGAAAATGTATAGAAATAACGATAAAGTATGTATATTGTAAAGTCGGCCATGACAGTTTTACTCATCTGCATCTACACTCTACCTACACTACTATTATAAAGAGGAAAGATTTGTATTTTTGTGTGTATGTTTGTAATGAATAAACTCAAAAACTACTGTGCCGATTACAAAAATTCTTTCACCATTGGAAAGCTACATCATCAGCGAGTAACATAACAACAACAACAAGGCTTTATTTTATCCCCGTACTCTCACGGGAACGGGAACCGCGTGACGTCTGCTAGGAAGATTGCGATAATTAGTCGATATGACATCTAAAAGGAAGATTTTAGCGTTTTCCAAGCCTGTTTTTTTTCGTTACTAAGAGTTGGGTGTCTTACTTATGAATTGTTTTTTTATAGGGTCGTCTGAATGAATTATTGTGTGCGGTGCGGTTACAACGCAGCGCGAGTGCGGGCGCGACGCAAGAACGCTATCATCTTGATCCTGGTAAGAAATTATCTGACATAAGCCTAGCAATTGTTTGTTGATAATATGAATGTTTGAATAATAAAATGATTGTGCCAACATGGTAAAGGACGATAGGGTCCTACTATATAGTAAGCACAATGTCTTCACTCCCAAGGAGCACTGGCGGCCTTACTCACCGCAGGAACACTAGGTAGTCTAAGGCAGCGTTATTCGGCTGGGATCTTATGTAAGTTCATCAGTTGGGCAGATCTGATTTTTTAATGGGAGATCCGGTTATTATCTGCCCCTGTAAATTTGTGGTACCTGGATGACCGTATTTTCTTTTATTTGGTAAATTGTGTTTCTTGGAAATTATTTTTAGATTGGATTAGCTTTAGTGCTGCTGTGGTATTTGCTTAAAAAAATATTAATAGTATTACTCCTTGCTTGAATAGATGTCAGAAAGACTCGTATTCTGATGAAATTTTAAGAGGTTTTCATTGCCTAAAAACATTACGTCATTTTGTGATAACGAAACCTAGCTAGATCAATTTATTGACCCATACAATTTTAATAACATAATTTTTTTTATGAAAATATCAATTTCGAGATATATATACACAAGAATTGGTCATTTAATGGTATTAGATTTATATTAATATTGAGGTAAAGTGTAAAGACTGCTCCTCTCTCAGGTGCGCAAGAAGACGTGAAGCAGTTCCTAACGCTGCAGCAGCGTGGTATGGCCCATCTTCTGGACACGGCGCGCAAGGACCTCGATGCTCTCAACACAATTGCCGAGGGAATGGCTCGACTTGTCAGAGTGTAGCTACATATCCTTCTACTGCGTACTAGCCTTCCCCGCGACTTTGGCCGCATAATATTTTTTACGTTACCTACCCTATGTCCTTAGATTCCAAATTACAGCCAAATTGATTCTGCTGTTTAAACGTGAACAGGACAGACGGACGCGTTCGCGTTTTTGAGGAGTATAGATATATAGTTTCAAATGATGCTCATCTCGTAAGTGCATATCACAGAATGCAACCAAATTGATTTGTTAAGCTTACGTATTATTGTCTAAAATTCAATATGTTTGTCAATGGACCGTTATGCATGAGGAGGGATGAATAATATATGTATTTTGCGTTTTAGAACGAATAAAGTATTTTCTTAATATCTTGACTTTTCAAACCTTCATTACTAAAATACTAATGTATCATACTGTAGAGGGGATAGTCAACATATATGAATAAAAGTTTCAACAAATCTTAAACTAGTAGTTTAATCACATGCATACTTTTGTACTTTCTCTCAATAGTAACTATAGGTGCTAATTAAAAACTGAATTTGCTGAAGATATACGGATACGCAAGTGACGCAAGTTCGAATCCCAGCGGGGCCTGAGGTGAAGGAAAACATCGTGAGGAAACCTGCATATGCCTGCGAAGTAATTCAAAGACGTATGTATAGTGCCTGAGACGGCGATATACTCACCATTTATCACGTTGGCACTTATTTATCTTCGGTGAAATGTGGGTGTTGTTATATATACATCACCTCTGCCCCTTCGAGGATACTGGCGTGAGCATGTGTATGTATATATGGAGGTATAATTTTTACATATTGGGTGAATTATTCAATTATAATGATCATGGCAATCGCGACTTCTCAGAAAGTCGCCCATCCATTAGTTCTTTAAAACACATGAGTATTGTAATATTACTTTTATCTAATTTAAGTAAACCGCCACAAAGCGGTTACTCACTCACCCTCGGATAAGATTATGTGCAACACAGTTCGACGTCCTTCAGTGTTCACAGCTTTGGCATTGTTTCCACGCAAGATTTGTGCCACTATGTGTTGTCATGTTCAGTGTGTGCACATTGATAACAATGTGCTGAGTGGAATGAATAGCATCTACCTAGTGCTAATATTTGGTTAGATCTTGTTTTCATTCCTCGCACGAGTCTGCACAACTATGAAATTTATATGTTATTTATAATGTTATGTGCAGGAAATTTAAAATGTGCTGGTTTTAGCTCAGTCAGGTTCCAGATAAAGTTATCATATTAGTGTGAATAAAAGTATTTTTTTGATATAAATAAGTATAATTAACTCTTAGTACTTAAATCTAAAGGCAAGTCCGAGCGTCTGACTAGTTCTTCGATGGGCTTGCAATCGAGCCGTTTACTACATATTAGGTTCAGGGGCATCTCCTCGTCTCGGTACATTCCTGGACTTTCCCCGACACGTGCCATTGTGACGTCATCGCGTGCCTCGTACGCGTACACCTTCTCACTGATGGGACTCCTCAACATTGGGTAACTGATGGTACTCGAGTAATAATTCCTGTATGCGTGCTCATACATCTGCGTGTATTCCATATACGACATTTCGTTCGTGGGTACTCTTATGGGATATCTCGGTTCTGTGATGTAGGTGACTTGGTCGGGTGTGTATCGAGGTGGGGATCGAGTACCGTCTGATAATATTGAATAATGTACGGTGGGTGATGCGCCAGCGACGGGGTTGTAGGGAACCCGCGCGTGGCGAGGGGAGGCGGGCTCTGTGGTGTAAGGGGGGATGTTGTTTGACGGGGAAAAGGCGTCAGTGCTGTGGTCATCTGAGGAGTCACATCTGGTCTGCTCTGCGTTGAAGTGTTTGTAAGTCTTGACGTGTTTCCGGAGGCTGGAGGGATCTGTGTACCGTTTGTTGCACCCCGCCACCTTGCAGCAGTATGGCTTTTCCACGGCGTGCGTGCGCGTGTGCTTGAACCTGTCGCTCGAGTTGGAATACGCCTTGCCACAACCCTGATGACAATACATACACGTTTTAATTAGTTCAAAACTATTATGCCAGTATTTACTTATATAATGACTCCGCATAAGATACGTTAAGTAAATACAATGACGACTGAAGAAGTTGGCGTAAATTATACCTAACTTTGACAAAAAAAAAGTATGTTTGAAAGTAGTTCTGATGCACTCACCTCATAAGGACAAATGTAAGGTTTCTCCCCGGAATGTGAGCGGAGATGAATTTTCAGATTTTCTGCCCGGGAGAAACTTTTGTTGCATTGATTGCACGTGTGTGGTCTCTCGTTAGTGTGCGTGCGCACGTGCACTAGCATTTTGTACCTGATAACAATGGGAAAACAAAATGAGTCGTGGTAAAAAAGGCTAAAAGTAGAAAGTATAGAATGAATTGGTTTAATTTGTGATTATAGTACTTAGGTATAGGTAATATAGCCTACCTGGCATTGAACCCGCGCTGTGGTCTGGTGCAGCCCTTCCAGGCACAGTAAAAGAGTCCGTCGGCGTGTGGGTGCGCGTGCGCACGGGCGACGTGAGCGGAAAGACGCGCCACGCTGGGGAAGCGCGCGCCGCACCCGCGCCATCCACACAAGCCTTCTACACCTTCGCCCTCGCCTGTACTGCGCTCCGGACTCGACCCTCCAGACGACTCCTCGTCTTCCACCTGCAAATACATATCAAATAAATATTCGCCAGAAATAAACCACTCATTGCTTATTAATATGTCCTGATACAAAACTAAAAATTTTGTTTAAAAAAGATCAGCACCTGTGGTGGACGCGGCGGCAGTACGAGTGGTCGCGCAAGATAGGGCGCGAACCTCTCGGCTGGCATCCATCTTGGAACCCGGCACCCTTCGGCCATAGTTTCCGATCTCCAATGCGGAAACACCAACATCGTTACACTTGTATTTAATTTACACTATGATTTACAGTAAATCGGTAAGTCGGTTGTGGTCACCGCGCGGTCGGCACGGACAATGATGGCGGGCGCCCGCGCCGCCTACTTATAAAACGTCTCGGAGTGACAACGCTCTGATAAGAGGCCGAGTCCCCCGCGACGATGCTTCGACTCGCGTCATCGTGACAAAAAATAACATCGGTGATGTAGTGATAATTAACGGTTACCTACATATTATCGAAGTAGAAAATAGTTTTTAATATGAAAAAGATAGTTGATAAGGTGCAATTTAGCGCGGCAATAGTAGGTCACATCACATGGCACTAGTGTGCATGTAGTAAGTAGCGTTATCAGAAGCCGCTTGCCGCGGCTGCTGTCCAGTTATTACCGGTACGATAGGCTGCGGTTCAATAGGTGACTGATATGGCGATGTCGGTGTGAAGCGACCTCTTACTGGTTCTTATTTACGAACACTTATGTGTACTGGAGCCATGTTACAACCAACCAATCCATTGCACTGCACGGGCGGTTTATACCATGCTTTACGTTTGTGACGTATGGGTAATAGTCATATGGGTACTTCACTGAAATCTAGCGCCCACTTGTTAATGATTGCCCTAAATATTTGTCCGATACATATTTGATATTTGGATAGTCATATTAGGCGCCAAATAGGTACCTACTTACCAACGAAAAACATGTCGTTATGGAATCAAAGTGAGTTTCAACGCGGAAGTAACATGATAACGAGATAAAATTATCGATGGCGAGACTGATAAGCGCTGAACTGCGTATAAATTCCTACCCTCTGGTCTCGTGGCTAGATTGAGCTGGTACACGGCCGCTGTCTAGGTTTGATTCCAAGTAAAACAGTGCTTGAATCTGCCAATATTGTTGTATAAAGTTAGATATTGATTGTTTTATTTGCAAAATGCATGCATACCGATTTCATCAAAGTAGATAACCTAGGTAAGGTATATAAGGTACATAGAGTTAAGTTAGAATATTTCTTAGACTCAGCTTAGATAGCTCGTGCAAAGTAAGTAATACTTACCTAATCTATGTCTAGCGTGTACACAAAGATACTGCTCTTAAACTGGTACCTAGATAAGGTGTCTGTAAAGTGTCATTTATGAGGGCCAAATCATCTTCGTGTTCAGTGATGCTGAATGACTTACTGACTGCTTGATATTGTGGATTATGCATTCGAAGTGTTAAAGTTTTCTGTTGTTGATTTTTACCAGTTTTACGTAATTAAATATATATTACTAGAGAACTCTTACATTATTATTAAACGATCCTAATACGACTTCTAATAGAGAACGGTCTTCATGTTTTTGGCTTTGATTCTGCGTGAATCTTGGGAGCGTAGGGCTGGAATTAAACTATGTAGAGTGTAGATAGAATACCTACAAAATTTTAAGCTTCTCATTACAAAACATAGACTAAGATGTCCTTGGTTTAAAAGTAGCTCCATATCTTACTGTGATACGGATTTAAAAAGGGATAGATATAATTTTCGTCAGAGTTTAGTCTAGTCTTCGTTAAAACCGTGTTTTATAATAAGGTGGTAGGTCTTAAGTATATATTATAATATTTTTGAGACGGCTTACCGATCGTCTTTCCTTTAGATGTACTTTCAGGGTTTAGAATACAAAGTCTAACAAAGGCAGACAGATCTATCTATCCTTAGATAAGATAGGAGCGATTGGAAAAATTGCATGATATACGTGTGGCGGACACGGGTACGCTTAGTGAAGCGAACCACCGCGCTGCGGTTATCGAATCACGTGACGTCGTGAACCATCACGTCCACGAGTGAGTTCTCTTCATCAACGTTGGAATATCATGTACTAACAACAACAATCTGACTACAATCTGATCTATTTAGACTAGGATCTGATCGTATAGGATTTGGCGTGACCAAAAATGGTAATAATACTAAGAATGCCGATTTGCCAAACTTATCTTAAAGGTTTGCAACTAGAGAAACATATTAGGTATGTTTTGTAAGCGATTAAATGCATCCATTTATTTAATCCCTTGGATACCATTACTCATTAGGTGGCCTTCATGTTTGCATGTCTGTGTGGTATAAAAAAGAAAAATCTGAAAAAATATTCTCTAAATGCTTGAATGAACACGCGGCATAATTTTCCGCATCTGTTTGCTTTTCATTATCATAAAAGTGACATGATGAAGCATGTATATTTTGCATTCACAGTGGCAGCAAACACTTGTATTGGTACATACTTGCCACAAAATTGTGCGTCAGAATGCTTGTTGGAGCGAATAAGTGTGATTATGTTATCAGTGTTGTGTTTGTGTGTGTTCGATGAGTATAATATAATATGTAGTGTAAATGTGTGCGGCGCTGTCGGCCCCCTGCGGCCGCGCGCCGGTTATTGCCGGTTCGCTTATCAGTGTTGTCGTCTCCGCCTGCTTCTTATATCGCCAGTTAATGAAGGTCTCAACATAATGCTATATTTGGCACGTTTCTCACATTATTCTTGATTAATACCACATTTCTGATATTTTTTGCTCTTATTTGGTTTTTGATGAATTAACTTGAGAACGCGGAAAATTTTACGGATCTGAGAAATAACTGTACCTACCAACTAAAACTTCAATCATGCAATTTCTTACGCAATATTGATCTGAGTTCAGACTCATACAAATTAGCCCATTTTATTGATTGAGGATTTGAATTAAACGATTTTTAAGAAACTAAGATTTAATGCTCTGTTAGAGACTGAAGTATCGAAGGTAGGTAATATTACATATCAATTTTTTTTAAACATCATGGCAAACCATCTTACAATCCACCTTCTTAAGAGAAGGACTTGTGTATTCCTCGTACCATTTATTTCTTATATCGATGGTTATTCGACCCGCGGTGTTTGCTCTCCATTACTTAGTAATTTTTCATTCAGAACCTTCTTTTTAAAATGTATAAAGTCGTTCCTAAGTTATGGCGAGTTTATGAAATCGGGGATTAAAAAAATTATCTAAATATGCTATAAGTACCTTCTGTTAGAACGTGAATTTTTAATTTATAAGAACTACAATCTCATGCTTGTCCACTGGATATATGATAGAAACTTGATGAAAACTGTACCATAATAGCCGCTCGACTGCTGGACAAATGGTCAAAAACAAGATGAACTTAGGTGATTCTCACCAGTGATTCCAGACAGTAGGTATTTCACAATCCAGCAGTATATTTTCAATAGGTGTCGTCATATTGGCGATGTGTTTACCAAGTGGGTATCACAAAGTCCGGTGGGGGCAGGCGGACAGTTCACGAGGTTGGATCCAACCGGTTACCCCTTATCGGTACACGCGTCCGTGTAACAAAGTTGGCTAATAAACAAACACTGCTGGCTCCAATTTACACCATATTTCCACTTATAATCTATATCCGTACGAAGCCATGTTAGGTATTTTATAAATGGGGAAGATTTATTGTCAGATGGGGAAAGCATTTTAGAGATTTAAGAAAAAAGTTATAATTGTGCGATCTAATTAACGTGTAGCGCCATCTTGCGGGTAAATATGGTATCTCTCTGGTACTGTATTGTAATTGTAATATTAATAGGTACCTTTTTACGGTTGAAAAGCTAAAACGATATTGCCAAATTTTTTTACAGTTGAGTATTTTATAGCTTTAACCACATGGGTCGAAGAATTTAAAATCATTGTGGGCAATCTATACAATTTGTGGCGATTTTTTATCTGCAGCAAAAATAACTTTACCAACTAATAGCATAAAAGATAAGTACTTAGGTACCTATCTATTTTAACAGATGGTAACGGAGCTCTCAGTTTATTTTCTTATTTTTATAGGTACTCAAACTAAGTGTAAATAAATGTCAATAACTTAGGTATTTAAAAATAACTAAAAATTAACAGTCTTGTCGTTGGTTGAATATATAGACTTTCGAGTTTCGTTTACCTAATTAAGTACTTAGATTATAAATAAAAAATTGTGATCAAGTGCCAACACGACAGAGGGTGAGTCCATCGCCGTCTCAGGCACGATACATACGTCTTTGAATTACTTCATATGATGATCAGACATATGCAGGTTTCCTCACGATGTTTTTCTTCATCGTAAAGCACGTGGTGTGAAATCACTGCACATGATTTTTTTTCTTAGATTAAGTTCTATTTTATTACTTTTTTAGTACCTATTAATTATAAATGCAGGGTAACTTTATCAGCGACTTTGCAAGTAATTGCTGACACACCTAAGCTTAAAGCTGATGCATATTGCGTACCTACGAAGATACCTAGATATAGGACTTAGGTACTAGGTACGTACATAATATGTCTTTCGCTGATAACTGTGATCAGAGATAAACGATAATAGCTGTCTAATCCAATGCACGCGTCACGCATGGCCATGTCCCATGAGCGTGTTGCGTTAGGATAAAATTATTCAACGAAAGACAATTAAAAATCGTGCCATAAATGCATTACTTACATTGCGTTCATATTTTATCAAAGGCGGAAATAATGTTCTAAAGTTCAACGATCAAAAGCTCGTTTGCTCTAAACCTACCAATTTTTTTAAGTAGCTTCAAATAGGTTTAATTAGCTTCAAATAATAAGATACATATACTTTAACGCCTGGCATGTCTATCTGTACACCACTCAAAGGTTGACTGGTTAATAATGAAATGAAAGGAAAGAAATAGTAGAAAAAAAACATACCATTATATTTTCCTTTCGTTTTGAAGCACGGGATTGGAAACCTTAGGTTCAATATCTTAATATTTAACTGATCTTTATTTATTCTGCATTGAATGAAGAGTGCAAGTGACCACCGCTGCACCGATGGCTGTCCACAACTGTAGCTTTTCCCGCCAAAGATCATAACGGGTCGACCACACGCGAACTACGCCAAAATAAAAAGTCGAAAATAGCCGGCGCGATTATGCCGCGGCGAAATTAAAATAGTCATACACACGTATTGACGTACAAATCAGAGTGCGTAAGACCGATTTCCCCCCAACAGAGAGCACGGGGAGTTCACGTTGATATATTGCTTAAATTAGATGCGCTTGCACCTATTTTGTCCTAATGAAATAAAGGAGCTATTATACTCCGCTATTTGTATTTTTTTCTTCTCAAGGCAGCGTAGATAATTTTCCTCCAAAAAAACTGCACTCGCCATTGACTACAAATACCCTCAAAATTAAATAAGTACTAAAGGTACGTAGGTACTTAAATTTGGTTATTTATTATTGGTTTTTCTAATCTAATGAAACAAAATTCTCGTGTCGCGGTGTTTGTTACCAAACTCCTCCGAAACGGCTGGAGCGATTTGTATGATTTTTTGTGTACTCATCGTGCAGCTGTTTATTCTGTAAGGTTACTCAGCGTCGCACTTGAAAGTCGAAAGTCAGTTTCAATCATAAGTGATTGAGCTTTATCATCTATGTACCTATTATGTATCAATTTCCTAAGATTGATACCGACGCTCGTCTATTTTCAAAACAAAATGATAAGGATAATCCATCTTAAAATACATGTCGCAACACGTTTTCCGGGTCCAGCTAATTATTTGCTAAGCATGTAAGCATATTATTACTGATCGGCTGTACCTATATGGTTTATTCTTTTTTGTTATGCTCGTTATTGGATGAAACAATTTGTTATCCTGTCGGGTGAGATTTGTGTGTAAGAAAATTAAAAAAAAACTATTTTTAACATCTTCATAAGAGAGTAAGTACCTGTGTCTGTAATTTTTACAGAATTGATAGATTGAAAAAGCCGATGAATGTTTTTTTTAAGTTGGTCCGTAGTAAGTAGTCGATGCTCACAAATATTTGTAATATTTTAGTTATTATATACAATTGAGTATTTGAACTGTGTCCACGGGCTTATATTCATGAGATATAAATACTGTAACCAAAAACATTGTATAATATATTTTTTTAAAAGGGTATTTGTTGAGTTTCTTGCCGGGTTCTTCTCAACAAAAGCTACCTTCCGAACCCGGTGGTAACATTTATAATCATGTATATTTTGTGTCCTTCTGGCGATTTGAAAGTACTTTGTAAGAAGTTTAATCAAATAAAGATATTTTGAATTTGAATTTGATAAGTAGACACGAACAAAAGAAAGAACAACCCGTTATTCGTAAATTAAACCTAGGTGATATAAATAAAACCTAGTGTAGATTGAAATACAGTGTTGGTTCCTCAGGTCTACCTACGGGGTACGAGCGACGTGCTACGACACCTTACTCGTGTTGTTCATTGATAAGTTTCTAGTGAGTCATTCTTACACTTCGTGTGCTCGAGAGACTAACTTGGATCCTTCCGTTTGTTAAGTAGATATACTCTTCTCTACACTACGAACTTCACGCTGAAGAAAAACGTTATAGAAAGCGTTTAGGACTAGCCTAGTCGTTTTCTTTGACAAACTGGAACGGAAGGCTTGAAAGTCTATTAACACATGGTAACAGATGTTTTCAGTATATGAAGTGAAGTGAAAGGAGTTACAGCCACTGTTCACTATAAATAAAAATGACGTGTTGGATTTGTCTATGAATAAAACTTCACAATAAATTTAAACAAATCAGCAACTTTATTGTATATCAGTAAAGTGTAGGTATGTCACGGTCCCATATCATTCCCAGAGGAACACAGCAGAGGTATTATAAGGTTTCACAATAAACACACGCTAAAATATGAAACACAAACGAGCGGTTACACTGTGGTCACGGGAAAAAACAATTCGAACATTTTATCTGAAACAGAATTGATTTCGGACACAAAATTACTTTAAAAATAATAAAAAATTGGAAATTGTAGCATTTTTAACGACTAATATTACTAAGAGGTAAAGTTTGGAAGTATGCATGTGGGAGGTAGGTAATGTTCAAAAATGCTAATCCTGGCCCAAGTATAGGTTTTGACATGTCGTAGAGTTCGAACGTCGCGGGTAGTCGCTTGCTTGACCTTGCAATTTTCACTTTTTTGTAACGTACCCATACAAAATGAAGAAAAAACGCCATGCGATATCGTCAGCGTAAAAAAATATTTAAACCTATACTTGGAGGACTGTACACGCGCCAGGAGCAGAAACTAGTTCTGAAAACAGTATTTTCGATTTGATTTCGATATGAAATACGATTTGATTAGCGTTGTGTCTAGCGTTAGTCTATAAAATATTTCGACGGCGAGCTCGACGTAGAGTTGTCGATATAGAACATACGGAACGGTACTTTATGATTGAAACGGACTACTCGACGTCGTAATGCGTTACAGAATAACGCAGCAGCTACTTTGCTGTGCTTTGGAGTTTAAAGTTTCACAAAATTATCGCTAGATGTCAGCGTTTTAATAGAAATAATAATTATTATTTCTTATTCAAAGCATTCTATATTAAGTACTACTTAGTTCAAGATATAGTTCACAATTTAACTACTCACGACAAAATAATAAAATCATCTAAGTACTTTAAATTATAATAGGTATAAAACTGAATTAAATACTAAAACCATAAGGCATTTTCAGTACTTGACTATGAAACTGGGTATCTTAAAATAAGTATTTTAATTAATGAATCTGTCAGCTGTGCATGTTTTAAATAACTAATTTACATAATTTAAGATGATCGAACACAAATGTCGCATACTTAAGTACAATGAAATTGAGCTCTCTAAATTATCACACGATAATGCAATAAGTAGTGTGTATTTAAGTATCGTGAAATGGACAGTTTTATAAATGTAAAACAAAGGGAAAGCATTACAAAATACTTGAAGGCACGTATATTGGTAAAGCAAGGGAGAAAGGTGAAAAAGACAAACAAAATACTACAAAAGCGACTTTCCGTCACTAATTGCTAATTACCTTAAATGTAATAATATATGAGAAATATTTTATTAATTAAACTACTTAAGTAGAAGGACGTCACAAAATTACATCCTAAAATGCCAATTTCTTCAGGGAATGCTAAAAATCTTGTATAATAAGTATATAATATAAAGATAATAATCATAATATAAGCTTACACACAAACCGGCAAGAAAACATCAACCAATATTTGGAATATTAAATGTTAAGTAAGTATGTATTAGGTATAATGTAAATATAGAAATTCTGTAATGTAAAAATATAAAAAGACTGTAATTTCATACTAAATTTCACTATCACATTTAAAAACTGATAATATTTCTTATTAAATGCTTTCATGAATACTAAAAAATAAGCCCTCAAAACCCAATACAAGTTTAACGTTCAAACATTGAAGTTATTATCCAACATATTTTATTCAACGTTAACTTCATTGTGACAGATGTTGAATATTCGCTAAACTCTGAACACAATGGCATCGGTAGATAATATATTGATGATCATCGCCTACTACCTTTGAAGGAGTAGGTAATTGAACTTACGAGTAGACTAGAGGGTAGTAGGTTGAGGAGTAAAATATGAAATTAATAAAAAGTGGTAATTGAACGGGAGACGGTCAGGGTGACAACGGGGTCTTGTGGTGGTGGAGGTGCGCTAGTCATGCGTAGGTCTCCCGGAAGCGTTTCTGGAGGTGGTGCGCGGCGTTGAGCAGGCGGTGGTGCAGCGTGAGGTGCGCGTGCGGCGTGAAGGGCGGCGGCGCGGGCGCGGGCGCGGCCGGCAGCGGCAGCACGGGCAGCTGCGCGTCCCCGTCCGGGTGGCAGAAGAACGCCACGCAGTGCCGCCCGCGCGCGCGCGCGTAGTGCCCGGGAGGGACCACCACGCGGTGCATCTGAAGCGATATCGCGTTCGTGAAACAGGGAACAAAACATATATTTGTTTTAAAAGCTTCATCTATTTCTGTGATAGGATTTAAAAAGGAATGGAAATTGTTTTAGCCCGATTTTGGTCTAGTCTTGGATTGAACCATGTTTTCTAGATATTTATTTACAAATTCTATCAAATTATAAATTTTATCCGCCAGGTCTCCGCTGGGGAATAGAGAGCAGAAAGAATCGAACGTCAGTCATCTCAAAATCTAACGCACATGCAAGCTGGTTGAAATACCAATAGGCATATTTTTTTATTATTTCATATTGCTAGTTTCACCTGTCAAAACGAGAGGCATAGGTATAATATTTTTTGATGGTACCATTAGCAGTAGAAGTAGTTTTCTTCAAATTCTATATAACAACGGCTATAATAGTGATAGTCGAGAAACATTCGTACCAATGCGGGAAGAAGATTAGTGGTCCAAGAAGCCAGCAGCTCGCCGGTTTGGACTAGGATGGCTCCCGGGAGATGGCCCACGGTTTGCCATTTCTCGCTACCATGGAACTTGACCTGTAATACAAAAATTTACTTTCATGGTCTAAACTCTAACAAATGGAGAAAAAAAACTAATGTTAAGCATGTAATTTTTGTGTCCGAAATGTATTATGATATTCTCTTGTTGGATTAGGAAATAATGACGAGAATACATGTCGTAACGTGTGTTTGTCATATTATTTATTTTGTCGAGTTGCAGCCAACCTACATCGATGTCTCTGTGATGATGCGCATTTTTTCTATTGTACACTTTTTCGCTATGATGCACGGTTGATTAATTACGATTGGAATAACCTAACAAAAACCACAATAGTAGGTTTCATAGCATGTATTTATTGTCCGGGGCAATAATATTAGACTTTAAAAAAAAGGTCACCAGTATTTCTCTCAAGTTCAATCCTGCTTATTTGACGTGACTATGAAAATCTGCATACCGTTTTTTTAGTTCCAGGTTGCCAACTTCTCAGCGTCGAAGTTATTAATACGTTCTGCTTAAACCCATGATGGTAGGCCCCCTGTTGTGAGGACATAACGTATCTAAACTTTCAATATCAGAAGATATACTACCTCGAGTCCCCCTTCAGAATCCTGCGCGAGCAGCGTGAAGGTGCCGTAGTCAGCGTGCGCGCCGCACCGGGTATAGTGGGGCGCGTCGCAGCATGGGCCCTCGTCCTCGGGCGGCACCGGCGGGTAGTACAACAACCGCATCGTCGACGGGTTGCTGCCCTCGCTCGACAGCATGCCAGAGTGACACGCTAGCAGGGTTGATGGAGGGATGCCTGGAAAATTGACGATTGAAACTGAGTACGTATTTAAATTCTGATGTACCTAGGCGGGTATATGTCGCACCTAGTTCAAAAATGAATCAAACTTGTTTCAAACAACCCGCAATACCTTATGCAAGTAGTCGGCTATACAAATGACTAGAAAAACGGTGCGGTTGTGATGGTGAACGGCTTTATTTATTGACTGAGAAGAACCTGAGAGGTTTTGGGCTTAGTTACCGACTGTAATGGGTGCTAGGTATGTATGTAGGGATCTATTTTTACTGCTCTATTAATAAACGCATATCTGAGAATGGGTGTTATTGATATACCCATATCTGCCTGCCTACTACCATAAGTAAGGCTATCGGAATTTGTTTGTTAGCGCACAACTGCTAAGGTTTCAGTAATAACATACCGAGCCCATAGGCCAGTGCTTGAAGCAGCACACGTGACAGGTTGGTCAGGTCATGAGCGAGCGGTATGGCATGCTGCGAGAACTCAGGCACTTCTTCCTGCGCAGGCATCGACGCCGCTGACAGCGACGTGATGTTGAAAGAGTGACGTAGCTCCTGAAACAGGCATTAATTGTCATCATCATTATCTGCCTCCTCCGTTTATCCCTTGCCATTTGGGGTTGATACAATGTCTTATCGATATGCACGCCCTTTCTAGTTATATCATCTTTTGCAGAATTCATCCGTCACTTCTTAAGTCTTTCTCGCATCTTGTTAATCCACACTTCAGGTAATGACAAATTATATTGAATCCATTTAAGCTGAATACTTTAATAATACGACTTTTTCAAAGTTTAGAAATAAATACTAATGTGAATAATTTTCTGGGAAAGCTCCTGATTTGCTAGTCATGATGACATTATCGCGCGTAAATACTTAAAAGAAGAGGAAGTTATAATAATAAACCTCAGAAATTAGCTATTTTAATACAAGGAAAATATTTACATTTCTCTTCGCCAAGACAAATTTCGAGCGAACAAGCCACCATTCTGAGGAATGAAAATATACTTCCAGTTTATTTTCTGAGAATTGCACCAATCATTCGTAAAGATTGTGCCTTGGATGTACTGGATTATATTGCTATGGTTTATGATACTTTTTTATTATTGACTAGCTGAGTAAACGTTTGTCATTGACTAGCTAACCAGTGAAACTCCCGTGGAAATCTATTGAGACGTTTCAGAGATTAGACCGACAGACAGAAAAAAAATTGGTTTTTGTTGTGAGTACCGTGTATAATTTGCATTTAGTGAACAACTTTGAGATTACAAAGAGACATTTCAATTTTATTTATCGGTATAGATGTCATGACAAATGCTTATTACCCTGACTAATGCAAAATTCAATGAAACTACAAATTTTCCATACATTATGTCACGGATATTTCGAGGATTTATTTTATTAATTAAAAACAGCTTTTAGATGTTACCTTCTTAGTGGCATCAAACTGCTCCATCCCGGGTTTGACGTATCCATGGTTGTTGGTAGGGTTTCGCAAGTACTGGTCCTGTTGACCTTCTGGGAGAGCACAGAAATTGTCCAAGTCCGCGTACACCGCCTTCAGCTGAAAATAGATAGCAGGTAATACGCTGCTTTACTTATACCTAAATGATTTCGAATCACCTATTCTGTGTATTCCGTTAAAAAATTGGCGATTGCGGCAATCGCCAATTTAATGATTGATATCGTCACATGTAGTCTAGTCTGATCTGATCTAAGAGACAAGTTTTTCAAATATATTAATTTCAGAATTATTAGGTATCTAGGTTGAGAGTGGCCAGTCATAACGGTCGAGACTGAGTGGCCTACTCCATAATATGTTTGGTAAAACAAATCAGGAGTTGACGGCAAAAAATAATGTCATTATTTGTGGGTTACTGACATATAAGGTATCCATATGTATTTTATGAAAATGTAAACGTACCTACCTATTTGCAAAGCAATGAGAGCTCGGTTAGCATGCGATATTTCTAGTGAATACAAAGACAAGATTCATGATCTAAGTGAAACTTGTCCTAACGGTATGTAGTGTTAACTTCAGTTCAGCTCTGTCCTAGATTTTGTATAAACTGTACTGTTTGTGCCAATAAGTTATACCTGGGGTGTCGGTTATGACCGTTACCTTTTCATCAGCTATCCCGTGGTTGACAAGCACGGCAAGTCCTTTACCCGTGAGCGCAGTGATCAATTGCTGGCCGATACGGCGAACCACGGATTTCATAGGACACACATCAGTACCTGAAAAAATAACAATTTTGTTTAAATATCTTTATTACGATATGGTCTCTCGCAGTTGGTAGGGGGGAGTTACCTCCACTGCTTAACCGGACTAAAGGGCGAGACCCAAGGGCCTCCAGCCGAGCTTAAACTTAAAAACTAAGCAACACAGCTAAGGGCACCCCGGTGCGGGGTTTAAATATCTATAGCAAGGTGCAGTCATTTTATAAATGAAAGAGTAGGGTCGTTAAATGTTCTCTATTATAGAACATATAAGTATATTGTGATTGTTCTCATACTAAACAAACATGTGCACGTTAAGTTTGCGTGCAATGGGTCGTCATTACGACTGTGTAACAGTTAAATTGCGACATGCACGCAAGCGGGTCATTCATAATACTGCCTATTGAAAAAGGTAACAAAAACTGTTGCGTTGAGAAGCAGAAACAAAACTTCACGTCCTTATTTGATGATCTTCTACTAGGAAATAGCCATGTATAGAAACTACCCATCTGAAATATGTCCTATATCTATGTAAAACGGTGGTTCACCTCGTCTTGCACAATATGAATAAAATATACGACAGTACATGCATTCCGAGATATCTGAAGGTTCGACCGTGACACGCTTACTGCCGATGGCTAACTCTGACATATATTCATTTGGTCAAGTACAGTGTTTAAAGTATGCGGGTGTCACGCCAATCTGGTGTTGTCATTTAATGGTACAAATATCTGTCTTTTTACTTGGAAAAGTAGAACTATGCATAGAATGCTGATTTGTGGGCCTCCCACAATCGATTGAACCAGAGCGTCTAAGCTTTGACGTTTCATTATGCATATGCTCACGCCTGTACTCCCCAAAGGGGTAGGCAGAGTTGATCTTATAACAAGACCCCCTTTTCACCGAAGCTGACTAGGCGCCAACGTGATAGATGGTGAGTACATCGCCGTCTCATGCACTATAAATACGTCTTTGAATTACTTCTCAGTAGCGCACGTGGTATGAAATCACTGCACATAAGTTTTTGTAGATAAACTCGTTGGTACAGGCCCCGCTGGGTTTCGAACTTGCGTCGCTTTCGTAACAGGCAACTGCTCAAACCCCAAGGCCTCTACGGCTCATAGACCATAGTTAGTCCCTTGATGGAACAGCAGTTGCCAAATTAAAATCACGGTGACGGTGGCGTAATAATGATTTGATAATCACCGTTAACGGCCGCCATGCCGCCATTATACACATATCATATGCTCTGACGTCATTCACGGACGTTATCGCTCTGCGAATATATGCGAATTTTTTTTTAATGGCCGTGAATTATTTATCTTGTGTTTATTACAACAAAGTTGAAAAAGTAGGCCGTATTCATATTATGATGGTATTCATTCAGTTAAGTATATCGCTACTTATGTGATTGATGTTCTTATGAATTCCATTGAAACTCGATGCATATAATATGTAAGATTTATAAAGGCACTTAAGTGCCGAAACAAATACACGGAAGAACGTGTGCAGGCGCCGACTAACCCAGTAACCGTAATAGATTTAATAAACACGAGACTGTTCCAATTTTGATTGTTGTTTTCTAAGTATAATCATGGTGTTATGATTGTATATGATATGTAAAATGCAAAAGATTTCAAAAATCATTTGCACGATTCAAAAGTTCGAAAATAGCATCACTTTCTCTCCCTTTATCATACTTTGCAAGGCAAGTGTTTACGTGTCACGATGGCAATGCATGATACCACTTTCAAAAACATATCTTGTATTGCCACTATCAAGGCCTCATAGTGTTTTTAATACTTACTTACATACTTTTTTTAGGCAAGGCTTGAAATAATATGAATTTTATGCCAGACGTTGGCGACACCTAGAATACATATAGATCGTGAATAGGGCGGGAAGTTTATTGGGTACTTATATGCAAAAGTTTTCGAAATCATTACGGCCCACAGACTAATAATAATATACACTACAAAGCATTGATTCTCGATAAACATTAGGAAAGTAAGCAATATTACGTATTGATATGGGAATCATTGCGTAAAGGAATATCTTATCTTCCACAAGTTAAAGTTCAAGGTTGTACGACACTATTATAGTACAGTAATTAAGCAACTGACCTATTCGTTACTATGCAATAATTCAAGGTTAATAGTCATTGTGTTATGTATTATTACGACGTAATCTATCATAATATATTTCAATACCTAATTGATTATCTAATAATCTTTTTTTTTCTATTCATGCCTAGAGCTCATAGTTGTGCTGTGCGACAGGGACAGATGTATACATGTCCTATACATCTGTTTCATAACGTAAATTCAAATTATCATAGCAAGGCCCCAGTTCATCATATAGAGTTACTAGCGTTTTCTACGTTCAGATGTCGAAGCTAGTTTCTTAATACATTTTTTTACCGTCATTGATATACCAATAATTTATCTTAAAAAATTACCTAAGTATGTACCTTTGTTCGTACGTATTAAACTTGGACAAACGAGGTAGAGACAAGTCATAGATTCGAATCCTATATTTTGTAAGTCCTAATAATCCTATAAGTCCCTATTTCTCCTAACTTTTACTAGTCATAACACTTAGATAAGATTTGTTCAGGTGTTTGTAATCATAGCAATGAAAGAGACCACCTACGTTAACTCGCGTGTAGTAACAGCATACATATTCTCAAGAATATCAAGTTGCCAGTAATAATATACTGCTTCCTCCACCGTAACGAGTCTTGTGGCGCCAATTGTTGCAACCATGCTAACACGCAAATGTCCGTTTCAGTCAATGTCCGTTTCAAATATAACCTGTAGTTGATACTTACCTGCCATAGTACATTTTAGAAGCAATGAGACAGTATTTATCTTATTTCGGAGGTGCCTGACTAGAACTCTATCTCCACCTTACAGAAGATCGAAGTCAAATAATGTTCCTTTAATGTTAATGTGAGGTGCTTTAGAATAGTAAGTAACGTGTTCCCGCGGCGAGTATGGTCGCCAGTGTTCCATTGTAAAGGAGACGTTAGACTAACTGTAGGAGTAGTGGGACCCTTCTGTCTCTTGCTATGTTAGCATTCTTTATAAGATGTCAAGGCGCGGGTTTAATAGGCTTATTCCCAGATATACATGATTTTATTTCCATCACCTCTACGGATTTTGTTTTGGTATGCAAATCAATTCTCACGACATCTAAGAAATTTAATTATCGTGGAGGTCGCGGGAATTAATGTATGGAAGTTTAATATTCAAAATCTATGGCCGGTATGAATAAGCCAGCACCAGGCGGACTCATTGCTGCATTTATACGCATACAATAACAAAAAAACTAAACCTGTGTAAAACGAACCCTGTGCCATCCAGGGCAAAAATTATATTAGATATGATCTTAGCTTATACCCGTAATTTGTTTACGTTTGAGTGGTCACGACGATTGAAATATCGAAACATCGGAAGCTCATCACTCATTCGGCTACCAATCATCTATCATCCATCACAAACTTATCACGATTGATAAGTGATGATATGTTGACAATGATGTATTGAGTAATTGATGTGGTATACGTTTTCTACGCCGTTATATCTCATAATATTATTGGATAGAAATACACAAACAAGGGTAATGTAAACAAACATTAATTCATAATAAAAACAATCCAATAGGTCATTATTTGTCAATATTTTCTTTTCAAGTTATAAAAGTCACTAGAGTAGCTATCTACTTAGGTACTAGTTTCTTTACGTAACACATAACATTAAGTACCAACTAATATATTGAAGAGATAGTTAAGAGCTCCAGAAAATAAACAAATAAGAATATATTTTTAAAACTTATATGCTAGAGCGATACTTATCTTAAATTATATAAGCACTTTCATTCGATATAGCCAGGTATCCAAATTGAACATCTATTGCATAAAAGCCGTAAGGAAATTAGAACAAAGTGTTTTGTCTGACTTGCATAATAGAACATTATATACAGCTGATTCAGCTTGTGGGTATTTTACGACACCGTTCACTGCACGTGGGAGCTATAATTTACAGCACTTATCTTCACGCCTTTCCCAAGGATCCCGTAAGGGGTAGACACCCGATTGATTTGCAAAAGGTCAAATAAGCTGCAATCTCAATTTCTCGGTCAATAAAACAACGGTCAGTCCGCATTACATAAATCAAATTATGTTTGATGGTCACAACGTTCCTGGCAAACCAAAGCAAATGTACCTTCTGCAAGCAAGAGTAGGTATACTGTTATGGCTCTATGGCTCGTTTTAATTTTTTTCTATTGTGCATCTGTGCTCTACATTAACCGCGTAATTAATTATCCTAATGACTTAAACATGTCTTCTATTCCAGTCTGGAAGTAAATAGATGTCACGCATGACTCATGCATGGGCAAAGTATTTGTTTAGTCTTGTGTGCGTTGTTTGTGAAATTATAATGTCTTCTGACTCTTTCATCTACGTCACAGAGAATATTAATGTAGTGATAGCTCATCACTGTTATTATGGGTTTATTTGCACTCACTAATCTACTCTGAATCGTGATGGCCGAGTGTATTATAGTATCAGCCGCGTTATTCTGTAAGATTTCTGTCTTAACTCGACGTCGAGCGTCAGTTTCAAAGTTCAAAATATCTTGACATCTTACAAAGTACTTTCTAATTGTAATCATTGGAAAGGAGTGTAGGAAGGTTTACGTCTCCGTAAATAAGGCGCGAAACGGAAGGTCAAACCACGATGTTCAAATGTGTCAAGACTAATACTTGGGGCACGGAATAATGTGGCAGTCCTGCATGGCAATGGATGCATGGTCCAAACTCACCGGTGAGCAAGTGTAAAACAATACGAGCTTGATAGTGGAGGAAACATCGTGATCAAAATAAGTCTGAGAGGATACTGGCCACTTTAGCTCATAATCAACTTCTGAGGAAAATTAACGTTGTAACGGCAATGCCTAAATTATCTTTCGAAAGCGTGAAAAACTCTGCAATTCTACGTTATCCATATAAGTACTACAGTTGTCTATACTCGTAATATATGAGCGATATGTCTCATAATGAAGTATTGGATACATTTTGTAATACCAATTGTTATCAATGCATAATGTTTCTTTTGTTTAACGATTACATAGTTTGTAATGTAATTGCTTCATAGTTCATACATAATAAGAAACTTAATAAAACTTAGTAGCAACTGTTTGCGCAATTTTATGATGCAAGTATCTAATTATTACTATTGTAATACCAGCCATAGACTAGGAAGTAAAGAAACAAATGTTAAGAGACCATTAATGTTGTTAATATTGCTAATTAGCAAACAATTGCGTGACTAATTTAGGACTGTGTTCTATTTGGCGATACCTACTCAGTTGGTAAATATATGTAAGCATATATAATTATATCTAGGTATACCGTATTCAGGTCATGTAAATACTTGTTGAGAAGTTTAGGTACCTTATTGTGGTCAGTGTAGTGAATTAAGTTACGTGGTATACCAATGGGCTAAAGTATAGGTGTGTTAATTCACAATATATATATATAGGTACGTGCTGCTAAACTATCATAGTTGGACCCCTGATCATATTGTTTCCTACTAACAAACGACAGCCATAAAAATCAGGGCGCCAGATTACAATTGACAGACAACCTTAAGCGACTGATTTATCAACTATCAGTATTTGCAATATTACTGTGACATATACAGTATCATACATTTCTTCGTGTTGGATGATGACAATCGCAGTTTGCGTGTTTGTGCACATAGCAGCGCATTAACATCATCAATTCTCTGTAAGTAGTGCTTCATATAAATATTTAAATAAATTAAAAGACATATTTATTAATTAAGTATTAGGATAAAAATATAAGTACTACCAACGAGTTTTCGCAGAAGCCATTAAGAGTAAGTATGTTGGAAATCTTTGAGCTTAATATGATGTTTATTCGTTTGAGCATAATAGCCGGACTTTATGACGCACATTTTCAAGGAAAACGTGACAAAACCTATTAAAATACCATCGTTTTAACAATATAGTTTACAGTGATTTGATAAAAAAAAACTTTTATCACAAATATTTTTATTAAATTCATCATTTAATCAATTATCAATTTATCTGTAACATGAAACTTAGGTGAAATATAAAATAGTGATTCCTTGTAAACTCTACCCTTGGGATTCAAACTTGCGCCGCGTGCGTAGCATGCTACTGCTCTGGCCCCATGGGTACCACGGCTCTTACCTACTTAGTTAATTTTCAAAATCATATTCAGATGTAAAAACCATTTTGTCCACTCTTTCACCCTGACCTAAGCCTCTGGACGACCCACACTTCGATAGAAATCTTCAGTACTGGGGCCCTACCATGAGCTCTTATTGCCATGATAGTTTGACTCATATTATGAGACAGATGTATATGTCGCGTATACATCTCTGTCACTGCCACATAACAGTAATAACATTGCAATAAGAGCTCATGGTTGGGGTCTTGATCTTACAGTCTTATCGCCTTGTTTCTCGTTTATCTGAAGAACTCAATGGATGCACTCGGAATTTTAGACTTGAAGATCTCTATTAAAGTGTGGTTCAACAATGGCACAGCACTACCTAATGGAATACATACATCAACATTATTCCCACATTCCGACACCCAGTAGAAGCATAAATAATGTATAATCTTAGTTAATAAGATCAATTGTCTTGGTATTTTTATAATGAACGGAAACTTTAGCCCGTAATGAGGTATCCTTATAAGGTACTTGGATAATAAGAAACACTGTATTGTTAATTAAATAGCTGTCAGTAGTATCTTTAATTCATGTCTTGAATATCGTGATTATGATTTGCGTGAGGTAGAATAAACATAGGTACCTACATATTTTTTATAATGTTACTTGCAGTTACGTCATGATCAATCATATTTTGCAAGAGTTGCCTGCTACAATTTTATGTAAAAAGAAACCACTTCAACAACACGACAGAATTTGGTAAACAGTGGACAATGATACAGCACCATATTACTTATACCTTTTATTTCTGTAACAGCTTTACCTCTTTTTCTGGCTCATGAAGCCTTTCAAAACGTATTTATTTCGTGTCAAGCGACAAACTGTGTCACTTTCTGGCGCCAACCTCATTCAGTCTGCGTTCATTCATCATAAGGGTACTCACTGGCTTTGTGACGAGCGTATATAAATTAGTGATGATTATTGTTCCGGATTTTATTTTCGAAAGTAGCCAACCCTCCTTTTTACTAAAGATACACGCGGATGAGTGGGCCATACGTCCATAGTTTAGAATGAATGGGGAAACTTACGTAGGTATTGCAAGATATATTATAACATAATTCATCCGGGTGAATGGGGCATAAACCATAGTGTGGCCCACACTAGGCACCGTCCGTATCCTAATAATAATATATATCATTGACCTGTATCAAGTCGGTACCCCAACTATCGATTTCAACAACACGTTGACAAACACGAAGCGAAGTCGCCAACGTTGAAACATTTATACAGGAGCTGTCACGAGCGCTTAGCGAAAATGGTGGTGGTAATAGCGCATAAATTGTATTCGAGTCGCGGCGTACAGACGTACAGAGACAGACTAAATGACTCAAGGTCAGCGCTCATAACTCGTGACGGGACCTGGACTTGGAACTTGTTATTGTAACTTATTCTGGTGAGGTAGATAAATTGAACTGTTTAAAATATTTATCTTGTGGCGTATGCTAGTGGCGATGCAATTCTGTAAGGTGGGCGTTATATGGGTTTAGCTTTCGTCGCGTTACGTTAACGTCCACGGTCCAACTCACTTCCACGTCGTAAACTGTGTAAGACGTAAACGTACAGAAATGGACTCAAAGTCAGAAATAAAGAAAGAAATAAATAACTCTATGAAATGTATACAACCTATAATTTCTTTTAACTACTTGCAAGTTGCAACCGTAGGACATCATCACTTGACTTATTTACTACTAGCTGTGCCCCGCCGTTTCACCCGCGTAGACTTAGTTTCATGCTTTAACTCGCGGAAAACTCATTTGTTTTTTAAATAAATGTAGTCTGTTACTCCTCGTAACATTAGCTATCCGCCAGTAGAGTCCCGTTAACATCGGTCCAACCGTTTCGCAGATTAGCCGGAACAAACCGATGGACAGACAGACAGATTTTTTTTTTTTAAATTGGTGTTTTTTGTCAGTTCTGTGTATACTTTCATATGCATTTAGTAAAAAGCTGTATTTTTGGATTTTCAAACAGACACTTTAATTTTATTTATCAGTATAGATGTATAGATTAGATAAGTACTTACTTAGCTATAGATATATATTTTGCTAGGTCACAATATTAATTAAGAAATCATTACTATGCTCGCAACCAATTGTAGGTACAGTACTAAGATAAGAAAAACGTAACAGAGTTAAAAAGTGCAATGAACAATATTGAAAAACGTGAGGCATGTTGACAAGCTTGGTTTACGACGCTGCACACGTGTGCAGGGGCCTAACTATGAGCTCTTATTGCAATGTTATTATAGTTCTATGACAGTGGCAGATGTATACACGTCGTATACATCTGTCTCATAATATGAGCCGTGGTGGCCTTGAGGTTTGAGAAGTCGCCTGCTAGGCAAGCGATGCAAGTTCGAATCCCAGCGGGGCCTGTACCAATGAGTTTTTCTAAAAAACTTATGTACAGTGATTTCACACCACGTGCTTTACGGTGAAGGAAAACATCGTGAGGGAACCTGCATATTTCTGAGAAGTAATTCAATGACGTATGTAGTGTCTGAGACGGCGATGGACTTACCATCTGTCACGTTGGCACTTAGTCATCTTCGGTGAAAAGTGGGTGTTGTGATTACAACACCTCTGCCTACCCCTTCGGGGAATACAGACGTGAGCATATGTATATTTTTCAATAAATGCATATGAGAAAATATTATACTTACGGTACTTAAATAAAAATGCATTTTTTTTCCTCTGGACAGATTTTTTTGGGACTTTCACTGGCCATAGCTGATGTTACAGGGAGCAACTAAGGCTACTTATATTTACAAAAACAACTGGGTTTCGGGATATGAAAGACAAAAAATGAAATAAAAATAAAGTCTACGTGGGTCAAACCGCAGGGCACAGCTAGTTATATTATAATGCACACGAATTAATTTACTGGCAACTTACAGCTTAACCCTTAAGCTTTGTCCGGGGCTATGGTCGCTTTGTATTTTGAAAAGAAAGAGATTAAAAGTAATAAGGTCTAGGAACTAGAGTACCTGTTAAGTGTTATTCTGATTGGAGTTTTTTTTTCTAAACTTTTCTGTTTTGGTAAGTTTTTTGCATGTTGGTATACGTTCATAGAGAGTTTGAGTTGTTAGTTTTATTTCTTGAACCTTTATTGCAAGGATTCCGAAACAAATGAAAACAAAGCCTTATTATTTGCATAGCTGGTGACTGGTGCCGTCAATCAGGCAATATTTTAATTCTTATCATTATATTATTTTTCACATTCAACATTATATCCTAAGCATTTAATCATAGTATTTATCGCAAAGTGTAGAGCTATTTGAAGATTGTTCAGGGACAATTCTAATTATTGTATTTAAGATGCAGTCTTGCAGGAAACACGTGTATACACATATGTTTTGAATAAAATAATCGTGTATATACCTCCTATTGTCAGGCTGACCGCTGATAAATCCAAACACTTACGTCAATGCTTTGGAATAAAAAGCAGTAAGTAATGGTAAATAAACAATTTTATTTTATTTACGTGCCTGTCGTGGCGTTGTGCAAGATAACTGAACTTAATATAAAAATATACACACAATAATATTTAATTAAATTTCGTAATTAAATTCAAGATGTATGGTTATCTCAATAAAATATGACAAGTATATCATTATTTACATTTTTAATTATATTTATATTTTATACATACATTGGTACCAGACAACGGATTTAATAATACTTATGTACCTTTTCTTTGTAAATTCAAGACGCCTGGGTGTTAAAGGCAAACACGAAAAATATTTATCATGTAAAATGTTCGCCCTGATGATGCGGGAATCGAACCCGCGACACCAACCGTGCCGTGGCAAGTTAAATAGCAACATAGATTATTCTAGAGCGTGAATTGACTTTTGTTAGATTTATTATTTCACCTTGTGGGTCAATCGTATTTGAGTGTCATTGCTTTAGATTTTCCTTGAGATATCAATATCCTTACTGCTTCATATGGACAGTGTACAGCTTGTAAAGCTATGGACGTGTGTAGGACAAGACATACTTATCGATTAAGGTGAGCCTGCTTGCCCATACAAATGTTATAACAAAAATAATTATGTAATATATACAAATATGTTTTGTCTATTTGCTCGAATATGTTAAACTATTAATAGTGTTAAATAATCCATTTATCGGGAAAGGCTTTATTATATCAACATGCTTAGACCAATCGCAGGTTAATGTTAGAGAATAATTAATTGTATTAAATTATTAAGAATTTATTTGAAAACAATACGTAATCGGCGATTGCTCAGTTATTATTCTCAGCAAGAGCATCCTTCGGAACATGACAGTAACATTTTTCAAACCAGTAATACCTAAAAAACAGAATGACAGCATTCTGATGATTTGAGAATACTTTGTTACTAAGTAATAGTCTAATCCAATAAATTGGTTTCAGTTCGCAAAATAATTAGTTAACTTAAAACGTATCTATTGTGTATTTAAATAATGGCACATAATGACGTCTACGTAATTAAGAAACAAAATAACTGAATTTCGGTGAGTTAAGCTATCTAGAGTCTCGCCTTGACACAACTGAATCGTCTGCCTTCACTCGAATACGTATAATAATATGTACAGTTACTACCAAAAGCACTTAGCTGGTCAATAAAAGATCTTGATTACTTTCTGATTGCTTAACTATTCACCGAATACATTTTAACAGGTAGGCACTAGGTTAGGTACGTACAAGTCCCAACAAATCGGTTTATCTATTGATGTCTAGTAACATTTACGTCAACTAAGAGAGGATTTTTGGTGGTGTGTTTCTAACAATTCCAATTATTTCCAATAGCGTCACGCCAATGTTACCTTGTATCGGAGAAATAATTTGTATAAACTAAAGTAACAGTTACACTTAAAGCAATTTAATAATGACTTTCTCAATGTATGGAATAATATTCGTTATATTAATTTAGAATTAACTTTCAGAGTATAATAATTATGACGATTGATTGTACTCAATATTCTCTGTCTCTCTCATTTGTGTTTGTGTTCGTATGTTCATTTTACAAGTCGAATCAATAGATTACCCACTCTTGAATTCAAAGGAATTCAGAAGCTTGAGCTTCGGGATCGAAACAGGAACTTTATATAAAAAATACTTTGCTGAAAAGAATTGATTTAATCTATCTGTTTTAAGTTTTTAAAATGTTTGAATGAGATTTAAACTTAGTCAACAATTAGTAACGAAATGAATACAAAGTAAATAATAGTACTACGTAGTTTTAGATTCGACAGAATTGTTATATGTGTACGTATAGCAATATAATAAGCATCATATATCATTTGCTGATTAGATATGTGATATGATATCTTAAAAAAAACAAATATTAATTCATCATGTTGGAATCAAAAAGAAAAACGCTGATATGAGAATTAGAATTCTTTGCTTTATCAATGACTTAGGTATTTCCATAAACGTACCTATCTAATAACTGTCGTAATGTCTTGATTACGAAACTTTATAAAACTATTACTTTGATATAATTATATATAAGTAGTAGGTACCTGTTTGACCTTTTTCTTTTTCTCACGAAAGATGTTTTCTCAATAAAATAAAAGTTGAACATCTGGCAAACGGAGGTCTCTACCTACCCCCATGGGATACTGGCGAGAGTATGTGTATGTATGATGAAAAAAAATTCGGACTTCTGTAATTTGGACTTGAACCGTACCCCGGTTCAAGTTGTCTTGCTTCGTTTTCGCCCCATAGGCTGGAAGTCCTGTCTGAGCTATCATAACTTTACACATGTCGGCGAAATTTACTTTCGTATTGTAATGATATTGTAGTTTTTCATTGCCAAAAAATTAATTGGAATAAATGGTCAAAACAGAAGCTTTGAATATAAAATTTCATTGATGATGACATATCAATCTTGGTATTTTATGTATTTTTCGTCCCAGTGCAGGATAACGCGTATAACATTATGATGTGAAGTAAAATTATTTATTCTGTGGTTATGTTCATCACACGTGTTTACCAATAACAACTGTTACCACATGAGCGTATTGTTCATACTTGAAGCAAATAAAATGACACATTTAGTATAACTGACAAAGAATAAAAAGTTGGTTGGTACATGAAGTACCTAAGTTTTTTCATGTAGGTACTACAATGTGAAAATGACACAGTTGCAAGTAATTTGAATCGGTTAGTGGTTGTCAGCTTCAGGAAAAAAACGAATGCGATCACATTTTCTCTACTTCTATATGTAGGTATGTACTTGGTAAGAATATTTATATTTCCACTGTGTAACTAGCTGTATCTCGTGGTTTTTCCCGCATAAAACGATTTTACTCATTGATAGTTTTGTTTCCAAAGTAAAAGAAGACTAACAAGCTCCTTAAAACATCAGCTAACTGTCAGTGGAACGTTAAAATCGTTCCAATCGTTTCAGAGATTAGCCGGAATACATAGATGGACAAACATTTAAATAATTTGTATTAGATGATTTGGAAATAAAGACACTCAAATTTTATTTATCTGTCTAGATTATTATTTGTTAGCACACTTTCAATGGGAAAACATATTTATTCGTATAATTATTATAATAATTATACATGGAAAGGTAATAAATATGCTTAACGATTCTTCATATGACGGTTGTAACAGTCGGTCGTGACATTTAGTTCACTATCTATCTGTTTACTTTTGCATTATCGGTCGCAAATCCCCTCCTATCGGCTTATAACATTAGTTTATATTTAGGTGCAAATATATTGCTTAATGTATTCACATAATCTTTGCAGCTAATTACTCTTTACGCTAAAACTTTGGTAGAACATTTAATTGTCCAAAACCTAAGAATAAAATGTATGATTTGATAAAATAAGGTTACATTCAAATGTAAAAATGTTACCGTATTTTTCGTACCGTACTTAGAAGTCGTCTGACAGACGTCCCCATTTATAGAATGCTTTTCTTTTTTCAACTAAGGGACAAATGAACAAAACACGATGGATTGATGTATCATATCATCCAATCCAACGTTGTCTTTGTACCTACCAAGTAACTTTATGACGTTTTCCTAACGAGTATTTCCTTCAACACATTCTGGTACGTGACGGCAATCGCAAAGGACGTATCAGAGTGGTTTGTCATCTGCAAAACACAAGAAAGGAAACATTTTTTTTGTATTCTTTCGGTGCATCAATATTAATATCACCTTTTCGTAGTGACTATAGCATTAAGCGTTTTTATAGCTTGCTTAGCGAGAAGTTGCCAAGGTGACTACAAGGATAGAAAGTGAAATCTATTTCAGAGGTACCGTTCTCTGATTGCATTTCTGTTCTGGCGGTGTTTGTTAAAGGTATTTATTTACGGCATGAGCTTTTTGTCTATTCTATTGTCAGAGCCGGCGACAAATAGGCAATCTTATACTTACTTATATAAGTAATAAAAAAGTTTGATTCAGAAGTGCTTTGTTGGCCAAATATAGCAACAAACATAGTCTCAAGATTATTCTGGGAACTCGAGTAGGTAATCAACCTCTACTTGAAAGTCCTTGACGTCGACATTGTTAGATGAAATACATAAGTACTTACTTATAGATAAAACTAGTTGTAGCTATTAGCTACCTAAATACCATTACTGAAGTCTTTACACTTGAGGGTAATTACGCTACGTGGAAGGAATTAACCATCCTTTGGAGTTAAGCTTTGTATGGAAATCTATTTAGGTTAAGTTAGTAAAAGGCGTTTTCACTTTTTCCTTTTATTTCTGAACGAGTGAATAGATGTGAATAAGTGACTTCACATGGGTAGGTACCTAAGTATCTTTGGAAGGAACTTTCAAACACTCGTGAAATGAACATTCTTAAATCAAATAATTATACTCAAACCAATCAATACGTTTTTCAAATATACGACGCAAAAATATATTAAGTCGTTTTCGGGTAACTTTAATTTACACATTTACTTATGTATTAATTTTGTCAATAGGTATGCTATGTAAGGTTACCAGTCACAGACTGCAATAAAAGTCTATCTACATCAGCATGCGAAATCGCGTACATTCTTAATCTTCTTGGTACATAAAAAGCGTCAAAAGTTTATATAACCGCTTCCGGTACCCTCTCGTCAGACTTCGTAAGACAGGAACCATTTGAAAGTGTGAGAATCATATGAACGTAAAGTAGCTATCGCCTTCCCAAAACAGTCCCCGAAATGCAAGGCAGAAGTACAGAATACCGTTAATTGAACAACATTAGTGTGCTACAATACCCAGTGCCCCAAGTATAGGTTTTGGCACTTTCAAAAGTCGTCGCTAGACGTCTGTAAATATCCAAAAGTCGCTTGACCTTGCGTTTTAACGTGGCTCAAAACCATTCAACCACCCCGAAAGTATCAACACATTTTGAGCAACGCTAAAACGCAAGTTCAAGCGACTTTTGGATATTTACAGGTACTTTGGATACCTTCAGTTCTAGTGTAATGCGAAATTGGCAGACTGCATACCCACTCAGCGACTAAACGTGACACATAATAATAGACATTTATAGCGTTTAAGGTAAAACGGTAGGCACAAACATGGACTTTGGACGGTCTTGGTCATAGGTTTTTAAATGTGGCACTTATTAGGCATTATTTCTTGAGGCTACTCCCGACCCTGAATTCCTTCATGTGTAAGCTAGCTTGACGGACACCTCGGTTAGAGGAAAATTAAATTAAATGGTTGAAAGGGAAGTTAGTTAAAGATAACGATTGACAGGGGCTCTCGAGGAAAACTTAAGCAACAGACTGAAATATTATATAGAGTATTGGCAAGTACCTTGAGACAAAGCGGGCCAGGAGATACTTAAGGAGAAAGCCTTTCAAACTACCTAGTTAGCTGTGGCTAAATTAGGCAATGCCTACATGGAGAAAATCAGGCAAAGTTGACGAGTTTAATGTGTTTACTGCGCTGTGCCTCGCACGATTTAATTTTTCAACTTTCGGGTCATCTTCGGCCTTGATTCGGGGGTTGTATGTACTTAAGGCCTTATTCTGGGACAAGAGTTCTAAAAGTATTTCCTGTAACGGTTTCAAACTTGTTTGTCACCAAACACCGAGCACCACAAGAAAGCACTAGAAATACCCAACTACCCATTTACTTTCTAAACAATCAGCTCATTTCAATGTCCAATAGTTGCCTATGTTGTTTACCTACTTAATTATGTATGAAAAGAAAACGCCGCAACTAACTGAAGATTTATGATATCAACGATGAAGATCACTGGCCATGAAAAGCAAACAAAATTTTAGTATATCTATAGGTACATACATACAAATAAATAATGATTTGTTTTCACAAATTCAAGCTTTTCACAAAATGCATAAAGTACTTACCATATTTTAACAAAGTAAAAATATTTTTTTCTCTTTCTTCCTGTTTGTTAATCTATAAAAAGGCTGGACCGATTGTTATGGGATATTAACAATTGTGATGTGTGTGCATGTGAGATGTTGTAAGGAGTAAATTAAGAAAATATCACTGAGTAATGTTTTTATTGTTAAATCCAACGCGGGTACAGTTAGTATGTCAATAACTCTCGTAAATGCGGATTTAAGTACACAAATTATTTACTGCCGATGTTGAATTCTATAGTAAAATAACAAGCTTGTAATGTTTAATGTGTGCTTACTTAATAACCTAATATTTAAATATTTTTTCTCAAGCGCATCATCAGCACAATTTACCTAAGAAAGCGTACCGAAGTAAGTAGATTTCCTATGATTGAAACCGACGCTCGACGTCGAGTGCGACGCTGAGTAACCTTACAGAATAACGCGGTTGTATTGCTCACACAACGAACACACTTGGGTGTTTCCGCGAGGAAACGATTACGATTTCTTATTTACGTGTAGTCATCTACAATGGATCTTTGCAAAGTTTACTTACTTTGCATCTACGTTTCCTCAAATCAATTGTGCTGAATAATATGACGATGATGGGCTTGAGACAATACTTACAAGCAGTTTAATTGAACTGAATGTAACCAAGATGTTTTTTTTTAAAATTATTATTAACCTTCAACTGTGCCCCTGAATAGTGATATGCATTTTACTCTTTGCTAATGCTATGCGATCCTAACTCCAGAAAGCAACGTTTTTATTAACTCCAACAACCTATTAGTAGAGCATCACAGAACATTTACAAGTAGGTACGTTGTTTGCAGAGCAATCATGTGGAACATTTGCGAAGCATTTGATTTATTTTATCTTTCAGTTGGACGTAAGTAGTTATACGTATGTTCTCGAGGACACGCTTATGGTACACGTGCCGTCTCAATAAACGGTTCATAAATCAAATTGAACCATTACCAAGCTATACAATCCATTATGCACTCTACAAGCTGCAGTCACAGGCTAAAGCAACTCTACTCCTCTGATTAAGCGTAAACGGCACATGAATTTGATTCATTGAATATGCCACGTTTTGGAATCAATTGAAGTGGGCAGTCTTGACTCTTAGTTAGATAACTGTCTAGAAATCGTAACTTGAAGTTTTATTGTAGGATTGTATAAAGCGTTGTTCCTAAGTAAACTGACAGGAATTGTGCGTGCACAAGCGGGAAATTCATGGAAAGGACAAAAAAATCAACCTTTACCTAATTGTGGGTTGTTTAAATAAAAACATGATTACGACTTGTTTGTAAGTGGTAAGACCATGTTTTTGTTACAACTTAGACTCTGTTTTCAAGTTTTCAATGACGTCGTCGCACCACAAACATGTCCATGCAAATTTGGTTTACACAGATGGCAAGTCAGCGGCAACACAATGGCCGCGCGTCACTAGGACGCAGCATTCTTGCCGAGGACAATGCTGGCATGATCGTCCATCTGATATCGTTCATAAAGACTGGTTTGATTAATTGTATCGCTGAAAAGGCTTGCATTCCCTATAGCTACCCACTATTTACGTGGCGACAATAACAAACAATAGCTACATATGTTGTCTATTTCCTTTCCAACTTTTAAATAAGGAAATAGGTTTGTGGTGTCTGTCATGACGTATTAGGAGCTTAAAGAGATGGCACTGGACAGAGACATATGGAAAGAGTTGCATCAGTTACACCGACATGAGTTGTTACTCTTAAATTCATGATGATTAATAGGTTTATTCACACCTATTTTTTTTACACTACCCTTCTGCTTGTTTCGTTTCTTCTTGATCCTTTCAGCAACCCAATTTGCACTTAACATGCCGTTTGATAGATGATGAGTTAATTTTTGACTTGACAAGCCTTTCGGAAACTGGGCGATCTCATGTTAAATTAACATCCACTCAGACGTTAAAAGAACTAGTCTCAAATAAAAAACTGAAGGCTAACACGTCATATGCCGATGACGTAAAAAAATATACTTCAACCGCTTTTATTCCTAATTCCTAAAAAAAAACATCTGTTTATTCATACGAGATGGAACCGGTTTCTTCGTCTGTTCTTCAACTTCTGATAAACGGCGAATATAGTATAAACTACTAACTTATTTGGTAATGGATTTCTATACAGGTTTAGTCATGGGGACATTGGGGATTTTGCATATCAGGTCGATAGTCTAGCTAAGCTCTAGTTACGCGTTGTTTATCAAAATTACTTTTGGTCTTACCACTCTGTTGTTAAATTATTTAGTACCACAAACAAAAACTGATCTTCAACGTTGCAATCTAAGCCAAAAGCTTGTACTTAGTGCTGATCAAATACTAATTCAATCCACGGTCTGCAATGTAAATTGATTTTTCGTAGTGTTTTATTGGGAAGCCTCATGCGTCAGAACGAGCCGATGTGAATAACCGCAGTGGCCGAGTAACCGAGTTGGTTCGCAACGTTTTACCAAAAGATAAAACGATAAATAAACGAGTTCAAGAGTCGAACAAATTCGAGGAAGTAGCGGATGCGTCTGATACCGTTTTATTTGACAGGATAATGCTTACGTTAGTTCGATTATAGGAACTGTTCAACGAGTATAAAAGTATTGTCTATTGGAGCTTTCTTCGTGAGCACCACACTACCTTCAGAGATATTTTTTAATGTCTAAGCTACCGTTCTAATTTATAGAGATCAAGATTATCTATGCTAACATTCTCGGCTTCTCTACCGCGTTCTGAGAATAAGCCACAGACCAAAAAGGAATAAAGGTAATGAAACACAAAGGCGAATCTCTATTATACTACGATGTACGTACGACGTGAATAATAAAACCTGCATCAAGCGCAAAGAAGGTAATATTTGTGGTAAAAAAATGATGTTCGATGCACACTGCATAGCAAGTTGAGTAATTTTCATGATTAAGAAGTCTGATAAGTAGAAGAGGGAATACTTAATAAAACGTACCTGCCTAGAGCTAGTTAACAAGAATCGTAAATGTAAGCAATATGGGCAATTTTCCAGCGGATTGTTTACACACACCGTAGATATAATAGGCGATAAACACGTTTTAAAAACAAACATTAAATCTCATAAAACTAATTGAAAGGAAAGGAGAGTCATTATACAAACAAACCATTATCGAACTACTTGAAAACGTATGCAATTAGATAGGTAGGTATAGTTCAAAAATAGCACTAACGATTACAACTGCTCTATAAATATCCTCTTAAATTAGGTGTACCAATATAAACGTGTGATGTAAGAAACAAGAGCAATGGACGACGGGAAACGTGAGCGCAGAGTCACACTGGTGAATCACGTCTCATCATGAACACCAGTTTACTTCCTTACGGCATTCATAATAGATATACTTACCTACTCTTATAATATATAGGTAGTAGTGTGTAGTAACTATTCTCATAGCATAGTCGTTCCTTGTCTTGTAAAGACAATATAAGAAGGTATCAAATACCCCAGCCATATTTATGCGATTAGGAAAACAGTAAAGTTCTCCTTTTAGGCACTAGCTTGAGTACTAAGTGCTAATCAAAGGAAACTTAAAACAAAAGTACATTCTGAGTATTCGTGATATTATAACCAAATTTCAAAGATTAACTCCATAGTACAAACTGGTACCTTTTTTCAAATTAAATATATTAAGAATTGAATTCGCGTTGTTAGCCAGTGATGTTCTTATTCGTAGTTATAAAAATGATTTGGTGTCAAGGGATATTTCTTGACCACGACCGTAATCTTCGATTGTGTATTATGAATTAGCTAGCTTGTAGATGAAACAAAATCAGTCTAACCAACATCATCTCTCTGGCCTTATCCCATACATTGTTGGGGTTGGCACTTGGTTAAACCCGATGCGGCTGATCACCAGAATTTTATACGAAGCGACTGCCATCTGACCTTCGCAACCTCTTTAACGAGGAAAATCTGTGATCTGGGTTAAACCAGTTGTCGGACTATTTTAGGCCTCCGACTGAACTGTAACGACTGCCAAAGATGATAAATTGGCAACCGGAACCGACGGCTTAACGTGCTATCCGAGGCACGGAGGGAACTCGGGCGGTCACCCATCCAATTACTGTCTAGAGTTAGGGTTGCTTAACTTCGCTGATCGAATGATATGCGCAATAGCAACTGTGCCACGAGCTTCTCTCTCAGTCTAACCAACAATCAGACATGAATAAAATTAACTAATAAGTTAGTTGTACTGCATCCGGGGATACTAAAGATAGATATTGATTCACTCTTGTTGACTCAGTAATAAGGGAAGGGAATCAACATTAACCGGCCTTTATGTTTCATGCTTCGGAGCTTACTAAAAATGGACAAAACACTTAGTTTAGTCGTCTCGCTATAAAGCTTTCACTCTGTTACACTCTCTAAGTTACTTTGTTAAGTGAAAATTGTTTGGATAAATTAAGAATGACGGCATTGTTTGTTAAATTAAAAATACGCTGTTTGTGCACATAATGTGCGTTGTTAATTGACACAATTAGGTATGTCTTAAGTACGTAGGTATTGATAATATGAATGAACTAATATAATGTAGGTCAGGCTGTGGGCTGGATCAAATGCGCCAAATAATAAAAATTTACAAATCTCCGTACTCCGTATTAATAACTCGTATTACCTACTAGGTATTGCTAAAAATATTATTTTAAGCCGCTGGAGCAATGCTGCTGAAACAGGGCTAAAAAGGAGGATTAGTAGTTAGCCTGTTTTGTCGTATGTATCTTCTGTTGTTTATTTTTATGGAAAAATCAAGCTTTCTTCAGCACACCTTCTTATCTTATCTTACAAATTGACAAGCGATAGGTACCTACGTATAGTTAGATGCCTTAGCAAGCAATACTTCGTACTGTGTGTAGGTATGTAACAACCTGTGTATCTAATCGTACATTGTTGTCCTTCACGTTTTTGTACAACTGTCAAACAAATGATTGAATGAAGTACAGGGGCACCGGGCACCCATCAACGTGAGAACTTTATACCTATGTTGTAGTATGTAAATTGAATATAGGTATTTTAATAGGTAAATTGAATATAGACTTTGGTTGTTTCTTCGGTTCTAATATGTTAACTGTAAAATAAGTCGCATTTTTTTTAATAACACGTAATACTTATTGGTCTCTCACCGTTGACCTTTCCTTGTATTGTTTGTAGGTAAACCGTGTCGCGGATGTGACGCTATGCAAAACTTCATGCGATAATCACATAATTTGATTGTCTCAATTCACGATTCGCTATTTGCTGTTAAATATCCGCGTCATTTTATGAGTTGGATGTATGGTTCTTATAATACCTCTGTCGTCTCATCATAATCTTCTAATATCTCTATTAAATACTGCGGCAGAATTTGGTTTTGAGATTGACCAATTTGTTCAAAACATTTCGGAAACAGCTCTGAGAATAGGAGAATATTCTGAGCATCGTTAGACTAGAATAAATGTTGCTTAAAAATTTGAAATAAGCAATCTAATCTAACGTCAACTAAACAGTGAACTCGCCAAACAAAACACGTTCAGCTTAGGAACGTGTCCTCTAGATATACTTTTATGATTCAAAGATGAACAATAAAACTAGAATAAAATCAAGGAATGTCAAAACACACAACGTTTTTCCTGGTGACTAAGTTCCAAGGTAGTCATCCGCTCATTTGTTAAGCTTAAGTACATTATAAGTATTTATAAACATATGTCAGTAATTATAGTAAGTACCTATGTATCAACTGCACTTTAATGTTTATTAATTAAAAAAATACGGTTGTAGATACATTTTTCCATTTAGCTGCTATAAAAATGGCTAAGGCATGGTTAGGAATACGATCACGAGGTGGGCTTAGAAAAACTACGACCTCTGGATTTCGTGAATTGCATTGCATCGCATCGTATTCTTTCAAAGCACTGATGAATTTAGTAACAAAACATGTAATAACATAAGGCTATGTAACTAATAGATATTATTATTGTTGTATGCGGCTCAACGTTTTGTACTAATGTGGATTCTACATACGTGCTGCGGCGTGTGCCTAATATACCACCTATGTTAGAATTTTAAAACAAGAAATACTTTGGATCGCTAGGCCATCAGAGCTTTTTATAATTATTACAAATGTGCCAAATACGCGTGCAGTCCGCCTGATGCAGTCTATGAAAATCACCAACACCAAAGTGTTACTTGCGCATTGGCTACCATAATATGAAGATTATATTCACTGCGCCAACATAGGCAAGAGATTAGTCTCGCTCAAGGGTTACCAAAGAGCGAACCGCAGTGTATTATGAAGTGTTAAGTTTCCTATACTGCGAGGGAGGAAACTTTTTAATGACAGGCTGGGAACAAAGACCCGATCGGACGTTGCCCTCAATGCAGGGTACTTTTTATGGTAGAAAATTCAAACTTCATATTTTTAACTAGCGTCGAAATTTATTTACATCGAACCGTGATCGAATTATACTCATAGGTTCCGGATATCGATTTATCAAAGGGAGTGTTTATTTGGTAACCAACAATCGATACTTAACCATTGATACTGGTTTGGTACGTGCTGGCAGAATTTAAGTGTTAATTTATTAACAAAGAACTCATTTCTTTGATAGAACAAAAAATATTGATATGGTTGATAGGTAGGTAAGTTGAGTGGTCGTATTAAGTATAGATCATGTTTAATCTATCCGGCATTAGAGTGGCTAATCCCAGATAAGGGTAAGCTGAGTAGGGCTTCTGAGTTTTGTTTGAAAAAGATATTCTTTGTTTTGGCAACAAGGTTTCTATTAGCTTGCGCACTTGCGAGTACAGCCTCTTACTTGACGTATTAGTGAATTCTGAATATTTGAATCTATATTATTAATATGTTGCTTCTTCACAAACTTTACAATAGGTACAGACATGGGTAGGTTATGTAGGTATATGAATTTAGTCGATGCAGGTTTTGTTATGGAGACTAGGCGGTTGAACTCTGATCAACGGTTAGGTTCTGTCTGACGAGCGGTCTTTGAACCCATCTAAGAGCGAGATGTAGAGATTATTTTAATGACAACAAATAAAACATCGCTGCACAGCTGTCGGCCGGATCCGGGCACGCAACCGTCCCGAGGGACGAGGGGCTGACTATTATAGGGACTCAGGTAGACATCTTTGTCGTTCTACGTATGACCTCCAAATAATAAACGTAGGAGCCTAGTATGCTTGTGGGTTATTACCTGTTCAAGTACATACTTGTATCGCTTCAGGGTATCTTGTATGATTCAGCATTGTGGTTAAATAATATCGAACATACTTATCATTTCACTATAAATACATATATTGTAAACAGTGGGAGATGAATGATCGTGTGTTTATGTTTTGTGTATGTAGTAGTGGTTCTCACCTATGTGTGCGAGGTCAATGATGGGGATCTCGCAGCGCGAGAGCAGGGTCTCCTCGCGCGGGGCCGCCATAGTCCTCGCCTGTCAGGCCTCTGACTGCCGACCGATACCACTCCGACTCCTTATCACTCGACTCCCGCAGTAATTAGCAATTAGCGATCGCGACACCGAAAGATAAATTGAGGTAAGAGAAACGATAGATAAACACTTAAAACACCGTACGGTAACAACTAAACGTTAAAGTTTATTGAAGTTGTGGATGGTCTTTTGATTACCCCTGGTATAGAAGCGTTCAGAACTCATTTGCATAACCTTGTAGTTCCTGCTGTAGGCGCTAAACGATCTGACGTAGCAGCAATAAGCTATACTGACTTGACACATTAAAATTTGGTTTTCGTTGCAGTCACAGTAAAGTACTATGTGGTAAGGTTGGTCCCTCGTGTGCGCCCCGTCGGCGTCGCGCGCCCCCCGTCCCTCGAGTTTCGAATGTCTCTCACTGAACTGGCTCACCGCGACCGATGAGCGTACCCTGGCGTCCGAAGGCGGCTCTCACTTGTATATCATCGCGCACACTTTCGCAACCGAGTGCCGTGTCGAAACAGCTCTGCCTTGAGCACGCTGTGAGGGAAAGCGTGTGTCTGTGAAGAATGCGCGGCTCGGGCGGAGTACGGAACAACACTGGCGCGCGGGCACCGCTGCTGACTAACTGTGAGTGGTGCGCTGGTTGTGCGGCTGATTCACGCAGCTCGCTCGCGGCTCACTTCGCGCCGCTGTCCTGTCGGTCAACCGTTGCCCCGCGATGCCACACTCACCGAATTACCAACAATCCGAGAACGAGTAACCTCGCCTCTTACTTACTCATACAATGCACTTACATGGCTCATATCTTATTACTAACTTAAACTAAGTGCTGTTAGTCATTACACTCACATTCATTACTTTAGCCATGACGCTAAGAATAAAATGTTTGATGAATTGAATATTCAATTCTGACTGTATTTTTTTTTTGTTACATGGGCTCTCGCAGTTGGTTGGGGAGAGTTACCTCCACTGCTTAACCGGACTAAAGGACGAGACCCAAGGGCCTCCAGCCGATCTGACTGCAACTAGATATCATGCCTATAAAAATACAACTGACAGGATGATTTACCAGAAGTACGATGGCATAATTCTTTATCAGCTTATCAATGTGATGATTGATGTGAGACCCGAGAAGAAAAGTATAACCGAGATAGCTAACGAGCCTTGTGGCGCCATCTGTACTTCACTCAACTTAAACTTTAACGAAAGCGCCATCTTTACTTACATTTAGTAAATATCATATTAATAGCTATAGTAAATTACACTCACAGGAACAAATTAAATTATCGGTGAATAGTAATGACCCAGACAAATGGCAGGATATTATAAAATAGTTGTGTAAAACTGTGTGATGATAAAATGAACGTAATATTATATTACATTCGTTATTATAATACTTCTATTGAGTTTTCTATTATTATATTAGTAATAAAATAATAGAAAACTAGTACTCAGATGAATTTTTATAACTTGAATCTGATATTCCTCAATTGTTGTCCTTTTTTAAGATAGCAAAATTTCCTGTACACATTCTTAGCATAAAATGAAAAATATTAATTGTTTTTGGGCCCTGGTAAGGCACTTATGAATGTCGAAAATTTACCGCCGGTTCGGAAACTAGCCTTCATAAGATAAATTAATGAGTAAATACTTATGATTATAGTGAGATTGTTTATTTATATAGTGTTGTTATAATTAATGTACAGTGTGGTTGCAGTTCATTTTAGGCATCGCTCGAAGTAGGAGGAGCCGACGTATCCGCCGCGCATCGCTCGCTGCACGTGCTGTTCGAACACTCGCCGGTTACTCTGCAGCTCGTCGGCTGCTTCCTTATTTAGCGGGTCTTCGGGGTTTGGTTCCTGGAAATATTTTTTATTAAAACAACTGTGGTTTCTCACCTCAATGACTCCTCGAAATCATAATTGTTTAAGATAATTCTTATTTTACACACACCACATACATTGCGATGAAGGAAAATTTCGTCAATATACCTTATTGTATGTATGTATTTATCAATGTATAATTGAGAAGAAATCAATGACGTCTACCATTGTCTTCCAAATGTAATAGTGTCTAACTAACACAAATTATTTTCCATTGTGTTTGTTATTGTAAGGACATTCTTATGAAAGCAAATGTTGAAAAACAAGACGAAAGAATCTTAAGAATCATAAAAATAAAAATGTGAGTGAACAAGATATGATATTCTTCTCAGTAAAATCTTCCAAACCGACAGTAGCATGTATGATACTGTATGATCATTTCATTCTAACTATTTGAAAGTACATACTTTGTTTAAGGTTGAATCAAATAAAGATATATTTGAATTTGAAAGAGTGAATATGATGCTAAGATCTCTAGGGTATAATCTTTATTTATACTTGACCTAAGTATTGAGAGAATACTAACCAAGAATAAATATTGTAGACCATAAACTATGGAGTTGACAGTGAGCACTGGTTTCCAGTCTTCTCTGAGTATGTTCAAACAGACATTCCCTTCTAGGTCTATGTTGGGATGGTACACAGCTGTTTCACATTTCACTTTGGGCGGTTCATGAGGATAGTTCGGGCCTACCTGCAATGCAACGACAATATCATTAATATACATAATAACACTTTATCATAGGAACATGCAATAAGTAATTGTTACAGATAGGTATAAAACCATATGATAAACCATTACAGGTGTAAATGAACATCATTCTTAAAAGAAAGGTACACTTTATATAATTATAACATTTTATTATTTATACTTTATATATTAATATCTATTTAGTATAATAACAATAAGAAAAATATCTTTATACCTAACTACAATTATAATTCTTATGGAGATCTGGTATTCCAGATGTTTGTGTTGATTACATAGGCATATTTTCAAATTCAAAATATTTTAAGTAAAATAAAAAAAATCTGTGTCAATAAAGTACACTATATTCTATTCAAATATCAAATAAAATATACTATGCTACTCATCAACTTATAAAGTGCTTTTGGCAATACATTAATTATGTTACCAACTCATGTTTTAAAGTTATAACAACTTATAGTGATGCTTGTAAGCTAAAAATAAGTAAATGTTAGCACAACCCACTGATGTCATTTTATGATACACACAAAGGCGTGCATTGGATTTGCAGAGGGGTAAGCATAAACAAAGTAGGTAGGTAATTGAAGCACATACCAATGTGGTGCAGCATAGGTACATACTTTTTGGTATAGACACACACACAAACACAGAAACATTACAACAATGTCTCTCTCTTCCTACCACTTGAGATATCCAGTGTGATAAATTACATTCATACAAATTGTAATAATGTAAGTACATTATAATATCATAGCTGTCTGCATTTGGTCAATATAAGAAGTCAAGAAGTAGTGTCAGTTGTACTAAATATAAACTTTCCAGTGACTGATAACATATCCAAGTGCAATATTCCCCTTATTACTGATTAATTTGTATACATATGCTCACACTTGTATTCCCCGAAGGGGTATGCAGAGGTGTTGTAATCACAACACACACTTTTCACCAAAGATGATTATGTGCCAATGTGACAGATGGTGAGTCCATTTGAGAGTAGTCTGTATATTTACTAATATTGTACTTTCACTATGAAATTAAGAGGCAGATTGTTGGTCAGTTTGATGTAAAAAGGTAATTTCTTGAACAACTATCCAATTCTACAATTTGTATCACAAAAGAGGGTATTTAGAATTTTATCCTTAAATATTACATAGACATAAATTTTATTGAATTAACGGCATAAGTGTAACAATAATAAACTAGTAAAATAAAGTTGTACATAAATAAATAAAATAAGGAATAAGATGTGACCTTTATTCTTGTTTTATTTATTAATGCACTGTATTTCATGTTCCAAATGGTTGTTTCTGGTTTATGGAGTTATGCATAGGTATTAAAAGTAATCTAATCAAATCTTATCGTCATTTTTACTTGCTCTTTCATTTTATTGCACTACTTAATGATTTTGGCATGGTGGTGTGCCATTGCATTGCGAAATGAATTTGTCAGTCCAACACAAATTCTCTACACACTTCAATGTTGGTGTTTTGATCCCTTAGTGATTTAACAAACAAAATACTTCTTACCTTAAAGCTAAATATAAATCTGCCTCCTCTGTAAAATCCTTCATCAGGACATATAATTAATTTGAAATTAAGTAGATCATCTGGGTCAGGAAACTCTGTACTGCATGTTTTGGGCAGGTTCAGCTCATTCAAATCTGTACAAAGGACACAAGTTTGAGGACTCTGGTCACTCATATCATTAAATCAACTTTCGGAATAGGACATAAATGATGTTCTTCGTAAATTCTTCTTGACCTATATTATTTTCAAGCTACTTGTACGAGCAGAATGCTCGATGCCGTGAAATGTTTGTTATTCACAAGCTTCGAAGATTTAAATATTACTCATAAATTAAATGATTTATTCACATCTTACCTTTTGTAATCCGCAATTGGGCCGCTGATGCTTTTTTTTGTGAACCTCCTGCTCTTGATGACCCTTCCTCATCTTTTTTTTGTTGTTTTAATGAAAAAAGTTTAATCATTTTCCTAACTAATCGATAAAATAGAAATTAGAAATAAAAGCACGATCTATTTTGACAGGTATTTTTTGTACGAAACTTCAATTTTTAGACAGTTTTCTTTGCTTGCTGATTCAGAGATACAGACAGACCAACAAATTAACAAAAAATATTTCTCTATTTCATTGGATATTCTCATAAAGTGAATCTTTCAGACCAATCACAATGAAGTATTCTTGCTTTGTTATTGAATTTTATGTTTAGTAGTTTCGGCAGTCAAAGAAAGTCAAAGTTGAAGGAATAGAAAACCAGCCATGGAAAAAAATAAAATAAAATAATAACAGGTTAAAAAAAGAAAGCACAGACCTAGATAGCGGGATAGAGTGGAAAAGTTGCCATTGCGGACGAAAATCACAATATTGAAACGAACTGCTCAAATAAGATTTCATTGAGGTATTCTAATTAAATATCTGGGCAAACAAAAAGGAAAAATATGATCATTTAAAAAAAATTACGAGATTTAAATTTTTATTTAATTATCTGGGTAGAAAAATCATTATTTTCCGTTGTGCCTCTCCACATACTTAAAATCGATTGAAACTTGATTGAAAGCCATGTTATAAAACTGAAGGAAGAGAGAATATAATAATTATACACTTTTTTTGTAAATACTTACATATTATTAACCACCTTTATAAATAGCAGAGTCAGCAGATCTACCGCTTGCTCTTCTTTAGCCATAATTAAAGAAAAAAAATTACAGACTCAATCTTTGCTCGCAGCTCGTTACCTGCACGTCACAGTCACCTCCCTTATCTGTCACTGTCTGTCTGTGTCTCTGTCATTGTTGTGAATGGTTTGCTTGCTGTGGATGGCAGATTTAATTTCTTGTAAAATTTATAAAAGCTTTCTTGATTCATAGTTTTGCATAAAGAATATGAATGAGATGTTGTTTTAACATAACAATCAGTAGTGATTTTTGGCAATATGGTAGAAAGTGATTGATCCTGTTCAGGAAATTTATTGTCGTGACATCAAAATGTCCAAAAAAGCGGAGGTGATAGATCTCTCATCTGATGATGAGCCAGAACCGGCTCCTCCTAAACGGGTAAAATACATAGTACCTATATAATATGGCTTGATTGATATAAGTGCATGTGTAACAGTAGATGATTACCAAGTGAGCTGTATTAGAGTTTGTCCTAAACCTTATCCTAAAAAAATGTTGTTAATGAATTCTTAAAAAATTTAAAGGATGTTTTATTTTCGTTTTCAGTCAAATCCTGTACCTAATGCTATGGTACACATCCCACAACAACTGCGTGGTGTGACAATAAAACCAATTAAAGGAAACCCATTATCAATACAGAAAGCATTGGCTGGCAAGCCCGTCACTTTGACCAAAGTGTTTGCTAATCCCTATGCCACCAAAAGCCGAACGAATGGCAGACAAATGCAAACTGACCACTTGGCATCTATTAAATCTATCCCAAAATTTCCTAAAACTGTTGGTGATGCTAAATTGATTCGAGTTCATAAAGTTTTTCCCAATAACAGACCACCATTACCCATAACTAGCTCAGGAATTATTATAAATTCTCAATATCCAGGTAAAAAAATGCCAGCCAAGTTTTTGATAAATCCAATTCAAATACAGAGTCCAAATACATTGAATAAATTACCACCAAGCATTACAGTGACTAGGACATCAGGTGCTAAGCGACCAATAAGGCCTGGAGTACCAAACGTTATGAAGAAAAGGCCAAGGTTGGTACCAAAAAACACTGGTGAGGTTCTGACAGTGGATTTAGATGATGATGATGTGGCTCCTCCTACCTCTAGTGGCCCTCAGTGGTATGTGAGACCTGAAGATCAAAAAGAACAAGAAGAAAAGAATAACAAAGAACCAGAGCCTAACTTAATAGAAATCACAATTGAGGACAGCCCTGTGAAACCATTAATTAAGCGTGCTTTTGTAGTAGGCACTGAACTTGCAATAACAATTGATGATAGCCCTAAAAAGACTGTTGATACCACAAAAACAACTGCTATCGGCAGTGATGAGGAGGAGGCCAGCACTAGTAAGGAACCACACAGCAAGAAAAAACTTGAATATCCTAGTGGCCATAAAGTAGGAGACACATTTGAACTAGAAATAGAATCTGCTAATGAGCCCATAGCAGTTGTCACAACTGCAGATAAAACTGAAGAAGTTCCATCAAATGATGATAATGTTGTATTAATACAGGAATCCCCTACAATTGACAATTTCCAAACAAGTACACCAAAGAAGAAAAAAGTTAACACATCTACTGAAATGGAGAAGAAAGTAGATTTTGAGACGGAAGTAAGCACTGGAGAATTTCATCCTGTTTATCAGAGTTTTATTGACCTATGCTTCAAGTTGGAAAACTCTGATGATATGAAGAAAATTGTTGAAAAGAAAATAAAGGCTTACTACAGACAAGCGCCCAAAGAGTACACAGAGTCTGAAGAGTTCATTGACATGATTTCAAGTAAAATAGTGGCAATGAATGCTGGACCTCAGAAAATGTACTTGTATATCAAAGACATTGTTGATGAACTTAATATACAGAGAAAATCATACAAAACAATTAATGTTGTTAGCAAGGAGGCTACTGAAGGTTAGATAGTAACAATATAATATGTATGTATACAGCATCTGTACTCACATCTTTTGTGAGTAATGGTTAAAGCTAGCTTTCTCAGTTTCAAACTGTTTAAGTCATTATGCAAAGTTTAAGTAAAATTGATTCAGTGACATTAACATTTCAGAGATTTACACTTTGACATTTATAATGGGACTTAACTATAAGGTCTTGTGGTACATCTTTGCTCCAATGTTTATCTTATGTGTCAAATTCACTCACATTCAAAAATTTTCTGTATTTGTAACAAAACTCCTCTGAAATGGATTCACCAATTTGAATTATTTTATATTAGTTTTTTTTTATGGTTCTTCTACATTCTACAATAGGATGTAAAAAAAGTTTCATACTAGTGATCAAATAGGGTGGCCTACTCCAAAATTGTATATGTTTTATTATAAAATAGATTGAAATGCTTACAATATAATCATTTGCAGAAGTAGATAAGTTTTTATATGGGGAAGACAGTGAATTTGATACAAAACGTCAGAGACAAATCCGCAAGCTTGAGAAAACTTTAAAAAAACTACACCGAGCCATTCAGAAGTTGGAAGAGCAGGAGGTGGACTTTGATGATGAAGAAGACTCAGTGTATCTACTCACAGAGAGGTATATAACATTTAAATGAATAAAAAAAACTATTTACATTCAAAACATTTCATAAAGTGCATAAATTATGACAAACAAGTACATAATTACGAGAATAGCTCTATTTACTTATATAGTTTACACTGATAAAACACAGTTTAAGAACTGGATAAACTAAAATAAGCCTTAGAAACTAGTGCAATAATAATGTTTTAAGGTAATATACCTTATGTAAATACTAGCTTTCACCTGCGGCTTTGTTTGCGTCGGTTTTTTTGTCTCTATGTCTGTCCTTGGGCTTGGTTACAGCTACCTCAATACCAAATTTAAGTTATATCTGTTTAGTCGCATTGCCTTGAAAAGTTCCAGATGGAGCTCTAGAGGACAGGCATCCTTATGCTATAATTTGACTAATTACTAATAACAAAATGGTTTGTTCAAATGTAGTGTATGTAGATTGTTGTATATCTAGGATATTGATAATCTGCTTGAGAAGAGAGCACAACTTTTAGAAAGGCGTGTGATGGTAATATAGCTTTTATAATTTAATTACTCACCCGCCCTACCGTCGCTTCTGGCTACATGAGCTTCGATATTAAACAAAATCCTTACACTAACTATGATAAGAAAAAAAAGAAAAACGATTATAACATATTTGCATGGAATTTCGTTATTATTTTACTTGTGTGGTGCTATTATTAATATAAAAAATATTATTAATTTATCAGGTACAGGTGCAGTCATAGGTTAAGAGCAATGGCCTTGATTGTGCAGAAAATAAAATAATATAGTGTACATATTTACCTAAATACACGACATATTGTTGCAGATATAAAGAAAGGATGGTAAGAGTGCACGCAAAGTTTTGTCAGTTGACTAATACAAGGATGCCTTCGGAACTGCGAGTCCCTATCGATGCCCTCCCTGGACGGCCGAAGGGACCGGCCAAACGGCTTGAAAAGTGGATTAATAAGAAAGTGCCAATCGGCACTGCACTGCCCTTCCCAGACTTCCACGACGTGTTGCGTTGTGTCAAAGAAGCCAATGAAGAAGATAATCTGGGCTGGAATGACGCCGATATTATGGAGGAAGGTAAATTGCCTGCTCAGATATTGGCTATAAAATCCTTATTTTACGCAGCAACACCGACTCACTCATCACCACCCTGGCCTTATCCCATGTATTGTTGGGGTCGGCACTTAATTCAAAACTATACGGCATTTGACCTTCGTCCCCCCTTTTACGAAGAAAATCGGTAGTGTGTTAAAACAGTTGTCAGCCTTTCTTAGGCCTGAATAGTGAATTTTAATATAATTTATTTACAGCCAGAGATTTATTTACGAGATGTGGTAAGAAACTTCAACGGCGAAGACAAGAAAACGAATGGCGGCTGGCTGCTTCCAGAATACAATCTGAACTGGATCCGGCTGAGAGCAGTGAGGAGTTGAAAAAGAAATTAGATCAAAATCTTCAAATTGCTTCTAAAAAAGAGTCTGAAGTTTTCAACAAGTAAGTTAAACTAAACATAGGCTAAACTTCCATTAATGAGGAACTATACACAATTATTTTCATGAAGCGAAACTTATTCTACACGCCCTCAATACTCTTACAATAACCTTTATTGGACAAAAAATTGCCTGTATCTCCTCGCCTCGGTAGTATTCCTGCTCAACTGTGTTCCTAGGTTACATATTTAACATGCTTTATGTACATAAAAGATGCTATTTTATTGTTAAGGTTTGCTGAAAGACAAAAACAACTAAAACTGGAAGCTGTGGAAATCGGTGATAAGGAAGCAGATGAATCACCAGTTGAGAGTGAAGATGACGAGGTGTGCGAAGAAACTACTTCCTTGGAGACTAAGGAGAAGAGAAAAGAAAGACTTAAAAGGCTTCTAGAAGAGAAATCGATAAAAATTGGCGATGGAAAAGAAAACAAACCAGATAAGAAAACTGAATCGATACCATCACAGGCTGTTGCTAAAGACGATGCAGACAAAGAATTTGACGACGTATTGAAGGCAGCAGAAAAAGTGGATATATTAATGAACAGAACAAGAGTCAAAGACAATATTACTCAAGAACAACGCCTTCATGGTGATAAACCTCACTCAGTTAGTGATGATAGCAATGTTGGTTCAGATATTGACGAGTTGCATCTGCTACAGAAACTTCATTCTACTAATGAAAATGTCAGTTCTGCCCACGAATCATCCGATTCGGAATCCCCTATTGCAATTTCAGATTCTATAGATTCAGGTTCTGACAATAAAAATCAAAGTGATGTTATAAGCATTGATAATTCAAGTTTCTCCGAGTCGGAGATGAAAGATGATTCGAGTATGGGTAAAATAGAACTAAAAACCGATCCTCTGGCTGAGAATATGGATATGAATATAGAAATCGAGTGTTCAAGTGAAGGAATTCAAAAGACACTTAATAAAAGTAATAATGACGAGTATAACGAATCTATAGAAAATATTCTTTTGGCATCGTCTGATGACGAGGCTGGGACGGAAGCTGATTTAAAAGCAGATAATGATTTAGCAAGCAAAGTAAATGTTGACAAGTTAAAAAACGATAAGATTGGAGAAACATGTCAATCAGAAGAAAAATCTATGGAGGCAAAAACTGAAAACGTTAAAACTAACACCGATTCGGAAAACCACGATAGCTCAGAGGCCAGTTCCGAGACAGCAGTCGTTCTGGAGCCACCAAACAAAGACAATGTTGTTAGTTCCAAAGAATTGGACCTAGAAACGTCTCCACAAGATAGCTTACAATTTGTTCCACCAAGAGACAACAACGACTCTGCAGAAGTAAACCGGGAAGCGACAAGTTCAGTAGAAACTGTAGTTCTCAAGAGTGTACCTGAGATGAGTAAATTTGGTTCAGAAGAGATTTCCCAGGAACCAACCGAATCCGTATCCAATGATGACGTGAGCCGAGCAAAAGAGAGCAAGAATGATGTGGTCGAAGAAACTGAATTTGGTTCAAAGTTGAGTGAAGCAGCTCCTGCAGAGCCTATCGAAAAAGTATCTTAACGCATTTATAATATCTATGGGACAGCTATTGACGTTAGTACTAATTAGCAATCTGACGGAACCATCACACGATGCAAGAGTTGGAACTATTTGCAGTTAATCTGTATTGTAAATTTAACCGTGTTACATTACACATACATTGGGAATAATTTAAAAAGTAGGTTAAATGTGGGTATTTAAAAAACGAATTCTTTGCAAACCGAGCTGATAATGAGCGAAATTCACCATATATTTTGTATATCAACGTGTTATTGATAGAATGGACGTCGTGAAAAAGGACATTCAGGAATTCGTTCGCCTTTCCTTCTTAAAATTAATCCAAGCATAAATATTGCTTAATTTTTTTAAACCATTGTATATTACTTCTTATATGGATTAAGGTATGTTTTTGTAAAATCCTAAGTTTTTTATACACTCCGAGTTTCAGAGCATGAAATACAATTTTAGCAATCCAGCAATATTACGTAACAGATGTATCGACAGGATAACTACGATCGTTGAAGCAGCACGTATTAAGAACTTCATAGCTTTGACGTTTAATCTACCAATATAAAACGCCAATGCTTAGAAGTTCTTAATCCACTCTGCTTAAACTGTGTAAACGTGTACGCTGAATGTGCATTAGTCATTTTATGAGTCTGCCTCTGTCTATATGTATAGGCAGTATTCCCATCATTTTCGTTGCGCGCTCAGAACTCGTGTTAATAATGGTTATTATATATGGATGCAATGAAAGTTAATACAATCGAGGGGATTTTTTTATGGCAGATTTTGGGAGTGCTTTCAGCCTTCGGGCCCTCATAGGGACTGCTTTAAGCTGTCAAAATCGACCATTTCAAGCTGCGACTGCACAGCAAACAGTGTTCTACGTACATACACGGCCCGCTGCAGTACCTGTATGTTGGTCACTGACTATCAACTCGTGTTCATGTTTTTTTGGACCCTTCGATCAAAAATAAATAATATGGTGACCTGATTTGAACATGAACGTAAAGAAAAACAACTGGTAGAGTTGAGAGGTTGGGCTTAGTTTGAACACGAAGTTGTGCGCTTCAAATTAACGCTCTTACATTCGTGTGCTTCCCTTCAAACCCGCTTTGCTGCTTATCTGTAGGAATCATGCAAAGCAAAGGCAAAGGAATCACGTACCTGATTAATGTCATTTTCATATATTTTGTATCGCTACTATCAGCGCAAGCAGCAGGGGGATGTTACTCTGTCTAAGCCTACAGTAGGCCTATACAATGTACTCTAACACGCAAGGACATACTATTCTATTACTGGGTGGATATGATTACGCTCACGCAAAGTATATAATAAATATACCAATAAGTTTATCATTATATGTTTCGGCTGATTCCAAAATGATTGATATTTTTTGTAGATCGAACTCACTTTCGTCTGAGCAAGAATATTCTTATTGTTTGTTTTAAGTTACACATAAAATAATTAGTAAATAAGTTATATATTTGTTACATGTCTTGCTTTAATTGATCATATTAGAAAATTACAATAATGTGACTCTTGGGAACTTTTTATTTACAACCTAAACAATTATTTTAACAAAGTTATTGAAGACCCAATATGTAATTTATTTAAGTGATGAATAATAATTATGATCTAAAGCATTTGAAATAAATTTATATTTGATAAATTATTTATCGGACTCTACCACGTTTTGTTTTTATTGAGACAGCTTTGCAAACATAGCTGTGTTAATTTTCGCTGAAAAAATTGTGTTGGAACACCCGCCCCTATCCGTTCGGTGTAGGCATGGAAACAAATACTTGTATTACCTGTCATCTTCATTTCATATAATTATAAAATTTGTGGTTAGAATGCTCTTGAGAGTATACAGATTAATCCAAATTATAAGTGTTTGTAGTACTAAATTATCAGTTTTTCACTAAATGTATTATGCATATGCATACGGTATTTAAATAAAATATTTTTTTTCTATCTGTATTTTTGTTTGTTCTAGCTAATCTCTGAAACAGCTGTGCCGATTTTAATGGGAATTTCACTGCCAAAACAGCACATTCGTCTGAAACAAAACAGTAACATATACTGTTTTGTTTTGGACTTATGTGCTAATACTGTATTAATTGCTTTGACGTTGAGAAATATTATCCTACAGCTATTGTCTTTGGGTTTGAACGACTGTAGGCTACACACGATAATAAAATATTAAATACGATAGAAAAATTAAATTAAAAGTCGTCACAACATTTATTTACAAAGGTCTAAAGTTAAGTAAGTACATAATAGTAAATGCAGCCTTATTTCCGTTCTATAACGCATAAAATCAATTGAAACATATCGGTCCCACGGTGAATGTGAACTGGTGTTCAGCGTCTGCGAACGACAGCGGCTGGAAGTCTGTTATGGGCAGCCTGTCCGTCCGCGAGGTTTTTATCTCCAACACCAGTTCTCCAGTCCCCTCCTATCAAAAAAATATATTAATAAATTCTATATTAATTCCTCCTACTTGAGTCAGTTATCATTAGTGCTGAGAATCGTGATACTCCTTGTAAATCACATTCTCCCTTATAAGTTTATTTATTTATAATGCCAACACAATGTGCATCATATCTTATTTCTTATTACTAAGTATGAAAAAGAATATACGATGCTCACATAAAAATAAAACAATTTTAAATTATTTTCCGCTATCTGTCTGTCTGTTTGTTCCGGCTATTCTCCGAAACGATTGAACCGATTTTAACGGGAATTTCACTGGCAGATAGCTATAGTTAACGGAGTAACTCAAGCCTGACTTATTTAAAAAGTATATTAGGGTTCTGCGTGACTACCATGAAATTAAGTCCACGCGGGTGAAACCGCGGGGCACAGCTAGTGTTAATGGCTACTTAATGACTAACAAATACATATTTGGTTTTAAGGGTCTATAACGTTGTTATAATACCGTGTTGTATGATTTGGAAGCCTGTACCTGACAAGTGTCTTTCACCAACTGCGGTTCTCTGAACTCAACTGAGTTGGATCCATAAAGTTTGATGTTGTTTATTCTCGTCACTTCAATGGGGATGTCAGATCTGGAATTAATTATTTTTTTAATAATATTAGGAAGCAGTATTATTAATAAATAATATAATAACTTATTGAGGTTCCCAAGTAAACAATAAGGTTGACTAAATATACTTTGGTAGAGCTATGATTAACATAATAAAGGGAGATCTGTAGTCTTCACATTAGTCCAGGCCTGTGCCGAGAGGACCGGGAGTCAGATTGTATACCTACTATATTGTTTTCTTTTGTATGAAATAAGCGTCCAATACCTTTGTGGTGCTTTTGTATTGACACAAGTGTATGTGAAGTTCTGTCTTGCTCCAGTCGAAAGTAGCCTTAAGAATCGAAGTTGAATGCCGCCATTACTTTCGCCGCCATAACTTAGCTGAAAAATAATAGTAAGTTAAAAAATAATAGACAAAAATATAGAGGGCTATGGCTAAGTGGGCTGTATTTGAACTTAAAAAAATCCGGCACTGTCAAAAGTCGTTCTTAAAGGGTATTTAAAAATATAAGGAGCTTATGCTGTGGGTATATTAAATACACGAGTACCAACCTTGAAACCGTCAGCGGTCTGTGAGAACTTCTGCGCGGTGGAGTCAACATTGAAGATCACGGACTCGCGTGTATCAGCGTGTAAACAGGTGCTGTAACCCTTGCAGAATACTTGAATTGGTCGTCCGCTGGAGCTTCCGCCACGAGCATCGATCCAGTAGTTGCCTTAAAAAATAAGAGTATATTAATGCTACGAGAATAATATGCCAAATAATGAAAAGCCTTGTTTTACCAAAGCAGACATTATGTGAACGCACCCCTCTAGACCCCAAAATGAGTAGGTGCTCTAGGTGTAGGTGGCATACCTGTGCTCGCTCAAAGGTTCCCATATACAGAGGTATGCATAGGCAGCATACTTATAGCATTTCGTCCACATTTTGTGATAAACAATGTGTGTCTTCAATAATTGTGGGTGTGAAGAATTTGACCGCTCTCGTTAATATGACAATTAAAACCTACGAGCTCGTACTACTTATAACAACATTGTAAAAGTATGTCCTTCCTTACCATCAGTCAAATTAGTATGAGAAGTCCGTAAATCCCTGCAGGATAGCGCGGGGTTGTCTCGGGTGCCCCAGGGCCGCTTCGCGGACTCTAAAGCAGTACGTGCTTTTAGCACACCTGTCAAGATTTCTTTAGCCCATTCGATCTCTTCATCTGAAATAAAAATCATATTTGTTGCGTGAACGAACACCTCACACAGTTGTGTTCTGTAGGTTAATTTATTGTCTATGCCTAAACTCTTAAAGACACTTTACTGAATCTCCGTGTGCAAGTGTTCAAAGGCAGTTAAGCACTTAACTTCAGCAGGCGGGTACCAAAATGTATATGGAAAGTCAAATTAATTTATATTCCTTACCCTCTTCGAAGTTATCTTCAGTGGCCGATTCCATTGAGTCGTCTATACTTCGTCGACGGCGTGTATACGATGAGAACAATTCTGGTGGCAGCTGAGGCGCGGGCGCCGGTGGCCCTGGCGGCCCAGGTGCACCTGGCGGTCCGGGCAGACCCGGTCTACCTTCGGGTCCTGGTTGACCTTTAGGACCAAGCATTCCTTCCAATCCAGCCAACCCAGCTGGACCTGTGTCTCCCTTATTACCGGCTGGACCTACAGGACCCTAATAAATAAAAAAATTACTTAAGTACGTTACAATAAAAGTATATACTTACCAACTATATTAAATTGTAGGTAGGTATGTAGCGTAGTCTTGCTCGCATGGTCATTTTGAGGAAGCACTTGAACGTGCCGGTTGCAATTATGTTTCGGTTCACAAATATTTTAATTAGTGTCAATTGACTAATACTACACTAAACTTAAATAGTTACATGACTAACCGTATCTCCTTTAGGTCCAGAAGGCCCGGCTGGTCCGGGTGGACCCGTTTTTCCCATTTCGCCCTGGTCTCCTTTTAGTCCCATAGCACCTGTATCACCGATGTGTCCTTTCGGACCTCTGTTGCCTTTGTCTCCTCTGAGCCCAGGGGCGCCAATCGGCCCAGCTTTGCCAGGGGGGCCGGCTGGACCAGCGATTCCTGGTGCTCCTACTTCACCCTAAGCAGTAATAGATTATTATAAGTACGAGTATATTATTGGTCTTATTGTTTTTTCTTTCCGTTTGTTCGTTTTCCAGGAAATATACATTGGGATTGTGACCCTAAGATATTACTGTAATCCCGAAGTCACATTATAAATGAACACTTGCAATATGTTATTGTATTTTGGGAAAATATATACTAGGAATTCCCTATCTAGTTCTTACATTAGGACCAGGCGTTCCTCGCACACCACGTTGCCCCTCGGGCCCAGGTGGACCTGCCGGTCCCACTGGCCCCATTTCTCCGGGTAACCCTTTAGCGCCTGTGTCACCTTTTTCTCCTGGTGAACCTGGACTACCTTGTGCTCCGGCTGGACCCTCTGTACCCTGAGAATAAGGAACGTTAACGACCACGACTACAGTTATACAATCCTATGATTAGACTAATGGAACAATATTAACTTAGTTTAGTTACTTCCTTGTATTTAATAAAATATAATTTTTATAATGATATGAATTTATATAATTTATGTTAGGCAATTTGTTATTTTGATACCTATTTAAGTACTTACAGGATTACCAGGAACGCCAGTTTCACCATGTTTACCTGGAGCACCCACAGGTCCAGGTGGTCCAGATGGGCCTGTGCTTCCTTCGGGACCGTCTGAACCAGGTTCTCCTTTAATTCCTTGTGGCCCTGTTTCACCTCGTTCACCAGGGAAACCAGCTGGACCCGGGTCGCCTTTAGAACCTTCTGGACCCGGAAGACCTTTCGCTCCAGTCTCACCTTGCATTCCTGTTGGACCATCTTCTCCTTTTGGACCAACCGGCCCTCGAGGTCCCTAGGACAATAACATTTACGTGTAAAAACAGAACTCATATTTTAAACGGGTAAGCATGAATGGATGCATTTTTAAATGAGTATTTTGCTTAACCGAACAGTGGTTTGTTTGCTATTAAATTATTAATTTTTAATATTTTACCAATTTTCCTTCAGGACCTTGAGGTCCAGGCGCTCCCGGCGCGCCTGGAGCCCCTACATCACCGTGCTGACCTTCAGGACCCCGAGGTCCAGGCTCCCCTTGGATTCCCTTTGGTCCTCGTAGCCCGGGAGGACCTGATTGACCCACTGCACCCGCCGGCCCTGAAACGATTCCATTTAAAGTCGGTAGCGCGGTATGTACTTCAAGAGTTTATTACCTGCAGTAAGTAATCAACATTAGCCGAGCTGAGTAACTAAATTGGCAAAACTAATGTTTAACAAAATAAAGTAGGTAACTTTTGAGCTTGGACTAAAACTGAACATTTTAAGTTTAAAAATTACCTGTAGGCCCTGTGTCTCCCATATCTCCCTTTAGCCCTGCTTGTCCTTTCTCCCCTTGAAGTCCAGTTGGGCCCGTTGGGCCCGGTAGTCCCCGAACTCCGTCACTGCCAGGAGACCCAGGAGGTCCCAGGTCGCCTTGTGGACCTTTATCTCCAGGTAAACCTACAGAACCGGCTTCTCCTCGAAGACCCTGTACGCCTGGTGCCCCTTGTGGTCCCTTCATGAAAAAAATACTCAAGAGCTTTTTCTTTTTTTCATCCATACAAGTATAGAGTACAGCCCAGAAAACTTACAGTGTTCTAGAATAATCACAACTAATGCATCTCATGATGTGGGAATAATAAACTTTCATTCCATCTTTATTTTTTTCTTTCATAAGAATAAGCTTATTACATTTCCTAATTAAGTGGCATCCTTCAATATACCAAGGAGCTTACCATCATCGGTTTCATTTCACGGTTTTGACGTTTCATTTTTTTTAAATGAAACTTCAAAGCTAAGAAGTTCTAAATAGTAGGCCATAGTTGGCCCCCAGAGCACGATTAACTAATAACAAAGAACTTACTGGTTCCCCGGCAGCTCCTTTGAAACCCTTCTCTCCCGGAGGCCCCGCTTCACCTTTGTCACCGTCTTCTCCTGGAGGACCTACGGGTCCGGGAGCTCCTGCTACGCCTCTGGGCCCAGGGAGTCCATCGCGACCAATTGGACCTAGACACCAAGACATACATTTACTAACTCGGTTTTCTTATCTAGGATTTTTTTTATTTATCGGGATGTAGATAATATTAGTATTTTCATAGAGCGTTTGAATTTAAATCCTATTAAACCTTCCGAAGTTATATTATAGTGCGTAAAAAGCGAAATTTGTGAATAATTACAACGTGCGAGGCCTCTTCCAGCTTAAACAAATTTATTGTACTGGGTATTAATGTAATAACGATCCTTATCGTCCCTTGGGAAATAGCCCACTTATGTTTCGTGGCAATATTTCTATTGATCGATCTTCCGTAGTTTGAGAGAGTTCCATTCCTTTTCCATATTCTCTTATTAGATCTAGGTCGTCACATTATACTGGGAGGGATTTTGAACTGTCTCTGATACGCCAGAACTAATTGCTGATTTTCTCATAGACTTTCTTATTTACTTAATGATACCCAGATGGACAAGTAATGGCATGGTCTACATTTATAGCATTAACTTCCAAATTAATACCTTACTCATTCTATTGTTACATTTATTTACTACCCTCACCCCTTCACCGACTTGTAAATTAATTGATTTTACCCATTGGTCCTGGCTCGCCGATCTCTCCCTTTTGCCCACCAGATCCAGGAGACCCGCGCGGTCCTTCGCGACCTTGAGGTCCTTGCGGTCCTTCTCGACCAGCTTCACCTGGTTCCCCTTTGTCGCCTCTTACACCAGCTGGGCCTATGGGTCCCACATCACCTTTACTTCCCGGTGTACCCTTAAAGTAATAAGCGATTGTGCAGGTAATTGGAATGGATATGAAATATAAAACTTAAATATTACCAAACATAGATTTTAAGCTTACTGCTGGTCCTGGTAACCCAGTCTCCCCAGACAGACCGGGAGGTCCTGGTGAGCCTACTGGTCCAGGTTTTCCTTCTGGCCCCGAAGGTCCGGGAGGCCCTTCTTTACCGGCTTCTCCTGGAGCTCCAACCTCGCCTGGTGTCCCAGGTATACCTGCTGAGCCTGCTGGCCCAGGGGGGCCTGCATCACCGTTAGGACCTTGAGGTCCCGCTAGTCCCGGAGGACCTGAAAAACCAGGCGCTCCGGGATCACCCTGTGAATGTATTAAATAATAAATTCAAGCTAACGTGTTTATTTTTTTGTATTTCGTATATTTAGATGCTCCATATTGTCATACCGTAGGCCCTCGTTCGCCTATCGGTCCAGGAAGTCCGGGTTTTCCATCAGGTCCCGGGGGACCAAGGCCTCCTGGAAATCCTCTAACGCCTTCTAAGCCTTGAGGGCCTCGTTCGCCCATTTGTCCTGGCGACCCTGGTTGGCCAGTGTCTCCTTTGGCACCAGGTGCTCCATCTGACCCTCGCCGGCCTCGTGGTCCCCGATAACCCTACACAAATAAAACAAAATACAAAAAAACTGAGCAGATAAATTGTAAAAGTATGTTTCCATTATCTTGATAATAAACATACTCTTGGACCATTTTCACCACGATCTCCCGGCGCGCCAACCAAACCCTGTAAAGACAAAAAGTCCTTCTATAGCCATAATTTCTTTCTTATCCTTAAATATTCCAATGTAACTGTTTTTATATTTATATTTATCTATAGTAACATTGGATTTTGTAAAAGTTGTGTTTGATTAATTTACCATCACTCCTTTAACGCCTCTTCGTCCTCTCCTGCCGGAAGCTCCTTTGTCTCCCTTTTCTCCCTGAGTCCCCGGATATCCTGATGGACCAAGAGGTCCAGTAGCCCCCTTTTCACCAGATGGGCCCATTGTCCCCGTCTCTCCTCTTGGACCTTCTGCGCCCTATAATATACATTTAAATGATTAGCAGTACTTCGATCGAATATTGCCAAAAGTCGTGAAAAAGAGTAGGTATATCTCACTTTCTGTCCTTCAAGCCCTTCAATACCAGGTGGTCCAGGCTCGCCGATCAAACCTCTTTCTCCTTTTGGTCCCATTTCACCTTTCTCTCCTTCTATACCTATATTTCAACCGTAATTTAGAATCATCAACGGACTAGTTTATTATGAAGTTATTAGTGTACTTGTACCACTGGCGAATAGAAAAATATATTTATTAATTTTCTTATGTGTATTACCTCTTATTCCTTTGTCTCCCTTGTCTCCTGGTAGACCTCGAGGTCCAGCATCGCCTTTTAATCCTCTACTGCCTGGGAATCCCAGCATCCCCTAAGATGAATCAAAATTAAGGCAACAAAATCACCGCGAAATTTTTGAGTATAATATCAAAAACTAACTAACCTGTGGACCTTGAGGTCCTACATCGCCCGGAGAGCCTAGCTGTCCTGGATTTCCTGGAGTTCCAGGGGAACCTTCAGGACCTGGTAATCCTGAAATACCCGGCTTGCCTTGCGGTCCCTGAAATTTTTTTTATTCAAAACAAAATCTGTCAGAAAGGTTCTAGATCTCCAGTTCAAATTTTTACCTGAATTCCTGGAGCACCGATAGGCCCTTGAGGCCCAGAAGATCCTGGATTCCCCATGGTTCCTGGTTGCCCCTGAGATCCGGGTGGCCCTGGTTGGCCAGCTGCGCCTTTAGTTCCCTGAGCGCCTTCTGTACCCGGTATGCCTGGGTAACCAATCAGCCCAGGAAATCCTCTTGGTCCCATGAAACCTCTAGGTCCCTAAAATATTTATACAATATAATAATATTCTGTTGCATAATAATAAGCATTTTAGTATTGCAAGATGCAAAGCTCATTATGTTCTACGAAAATAAAAAATACAAAAAGTAATACTTACTAATTCCCCTGAAGGTCCAGGAGGACCGGTAGCGCCGTCATCACCAGGAGGCCCATCTTGCCCCGGTGGGCCCGGCTCGCCTTGCTGTCCAGGTGACCCCCTTTCGCCCTTGTCCCCAGGCATGCCTGATAGTCCGGGGTAGCCTTGTTCTCCCTTAGAGCCCGGAGCCCCGGTGGATCCTCTCTCGCCATCTCTACCGGCGTGGCCCCGTCGTCCTGGTCGGCCTGGGGGACCTTGCGGGCCACGAAGCCCTGATGAGCCCTAGACATTTACAGATGTATAACTATTAGATTTATTACCTACAAATTACCCATTTATAATATAAATGTGAAAGTGTCGAATGTTCGTCTGAGACTTTCCCGGATAAATTGGTGAACTGACTTGCTCACTAAAGGAAAATGTATTAGAGGAAAGTTTCGTCTAATACTCAGAGAGCAAATCTAGCCACGGTTAAAACCTTATTATGTAGATACAGTTATTTTATAAAACTAATGTCTCGTGCGAGGCGAATAAATATACTTTCGTTGTCCGGAAAAGAAAATGGTAAGCATATGCGTAAGGAAGTCTCAGAGAACCTAGATGCACAGAATCGGTTCAATATTATTTTTTATGTATCTAAAATCGTTGTAACTATGTCACACGGGAACAGCTGCCATTAAATATACCTAAATGCAAAAAAATTGATATAAGAAATCGCTTTTACCGGCTCTCCTTGTTCACCCTGTTCGCCTTTTGGGCCCTCGGGTCCAGTTTCTCCTTCCGGTCCAGATGGACCTGTCAAACCCATAGGTCCTTCTGCTCCACGCATAGCAGCCTAAAATAATAAAATAAATTATAATTATAAAATAATAATTTAAGTACTAATTTGAATATTTTATTTCATTATAATTATAAAATAATGATATAATTGAATTCCAAACTATACAAAAAACTTATGCTGTTACCTGCTAGTGTCCTCACCGCGAAATGGATTTTTTTCAAGAAGCCTATAGTTTTTTGCAAAGGCAATTTGCCAAATTTTTTCTAGTATTTTTTTTACAAGGCAAAATAAACTAAAAGATTTTACTATTATAACATGGATTTACATACATACATATGCTCACGCCTGTATTCCCCGAAGGGGTAGGCAGAGGTGTTGTTATCACAACACCCACTTTTCACCGAATTTAATTAAGTGCCAACGTGACAGATGGTGAGTCTATCGCCGTCTCAGGCACTATACATACGTCTTTGAATTACTTCTCAGAAATATGCAGGTTTCCTCACGATGTTTTCCTTCACCGTAAAGCACGTGGTGTGAAATCACGGTACATAAGTTTTTATATAAACTCATTGGTACAGGCCCCGCTGGTATTCGAACTTGCGTCGCTTGCGCAGCAGGCGACTGCTCTAACCCCGAGGCCACCACGTCTCTTGATGGATTTCTTCACTATAAAACATACTAACCATATGTTGAGTAAGCATTTGTCTTAACGCTTCAGACTGGGCATCAGGTCCTTTCTCATTTCCTGATTGTTGCAGCTGTAATTTATAAGCCATTTATAATTTGCAATTAAAAAACAATTAAAATGGAACCATACTGAGAAATTAAATTAAAATAATTCATTCAGTTTAAGCTCTTGTCAAAGAATTTTCCACCGGTTCAGAAATTAGCCTCCCGAGAAGAACCGGCGAGAAACTCCGCTGACATCATGCTCATTTGATCACATAGTAAATTATTCACAATATTAAAATTGTATCAGCATGCATGTATAAAAAAATTATAATAATATAATTAAGAAACTAAAAACAATACTAAAAATATTTACACAATTGTTAGAAAAGATCAAAGATTTACCGGGACAACAAACACATGTCCGGGAGCTCCTTGAAACCCTTGCTGCCCTTCCATGCCCGGTTTGCCAGGCTCGCCCTTTGGTCCTCTTGGTCCTGGCTCTCCCGGCGGACCTGGATACCCGCGCATACCCATTGTTCCAGAAGTTCCATAATCATAGTAGGTTTCAGATGAATCATACGAGCTGTTACCCTGAAATTATAATTTTAAGTTAAAAAAAACTCGCTCTTTTACGTCCATACTCTGAGAGCTACTTGACACCCTGCTGACAATTATCTATGTATGTATAACATTTAAATAAGCTGCAGGTAAGCGAAAACACATGGACGCTAGAAAACCTGGGGATATGATCCATTTAATTTGTAGTAAAGCGAACAAAATTTAGCATAGCTACAAGTTTATCTATAGGTAATAAAAGCTTAGAATGTGTTAAAAGGGTTAGTGTGTTATCATACTCGGTAAGTATCCGGAGGGTGCGTGAGCCAATCTGTGTCGTCCGTCGTGGTCATGGGGGTGTACGACGACTCGGTTGTGACTAACGGCGTCGTTTCCGACTCGTCGGTGTCCCTTCGCTGCGGCTGAAATATTGTATATTTTTGACCAACGAGAAATATGTCATACACAAAAAAATACATTGTTTGGCAGGAGAGCCTGCTTCGTTCTCTATAACGTATAACCCTTTTACGGAGTTATTAAATTTCGATAGTTATTTTATTTTCTGATGAAAATGTGTGGATGGTATTCTATTAAGAGAAACGGAAAAATGATGGACAATCTCCATCGTTTGTTTAATATATTATCTGTCGTGCTTGGCCCTAGGGGACGGCAGTTAAAGAACAATTCGCATTCAAATACATAATGTGTGTAGTGTATTATTCGATGTGTAGATATTTTTCGTCAAGGTAATCAGCTTGCCTTACAGTTCATGAATAACCTTTGATATGCAGATCTACTCACTGTACTTGCTTTTAGCGTTGTAATTTCCACTTCGGAGTTTTCTGGAAAAGTTTCTTCGTTTGTTTCAGGTACAGGTATGAATTCATTGTCCTCCGTAAAACTGCCGAAGATGCTGTTTTCATCTGTAAAATAAAGATCGTAGTAAATAGGAAGACAAAAAAGAATAAATTAAGAAACATTCTCATATTTTTCTCACCTGCATCCGTTGAGGTAGGATATTGTCGAGGGTGTTCATAGGAATTTGAGATTAAAAAATTTGGTCTAGCTGTACTTCTAACTCCTGGAAGTTCAATCTCTCTGCCTGCTGCTGCCCAAGGGTTATAAGTGAAGTTTCTTTGATCAACTCTTACTCTGTTTACATGCCCTTGTCTGCTTCTTTGATTATCATCAACATCCCATGTGTTAAGGTTGGGCCGTGATGTAGTTACGTACGTTATTGGTGTGATTTCTGGTTCTCTTTCCACAACCATAGGTCTAATATCTGGTTCCCGTTCTGTTACATAGGCGTTGTTGTCTGTAACTCTTGTATTGTAATTATGAAGAGCTCCAACACTTTCATGTGCTCCATAGCCAACACAATTTGGAGCAATAGTATGGCACATATCATATGCAGTGTCTGGTTTGTTGGAAAACTCAAGTATTTCAATGTCTCCCTAAAAAGTATTTTTTGTTTAATGAAATTAAACGTGGATTCTTTGATATGTGTTTATAAATTGATATTCCATCGCAAACAATAGATGAATAATGGCAACCCAGTCACTTTTGCGTAGCTATAACTATGATTACTATCGTACAATTGTTTCCATGTATGAATTAACAACGTCGAATTTTGTATTTTGTAGAAACTGATTTGAAATGAACTCCGATACCTGTTCCAAAGCACCTAAGTCTGACATTTATTACTTTAATACTTAAACGTTTGTGTCTTTCTTGCTAAATAAAGCATAGTTTAACTTACTTCATAGTATTGGTCCGGCGTAACTTGCGTTCCTACAACCAAAGCTCCTGCCAAGTTGAATGTACTGCCTGGCTTTCGATTCAATAACAACGACTCTCTTATATCACAGTCCACTAGTAAAGTTGCTGAGTTGCCCTTGATGCTCAATGCTAATCGATGCCACCTTAAATTACAAATAAACTCTGGAGAACAGATTATAGTAATCGGACGCGAATGAATTCCAACGCGCCAATTTTTTTTTGTTATTTTCTCGTTTCGTGCAATAAATTACACCTCTAAGAAAGGAAAGGCATAAGGGAATCGCCCGTTGGGAATTGGGAGTTGCCCGACTGGGGACTGTACCTCTAACTTACTGAAGATTGCAGTCTACTAACTATATCTTAGGGTAGTAGTGTGTTCCTGAAGGGCGTAAGGTCACCAGAGTGGAGGAGGTACCTACTAATTGTAGTGGGACTTATTCTGTTGTCATACTGATCAATTCTTTATAAGTTGGGCAATTCGTGGTCGACATTCTGGTGCTAGTCATGTTCATAGGCAATAGGCTGCATACGCATCAGGCCTAGGTACAACAGGTTTGTATGGCACCTTTATAATATAAAAAATATGATACCCAAAGTATTTTTTTGTTGGGATCATGCATGATTTAAATTTACAAAATTATATTAAGGTACCTTCCATCAGCAATGTTAGCACGGAATGTCAGCATTTCATGGTCTTCAGGGTCCCCTCTAGTGTCCTCATAGTACAGCTCTATCAAATCTCCCACTATCAGTTGTAGCTGCTCGTCACCGGCATCCGAATATAACACGAACACTGGACTTTGTTCGGTACCAACTGAGATGAAGCAAATTAATTACGCTACATAAATTCTTCAGTAAAAAAAAACAGATTTTGTTACTAAGTCATTACCCAGGTTGTGGTCGAGTTGTATTTCCTAATAAATTATTTTAGTTGTAGTTATGTTAAGGGTTCTACAGGCGGAATCTTACACCAAATTATAACAAAATAATGAAACCTGAGCAGATATGTATGTTCAATTAACTTTACTTTATGTGAATAACCCAGAGTCAAGGAAAAGGTGCAGATAATTAGGACCGAAGTTACCATTTCATAAGAACCTTTGTATCGCTTAACATAATTTATTTTACACATAGATGTACCCTGCATTTATGCCCGCGTAGACTTAAGTGTGGCCCGCAGAAACCTATTCAAAAAAAGGTGTCGGAGATTAGTCTGTACAAACAGACAGAAAGAGGTACAGACAGAGAAAAAATTTAAAAATTGGTTTTTCCAAGTCTGTACCGTGTATACTTTCATATACATTTTGTAAAAAGCTTGTTATTCTGGAATTACAAACAGACACTCAAATTTTATTTATCTGGATAGATGTATAGATATAGATAATAATCTTCAATATTATCAACTTAATATTTATAATTTTGTGTTTCTACGAAGTATGCACGACACGGTTCTGAATTTCTACGACTGTCACCGTTCCTAAGTATTATGTACGAAGAGTTCCAAATATTCATTATTATCTAATATATAAAATTCTCGTGTCACAGTTTTCGTTGCCATACTCCTCCGAAACGGCTTGACCGATTTTGATGAAATTTTTTGTGCTTATCCGGTATCTATGAGAATCGGCCAACATCTATTTTTCATCCCCCTAAATGTTAGGGGTAGTTCACCCCAAAAAAAATATGGCAATATAACGTTTGCCGGGCACAGCTAGTTATTGTTATAAATTAAGAAACCACACTTACATTACTCAGGACCCGAATATAATTAAATGTCTCAATCTATGTTACCTGCAAGTCTGACCACAGCCAATACAGAGAAGTCTTCGGGAAAGGTGTTGTAGAACATGCCGGCGGGGAAGCGGTGTATGGTGGCATTCTCGTTGAGTGTGAAGGCTCTGTACTCATCCTCTGCTACCACCAGCGGAGACTGGCATCGGCCAGGGCTCCGAGTCACTCCGTCAGGGAGCTCCCCCGCTCGAAGCACGGAGAGGACGTCAAAGAATTCTATATCATCTGTAGATGTAATAAAAATATTTTCACGTCATCCCAGATGGCCCACGAAGGGGTAAGTAGAGATATTGTAATAAGAAAGCCCACTTTTTACTGATTACTTAGTATCAACGTGAGTATGTACTCACCACAAGATTTAACAGTGAAAGAGAACATCGTGAGGAAATCTGCATGTCTGAGAAGTCATTCTAAAGATGTCTTTAGAATGACTTCTCAGACATGCAGTTTGAAATTCCAGTGAAATTCCTGCACCAGTCTTTTAGAAAATCTCATTGGTTGGTTCAGTCCGCTCGGATTCGAACTTGCGTCGCTTGCGAAGCGGGCTACTATTTTAACCCCAAGGAAAGCACAGATGTCAATTAAAATGATTATGCCCGCTTATATTTCCGAAGATTCTTTAACAAATTCTAACGGGTTCGATGTCAGGGGACTTCGAGGGGTCTTCGTTTGAATTCATTTTATCGTTGCGGTGGATGACTTTAATTTTATAAAATTGTAGTCCTTCAGGGATTTACATGAATTCCCACCCGATAAGTAGTGTGTGTACCTTTATAATAATTATTTTAAAACAAGAAATTCCGTTAAAACCGTAGATCCTATAATGCCCTACCTTCTTTCTCTTTTAAAAAAGAATATGTATTCAAAAGACAAGTCAATATAGACCGAAGAGGGTTCACGATTCATCGAGGCCCAAGATCCCAAAATAGGTAATCATTATTCATTTGCAAACATCTCGGTTTCACAGTGATTTTTTTATTGAAAAATATGCGCAGACATGCGTATCGAGATCGAAAGTAGATTATTTAAATAAAATAAACAATATTTACTCACCGTCGCCGTTTCCCCCGAGAACGTAAAGTAGAAGGAGGAGTCCTTTTGCATATAGAGCCATTTCGATAGTTTATTAATTAGTGATACATTAATGTTTAGTCCCATTCCGGAGAGGACTAGAGGCTTCGTTGGTAGTAGCCTCCGGGCCTCGGTGACGTGAGTTGGCACCGGCTCATCACACCCTGAGCCACCGGCGGCGGAGACCACACTGCCTCCAAGCCAGCCGCTCCGACACATCACTCGACATTATTACATTGGTGTCAATGCAATGAAGATCAATGAGGCGCCAGGGCCTCACAACTGTGATCGTACATTATTAATTCCTAGTTGGCCAACAAACTATTCCGTTATTTAAATTGTAGCGTGTGCCCAATTCAATATTTGAAGGTTCATGGAAGTAGATACGTTATTTACCAAATTGGCCCTCTGACCCATCTCGTCTGCTGGGATATGTCATAAAAATCTGGTTTATGTAGATAGAGGTTTCTGCTAAAGGTATAATTTATGTAAAGATAAAAGTAGAATATATTTATTAGTTTGGTAGTAATACAAAGATGGCTGCAATTACACGTTCACATATTGCTAAGCTTTACGACGGACTACATGCGGACGAGCAGGCACCACACGTTTTGCGAATGACATAATATCCCCAGCAGTAAACATGCCTTACCTCGGGCAGGTAATATCTTTAGACCTTAACGTGTGACGTGACCACTGTACAGTACACCATGTATGTATGTGTTTTATCATTGACGATATCGATATATCTATATCATAAAAAAAAATATATGCTCACGCCATCCCAGAAGGGTCCCCGAAGGGGTAAGCAGAGGTGTTGTAACAACACCCACATTTCACCGAATAAGTGCCAACGTGACAGAGGGTGAGTCCATCGCCGTCTCAGGCAGTATACATACGTCTTTGAATTACTTCTCAGACATATGCAGGTTTCCTCACGATGTTTTTCTTCACCGTAAAGCACGTGGTGTGAAATAACTGCACATAAGTTGTTTAGAAAAACTCATCGGTACAGGCCCGCTGGGATTCGAACTTGCGTCGCTTGCGTAGCAGGCGATTGCTCTAACCCCAAAGCCACCACGGCTTTTTTTAGATAAATATATATTGTATTTTCCTCATTTCGTATGGGAACGTTAAAACGCCTCTAGCGGCGAATTTTTTCCGGAAGTTTTACGTTCTCCTATAAAATGAGGAAAAAGCGCAATCGATGTCGTCAACGTTAAAACGTATAATTGGTTACAGTTTACTACAGCGTTAAAATGTATACCGGTCTAGAATATCAAAATATGGCATGTAGACAAACATAACTTACCTACAAGTTACTTTCTTGAAAGCTACCTTGTATACAAAATGTTCCAAACATCTGCCACTGAAATTGATCGAGTCCAATTCCACAAATTCGTTGGTAGTCATCAAGTGTGGGCTCTCGTTCTCATTTTACTGACTTCTCCTAATGGACTGTAGTTCAACTAGCTTGTTTCGGACGCACATAGATACAATATCAAACATAAAGTTTGCGGGAGGGAATTAAAGCAAACTTTGTGAGATGCAAAGGAACTCCAACTATGTTAGCTAGAGCTCTCCAGTTAGTGATTATCTCATAAATATGGTAGTCGAGTAGTTCTAAGTTTATATTATGTCCTGAAAAGTTATATTAAAAACTTGGTACATACCTTTTTAATTTATTGTTCTATTATTATTAAAATATACCTACATACTCGTAATGTATGATGAACTGTATTATATACATATTAACTGTATGCCATACGAATTACTTGAAGGTGCTTTTGTATAAAAAGAAAGATTTTTAAATGTAATTGAAGCACCTTAGGATTTTTTTGATAATATTTACCAATTCTCATTTAATTCACTTTCCTTGAAAGCCCAGGTATATACTTAAGGCAGATGAGTATGTAAATATAACGACCTAAAAGGTAAATATCTTTTCAGGTTGACGAGTGTCGATTAAGCATGGATTTGTCGTATTTACTTTCAGTCCTAATTTACTCGTGTTTCTTATTGAGGAAGAGAAAATCATACAGCTAAAGGCACATATTATGCTATATAGGTGAATATAGTATACTTATCTACTGAAAATTCAAGCATGGAAAAAGTAAGGTAAGCTGGTTTATATTAACTATGGTAAAGTAATTCAATAATAAACAAGTGATTTGATAACTGGGGGCCAACTATGTTCGATTAAGCAGCGCGTATTAAGGACTTCTTAGCTTTGAAGTTTAACTTTATGGTACCAAAATGAAACGTCAAAGCCGCCTATGACGATAGACCCCCTGTTATCGTAGAAATGTTAGCCCTATTCGCTCTGGATTAGTAAGTACCTAGGTATTCACTTCCTACTCCAGTATACGGCTCGTCAGTTTTTATTGGGTATTCACTCAATATATGCAAAATGAACCGGTATATCTCAATATTATACGTAGTTAGTTCATTAGAAGTTCCTATAGGTATCTATGCAGCTGTGACCTAAATGCGCGCTAAGATACCAGTCACACACAATGATTTATTACATCGCGACGAGCACGGTTCCGTTTAGCTTTCAGTTTCTCAGAAAGCCATCACTGTGGAACATATTAGGTTCACGAATCATACCTAGACATCGATACTAATATTATATATAGGAAAGCAGTCTCTTTCAGTGGACATAGGGACGGGATAAATGCCAATGCAGCACTCACTAAAATTGGCAGTTAGAAGAAAATATTATTAAACCTAATTATTGTGTGTCTAATATATATAATCATAACATTATTTACAATTTCTATTTAAAGTTCGTGTACCCACACAAGTTTGTGTTCCTATTATGACTTCACAGCTTTTCCGGTCTTCGCTTCAGAATGGGTGTAACAACACCAAAAAAAACACCTTTGTTCTATCTAGGTAACTAATTATATACTACACCCAGTTTAATCTCAAGCGTATTAACATCATTATTGAGAAACACTCGCGGCCGAAACAAGTAGTTTCGGCCGTAGGCAACTTAAGAAAGTTATAATAATTCCGAAATTATTACATGTAATAAGTGAGATAATTGGTTTTATCAATAATCAGCACCGATACTGTATGAAGTCTCACTAAGGATCAGTCCACATAAAACTTGTTCATAAAACTTCGGTGCTTATAGAACGATACAACTTTTGCTAGTCGAACTGATTTGAGCAACTTGAGGAGTTCGCCCTTAAATACTTTTTAGTGGTCCGTACTCAAAAGGTAAAAAGGCAACCGATTACTAGGACTCCGCTGTCCGTCTGTCGCAGTAGGCCTAGACAAAGTAACATTCTATCACGTTTGCGCTAATAGAAAAAAAATTATGGACATGACATAAATCAGGAACGTGACATATGTCACTATCGTACATTTTGTATCGTTTCTACCAGCGAAGCTTGAGGATACTATACTATATGTGTTACTATATCTATAGGTCCAGACTGTATCTCATGAACCGTGTTAGTTTGACAGTAGACATTTTAACTTATGATGTGCCTATTTCTGCTGCCGCTGTAACAGTACTTAAGCGGACTGCTATGCAACAAATGGGTTTTTGTTTTCCTTTTCTTTTGCCATTTTTTATTGATGTACGGAACATTATGTGCGCGAGTTCGACTCGCACTTGACCGGTTTTTTAATCCTGCTGCTGTAAATGTATATGGAAAAACGTTTATTGTGTGCCTCCAGATATAAATAAATTAAAATTGTATCGTATATTGTAATATTGTACCGTGTACATACTACCTACCTATCCTCCATACAAAATCTTATAATTTTCTGAGCCTTCGAATCAAAGTAGCAAAGCTCACCAGAAGGGCATAGAGAACTAAATTAAAAACTCAATTATTTAGAGAATGGTACCTTTATTGGATTACATGTAAACATATTTCTTGAATCGGTGGCACAAGTTTTGTGAATGGGCAAAGTTAAATCCTAATTCTCGGGAGGAACGGAGAGAGTTAAATGAAATGTTTTGATTGAATTACTTTGGTTACAAAAGTGATTTCACTCACCCTCGACAGATGTCGATCGACCTTGACTTACTAACTCGAGTTTAGGCTCAATAAATATGTATGGCCTTCTATCCTTTGATACCTAATGTTTGAGTAGATTTAGTAGTGTTTGAGATATATGTTAAAGTCGACAACAGAATAATTTGAGTAACTTCAATCTGAGTAAGTACATTTATATGCGTGGATGTAAATGTGAAATGTGAATTTGTTATTTAATCGTTACACTTTCGCAACATTTTCTGAAAGGTTAGGCTCTACCAATAGAGACGTAGCTAATAAACATAGTTGGCCTGAAGATAAACTTTTCTCTACATGGGAAAAACAAGGCGCACAGGCCGCCCTGAGAATGTGGGTTTTATCATACTAAAACCCCCCCGGTGGCTATCCTCCGTTCTTAGGGGGGACCCCGGGAACAATGATAGATCACACCTGTCCCCCCCCGCATTTTACGGGTGCCCATTTCCGGGGGGGCTGTGTCGTGACCCCTGGAGACTTCGCTGTGCAAGGCAGCGCGAGCCGCTACTACCTTCCCGGGCTCGCAGCTCGGCGGTCCGCTTAGCTTAGCTCACCTCGAACGCCGTCAGTAGGGCCTCCACCCCCCTTTTAGACACATACACTTTGTAACATATACTTACTCTAAGGTTGTATTAATTGGGTGCGCACTTCTGAGGTGAAGTATAGAACTCCAGTCAGACAATTCGACTGGTTTTTTCTCTAGGGATAGTATTTATTTTAATATATCTAGCATCTGAATATAAACAGTGAAACACTTTTTAGTTCAGTTTATTTATTGAATACGATTTGATTGTTTAGTTGCCTTTGTACATTATCATTGTTCATCATATTTTTGATATCGGCCTCACTTTATTCGGATGCGTATCTTGGAAAAGTTCCTCATTTATAAGAGTTTCGTATAGTTTCGAAACTATCGGGTACTTCTTGATGTCCAACTGATGCCTAGAAAAGAAAATGTTATCCAATTTAAAGGAAAGTTAATATGGGTTTTCTTTTGTTGAAATATAGTTATAGAAACTTATATTTATATTTACATCATATTTAAGCACTGCTAAATATTAATTCGCGTTATTTACTCTCTCTTTATTCCGAAAGGGATTCCACGTCATGGATGTATGTACTTTTATCCTACTCTCGTTTTAAGGTACTTAACTTAAGAATTTGAGTTCATATTAAGTCGTGGGTGTAACCGCCTTTCCACTCTGAACTACGATTTCCCATTTTCAAATATGTATTTCTATTCTCACGCGTGTATCCCATTGATTAGGCTAAATACTACCTTCTAATAAAAGCTTTAAAAAAATGGGGTGAACAACTGTAAAACACAACCACGGTGCGCTATGGGAATCAATTAAAAATATTATTATTTTCTTCTTTGAAGCGCACCAACCATGAAACTTAGAGAAGTGTCAAGTGGTGCGTTTCAAGGACTGATTTGTTTCATTCGTTGCGGTTCAAAATGCTCCAAAAAATACTCACCTCGTAACAGCATTATACAGCTGAGGCACCAGACATATATCAGCCAAAGTGATCTGGTCACCGATGCAGTACCGACCGGCTGACTTCTTCAATAAGTCTTCAAGCGTTTGCAAACCTCTGTCAGTCCAGTACTTAGTGAAGTTTATGTATTGCTCTTCCTTGTCGAAATGGGACTTCAATCCGACGTTTTGTAAAGGCTGGATTCCGGAAACTACTGTCTGCGTGAAAGAAACACATATATTTAGTGCTATGACGTAATTAACCAAATACCATTCATGTCACTGACTTTATTCCATACATTGTTGGGGTCGGCACCCGATTCAACCCGATGCTTGATGAATTTTTTTACACAAAGCTACTGCCATCTGAGCTGCACAACTTGTTTTACGAGTATATATTGTCAGAGTTTCTACTGATCTGTAGCGGTTGCTAAATGTTTTAAAAAGCAAAGGGAATCATCAGCCTTACGTGAGCTGAGAGGCATGGGATTAAACGCGGATCATTTTCCATTTTACTTATTAATTTACAGTGTTGTCCCTAATTGGTTATCGTTTTGAAGAATCTTTTGCACGTGTAACTTAACCATTGATAAGGCACAATGACAATTCAGCGAAACAGATAACATCGTGATTTAAATAATTATAACTTAAAGCTACAAAATGAAAGGTACAAACACTTATTGAGGCAGGCTTTTGATAAATACACTGTTCAAAGAATTATCTGACGAAGAGTCGTTACCGACTGCTTTAATCAGCCCCTAATTTGAGATTGTATAATGCAGATAAATCTTATTGGACTTAATAATTATTTCCGTCTTTCCACAATTAAAACTGGGCTTAGGTATTAGGGAGTATTATATCATCGCTTAATTTATTGTTGATGCTAATTACCAGTGGGTAAATTTTAGAGTTTTAATTACGAACGGACCGAACGGTGAAATAAATGGATTAAACTTCGGGAATACGACTCCTGCTCGTGACAGATATCCAGTAAATTTATAGTCTTTTCTTTTTCAATGAAGAAGTCTTTGATATTTTTACCGATTTTTTTTGCGCAATCTACCTACTTTGTAGTAAATAAGTACTTAACAGTTTTAGTAGCGTTAAAATACACGTAAAACGGGAATTTCAGAACTTGTTTAGTGATTTCGAGTAGGTATGAAAGCATGAACAATAATGAGTGTGTATCACATTTAAACGGCCCAAATGGAACGGGCCGTGGGTCATTCGAGCCTCGACGAAAACCGTCTACCCTCCCTACGGCCCGGGGAAGCCCGTTAAAATAATATAAGTACAGTCACATACATGATACCCGGTGGTGGAATATTTTGATTTATTTATCGTGTAAAGTACAATGAAGGCCTATTGACTTTTATATTACCCACGTTTAATGGCACGTGATATAATGGATTATTATATTTAGATATGTAATTTGTGGACCCCATGTATAGCGGTAACATTATAATTTTTTTGCTACTGACCTCACAAATCTCCCTCATCCGAGCCCTGAGCAGCGGTGTGTTCGGAGAGAGAGCTGGTTCTGGACGAGTGTCTTCTAAATATTGTATGATGGCCATCGACTCCATCAGCGTTTCACCATCTGTACGTAGGTACAAAGTTTGAGTTGCGCAGGGATGAGGACGATGTTTGAAAAACAGTTTTTTATGAATGTCGAAGACCTAAGAAATGATGAATGGATGATGTGAAAAATGATATACAGATATGACGGCTGATAGAGAGAATTGGAAGGGAAACCCCATTGGGCCCACTCCAAGTGGTATGAAATAGGGGTAGTTTGATAATGATGATAATTATGTAGGTACTAAACAATCGTTCCACAGTTACATAACTCATGAAATGGCTGAATTTGCGCGGGTTTTAACAACAAACTCCAATAATACTTCAGATCTTGAAAGGTACCTTACTTTTCCTAAGCTTATAGAAATCATTATTAATATGTGACATAAAATGTGAGAAACATCAGCAATACTTCACTTTAGTTCGCGTCGAATGTACCGTTAAAGCTAATAGGCAAGACAGGTATTTTTTTTAATCGATAAGCGTTTGTGATTTAATCGATAATCGGTTGTGATGTGAAAGTCTAGTATCGATATAAAAATGTGAAATATTCGAAAACGCAAACATAAGAAAAGACATTTACGCTCAGGGTTGTATTCGTTCTTTGATTCATACAAATATTGCGAGTGACGCTAGCGAGTATAGATTGCGAAAACGGTGGCAAACTCGTGATAGGGGTACTGTGTGTGTGATTGGAGCGTCGCATTGCTCTTTATATAAGGCTATATAATAGTTAGTCGAACTTGCTACACTGGCTGGAATTATTAAGTTTTCAATCAACTTAAATTTATGAAAGACTCATTATAATGCCTTTCAACTTGGCATTTGATAAAATTTTCCTTGGGTGGCACAAAAGGCCATGCTACGGAAATATGGCCTTTATGGCAATATATATACAGTCATCCTTCAGCCGTGTGGCGGAACCTTTGATCAATGTACCGAAAGCCCGCTCCCTATCGCTGCCGATAATATGTGGGTAAATAAACCTCTGTCCCAGAAACGTGGGCAAGTATTTTGCGGCAATCTAAATAATTCCATCGTCAGACCTTTCATCAAGCTTTCAAAAATTGCGACGTTAGCTTGCACTTTGATCGCGACTCCGTCCAAGTAGGAAAAGATACTCGTGCCTAAGTTTTATTAGCATAAGTTTATCATATTAAATATTATATATAAGGCAGTAAATAGTGTATTTACAATTAATTTTCTTTCCTTTTAATTTCGGCGAAACCGCTTGGTCATGAAAAATATTTTGCTTTCATTATTGATCATCAGGGTTAAAAAAATAATTAGTCAAAGAACTTCACACAAGAGGCAGACCTATTAGTTGTTGAAAACTCGGATAAAAGATAATATTTCTTATTTTCGTTAAATGTCTATAATAATATAATTAATTATCTCTTGCCGGATTTTGGTTACAGCGGCTAATCTCAACGACGATAAGCCATCTGCATAGGCGATATTATAGTGCACAAGTGTGTGCGTAAACACAGACGCACTCTCATAGTCCGATGGGACAGCAATCTGACTCTACCATAGAGAGGACCAACGGCGTCACGTGTTTTCTGAGGCACGGAGGTGTGTTAACACCACCAACCTTCAAACTCCGGGCATTAATTGTGAATTTCTTGACAGAAAAATCCAATATACATTTTTGACTCGACCCTGGAATCGAATCTGGGACCTAATGATCGGCAGGCGAACTTTTTAACCACTAGACCGACGAGGCAGTTAAACAAGCAACTATTGTTGTATTGAAGTATGTAGTTGTATTGAAATATGGAATGACTCACTAAGAGTTCACAGTAAGTTGTCAATAGGTAAGTACCTATTTTATATTATTTCTACCCTACTATTTTCAATACAATAAAATTAATTGCAATGATGCGTGAAATTTTTGAATTAAATATCAACAGAACAAAAGGCTGGAATAAAATAATTTATGTTATTGCAATGTGTCATAGTTAGTGGGACAGTAGCGGCGCTATAAATTAGCACTTACTTAAAACAAATTGCCTCTGGAGAAAGATTCAGAACAAGTGTATAACAACGTGTCATTGCACCTAATCAAGATACAATGACCTAAATAGTTCCCAATTCAGCTTCAGTTTTTCTACGTACGTTATTAGATGGCGACACATCCATTATTCCCAGTGTTATTGACCGGTACACTTGATCAACGTCAATGATGCTTCAGTTTACTATACTTGCTGAGTTTGGTGTTCTATTTTTAAAGTTATATATATATATAAACGTCAAGTGTGCTTGGTGTCTCAATAAGCTTTCCATTTTAGAACTAGTTAAAAAACAATTTAATATCTATGATACCCTAGTACATCTTGGAAGAAATCTCCGAGAAAGCGATACATAATTTGAAAAAAGATAGAGACGAGAAGTTTTGAAGGTACTGTATTTATTAGTGAAATGGTCTGGTTATATAATAGGGTCGAAACTTTTGTCACAGAGCATCGGTTGGTAGTGTGGTGGTACATATTAATTTCCAATCATATAATAATCTCTTAACATTATGAAAGAAGTCCTAATAACTGCTTTGTGAGTATAAAGATATCGAATGAGTTCACTTCAGTAGTCCACTTCATTACTATAAAAATACATAGTAACATTACCTACTATTAAAAACATAGAGTTAATGACACTCATTGACATGAGAACTCAATGAGTTGTGACAAATAAATTAAACATTGAGAATAATTTCATATTTTAATAATATAGTAAAAAAAAGCATAATCATAACTAAACATTATGTGGTCCTTCGAGCCGGATCGAAAAATATTAAGGAATTTTTATATATTTTTAATTTGGTATGTACAACCTACCGATAGGTACCATGTGCCGAATATGTTCGCCTAGTAATTGTAAGTCCTGTATTTTGCGAATATTTAGACAATATAATACGCAGAATTAAGTAATTGTATGGTCCTAGCTCGCACGGGTTCAGAGAACGAGCTTAATTAGGTACGCTAAAAATTCTAACGACATGTATACCTACGTGTACGCCGTGAGGCTCGTGACAACATGAATATAAAAATGTATATATGTGGTAGAACGTGTTAATGACATGGTAATGGCGCGGTGTGAGTGCACTCGATCGCGCCGCCGAGGGGCTATTGTGGCAAGCGATAGGCCGCGATGGGCCATCGGCGCAATCAGGGCTGGCGGATCACTGCTATTTAAATATTACGCTGCTATGAAGATTAAAACATTTGCAGTTCCTTCATATATTTTTAAAAATTCACATTTCGACGGCGAATGTGTTGCCATATTAACTTTCCATCGAAGCCGATAAATGAAATTTAAGAGTCTGTTTATAATTGCACCATACATTTTTTTCTGTTTGCCTGTCTGCCTGTTCGTACTGGTTTCTGAAATGGCAGACACGATTTTAACGGAACATCAAAAAATCACTAAGTAATATGTTTTTATTGTTAACCATACGTGGGTCGAACCGCGAGGCACATCAAATTTTATTTTTTCTTCACGATGTTTTATTTCACACTTAGATGCGATAAAGTAAGCTCATCCTTTGCTGGCGATTACTCAACCCTATGTATTTTGAATATTATTCAGTAGATATTAAATAACACACTGAATACGAGGGTTGAACAAAACCAATGTAACAACTGTAACTTATACATGTTATGTTATGTATGTATATATATGCCCTCCGGCCGCGAAACTTAAAAGCTATGTTAAGTAATTGGGGCTCTTATGCTCAGTTTCAAGTGTTTCGTAAACGAAATGGATACTTTAATTACTTTAGGTAACACCGTTTAGTTTCAACGTCATTCATAGTGTATTTGTATATGTTTATATTGCTATGCTAGGGACAGAAGATTGACTCACTAGAACGCTAGATCGAATCAAGACCGAGCCGAGCGTCGTCTTTAGCACGGTCAACTTAATATTAAGCTTTATTTGATACTGAAATAATGAGAGAAATTAGGTTCAAACACTTATGTTTATTACAAGTTTTAATATTTCACGTTATTTGAATGGAATCTCGAGTGTTACATCGAATAAAAGCCTTTTGTCCGCAATATACCACATCGTCCAGGAGGGCAACTATAATCGTTTAAGAACTTCTTACTTTTGACGTTAAATTTCACGGAACCAAAATGAAACGTCAAAGCTCGAAAGTTTTTAATACGCTCTGCTTAAACCGATGATGGTAGGCCCCCAGAAATAGGGCGTTTTACAAAGTTAAATAATAAAAAAAACACTATAGAATCCACATTAGTCTTACGGATCCTACATATTATGATAAGATAGCGTATGTTTCAACTCAAGGATGTCAGAAACATTTTGTTTTCGTATGTGGTAGTTGGTAACCAACAGCAGAGATGACTGACGATCTTAACTTATCGAGCGTTTGTGAATATGTGAGAATAGGAGGTACCCCAAGTGTACATTTTAATATTTATTTATTTATTTACTAGCTATGTCCTTAAAACTAATAGGTTACATTTTTATTCAGTCTTCTCGCCGTACTCCAAGCATACTGACTTATTATCCTTCCATTCATTCGCAAAAAAATCACATTCAGGATATGCCAGAAGAGCTTTGTTTTCATCATTTTGTATGGGAACCTAAAATTTCCTACACTCGCCTCTAGGACTGTTCGTTCCTATACAAAATGAGGAAAATACTTATATTTTTATGATCTAATATATGCGTATATTTTTATTGCTGGACATAATATGCTTGATGGATGATAGCCCTAGCTCACGCACATAGGATGACATCAGCAATTATTGGACTGAATATGCACAGCTCTTAACTAAGATTGAAATTGGGACTAATGGCATGTAGCGATTGTCATTCTAAGTTATATAGGCGCGGTATTGCGACATACTAAACAGGGTGTCCTGAATTACACCTTTTAGGCCGTAAGGTACACTGAATATATAAGATAAATAGGACAAACTGAACATGCTGAATATGAAATTTTTTTTTGATCGGTCTACATATAATTATGACGTTTAAGCCAATTAGACAGTGGGATCTCTGATGATTTGCTACACATTATTGTGTCATGCTCACCCTAACCAATCCTTAGTATAATTAGGCCTCTATTATTTTCAAAGAATGTTATTATACTTATAACCTATGTAATCCCTTTTTTCGGGTTTCAAGGTGTTAGGACATCCTGCATTTAACTCTGACATCTTAGCTGGTATGATGGTTAAACTACAATACGTGCGACGTCTAACCGCGCAGGGTCTATTCCCAGTGGGAATAGAGAGTGACATTTGATAATTTTATAACGTGTATATGTGTGAAAACAAATTTTAATACGTATGTAGTGCCTGAGACGGCAATGGACATATTTATGTGACGTTGGGACTTTATTATCTGTGACGAAAAGAGGGGTGTAACACCACTGCTTACTCCAACCATGGAAGACCTTTCTTAAAAGGCGTTTAAATATACAAAAATAGGTCAATTTGTGTGGAATTGATGTTAAGATATCATATTACCATGGCAAACAAACTCACTTTGAATTCAATTGAGTCTTTAGAAAGAGCTATTACGCCCCAGTCAAATGTAATTCTATCAGCTCTAAAAAGTAATGTTCTTCCTCATAATAATAAAAATGGATTCCGATTTTCTTTTGTGCCTATCAATCTGAAGATTATCGTGATGGCCCACTTTGTGAATGTTTCAAGAATTGTATAGCAAAGTTTACAACAATCGTACATACATACATATACTCACGCCTGTAATCCCCGAAGGGGTAGGCAGAGGTGTTGTAATCACAACACCCACTTTTCACCTTATATTATTATGTGCCAACGTGACAGATGGTGAATCTATCACCGTCTCAGGCACTATACGTCTTTGAATTACTTCTCAGAAATATGCAGGTTTTCTCACGATTTTTTTCTTCACCGTAAAGCACGTGGCGTGTAATCACTGTACATAAGTTTTTTTAGAAAAACTCATTGGTACAGGCCCCGCTGGGTTTTGAACTTGCCTCACTTGCGTAGCAGGCGACTAATCAAACCCCACTTCAGAGGGGTTTGATTAGTCTAGATAACCTGCCTACCTGCCCCACTGATTGCTTATGATTAGCAATCAGTGGGGCAGGTAGGCAGGTTAATTACATACCAATGTGACGCGTAGATACATACGTTTTGGTATAGACACACATACGACACGCGTATATTCAGTCATCACAAATGGTAAGCACTGCTTATCTGCCTATATGGAATGCACGCCCCTGCTTTTGTGAGTGAACCTTTCTAAAACAAAAGATAATTCAATACCAAAAACTGCAATTGCTTGAGAAAAGGATATGAATTTCACCTTTTTTTATGTCCCCATAATTGTGCCGGTGTGAGACGATATCTTTCAGGATTTTGGCTGTTTAATGAATCCATAGAAATGAGTTACCAACTACGATAAACCGCACAGTTGAGTAGCGTGCTCCATTTTTCCTATGTAGATTACGGTAGCTGTCATTGACAGAAAAAACCCAAACTTCTCTCATCCATTCAAATTCAAGCATTCAGTGAACACGACATTGCATGTTATAAAACATACATAGGTAGATTCAAAGCTGGATATTTGTTCCCATTTCCCTTCTGGTAATCGAACGGATATTGGTGTATTAGGAGCTTTTATCAAAGTGCGAACACACTCGTCGTCATAACATAATAAACTCATATCATCGGGTGCGCGCTCCTAACGTCATCAAAATATGCTTCTCAGTTCTCACAAATTCCAAATTTAATCATATTCTTAACACAAGTGTTTTCAGGAAAGTATTATTTTTTCTTCGGCCTAAGGGAAATTACCTTTTGGCCCTTTTGGGATGTTGTGGGTGTAATCAACGAACGCGCGGTCACGGTAATTGTGTACATACATACAGAGATACGTGTTATGAAATTTTATCGCGATATCTTAATCCTGTTTGATGCTCTTAATAAAATGTCACTGATATCAGAATAAATGAAATTATTTACAGAAGAAGAACAAAAGCAAAGAGTTACTTATATTATTGTTTGACCGTACAAACATCTGACCCGTCCGAAAATACTATCACTATTTGTGACCCACATACAGGCGCGTAGATATATATATCTTTCCTATTTTTCTCTCTTATACAAGTTATATGTAGTATAGTACCATGTGGTATGCTTATTGACTTATTTTTCTACTCACTCAAGGTACTTATTGCAATACATGACTTCACTTTCAATGTTTCAGTATCAGCTGACTTCGCACTGTAAAGGCGTTGCGTACAACCGTCCGTAGTTAGTAGGCTACCTTTACAGGGACACTCACCAATAATAAGCGCAGGTACCTTCTGAGCCGGGTTGATGGCTCGGAACTGATTGCTGAGCTGCTGTCGTTCCCGCACGATGTCCACATGTCTCTCCTCGAAGGGAATCCGCTTGACGTGTAATGCGGCGCGGACCCGCCACGAGCATGACGAAAGCCAAAACGAATGCAGGATTGCGCGATCGGCCTTTCACATAATTATTTACGTATGGTTACTTTCCTGTACTATCCATGTTTTAATTGTTAAATTGTATTTTAATTCCTCGAAGGTTGCATCAATTTCGGTAGCAATAGGTAAGCGTACATTATGCCAGATGGTAAGCAGATACTGCATGCTGGAGCGCTTACTACAAGAATGTTAATCTTTGCCGGACGAATCCATTGCATTAAGGTTATAATATAAATATAATACTAGCTTGGATTAGATAGCTATGCAAATATTATAAATAAAGTCGCGGGTAAACGCTACTACCTAATTGTCAAAATACATGTTACTTTATGGTTTAAAAACCACTTCTGAGTATCAGGTCACTTACCCCCATTTCTTGTTTGAATCGGTTACAAACACAAACAGATGTTACTAGGTTGTTTTAGGGTTTTGGTAGATTTTAATACAAATGAAATTATAAAACTAATTCGCATTATTTTATCAAGCAGTCGAGAAATGCATTTGTTTTAAACCTTTATTTATCACAGTTTGATAGCAAGCAAAGTCGATGACTAGAATAACAAGTGTGAAGTTATAAGCGTGATGTTAACGGAGTGAAGTACTACGCCATGCGTATGACTAGTGTCACATATTAGTTCAGACGTCTATACATAGATGGCGCTTCGTAGATAAAGCGGCAATTGTGAATCATTCGATATTTTTTAGGATTTAAAATAAAACATTGTGGCTGATTGATATACATGATATATATTTACATATAATGATGACAATACTATCCAGTATTGTCATCATTATATAGTTAATCCGTACATAACATTTTCACTTTATTTCACGTAAATAATGATTTATCATTATAGACAGAGATATTAGCCATGGGAGAAAATAGGTATCTACCTAGGTAAGTATATAATATCATGAAGTTCTGAAATTATACAGCCATAAACTTTCTTTTGTTAAGCAACAATTAACAACGGAACACAACGAACAAGACCCTTCGATGTGTCTACGGGAGGGTCGAGGGTGTCTATAAATTTACCTATCATGTTTGAGTCACAAAGTTAGGTACTATTGGCGAAGTTCACTTCAATCGGGTACATTGATCATCCAGCGACGAAATGTAGCTAGATTGCAAAACTCCCGTAGACTAAGTTTTTTAATATCCAAAAATCAAAATGTATATCCATCTTAAATCTTAGCGCAGATAGTACCTAGGTACTTAAAAACAGTCAATATAGATTGTTACACATAATTGAGGATTATAACTCACTAGGACGAATTGCTAATCGTTTAAATATGTTTGATATTTTTATTGTATGATTCATCTTCACCAAACATAGTTAAGTTATTTCAATTTTGTTACATATTTTATGGAGGAGCATTCAATAAAAGAAAATAAGTTAAGCATACATTTCTTGGGACATTGGTGAGGAACATATTTTTTGGTACAACTGACATTTGGTAAAGCTCTAAAAAACAGCCAAAGTAAATAAATACATGAACGTTTTGATGTCGAGGGTACTGTTTACCACGACAGTAATATTCAAATCAACCTCATTGTAAGTAAAATAAGCGAGGATGCACATTATTGGATCTACCCAAGAAATCTAAACCAATAGCTCAACCCCACCGTAGCGGGGATCCGGGGGGTCTCATGAACATTGCTCTGGTCTCAGCAGTCAACACCCCTCCTCCATCACTGTCTGGCATACCATAAAACGCGTGCAAATGACGTCGATGCTGCAACTCATGGCCCTTATGGTTCAGACTCTTCAATCGGCTCCATAACGAAAATATCCTCTTCCGCACCGTTTTACCTTCAAATACGTTGTCATCTGCAAAAGACGAAAGAAGTATTGTGAATAAGTACTTACTTGACTATAAGATTTGGACGTTTCAAGACCTAATATTTTACGGTTTAGTTGTAAGACAGTGAAAAGAAGGAATATAAAATACCTTCACTACAAAGTAAACTTAGTAAACCAAAATGAAGGACCTTAAATATAAAGTTAGCGTCCCAATGAAAAAATTTGTTGAAAGTTTTTACTTACCTGCAGATTTATCTTCGCGAGTGAATTCACCTTCCCTCTTTACTTTACTCATTACATTATCAGCGGGGTTTATTTCATTCGTCAGCATGCGGTCGTCTTCCATTTTCCCATCTGCATTGATATATTCTAGACTTGATGGTATCATGTTATTAGTTCGTTCCAGTTTTTCCAAATTATTATTTAAACGTGCTAAGCGTATTTTGAAGATAAATAGAGGGCTGGTATTTATTCCATCAGAGTCGTATGCATTTTCTGTGTCTATGTCTGTGAAAAATTCGTTGGTATTATCATTGTTATTACTATCTTGATTCTCAGGTTTGTTATCATAGAAGTATTCATTGCCAGGGTCGTCAGGGTCCATGGTCCTCTTACCAGGGTTAGGAGATTCGTTGAGGTAACTGTGGAGTCGGTCCAATTGTCGCGGGTAGTTATGCCATTGTTCTTGCCGATAGCCCTGCATATTGTATTGATCCATCTTATTAAACAGATTGGCATTTTCATCAACATTGTTATTGTCTGTGTCGTAATACTTTAAATCAGTTGCTCTCCGTAATTTTGGTACTTTATTATAAACTTTCGATTTAAAAATCAACTCGTTCAGTAAATTTCTTGTATGGAATCTATTAATATACGTATTGTCATTATGTTGGCTGTGTAAGGGTAGCTGTTCAGAGTTCAGGTTTCCGAGAGCCAGCATGGGTAGCACATTGCTGGAGGATACTGCTACCACTGCCAGCAGTAGTACAGGGATTAGAGATTGACGCATCTGTAACAAAAACAATACTATGTACATTGTACATGTGGATATTCCATGCTGTATGTACTGACAGAAATTAATTTGTCTCATAAGCATATTCATAGTGCGTGTATATTCTGTACCGCAAGTATATGTTGTGATATGTTTCGACGTTGTCGAATAACGTTGCATATTAGCTTTGCTGAAGCTGTGATGATACTTTTCGGAGGCAGATAATGGTTAAATTCCAAATATGTCAAAACTTTTACTTGGTGCACAGTTATTATTATATTACGGCCTCATGTACAACTATGTTGCCTTCGTCAGAAGGGAGTGGGCTTATGAAATTTATCATGCCAAGGCAATTTGCATAGCTTGTCGGTGTGTCCATGCGAGATACGGAATATTCAGTACATTTCTTAACAATTACAGGGTAGGTATGTTATTACAATGTAAGTAGATAAGAATATCCGAATAATTATGATTAAGTGGCTTGCGCATGTAATTTTTATTTAAATTGCTTAGTAATATATACTATGAGAAAAGGCAATATTGAGATGATATTAATCAACTAATATTGATGAGTTATTATTCCACTACTGTAGGCACAAACCTGGAGCAGTTAGATAGTCTGATTATTACGGACAAATACTATTATGAAACATATTGGGATCTTACCAAGGTTATTCCTTTTAATTTATAAGTTAGTTTCTGGGTAAGTCTTAAATATTATTGATAAATAGTTAAGTTTCAGTAAGGCTATGGTAATGGCTCTTAAAGATGGTTTTATTTAAAACCGGTCAGAGTGAGCTGGTGTAATTGGCAAGTCCCTATTTAACATGGAACAGAGTAATGGTTCCCGGGGCATCTCAAGAACATTTAAAGGTTATTAATGGATTCTTTGTGTTCGCAATTAACGTCAACCGACATCGCTCTGTCAGACAGTGAAAAACTAACGGCACTATTGTCTCAATATGTTCAGTTGCATCCAATAATTCCAAGAATATAAATAAGTTATTCCAAGTCATTCAATTTAGGCAATTTTCACACGGCCACGCACCACGCTGCTTGTCGAGCGTCGACGCACCCATGACGATGCGCGATGATGCATTTTCTGTGATTTGTAATCAAACGGAGATACTTCACAACAAAGCTAGATCATCTTTCTTTCTAATGAGGTATAGTGGGTGCCTTAAGGTTGGTAGTGGGAGGATAATACTCGTTGTTTAGTGAAATGTATCTCTTAGATAGATGCTTGTTTTATACAAATATAACAAAATTCAGTAAACCATTAACGCGTTCACTGCTAACGACGCGTATGTGAGTCCAACTGTTAGAGAATTTACGAAGGAAATGAAATGTTAGCAGTGAATGTGTTCATCTATATTTTTTTCCTAAACGATGAAGAAGATTTTCTGTGGCATATAATAAATCCTTAGTAATCCTGGTGTAGCATAATTTTCTCGAATGATAGGATTGATTCGAAACAACATTGACCTTAGTATTATTTTTATGTATATAGTTATATTTATATAAAGATAATACTTTACTTTATTCTCATCAGCACTAATTTGCTATTTACTCTCTTGTTAGTACAACGATACATAGGTGCACTCTCAAATCTCCGATGTACTTAAAAAATCAGACATCTTTTGGGTATTGAAGTGATTATTTTCTATTTACCTGAAATAAAGACCTTTTTAAATAAAAATTAAATGGCTTTATAATTTTCAAATAAACATTAGTAGCAACCATATTAAATTTATAATTGCATTCAAACATGGTATAAGCAATTGAAATCAATCCTATTCAGACCTTCAACCCTTATCTGATATTTTTTTGTTAAAAGCACAAACGTCATAAATTATATTTACGATACAATGTGAAACGGGTATTACCCTACCCCGTTGAAAAAATAAAACACATACACGAGACCAGCACATTTACATTAGCGGTACAATATCAGTCGTGGAAATGCAGCAGCTGAGCAGGTGCTGTCGGAGTATTTGCGCACACGTCCGGTTAGGTGTAAAGTAATACCATATTAAATTCTTAACAATATTAATTACCGTTAAATATCATCTATTGCGCTAGTAAAACACATGGTGTATTATGGCTCATCTTTCGTGGAGCGCATTGTACCAACCACACGCATGTTTGCTTACGGGCATCTTACTGTCGGAATGACTGATTCTAGATCCCTGCATGACTGACGCTTCTCGACCAATGTAGGATAAGCCGCCTTTTTGTTTCATTTTTATTTTGTGCCTTTTGTCACCCAAGTCAAACTGACACTTTGTGGAACAATGTAGACAAGACAATCATTAATGATATGAGCAAAAGTACCATGGGTACCTGGCACGGTCGCGTGTCTGTAAACTAATCATGACCCACTATTGTGTTACAACAGCTATTTCTATTAACACCATAGATAATGGATTCTAGAAAAACCAATGGATGCGCCTATTGTGCCTCCGTGTGTTTAACAACACAAGTGATTCATTCAGTTTCAAATTGGCTGTAACCACGAAGGGATTGCTACGAAACAGTAGTATCTATTGATAAATTTAGTTAATCTCCAATCTCCACCCGAATAGATGGCCTCGCCCTTAGATATAAATACTATAATAATAACCAACCGCTTAAATCGTTTATTCATTTTGTTTTATTACAATGATACTGGGAATAGATCTGTTATAAGCTCATAAATTTTGCTATCGTTATCAAATATATTGGAGATTATTTATTTATTTTATTTGGATGTTCATATGTATTAAATGTTAAGTAACAATTTTCTCTTTTTTTAATATTAAGTACATTTATAAGAAGCTCATTATAATAGATAAATAAAAAAGTTAGTTTTAAATAGCCTCATAATCGATAAATCGGTAATATCAGATTAGAACAGGCATGTAGACTATTTCTTTACTCTTTATTAATGTGTGTGCCCAAAAAGTATATGGATCTCAGTTAATTACACAACCACACCCATAAACTCCTTACCAATACATCTGAAAACGAAAAATTAAGTCTGTTAAAAATATGCTTAAAATATTCTTAAGCCAATCAGTGGCAATCTTCCCCTCCCAACGCAACGGTTAATGTGATTTGCGAAGTGTGTTTGCAATTTAATCAAGAGTATTTACAGATACAACTTGAAAGCGATTATTTATAGCTCTGTGAGTACACATCGCATCACGGCTTCGTTGAACATCCCGATTTAACTTAGCATAAGGTTTGATACCAGTTTAGTTGCCACGTACGACACATTATATTGGAAAACGGGAATAATTTCATGCAAATTTCTCCAGGGGGCTAACTATAGTAGTTTCGGTACCACGCAATAAAAACTTTTATGTATCTTTGTTGAAAAATTATTGTAAATAATCCCATTGGCACTGTACTTTTGCTACAATTAATTAATCTTAGTTTGATCTTTGCTTTGACTGGCTGGAATTTGCCATGCTCACAAATATTTGTAATATTTTAGTTATTATATTTGACAATTGAGCATTTGTGCTGTGTCCATGGACTTATATTCATGAGATATAAATACTGTAACCAAAAACATTGTATAATATATATTTTTTTAAAAGAGTAATTGTTGAGTTTCTTGCCGGGTTCTTCTCAACAAAAGCTACCTTCCGAACCCGGTGGTAACATTTATTATCATGTATAATGTATTTTGTGTCCTTCTGACGATTTGAAAGTACTTTGTAAGAAGTCTAATCAAATAAAGATATTTTTAATTTTAAGCTTTGACATTTCATTTTGTCACCATAAGATTAAACGTAAAAACTAAGAAGTTCTTAACTCTGGTTGCTTGAAACGGGTATAGCTGGTCAATGTACGGCGGTCGGTCTGTACATGTGAGATATTTTTTTTATAGAAAACGTATTCAGTATTTTTATGTAATTAAATTATTATAATAATTAAAGGTCTTTATCTTAGTACACTTGAACAAAGTACTTTCAAACCGTCAGAAGGACACATTATACAGGATATAAATGTTACCTCCGGTTTCTTCGATTCGAAGAATTCGGCAGGAAACGCGGCAATTACATACTGTTTTCAAAAATAATCGTTTTTTAAATGTTGATCGTAACATTGATTAAAATATAGGCCAATGGACACAGTTCCAATGCTTCATAGCTAGTTTATAAATACAAATGTAAGCTCGGTACCATCATTGCTATAATAACCCTCAATTTACAGGATACATTTGTATGTAAGTATATCCAGAATCATTTTACGCCTTACAATTTTTTGAAAGTATATAGATAAAGACAGAAGAAGAATGGATAGCTAATTTCGTTCCATATTACTTCAATCGATCAATTTTCCATAAGTCGGGTGATCTTTTGAAAAGATGAACATAGTATGAAATATGAAAAGGTGTTGTGTGATCGACAGGCAATTTGTCTGCGTCGAGGTGCGATGACGTTTCACACTGAAGGCTCATTAGGAACTATTGTCACTGGCAATATCATATTTACACTGTGATTTGAACCAAATTACAGTGAAAATAAGATGTCAAATTGAATTGGTAGATTAATTTATACCTTCCTATTCGTTCTCATTTCCAGGAAAACACTTATTCCCTTATTACAAAATATTGGCTAAGCTAATCCTTGATTTGAAAGTTGTTTCATCTCTTTTTGTGATACGGTATTCAAAAGGGATGGAAGATTTAGTCTGACTTTGGTCCAGTCTTGGTACATTAATAAGTTTAATATTATTTTTGCAAATAGTCACAAAAGAAAATGAAGTTCTTGTATATTTTATATTGAACATAACGTATTTATATTTCTAATTGCATTTCTTCCTGCATGCTATTGCGACAAAAGTTGTTAGAGATTTTTACGTTGCACGGCTTACAGAATGTTTAATCTTTGTAGTACGTGTTACGAAAATGACTAGTGTCCGAAATATAGTACTATGGCGTAGCAGTTTCGTAGACCGTGCTACGAGTATTGGTTACAACATGATATTCATATTTTTTTATAGACAACACCTATGTTTTCTAACTAACGTAATTGGCGATTGTGATGACTAATACCAAACTTATATTTCGATGCGTATCTTATTACCTCTATATTCAGACAAATGTATCTGCAATAATTAAACTAATTATTAATAGCATTTTTGCATGGTCAATTCATTTACGCAATTAAGCCGTTGAAGCACTTCTAAGGTTAATTGCTCATTCAACTACGAATATATTTTCCATTAGAACGATAATTTCTTCTCTGAACTTTTATGAGGGATGCAATAAATTTCTCTGCTTTTTGAAATCTGTTCATGTGCCGTCGTTAATAAAATATTTTATTGAAGTCTTTATCTGTCTGAGAATAAGTGACAGAACGACGAGACTAGTTTTATTACAGTTTGTGGAATGCAATCAAGTTTTAGTGGTGGAATGTTCGTCTTGCTCTCTAATTAATATTTTTATATATCTAATACAACTGATACATCAAAAATAGATGCCATGCCATCTATTGAAGCTTATAACAACGTAAAAAATGTGTTGCCCTGTCACTCTGATATGAGATGTAAATATTAAATATGGCATGTATGCAATGGATTTACACCTCGGCAATTCTACATGTTTAAGAGGAGTTATGGGTCAACATAGCATAATCGCTGATAAAACTATAATAAAAATAGTCTAGAAACAAAGCGTATTGTCTTGCATAAAACTGTTTAAAATATACGCACAAAACTCTTTTAATCTCTTCTACAACATAATATGTTCACACACCCTCGTGTATGGCATAATTCAGTTTTAAAAGAACTCTTGCCGCAAGGTAATCCATGGTTTAAAAGTTGTTCCATCTCTTTTTATTATATGGATTTCAAAAGGGATGGACATAGTTTTAGTCCGAGTTTCCAGTCTTGGTTTAAGCCATGTTTTGTAAGGGATCGGAGACTACTCAAGCAAAGCAGCAGTTATAGATTTACAAATAATCATCTACTTATTACTTTGACAAATACGGACCTTTCGAATAAATATATATACAAAGAAGTTCATGCAGCTTTCAATCAAATAAAATACATTCAAATATATATGTGTCTAATTTAGGAAGGTTGGGGCCTATTATCATCGGCTTAAGCAGAGCGTATTAAGAACTTCTCGGCAAGCTCTTAGCTTTTTAGTTAGTTAGTTTAGTTAGTAAGACGTAACAATGATAATAGGGCCCAAGGTCTGACCAAGGTTAATATAAGGCAAATTAAATAAATGTTGTCTGTGTGTCAGGAGGTCAAAGTGATGGCACTGGACAGAGACAAACGGAGAGCAGTGCATCGGTTACTACGACAAGAGTTACTCCTAAATTCATGATTATGAAACAAATATGCTGACGCCGGTATCCCATTACTCTCTCAATTATCACAGTAAAACCAGTTATTTTTCCTGGTAAATAAGAAACACTATATTCATGTTCGTCTTCACAAAGGCATGAATATTGTGTCAGTTTTCACAAACAGTATCCTCACACGTGTATCTATCCATGACCCGTGTATGCTGTATATGTATGGCTTTTCCTCGCGACATTTGTGATAGCACGGAAATTTACATACGATTAAGCTACATTGATGAAAACTTTGCGAATTTAATGCAGATTGCTTTAAATATATGTTTATTTTTCTACAAGACGTAAATAGATTAAACAAGGGTAAATACTAATTACTTGTCGATTTAATCGTATCTAAGATAACCGGCTTGTATCACTGGTGGGGAAAAACCTCCTCTTGTAAAAGTTTATTTATATTCATATTATATTCATATATTTTATTGCAATTATTTAGTTATAATGATACAACATAAACTTAATTATAATTGTTTCATTTATGTGTAACATATGGATTTATTTGATGTGCAACCCTAATGATCTGCGATTACGAGTTAAAGAAAAATTTATAGAAATAAAAGTTCAGAATTTTGATACACAATATACTCATGCCTGTATTTCCGGAAGGGGTAGGCAGACACGACTACGCCGATTTTAATGGGACATTCACTGGCAGATAGCACCCATGAAATGAAGTCTAGTTATAAATTAAACCCAGAATGGTGATCCCAAATTGCAAGTAGAGTGTCCAGCAAGCTGGCTACGATATTAATGCAGTATTGACAACGCTATAAAATGAAGCTACACATCCTTATATAATGTCAAAGTATTAACAAGTAGCCCATAAAAGATGTCGTTTCACAGGATGAAATCAGAGAACCGCACTGAAACATTATTCGAGCATTTTATGTGTTAGGTCGTTCAGTAGGTTTTAAGTATCGACAACCGAGTTTATAGTGTTTGACTTTATACTTGTGCACATACGCGGATTTATCTTCGCATCGCTGCTTATTGCTGCGAAGCGAAACGAAACATGCGGCGCACAAATCGGCTTTGTCTTACAAATGCTTTCGCATTAAGCTGTCTGAAGTAGGCTCTCAGGATGTAGGTCATACGGTAATTCTAATGAAATAACTCAAGGCTCTCTTTTTCGGCAAGGTGCCAATGACACAGCAGCATTTTAGTGTAATAGTATTTAAGTAAGTAGCAAGGCACGCAATAGTCGCGCCGTTCTTTTTAGTGCGAAAAAGTCTGATCTATTTCAGAGAAACGGGATAAAATAGCAGTACCCTAGTTTTGATATCTTTTAATTACCTATCTACTGCAGGGAGTCAGTTAATTACTTTAACGAGTATTTAAGCTCGTGCGGATACTAAAACATCAGTATTTTTTAACTTAGAACGTACTCAACTTTATGTTGCGAATTGCATCGCGTGCGTAGAATAGCCTTTAATTTAACGTTTCAATTTCAAACAACACTAATTAGAGAGAACTTGTTCCAATAGCAATGTTTCAGTTGTTGGAAGTTTGAACATGCAGACGACTCGCACCGTCGACCCCAGATAACAATGGTTTAACAATGTTATGGGACCTAAGACCGAAACCTTTAGTTGCTCGTACGACAAACAGGCTTTCTGCCCGTCGTACGACTCGTAGTACACGTTGGATGATGGACTTGTATGATCTCGAATGACTCGGTGACCTTAATCAATACTTTATGTGAGCTTATCGCCTAGAATTAAAGCAAACTACGTAGAGATTATTCGTCTTATTATCTCACTTATCATGTACGCTTTCTATACCAATTCAGTTTACTAAACTTGCGCATATTTAAAATTGTATACCTACCATTCATGAAACATTTTGCAACCAATCTTTATAGGTTTTTATTCATATTAGATAATTTATATAGGTACCAATACTTTGAGTACATGCTCTACGTATGCGTATCTAATAATAAAACTATTCAAGCTATTTTTATTGAAATATTAAAATGTCAAAAATGTAAATAATGGTGCAACCGTCTACGAGCGAATCGTTTTTTAAAGCAATAGCCGATCCTAAATTATAGGGTATCTAAGGGCAATATTTTAGGGTGAATATATTATAGTTGTGCATTAACTGCCTGTTGGGCGATTGTTCCCGAGCAAACAGTTTGATGGAGTTTGATTAATTACATGTCAAAGGCATGTCATCATCAATATTGTAACATGTTATTAAGGAGATCTCATGCTTTAAATGCTTCTAGAAATGCGCCTGAATGCCGTAGTGGAAAGTTAGTGCTAATGTATTTTCGAGTGTGTCTTAGTTTTCTAAGCAAATGAAATATAAAAAGAAATATTATTAAACAAATTAAATTACTATGAGTAAATTTCAAACAGCGCCATCTAGTTTCAAGTAAAGCTTATCTAATTACTGAAGTAAATATTCACACCACGAACTTATTGGTGAAGCAGCCTACATTTTTTTTTTAAAAAGCGTAGATAGGGATTGCCGGATAAATATATGAGAAGACTCTATACGTCGGAGAATAAATAAAAAAAATCATGTTTATATAAATGCCTGAGCCGGTGATGTCGTAACACCTCTACCGGGGCCTTCAGGGAATGTTTATTTGAGCTAACGGTTTCTTGAATATCTCAATACAAAAACATATCGTAAACTTTTCCAAATAATTTTCATGATAAATAAGTAACTAAAGCAAAAAACCAGGGAGTTTCATTCTCCTACAGTTTCTTACTATGAATTTCTGAAAATTAGGTTCGTTACATAGAATTACTATTAGGGATCCAAGTTTCCTAAGAGGCAATATTTAAAAAACCTGATATTTCAAAGACGTATTCCCAAACTAAGTAAATTTCCTTAAGTAATACTTAAGCACCTGAATATATGCCTCCCCGATAACGAGATATCTCTCGGCGCTAAATTGCGATCGTGAGTGAGATTTTTGAGTGAAGTGCTAATCTTTGCTAAGCGATGATTACCGTTAATAGCCTATTAACGTCAATCGTTTCGCAAACATTCCTTATAGACCCTTATAAACGCCATTATAAGGGGTAAAAGCGTTTTAAGCGAGTTTACCACTTATAGTGTAGCTAAGTGAAGTTTAGTTATTTTTTAATCTAGGAACCCACCTGATGGTAAGCATTTATTGCTACCTAGAACACCAAAAGAGCCACATGCGCGTTATGAACCTTCCCTGTGCCCCGCGGTTTCACCCGCGTAATTTATTTTCATGTTCTATGTTACAATCGGTTCAGCCAATTCAGAGATTAGTCGGAACATACAGATGGACAGAGAAAAATGGTATAAATTGTTTTTTTTTATAAACATCGTGTATACTTATTACTTTCATATGCATTAATGAGAATTTGTTAATTTGGAATTACGAACAGACCATTCAACTGAAAACACAATTTTATTTATCTGTATAGAAAGATTGCTGTGCCAACTCTTGTATACCTATAACTCCTCATCGGCCCAAGCTCTATCTGGTTATTCCTAGATGTGCTCTAGGAATTACCAGAAATTCTTCGACGAGTAAAGCAGAAACGTGAACTTTTGCAGACCGTCAAACAAAGAAAAGTTGCCTACCTAGGACATGTATTGAGACATGATAGGTACGAGTTACTATAACTAATTATGATAGGAAAAATCGCAGGCAAAAGTCGTGTTGGTCGGAGGAAAAAATCTTGGTTGCGTAACATCCGGGAGTGGACGGGGATAGCGAGTGCAGCCGAACTCTTTCGTCTCGCTAGAAATAGAGAGGAATACTCCAAATTGCCAGCATTCGTTAATCGGAGATGCGCCTTAAGAAGAAGGACGGTATACGAGACGGCAATATTAAAGTTTTTCTATCAATAATTTGTCGAATATAACTTGGAAGTACCTTAATACTTGGAATGACGGAAGTTCATTAATCAACCTATAATATCGGTTTAACAATCCCCCAGCCGGAAGGTTTATTACGGCTTATGGGATTGTCAAGGCAATTCCAGTTGGTTACTTAATTTCCCCATTTAGTTTGCTAGATTATGAAGTTACAGCTATGATAAGTGCTTTTCAATAATATATCGGAATTTCCTTGGTTTGGAAAGCAAATTTTACAAAATTGACTTTCTATTTTCATGACACATACATATTCTCATTTCGCCCGTTGTGTTATAAGTTCAGGGCCAGATTAACTAATAATCCAGACTCCGGGCTGCTGTGAAATGTATGATGGAAATACCCAATAACACTTTGCCCGACTCGGGGATTGAACCCATGACCGTGTTCTGCCGTAGCATTTGCGATCAATAGACTAATGAGGTAGTCTCTATATTCGTAAATCAATCTCAAAATAAATTAGAGAAAGCAAATTTCAAAAAATTGCATATGAAATATTGTGTAAAATTTATTGATACAGATAAGCATACAAGAATTTGTTATATATGCTAAGTTAAATCTAGTCTTTAAACAAAAGGTTGGGTGCATATTTCTGAGAAGTAATTCAAAGACGTATGTATAGTGCCTGAGACGGCGATAAACTCACCATCTGTCACGTTGGCACTTAATCATCTTCGGTGAAAAGAAGGGGTAGAGGTGTTGTTATCACAACACCTCTGCCTACCCCTTTGGGGAATACAGGCGTGAGCATATGTATGTATGTAACTTAAATACTTCTAGTCTTAACCCTGTCATATTATTTCTAGGTGGTTGACAGTGGCAGATTAATTTCAAATAAAGGTTTAGGGAAGTGGCGTATGAATTATAAAGATATAGGTCTATTTTGGAATCTATAACTCCTAGTTTAGTTAGGGGTTTAGTTCTACCATCATCGGTTTAAGCAGGGCGTATTAAGAACTTCTGAGCTTTGACATTTCATTTCGGTACCGAAAAATAAAACATTGAAGCTAAGAAGTACTTAATACGCGCCGCTTAAATGATCATAGTTAGCCTCTGTTAATATAAAATGAATCTTCATACTATTTTACATGAATTCGTTTTCGATTGTCCGGTTAGCTTAACATTTTATGACAGTGTCGCTTACGGACTTCATCAATCATCTACGTTATCACAATGAAAATCATTGCCCTTAGTTTTACTATAAGCGGCCAATACTCGACTATACCCACGAGGGGAACCCAATATGTACGGTCGGCTAGTCTTTAATTACCAAATATTATTCAATGCATATAATTATTTAGTTGATGACAAGTTTAAAGAAAAATCCATGAAAGAAAGTATTATGAGGAAGAATGTTCAATTCTGAAATGTTTGATGACAGTTACTGGCGATCCAACCACGAGTTTTATTGCCATGATAGCTCGTCTGTGGGACAGTGAGATTTGCACAAGTCCTCTTAATAGGAGTGAAATTATCATGGTAATAAGAGCTCATGGTAAAGCACATTTCACATTGCACTAAGCCATATCTGGCTTCCTTTTCTCGTAATATGCACCAGGATTAGTTCATGAAACATGCACTATGTTCATGCGTAGATACGAGAAATAATATATACAAAGCTTCCAACTTGAGTACTATATATCTTGGGTTAGGACCCTTTTAGAGGACATTCAATAAATATTGTTTAAAGTCACTTCGCCCTGCATGATTCAATCAGCACCTTTGAACGGTTTACGGTTCGGAGATGATGAATCGATGGGGGATTGAAATAAAATAAATTGGGCGGGTTATATCAGTCCAAGCGAAATGGACCCCATTTCAAAAGGGACAATAAAAGTTATTATATTACGATGAGAATGGGTATGTGATGTTTTAAGTAATCTTATAGATTCCCTTTTCATCCAGTGTTTGCCCCTGAGGCTAACCATTTTTAGATTTGTTCTTGTTGTAGCCAGTGCTACAAGGTTTTGTCACCTTTGAATGTCATCGCTTGACATTATATACGAAACGTAATTACATATATTTTATATGCAGACGTAAAACTTCCTATACTAGGCGGTTGGTGATTGTTAACGTTCCTAAAATAAAATGAAAAAATACGCATGTTAACACCTATGCCTGGGGTACAGTATAAAGTTGAACTCTAAAGTTAACCTCCAATTCCATTGAAGAAGTAATAATAAAGTATTAGGTAACGTTTATAAGACTCAATGCAATCTTACTTGCGAATATTTCAGACGACAGGCGATGTGACTTCTTCAGTCGGGCATGGGTTTGAACAAAAGATTCCATTTAACAGGCGTTGAAATTGTTTAACTATAAAAGTTAAAATGTTGTGTAAAAATACAAGTAAAATTGCATGAGGTCGATTGAAAGAGGAAGCTATAAAGCCTCGGGGTGTTTGCGATTAAAACTCGGGTCAAAAGCCGTTTCTGAACAAGTGTAAAAAATTCTCGTGAGCCCACTGAAAGGGTCACCGCGAGTCATTAATGCTTCATAAAAGGCAGTGTGTATTCTTGTGTTGTTGGCAAGTTAATATAATATGAAACGAGTTTATACCCTTTTTTCCACCTTTTCTTTTATCCTGCTAATACTCTTTACGGTTTTTGACAAATAAGATCCATTTGTAACAATGTCTCAGTTCATTGGAAACTGTTCAAATGTTTATGTGAGCATAAAAACTAAAATATTGCTTCTTTGATAACGTCGTAAAACCCGTAATAAACAAAACAACGTTAACGAATTAGAAATTTTGCTTATTTCAATTTGAGCACATTGCAGTACCAACAAGGAATCAGTAAAATGAGATTAAAGTGTATTTTATTAAGGCCAATAAATGAGGTTCGCTATATACATACGTTTTTTAAATTTTAATTCATAGATTAAAAAACTGCTATGCTCCTTTTAAGTTTAATTATATCTTTATTTGATTAGAATTTTAACAAAGTACTTTCAAATCGTCAAAGCAACATGATTTTATACACGATTATACATGCTATCGTTGGGTTCGGAAGGTTGCTTTTACTGAGAAGAACCCGGCAAAAAACTCAGAAATTACTATTTTCAAAAATATTTTTACAATTTGGAATTAAACAAAATACATTTCAAATGTATAGAAGAAGCTCATGGACAGAGGTTTAATATTTTTCAAATTTGGAATTCAACAAAATGCATTCCAAATATATAGAAGAAGCTCATGGACAGAGGTCCAATGCACAAATTTCGATAAAAAACAAAAAATTAAGACAAAGTACGTACTACGTATAATGGTGTAGCTTGAGAATCTTGATTGTTGTCTGAAGTGCAATATAAAGGCAATCGAATCATTTAACACCTATCCTTACTTAGGTTATTAGAACTTTCACAATTGTTCAAATTAGGAGTACCTACACTGCTTTGGAATAAAGTATTATTCCAGAGCAGTTTATCTTGAAATACACAGCGTCAAGTATTTCCACAAGAAATCGAAATCATGAGATGGGCTGTTTTTTCAGCTCTCTATCTTCGCAAATCACTCCACGAGACTGATATAGTCTGCACAGACATACATATTATATACGATGTACATAGAAAATGATGCTAGCATATATTTACGGACTCTCTCAAAGCATATTTCTCATTTAAAAGCGTTAGATTTCGCGAAGTGTATGAAGAGATGCATGAATGTGGATGAAGCGAAAGAAGTATGTAAGAATCGTAGCATGTGGGAAACGGTGGTCTCTGCCTACCCCTATGGGATACAGGCGTGAGCATAAGTATTTCGCGAATCAACAAATGTGTATGAAACTGTTCCGTTTTTTGTTTTAAGTAATAATGTATTTTGTAGCTGTGCCCCGCCGTTACACCCGAGTAGATTTAATTTCATGGGTGGCTACATTTCGCGGAGAACAATTTTTTTAAAATAAACGTAGCCTTGTTACATCAGCTATCAGCTAGTGAATTTTTGTAGTTCAGTCAAAATCGGGCGAGCCATTACAGAGATTAGCCGCAACAAGCAGACGGACACTGAGATTTTTTTTAAATTGCTTTCTTTGTGTTAGTACGGTAAATACTTTCGTAAGAATTCAAGGAAAAGCTGTTAATTTAGGATTACAGACACAACAATATCATTTATATGTATAGATATACATAGTTCCATGAAAACCTCGTCGTTCAGTAATCGCTTACGAAGCGTTGGTAACACCCGGCTGAAACCCTAAGCAGTTTTACTGTACAGTGATTGTCATTCGTCAGGGAAAATAAAGGAGTTCACCGAGTTCCTATACCGTCGTCTTTGAAAATTGGGTAGACGAAATCCTGTGGTAAGGGTTGAAGATAATATCTCTACCTATTTACTTACTTTACTAATGAAATTCCCGGCTGAGGTCAACAATAGATTTTGGGTTTTTCTGCCAATAAATGCACAATAAATGACGGTTTTGCATGTTAGCGGTGATTACATCTCCGTGCTTCGGAAAGTATTCCCGTTTCTTCGGTCGTGTCCGATTACCGTCCCATCGGACTCTGAGAGTGAGGGAGTAAAGAGAATAAACACCTTTGTATGCGCATACACTAGTGCATTATAATATCTCCAGCACAGATGGGTAAACCCCTTGAGATTATCCGCTGTGACCGAAATTCAATTAGGAGATCGTTATTTAATGAGATTTCCATTCCTTTGCACGAGACACTGTCGGTATTGAAAAATAACGTCTATACGCCACAGTAACCTATCCCTTTTAATCAGGGTGTGTATGAAGTACAAGTAAATATAAAAAACCAGTGCACTTTCATCTCGATGAAAAGTCAGTTTATGACCTCTTTGAAGAAGCGATGTGAAATTTATTATTGAATTTGTTAATTGCTATACTTCGGGGCTCTGATTCCTTTACCAGAATAATGAAAATTATATTCTAAAGCAAGCTGTGTATCATAATTACACCTGTTGTGCAATACTTATACTCCTAATTAAAGCAATAACTCATGTAATGCCTGTATAATTACCGGGCTTACATGGGATTTGATCCAGTCATCTATTACCAGAGGCTGTATCATCTAGTTGGACTCACTGTGAGGAACATGTATATATGACGTGTATACTGTATACGTACTAATATACAATATATACTTACGTCATATACCTGAGTACCGTAGTAGCACTGGCAGAGTGGTTTGATACTCGCCACCTACGCAAATAACGCTAGTTCAAATCCCAGCGGTCTGCACAAAATTATTTTCCAAAAACTTAAATGCAGTGATTTTATACTGGTGGTGTGTTTTGGTGAAAAAATCTTCATGGCCAAATCTGCATAATATGTCTCACAAGTAATTTAAACATTATGAGTATGAATAGTGCCTGAGACGGCTTTGGAAATCACCCTCTATTACGTTACCACTAATTGGATTGGGTGAAAAGTGACTGTTGTATGTAAAACCTCTCATATTATGTCATGATCACAAAAATGCTTTTGCTTGCGGCGGCGTCTGGATGACGGGTTATCCAATTCCTTCTATGATAATTGAGGAGGTCAATGGCTGGCATTCACGTCATACTTGTGAACAGGTGCTGCTTGTGGGGGCTAGTCAACTCAAGCTACGCATTTATTATAAGTAGAATTACTAGACTGTTAATTTTTATCGACATTTGTGCATTGGACATTTGTCCATGGGCTTATGTTTCTTAAGTGATTTATTTTGTATTCTTAAAATTGTATAATATTTTTGAAAAGAGTGATTACTGAGTTTTTTGCCAGGTTCTTCTCCGTAAAAGCAACCTTCCGAACCTGGCGGTAGCATGTATAATCCTGTTTAATTATGTAGCATGTATAATTCTGACGATTTGAAAGCACTTTGTTAAAAGTCTAATCGAATAAAGATATTTTTGACTTTTACATCTCTCACTACACTACACCTACACCAAAGCTATACATATATAGTAGCCACAAAATACAGAAAGACGATTGATTCTCTAATAAACACACATACATATGCTCATTACTGAAATCCCCGAAGAGGTAGGCAGAGGTTTGTAATAACACCACCCACTTTTCGCACAAGATGATTAAGTGCCAACGTGACAGATGGTGAGTCCATCGCCGTTGCAGGCACTATACATACGTCTTTGAATGACTTCTCCGACAAATGCAGGTTTCCTTAGGATGTTTTCCTTCACCGTAAAGCACGTGGTGAGAAATCACTGTACTTTTAGAAAAACTCATTGCTACAGGCCCCGTCGGGATTCGAATCTAATAACGTAGATAATCTATAGCATACCTACTGTATAGTACTAAATCTGTAATCTGCGCATCATTAATTCTTGTCTGAAGGTCACATGAGCTGTTTCGACCCACTTTACTATAACTTAAAATTGGGTTTGTTTATGTCTTCCACATTGATAACAAATGACTTAATAGTTCGCATAGGAAAGATAGTGAAATATAACTTACAACATATTTATTAACTTACCGATAGTAATCGTTTGATACGAATGTTTTCGTGCGGTGGAATAGAGTTCTACGATATTCATGTTTGTAAATTGGTACGACCTTTTTTGCAAATTATTGTATACATAAATACGATAGTTTGCGTCTATTATATAAGGCTATAATTTGTACGATAACATATTCATAAACTGTCTAATTACTTCACTGTACCGAGCTCCTTTTATACTTTCATGTTTTATATATAGCGTACTTCAGCACTCGTAAAATTAACATATTTTACAGCCAGTAAAAGTTTTCATAACGGTGTTACCCGTACGCTAGTTCAATATACTGATGAACACTATTATAATAACTAGATCTACCTATAATGTAAATAGCACAAGTGCTTTATGTGAATTCTTGAAGTTATATCGTGCTACTCTGCTCGCCACTCTAATTGAATTGGATAACTGACTGAGAATTCACTTAACTAATCTCCTTAAAGTGTGAGTCTCAAAATAACCGATCCATGTTATAGTTAAGCACTTATAGTAGACCATGCACGACCTTTTCAGATAAGTCTATGCATGCCAATGCACGTACGAGTAGCGCCTACCTCGCTTGTTAATTCGTACACGAGATGAGATGAGGCCCAAGCCCTCAACGGACGAATTCGCTTAACCACCTATCAACGTGAAGATGTCATAACTGAGCGGGAGCCGAGTTTAAGTTATAAAGACGATATTCAATTTATTTTTACTCCAGCCTATCTCGTTAATCTTGATTGCGAAAACACTGGCATTGCCGTTTCGGGAGCCTAAGTTGATGACGAATTAAACAGTCTCGTCGAGTAGCGGCAGAATAGTAAAATTAAATTGAATATTGTAATACGAAGACCTACTGACAAATGAAGATAAGGCCTGGCAAAGATCAAGCTACATTCAGCAATTTCCCCTTAGTTGGTCGTCCAGGGAAATATTTATAACTAAATTCACTTGGACGTAATCAGGATGAGTGCAATTTGAATATTCTATATACAATCTTCGCCATGCAGTATTTTCTCGACGCTCTTAAGTGTCTTTCCAAACTAAGTAGGCCTTAAACTGAAAGGAGGATAATTAATGAAAGTTATTTTCCATTTCTATTAAGAAAAAATATCTGTTTTTTTAAAAAACTACTCAATAAATATAATGATAGAGTATAAACTCGCCGACCACGTGAAGTCAGAAAGTGGGTCAGTGTACTTATACACGGTAACTCGATGAGGGTAATAATTGTATGTGATATTCGTTGCTTATCTATACATCTCTATACAAATAAATAAAAATTAAGTGTTTGTTTGTAATTTCAAAATAACAGCTTTACACTAAATTCATGTGAAAGTATATACGGTGCTGATATAAAAAAAAACCACTCTGTCTGTCTGTCTGTTTGATCCGGCTAATCTCCGAAACGCCTGGACCGATCTAACGGATCTCTCACTGGCAGATAGCTGATGTTACAAGGAGTAACATAGGCTACTTTTATTTAAAAAAATATTAGGATTCCGCGGATCAGCCACGGCGGGGCAAGGCCAATCTACACAGATAAATAAAACTGAAGTGTCTGTTTGTAATTTCAAAATAACAGGTTTTCACTAAATGCATATGAAAATACGGTACGGACTTAAAAAAAGTAATTTTCAAATTTTGTCTCTGTTTTCCTGTTTGTTTGAGGTAATCTCTGAAACGGTTGGACCGATTTTAACGGACATTCACTGGCATATAGTTAATATTAAAAAGAGTAACTTAGGGTTCTTTTATTCAAAAAAAGTTTAGGGTTCCGCGGGAATGAAATTAAATCTACACGGGTAAAACTGCGGGGCACAGATAACGAAGGTATATCGCGTGGTACCGTATGAATGCTTTAGCGATGTGGCGGTGTGTCAGTCAGTGGCCTCATATGATAAAAGAAAAAGTTTTCCTTTGTGTTCCGTTGCATTGTTGCGGTACGGCTTTTTCTGCTGGCATTTTCACTGACTTAAAAAATAAACTTTATAATCCACTCATGTCTTCGCCATTTATATAATTGGGTACATCTTCAAATTAATTCGACATAATGTTCAAAAATACAAAGCATAAAAAAGAAATATCATTGTAGAGAAACAAATTAGCAGTGCACATTAACAATATATCTATAATATAAAGCTGAACACTTTGTTTGTTTGCCCTAGCAGATTAGGGATGTATTGAGCAATATGGCTGGTTGTAAATATGGTTAAACACATCCTTTAATGCCTTTGGATATGCTTTTCCGTGAATTTGCCTCATTATTTAGTCAAACCTACAAAGAAAACGCTTTTATCCAACAACGCTTTGACGAGGCATGAGCACTCGTACGTCGAATTATGCGGGGTTTATTGTATGTATTTATTCACCAATTTGTAGGAGAGCCTTGTTTTTCTTGGCTTGAGTAGATGGTAAATAGATTTAATATTTTTCTACACATAAGCTGTGTTTTTCATTCAATCTTGATTAAATGGGTGGGTAGTTTAGATATTACAGTTAAAAGTTAAAATAAGAAAGTTATGTTGTTTTTCTCATCAAGTTTGTTAATCCCTCTGGATTGAGATGCGGGACTATAATGACATATTAATATTTTTAATATATATCCCACATCTCGGCAGTAAATAAGTCGGCTAAATAGCCAATCTATAAGCTTTCATATTTGCCCTTTAGAAAATCCTTTGCCTATTAAATATTTTGCCTCTTAACGTCATATAAGCGTGAGGATTTCACACGTCTTCAGCCACTGTATTCAAAGTGGGGTCGAATCACACAATGCGTCCGATAGCCTATCGCGTCAAAAGCCTTCCGTCACGTCGCGTCGTGAGGACCAAATTTAAGATTTACATCTAAAAAGAAATATGGGACGGAGCCTCTAGGCTAGGATCCGCAGATAACAAGTTTCATTACAATTTTTGTTACTTTTTGAATGCGATGCCAAAAAGTTTCCTTCGCAAATACATTCTAGAATGGTTGAAAGTAGTTCGTTCGTTGTTATTTAAAACAGAATTTTCTCAAAAATTCGTGTATATTTTGTGACGTTATGTAATGATATTTTATTTTAGAACCCTCTTCACTACAAAGGACTAAACTAATAATAGACACAAAACTGCGCTTTCAAGAAATTCTTACGTCAACACTATTTTTAGTTAAAAACGTGTTTACAACCCGGTTTTTAAAATCTACCAAAACCATTTTCATCCATGAATGGACAGTCTTCCCTCGGGAGACCACAACGTACATTAAAAGGTAGTTATTTCAATTTCGCTGCAGATTACAACATTGGGGGTGAATAGGTGATTATACGAGTCCGTTGATCCTCATCACGTTAACGTGACGTCACGCCAAATAGACAATAAGAATAATGAGAAGGGACTCGCTAATGGAAAAAATGAACAAAGCAAAAAAATACAAAGTAATGCTGAATAAGGGTAACACTGCAACTTAAATGAGTTATTCATAGGAGAACACAAATAATTAAATTATAAAATTGTCTGTTGGTTTCGAAAATATTTACCAAGGTGTTGTCCTCTCGGTACTTTAATTGGGGCAGAAGGATATGAAGTAGGCATTGGAATTTTGAAGTGACTGGTTCGTAAGGGGTAAGTTCATACTGGGCTGAGCGAAAATGATGGGGATAACGAATGTATTTTATTCGCGTCGCGGCGTATATACCGACAGAGATAGACTCATAAGATGACTACCGAATGATAGTCACCGCTCATAACTCCTGACGGCACTTGCGGCTGCATTCAGTTTTTATCGCCTCATCGAGGAAAGGATGTGAGTACTACATGCAGAGGTTAGGCCTCTGTGTAATATTTAGCGGATCAATGAACAAGGCACAAGGAATTTTTTTTTGATTGGGTACATGAAATATTGCAGGAAGTTTTGTCAAATAGGCATCGCCGAATTATAAAAAAAAAAAATATATGGATACAGCTCGAAACTATGTCATCGATCGATTTCAATTGGCAATGCTTAGGTCATTCGTGTCGTCATATCCATTAAGTAATATACCGTCGGTTTTATTACAACGTAACGAAATGGATATTTAGACCAAAAATTAGCGTATATGAGCTAAATAACTGAAATGCAACAGTGAATCTATATTAGAAGCCGTGGTGGCCCCAGGGTTTGTACAGTCGCCTGCTACGCAAACGACGCAAGTTCGAATATCAATGGGGCCTGTAACAATGAGTTTTTCTAAAAACTTATGTAGAGTGATTTCTCAGCACGTGCGTAGGTGTTTACGGTGGAGGAAAACATCTTGAGGATACCTGCATATTTCTGAGAAGTAATTCAAAGACGTACGTAGGTATGTATAGTGCCTGAGAAGGCGATGGACTCACCCTCTGTCACGTTGGCACTTAATCATATTCGGTGAAATGTGAGTGTTGTTGTTACAACACATCTGCTTACCCCTTCGGGGGCCCTTCTGGGATGGCGGCGTGAGCATATTTTTTTTTGATAAACATATACATATATAATAAGTTACATATAAGTAAAATTGAAGTGTCTGTTAAAATTCCAAATTAGCAGCTTTTCACTGCTTGCAATGCTTATGAAATTTTATACGGTACCCCAGTATACCATATATACTTTCATAAGCATTTAGTGAAAAGCTGCTAATTTGGAATTACAGACACTTCAATTTTATTTACATGTAACTATGTTTGGGTACATAATTTCCTAAATAATTAAATAATGATCACAACAAAACTGACAAATGAATACCTCCCTTTTTTTTGTAAATAGTCTTGGTCATTGGTATGCATTATACATGCATACCAAACACCGAGACTCAAGAGAAATCACATAAAATGTTTGTCGTGATGCAGGAATCGAACCCTTGGCACCAAGATAGCAGTGAGGTTATTACCACGAGACCAACGTCGCCGTCATAGAGTTGAACCCCTCTGCTATATTTACCAAGCAGGTTATGAAGCTAATCAATAGTTTAGTGGCGCATTAAATGCTTACACCTCAGCGAGCATCGGCCATCGGCGCTCGAGTTTATCGATCCGACTTTGACAAAACAAATAATCGTCAGCGTGAAATGCTTATATGCGTATGTATAAGTTCTTATCGAGTGTATACTTTAGAGGAAAGAGGAAACTTATTGATCTCTAATAATACTTGACGTCCAACGTAAGACGTGACCATCAACCCCAACCGCGTGAACACAATTTTAAAGTGTTCTAATTTTTGCTTGGAAACCTAATTATTTCGTCGTAATTCAAGTATCCAAGTGTAGCTACCTACTTATGTATCTAGCTGTTTGAGTTTTCAATCAGAACAACAGGGGGCCTACCATCATCGTCCATGTGATTGAGGCTTCTGGTCACAGTTTTACAATGAGTTTGTTTGTGCTAATTGGGATAGGATAAGATCGAAATATGAGTTTTGAATTAAGTCTATATTTTGAAACTTTCCTTGTTAAATATCAGTTACACCGAATTTCGAACTTGTCAATATGTACTTAAGTAGGCCACGAAAATATTAAACAAACTTTCCAATTTAGAAGTTTACTGATATCGGTTACAAATCTAAAGCTAAATACCAACAAAACACAGATCCAAGTTCCAATAAGCTTAGCAAGGAATCTAGCTACAAATGGTTAAAAATTACACACTCCCATAGACGCACCCACGAGATTTTAAGCAGAATAGTGGTAGCGTCAATAAAGGGGTATCGCGTAAAGTCCGATCGCGTATACGCTATTTACGTGTTTATCATCACTTCAACTTAAATTTTTCAATTGAAGTGTTGAAAAATTTAAGTTGAAGTATATACGACTATTCTACATTATTTTGACAGTAAATAAAAGATAATATTTTTTTTTAAGATTGACATCCATCCTCTATACAGCAAACGTTCTTATTTAAAAAAGTAGGCCTAGATGCCTTACTGCTAACTTCATTTTTATAATGTGACCAAGTTCAATTGTAGGTACTATTAACAACATTACCTTAATCTACGCTTATATTCTAAATGGGAAAGCTTATCCGATTGTCTTTTAAATTATCATGGCTAAATTTATTCAGTATTCGGGCCTGGTAACAAGAAACATCAGCGAGCATCTTGCTATTCATCAAAACAGTAAAATACATAAGTACAAATAGGCACATCAAATTGTATGTAATATAAGAAGAACATCATCCCATAATAGATATATATAAGCGCAAGGGCTGTTTGTCATAGCGACAGCTGTAGGATGAAGTCGTGTGTAAAAGATAGTGAAATTAAAAAAAACGAAAAAACAGTTTAGGTCCTGGTAAGGCACTTATCTATGAATAATGAAAAACTGGCCATCTTAAAGAAGCTATAATGCAATAAATGAAGATATACTAAATGTCTGCCAGAAGATTCGAGGTGAACTACGAACCCACTATCAAATTGATTGATCAATCAAGAATTGAATGGAATCGATTGAGATAATTTGTAATCTTGTACCTCTCTAGTTGGATATGTAAGTGTGAGTGAAGACATTGATTAATAAGTGAATAGATCGATACACATGTACGTATCTATATAGAGAGGAGAAAATAAAGAGAAGATGCTTATTGTTTTTGAAAAATAAGATTAAGTAAACTTGTGCTCGATTAACAAATATTTATATTAAAAATAAACGTCTTGTGTTTTTCATGTTAGGAAATAATGTCAAATGAAAACCACATTTCGAAAACAGATCGGATGAATAATGTATTGTTATTTCACTGGCTTTGTTGTTTTAGGATCTATCTATAAGTCGTACTATGTAGGTATTTTTATTACAATGTAAACAATGTGTGACTGACCTCTTGGTGTTAGAAGCGTTTATAGACTTTTGTAGTTGCTTTCCAACAAGTACTATTCGCCACCTTAGTCAATTAAAATAAACATAAGTACTAGTATAAAATACACGTAGAATTCGTCACGGCGTAGTGACAATGTCCATACCACTTTATGCATGCAGATACGTTTCGTTGCAAAGTTCATTTTTATCACTTAGGATTTTCATATGATTAATGTATTTGATAATGTTGGTATGTCTTTAAACACAAATAAAAGAAGTTAAGCAACCTCACCCAAGCCAGTGGTTGGGTGACCGCCCGAATTCCCTCGGTGCCTCGTAGCCAATTGCCAAAGATGTTCAATCCCAGTTGCCAATTGAACATCTTTGGCAACCGTTACAGGGCATTCGGAGGTCTCGTAGGAGAGTCTGACAACTGGCTTAGCTCAGATTATCAGGGGTTACGAAAGTCATATGAAAATCACTGTAAAAATGAGGTGACCAGTCAAATAGGGTTGCTTAAAATCAACAATACATGGGATAAGGCCAAGGAGATGAATTCAATTTTGATTTGCAATTCTCAATTTGGAAAATGATACCCTTATATTAATAATTATAAAAATGATACCAATTTAATAATTACCTTAAAGAGAAAGTCCTTAATCCTTATATTCGATATCTGAAATGGTACTCGAGAGGCTGGCTCGATTATCGTACTTTATGCTTGAATATCCGCCAACGAGAAATCGATAAATTTTAATTTAATCTGTCACAATTTGGGATTGAGACTATCCTTCTGATGGTATTAATTAAACATTTTGGCCTACATTGAAGTAAGACTTAAATTAATGATGACGTGTTCACTATAATAAGATAAGAAGTAAGCTCACGTAAATGTACGCTAATTTCCCAGAATGGTCCATAATTAGTATTAGGTGTTACAACACCCACTTTACACCGACGTGCGTGCATAGCAGATGGTGTGCTCATAGCTGTCTCAGGCACTATAAATAGGGTCTGTGAAATTTTCTCTGACGTATGTAGGTTTCATCACACTGTTTTCCTTCAAATAAAGTTTGTTGTTTGACATCACTGTACTTACGTTTTTAGAAAAACTCATTGTTACCAATGCTGTGGGATTGTAACTTGCCGAGTACCTACTTAAATAACTTGGCCACAATTTCTATATTAACTACATCAATCTTGGTTTCTTTTATGTGATTTTATCCACACGAATTCTGCCTTGCCAACTTAGGAGCTCGTGATGTGTGCATTCCATTTTTACGGTTTGGAAGTCTCTTTCGCCATCTGTTGGCTGGATTATCCAAGTTTGATGAACGGATATGATCATAGTACAACTGCACGGTCGTGGGTTCGAGTCTTGCGTCATGTTCGTATTTTTCGTAAAATTTTAATAATGCATTATAATAATGATGACTAGAGAAAATATAAATATTATATGAAAGTATAATGCTTATCAAATATTTCAAATTATCTACAGGGTATTTGTAATAGTTCGACTGCTAAAAATGTATTGTGTGATTAGTCTATTGACTATGTTATATATTTCAATTAAAGGTTTAAAACACATAATCCTGTATGGACTAATTAGTTATTATTTTTCAAATACGAAACATTTATACAACATTTAGATAACCGCTGTAGCTATGCGGATTATCAGTCACCTGCAAAATTCGTGTGTTGGCTGAGATGTTGGTCTGTAACAATAATTTACAAGAAAATGTTGTAGTGTAATTTGTCACACAGCTAAGCTCTATGATGAAGGGAAAACGTATGAGGCAGGAAACCTGCTTGAATTTTAAAGCAATGTGAAGCATTCATCTTAGACATCCATAATGTGGAGTTGTGTCAAGATACATCGTAAGGAAACTTTGTCATGTTGACTGACAAGCAACTGTCTGTTTGTGTAGGTTGAGCTCTTTAAATAAGTTGATGATTTTTATGAATGATGTTTAATAGGCTAGTTGACTAAATTTATAAATTGGTTTAATTTTTTATTTTCTTAAAATATTAATAATCTTTAACTTTTATGAGATATATGATGGTTTTCCTTGTCTACTAACTTATTTATGCTAACGCCTGTATTCTCTGAAGGTGTAGGCAGAGGTTATGTAATAACAACACCCACTTTTGACACAAGTTGATTAAGTGCCAACGTGACAGATGGTGAGTCTATCGCCGTCTCAGGCACTATACATACATCTTCGAATGACTTCTTAGATATATGCAGGTTACCTCACGATGTTTTCCTTCACCGTGGCGTGAAATCACTGCACATAAGTTTTTAGAAAACTCACTGGTACAGGCTCCGCTGGGATTCGAACTTGCGTCACTTGCGTAGCAGGGGACTGCTTAAACCCCACGGCCATCACGGCTCTTTTCCTCGTCTTCCTTGTCTACGTCTCTTCATTCATTCATAATTATAAACTATAAACCAAGCAATTTTTTATAAGTGGACACAAGCCTATTCTATGACTATTAAACACGATCCCTAGAAAGAGTATAGAAATTAAATACGCTACGATACTTGAGTTCGCTTTATTTGGGGTATTCACTTAGCTATTTTATTTACAACCAGAAACATAAAAATCTTTTCTCACGAGTCATTCTGACATCTTGTGTCAAATCACCTTTAAACAATATGAATGTAATATAAACGAAAGAGGTTTACTACCGCTACACCACATTTGGAAAGTATGAAATATGATAATTTTAATGAGCAACCTGCAACCTTACTCCAGGGCTCAATGTTGATGAAAAAATATTTATAGAGTCGTGGAAGCAATCTCTACAGAAATGCAGTTAGGTGCAATCTCGAGTAAATCAGACGCTGGCAAATCTCATTGCTCAATCTAACTTATTTGTACCTTGAATGTACTAAAAGCTAGCTTGGAGACAATTTGTTTACTTAGAACAATCCCTTTCGACCAATGGCTGTCTAAAGAGAGTTTCATTTATGAAATTGCATTGTGCTACCGTTTTAAAAAACATTCATTTCGCTTGATTTGTCGTCTGAGTGCACATTTTATAGACTTTTGCCCTCGAATCAAGCCCATTTGATTTGTCTGGATGGAGTCTCAACAATTCTAGAAAAAACACATATAAAATATAAAGTCTTGTTTCTTATTTCTTTCCAAAATAGTCCACTTATAAGCATTATATCATTATTTCGAGACGGAATGAGATTGAAAGGGATTTTTTATAGTAAGAAACAAAGAACCTTTGTTTGGTTTAGTATTTGACTTGTCGTACTCGCATATAAAGAGTATATAAAGAGTAATTGTTGAGTTTTTTGCCAGGTTCTACTCAACAAAAGCAACCTTCCGAACCCGGTGGTAACATTTATAATCATGTATAATGTATTTTGTGTCCTTTTGACGATTTGAAAGTACTTTGCAAGAAGTCTAAACAAATAAAGATATTGAATTTGAATATTGAATATTGAATTTTGTATTTTTGAATTTTGAATACTGCCTTCTACTGGCGACAGAGTACAAAGAACTTTAAAAACAATTGATGCTGTTAAATCATCTTTCGAAGATTTATGAAAGGCATATGAAATGATTGATAAGCAGTTAGAATATATAATAGGTGTGTAAACGTTTTAAGGTGCCGTCACGAGTGCTGACCTTGAATTAACAGTTGTTATTTTTAGGTCTTGTATGGCGCGAGTGCGAACAAATGAATAAGCAGTTGTCTTAGAGCGCTTATAACTCGAGGCGGCAGCCGTAATTTGATCTTAGTAAAGGGTCCCTCCCTTTAGAATACTTTTTTTACACAATACCTGACACTTTATAAATCAAGGATGCTAAAACATTCAGATTAAGTATTGGGCCCAACTAAGGGAATTAATAGAAACGTATTTGAGCAATTTACAAAATAATATTCTAAAAACATCAACAGATGGTTTTTTCAAAAGTATAGCATCTTTTGTCGGTTACACCGACAAGAGTTATGACTCTTAAATTGATGATGATGATAGCATCTTTATCTTATTACGGTTATCTTTAAGAAGGGTGTGACGAGACATTTTCAGTGTCGGAAACGCGCATGATGATCTTGGTATTGCAAGCGACCATAGGCTGTAGTAATCACTTTTGCCACCTTAGTGGTATCAAAAGACATAACTCCACACAGACGAAGTCGCGAATAGAAGCTAGTTTATAACATTAATGTATGGATTTTCTCAGATTGACTTTCGTACGAATTATTGTTCACTGCAAATACATGCAAAATGTGATTAATAGTCAAGCAGTGAAATAAGTTTACACAACGGTCGAATATTTACTTTCCGTATTATTGTAAACATATTATTAATATATGAGCTTATATTTTTTAATTACTTTTTATTATAAGCATATTTCGTTCCTTTGATATGTTGAAATTGAGGTAATTATAGATTTGTTCAGCGCTCGACAGATGTTAAATGGATTTTGGGAGTGAAAATGTGAACCTACTTTCCTTGTTAACAGGGATTCGGGAGTGACATACAGATGTATTTGACCTCAATTGAACTCGTAAACAAAATTGAAAACCTACCCATGATTAAGGCTGTTGCGAGAGGAGCGTTGAGACAAAACTTGTGTCAATTTCAATAAAAAAAAAATATGCTCACGCCATCCCAGAAACCCTTCTGGGGTTGGCAAAGGTGTTCCAATAACAACCAACATTTAACCCAATATGATTAGTGCCAACGTGACTGAGGGTTAAACCGGTGAACGTCAGTCTCAAACCGGGGTACTCTAGTTTCGTTATCGCCCCGTAGGCTGGAAGCCTCACGTCTGAGCTACCATAACTTGACTGACGTCGGCTAAATTTAATGTCGTATTGTATGAGTTTTTCAGTGCCAGCAAACATGGTCAAAACCAAGCTAGATTTACTTTTTGACTCTGAAACCCCTTACACACAAAATTTCATGAAATCGTTGCAGCCGTTTCCGAGATTCAGATTCGATATATATATACATATATAAATTTAATGGTATAAGGCAGAAAGCCAATCGGTGCAAGCCGCTCGATGTCGGTTTACTTTCTTGAAATGGTATTTATATGCAAAGTAATGTCAGTTAAGATTTTTATGTTGCCGACTTCTAAAAGTCCCAGTACGTAATATTGTTATTTAATTAAAAAAGTTGCGAAGATAGCTCTTAGTACATGATCCAATTCATTGGGAGCCTTATGCTATTTTATTAAACGGTAGAAGATAAATTAAAATGAAATTTCGTTCATTTCCCGACGGACGGTAGCACTTAGGTACTTAATTAGGCAAAGGTACAAAAGAAACAAAGAATTTTTTTTAAATACCTATGCTTTAATTTAGCTCAAAATACTCACTACACAGAAAATCAGAACCGCACCTATTCACGTAGGGACAGAAGATTAGTAAATATTAAATAATTTTCATCAACTTATTGTTCAATATATATTTTACATCTGTGCACCTGTGAATGGTTGCTCAGAATGTGATCGCCTCACTGTTTCCTTGTTTTGTTTATGTGTATTTTACTACTTCCTGTTGTCTATGAGCACGCTCTCTCTCTTCTCTTGTTGCCGCCATTACACATACAACACAATTTTATTAACTATATTTTGTGACTTTTTTTAAAATATAACACGTTACCACAATTATATAGCTGCATTTCAATTATATATCGCCCACGCATCAATTTCGGAGTTTGTGATGTGATGACCTGACATCGACAGTAACTGCAGTCGGCTTAGAGAGTTTGGTGCCGTATCAACCAAATACTAATTTGGTACTAGTTCATTCGCAATAAGAGCTACTTTGGTCATCTTCAGCAATGCTTTTGCCCTTGCTATGAACGAATGCTCCGAAAACATGACTTTGAACACGAAACACTTTTTAAACACATATAAATTTTCACTTATTGCTTAGACACATTGCTTAAGCTTCGATAAAAACTTTCGGAGTTTCAAATTTATTCCAGCTTTAATGCACGGGTTATGCCTGATTATCCGGGTGCACGGGTAATTAGGAATAACCCTGGGGGGCGAGGCAGGTGGGTGCACGGGTCGCGACCCGCTGGAAATACTCAAACACGATAGCAACTATCAATAATTGTTTCCGAACACATTGACGTTGTATTTTGCCAAATTTTTAACACGAAGTGAGCACCGTCTGACCTCGTAACCCATTTCACTGGGTTTCCTATTTGTATCTATACATTTTCAATTTGTTGCAAGACTATTCCTATATTTTAAGACTTGTTCAACATACTCGAAAGTAATAGTAACAAAGAGTTTTATTTCTTGCGCAACCTCTTTCTGTCCATTCTTTGGACTGACTGCAGAAGCTGTGTAGTTCTTTTAATAAGTACTCGCCAAATCTATTTAATAAAAATAAATAATGCTCAAGCCATCCCAAAAGTGATCCCACAAGGGACAAAAGGCGCTTAGTTTTTTTACATTCATTGGTAAAGGGTCTTGGATTCAAACTTGCGTCACATACATAACAGGCCATCATTGAAAGCCATTACGGCGAGATACACATCTACGGAGATATACATCTCGGTATGGTCTGTTCAAAAAGCTTACACATAATAGGTATTTAGATTTTAATGAATAAAATTACACCCAGGCAAATTGGACGTAGAGAGCACGATTCTCCTCAAAATTAGAAACGTCTGCGCGTGACAAGTGTGGAACAAATGATCGCTTGGAATGAGGTGTACCCACCATGTAAATCGCAGAAGTCGTGTGAGTAATTATACAGCGGAATGTTTTCATTATGGCACAATTTAGTACCGACATTAGGGGCGAGGTCAACAGCAACGGGTGTTAATAAGTTTGCATACTTGTGCTAAGCCTCCGGCGCCGCCAAAACGTGAGTGCGTGGATTTTTTTTATGTCGTCTACGAACCTTGAGTAGTTTACATTTACGTACTGGAATATGACATATATACATACATTGCTCACGCCTGAATTCTCCGAAGGGGTAGGCAGAGATGTTGTAATAACAACACTCACTTTTCACCGAATATGATGTGAGTGCCAACGTGACCGATGGTGAGTCATCCGTCGTCCGTCCCAGCCACTATACAAACGTCTTTGAACTACTTCTCAGACATATGCAGGTTTCCTCACGATGTTTTGCTCCACCGTAAAGCACGTGGTATGAAATCACTGCACATAAGTTTTTAGAAAACTTATTGGTACAGGCCTCGCTGGGATCCGAACTTGCTTCGCTTGGGTAGCAGGCGACTGCTCAAACCCTAAGGCCACTTTAATGAAATATGAATAAAAAATTAACAATATATGGTTTACACTTTATGCTACCAATTAACAGATTTGCCATTTCAAGGTATGTCAGGCTGCCTAAAAAGTTCCTTCTATTACTTTTACGAATAAAGTGTTATGAAATTTATGGCACGTAGTTATAAATTACATTAAGCAAAAACTTTATATTCTACACGCAGTAAGTTCCTCTTTGAATGATGAAGGTTCGAAGACGATCTTTATAAATATGTATCGTCACTACTTCCCACGTGTGTCCCCAAAAGGGTAGACAGAGTTTTACAACACCCACATGCAACTTAGTACCCACATAATCTTGTTTCAAAAGAAGCTCTTAAAAAGGTATAATATCGAAAATATATATGCAGAACATGGAATATGTTGGTTAGTCTCGTAAATTGTGTTCTACAAATAAATTTGATCGGGAATATCGTCCTACGGGAATAACGATTACAATATTTCGCTTTGGTCGAATTCAGTAGATAACCGCAAGATGTACAAACTATAGGTACATATTTTAATATTCGAACACAAGGCGATGCGTAAATTTGATAAAAACACACGATAGGCATTCAACTCCGTTCTCCGAGACGAAGATAAAAGCTTTAACAATAATGCGAGTTAATGGTTTCATAAAGGCTGAGGCGCAATTTGGATGGATAAAAGCGAGTGGATATATTGTGTTCACACCCGCCGGCGTTCGTAGGGAAGGCTCATACCTTCAGAACACAGGATAACACGCGTCCTGTTTGAGGCTATTTACACTCTTTACGAGGCGATTACGAGAAGAGCTAAGGACATAAGGGAACTTAAGGCACCTTTAGGCATCTTAAGGCTCATTCGCTCAACCCGTTCTGCTTACTAAATATTACAGATTCGTAATGTCAACAGGACAAAGTACGATCAAGTGTTTAACTTTGTCGAACGACAACAAACGTCTACGATTTTCGTGGAAAACGTTTCTAGAGGGACAGCAGCGTACATTGCTTTGTACTATTTAGAAATGAATATAATGTTAAAACTCTGATGATTTGAAAAATAGACGAATGAAACTTTGTAGCGTTTTTATTCAATCTAGAATATAATATCTAAGCAAGGGTTTCCAACTAAGATGTAATGCATACATACATACATATGCTCACGCCTGTATTCCCCGTAGGGGTAGGCAGAGGTGTTGTAATCACAGCGCCCACTTTTCACCGAAGATGATTAAGTGCCAACGTGACAGATGGTGAGTCCATCGCCGTCTCAGACACTTTACATACGTCATTGAATTACTTCTCAGAAATATGCAGGTTTCCTCACGATGTTTTCCTTCACCGTAAAGGACGTGGTGTGAAATCACTGTAATGTATCAGATGTAATGCGTATGTATTTTATATGTAGCGGCGTCTTAGACCAATAGGGCGCGAATCAAACAGCTAAAGAGTTAATGAGTCTGAGCCTAAATAATTGAAGTGGTCGTTAGTCGTTCCTAATTGCCGATCTCGGAATTTCCGGCGGATTCCTTGAGTTGGGACTCACTTAGGCCCTTGATGAGCAGGACATTCCAGTGCAATTGATGCCTTTACACCCCCTGTTATTTGAGAATTCCGTTGAACGACATCGTTAAAGAGAATTATACATTGGACAATTAGTGATACCCACTCTGGTAGAAAAAGTGCTGATCGCCATTATTAAATGCGAGATATTCTCTAAATATTCCATAATAAGCGGGAATAAATATAATGAGCTTAGAACACTTGTGAGAATGGGAGCTCGACTTTGTTTATTCATTGTACTTTAGTAGCTGGCATGCCGAGGTTTTTTCAGAAAAAATATACTTTCCAAATTGCGTAGGATTTGAATAGACGATGAGGAAAAAAATAAAAGTCCACTAATTTGTTACGATTACGTGTAAATAATATTGAGTATTCGCGGGTAAAACCGCGGAAGACAGCTCGTAAAATGTTATTATTGAATTCATATTACTTCACGATCAAAATGATCGTGAATCTCGACATTGTGGAGCAGCGAATAAGTATGAAAAAAAATTTTAAATGTAATATTATTATATAGTGTTATAGAGCTCGTTACGTTCTCATTGGAGGAATAAGCTGGCTGGTTGGTTTATTGATGAAATGAATCATATAAGCGTAAATAAGTGAACTTATTAAGGTACCTTCATGCTCAGTAGGACATGAAAGCACGCTTGACAGACCCATTTTATAAACTCAAATAATATTGAATTCCACAGGCGACTAACAAATTCTCCTTTAAATGACGAAAAAAAGGAGAAAGGTCTCAAATCAACCCTTGTATCTATATCTATACAGATAAATACAACTGTAGTGTCTGCTTGTAAACCCAAATAAATAGCTTTTCACTAAATGCATATGAAATTGTATAGGGTACTGATATAAAAACACCATAAATAGTCTGTCTGTTTGTTCCGGGTAATCTCTAAAACGGCTGAGACAATTTTAGCGGGACTTTCACTGGCAGATAGCGATGTTGTAGAAAAAATATTAGGGTTCTAAGGAAACTCTACGCGGGTTTTTTGTATAATTAGTCAAGCTGTCTTCAGTAATATGGACAAATCCTCAGATAAAAAATTTCATATATCTCTCTGCAATATCAGAAATGAACGATGCCCATACAAACTTTCACCTCTTTAAAGGTAAACTTTAAAACGGTTTATTTTAGTACCTATACCCGAATACGTGTTTTTTATATATCTGTCTAAATAATTACGGTTATTCATACAAATTTCTAACCCCTATCTAGTTCCTTTAAGCAAGAGAGCAAAATCAGTACTATTGGGCCATTTGTAAAGAACCCGAAGTTACTGAAATGTGTAAAAAAATTCACTCGACCGAATGAAGTCGGTTCCATACAAATTATAGACAATTTTTTTTAATTATATTCAACAAAGGAGGGTACGTGAGGTCTGTTGGTGTATGTTGTGGTTGTCGCCCGCATATACATGATTACGAAAACCACCAACAAATTAGGTGTTGAGTAAATATCTCTTGTAATTATATGTTGGTACTAAACAAAAATACATTTTATAAAGTTTTCCTAATGCAAAGTATCCCAGGTGGTCCTATCCTTGGTGGGCGAGGGATGAGTTCTTTGTTTTCCTTACACTAAAAGAAAGAAAGATAGGATTTTCCACCCCTAAGGGGATTAAATGGGGGTTGAAAGTTTGTTTGCGAAAATTTACTGTCTCGCAGGCGAAGCTGCGGCAAGCTAGCTAACACACATAAAATTTAAAGTCCATCATTGGTTTAGGCAGAGCCTATTAATAACTTCTTAGCTTTGACATTTCATTTTGTGATACCAAAATTCTACAATAAGCTGAGAAGTTAGTAAGACGTCAATGCTATAACGATGATAGTAGGCCCCCTGGGCGTCAACTATGATCGTTAAAGCAGCACGTATTAAGAACTTTTTGGCTATGACTGATTGACTGACAATTAACGTACAGCCTAAACCGACTGTCCTAGAGACATGAAATTAACACCTAAAGGGTTTTAAAAAAAAGTAGCCTAAGTTACTTCTTGTAACATCAGCTATCTGTCAGTGAATAATTTTATACATTGTATACTAAGAGCCGTGTTGGCCTTGAGGTTTGAGCAGTCGCCTGCTACGCAAGCGACGCAAGTTTGAATCCCAGCGGGGCTTGTACCAATGAGTTTTTCTAAAAAACTTATGTACAGTGATTTCACACCACTTGCTTTACGGTGAAGGAAAACATCGTGAGGAAACCTGCATATTTCTTAGAAGTAATTCAATGACGTATGTAAAGTGTCTGAGACGGCGATGTACTCACCATCTGTCACGTTGGCACATAATTATCGTCGGGGAAAAGTGGGTGTTGTAATTACAACACCTCTGCCTACCCCTTCGGGGAATACAGGCGTGAGCATATGTATGTATACTATGTAATGAATTGTTCATGATTCCAGCTGACTTTCTTGCCAGTTGATCTCAGAAGGCTAGTTTTCGAACTGGTGGACAATTCTACGTCGTTCATAAGAGCCTTTCCAGGACCTAAACGAAATAAATCATATTAATTTTTCAAAAAAGTCCCGTTTTTATCGATCCGGCAGTTTCTGAGACTATCCAGAACCAACAGACATACAGAGAAACAGACAGAGAAACAGACAGAGAAAAAGCTGTTAATTTAGAATTACAAACAAATACTTCAATTGTATTTATCTGTGTTTATTACTAATATGAAATTGCAAAAAATTACTATATTATTTGTTTTTTGTTAAGTGTTGAGAGCCGTGGTGGCCTTGAGGCTTGGGCAGTCGCCTGTTACCCTGTGACACAAGTTCGAATATCAGCGAGGCTGTACCAATGAGTTTTTCTTTAAACTTATGTGCAGTGATTAATACCACGTGCTTTACGGTGAAGGAAAACATCGTGGGGAATCCTGCATATATTTGAGATGTAAATCAAAGACTGGCTGTCACGTTAGCACTTAATTATCTTCAGCGAAAAGTGGGTGTTATTATAACAACATCTCTGCCTACCCCTTCGGAGAATACAGGCGTGAGCATATGTATGTATTTGTTTTTCTCGCCTTGACTTAATGCGCTGCTTTCATCTGTAAAATCTCGGATTGAGTCCTGTTCATTTCCGGAAATTCCCGTTAATTTCTTTTTCACGGTGGCAGTGCTAAGTGCAAGATTAGCACAAATGGGCAATGAGTGTACCGTAAACATGAATGGGTCAATTGAGCGAGCGATTACGAACCCTGACATGCTTTTAACAGTTAAATGGATCAAATACCAAGGTCTGACGCTCATACTTATTCAGCGTATACATACGTGCGACATTTTAACATCACTTTTGTATACCACAATTGATGTAATAAATCTTATAATAATTTAAAGATAAATAAATCGGTAATTCCACAAAACGGTTTGTATTTTGCAATCTCATGTACCACAGAAAATTAGAAAAACTTTGTCTTTACGAGCCTTTAAGATTTTTTCGTATTACGACACTATGTATACATATTTTTTATATAAAAAAGTACCGATTTCAACGAGCGAGAAATAATAATTATGTGGAATTACTTACTTACTTTTGAAGTTGGTGATAAAATTTTTGCATGAATCTAGGTATCAGACACCAACTTAAAATTACATGCTTAAATAATTAATTCCACACAATTTAGTTTTTCTCTTTTTAACAGTCGGTTTATATTTATTTTGAGCATTTATTTTCCTGTAAAACTGTATGTTACATTGAAAAAAAGGAGCACCTTTTGACTTTATCTTATAAAAACATTTAAATCATCCTAATCAATTCAGTAGTTTTCCGGTAATCCGTGGAAATTTAAAAACACATACGCTTCGTACATTTAACTTCCTCCTTTGTTTTGAAGTTAGCTAAAAACTAAAATACACTCTAATTCTAAAGCTTCATTGTTTTTATAATGGCTTAACTAAAATGAGCAGGTTAAAAAAAATCATTGAACGTCCTATATTTGTAACAATTATTGCCACCAATAATAATAATACTTTTTCAATAATAAAAAATATTCAGAGTATGTTAAAAAAACATATTAATATAGTCATGTTTTATATATATATATATTTTTAAGTTATTTAATTAATAATTATATTTAAATGATGATGTATTGTCTCACGTTATTTTATTAATAGGTACTATCCACTAGCAAAGAGATAAACTTATTAAAAAAATATAGATACTTCAAATATCTATTTTTTTTTATTACCATATATGGGTTTTTTTTTATTACATTTTGTCCTAGTTTATTTTACGCTGTTTCGTTCGTAATTGGATGCAGATAAGCAATAATGTGTCAACCCGCATAAACTTGGTTTTGAGAAATAGGCGTCTTAAGATGATTGTATACGTGATTTAAGATTTGTTTTATGACATAAATCCATTTTTTACGTACTTTTATGTTTTAGATGACTTGAAACACTTTTTTAGAATGTTAAATACGTGATGCATTATCAAAATATATCAAAACCTTTGAATTTGACTTTTTGTGGGTTGACACATTATTGCTTATCAGCATCCAATTAAACATGAAAAAATATTTAATATGCGCGTAGTAAAACTTTTCCTCTCATATAATATGAATAAATAATGTAATAAACTTACCTCGAATTAGTAGATCAGTAGACAATAAGCACAAGAACAACTATCAACAAGTTCGCTAAAAGCACGTCGAAAACGATATATTGCGTACTTGATTATTAATATTATTAAGACTTTCTAAAAACTACAATAAAACTTTTTAATACTACGAAGATTATTGGTTATATTGCTTTTCACCTTAATAACTTAGATTAATAGATGAGTAATGTTGAATAGTTAGTATTAAGTTGTACGAGTTCATTTGTGCGATCGCATAGGTCGCATGGTGCAGCGGCCGCGAGTGCGACCGGGGCGGCGGCGCGAAGCGTTCTGTCGCTCCGCCCGCCCAACACTGTTGTCTTGGGCGGTGCGTAGTTGTCCTAAAGGGAAACTACGCGCCTAAACTTGTTCGGTTAACGAAGGCCACTTTTGCAACTGTCCCACGCGTCAATCACTATGTAAATTATTTCCACTTGGGATGACGATAAATCAGTAAGTGCTTACACTTGTCTGGGCCCTAAAAGGATGTCCGTCTAGGGTATGTAACTAGCATACTGTGTATGTAACTGGAAAATTATGAATGTACTATGCAACAAAAACATCTAAAAGTTTATGTGACTAGAAAATAAGTATTTTACAAATCTAGGAAATCTTGTAATAGTATAAATTGAAGTCGACATTTCCATGCAAAGTTATTATGTCTACTTGAACGCATCGTTTTTATAAATCACGTTACGGATTTTGATACGGTTTTTACTAATGTAGGAGTTGTACTCCGTTGGGTTTATAGCTAAAAATCCATATATCCATACGTGTTTGTTGGTAATTCATAAATAACTGCTTTTCATTAAATGCACATGAAAGGACATACGATATCAACATATATTTTTTAAATATCTCTGTCTTTCTGTTCGTCTGTCGATCCGGTTAATTTCCAACGAATTCAATGTGACCTTCACTGGCCGATAGCTAATGTCACAAGAAAATATCTACTTTTATATAAAAAATACACCCCAAAAAATTGTGGCCTGAAGTGAAATGAGAGCGAGTCGCTAGCATAGGTATTATATTTGAACCAGCTTCTCATCGTCGCATCAATTTGAAACATGCCAAATATAATTCCTATGACAAAACAATAATATTTGGTCTCAGTACGCTGGTCCATCCAGCTAAAAGGTGGGTAGCCGCACTATTTAATATTATCTACTAAATGTTAAATGCATCAAATATTCGGATCATTGGATTTGTGATCATTCTACATAAATTGAAATGACAGCGTATTGTTCCAGAATTCGTTTAGATGAAACACGATTTGGTTATTTCGTAGAACACTGATTATTTAGTGTTGAGGCCGGTTAACGTGTTGTCACGCTTGAAGTTTTTAAAATTTAATTGCTTACTTAATTTTCTGTCAAAGTAATGTAGATTTGACGTTTTGAAGTTTTGAAAAATGTCGGTAAAACACATTGATGCTTGACACCCCATAATGACAGCACCGTCAGGGGTGTTTAGAATATGATAGATGCGTGCGTCTGTGTGAGTTTGCAGTTTCGAACGATTTTCTCTTGGTTACCATTCTTGTATTAAACATAATATACGCTGTAAACCAGAAACTCTAAAACACAGTATACATACTATTGTGTTTTGTATATAGGTAAAATAAAATTTTGAGAATTTGTACGAATATTAATGAATTAATTTTACAAATACTAGCAGACGTTACGCGGTTTCACCCGCATAGTTCCTGATCCCGTAAGAGTACGATGATAAAATATAGCTTATATTAATCAGTGATAAAGCTTTCCAATGGTGAAAGAATTTTAAAAATCGGTCCATTGCTTTTTGAGCCAATTTGTTACAAATATATATACAAACTTGTCCTCATTATAATATTCATATAGATTAAGTTGCTTGTCACGCTCAAAGTTTTGTTATTGTCAAAACAAATGTCATCTATGAAGGGGTCTAGTTAAAACATGTTTAGCAATAATGCTTTTAATAAACTACATACGTCGTAACTTGTACTGTTTCTTAGAGAGGATAATGTGTCCCAGTGGGGTCACCAGACCGTGGCACTTATATGGATACTTTTCTATACGTACTTGAAAAGAAATGGTACTCCTTTGGGTAAACTTTACAATGGGTTATAAACATTCCGAGAGCTTACAGTTCTATTGGTTAACTTAGTTTGTTACGTTGACTATTTCAATTTGTAAATCACGAGCGGGAAAAAAACACTTTGAATTATTGTTATGCACCTCCGAGCTTCTTGAACCAGGTACGGTTCCTCTGAATCGTTACAGTCTTGACAGAGCGATCATGGTCGGAATGTCAGGATTGGTAGCTTGCTGAACAATACGGAGCCATTCTCGTCGGACTGCTGCTTTACGAGAGCATAGGTTGATAGTCCGTCCATTTCATTGGTTTAATAAAATCTCTATTTATACCTAAAGTACTGTCAGATATAATAAAAGATACGTGTATTCTACCAATATATAATGCAACTGGTGGAAACGAGAAAGATTGCAATCATTTGAATAATAATGTGTGAAGAGCCCCTGTTGCCACAACGTTTCTACCTATATTATATAGGGGTGACCTTTTGTAGATTTAAATTTTGTGACGTTGTTGAGAGTTTTTCTTTATATAAAACCTTCTATTGTATAAACGATGTTTATGACGTTCCTGAGATTTATAGAAGGATAAAATTTATATGAAAAGTTCTAGTCATATAAAAATATTTTAATATGCACATACAGGTCGGTATTTTCGAATTGAATGACTGACTCTGTCAATTATTTAAATAAGAAATAACTGTAACCAAATACAACGTACTAATAACAGTACTGGGGGCCTACCGTCATCGGTTTAAGCAAAACGTTTTAAAAACTTCTGAGCTTTGACGTCTCATGTCACCGTCAATTCAAACTTCGAAGCTGAGAATTTCTTAATACGTACTGCTTAAACGATGACGGTTGGGCCCCTGTTACAATATTTAAATAAGCTTAAAGCTCATATGTATACTGTGGAACCGTGATACTTATAATACATATGCTCACGCCTGTTTCCCCGAAGGCAGAGGTGTTGTAATCACACTTTTCACCGAAGATGATTAAGTGCCAACGGATGGTGAGTCCATCGCCGTCTCAGACACTTTACATACGTCATTGAATTACTTCTCAGAAATATGCAGGTTTCCTCACGATGTTTTCTTTCACCGTAAAGCACGTAGTGTGAAATCACTGTACATAAGTTTTTTAGAAAAACTCATTGGTACAGGCCCCGCTGCTCAAACCTCAAGGCCACCACGGCTACTTATAATGTAGGTTCCTTATACCAACTGTGTTAAAACCAGTTTTCGTTCAGCTCTTGGATTTGACACTTCTGAAAATAACGGATTAAAGTGACAGAAAAAGGTTTACTATACCAATTCGACCTTTCAAATTGAGAATAAAAAGGTATACTAGAAGAATTTGTAGATATTTTTCACTTTGGCATCGTGTCTCAATAATAGAAAATATTATGCACCGAACCTGTACCGAACTAAATCCTGAAATCCCCTTTATTTTGCAAGGTTGTATAGATCAAATGTATACATGAATACCCCTATCGTGTAGATATATTTATGTTTTTCTATTTCATCGTGTGCAAATCTGTACCTATTCAGTGCAAAAGCCTTTAAGGCTATGAGGGTTAACCAGCCAAATCTTAGTGTAATGGAAAAAATATACCTACCTACTTTCAGATTTAATTGTATGTATACCTCGCCTAATGAAAAAATGCCTAAAATGTTGAAGCATGAATATTAATGCATAGACAAGGAATTTTAGGTTATAATTTTCCATTGAGTTTTGATGCGAAGATTATAAATTCCTTTCTCGGAAATGTTGTTTTTAGTCGCCCCACTGTGGTTTTGTCTGAGGGTTTTGTGCTTCGCCATACAGAAAGGGTATTAAGGCCTTCATGGGAATTTCGTATCTTATTATTCGCAAAAACAAAAGAACAACAGTTTTTTGGATAAAATGAACTAACAGCTGACGTTTGAAATCGTACATAACGTACATTGGTATCTCAAAATAGGCCAAATGCTGGCTTACCATCTTAGTAGCTGACTGCCTCGTCGGTAGTGGTCGCAAAAAGCTACAGCGAAGAGTCTACGGTGCAAGACATTTCGACGGAGAGCCACGTAACTTCGTGCTGTCAATTTTAAGGATACGAAATTTCACTTTGTCACTATAAAAGTTAGAGTGTTTTGTAATTTTTTATCAAACTGAATAACGGAGATGAGTTCGAACTCCGTGGCGGGTATTTTTTTCGATCTGCTATTTCCCAGTAGCGGCTTGAAGTTTGGATTAGTGCCCCGTTAGTGGCAATGGGCTTGCCGCCTATTACATGGGAATATAAAATATGTAAGTACTATAAGCACTCCTCTGCCTACAGCGGCTACAGCTTGCCCGTCTCTGAATACATTCGTGAAGATGTCATATCTATATGAACCATCTATGTGTTAAATTTAGCAAGAACATTACGGGTTCTCCCGTTCGAACTGCTACATGACTTGATCTGTACCATACAATAATGCATATAGTAATTACTCCTGTACATATCTTTACTGCATAGGAATCGCAACCATAAATCGTTATCATTCTGATGGGACCCTTGGCATTTCAAGCGTTCGAAGACTGCACCCGCTTGCTATGAAACTTGCAGCTGTACGCGTTACACGTTAGCAAGCTTTGTAAAATATTTAAAAATCGAGGTACCTGAGTGTTATAAGCTTAATTACCTTAAAAGTTTAACCTACTTCCATTTTACAACACCCAGGAAATCAAAGGCGGCAATCAGGAGTATTCACACTTCACGGGACGCTTTGAATACCGAACCGTTAAGGCAAACAGCAGCAGTAGGCAGATGAAACATCTTTGAAACAAGAGCCTTATAAGTAATTCTTTGATTAAAAGGATCACCTTTGCAAACGTACATCTTGTGTAGTAGTCAGTTCAATTACACTGAGAACAAAGGGAACACCGGATCAGACATTGGAATTAATTTCAACATCAGGCGCCTAACTACCACTAACAGCTTTGTGCAAATTTAAATAAGATTCGTTTATTTAAACACAAAGCTAAACATTAACAAAAAAAAACAAGGCCAAGGAGAATGTTTGAACAGGTAACTGTCTTCTTGTATTTTCTCATAAAACTCTGGCAGTGGATAATGTACAACATTGGAAGGGATTATGCTTCCAAAGGAGAGCAATAAATATAAGTAATCCTTTAATTAAACACTTATTTGATTTATTATAAAATTTTATTAATTATTATAATACCATCGTAGGTATAATTTAACGGTAAATTATTATGAACTCTGTAGAGTATTGTAATTCATTTCTTAAAATCATATAAATTATTTAACTATCTTAGAGTCCACATTATAAAATTAGATCAATATATTATAGATCGTTTTATAGAGGAACTAGGAAGCCCCTATTCTTGTAATATGTATTTCTAAGGAACGTAAATCTATAAAATGTAGCGAATAAATCCATTCATTCAAATGTTACGAAACACATGTTCATATATTATACGTACCTACATAAAAACTTCGTTAACGAATGAGTCATACCATGATAAAACTGCCGTATAATTTATATTTTGAGAACAGAACACATACAATATAATTTATTCTATAATAAGATCTCTATTATTAGCTCTTGAACTCTTATATCATAATACGAAAACTTAATTGTCTAGCGATCTAGCTTCATCCATGAGATATTTAGAGCTAACTTAAACGTAAAGTTAGCTTACAAATGCTTTCTTATATCGTGCACCAGTAAATTTTTCAGGTAATTATCGTTGCCGGAGAAACATTCAACAATGTCGAAGTGATCTAAGTCGTCCTTAATTTCAAGGTACATGTATTCCATAAGGCACGTGTTGTGCAAGACCTCGTAAAATTCCCTCGATTGCTTTTTGAATGTGGGGCTGTCGTTTTGTGCGGCGAAGATGTATAGACGTACCCTCCTGTCTTGAAGGTGGTTGAAGCAGTCAAATTGCGGCGAGAGGGGGACTGCCCATTCTTGAGGCAGCTGTACTGCGTCGTTGACTGAGGTGTGGATTACCTCGCGAAGGTCGTACACTCCTGAGATGAGGAAAGCACCTTGGAGACGCTTGGATCCCACGGCGCTATCCAAGAATTCGGCACTCGAAAGCAACTTGGCGACTAGATGAGCGCCAGCTGAGTGGCCGGCGAAGTAAACGCCTCTGTAATCAAGTAATGAATACGCTAAAATATTTTTATAGCTTAATAACTGCTAGATTGTTTGTTTGAAAACAGATCCGACTTATTTCGCTAGAAGTCTCGAACAGGGTGCATGGTCATTTTCTTATTAGACGGTATGCAAGTAATTTGAATGTAGATAGTCTGTTTTCTCTTTCTACTATACAGCCCGTGGCAGATGCTTAAATAATGAGCAAAGGTATAGAATAGTGCATTCCATAAAATGATCTGGGGGCCTACCGTCAACGGTTTAAGCCGAGCGTATTAAGACTCCTTCGGAGTTTCATTTGTTTATCTCAAAATTAAACGTCAAAGCTAAAAGACACTTAATACGAGCTTTTTAAGTGATCATAGTTGAGCCCCATGACCCTGGATCAGCGTAAAAAGCGGTCAGATTATCCGTTCTTACACGGCACTCGAAATTCCAAGTTTAAATTGTAAACTTGGCTCTTAGGTTGTTGTTCATTTTCAGTCGATTAGGTAAATTAATATAGGCGACCTTTATCGTGGATAACGGGTCATTACATCACCCTATAAAAAGTTATTGTATCTACCTCGAGCCCATTTTCTCTGCGTATTCGAACACGAATCTTGCTGCCTTTTGTATTTGGTTGACGATCTCAGCGAGGGTGACTGCGGGACAGAGGTCGTACCCAAGAACGATGGTCTTCACCTTAGACTGGTAAAGGGGTAAGGCTGGGTAGCGGGACAACTCTCGAGAGAGCTCTTGCCAGAACCCACCGTGAATGTAAACCAGGATCGGAGAATCTGCGGAAAAGATCAAAACTCAGTCGGTTACTTTTTTACACATTGGTGTAAATTTAACAGGGTGGTAAGCGATTACTGCAGCCTACGAATGCTTACAAGAGGACCGCGACGCGCGCGTATCCAAAGATACAGTGGCGGAGACGGTAGTCCTTAGACCGAGAAAACCCATCATCATTCCCCATCTCTCTTAGCTCCTCAATACTACTCATCGGTTAATCGATAAGTCAGAATATTTTTCTTTCTAGATTCGTATAAGTGTAAATTTTTGGCTAAATTCATATAAATATTATTTTAGGAGACTTTTGTAATTTTGTTTGAAGCATTGATATATCCTACTTACTAGAATGTTAATTCTGAGTAACTTTCAAATGTTTGACATGACAACCCTATGTAATCCCCGCAAGCTGACAGCCCTATGTAATCCCTTAACTCCGCAGATTGAGACATGTATGAGCGGCTTACGGACACAACACAATTTAGTAATGAAATAAGTCGAAACATCGTTATGGGATGCTGACATTTATGTACCCACCGAATATATCAGGCTTAGCAATTATATAAAGTGAATTACAAAAAACACACACTCCTTTTTTCCTAAAAAAAATTTCAGCAAAGAGTTTTTTAAGGAAGATCAATCATAGTATTTCGGAATGATTACCGGCTTATCCACGCTTACGGTATGACCTGTGGCCTTACTATGAGCTCTTATTGCCATGATAGTTTACTCTTATTATGAGACAGATGTATTTGACGTGTATACATCTATCACTGTCACGCAGCTGAAATATCATTGCAATAAGAGCTCATGGTCGAGCCCCTGTGTGTGGGAGTTTGGAATCAAAGGAATTTTAACTACGACCATTTCTTATGAATTAACATGTCTAACAAAATTTTCTGTATCTTGGAAAAATAATGTATTATGTAGAGAAGAAATAAATAATCTATGTTTAGGTCTTATTACGAAGCTTGCACTTTGGGTAACAGACCACGGATTTCTTTTTTGAAAAACGTTCTTATACATCACTGTACTAAATTTGAATAACATGGCAAGCTATTGTTGAAATTCCTGTTGTTCTATGATAAAATATGTAAGGGGAAGTATTTATTATACATTGAATAAATATACCTAATACAGATTATATTTAGTCATGACATATTATTATATTGCGGCAACACGGGGATCGAACCAGCAACACCCAGGGTTTACTAACGAAGAGACCAATTATTAAGGGCATTAATTGATTGGTGTTTTGTAAACGTTACATTAGTTTAAAATATCAATTTAGGTCAAATATTTGGTCACTTAAAATGCTATTGACATCTATTCTTCGTTCATTAATATCGCGTTATTGTTATTTCACAATATTAAGTAGATTGTGTAAGGAGAATATTATAGTATTTTATCTTTCTTAGTAAATTGAAAAGATGTCTACTTGTCTACTTTCCAGTTGCGTTGGGAAACCATCATTTATATTCACTCATATTGGACGCCTCACATTTGACATGGGTAAAACTCATTGTCGAGGAAAGCGAACAGGGATGAAATTAAAATTTCTTTGTGCTTGTTTTATGATAACTTTCGGAACCTTTTACTTGCTAATATAATATTGTACACACACACATATCATTGGTTACGACCTAGCAAACAATATTAAGATATATTTTTATATTATAGATATAAAAGTATATTGTTCTATTAAAGTACACAGTACCTAGCTGACCGAGTTGTGCTCGGTTTCTTTTCTCACAAAAAACTATTGTTTTTTCCTATAATGGAAAAAAACTGCAATTTGTACAAAAAACAGAAAAAAAAACCCGGTTCCGTGTCATTTGGACTCTAACTGGTGTACAGTCTAATTTTGTTATCCCCCGATAGCCTGGAAGCCTCCCGTCTGAGCTATCATAACTTGACAGATATCGGCAAAACTTACCTTCGTATTGTAATGATATTGTAGCAAATTGCTCGTTTAAAGGTGATTGATATGTAAGCTACTTGTAGCGATGAATGAATGAAATTTACAAATTTTTGTCTATAAAGCACCGTATATCGTAAGATATATATGTAGGTATCTCCTCTCAAGTGATCCCGGAGGCTGTTTATCACCAAAGAACCCAAAAGTTGCAGGACTCTACTCCAAAAGCAACACGACAACCACGACCACATTTTATTAGATTCTTATCTATAAACCTTAGTGAGCAGGGGAGTATACGAAAGTTATCTTACCACGTCTAAACTCACAATGTACCTACACACACATAGAAGGTGAATGTCATAAGTTCAGAATGTTGATAGTCCGGTTGATAAAGAATGTCGTCATGTAATAAAAATCATATTTATTAGTTCGATAATTAATTCCACAGAATGCGTAAGAGTTTGAATTTATTTCATAATCATATTTGAAAGGTTTTTTTATGTATTTATGAGTTAGAGAGCTATTTCTTCACGCACATACGGACAGCTTTGGATCAAATTTGAAATAGAGACAGCTAAACACATAAAACATAAAAATCCCGAAATTAAAGGACAGTAACGCAAGCGCACGCAGTAAGTAATATTATAAACTAGCTGTTTCCCGCGATCTCATCCATGTGAATATATTTTTACCCGTGTTTGCAGCATTTTCCATTTAAGTTTCGCTCCTTCCTTTATGAATGAAATATCCTACACAAACATATTATTTTTCCATTCAAATCCGAGATGAGTGCGTTCAACCAAACAAAGTCTTCATCTTTATAATATTAGTACCATTAGATTAAAAGGTTTAAGAATGCGTTGGCAAGTTTTTTGCATGCTTCAATTTAGGTTTGTTCAATTAAAATATTTTTTACATTCATAGAGGTAAAAAATATAGTTCAGAATGAAATAATGTCTCAGTAAGCACAACCAAGTTCGGAACAGTGCTAATTTTAAACCCACTAGAATGGTTGACCTCTTTGTATGCTATTTTAAGATCGGCACTGAACGTACAACTGAATTCGATTGTAGGTTTCTTTTGTGTTATATCGATTTCAATTATATTATATCGTTGGCATTTGACAACTATATTTATATGTTATTTATTAATAATAAATAAGTAACTAAAAACTAATTACAAGTAGAAAACTTGGCCCAAATCGGTGTCTCTCGGGATCGTGCCAAGAAGGCTGGCAGCATTGCCACGTTGAATAGCAATGCTGATTCTCTGAGCGAGAAAAGCCCCAGCCCGCTTGTCACGAGAAGCTTCTACCAGACGACGTGCAACCTCTTTGAAAAGTTGATGAGCACTGTATTTATAATATATAAACGAGAGACGCAATATATAAACCTTACCGGGTTAAGAGCTACCCAAATTGTATTTATTTTTTAATGTTTTTATTAAAACTACGCAAAAGAAAGGAGCTCATCAAAGTGACTTGAATGATAGTTCGTGTTTATGATAAAACGAATAGCTTTAATATATGTTCTTTAAATAATTAAAAACTGCAATAATCATTTAAAACCCCAAATTTGTGGAACCATATTATGAACACACAGTCATTACTGTGTCAATCTAGGTAGATCATGAAGATAGATCTATTATATTATGTTTTCAGTATCACCATCCATCTGATATGAAACAACTCCTTTTCTTTATCTTATGAAAATTCATTCTTCTCCAATACGGGCCTTCTGATTCATGACTTGAATGTTCTTTATTTTCACTTGATTAGTTATTTTTTTAATGAAATGAGATAATATTCTGATTTTTATTTTTATTATCTACTAGCTGTGCTCCGTGATTTCCCCCGCTTAGACTTAATCTCATGGGTAGCCCGAGGAACCTTAATGTTTTATTAAATAAAAGTATATCTCAAAAAGTTACTCCTTGTAACATTATTTATCTGCAAGTGAAAGTCCCGATAAAATCAGTCCAGCCGTTTCGGAGACACTTAAATTATTACCAAAAATATCTTGAACTCTTTTAATTGTTTTTTTTTTACAGATACAAATTACTCCGAGGCAATACAATCGCGAGCTACATGGGTGTTTATTATAGTTTACTTACTTGCATAATGTCGGTAAAACGCATATAAAACAGTTCATGCAAAATGATCCTATAAATATAAAAATAAGTTTGCGGTCATTTTCGTCGTGAAATGGCCAAATGTATCCTGGAATGCAAATATCAATTCGGGGCTGATGTGTTGACCCATATTGCAATTTAATTGGTAATTTCACGAGACAGCGAGAGAACTTTTGTCAAAATTACGTAATGAATGACGCGACGAAAGCATATTGTGTAAATTAAAATCTTTATTACGATTTATCTGCTACTTATTATCATATTTATTTTTAACTGCCTTCACCCAAAGGTTTGCTGACTGGTAGGTTGACTAGCCTGTGTTTTATTTTGCAGGAAATATTAAACAAAAATAATAAAATAAATAAATTAATATACATGTCTATAGAAGGTTACTTTCAAAATAATCACAACTATAAAATTAGTATAATGTTTTAAGCTACTTACGTTCCATTTAAGAATATTTGAAAAAACTACCGTTTAACTTCTGATTGGTGTAGTATGTGCAGTAGTCATTGAATTTTATTTTACTACAATACCTACGGTATTGAAAAAGGCTTGTGTAAATTTAAAATTTCGGCGTATGAAATTCCAAATATTATTTAGGAAAATTTTGCAGCAACAATTACTCGAGGTAAGAGTTACCCATGTTAACCAAACATTAGCCTCTGTCGCCCGTACTGACATTTAAATCAACTCTTTGCCTCTAGATAATAACAAAAAAATACCTTTTTTGCCGGCGTCGTAAATGTCACGTCGATTTGCATCTGATGAACTGAAGTTCATTCAATCTTATATATTTAGAATTGAGGCTCTACATGTAAAAGATCACTTTATATGATTTATTTGTGATATGAATGCCACATTTTATAGCAAAAAAGTAAACTTACTTTTTGCTTTAAAATAATTATTTATAGTACATGTGGACAAGTTGCGAAGACTTCCAATTAATTGCAAGCAAAATCATGCTTTAATCCTTTATTACTTCTCTCATACACATTAAATAAGTAGGTAAGTAAATAGGTAATGTACATGTAGACTATACCGTTTATTTGTTGATGAATTATGATAAGGAAGATAAGGTTTTATTAGTTAGCAAATCTGTTAATTTTAATAGCAACATATTAAAAAATGGCAGCACGAAGCTACTTAAACTGCGTTTATTAAAATATACGTTACATTGGTTCCGAATATAATTGCGGTATATATTATTATTATTTTAAATAAGTTTGTCTATTTAGGTACTTAGCTCTTTTTGTGTAATTTAATTGGAAACCAATTCTAGATATCAAGATTTATATAAGAGACATGAGATTATAGTTTCTAGCCACATTCAGAGTTCTGCGATACTCGCACAGAATTCGGTTCGTCATCGATTGTGAGGGAGTGTTAGAAAACACTCCCTCACAATGCTAAACATTCGAAAGCTTGGTCCAAAGGAGCGGAGGGCCTTTGCTGCGTGTAGTGAGACTCTTTCGTAATCGACTACAGTGATTGCATTCTTTATAAGGTAGGCATTGCGTGAGGGCTGGTATTGGTCGCATCCATAGGCTGCAGTAGCAGCTCATCATAAGGCGAACTGTACGTTTATTTGTCTAAGGTAAAGTGCATAAAGGGCATAGTGAGGGTTCGAAATACTTACCATTAGGCAAGTCCGTCCCAAGGATGTCCAACCTTTGACCGGGCGTTGATCCATACTCGATCTCCAGTTTATGTGGAATGTTATTAGTCGCCATCTCACTCGCTGTAAGTTTAACAAAAACATTTGTTTAGGTTGTATTCCCTTATTTACAAGCACTAAAGAGTACGCTACTCGAAACAAATTGAATTGAGTTTGTTGTTGCCGAATTTAAATGCAAAGTAAACCCAACGAAAATCTTAGTACCTACTTAAGCTGACGTCTCAGACATCGCTAATTGGAGAATTGGATATTTATTATACTTCTTGGTTGAAAAGAGATTTTAGTAATCCTACTTTCAAAAAAAGTAGGGCATACTGGGAGTCAGGCTGGGAACTGATCTTCTTATAGAAGATGTCAGCCAAATAAAGCTATGTTAGAGTAGTGCTAAGTAGCGGTAAGTAAGGTAGCCAGTACTCCGTAGGTGGAAGAATGCCAGGAGACGCTGCGCTGTGCTAGCTTTAGTGAAATTGTCTTTCAGTTTATCGGTGCAGTTATTTCTGTCTCTACGGTTCTAAATACTTAACGTACCTGTTGTGACATGTTGGACATGATGATGCAGCACCTCGCTGGGCGTGGGGAACCTCTCTGACCACCTGCTGGGAGTATACTCCCTCTCCAAGTCCACAGAATCCATGATCAGCGACATCTTCCCTGAAATGTGGTTCTCTGATCTCTGGGAAATGGAAAATAGCACTAGGCATTAGCCAATTACACACCACGAGTATAGGCAACAGGGTAAACTGGATAAGTCTGAGAAGAATTTTAAAGACTTATTCGTCTTTCTAAGACGGCGACGAACTCACCATATGTGACGACGTCACATTTTGATGAAAAGTAAAAGTGAGACAGTATAAATATTGTTAGTATAGTACTAAACCATATAATACACCCATATAGTAAGGCATATATATTATTCCCTTTTTCTATTTCATATATAATATGTATCGAAATATTGAATTTACGTTTAATCAGACTTTGATGAAGGGCAGAATAGTGACATGCTTATATTTATCCCGGTAAAATCAAATTATGCAATAATCTAGTCATAAGATATATATACATAATCCAGTTGAACTTGAATATTGATAGGAAAAAGATGTAGGACGAATAAACAACTCAACAAACACCAAAGGTAATAAAAAAAATCACGAGGAGGAGAAAGTCACGAGAAAAGCTACTAGTTTTATGTACTAATAGAAACACTGAATAAATACCTTGATCGTTTTATTGTTTGTCTTCGTGCCTAGCTTGCAGCGATACAGAATAACACTGAACAGTTCTTTCAAACACATCTTAAAATTATACATATTCACTGTAACTGTTGGCGATCTATCACACGCACAAATTGTACGTTTGACACGACTGTATACAGGGCTTACACTTATTAGGGCAACACATTCAGCCCAGGGCATCGGTAGCTACATATAAAATTAAAAATATAAAAGAATTTCTTTTCAACCTTTTTTATTTATCTCCGCGTCATACTAGCTATTTATTTTTGAGCACACTACGTTAGAATTTCATTAAAAAAGTTAATGGATTTTTTAATATATTTTTAACCGATGCTTGATGCAATAAATGTTTGCCAAAAAAGTCTAGACCCTCTATTGGTTGTTTGTGTATCTACCATTCAGCGATGAAAAATGAAGTTTCCTTCAGAAACACATTCACGATACAAATATTTCACAGAATGTATTATATATCACATGCACTATTTTATGTATGTCTATTACATTCATTTGTTTATCGGCTCGTCGTGTAGGTACGTCTGTCTATAAAAGTCAAATAAAGATAATGATTCCTTTATCTTATCATGAACATGAACACAACGTGTATACTGATTTATGTACAAATTATTAAATTCATTAGACACATTTGTGGCTCAGCGGTGAAAGAAGGCTTCAGGCTTGAAGTCCGAACTTCGATCGATTGTCGAGAAAATATTATTTGGCTTTCTTAATTAAAGATATATACATAATTTTCCAAAACACTAGATAGTTAAGAAGTCGCATATCATCTTTTCCTATAGCTTCAAGAACCCTTATGATACGTCTTGAAGAATTTTTTTGTATCAAATACTTAGCTTTGCATATTGCAAAGCAGTTACATATTTTTTATTTATTTGTACTCCGAAATCCCAATCTAAAGTTCTAAATAAAGTAATTAAAACAAAAAAATATATTTCAAACTGCCTTACGTTTCGGCACGCGTCTTAACTGTCAGGTAAGTTTAAATACACTCCGAACGAACCGAGCCGTTTATTTGCAGATGATTGGAATATGGAAATCTATGGAAATTAATGTATAACTTTGTTCAGCAGTGAAATCGATGTAAGTAGCAGTTTTTCCCGCTATTCTTCTCGAACAAAAAGAACATATTGTAATTATGCTTAAAGTTATATCAGTTTTATGAATAAGTATATATTATGATTGCCTCGGTGGTCGTCTAGTGGTCGCAAACGCTACTGCGGAACACGAAGTCCTGGGTTCGATCCCCGGGTCGGGCAAAGTGTTATTGGGTTTTTCCATCTGTAATTTCCTAAAAGCAGCCTGGAGTCTGGATTAAATCCCGATTATTGGCAACAGGCCCCTTATTAGATGGGACTTATGTAACTGGCGGAATGTGGGTGAAATAACTCTGTCTACCCCTTCGAGGAATACACGTAAAGATTATAAGACAATGCTTAAATCTCTGCAATGGTCGTTCTGATTCAAACTAACAGATTCACAATAACTGAAATTATTACAGCTTTCTCATACAGTATCGTAATATTAATGTCGACAATCACACTTCAACGATAATAAGTTAGACACAACTGTTCAAACTGATGGTCGCGGTACGAATGCCCGATTCCCTTACCTATAATCTGATTTCCAACATGGCGCATTATCAGCGGAAGTTATAACTACAACTAAATTATTAAATGAATATTGACAGGAAGAGCATGTTCTAGCGGTAATACTTACAACCGGAAGTTATTGGTAATATTTTTAATATTACCAATGGAATGTTTGCCGGAAGTACATGCTCCTACGACCAATAATAAATATAGTATACTTAAAATACATTCTTAGTAAATATTAGGCGAACAAGATTTATGTATGCCTATCAATAAAATGCAACCAAACCACAAATTACTTTCGATGGACAACAGCTTCTATTCTCATACGCTGGACAAAATAACTCGATCAGGTGTGTAATTAAAATTCTGGGCGATTTATCTAAATTGTTTGAATATCCTTTAATTTTCAATAAACTAACCCACTACAGCTAAATCAGGCGTTAATAATGCATAAAACAATATTATTATACTATACACCAAAGCAGATTTTTTATATATATATATTGTAACTGAATTTCAGGTTTGCTATACCAACTCGTAGATAGTAAATTAAAATGTCGTAACGGCTATAATACAATTAAGAATGCATTGGAATGATCTTGTTTAGATAGACAACATAGTAAAAATAAAATTGTCACTTCGCCTGCGTGGCAGCAAAATTTCACATGTGTATGTGAAAGTACGGGGCAAGCAGTGCGGGACTTAGAGATCTGGGGCCTGACCATGAGGTCTTATAGCAGTGACAGATGTATTCACGTCATAAAAAAAGTAAAACTATCATGGCAATAAGAGTTCATGGTAAAGACCCAGGAGGCCTCAGCGCAAAATTATAATTTACTTTTTTTATTTTAATTTAAAAAAAAATTGTCCGAAATATTATTGTGTAGGCCCCGGTGGCCCTTCTCTAAACCCGGACCTGGGGACAAGTGTGTTCTTGCAACGCACATTTAACACCCTTTTTGTGTTCCCAGTGTCCCTACCTCACCAAGAACATACATCGTCATGTCTCTATGACCAATTTAAGCTGTGCGTTGATATATGTCAGTCACTTTAAATTTTATATGTCGCACAGTTATTTCCAATGCATTTACAAAATTAAAATAACTTAATAATGTCATTAATTAAGTTATCAAAATTATTCTTAAATTAATTCGATTGATATTTTTTGTTTAATAACGGTTTCGAAGTATGATTAAGAGGGGCAAATTACTTTCATAGTTAATTAATTTGTTTGTTTTTTGATTCAATTTATTTTTAACACGGTTTTTTTTAAGTTTAAGAAGCTATCTCTTTCTTCTAAAAGATATCTTACCTATACATTTCATCTAAAAATAATACTATGTAACAATAATACGTAGATAAGGATTTTCGCATGAAAAGAGTTTTGTGTCAATTTTATGTACATCCAGGAATTGAAGTTACTTCGGTATTTGTGTCTGAAAGTAAATGAATATTTCTTGCTTTTTAATTTGTTAACTGGCCAGTCCAAAAATTATAGTGTACTCATACCAGTTACTATAAAGTATGCAAATGCTATTGATATTAGGTAATGGTTAATATATGTATATAATCCAAATATGTATAATTATATACATTGGTAAAACAACCAATAATTTATTTTATCATCATTCTTTCAATTTGTATAGATTTTAAGGAGCTTGAACCCATCTGCGCATTATCTGACTGTGATGTAATAACTCATTAGTATGTAATTTATGGCAATTAACATAGTTTTGGAAATAAATATAATGTAAAATAAAACCATTTTTAATGTTGTACATAAAAGTAGGCATTTAAAAAAATAACAGGAATTGAAATTATCATTAAGCGGGTAAAAGTGCACTGGTTTTAGAATTGATTCTACTAATTTAGTTCTAACTACTTATAGACGCGTAGTAATACTATAGTATAGTAGAAACATAGGTGTAATATTGTAGGTTCACCAGCTTCAGCCCACGACTTCTCTCGCGTGGTATACGTTTCAAATTGTCTCTGTCCACCTGGAGAGCCCGTTTCAAATTGATGGAAAAGAAATTAAATAAGATGAGAAATATTTTCGAAGATTAACTCCCACATACAAGCTTAGAAACCTCTAAAATAGTATTATGTATGGACTTGCGTGTGACATTGTATGGGAAATACATACATAACAACATTATCAACTGACATCAGCAAGCTTTTCACGTAAAAGTAATCAGTATTCACAATCAAGCGGATGCTGTTTGTTTGAAGCTTTTGTTCAAATATGTAAACTATATACCGTAAATCCTTTATAATTATGATGCGTATGTTGAGCGGCGGGATGAGGACAACGTTGCAAACAAGTTTTGTTTAGGAATGTGAATGGTTACCAGAAGAGAGGAAGACTTAAGAAACGATGGATGGATTTCGTGAGAGATAATATCTCTATACTAATATTATAAAGTCGAAGAGCTCGTATGTAAGTATGTTTGTAACAAATTGGCTCAATAAGTACCGGACAGATTTGAAAAATTCTTTCAACGATTGATAGGCACATATATTTTATTCCCTTACTCTCGCGGGTACGGGAATTACGCGGGTGAGACCGCGTGACGTCCGCTAGTCTTGTTTAAATAAAGGAGATCACTATATGAAAAATAGTTCTAATTTTAGACTTTAAAATTGGTACACAGAGCCTTTAACTTACTGTACAGTATACCAAGCAGGTACTGAGTTTTTCCTATTCCAAGGTCTCGTTGAAATACTTATCTTGTAAGGTTTAAGTTCAGGCAAAAAAACTAATAGCTCAGTAGTCGTACGTGAGGAGAATATAGCGTTTGGTTGAATATAGACTACTTAGTTACCTAAGCATTTTGGATAGGTACTTTTTGTTCATTATGACCAGAAACTGTCTCACTTGTGTGTACTCTGTCTCACTAGTCATGAATTTATGGGGCTTTAAAATGACCTCTTCTTGAAATTATAGATTGGCAATGATAATGACTTCTGATATTCATGATAGTTTAACTTGTTATGTGACAGATGTCTAAGTGTGTCACACTCTCACAGTGAAGGCACTATGATGGCAATAAGAGATTATGGTAAGACTCTAGATCGCATCCCACATTTAGGACGCACCGACACACCATTGGAAGAATTTCGTTCGCGGTAACGCATTACAGACACTCTAGCAGGCCTAGACAAAGTTACATACGTTTTAAACAAATCTTTCTGATCTAAGCTAAACTACTGTACACAATGTATGGGAATTACATAAATCACGTGACACAAGCTCGACGAATAGGAAATTGGTAGGAAATCTACCTTGTTTCCGTTGACAATGTGCACCTTTGACAGTTGGTAGTGGTAAGTATCTATTCTATGCGTTTGATCGTTGGCTGTGCGGGCGCTAGGGATCGATTAGAGTTTCGTGATCGGTTCTTCTCAGAAACTTGGTTTCCTAATCGGCAGTCAGTTTTCGACATTCATAAATGCCAGGGCCCAAACTAAATAATATTTTAATTTTCGGTTTGTTTTTCATTTAAGGTCCGGCCAACCGTAATATCAAGCACGTGGGAAGCCACCTTTATTCGGACAAACTATTATGGCAATACTAGCTTATGGTAAGGTCATTATGAAATATACTTTGTGATTCATATTATTATTGTATCTATTTGGTATAGCATTGAATATGTAATAATTACGTGTTTTTATCGAAACATATGTGTGTCTGTTTTGAATTATGTTATTTAATTATTGAATACTCAATACAATGATATTTATTAAGTATGGTAACTATAATTACTTACTCAAACAAGGCCCTTGACACCTGGTACAAATAATAAAACTGGTATACAAGTTAGAACTCTTTATGTCATTAAGGGTAAGGTCTGTGGTCATCATCCTCCTGCCCTTATCCCATGTTATTGGGATCGGCGCAATGTGTTCTTCTCTTCCATTTCTCTCTATCAGCCAAATCAGTATTCACTCCCATTCCAGCCATATCATCTTTCACAGAATCTCTTAGGTCTTCCTATCCACTTTGATAACCAAACCACTTTCATAAAAAAGCGGCCACTGAAACTCAACACCACAGTGACAGTTACGCATTACTCATCTTATAAATAACTAGCGGACGTCACGCGGTTTCACCCGCTTAGTTCTCGTTCCCGCGGCAGTAAGAGTATAAAATATAGCCTATGTTAGTCGCTGATAATACATCTATCAATAGCTGAAAGATTTTTTCAAATCGGTTCAGTATTTTCGGAGCCTATTCAATACATACTTACAAACAAATATTTCCTCTTTATAAGTATTCTTTTAGTATAGATGGAATCGCAGTCCCAACATATTACAAGAGCACCACTTTATGCTAGCACAGCCTTATTTACCACTGAAACACAACACTACTCAAATTTGGCAGCCATTTTCTGTAAAGCAGGTACAGCCCCAGCTCTGAATTTCGAACGGGAAACCTAAACCGGGAAAAATAGTGGTATGCCCAGCCTACTCCCACCCACGGGATACAGACAGACGTGGGCACGGAATATATGTTTTTAACTATGTACCTACCCTTATGTATATTAGTTAGTTGGTAGACCACGCTTACTACGTCATACATTTCCCTATGAATAGAAAACTTGTTTTTGTGGATGTGGATTTTGAGCATGTGGAAAAGCTAGATGATCCTAGTATTGTCGTTTGAAATCTTAGCAGACAGTTTATTAAAAGTGAAGTGTTTGCTCTGGTCTGCGGTGCAGCGTGGGCGACAAATCCAGTCATTGAGTGTACATTCGTACCTATTTCATTCGTTTCATAATATTCCGAGGTAGGGATTAATAAACAAACAATATGACATAGAATTTGTTATTAGCAACTTATTACATTTTTATATATAAATCTGAAGAGTTTGTTTATTTATTTCCTTGAATGCGCAGAAAAAGTTCAGTCTCAAGAGCTGTTCAGTGTTAGATAGCCGATTTATCGATGAAGGGCTATATATCATCACGCTACAACTAATCGCGGACTAAATTTAGCGTAAGTCCAAAGTAACTATTCCATTCCAGAAGAGCACATATAAGAGCTTTGTACTTAAATCATTTATGTGTCTGTCTCTGGTGGGTAAAAAATCCGAACGGGAACATTGTTTTAGTAATAACGCTAAGTATCTTAGCTCATAATACATTATCTTCGATAACATCGTTTGCTCTGAAACCCGAATCCTGTAATATTTGACACAAAACGCTCGTCATGAGTGGTTTTTCATCAACTAGACAGAAGTTACTGAATATACTTTTTTCCAGGTGGTGAAAATTAATATCCTTATTATTTCGTCAACTGGACACAACTAGTTATTTTATTTCAATGACTGGATATACGAAGGATAATAATCGCCTCTTTCATTGATGAGCATAAAAGTTGCCTCACTTTGACATATATTTATCAAAAATTTGCTTCAAAAAAATATACAAGTTCGCGGCTCATCAGTAGTTGTATTAAATACATACATACATACATATTCTCACGCCTGTATTCCCCGAACAGGCAGAGGTGTTGTAATCACAACACCCACTTTTCACCGAAGATGATCAAGTGCCAACGTGACAGATGGTGAGTCCATTGCCGTCTCAGACACTTTACATACGTCATTGAATTACTTCTCAGAAATATGCAGGCTTCCTCACGATGTTTTCCTTCACCGTAAAGCACGTGGTGTGAAATCACTGCTCATAAGTTTTTTATAAAAACTCATTGGTACAGGCCCCGCTGGGATTCGAACTTGCGTCGCTTTCGTAGCAGGCGACTGCTCAAACCTCAAGGCCACCACGCCTTTTTTTTTATTGTATTAAATAATAAATCAATATTAAATCTTTGCGTGTCCAGATGGCGAAATAATAAGTGATATACATTTTGAGTTTCACTCACTGGACACACGTTTATCCAGTATCTTGTGTCGAGCTAGTTAATAACCCGTTGTGTGTTATCTACTTCACTTAATATATTTTCTAATTGAAATACCGGTTCGGGGCTGTTAATACTCTAACTGTAACTTAGGTAAGTTAATAAATAATTGATACGGCTAACGTGTATTTGCAATGCTTATTTAAATTCAATAAAACGATAAGGGAATGTGTTTCTGTCCTATTTTCATGAAATGTTCCATATGTATAATTGTGTATCAAACATTATTTATTGCACACTAGCGTAGTATAGAAAGCGTCAATAACATAATCACAAAGGCCGCAAATTACGATAGATATTGATATAGGTATAATAAAACAAGAGTGCTTTAACACAAAGTTGCAAGTTAAATATAAATAGTGCTGCTCCTATTGTGTTGCAGATATTATTGTATTAACATTGAGCGAGTACATAACATTATAATTATTATACACCTACCTTGCTTACATACATCTGTGTGAAATCACCTTGAGCTGAGGGGGTTGACATATTTATAAAGCCCGAGGTTTCACCTACGTAGACTTCATTTCATTGGTAGCGTGCAAATTTTATTTTAAAAAACCAATAAGATACCTTTAGGCTTATTGGTTTTTTAAAATAAAATTAGCATAAATTACTAATGGTAACATTAACTATCTGCCCGTGAAATTCTCGATAAAATCGGTCCAGGTGTTTCGGAGATTAGCCGGAACAAACCGACAGTGACAAATTAAAAATATAAGTGTTTTCATGTTCATTCATGTTTAATCCTACATGCTTTCATATGCATTTAGTGAAAAGCTATAAATTTGGAATAACAAACTGACACTTTAATTTTATTTATATGTATGTAAGACTAATACGTGCTAAATCTTACGACAAGGTAAGAAAGTATATAAAAATTATCTTCTAGCCGTACTTTTATTGGTTGCCTCCAAACATGAGAATAAATACTGGTAAATATTCAACTGTAAAAATTGGAAGAATGTTTTTAATTATATTGATTAATTACGAAAAAAATATATCTGAACACAACATACGATAAAATAGATACCTACCTAATGAGTATTTTGTAAACAGCAACGGTCAAACTAAATAAAAATATTTTATAATAAAATTGCCTTGCGTTACATACTTCAATTACCGAGTTGTCCTGAACTACGTCACTATTTCTTTTATTACTTTCTTGGGAGAGCAAAAAAACAGCCTTTGAAGGTTTAAATACAACTATTACATACAAAGATGTAGATAAAAACATCAGTTGTTAAGTACAACGTAAAATAATAAAAGACCTTGATGATTTATAAATATTACAATCGAAAACGTATCGTGAATGCACGACGCTTTGTTGCTATATTCTGTAGATATTTAATTATATACTGACATAACTATATATTACTGAAGAGCCGTGGTGGCCTTGCGGTTTGAGCAGTAGCCTGCTACGTAAGCGACGCAAGTTCGAATCCCAGCGAGGCTTGTACCAATGATTTTTTCTAAAAAAACTTATGTGCAGTGATTTTAGACCACGTGCTTTTCGGTGAACGAATCGTGAGGAAACCTGCATATGTCTGAGAAATAATTTAGAGACTTATGTATAGTGTCTTAGATGGCGATAAACTCACCATCTATCACGTCGGCTTCCTTCATCTCCGGTATGAAGTGGGTGTTGTTATTACAACACGTCTGCCTACCCCTTCGGAGAATATGTGTATGTATATACTGACAAATGTAACTTTAATGTTATTATGAGTAACTGGGGGTCAACTATGATCAACATTCGGTACCAAAATGAAACGCCACAGCTTGCCGCACGTTGGCCCCCTTGGTTGCCACCGTTTGCCTGTTTATTGTAGTAGTGAGTTACGGTGCCGTCACTTGTTATGAGTGCTCATCGAAAATAGTGGGGGGGGAAAGTCTATAACGAGGAGAACATCCAATGGACTTTAGCAATCGTTTCGTTAGTTAGAAGCCTAAGCAAGTCCGATAACAGGTTTAACCTAGGTTACAGATTCTCCTTAAAGAGGTTGTGAAGGTCAGTTGACGGTCCTTTGTATATTATCCAATTGGTTGGCAATTTTGTATTAGGTAACCCCAACAATGTATGGGATAACGGATGCGATGACGATTATAATTTGAACAGTTACGACACGGGCGGAGCGGTGCCGCGGGACAGGCTCTTTCCCCTACAAACTTATTTTTCCAAATAATTCGTATTTTGAGCATTATAACCATATTGTGTTATAATGTTACTCCTTGGATAAAGAATATTAATCAAATAATAGAATGCCTCGTTGTTCTAGTGATCGCAAGCACTACTACAGTAGCGTATTGTAGGTTTGGATCGGTACCTGACTTCTGGCATAGGTTCGCCAACATGGGACTTAAACATAGCTGACGAAATGGGGGGATACTATAATTGCACTTCTGCGAGTCTGCCTACCCTTTCTGGGAATACAGACGTGAGCAAATGTATGTACGAATCAAATAAAAAATATTATTGTATGGAGAATAACCATTGGTTACATTCCTTATTAAGTATTCAACATGTGTCTAGAGCCTTAAAATAATGGTAGAAATAAACTCTTATTGCAAATGATATAAGGCACTTTTATACGTGCAAGCACAATATTATAAATAAATCAAGTCTTATAGTAGAGTCAACATGTATGGAGTTTTATATGGACTTTGAAGAAAGGTTATAGATAAACGCAGTCTCAGACCAAGAGCCTTACGGTGGAGGAAAATATAACCTTGCCATGAGGATTCAGCATCTTTACGGTACTTTTAATTTCGTAGAAAAGTGGGTGATGTTATTGCAACTCCTCTGCGTACCCCTTAGGCGTCCCTTCCGATCATATTTATAAAAACATAATATTAGGTACATTATTAATACTTACTTTAATTAATATTATAAAAATATTGAAGTGCAAACATGAGCGACAGATAGTGAGTCTGTTAATCTCCCAGGCACAAAGCCGGTCTTAGGACTGTTTATAGTTGTAAATAAGATACACTCTGCCTCCAATAACCTCATTTGATAAATTTATCTCAAGTTCTCAAATTCCAGTCGTATTGTTATTATGTAAGAACGTAAAATATATTTGAATAACAATAGTGTCAATATTTAAATAGCTTCATAATGAGTGATAATGATATATATTAAGGCTGACATCTTCGCACACTTGCTCTTTCTTAAATATAAAGACGACAACAGTTACATCTTCTATATCTTTACATATAGATAAATAAAATTATAGTGTCTGTCATTCCAAATAAACAGGTTTACACTAAATGCATAGGGAAGTGGATACGGTACTTACATAAAAAAGTATTTTAAAAATGTTTCTCTGTCTATCGTTCTGTTTGATCCAGCTAATCTTTAAAACGACCGGACCGACTTTAACAGAACTTTTACTGGCAGATAGCTGATGTTAGGCTATTTTTATAAATAGAATTTAGGCTCCACAAAAAATATCATGAAATTTAAACTACGCGGGTGAACCGCAGGCAGGGCTAGTTATAAAATATTTTATTTTTGTAGAAAAAAAATCTTTAGCCAACTGTGAACTCCACGCACATGTTATTGATAAATAAAAATAAATAAAGGTAATCAAATCCCAAAACCTTATTGTTTCGTTGAATTGTTAAGGCATGCATTGTCATTGTGTTAACGCATACATAATTAAAACATGCACAACACGCACCAATATATTATTATAATTTTACTTCAACAATAATTCCAGTTTGCTGATGTGCAATACCTACTTGTTACATCAAGGTGTCTTCTATAAATGCGTTTCTGATCGATGTACAGATATGGAGAACTTGATTATATTTACATACGTTTTAGGAAGATAGGTTATCTATTTCATTACTTTAGCGGGCAAATAAAATGAGCTTCAAATTAAAGTTATAAGGAAATACAACTCACCCAGTCAAATCCAATCGTATATAATGTAAAATAGATAAAAAAATCAAGGTCAAAAGCGAGCGTTGTTTGTAAACAAACGTTCGTTGCGTGCGCGCACGCAGTCTTACAATACGGAATGAATGCAGCTGCGATCGACGCGCACCACGCCCGCGGCCCTACTGGCTGTCTCCGAACACTAAATATAAAGGTAACAAACGGCAGGCTTCCTGTTCCAATTCAAAAATATCTTTTTTTGATTAAACTTTTAACAAGTAATGGAAATTTTAAAATGTTGTGATTGTGCTATATACAAGTATAACTAATAAAGTTAACTAAGTGCGATGGTAGGCATCTCGCTACTAAATCCTTTTACTTAGTACAAATCATCAGATCGACATGATTTTACAGGACTATAGATGCTACCGCCGGGTTTGGAAGGTTGCTTTTACTGAGAAGAACCGGACAAGATACTCCGTATTTACTCTTTTCAATAATATTTTCACAGTTTTGAGTAATACAAAATTAAAAACAAAAATATACTATATTGCTCACATTGGTATATGGGATTGCGGCTGTACATGATCATGAAACGCAACGTGTATGTTGAAGGAATGGAGGACACGACAACGAATAGACGACGTTTAGACTGTAGAGAGTTATTTATTACGTAATCACTGTTTATGTCTTTATTTCATTAAAACGAAGGGAAGAAATTATTTTGTTTTCCGATGACAAACACAACACACATTTTGGGGGCTCGTGTATGTAGAAGATCTCGAATCAAGTTGATATATTGGAGCCGAAGACTGTAGGTCCCTATATAATGCATTTATTTTTAATACATGCCCATGCATCTAACAATGTGTGGAAGTTGACCTTTTGTATGTATTAATTTTGTGGCTCAACCGAGAAACTGGTCTAATTATAACAGACCTGACGCATGCCTGCTTACGCGCCGATGAACACACTATCACCCAGATAACATTTAACCCTTTTGTAAATACAAACTATCTTTTGTTTGTAGAGGAACAGTTCGACCTTGCCACACTACACTGAACGGTAAGAATATCGTGACGAAACTTTGTAAAATAAGACCTTAAAAAATGTAAGTGGAATGAACTATGTTTGAAGGGTCACAAACAAGATGGTGAATTTAATTAATAAAAAATTAAAAGAAATAATTAAAAAATAAATTTATTGTGCGATATGACATATGATGCATAATTTACTGAAATTATAATAGTCGCGGGTTTGATTCACGCGTCAGAGCAAACATATTGTGTGATGAGAATTATTTTTACCTCTGAATGTTATAAGTACGAGTATAAGGATAAGTTTACAAAAGATACGAAAGTATTGAGAGCCGTGGTGGCTTTGGGGTTTGAGCAGTCTCCTGCTATGCAAGCGACGCAAGTTTGAATCCCAACGGCCTGTATCAAGAGTTTTTCTTTTCGATATTTCACACCATGTGCTTTACGGTAAATATACGTGAGAAAACCTGCATACTTATGTCCGTGAAGAAATTCAGACAAGTATGTATAGTGCCTGAGAGGGCGATAGACTCACAATCTGTCACGTTGGCACTTAATCATCCTCGGTGAAAAGTGGGTGTAGTTATTACAACACCTGTACCTACCGCCTACCCAATACAGGCGTGAGCATATGTACGTACGTATGAAAGTATTTAATTAAGGAGTTTTAGTTTATTTACGGTGCTGTATGCTTTTACTTACCCGAATACTATTTTGGTATTTATTTCATAAAACTACCTAGTATGCCATTTACAGATTATGTGTATGGTCGTGGCTATGCTCTGATTACCACTTATTTACGGCTGAATGGACTTCTCAACGCATGAAGGCGATTGGATATAGTTGGTTTAAGCCCACCGTACTGTAGCATATTGCTCTATTTACAGTCTAAATCTGTGAAATCTAGGCAGAGTTTGGTAACATGTAGTAAGTATAATGAAGTAATAACAAAAAGACCATTAATAACAAGAAGACCTTTTTGCTCCTAAGTATCCACAATATTTAACATTCAGTACAAGCTGCCTACTTACTTAAATATTTGTGGACAATTAGCAAAATTCTTAAAAATGTTGTTGTTTTATTACAACATGCTACTAAACTCTACCCAGAGCCTGACTGAATTTAATTGTATGGTTAAACATATATACAAAGGTAAGTGAGGCTGCAGCCTGAACATGATCAACACAAGATCACTTGCGTATTGCCTACCTTGTAAACAATATAATTTCTATTAATTTAATATTGTTACACATACCAAAATATATACCTAGGCTTATGAATGCCAAATTCCCAAAACTCGGTCAATTATAAAAGTGTCAAGTGTTAGTTACTTGGGAAACATGAACTGGGAAGATTAATTATTTTACGCAACCGAACCAAGTTTGGACGTAAATGAAAACAGAACTTGGGTATTATTAAAATGGGAAACGTAACCCATCTTTTTGCAGCGCTAAGATTACGCACATACGTAATAAGATACTTATGGGAATACTCAAGTATTTAGAATGATTGTTCCCGAAGTTCCTAAGTTAACTTTAAATTATTTAATTGATGCGACAAGGGTGCCAATCAAGCATTAATTTATTTTATTATAAAAGGCTTCTACAGCATACATACTACTTACACTCCAGCATTTAGAAAAACAATGGTAGAAACCGGGGGATAGAATATTGCGTCGCTCGCATGGTAGGCAATCTCTCAAAAATCTCGGTCACCACAGCATTGGAAACTAGTTTTTCTAATATGTTTAATGTAGTCTCCACTCTAGCTCTGGGCTAGATATTTGATTAGCACGTGTTTAGTCATGTGTCATGGTCAGCGCTGCAAATTGTGTGCTGAGCGTCTGAGAGGTTATCACGCCAAGTTACATTGTATCACAGTAGATCGTATAATTCAATAATGTCATAAATATTCAATCATTGATTCTAGTGTCGTGATAAACAGCCAGACAAATATAATTATTCTATCATATTTTAAACGGTACTACGTAAAAAATAATCTTGGTAGGTATAAGAATGTATATTTAATAATTAACCGATAGGGTAACGAAAATTTAAATTTGATACTTAAAATAACTTTAATAACTTTTGATGATTCTTATAGACAATCCATCACTTTTTTAAATTAGGTAAGTACTTAGGCACTTATTTCCTGACTATAACGCAGAGATGTAAATTACATACAATTTCCATCGAATATAATAGGGGTCACATAATGAGTCAGTTACCGAGTCTCGAGAACATATTTCACCTGGACTAAATAATATAACTCATCTAGTAATTCTCCTGGGTCATACACTTATATAGCCTAGTAGGCCTTGCTCAAGCTTATTTCCAGTTCCAAGGAGTTATAATCCACCCATTCCCTTAAAACGAACTAGACGAATACCTCTAGTGTAATAAAAGTACCAATTTCACCTATTCTTATGTAGTAAAAGTAATCATTCCAAATCTCATATAGCACAGTCAAAAAAGATTGGTAGGTGAGGGGCGACCGTTTGGCCATAAAAGAATTCGAGGCATCTGTCCGTAAGGGTCATGTATTGAATGAAGAGTCCCGCTTGCTCCCAATATTGCTTAATATTGTCGTCAGAATTCAGAGAAATAAGGTAAAAAGGTGGTTTCTACGAAGGATTTAGAAAGGAGATTAAAGTACTCTCCCACAATACATTGGCAATCTGTGACACCGCAAGTGAAATCCTTGACAAAGGTTTGACAACTTGTGTCTGAGCAAGTCGAATTTTCTTTTTAAGATATAGTTACAAGCAATTTATTTCATTACCTTTTTAAGTTAATAATTGTATTGTCGATAGATAGTATAATGTATACAGAATATAAGAAGAAGATCGATGTTGCCATGGAACAAACTATCTTATCAGAATGGTAAAGAAATCAATAGGTAATACAAAATATAGCACAAACACGCACATTTCAATTTTTACTTAATCCAACCTCTCATTGTATAATATTTAAATGGGAATTATTTATATACATATACAGGTAGCGTATAGTTGTGTGTACAACCACTCACATTATACCTTCTTCTCATATCATCTGTCGAGGTATTTGAAAATTCATTCACATTCAATATTATTCTTCAATCATCTATATTTTTTAAATATAGATGCAAAATATATCTATAATTATGATAATTTTAGGTACTCACATAATTATTTGTTTTTAAATCTGTTTTGACTTAGCCCGTCACATATAGACCAGTAGGGAAGGCATATCTAATAAGATATGTCTTTATTGATCTTGTGGTTTTGTTTAGACACAGCAAACGAGATATCGATTTACGGAATAACAACGAGAATATTTACATTCATTACTGTAGTTAGATATAATTATGATCTAGTACTTGTACCTACTTATAATAACTCTAATAATAATGCATTATTTTCCAGTGAAGGTAGTTACAACAGTAGGACCTACATATTTGTGGTTCTGAACATTCTTGGTGGGATCGCTTGCTTCTGCACGTTTGTACTGATGGTATTATGGGCACTTGGTGAGTTTAAGGAGACTTCCACGATCAGCCAAAATTGTTAGCTCAATAGTGTTTCGAGGGTAGGGTTTGATGCTGTAACGCCACTGTCTACCTACTCCTTCGTACCCTTTGAAAATGCATAGCTAAAATAAGAGCAAACGATTTAGATTTTTTGCTTTAGAATCGACTAACCGTGCATCGAAGTGTACCCAAGAACTGGTTAAACGCAGCACAAATACTTACTCAAAGACGTTTGTGTCACGGACCATAATATCCTGATATCCCACCAGCTACTTATCTAATGATTGTACTAATTATGATGATAAACTTGCCTCTATTAATATTGCATTTATTTACTTAACATTAACTAAGTGCATGGTAAACATCGTTGTTATTTTCCAGGTCTCATTCTCGCGGGCCCGAACACATCCCCCGTGCTAAAGGCCTACGTTGACCACCTTAGAAACTCAACCATCAGGTTTGCAGCAGGCTCAGAATACTGTGAATTTGGTGAGTCATTTCCCTTCTGTTTTATTGAGCAAAAACTTAATTATATCTGCAAGGAACAGTACTTAAATGTACAACAAGTAGAAAACTTATCCCAAATCGCGGTCCCTCAGGATTGTGCCAAAAAGCCACAACCTGCTTGCCACGAGAGGTTTCTATCAAATGAAACTATCAAATTGTTCCTTCATAAAAAAATCGAACGAGAAGAATTGAACATCTACATGAGGTTGTAATGCATAGATCATGTTAAAATAAAGTGTTTCTTTAGTTACAGAACCGGTACCCGAAGAATGACAGACACGTAATGGAATATCAATCATCCACTTCAATTAAATTAAACTAGTTAATTTATAAATTAGGTATAGATAGATATCTTACCTACTATGTGCCAGTTAAAATAAGTACCAATAATTATAAGTTCTGTATAAGTATTTCTTCGTAAGATGTAAAATTTGGTTAGATATTTGTATTTCCTAGGGGAACAAGTTAAAATAATAATATAGGTAAATAATTACACATGTGCTCAGGCCCTTATCTTATTTGGCATCACCTACTAGATACTAGTTGGTAGGGACTTGTAGGGGTTGGTAGGGGAAGAGTTATATACAACTAGTGTATGGCACGCACCATGGATGCTTAGTTATACCTTAACTTATTTTGAAAAACATAGGCTGGTTGCACGATAATTACTTTATCTTTAACTATGAGTGTAGGAAAAAATTGACTATGACAATGACTCTCATTTTTAGCTTTGATGGTGAACCAAATTACACTGCCAATGAAATTGGTAATTTTTGCTGTCAATGATATTTTTTATTTGTGAAAATTGTAACTAGCAACAGCTTTAACCAAAAAACATGGCCGGTTAAAGCCAAAATAGACCCCTGACAATTTTAAAATGCTATATAGATATTATATATTTGAAGTCAGTCGATACAGCCCAGGCTTAGTTTCGTAAAAAGATGTTTAAAATGGTACTTATATAAATAAAATTTCTTAAAGAAACATTTTTTTAGCACCTTATCTCTTTCTTGTTATCATTTTAAATCCTACACTTATCCCGCCTAGGTATACAATACAATTTTGAAAACATACCTGAGACAAATTGAGGGGATGGACCCTCTGAATTAGAGACCAGTCCCCAAGTATACGTTTTAACATTTTCCAACGATGACGATATCGACTACGTATTTTCATTATTACTCTAGGAAATTGACTTTCCCATACAAAATGAGGAAAATACGCATTCGCACGATATCGATATCGTAACAATAAAACCTATATTTGGGATACATCAGGATTGTGGAGTTAGCCGGTGCGAGTCCGATATAATCCTTTCGCTGCCCTAGTGGCCGTTGCTGTACCTACCTAGCCCTAAAGAATTCTTTACCTATCTACTTAAAAAAGGTATAATAAACTACGATTTAAAATATATCATTGTACAAGTAGAGATACTTAACAACGTGATGAGCTTTCAATGCTTATCACGTTATCGTTTTAATTTGAGTGCTACTCAGAAGTATAGCTTTTTGCCGTGACTTTATCCGTAGGAAATGATGGGTACCCTTTCCACAGAACTAAAGAAACTTCGTTCCTCGTTCAAATTATGAGCTTACAAAAAAAAATGCTCCGTCCATAGTGTTTGCCACTTGTCAAATACTTAATGAATACTAACTAGGCTTGAGTACCATTATTCTTTTCTCTAAAAACTATGCAGAAGACTAGAATTAATTATGATAACTTGAACCCCTCAGTTTCATACGACAGTGACACAAAATATAACGTTTAAAGAAATGTGGCACAGTTCTTGGGAGGGAATTTTGTGTAGTCTAGAAATCGAACCCAAGAACACAATAAGCGGTAATCAAATCAAATCAAAAATATCTTTATTCGATTAGACTTTTTGCAAAGTACTTTCAAATCGTCAGAACGACACGATTACATAGGATTATACATACTTCCGCCAGGTTCGGAAGGTTGCTTTTACTGAGAAGAACCTGGCAAGAAACTAAGTAATTACTCTTTTAAAAAAATAATTTTACAGCTTTGAGTAATACAATATAAATAATAAACAATATATATAGGCCGATGGACACAGTTCCAGTGCACAAACGTCGATATAAAAAAATTATCAACTAATAATAAGTACTATGAATAATTGGTTAGCTTGAGATGACCAGCCCCCACTAGCAGCACCTGTTCACAAGTATGACGAGAATGCCAGCCATCAGGTAGCAGGTTGACCTGCCACCAATAAACAATTTTATTTAGCAAGTAGACGTACCTACGTATATTTGCAACAAACGAACAATCAACACCTCTAACTATAGAGGGCCAGTTAATTAATTACCTATCTAGTGATTATGGTCGATATAAAAATCTAAAAGGCAAGGCCACTCATTTATCATTGCAGTAAAATCTTTTGTAGGCGCTTAGACAGACGTGAAGCACTGTGGCTATTATTGGTAGGTAAGTTACATAGTTACGTATTTCGTACCTAATTAATAGTTATTCTGTTAATCCTATATTTGAACCAAGGCATGAGAAAAAAGTATTCTCGCTCCTCCTACCGATCAGAGGACAGGGAAAACCCCAATTTTATATGTCGGTGTAGAAGATAACTTCTTTTTGGTGTCTGTATATAGAGCTATTTAATGAGTTTTGATGGTAAAATTGTATTCATAGGAGTCCAAGATAAGGCCTGACAGAGACATGAAGAACTCAGCTCCAGACCACACTCATATAATGGAAAGCATGATCAACTTGTCGGCTATGGTCATTGTAATCTGTGGAATGCTTGTCGTGTCGTTTGCTATTTTTGTCAAAATATATTGAGTAAAACTTAAAACAAGTGTAATGGTGACACAATAAATAGGTACCACAGTAAAAGCTAAGATTTTGTGTATTCATTACTCCATAATAAACCCGGTCTATGTTATTAGAAATCCAATATTAGCCAGTTTATTCTCAATGGCTGACTTTATTCAGACTAAATGTCATAAAATAATTATAATATATAAAATTCTCGTGTCACAGTTTTCGTTGCCATACTCCTCCGAAACGGCTTGACCGATTTTGATGAAATTTTTTGTGCTTATCCGGTATCTATGAGAATCGGCCAACATCTATTTTTCATCCCCCTAAATGTTAGGGGTAGTCCACCCCAAAAAAAAATGGCAATACAATGTATGCAGGGCACAGCTAGTTATTATATAAATCGCTATATTAAGCAGGCAGATGACTACATAGTGTTTACATAGAGCAAAAATCCTCATAAAATATTTGTCGCAACGCATATGTTGAAATGAAAAGCATCAAAAATTCGTTCATAATCACTTTATTAACATGAAATAAAAAGAAATTACAATGTTTGCAATAATAACGCCGGCCGTGCTTTAAGTCTACGAGTAAAATTTCAACATTCTTAACCATTCAACCGTAACTCTTATTCTAATAAGGCTACCCTTAAATTCTACCGCTTCCATTCTTAAGTATGGGCCAATATAATATGCTTGTTAATTGCAAATTGTCAATGTTTAATGCGTTTTAAGTAAACCTATGCATTTATAGGCAATTATGAGCCTGCATCTATATGCTAGTTATTTTCGATATAATGTACTTATTGTTCGAGTAATTGGAACTTGTTGGATCGTTACACCTATACGATTATTAAAGAAATTTCAATTCCTAAGAACTAGACTAATTTCACACCAAACAATAACTCATAAAGGGACCCCGCAGTTATATTTGATGTGATTGTTTATTGTCACCAAATAATTATTATGATCAATATTGATTATTTAACATCACACACGTTTATAAATCCAAATAAATATAACTATATAAAAAAGACGATACAACATCAAACCAAATTATAAATATACAATTGATTATTTTATTGCTAATAATTTCAATAATATTTATTATACAAGCAAAAATTGTGAATAAACATTTTTATAATAAGTGTAAACCTTATGATATGCTAATGATATGATAAAAAATCTACACTGGGTCCAGCCAGCCACCAGGACATCATTATAAATAATCATTATGTATATATAACTAACATGCAATTCAATAATAAATGTCACTTATCTCTACCAGTATTTATTTCATTAAGGCATAACTGAATTTATTATATTGTCAGACCTATCAGGAAGCATGTTATCTTAATTAGTAATTGATAACGATTATTGACTTTCATAGAACATATTTGTAAGCTTCGATAGTACGCATGCACGCACATAATACATGTACGTTGCGCACGTACACTGCTCAAACTAGACCTCTTTCGTTATTATAGGGTGACCTTTGACAGCTCGTAGACAAACATAGAGATGGAATTTGATAGTCGAATATTTTGTGAACTCAATATTATCGATTCAATTTTCTTTGTACAAACATCAAGCCTCTAATCTAATACTCGAAAATAAACTGAAAACTAAAGATTGACAGCACAATTTGCAATAATTGTATTACAATGTAATTGATGGTACCTATTTTTATTTAAAAACTTTTATTATTACGGTTTTTTTTCAGATTTCTGTGAAAAAAATAATATTAATGTGGAATAATTTGAGAGCTGTTAGAGCTCAACCTATAGTAACCTGAACAAAATGACAGTTCACACTCTGAATCCCTCACGATTATCGATTAAATCGATATCGAGATAACTGGAAGTACTACGGATTGGTTCGCCATAAAACCAACACTGTCGATGAGTAAATATGAGTGTTACTTTAGGCCATAAGGTTTAAAGTTGCATATTTCCACTATTCCAGCAACAATTACAGAGAGAAGAGTCAAAATTATACCTTATCCTTACAATAGACGCTTTCCCACTGCCACGATATCGTCCGCTGATACTTGACTACAACGACAGTGTGAGAGCGTTCAGTAGAGATTGTAGCAAACTAGTAGTCCGACGATATAGTGTCGTTACCGTTATTGTCCAATGTGAAAGCGCCCAATACGATTGCCAACTATGTATATCACGTTGGCATTTCGATAAAAGCTAGCCTTATGGTAAAATGTTGCGGCATTATGCGTAATTAGAAACTGGTACAGATACCAAAAGCATGGTGTGTCTACATTACTCTTAGTGCCAGCGTGCGATTCTACAATTTTACGGGCCAGCTTTTACTCTCTATAACAGTTCCTAACCAGGCGATAACAGCCTCTAACGGCCAATTTGACAACTCACATTACCGAAGATACACACGTTCGATTGTAAAATATACCTATATATCTTTCGTTTAATGTAAAGAGTATTATCATTTCTTGTTTCGATTCAATATTCTTAAGTTACACGACTTACATAAGCTACACAAAAGAAAAATAATGTTTGCGAAACTAAATACACACAAAACTTAAATATATTTATTTAGAATTTACTAACCCTAATTGTTCACTACCTTATAATCAAGTGCACTTAATGATTCTCACTACGTTTAATAAATCCATTGTTCGATATTCATAATCATTCACATATCATTCCTACCGTTATTATGATGTATCTCATGCTGAATTTTGATATAAAATTGTGTTCTTTATTTAACATAAAAGAGCCCATACCACAGCGCTGATTACGCATTTATATATTTGCGTGTGTTTAAAGGAACACATTGTGTATGATCTTCCGCAGCGAAATTGTTAATGCATTATTCAGTATGAGAGACGCCACTATCTAGTACAAATACGTATACACATTCATTTAGTCCACGATATGATTTATGAGCAAAAATTGACTTCTGCTTCAACGAAACTCAAAGCAAAACACATTTATATGACGAGACAATTCTCAAATGACTACGTATTCATGTGCTATACGTGTTGTGTATACATTGTATACGTGTAGTATATATTTGTTATATATATACGTGTCGGTCACTTTATTGGCATTTTCAAACGTTCGAGGGGTTATATTGTGGATCGTATGTTACATCATGGACGGAGATTATATTCACATAACTTCACTTCCATTAAATTCTTTAACATTGTTTTATAACATTTAATAACGTGTGTCGATTTCACGGGTATAGTGCTGTATAAAAACAAGTGAAGTGAACGAGTGAATAATCGCCTGGTTAAATTGATTACTTTAAAATTCGTGCCTCGTGTTCTAATTTACATAATTTATATTTTAAAACAGCTTTCATTAAAAATAAAAAATAAACCGTAACACTCAAAACGATAAATGAAACTCAATACTTAATCGTTGTTATACGACATATAACAGTAAATTGCAGTCAGTACATTTCGCTACAAGGCATCGCCTACAAAATTTTAAATGCTCTATAATTTATAATGTGTCATGTTTTAGGCTAATTATATTTAAATGCATCATAATTGCCACCGATACTAATTATGTGTATATAATAACGAATGTAAAATTCTCTTGGTTTTAAACCTCAAGGCAATATGTACTTATTAACGTTCCTTAGCTAATGAAGAAAAGTAACAACATTTTTTAAAGGAAAAAGTGAAGCGTATGATGGGCGCAAATCTTAATACCCATACAACAGTATATGTCGTCTGTTCGTCTACGAATGTCAGATATCTATCGCAAACAATGAGTAAATGGAAAGCTTTATAATTCCTGAGTGCTATAATCCTTCACACGGATGAATTCGAGGAAGCTATCAAACTGAATTAAGGATTTTAGTATTTTCTCTGTCGATTATTGGTTAATGAAGCGTTATTATCTGAACTTATAAGACACAGATGTACGGTATGTACCTCTGTCATTGTGGCGCAATCGAATAATTATCGCAATAAGAGATGACGGTAACGCTTTAGTTTATAAAGATCGTGACTCGAAAAGCTCGTAAGTATTAGCGGGAGTCTTCGCTTCCGACTAGTTTTCAATGGTGATATTGCATTCAACATTGTATGGAATCGATACAATTGAGTATATAAAAAGTTTTATTACGAAGACTATGAGAGAGCTACCAATAAAGTAAAATTTTCTACTGCTTCATGACACAACCACAATAAACAAAACTTACGGAAGTTCGGCTCCCATGCATTGGCGAATACTGAAGTAGAGTTATTCCCATAGCGCACTCGTCTATGCACGAAGCCGACCTTCCGTACATTTCAATCTTGCGCCAAAACTCTGCTCCATGTTAATGAGCAATACCAAGTACACTTACATTTAAATAATGCAATACTTAACTACACACGAGTGTCTACAATGGAAGCATCAACAACCGTCAATTCCGTGAGTGCTAAAAATACTTGGCTAACTTAACAATTAAACGCGTTTAATGGGAGAGGCGAAAATTGGTTGAACACTCGTTTGGAATAAAGGCGAAATCCAATGTCGATACCGTGTGTTGTTCAAGCCATTTTCGTCTCTATCTTATTAATGGTCCATCTTTTACATTTTGATATTGTGCCTCACCCACAGAGCTACTCGCAACCCTTCCTAAACCTACAACTATGGAGTAATTGTTCGTTTACTGGAGTACTAGAAGCGCAATTTCATAAAGTGTATGGAAGAATACGGAAATTGGAGTTGCATTCAGTCTTCACAGCGTCAAACAATAATAATCAATGCAATTACGAAACTAAATAAAATTTATAAAACATGTTAAATAAAATAATCGATTTATATAAAAAATATCGCTGTACGATACTTATTTTAAATAATAATATTGATAATAAATAAATTACGTACGAAAAATAAGCAAATCCAATATGGCGGTTAAAATAAAAAAAAATAGAATAGGAATCCTTAATAAACGAAGCACTTGCTTAGTTCAAATGTTTCGCTGACATATTGTCTATTTGATTGAAGCCTTTGTAAGTAGTAAACGTTACCTGTCCATATTATATATTGTATGTATGTCGTGTACCTAGTGTTGCAATAGCAATGCTTTTAAGTAATAGGATACAGCCAAATATCTGCCACAATGGACGTGCGACAGATATGCAGCATTATCTGAAACCAAAACACATTTACAATCAATTTCATTACCGTAGGGCTAACACATACCTATGCAAACATGGGATGTAAATCATATGGTATTCCTTTTCTTTTTCAATTATTATTTTTTACACATGTATGCCGATACAATTTTCACTATTGTGAATAATTTAATTTAAATTTTATTAAGTAACGGATTCTCCACGTTAAAAAAATATTTCAAATACAAACTTTCAACCCCAATTCCACCACCTTAGGGGTGAAATGTCCAAAAACCGTTTTTGAATTTTTTTGTGTAGATGAACAATTCTGAATGATATAAAGAGGTCAGTTTCCCAAGAATAGATTTGTACATGTTTTAAAAGTTTAGAAGTCGACATTTGATTTAGCAAAAGGTATATATGTATTTATTCATAAAGGTATATATTCAACATCTTTAGAAATCAACCACAACCCGCCTAATAAAAAGTATCAATACATTTTTAGTCACGCCAAAACGCTAGGATATTCGTTCTGTTTGAACGTGACAAAATCTATACTTGATGAAATCGTAACTTAACGCAATACCTAAACTATACACAACAATTTAACACCATCTGTCATCAATCACCAGCATTTGTACTTTCCTACGCTAAACATTCTATATTTAACCTCAGGCGCAAGTCTTATAATGTATGTATATGTTACACCACGTACGGTACCCATTAAACTATTTTCGTATAAACAGCAGTCTGTTTAGTCTAAAGGAAACTGTAGCCTACTTTAGGCTGTTTAGATTATACGTTTTTAGTTTTAGATTATAATAAGTGTGAAGGAAAATGCTTTTTCACCTAATTGACCCGACTCACATTAAACCCTGTCCAAAGAAAGAATGAGTAGCACTGAGATATAGCAAAATAATCATGTCCTATGCCGTATAGATCCGAATTTACAGTATGTATCGATTTAACTCTAACAAATTGATATTCGATTTAGTTTCGTATATTGTCTTGATTTTACATATTAATTGAACAAGGTATTTTATATGGATTGATTGTGTGAAATACGATAAGGCTAAAACGGAAATGAAGGGTAATGAAATGATAGCTATTATCTTCCGCTAAGTCTTTTACTGCGGTGTTGATAGCAAAAATTGTGTTATAACCGAATTGTAGGCACTTCATTATCGATCCTGTCAAATAAGAATAAGTTTAAAAATAGCTAAATGATGTGAAATGCTTGCCCAATCACGCGAAGTCATCCGCGTAATTATTTATAAACGAAGGTACCCTATGTTCGTATTTGTATTCATTAAGTTACCCAAAGAAACATCAGTTAGGTTGCACAATGATAATACTGTAAAATTTGACGTCATTTGTCTCATCTGGCTACTGACAGGACAGTTTTCTTAATGATAACTAACCTTGACCCGCGGTTTTGCCCGTGTTGAACTAACAAAAAAAACGAAACTTAATCTTTTTCTCTATAATAAAAGTTGCCTTAGTAGCCTCCTTGTAACATCAGCAATCTTCCAATGAAAGTCTCGCTTAAACCGGACCGGTTTTTTGCGGCTAATCCTTGAGGATTAGCCGCAAAAAGCAGACAGGCTCGTACATAGTTCTTAATTTTTGGAATTACAAACAGACACTTAATAGTTTTTTTCTGTATGAATATTGGACTTACAAATTTGGAACGCTTCTATTCATGCCTCTTGAAGATGAGATCAGGAAATGTTCCCAGCATAGTGTATTAAAGTCATAGCTTTATGACATAAGGGTCCAGAGGGTAGAAGTCATTGCTGGCCATGTGCGTCGCGTTGTATGCCATGCGATAACCCCACAGATCCATCGCTTCTTTGCAAGCAAACTGAAATTGACAACAGTCAGCTTAATTTTCATCAACATTGAACACATTTTGGGATAGAGCTGATCTATTAAATGGCCGTAGGGAAATTACTAGAGAAGAACGAAGGTCCAGAATAGCATGCAACCATACAACGAAAATACTATCCACTGACAAACCATGGCTTAAACCATGTCTCGAACCACAGTATATAATATAAAACAACCCCTCTTTTTTTAATCTTGTCTCCTCCATTCAGCGCGATGATTTTAAAAGTTAATCTTTTATTTATTGTCTCAATAATGTTGAATTTATGGTATTGACGTTTTGAAAGATGTCGGTAAAACACGTGAATGACGTATACGCCTATTTCGCAAATTTTCTCGTAGATGAGCGCGACTGTGTGATTGTGTCACTGCTAGAAAAGCTTATATTTAAACTGTGCTCGGACTAATGCTATATCCATCCCTCCTGCAATCCATATCACAAAAAGAGATGGAACTACTTTTAAGCCAAGGATTATCTTAGGCGATGTTTTGTAATAAGAGAGTATAACTTGTAAGATAAAATAGAAGGAGTCAAACAAATATTTTTCTTTCTACCTCATCAATTCTGTACACTTATGTATACATATGTATCTTGTTATTTTTATTAATTAACTCATACTTATTAAATACTTCTTGATCCTACACCAAAATAAATCAGAGCCCAAGAACTAATACGATATACATCCATACGCATTTAAGTTCTGTAACTAGGAACAATGTAAAAAGCATATTGATAAACTTTATAATCGTATGTAGTTCATTTCTATTGCTCCAAAGTCCTATTCCAACTAGTCTGTTTAAATAAATTAGGAATGTTCGTGACTTTATGAAACCCGAAATATTGAATGTCTAAAGTAAGTATTATTGCATTGTTTTAATACATCTGAACAAATAATAAAGTCGTCGGTTAGGAACAGCTGTGTCGATAATATCTTACTATCCAATCAAATTAACATGTCGTACACGGAATCTTTGGTAAGTAGTAAATTATATCTACTATGTACCTATATTAATTATTATCTAACGATTAAAATTATTTTCTAGAAATATAAAAAGAGGATTATAAAAGTATATTAATTTATACAGAATTCAAGATAAAGACGCGCATTATTCTAAGGTTATGATGATTGTGGATTAGATAAATATGAAATCACATTGATCTAAAGCCGATTGACAAGGAAATATTGATTCTAGGTCGCCTTCTAAAGTATATGTTATATACTTTAGTTATTTTGATAGCAGAAGTGGATTATATTTATTTGAAAACAATTTATAGACTACGTATATTAGGATTCTGATAATGAGAATGAAACGAAGAGTACGCACTTGAAAGAATTACTGACGAAGATGTCGTGTTTTCTTTAAGATAAACGCCCACTTATCAAAGCCGAAAGTACCAAATAAATCCAATTGAGAATTACTTGTATGGGCTCCTAAAAACTCCGCACAATTATCTGCGCTGACAAGTGTGCGTTCACCTATTGTCCGAACTGAATACTTCGTAATATCATACCCACTTTGCACCAACACTCGCATATCGACTATTCAACATTATGAGTGCTCAAGGCATCATATTCGCTCCCAATATAAGGACAATCTAGCAAATCCGAGTCCGGCCACGGCCTAATTCAAGTATATTACCCGTCTTCTGCCCCACTACCTCTGTCAGTTATTAAAATGATTTACTTATATGTATACATATAATAATCATGTTTTTATTTAAATTTAAACGATTTATCATTATAATAAATTAAAGAAGCAGAAGCCAGGCCATGAATGATGTAGTTTTTCGTTAGAGATTACGTATAGTAGACATTTCCGTTAAATTAAAATAATAATATATTCACCTGTACATCTACGACGTAGTTGAAGTCCAGAACATTCTTCCACCTGAAAGGCACGTCGCGTGATACCCTGAAGGTGGAGCTGACGCCACCAGCCTCCAGGTTGGTGTGTGAGTGTAGGAACTCGTCTACCGACGGAGTAGCGCTCAGCTTTAGGAACTTTAACAATTCGTGCGTTGTTTCGTTTGGATTCAGAGCCAATTCTTCGTAGCGCAGTACCCTGTAACAAACATACATACATTATTCCCATGACTTTTTACAAAGCGAGTAGGTCGTTTGTCGCCACCTCAGTAGCTGCTATAAAAAACATCCATCAGGGTAGGCAGTCTCTCTGCCTGCCCTAGCATTAACTATTGACTTACGAACGTACATACATATGCTCACGCCTGTATTCCCCGAAGGGGTAGGCAGAGGTGTTGTAATAACAGCACCCACTTTTCACCGAAGATGATTAAGTGGCAACGTGACAGATGGTGAGTCCATCGCCGTCTCAGACACTTTACATACGTCTTTGAATTACTTCTCAGAAATATGCAGGTTTCCTCACGATGTTTTCCTTCACCGTAAAGCACGTGGTGTGAAATCACTGTACATAAGTTTTTTAGAAAAATTCATTGGTACAGGCCCCGCTGGGATTCGAACTTGCGTCGCTTGCGTGGCAGGCGACTGCTCAAACCTCAAGGCAACCACGGCAGGGTAGGCAGTCTCTCTGCCTGCCCTAGCATTAACTATTGACTTACGAACGTATTTCGTTGTAACCTCATTTATCAGTCAGAGTAGTAGGCAGTAGTAATTTGTAACTTACAAAAATATTTAAATGAACCGTACCAAATATTTACAACACTAGAAAAATAGCATGCACTGTAAGAGTGTGTAGCAGCGTTTCTCTATTCGTTACATAGATGGCGCTGCTCGCAAACACATGCGAAATTTAAGTACAAATACACGAGAACCTAAATCGCGTTATATGAGTTTTCAAACGCATTGCAGTATATACAAGTTTCCATCTAAAATTTTTGGAGCCGCGCAGACATGACACCGGTCTAGCTGGAAGATCTTCCCTTGGGATCCCTTCTCTCGGGATGAGCATGATCGCTCGCTCTCTCCACGAGTGTATTTTTAAATATTTATTTGTTGAATAAATATCATTGTAAGTATTACTCGAAAAAGAATTGATCTGGCAATAATTTATTTGCGAGAAATTTTATTATATTTCTATTTCATTGAACATCAACCGTGAGTAGAATAATGACGTAAACGAAGTCCATTTGTGTAATTATAATTACTCACGCAATATTTGTATTTAACACACGTACGCATAGCAGCGCAGTTTCATTAATTATATGAGTTCATATTAGATATGTTATTGAAGGCCGACTACTAACATTAATTTTTTTTTTATTTACATTTAATTTCTTATACACATAGTTTTGATTCAATTTAAAACTGGTTTCAGCATTATAAGTACAGTTACTTGGGGATATGCATAAATTACAACAAAATTATATTGCAACTGAAATTATATAATTATTCAACATACAGAAACCAATTTCATAACTCAACAACTGTCCAAATATTTGACACCCAAACTGGAAAACAATGTTATGTAAAATAACAGTTAACAATTGGTAACCATCTGTTAAGTCAAGTACTTATCATCATATCATTAATGGCGACAGAGCAGGTGCATTGAACTTGCAACATTCTAGTATCTAGAAGCTTTCAACTTATAAACAAATCCTCGCATTTCAAAACATGGATTAAGATTCCTTGCTTTAGCAGTAGTTCCATCTCTATATGTGATATGCAATTGAAAAAGGATGGATATAACTTTAGTCCGAGTTTGGTCTAGTCATAGGTCAAAACACGTTTTGTAAGGGAATGTGTTTGTAGTAATTAAATTTGTACATCTAAGTAATATTATTAACTTTATGTACTTGGGAGGAATATGTGATGAATGTCCAAGTTTGGTTTAATTCCAAAAAAATATATAATACCATATATTACACCTCAATGTATACTATGTTGATGGTATTCTAGCTGAATACTAAATTACATGCTTATCTTTAATATGGTACTAACTTGGTATTATTTAAAAGTGTGTTTAAAATCCAATGTCAAACTCATATGGGTACTTATAATTTTAATACCTATACATACATAGGCTAACTATTGCTAATATATAATAATAATAATAATAATAATAACCCCCCCAAGGGATCACCTTGTCGTGGCCCCCCCAAGGGATCACCTTGTCGTGGCCCCCCCAAGGGATCACCTTGTCGTGGCCCCCCCAAGGGATCACCTTGTCGTGGTGGGGGGGCTTACGGGTAGGTACAGGTACGGGATAGAGGTCCTATCATCATGACCTAATATTGACATCATATAATATGTATTTAATATAACAATGCCACTAACACCTTGGCAAACACCTTAAAACACCTACCCAACTAACGATCCCAAACCCAACGTAATGGAGAATATGGAACAAAGGAAATACGATTTGCGGCCGCTACCCGGGGGTCGCCGGGGCGCATCTGGAGCCGACGCTGGATGCCACAGCATGCGAACCGTTGGCGACGGGGGACTGAGCAGGCGGGTTCCCCTCGAGAAATCTTTTACAGCCGACCGAACGTCCTCACCGACTTCCGAACAGTCACTGTTCGATAATATACCGTCACCAGCTACAACCACTAGTTTTCAGACACCAAATTTATCCCCCATATCGTCTTGTTCCTCCCGAACTACTAGGTCAACAGTTGTTGTACAGGAGGCACTTGCCACTGAACCTGTACCCAATGTTGATCCACCTCGTGCGCGAAAAAAATGGACCGTGGAAATGAACAAATTTATTTGGCGCACATATTTATTAATTACAAATTGCGAGACCTCACACCTAAATAATTATTTAGAACTATTACACCACGAATTTTCAAACTCATACCCCGAAATGCAGGCAACACGACAACGTGTAGGTGACCAAAGAAGAGCTATTCTCAGAAGAAAACTGTTACCACATAATATATTAGATGAGATAAACAACGAAGTCAGAGATCATATACAGACTAACGTAGATAATCCCAGCTACAACACACACTTATCGCAAACAAACATATCTTCTAGCATTAGAATGAAATGGTCTACTGAAATGAATGAGGAAATAATCCGATGCTATTTTGAAGTGACAGAGTTGGAGACAAATAATACTGCTTACCGGAAAAAACTACACGAATTTTTTATAGAAAGAAACCCACATTTATCAAACCTCACAGAACAGAGAATAGCAGATCAGAGAAGATTAATTTTTAATAACAAAACGATACCCACAGATAGATTTGAAGAACTACGAAGAGAAGTTGAATTGAAACTGACAGAGCCCACTAATCAAACCTCTTTGATCATGGACGATAATTCATATACTGCTCGTTTAGAAAACGCAATAGGTACAACACTTACACAAACATTCTCACAACCACTTACAGTAGACCTCAGTAACATAGACAATGATAACAATAACACACCAACAATTCACGACATATCAGAAACCAATTCTATTGAAATTGAATTTGAAAAAGCTCTGACTCAATTTAGGGACATGAACCCAGAAATGCGACCTCATATCCCAAAACAGAAGACGTCACGTAAATTCTCTCATATTGTGCAACACTTAAATAATATAGTACTCCCTAAATATCTCAATAGTAATTTAGATTTTATCTCACTCCATACAATCATATACTCAGCAGCTTATACAGCGGCTTTGTGTAATGGCACTAAATTTAGTTCTAATGCGGATGTAAATCGAAGAAATAGAAAACCAAATTGGCAAAGAAGAATTGAACAAAGAATAGAGAAATACAGAATGCAAATAGGCAGACTTACACAATATATATCAGGGCAAAGAAGTCATAAAATCTTAAAAACTGTAGAAGATATTAAAAATACATACAAAACACATTCACAACATGAAGAGCCTAATAAAGAACCAGAACATTTTTTAGATACCCTTAAACAAAAATTAAGCGCCACTAGCAACAGACTTAAACGGTATTTAACTTGTACAAAACGGAAAAAACAAAACTCTACTTTTACCAATAATGAAAAGTTATTTTACAGGAACTTAAGTAAACAGAGCCAACTAAATACCACTGCACCATCTGCTGAGCACCCGCCACCGCATGAGCTACATCAATTCTGGTCAAATATCTGGGAGAACCCCGTTCAACATAATAAACATGCCGACTGGCTACACAAAACAGCAGACACATCACACATAGCCCAAATGTGTTTTGAAGACATCTCATTAGATACACTCACTCAAGTTATAACACGCACACATAATTGGAAAGCACCTGGAACCGATAAAATTCACAATTTCTGGTACAAAAAATTCACTTGCACTCATAGTTTTATTCACACACATATTAACCAATTCATTCAATCACCACACACTATGCCAACATTCATAGCACATGGAGTGACATACATGATCCCGAAAGGGTCAGACCCTAAGAACTCGGCCAACTATAGACCTATTACATGCCTTCAAACAATCTATAAAATACTAACCAGTTGTATCAGTGAACTTATATACAAACATCTTGAACAATATACTATACTAGCAGAACAACAGAAAGGGTGCAGAAAAAATAGCCAAGGCTGTAAGGAACAGCTTACAATCGATGCAGTAGTGATGAGACAAGCACAGACTAGAAGCAGGAACATCCACACCATGTATATTGACTACAAGAAAGCTTACGATTCAGTACCACACAGTTGGTTACTGTTCGTGCTAGAGCATTACAAAATACATCCAAATCTTGTCTCATTTATAAAATCAGCTATGGGTCAGTGGGAGACCAAGCTTAAATTAGTGCATAATGAAACATCATTAACTACTGAACCGATTAAAATACAAAGGGGCATCTTCCAAGGCGATGCATTGAGTCCATTATGGTTCTGCTTAGCCCTAAACCCATTATCCGAATTATTAAACAGCACTAACGAAGGATTTAAGTTAAAACACAACACTACACACCACACACTTTCACACCTGATGTACATGGACGATATTAAAATCTACGCAACCAATAACACTGACCTAACTAAACTAGCAGACATCACACAGGCATTCTCTACAGACATACACATGCAATTTGGAGTCGATAAATGCAAAACACACTCAATAAATCGAGGGAAGACAGTTTGTAATAGTTACACTCTTGATAGCGGTGAAGAAATAGACCCTATGGACGCAAATAGCACATATAAATATTTAGGGTTCCACCAATCTAAACAAATCCATCAAAAACAGACTAAATCAGAACTTACCCAAAAATTTAAGATCCGATTAAATCAAATTTTAAGAAGTTCACTAAACGCTCGTAATAGTATAAAAGCAATCAACACCTATGCAATACCAGTGCTAACTTATTCCTTTGGAATAATAGGATGGTCTCAAACTGATTTGATAAAGCTGCAGCGGATTATCAACACACACATGACCTCCCATAGAAAACACCATCCTAAATCATGCATACAACGACTCACTTTACCCCGACGAGATGGTGGTCGAGGCTTGATAGATGTACGAAACCTACATAACACACTTATTAATAAACTCCGTAGTTATTTCCATTTAAAAGCTGATCAGACACCGCTCCACAAATACATAACTAATATAGACAACAAATTAACTCCACTTAACTTACACGACAGAAGCACCCAGCCCAACCTGCATGTATCTAACAGGCAACATAAACTGGATATGTGGTCACAGAAGTCACTACACGGGAGGCACCTGGCCGATCTTAGCCAAGCACATGTCGACAAGAAAGCGTCGAACGAATGGCTACGGCGAGGGGAGCTCTTCCCAGAGACGGAGGCATTTATGATCGCCATACAGGACCAAGTCATAGATACTCGCAATTACCAAAAGCACATTATACGTATTCCAAACTTACCAACTGATTTATGTAGGAGATGTCATAGTAGTTCAGAAACAATACAGCACATCACTGGCGCCTGCAAAGCTATAGTCCAAACGGACTACAAACACAGGCATGATCAAGTTGCAGGAATAGTACACCAAAATATAGCCCACAAATATGGATTTATTCACAAAAAAGTTCCTTATTATAAATACAAACCGAATCCAGTTTTAGAAAATAATTTATATAAAATTTATTGGGACAGAACTATAATCACAGATCGAACAATACATTTCAATAGACCGGACATCACAATATTAGACAAAAGAAATAAAGCAGCATACATAATTGATATAGCAGTGTGTAACACACACAATATTCCTACGACACAAACAGAGAAAATGACAAAGTACATAGATTTGGCCACAGAAATTAAAAGACAGTGGCAAGTAGATTCGGCTAAAATAATACCGATAGTAATTTCCACAACTGGCGTCATTCCCAGCACCCTCCAGACTCACCTCAACACCCTCCAAATGCCCAAGTACACTCTCTCTCTCCTACAAAAGGCTGCTATACTCAACACATGCCGTCTCACCCGGAAATTCCTTTCATCCTCATCCTCATCAAACTAACTTCAACTATATAAGTATATATATTATAATATAAATCTGTCACACTTGGCTAAGGCCCGTGTGCCAGCAATTATACCCCTCTAAAATGGGAGATCATATTTTGATAAGAATATATATAATAATAATATATTTATTCAGTAACAAACTTTTTTCTTATAAACTATATATTAGAAGAGTCTCCATTTAAGCATAATAATGCCTGTGCTAGGAGGCCCTGCTCTTTGTTAGCTTAAGTACTACAAAAGTTAAGAATACAAAAAAATATTAAGAACAAGTTTCTATGCTGTTGAACTCTATTTTATTTAATAACTCACCTATATAGGTTTATATTTCTACTGAAACATTAAGTGCACTGAATGCAGAGAGATATTAAAATTTGAATTGACAATATATTTTTTGTCTAGCAAATATAAAATTTACATATGACGGCATAATTTGTGTGATTATATGAAAACAAAAAATAAATATTTTTTATGTGTTTTTCCATCTGTAATTTTCAAAGCAATAGTAGCAGTCCAAAGTCTGGAATTGTACTTAGTTACATAAACCATAACTGGCAAATTGTGGGTGTACTCCTCTGCCTATCTGCGACCCTTCGGCAAACATAGGTTTGAGCATATGCATGTACATACTAAATAATTACTTTATTAAGCATCAATAAAAAACTGACTCACTTTAGTCTATCAGGGTACTTCTGCAACAGTCTACTGGCAGCCACATAGTCGCTAACCATGTCTGCACACAATAGTTCCGGCTGCCAGCAATCTGGAGCGGGTTGGCAGAAGCTCCGGTGTTGCCTAGACTGCATCACACCACGAGGGTCGCGCACCAGCAGCACTACTTTCACATTAAGCCTGTATTGTTAAATTTTTATTATTAATTTAAATAAAGCCATCCTGTTGTTGCAGCAATATTTCACAAACAAACATTCAATCCCTAGTTAACCCGCTTAAGGGTGGAATGTCTAAAAACCCTTTCTTGGTGTATATGTTAACCTAATCAAGAACACACCTCCTAGTTTCATGTCTCTAGGTCCAGTGGTTTAAACTTTGTATATCAATCAGACAGGGGTAAATTGTATAGATATTTGAGAAGAATTTTATTATGATTGTCATTCATGTCAAAGTATAAAGAAACTAGCTTCCCACATGCCCATGGCATTGCTTGCATTGTACGCTATGCTTGGTTTATGCTATACAATTATGTCCACCCAGAAAGTCCATTATTTACATATTTTTAAATTGGATAAGTAGTTAACATACCAACTTTCAATCTTTAGCTCTTTAACAGATTCACTGCTAACAGTCTCACTTCTTCGTAAATTCGCTCACTGTTGGATGCACAGATGTGTTGTTAGCAGTGAATGGGTAAAATTTGTACTAAATAGGAATTGTTTTCATAAACTGAAGTCTCAAATTATTATGTAATTATAAGAGATTCCTACCTCAATTACCACAAACTTAAGATTCTTTAAATGTAATTAATACATCACTTCTTATTTCATGTGTATTGAATATATGTCAGGCTTAATATTGAATAGATATATGTGTTACAGTAAATGAATAGGTACTTACTCTTTGTCTTCCAAAATATCTTGAATGAGCCGTAGCCTCACTCGCACAACCTTCATGCTCTGGAAGGGAAATAGCTTACAAAACTTTGTGGTGAAGTCAGCATCAAAACACAGCTCCTTATTATATTTACAATGGTCCCATAGTCTCATATTGTGGCTGAATTGGTGCAAGTGTCCTTTGCCAAACTCAAAGTAATCCTCCATTCCATAAAAATCACATTTAAACATGTCCTTGATAGTGCGTAGTGCCTGGTCTGCATGTGGAGGGCCTCTTATTTGTATAATGTCATATTTCAATAAAGGCTCATAATGATAGAAGTTACCTTGCATTGCATTCAGAACCTCACCAAGAAAAGTAGTACCGGATCGCCAAGTAGAAATAATCAGACTCCTCAGTGGCTGTCCACCTGACTCTATGAGCAAGTCTTCCAGCTTGTGCACACCTGAGTGACTGAAATTATAATTCAACATCTCCAACTTAATTTTAGATCGTGTTTTCTCTAATAACTGGTTGATGTTTGGCGATCCATCATCGAAGGGGTTGTTTGTGACAGCTTCTTGTACTAAATTGTCCTCTCCATCTTCAGTTTTCAAAAAGTTTCTGATGTTCCTGCGACTCTCCAGGGACGGATGGTAATTTGTGTTATCTGTATATCGACTTCCAGCAAGGATTAATAAAACACTGAGACCGAACGCGAAACATATTGAATAAAAATTTACTCGTCGCAACATCACGTCGGAAACACCAGTAAAACCAATTGCTGGAAGAGTGGATGAATGGAGATATTATTTAATGTCACTATCATTTATACACACACTAACATTTTTAAATAGTTTTTAAGTGCAACATAATCATAATTCTTGAGTTTGCGTTTCCGCGGAAACACCGCATTGCACCTTCAACGCCATTTTGAACGGATGACATACGTCAAAATACTTTTTAAATTATTTTCACTGTTCTTAAGTTCAAGCAAGGGTCATAATAATATTTATATAATTTTTATACTTGATGATTCGCACACACTGGAAAAATAGCCTTGGGATTTTATTTATAACACAACCGCAAGCAAGCAATGTAACACGACCACACGACTGATAAACTATAAGTAGAACCAGTGAATGCCGTTGAAAGTAGGTACCTAGGTAGGTAACTGTTCACGCTACTGCATGCATTCATTTAAAAACTGAACTTTAATTGGCAATGGGATAAAAATAAAATCATGAAAATGTTGTTGCAAATTTTATTATGTAACATATACAATTTACACTTCGTAAGTAGACAGATACCTATAAGGCTCCTAGTACAAGGGTAGGTACCTACTTACTATCGCGTTTGCGGTTTCATGTAGGTACCTAAGATAAAGGAATCGCTTTGTCCCATAACGCTGACACAGCGCCGTCAGCCTTGAAAAGAAGCTTCCAGATAATTTAACACTATAATATAATAGGGAAGCCTAGAAAGGTACAATACAACAGGAAAGACCGTCATTATCTACCTAGGATACCTTTTGCGATAGACGTAACAAACTTAGAAAAACGGGGCTATCATATACATCGATGTAGAGATTCTTAGGGTAGTAGGTTCCTATACTAGCATACCTAATAGTTGGTAAGTACGTAGAGAAGATTGGTGACCAACCTAGCTGAGTTTTAAATCGGTCCTTCTTAGGAGGCTAGTTTCCGAAACCGTGTTGTAATTTTCTCGACATTAATGAGTGTTCATTTTCAATAAGTAAGTAACTACTCGTTAAGGTAGCACGGAGCTGTAACAGCACCTTTAATGACCGTTAGTGTCATATTACGGACATTTACCCGGGGTCCGGATGCCCCGGACGACACTGTGACATACGCATACCCAAAGGCATTAAAAAAATTGAGTATATAAACGTCCGAACTACGCAAATATTTGCTTGGGTGATACGATTGACATGTTCGTCTATTGTACAGTAACAAAGTAGGTACTTACTTACACACCTGCGTACTTACATATCGTAAAAGTTGTTGTAAAACGCGAGTCATCCAAGTAATTTTTATAAATGGACTCATCGCTTCCTTTGATGCTAATGGCGTATATTGTTCGTAACGAACGCTGCCGTCATCAGAGAACACGGGGAAGGTCGTCATCGTGGACTAGGCCATTCAACGGATTTGGTCAGGGTTTTCTATTAACCTTCACCATAAAACCGGCAGTCTTTCTTATCTCTACATCTACACATGTTTATTTGCAAATAATGAGTTACAATTAAAATAGAACTCATTATTTTAAATTCCGTACTAACTTCGCCTGCGTGGCAGTACGGATTTCACAATTAAAACTTTTCAGTTAGTCCGTCTATTTGCTCCTGAAGTATTTATTCTAGCAGGAATACATATCCAGGAACAGAAGATGGACTTTATCTGAACCGAAACTTTCAACTCCTATTTAGGTAATATTCAAATTTAATGTCTCTTGGAATTGATAGAAAATTTAAAAAAATATATTAAAATAAATAAATATGCTCACGCCATCCTAGAAGGGTCCCCGAAGGGGTAAGCAGAAGTGTTGCAACTACATTTCACCGAATATGATCAAGTGCCAACGTGACAGAGGGTGAGTCCTTCGCCGTCTCAGGCACTATACATGCGTCTTTGAATTACTTTTCAGACAAATGCAGCTTTCCACACGAATTTTTCCTTCACCGTAAAGAACGTGGTGTGAAATAACTGCACATAAGTTTTTTTAGAAAAACTCATTGGTACAGGCCCCGCTGGGATTCCAACTGCGTCGCTTGCGTAGTAGGCGACTGCTCTAACCCCAAGGCCACCACGGCAAAAAAAAAACTTGTCCTGTCAAAAACAAAAAATTGTGTACATGTATGAATAAGTTAACCAAAGCGTGCAAAAAAGTTAGTACGGATTTATTATAATTTTTTCGTCTTCTTAAATTCCCGTAATAACAATAAAGCAACAATTAATTTTTATCCAGGAACGGAACATATGCATTACACTTTGTATCCAACAAGGTGCATTTTCCCAAAAGTTTCCCCAAGGTAAAACCAAAGAGTAATTTCCAAGCCAACCAAAAACAGAAGCCAAGCTTGCTTGACTGTCAGAAACTTGTAGCAGCCAGTCTTCATGAACTCCTTGATGAGAGCCAAATCAGATTGCATTTTCTGTTGAATAAGAATAAACATAATTATATCAAGGTTCTGATGAGCAACACAGCGTAATTGGTCAGAAGTCTTCCGTATGCAAAAAGGAAAAGTTATCCAACCTACTTTCTACAAAATTACCCATCTGATATTATAACGCAATAAAACAATTTAGAGAATGTTCTACTGTACGTTGCTCCACGACCCAATTTAAGGGACCCGAGTAATGTACTGAGGGTAACCTACGGACGCGAACAGCATCGACCCTCAAAATCCGTAAATTTGTAATGAGGAGATACGCGAGTAATCTTCCTCTTATAAAAAAATCACACAGATCGATACAAAATGTTTTTTATGTCGTCGCAGTAAGCAGGTCATTTATTGTTTAGTATATTTACTTTATATAGTATATTTTCGAGCAAGAAATTCACCTGAATTTCATTTGAGTTTGGCGGTGACATTTCCAAAGTATAATATCCTTTAGCCACTCGCATCTTTCTAGCCAGCTCCGATTTGGACACCTTTTCAACCTTCTCTGCAACACAAGTACGTGCAGCATCAAACAGTATCATGGATTTAAGTAATAGAGAAGCAGCTGTAGGCTGGATATTTCTGTCTAGAGCTGAGTCTGGAGCAGATTAGCTCTAGATCTAGAGAAGCGATCATATCTGGGAAAGATCGAAGGCCGATGGCAGATACCTGTCCAAAAATTTACTCTTGTCTTATCATTGATTGATAGATGATAGAGAATATGCTTCTCTTTCCATGTTGCGAGCAGAAATGAAGCTTCTGGTAGAGGAATGTGAGTTGTAACACGTTCTTAGTATGATTATAGTAATAAAATACCTTTTACTAGTTCCAAGAGCTTTTCTCTTTGTCTTGTCATTGAAGGCTTGTAAACTTCGGCGAACTGGTGCATTGGAGCTATTCTGTTCCCTGGGTAATAAATAATCATTTTGTGAAATTAGTACCTAGGGCCTGCCACTTATACATTGAATAGACTGTACATTGAATTATCAATCATACTTACGAAATATATTAGATACTATTTTCCCAGGAGGCATTGTAGCTTATATTTCGAAATACTTAAACTGTATAATTTAAATTTTCTTTTGATTTAAATATTCTATCGAGTGATTTTCGCATGTAAGTTCCCTCCTTGTTGACATTGACATATTAGCATTTTATTTATCATACATTTATTTCGAACTTAGTTTAAAAAAAGTATCTATTCGATATTTATGTACCAATTTTTTTTTAACAAAAGTATAACGTTTCGATTATAATGTGAATTGGTGCGAGAATTAGTGCCTGACTTAACGGAAAATCACTCTCAGGAACTCTGTTGAATTGATAATGGAATAATACTTTATTTAACGCATTAGTAAAGCTGAAATGAAAACACGCATCTTGTCCACTGTATTAAATTTACTGCAATAATGCCTCGAAGAAGCAAACAATAGTAATTTATTTGTCGAGCAGGCGTATGCGAAAAAAGTTATGTAGCGCATACATGGACATACACGTACGTACGGACTTTCGATTGAATGCAACAAGGCATAGAGGGTATTGACGTCACGTGCATAGTTCAACAACAAAGCTGCATGCTGGTATACTTGTGTAACCTTTAAAAAATCTGCAGCTTCGTACGGATCGTAATAATAAAGAGAACAACTGAATAGACAACAAATTATAATTGCAAGACGCTACATTCCTAGTGAAGTTCACAGTGTCATGTATATTTATTTCTTCTTGTCATCTTTCTTTGGAGGCTTTTTCTTGGCTTTCGGAGGCTCTGGTTTTTTTTCTGCTTCTTTCGGCTTTTCAGTTTTGGCCTCTTTTTCTTTGGCCTTCTTAGCTTCTAAAGCCAACTTTTCAGCTGCTTGCTTTTTCCTTTCATCGTCTTTTTTCTTAGCTTCAGCTTTCTGTTTATCTTGTTCCGCTTGAATGGCAGCTTCTTTCTCTCTAATCGCTTGCCGCTCTGCTTCCTCGATTTCTCTTATTTTTCCTTCTAATCCTGATATAAGACCGTAAGCAGCTTTTGAAACAGTATTTTCCAATGCTTGACCACCTGGTCCTTGAAAAAAGCCCCCAGTCATTGGTGGTACTACTTCTACTTTAGCGTATTGCCAGGCTGTTCCTAGCGGTGGTATGACTGTTTTGCTGATAGCTAGAACACATAACACTTATTACTAAAACATACCAGTAATATAAACTTAAGTTATGTCAAAATAAATTTACTATAATGAATGTTATAATTTTAGCATCCATCGCCTTCGTTTTCCTTGCCCATTTTATTTCTAATTTTTTCAGCTTCTTTCTCGAGGTATCTTAATTCTCCTGCATACTGTTTATCTCGCCAGATAGTCATTTTTGACACCAATGTTCCCGTAACTTTATCTAAGCTAGTTTCCAGTTTTGATATCAATTTATTATCGACGATCGGTTTCGCGGCTGTTTTTCTGACCAAATCTTTTGCTGAACTCCACACTTTTGAAACGATAGGTTGAGCGGTTCTCACAGAAACTGAAATTCAAAACAAAGGCGGATTTATTGCATTAAATGATTTTTAAAGTTACATATAATGTAAGGGCTTATTACTAGTTATCCACATTTGTTTTGCTACAGTTTCTTTGAGATAGGAGATTAGTTTCATACCGAGTGCTACGTCGAGAGTAATTCTAACCATCCTCGCCATTTCCGGAGATAATCAGTTGGGAAATACAATTTTGTAACATAAATTTGTTCGAATACTGAGTGACATTTTGTCAATACATAATATAAATTCTTATGACAGTTAAAATATTTGGGACTTCTCCTGTCACAAAAACCTTCTTGCTTAGGTCAAAAGTTATTATTGTTTTACTTGCCATTTCGTCTGATTGGATAAGTTCTGATTTTTATATTCGTTTTTTTTTTCATTGCCATTGCTTCGCAACCCTTTCGGAGACCCTTCTGGGATGGCGTTAGTATATTTCTTCAATTATGTTCATAGAAAAGCTCTTTTTATAGGAGCTCGAGACACATATCATTCGATCAGCGAAATTTAGCAACCATAATCCAAGCCAGTAGTTGGATGGGTGACCGCCCGAGTTCCCAGCGTGCTTCGCAGAGCCTCTCGATTGAACAACTTTGGCAATCGTTACAGGCCAATCGGAGGCCTAGGGTAATCTGACAACTGGTTTAACCCAGATTACCGATTATCCTTAAAAGGGTTTCCGATAGTCAGATGGCAATCGCTTCGCAGGTATAAAAATCAGGTGATCAGGTTGAATCAAACGCCTACCGCATTTGATTCAACCCGACAATGCTTGGAATAAGGCCAGGGAGACGATGAGATGAGCTCTGTAAATACAATTGTTACTGTTACAGCTTCAGTTCAGTTCAGTTTATTTTGTACTTATTGACTATTTCATAGGTGAATTAATAAATATTTGTTGAACCCAAAAATTTACACGCAAATTAACCACTTGACCAACGGTTCCGTAAAAACTATTTGTTTCGTTTGGCAATATTTGGGGTCAATGACATCAGAATCCTCGAAGCCCTGGCTATTGAACCTATTTGGGGCCTTTAAACTTATTGCCAGCAACAATGGCTACTGTACCATATTATCTTATCGTTTCTTTAATTAATGGCCTTCATTTGTACAAGTCGTGTTAGATGACTGGAGTTCGCTTTTCATAAACACTTGAAATATATTTGAAACAAGCTGTGTCCCGCGGTTTCACATGCGTTGACATTATTTCACGGATCCTTATTTTTTTTATATGAAGGTAGATTATAATAAATAAAATAGGTCCAGACGTTTTGGAGATTACCCGGAACAATCAGACAGACAGAGACAGAAGAGAATTTTTTTTTTTTGTTGTGGGTCCTGTATGTTCTTTCAATTGCATTTAGTGAAAAGCTTTGGAATTACAAACGGGCACTTAAATTTTATTTATCTGTATAGATATATATACTAGCTTATACCTGCGACCTGGTCCGTGTGGAATAATAACTTGGGCTCACAATAACTCTAACCCGCGATTGGTGATGATGAAACACTGAAGGGGGCTGGTCATCTCAAGCTACGCATTTAGTTATAAGTAGATGTACTAGATTTTTAGTTATGTTAATTTTTATCGACATTTGTGCATTGGAACATTGTCCATGAGCTTACGTTTTTTAAATGATTTATTTTGTATTCTTTAAATTGTATAATATTTTTGAAAAGAGTAATTACTGAGTTTCTAGCCAGGTTCTTCTCAGTAAAAGCAACCTTCCGAACCTGGCGGTAGCATGTATAATCCTGTATAATTATGTCATTCTGACGATTTGAAAGTACTTTGTAAAAAGTCTAATCGAATAAAGATACATTTGACTTTGACTTTTGACTTTGACTTTGATTTTGAAGCTAACACCAAAATAATTTTTCAAAAATTCTTGAAATTAGCGTGTCCAAGCAAACAAACAAACTCTCGAGCTTTATATATTAGTATATATATAGATAAGTGAGCTATATTTGATACTTAAAATGATTGATTGAGAGCATTGATCTATGAGATGTTTAGCGGGATGGCTGGCTTAAGAAGACCATTTCCACTGCATTATTTTAGTTATTAAAATATAACCTAAACTAACCTTCGCCCGCGACTTAGCCTGCATGTTGATGATAGAGCTACCTTAGTCTTTTTTAGCATTCTAGACAACGTGTGTCCAAAATTTACAAATATACCAACTCAGTCACTTCTATCCATATCTATACGATAATTAACATTGAAGTATCTGTTTGTATTTCAAAGTAACAGCTTTTCACTAAATGCATAAAAAAGTATGTTATACATACAGAAAGACAGAAAAAATATTTACCTGTCGGTCCGTCTGATTGTTCCGACTAATCTCTGAATAATCTGGACTGATTTTAACGGTACTCTCACTAGCAAATAGCGGATGTTGCAATTTATCGTTTTTACTAAAAATATATGTTCCGCGAAATACTTATTTAATTAATTCTACGCGAATGAAACCGCGTTTACAATTATTACCTATAGAAAAGATATATTGATATCCACGCTAATTTTGTTCATGCTTAACTACCTACTCATTGATTCCGGTCATATTTCATATGCCTTGATCCTAATGAAGATAAATCTTCTCACACTTTTTAAATAATGCCGTTAAGTAGAAATATTTACATACCTGTCTTGACAGTTGAAATGTTGTTTAATTTGCAAACACTCAAGACGTGTGCGTGCAAATAAATAGCGTAGTTAACGCAACATGATCATGTGACATACGGCTTACCAAATTCTATTTATATTATATTAAACCTATTTGGAATATGTCTGATTTGAAGTAAAAATACTTATAAATGCCATCACGAGTTATGAGCGCTCAGTAAAAAAAATGTGGAAAACTGCGCGATTATTTGTTTGCGGCGCTATACAAGGCTCAAATGTGACTACTGAGCAAACAAGATCAGCTTATGAAAAAAATGCTTATGAACACGAACTTAGTCCTTTTTACAATTTTTTATAGCTTATGATCTCAGCCTTTTAGTTATATTTGCAAATCTATCCTAATATATTCATTTTCATCATCTTCATTGAATACGTGTCCACAAGCAAGACTACTTTACTTTCGAATCGTTGATAGTTCAATCAATACACCTATCTCTACACCATCTTCGAAGCATATCTATTCGCAATTCGCATTTCTTATCAAGTAAACTAACGAAAACCTTATAAAATTTGAAGTCATCGACAATGATGGATGCATGGTACAGTTAGAGGTCGAGATCGCATCAGCTTGCTGCGTCTGCAAGCCGGAGCTACCTCACCGATCAAATTATGTGGTTGCTGATGTCTTATTGCTGAGCATACTCAAATTATGAAGCAATCACAATTTGCGCGAACGAATCGTTGACCCAAATCAATTGTCTTGTGTGTACCTGGCGCCTTACCATGAGCTCTTACTGATATTATAGTTTTACTCTCGTTATGAGACAGATGTATATGACGTGTATACGTCTGTCACTGTCTCACAGCTGCACTATAAGTGCAATAAGATCTTATGGTTAGGCCCCTGATCATATTGCGGTGCAACGTTCGTTGTTCACAAATGCATGTGTTGAGGTTATTACACTCAAATCAGTGTTAGGTGTAAGTGACTCATTGAATGCCAAAGTTGAATATATTTAAATGTAAATAACTGCTTCGGTACTTATGTTACTTTGTCTCGCTATCAAGGTAATCTTACATCCTAAGTAGGTAGGTACTCCGCTATTGTAAGTCTTCGCCATAAAGCCAACAGAGTATGTAAACGTGTGAAGAGATTTGATGTAATGTGATTTTCATCTTTAATCGAACTTGACCGATCGTCATGATATTTTCTACAAAATCTATGATGATTGGAAAATTGCTGTACTTATTATTTATGTTTTTCACCGTTTACACTTTCCCTGAACATTAACAAATATGGCAAGATCAAAATTATCCGAATCGATCCAGTAATTACCAAGTTTTAGCAAGACGAACAGCAATTCATTTTTATATATTTAGAAGATAGAATATGCAGAATACACGGTGCCCATATTATTCTATAGTTAGTAAAACTGATTTGTGTAGCTTCTTAAAAGCCTGTATCGAAAGCCTGAAGGATATTTCGAATCTTCAAAAACTCACTGAAGTAGAAATGGCATGAGCAGGCACCCACTCAATTTGAAGGATTAACTTCACTGACTGATTGATAGGCTCTAGGAGCAGTGTCTCCTCTCTCTTCGAAAATAATAATATGTAAAATGTATTTAAATAAACTTTGACCATAAAAATTATTGTAGGTAGGTACTTCAAAATAATATAGTTGCATGCATTAGACATCAACGCATGACAAATTGCAAAACTGTCAGAGATAATATTCTTTCGCAATCTAAATCCAGTGGAGCCTGATTACAATTTTGAATAGGTAAGTAGAGTAACTGTAGTTTGTTTGTCAGTCTACGTACCGTGTAACGGAAGCAATATCTACTTAACGCTTTATTCTTGCAAATTATATAGATGTATCTTAGAGTTCATTTCCTTGTTTCATTCATTTGACGAACAAAGTGGTCAATGTGAAAAAGTATTGCATTTTTTTGGTATTATCACAAATACAAACTGCCGCAGAATGTCTATACAATATCAGCTAGTATGAACTTATATTGAGAACCCTCTCCACAACCACACAGTGCCTACTATACATAGTGACTAGATTGGTTTATTGCTTTTATTACCTACAATACACAAATATAAGTAATAAGAATGAATCAAAAAAAATATATATACTGTACTAATGTACTGAATCTATACTTTATTTTATAAATCTGAAAAGTTTGCTTGTTTGTTTGGTTGAATTGAAAAAAATTTTTTGTGTTGGATAGTTCATTCATCGAAGAAGGCTCTTTACAATAGGTAGCGACTAGAATGAAGCACCTTGAATGGAACATTTTACAAATATGTGAAAAAATATCACTAAATAACATATTTTTTATTGTTAATCTTATGCGGGTAAAGCGGCGAGGCACATAGGCTCTTCATTAAATAAAACGCGCCCGGATAAGTTTCTTTAGGTACCCGTACGTTGTAATAATTTGAAATTTAGATCTGCGAGGTAATGTGCTTCCTTAAGTATATGTAAAATATCATTTTAGTTGAGCTTAAAAATTAGGCACTGAGTCAACCTTTTTATAAGTAGGCATATGTACATAATATATGCTCACGACTGTATTCCTCGAAGGGGTAGGCAGAAGTGTACTTGCCAAAATTCTGCCAAATATATTTAAGCCCCATATAATAGGAGCCTATTGCCATTAACTGGGACTCTGGGCTATTACTGGGGAATTTCAGATAGAGCAACACAATCATTTATCTACCGACAAGGGGCCCAACCCTGAGCTCTTATTGCAATGATAGTTCAGCTGTGTGACAGTGATAGATGTATAAACGTTATATACATCTGTCTCATAATAAGAGTAAAACTATCATCGCAATAAGAGGTCATGGTAAGGCCCCTGTAGGCCTAGACAAAGTAATATTATCGTTGCGTTTGCGATAATATGCCCGTAATTGATGTCATTCCCATAATTTTTTTATCGCGTATATAAGCATAAACGCGAGGATAAATTCTAAATTAGTTATTTCAAAGTAATTTCATTATCTTAACTTTATCTTAAATTAAAAAGTAATTTCTTTATAACATATAAAATTCTTAACCTAAGGATTATTGAACTCGGGACTTGTTTCCGCAGTAGCAATAGTGAAGATAAATATTTTGTAAAATAATATAAAAGAGGGGCTAAGTACTAACCTTGCACATCCACAGTGGGAAACTGCCAACTAATTTAACATTTAAATTAAATACATAGATTACGAGTGAGTAGTAAAGTACTCGTATATTACCATTCCTCTACACAAACGGTATGGGGCGAAAATTGATACTAGATATTACTAAAGCAATTATTAGCAGACTTACGAGCGTTTATTGCATAGGAGCATATTGGTATTAGGCCATTTTAACTTCCATTAGCTTGTTCATTCACCGTGTGAAATTTCATACCTAATTGTATATACACACTTACGTAAATTACGTGGGAATTGTAAGGTATATAGAAAGCCTTAAAACAGGAAAACATTTTTTTTTATATATTACCCGTATAGTCACGTGGTCTAAAGTGTTGTTGGAACTCATTACTAATACGTGTACTCATTACTAAATCGTGCTGCGAAAGCGTGTCTCGCCGCCAGTTTATTTTTCTTGATTTATTTTTTGTTGCTTTCATATGCCTACTACAAAAGTAACAAACAGTTTGGCCGATAGTAAGCGCGCGTTATCATATGGTTAACTATCTTCTGCCCGAAATGTGAAATCTTCGCCCGAAAGGTGAAGCTTCGCCGGCATTCGCAGACGAATTTTCAGCTCCCATTTCACCCCCTACAAAACTATTTCATCACCAGGCGTATTCATTCACATGGCGCAGACTCTGAGGGGCGCAAGAATGGTCGGATCGGGCAGGACGATTTTTTGTTGCGGCTTAAGTGTTGATTTCAGTCAGTCAGGAACTTGAATTTTAAATGTATAGATGGAATCACGAGTGACAGCATAATTAACACAAAGAATCCCATACTCCATAAACTGGTGATCTTACTCACCATAGGAAAAGCAATCCCCTTAAGTTATTCGACTGTAAGATCAACGTTTCGAACGGAAGATCGCGTTATGCTTAAAAATATATTTATCATTCTCTGTACGGGACATTGTTTGCAACAATGTCAATCACGAGTTTTTCGTGTTTTATTTATAGGTACTTCTATCTATCAGAGATGAAAAAAACTACGATATTTTTTTTATATTTTAACGTCGTTTTATATTCCGTATATTATATATTTTATATAGATAGAAAAAAAATAATTTAAAATATACCTAAGAATGTTTGTGCAAAATATAAAACCTTTAGCCATAAGACTTGCATACAACAAATTTCAGAGGTACAATTAATCGTTTTGTAATGTTAGCATTGATCATGTACTTTTCATATTGAATACCATTTTTTATCATATAAAGATTAAATGGGGACAAGGCTTATTGCAAATCTAACATGTACACTATGCGGGTATTATAACAATTTGTAGTTTTGTAACTGATAACCGTATTTATACGAAAACATACAACATAGTTCTGTAGCCAGCATAATACTGAGAGCACACCTTGGTCATGTATTTTCATAGGATTGATGGGGTGGAAATAGAGATTAATTTTGAAATTTGACATACATATTAAGAAACTATTGTTCGAAATTGTATTGCTTGCTATCTACTACTAGTTGTGCCCCGCGGTTTCACCCGCGTATGCTTAATTATTTTAAATGAATAGTAGCCTAAGTTACTCCTTGTAACATTATCTATCTGCCAGTGAAGTCCCGTTAAAATCGGTCTATCCGTTCCGGAGATTTGATACTTTACTCTCCCCTTAAAACATCCAATGGCATCGACTCGTCACGCGAGTCTACGTAAATTAAGTGCAATTTAATTTAACACCTGATGAGTCTACTCTCAGATGTAGGTGGCATCCGTGAAGACATCATGAAAATCGTAGTGGCATTAGATGTGTTAATCAAGCAAAATAAAATTGAACGGTAATTGTGAGAACCATTCTACGAAATCTTTAATGGTGTCTATAAAGAAAATGACACTTGCAAGTTCATCTGAAGCAAGCTCTAATTGTTCTGTCACAACACTAGTTACTTTCGCTCTTACGCTTAATGCAATTTTACCAAAATTGTCTCCAGTAACTTGTTACAACACTCAATTAGGAATATTTTAAAGATGTTAGCACGTTTAGTGTCGTTTCGTTTCAGCATATAAAGCTCGCTAACATTGTTAGACGGTAGGTGTGAACAAAACAATGTGTTAGATCTAGTAAAGACACGGCATTGTGACGAAGGTGAATTTGATTGAACCGTGACTTGTTTGGCTTTTGTTTGAGGTTAATCAGGTTACGAAATATGACTGCACTACGCATGTACTATTGAGTAATAAGTGCATTGGGCTCTGTCTATATCCTATACTAGCTGTGCCCCGGTTTTACCCGCTTAGACTTCATTTCATGGGAGGCACGCGGAACCGTAATGTTTTTTTTAAAGCAATTGGGATACTCTTAGAATAACTAAAAACTAACATAACTTAAAACCTTCAAAAAATATAATCTTATAAATAACATATATTATTAAAAAGAGTCCCTGCAGGCAAGGTTCCGAAGATAATAGCAGCATTCCCCCTTTGGATGGCAAGACTAATTCTTTGACCGAGGAAGCTGCCAGCTCTTCGGTCTCCTGTGTTTTTTAAATAAAAGTAAGTAACTTTTTGTAACATCGGCTATCTGCCAGTGAAAGTCCCGTTAAAATCAGTCCAGCCGTTTCGGTGATTAGCTGTGGCACAACCAGACAGACGGATGGACATTAGGGTTCCGAGGATCACCCATGAAATTAACAGCATATCACTGGTACAGTTAGTATACAATAATACAGGTTCATTTGGCTGTGGGTCTTTGTAACTTAATGGTAACAATCCTGTATTATTTTGTCTCTAAATTCATTGCGAGGTTTCCAGGGTCAATGTATTACCTGCTTTGTAGTGCATAAATATAAGTAATGTCTATGTATACATATATACATGTTTATATACATAATATTTATTGATATCCAATGATGTTTTATGATGCACTTAGTTCCTTTAATAGTCCTGTATAATTATGTCATTCTGACGACTTAAAAGTAGGTAAGTAGGTACTTTGTTAAAACTCAAATTGAATAAAGGTATTTTAGTTTTGATTTGAATATGTATAATTACTTATAATTACTAGCTGTGGCTAGCAAACGTTGTATTCACATGTATTTTTTGCGGTGCTCTACCCTTATCACTTTATAAATGAAAAATAGATGTTGGTCGATTCTTAGATCTACCGTCGGGTACATCTCAGAATCGGCCAACATGCACATACACAATTTCATACAAATCGGTCCAGCCGTTTCGGAGGAGTTTGGTAATAAACACCTCGGTACAAAAATTTTACATACATATGCTCACGCCTGTATTCCCCGAAGGGTAGGCAGAGGTGTTGTAATAACAACACCCACTTTTCACCGAAGATGATTAAGTGCCAACGTGACAGATGGTGAGTCCATCGCCGTCTCAGACACTTTACATACGTCATTAAATTACTTCTCAGAAATATGCAGGTTTCCTCACGATGTTTTCCTTCACCGTAAAGCACGTGGTGTGAAATCACTGTACATAAGTTTTTTAGAAAAAACTCATTAGTACAGGCCCCGCTGGGATTCGAACTTGCACCGCTTGCGTAGCAGGCGACTGCTCAAACCCCAAGGCCACCACGGCTCTTACGTGAATTGTATATATTAAATTGTGAACTTACTTATATAGTTAACGCAGCACTGTCAGCAAATCTACACTTACGTTATTGCCAAACGATCATAAATCATATACATTTTACAACATTGACATCAACAGACACATGCAAGCAATTTTCATGGAGTAATGTTTTCGTGAAGTACATACAATCTGTTGATGTAGGTTTTCAAATTGCTGGTAACGTAACAGGCAAATGATAGTACGTAGGCGACCGATCGTACGAGCGGTAATAGTTCCGATTAATATCGAATATGAAAGAGCTACGACAATGGATTGCCGTTCACTATTTCAAAACCCGACTCGTTTTTTTACATGCAGGTAGGTTGGATTGCAAAATCGGAGCATCCCACCAAACTAACTGAAGTAACGTTTCCACACATTATTAAAATACTCACTTAAAAGTATAATTTTACTGAAGGCTGTCGAGCAATGTTCACGCGCTTTTACTCGGCCTTCGAGAGCTTATTAATATTTTATTATTAGCTATGCCCAGCGGTTTCGCCCGCGTATATTTAGTTTGATATAATATATTGGTTTAAAATTTACAAAGTTTCATACAAACTTTCATCCCTTATTTTATCCCCTTGGGGGTAAAATTTATCAAAATCCTTTCTTAGGGGATGCCTACGTCATAACATCTACCTGCATGCCAAATTTCAGCCCAATCCGTCCAGTGGTTTGGGCTGTGCGTTTATAGATCACTATGTCAGTCAGTCAGTCACCTTTGAGTTATATATATTTAGATTAGCTACTCAGCCTTTCTTACGTCAATATGCTCAAATAAGGTAAGAACATCACTTATGGAGACTTAAATATTTTTTACTCGAGTACATAAAGTTAAAAATTCATAGCCAATTGACGCGTCTGCTTTATGTAAGTTGTATTAAAACGGAAACACTCTTATTGTGTTTATTTATCATCATTCGTCTCTACACTATTACACAAACACATTAGCAATCCAATATGTATATGGTAGTAGTTTCTTTGTATAATGATGATTAATTACCAAATTCACAGGTAAATCGTACTTTCGATTGTAGAGGCAATAAAAAACATTTAAGTAATAAGTGCGATTAGATTCGCATCATGTAAGCAATCTTGTTAAAGTAAGTATTAAGTTGGAGCTACGTGTCTCAATACAGTTTCTATTAACTAGACTAGATTAACGAAACAATTACAGTACTTTGTTCCTTAGCCTTATTTTCCAGTTACTGTAATCTAATTGAAATTCTACATCAAATTGGGCTAACACGTTATATCGATCTTGTTTATTTGTCCGAAGAACGGCATTTTTTGCAGTTGATCACGCGTCTTGCCTCTAGGCTGTAGGTATGCCAATAATTACACAGATTCGGCTATAACCTCAATAAATGTTCAACACTTTTTCTGCTTCCCAATTTTTTTATAGTCTGTCCCCGATAGCGGGTTCGTTGCCGGAGGCGCCTTGCCGGAATGTGTTTTACTCGCGTTAAGATAACCATTCGTGAAAATTCACGTAGGTAACTTTTCGAATTCCTAATTTTACCTACACTGCAAATTGTACCGTGCCAATTCCGATCAGAGCAATTTGAAACTTTAAAGGATTACTTTTATTAGTAAAATTACAAACACACGACTAGATTCAAATCGATGACTCCTAACTATTTATAACCATTTTAAAACACACACATTACAGAGGTGATTTTCACACTGCCCATATCACCACGTGCATATTGCGTGTCGACGCACCGCCGACAAATGCGCGTGGATGCATTTTCTTTCTTCTCAGTAAAAGCAACCTTCCGAACCTGGCGGTAGTATGTATAATCCTGTGTAATCGTGTCGTTTTGAAAGTACTTTGTTAAAAGTCTAATCAAATAAAGATATTATGAATTCTCTGTGTGTATTTTCTACACAAACGGAGATACTTTACAAGCAACGTCAGAACACGCATTCACGCGCTACGCTGCGTAATGTGGTGCAGTGTGTGAATCGCCTAAAATTTATATTATAAGAATGTTTATAATTATTATACAAGCCCAGTAGTTTTTTCTGACATTAACAAATCTTTGATATTGTAACATAAATATCTCCCATGTTGCGCCCCTTGACTTCACCCACGTTGACATTTATCTCACAGAAACCATCTGACAATAGCAAATCGATGATATTGTTAGATAAATAATTCAAATTAAGTATCTAGGTAGGAGGTAGGCAACTCGTGAGCGATTAATAATAAACGTTACGCAATAGCATGATGTTATCTAGTCTGCTAGACCACTCCAGTCACCGTATCAACGGAGCTATCACATTGGTTTCTCCGCCGAATGTTTTGTGTCACTCAATTTGCTAAACTTGTGGGTGTTTAACGGCAGAGTTTTTGCGCTCATTGTGTACGACACGAATTGGATAGTAGGTGTAATGATGATGCCTCGTGTCCACTGAACTACTTATGTCAATAGACATATGGATTGTGACAAATTACCTAAATAGACGAGATGAAAAGAGTGGTAGACGGTGGTTGTGTGGATTGGGTAGTCACTTGTTATCCTGAAATGCGTGGATCTTTGGGTTCAAAGCTCATCAACCTGCACCAATAGTACTTTGTTTGTAACACCTCATGATATTTACGGTTAAAGATAAATATCGCGAGAATCTGCATGACTGACAATCAATTAAATGACAAAATCTAAAGTCATGAGACATCGAGCCCGGACCTATCTTTGGCGAAAAGTTGCTCTTTAGAAAATAAAATATTGGCTAGAAGGTTAAGAACATCACAATTATTTTCAGAAAGATTCCGGCTACGATGCAGTTATGTACGTAATTTTTGTGTGTAGAAACATGTGTCTTCCATGGAATGGAATAAATAGCTAAATTAAGTGATTGTATACAACTACCTACTTACTACCTAAGCTCTTATATTCAATGAAAGATTTCTCACAAGTTGTGCCCCTTGGCTTCACTCACGTTGACAACTATCTCACAGGAACCGTCTATTTATAAACCGTTTTTTAGTTCCCATACAAGCATTGTTAAGTCAATTTATGCGGAATTGACCCTGCCATAAATTATATGCTGCCTTCATATCCATTCATTCACATCAATATTATAAACGGGAAAAGAGCTATGCCAGAACTATTTAACCGACTTAAAAAAAGAGGAGTTGCTCAAATCACCTGTATTTTTTGTTTCCTAATCTATACTCACTAGCAGATTCTAGTAGTGGAGATCCACAGAATATATTTTGAATGATAAATTGTGTAGCGCCTTCTAGCTGTGACGTAAATAACTAAAATTAAGGTAGGTGCCGTCACGAGCTATAAGCGATGCCCTTGTTTGCATATCATATGTATAGCGCGACACGAATAAAATACATGCGCAGAAAATCCCTATAATTTTTGCTGAGCACCCATAATTCGTGAACGCACATGTATCTCACACAAATAATAGATTACGAAAGCGATGGAAAACTCGTAATAATAGTACTGAACCGTAGCGCCATCTCGTGGGTAAATATGTTATCTGCCTACCTGTTTATTTATCACGGCTAAACTATAATTACTTACTTACTTAAAAATTATGATTTGTCAAAGTCGCGGGCAAAAGCTATTTTGTATGAAATGGGTTGTAATTCTTGCACCCCTACTTGGGTGCTAGGTCATCCCAGGTTACCAAGATCTTCAAATACATCAAAGATTATTTTAATTATTTTATAACATTTGACGTACGATTGGCAAGAGCGCGGGCGTAAGAATTCTGAGATTTTCATATATCATTCGAAAATACAAATCTTCTAATGTAGAACGTTGACACGGGTAGCTCCTGTAAAAGTACCTAGAAAAATAAATATTTGTTAAATTACAAAATTATGTAGTGATTGTAGATAAATACCTTCATTGTACAACACTCGTGCAATGTGTTTACGGGTCGTGCTGATAGTATTAATGAGTTACGCACGGAAATGTGTGTGAGGGTCAGGTAAGCTAAATATTTGAATTTGCTAAATCTAACGTGTGTACTTAGCCTAATTTAATGTTAATCAATTAAGCAAACATTATGCTTGTATTTTGAGTTCAAACATTATCTAAATAATGATCAATTAGCTGAAGGAATGATTTCACCAATTGGCACAGATCATCAGCTGGTAGGAGATATATTGTGGGGTGAGCGAGTGATCATGCTCATCCCCAGCAGAGGGAAGATACTCCAGCCATGCGCGTGTTATACCTGCGATACCCCGGCTCCAACTGTTCTATTTCTTTATTCTTTTTTTAACTGAACGTTTTTAGTTGAACCTTGAACGATTTTTCCTAGATTACTTATTGCATGTCAAACCTATATTTATACTAAGCCGCTAGTACGTTTGGTTGAGCTATGGCTTCAATATGATCAAATACCGCCTCGCCTGTATCATCATCATGGTGATTAATGCGCACAACATTCATCGCATTTTTTGCATTTCCACGATTTCTTTGCATATTAAATGAGTGTCGTGACGAAGAAGACCTAGGGCCCGATCTTCATGTATGACGTAATTAATGTACATGTTATGTTATCAAGGAATATCCTTGTGATACTATGATGATCTCACACAGGCGGATTTCTTTCGTGTTTTGTTTTATCTCGAGTTGTATACCTCTGATTGCGTTACATCATACGAGAACCTACAAAATCGTGCTTATGACATGTTATAAACTCATTTGGTGTTTGCCTACTTACCTTTGATGTTGCGTGTCGTATCATCATTTGACTATTTCTAACGTATAATTACATTTTTTTAAAGCATCCTTCAACAGGAAAATATAAGTTCATTCCCAGTCCATGGCAATGGCCTGGACATTTTTCATTTACGCAAATTCGAATCCCAGCGGGGCCTCTACCAATGGTTTTTTCTAAGAAAAACTTGTGTGCAGTGATCTCGCACCACGTGCTTTACAGAGAAGGAAAACATCGCGAGGAAACCTGCATATGTCTGAGAAGTATTTCAAAGACGTATGTATAGTGCCTGAGACGGCGATGGACTCTCCCTCTGTCACGTAGGCACTTAATCATATTCGGTGGAATGTGGGTGTTGTTACAACACCTCTGGGATATGAGCGTATTATTTTTAATTTTTATTATTCTATTAATTATAGTTGTAACGTTCAACACACAATGTATTAGGGCTATAAAGCATATGCCTTGCATACAAGTATAGTTTGGTATAATACAAAATGTAAAGCTTCGAAGCACCATACCATAACAGCATACTAATATATTATATGGCGTGTAAGCAAAAATTTATGCCTTTATTGTTTTTAAGCTGTGACCGCGAGACCCATGCAACAATCGACCCCAGTATTAAAATGCAGTGATGGTATTTTTAAAGTTTTTGTGGGACATCCACACGCTATCAGCTCACGATCCATTGCTTCGAAAACATTAATATTTAGTTAAGCTACTGATGTTATTTTATGATCTGACCTGTACCCCTATCACGGGTTTGCCACCGTTTTCGTAATCTATACTATATATACAGAAAACTAATAAAGTACTTTGCACATTTTGTATAATAGGTATATAACAATCGTTTTCGCGGGTATGACCATCGTGACCGCTACTTCTGGCATGTGCGTGAACAAACATTATTTATTTTAGACTTCATTTCTCGCTCAGAGATACAGAATTGTTTTTCAGCATTTTTAAGTCGTTTTTAATTTTAATTTTATAGATTCTAGCAAAGGTGTATCCAAATTTTTTTTATTGTATTATGATTTGACTGCAGTTGCAACGTAACAGTATTATATTGACCCACAAAACTATACAAATAATATATGATTATGCAACGACAGTAAAACGGTAAAACTACACAATTTTACAATTCACTATGCCACGTTTTATAACCGATGAAAAAGCTTGTATTTTTATTAATTGACCAATGCTTCTTATTAAACAGTAGGTACCAGCGTGGCTGAACGTTTCCTGGTTATTTATTTATTGCATAATATCTTTATGTTTTAAAATGTTACTATGTTAATAAAATTACGACTGTGTTTAAAAGTCAACAAATGCCTGGTAGATTTAGCTACCAGCCATTCTGTGTTATCTTTCAAAAAGAAAAGAAAGTCGTTTTCAGAAAGTCGTATTAGTTACACTATTTATAACTCAAGAACGACTGAACCGTTTTGGCTTAACATTGGCGGGGAGATAGCGACTGCCATATGACCTTCGCAACCCCTTTAACGAGGAAAATCTGATCTGGGCTATTGGGTTAAGCCAGTTGTCAGACTATTTGCCCCCCGGGGGTTCCCACCTTGCCGTGGTGGGGGGCTCTAGTAGTCGTTTCGGCACCCCACGATGACGCTAAGAGGAACCCGGCGGCCCCGACACCTTAGTGCGGGCTGCCCCAGGAGGGTCGCTCCTGTAAGTGGTGCCTGCTTTGAGTCTTCGGCAGGCCCCCTTTGAGCGACGACGTCGTAGTCTGGGAAGTGGCGGCGTCGTCTGGGAAGTGGCGGCGTCCCACGTAGCTTGGATATGGGGACGCGGCGGAAGTGGCGTGGTGGTATTTTACCACTCTCCAGATCCTCCGCGTGCCCGGCCGCACAGATAGTGCGGTAAAGGAGTGGCTGCCGGCTGGGGGAGTGGGGGCGTTTGTCCCTTCCCTATCCTGTGGCCAAAGGTGCCGTAAGGGTACCTCCAGGCAGCTGGCTCGGGGGAGTTGGCTGCCATTGCACTCATGGAGGTCCCTCAGGCGGCTGGTCGCAGGGGGGGTTCACGGCAAAGCATGTGAAAACGTATCACGTTCCCCCCCCCCCCCCCCAAAAAGCGAGTTGGAGAAACACCATGGGGTTTAGCTGGTGAGAGCCCGGCATAACCATTCCCTGCCCCCGCAGGGAATGTGTATCCGAAATGGATTTGTAAAAAAAAAACGATTGCCAAAGATGATAACTTGGCAACCGGGACCGACGGCTTAACGTGCTCTCCGAGGCACGGAGGAAACTCGGGTGGTCGCCCATCCAATTACTAGGGCTAGGGTTGCTTAACTTCGCTGATCGAATGATATGCGCAATAGCAACTGTGACACGAGCTCTTCTCACCTAGTAACATATTATAAGAAGAAAAAACATTGCCCTTGCCCATAGTGGGACACAACACACTCATAATAATAATAATGTTTGCCTATGCATTCCAACTATTTGGACAACTTATTGAAGAAGGATGCAATAGGTATAGTTCTGGTGACTTTTTCAATGGGGTTTAATTGGCCAGTGCCTACTCCTTCTGAGACTTTTATAGAACGACGTGAATAATAATGTAATCGGTGTTATTAAGTATTATGATACCGTACTTACGATACAATGTAGCTACCTCTAAGCACATTAGTGACAGAATGGCACCTAATGGTTTTCCTAACAAGCCCGGTGCGTCGGGATACGGCAATCTTCTACCAGTTTACTAGTATTCATAAAGTAGATCGACTTTATATACACGCAATACACAACACGGATTAGAATAATGTGATTAAGTATTATAATGAGGTTTTCACACATATAAATAGTTGAATCGAGACTGTTAAGGCGCACACTTTTGTCAGCATAGCTGTAGGTGCATATCAATTTAAAAAAAAACACTCAACATTTATTTTTTGTCGTTAATAAACTTTTTTATTATTATACTTTTTAGAATTTCATTTTATTACAAAAATAATCGTCTGATGTAAAGATAGACAGATCTTAAAATGTATTTCTACACGTATTTGAACATCTAAGAATATATTTTTTAACAACTATACTTTAAAATATAAAATAAATTGTATTTGAAACTGGTAACATAATTAATGTCTAACTTATAAATACAAATTCCAAAATCATTTCCAAAAGTTTTGAGGGTGCGATATGATCCAATAAGCATCAAACCTAACCCTAACTTCAATCAACTAAACACTTCTTTAAAAATAAATAGGTACTTATCTAGTAAGTATAAAGACGAAAAAATTATAATAGTTTTTTTTTGTATATAGATGCCGAAGCTCTGTGCCAAAATGTGCGGCTATATTTTATGCAGTTACTTGAACGCATGTAGTTTTTTGTTCTTGGTGAATATCGGGTATTGCAGCTTATTAACGTTTGTAACACAAAAGACACCACTCGTGTGTTGCCAACCTTATAAAAAATAGAATCACAGAGCCAATATTAATGGAGGTCGAACGGATCACAGCGCCTTCACTTATCCTTTTCCACTCACCACAGGAACACAACATGCTGGGTTAACTATGTAGCATTTGGCTGCGATCTTCTGTAACGTTGAGGTCTATTCGCATTTACCCCAATCAGGTGACTGGGAACGCAGTACCAAGGGGCCTACCATCATCGGTTTAAGCAGAACGAATTAAGAACTTTTGAGCTTTTATGTTCCGTATTTGTACCGTAAATCTCAACTTCGAAGCTGTGAATTTCTTTATACATGCTGCTTAATACCGTGCCGATGACGGTATGTCCTCTGATGCTTGAAACCTTATTCAAATAACAGAATAAATATGTATAATACCAAAAAAAGGCGATAAATAATATCGTGTGCAATATTAAAAAAAGTAACCACACAACGGCTGTTTATTAACACTACATTCACTGATAGATAAGGCACCTATAAAATATGAGGTTTAATATATAAAATAACAAGCGTTATCAGATAGGCGGCTTTATTACTGTAAACTTAAAGTTTTATAGAGTTCTGAATGTGAATTCACGCGATCACAACAGCAGGCGATCCAATAAATTTACTGGTTTATGCTTTTCTAAACATACTACTTACCTGATATTCCATAAAGATTTTATAAGCCTAATAAGGTGCTAGTGTGCACTGTGAATATCATTACACATTATTATACATTACATATTATATTATACTAGCGGCCCGATACGTGCTTCGCTACGTATAATGCATAGTAATAAAAAAATATTATTAAGTTCATTTATTCAAACAAAAAATATTTTATATTAATTGTAATTGCTAGCTAGTAAAAACTAAAAAATAAAAAATAATCTCAACAATATTTTGAAAAATATAAACACAAAGCAATAATTATTGCTGCTAAAATGAAATGACATATAATGACATTGAATGTGTTTGACAGAACTATCGTCACTTCTTTTGTCTTCGATTGTTTTGCCATCCCGAAATCTCTTCACTAATACCTACTTGAACTTTACGGTATGGTATTAAGGTTCAAATTGGCTTTTAATTATTAGTACAAATTGTTTGTATATGGAAGTATAGAAAGATGTTGATTTTACACTTTTTCAAGACTTTTTTAAAATTTTCTCTACGTAGACCAAAATTTGCCAAATCGGTTCGTGCGTTCTGGAGTTATAGCGTCAGGAAGGAAAACCCGACTTATTTTTATATAGTAGATTACAGGCACAACTACAGAAACAAATTTTGCAAAACACTTCTTTCACAAATAAACGAAAAGACTTATAGATAGTATAACTATATATAGTATATACCTATAAGTGTGCTAAGTAGGGAGCATACAATAAATTATAGATTTTTTAAACAAGCTTAACCTCACCATAAATTTGTAGGAGCCGTCGTGGCCTCGGGGTTTGAGCAGTCGCCTGCGATGCAAGCGACGCAAGATCGAATCCCAGCGGAGCCCGTACCAATGAGTTTTTCTAAAAACTCGTGTGCAGATATTTCACACCACGTGCTTTACGGTGAAAGAAAACATCGTGAGAAAACCTGCATATGTCTGAGAAGTAATTCAAAGACTTATGCATAGTGCCTGAGACGGCGATGGACTCAACCTCTGTCACGTTGGCACTTCATCATATTCGGTGAAATGTGGGTGTTGTTATTACAACACCTCTGCTTACCTCGCCGGGGCCCCTTCTGTGATTGCGTGAGCATATTTATTTTATTTATTAATAAATTTTTAATTTAAAAATTTATATGGATGTATTCCTACACACATTACAATCTAGTACTTACTAGATATTTTATTCTAATCCATACACTGTAAATCAATGCGAGGATGTATTTTTAAGTCACGCTTTCACATAATTATACAATTTTGTACACATATTGTCAGAGTTATAGAAAAGGATATAAAGTACGTGGGCGAAGCCGCGAACGAAAGTTAAGATTTAAAATAAACCCACATACAAAATCACTGTAGCTAGATCAAGATATTGTAATATTGACAATTCCAAGAAACCTGTGAAGCTCTTTATCTGTGAAGTAGTCTTTGTTCGGATTGTTTTATGTCAACATTTTAAAGGATTCCACAGAGAGATATGGCGACGCAACTTCACACAAACCTTTCAAAGATAACGCTCTTCGTTATACGTGACGATATAAAACATTTGTCACTAACCATCATACTGCTCTCTTCTCCTTTCACTTCTGTTTTGTACTGAATTAAAAAAAAGTATTGCGGCAAGAATGGTCGAAGGTGGTCCCATTTTTTTCATCGTCCAACAGCCAGGTTTTTAGGGAAAAATTATGTCATAAATGCGTCACACTTACCGACTTCTCAGAGGTTAGGATAATCTAGTAGGAAAAGGCCATGAGGTAATTGAAAGAAAGCTCTCTGGGTTTAATCAAATGTTAAAATCCAAAACAAAATAAAAACATATATTTAATAAAACAATTTCTTCTTCGACTGTCATGTTTATACTTACTAACTCGCTCTCTTTTGTACAAAACCTTTTTTGCATCAATATCTCCTTCTTAACATATCCACATTTACAGAAATTGTCTATAAAGTACTTAAATAAAAATTAAAATGTATATTGAACCTACTACGTAAATACCTATAGGATATTGCTCTTCGATTCGCAGGCTCTGATCAGGAAATTGTGCAATACGTTTTCTATTACATCGTGGCTTCCGAGGTGCTGCCGCTGCGCCGCTTTGCTCCCGGAAGTCAGATCACCCGATCTGAGTGTCTAGTTTAGATATAGATCTATATTCTCGTTTACCAAAATTATATCACCTAATAGACATTCTTTAGTGGCTTCATACTGGATACTTGGAGAGGTAGTCCCAGATTCACAATTCTTCACAACAACAAAATAGTCTGGATAATGAAATCAAGTAATGAACAGTCATTCTTTCTTAAATAAAGAAAACCTGCTTAAGGTTAGCTGGGTCGAAATAATTTAATATTTAGTCGCTTTATAAAATAATTTTGGAGACAGAAAAAACTGGCCTTGAAAGTCGGTGGCCCTGAAGTGCGCTGTGGAACTGTCGCGCGTCCCTTGTAAACAACGGCGTCTTCAAACCCTTCAATGAATTCAGCCAGACAGTGTTCGTCGCTAATCTTAGACGGGACAAAAAACTGTCGGGTTGTGGCCCATTCTTTGGTCCCTCGTCTCGTCCCGAGCGAGTGCGCCGCTTCGAAGCCGGGTCGGACGCCCGCACCGCAGTCCGCCGCGCGCCACCACCCGGGGCGCCTGTGTCTCTCTCTTGTGATACTTAAACTTGTCTCCACGCCGTTTCACCATTTGAGTGCAAAACATCTCCTTATCCCGTCCGTGTATTATAGAGGAGTGTCACCTATAATAAGCCGTGTGACGGAACGATTGCGTGCACGTTGCCCGCGCAAATGCGGGTTTGGAACACTTGCGGGTGGAAAAATAAACATAGCACTCCGGTAAGTTTATAAATGTTTCTAATGATCTATACTTCATTTTTTATAGAACAGGGAAAACCAAAAACGGTGAACTTCTTTGGCAGAAGCTTGCATTGCATCAACAAGTTATGCTAATTTGTGTTAGTTTAGTTCTCCGTTACGTTTTTATCATAACTCGCCACTACTTGAAAATTAATTAAAAACACAGTGAAAGTGAAATCACGTCTGCATAGGTCAGTTAGCATACTAAAATATAACATCTCGTATGACAAACATCTGAATTAGCCCATCTCTTTTCATATAACAACGAAAAAACCGACATTCTTCTGAAATATACTGTTGATTGTGAGAATCGAGAAAGACCAAACTAGGTTTTTGAAAGAATACATAAAATCTTATACGAATAACCAGTCTTTTTTCTTAGTTTTGAACTAGATAAGGACACACTTTACTTACGTTTACAAATGAAAATTTATCCAAGGATACTATCAATATTTATCAGTATCTATAGATCACTTGCAAAAATATTTTTAAGGAACATTAATTCTCTTTTAGTGTTCAAAGTCCAATATAAAGGGTTATGTACAAGGTCTAAGAGCACTGTAAACAAGCTGCTAATGAAAAGAGGATATGTGATACGTATTCAAGTGAGAAGCTAAGGAGTAAGCTAAATATTTACCTTTACATCCAAGTCTTGTGAACTGACTTGTTAACAGAATATAAAGAGGCGTAATGTCCTGCAATATGCTGCGTTAGGCAACAATAATCCCTAATGAAATATGAATACATGGCTATCGTCACGGTTGAATCACGCCCCTCGTCGCTGCTCTAAATCAATAGACCGGTGCACACTCAGGGTGCATAGGACTGATATAATGGAACAGACACTCCAAACAGACGCAAAATGAAAAAGGCTTGTGAATACAATGTTGAAAGTCATCCTGGACTCTCACGGGCAGTCTAAACTGTAACTGACCGACACAAATAGTGGCTCCTACGAGGAATATATCTACTTTTAGAAACTTTAATTCGTATACCTCTAACCATACGCAAGAAATTAATAACAAATCATTAGGCACGCATACATTTTGATAATTCATTAGTTGATATTGTTCAGTTGCTTCGAGTGGAAACACTTATTTCAAAGTCGCTGCTTAAAATCGTGGGCTTCAAAGAATTACTAATCAGGTACCTATTTAAGAAAATAAAAGATTTCAAGACGCTCTATCGGTTCTCATGCATGTAATTTCGCACAATTGTCTTTCGATGGTTTTCTGGCAAATGTGTACAAAGACCTGAGTAAATCTATTCATGAGCTCAGTCATCTGACAAAGCCGGTGGACGTGACCTTACGAAATAGGAGGTTTTAGTTAGTTTAGGAGTTCAATTTATTCTGGTTCGCTGCACACCCCTTTCTTTGGACTATAGTGTTACTGGTACCAGGGAACAGGGCCAACAACCCGGGAATAAATTAATCAGGTGTAGTACTTTGATCGTCCATGATGACGATACGGCTAATAGCTGTTGTGTGGTCGTGAATATAAAGGATATAAGAACAACATTATGCTTTTCTTTCATGCCAACTAAGCCTAATGTTTTAGAAATACATATCTAAAAGATTTGTTTTTCTGTTTGTAATTGATAATCTTAAAAATGAACATAGCCGATTTAAAAAAATATTGTTGAAAATTCTACCTCAAGTTGAATTTGTGATTCCGAATAACACGAGGGCGAATCTGCGGACGGAAGCCAGTTCATAATAAATTTTAATGAAACCTGCGCGTTAGTTTTCTTTCAGAAATAATTTTCTTTGAATACGCAAATGAGATGTGTCCAAAGAATTTCTTATAATCATTGGCTAAAGTGGTACATTTGAAACACATCTGCGGATGAGACAGCTTACTACTGTATTATAAATTAATTATAATATTAACGTAAGACTGCGAGGCGACTCTATGGTATTAGAGGTTAGAAGCGAGTTGGTGTTTAGATAACTGAACGTTAAGTCCCAGAGCGGCATTCCACGACGTCAAAGTCGGGAATTAGCCATAAATTATTGAAGACCCTTTCACAGTCCCGTATGAGCTGGCCACGTTCTCACGCACCAAGCCACTTGAAAAAGGTAATAGCATGTGTGGTATTGTTTTTGCAGCTGCAAGCACTACGGACCTACTTCGAGATGTTAATCAGAATGTACCAAACGGTACTGAAGTTGCAATGCATTTGTATAACAAAAGCTTAATAGTTCACGAGACGTTGGTGAGGAATTCCGAGGGGTAATAAAAGTACAGGTATGTGAGGCTTTCACGCCCTTCCACATGCCTCGTTGAAATTAACACATAAATAGTACTAGCTACAAAATCCTAATAGATTGTTTGAAACGTTTGGTATGCTACAAAATAAACTTTACCAAAAACATTGATTAATTTAATAGCGAACAGTAAAATGTGCTTCATGCTTATAAAAGAAGTCAGAAATACGTCTATAAAAAAAGATTTTCATTATTTTTTAATTTCGATAGCGTATATATTTAATTAATAAATAATAACTGCTTCTTTGACCTGTTGAGAATTAATGCGAAACACTCGGTATGGCCGTGGCCACTTTAGATTTTATTGTATTTCGCAATAATGTTTGATCTTTATTAAATTAAAGTATCCTAAAGTTCTTTTTCGTAACATCAGCAAATAAAGATAATCGGCTTAGCCGTTTCGGAGATTAGCCGGAACAAACCAACAAAAAATTCAAAAGCATATATTTTGATTTTAAGTGCCTAAGTATATTATCCGTTTAGCCAGAAGTATATATAATCAAGTGAGAAATACAGTAGGATCGGAAGAAAATTGTAAGTAAATGCCTTGTTCACTATTGACGTGAGTTGACACTCCTACAATATCAAACTCAATTACTCTGTGTTATACCACATCTAATAAGAGGATACTAGAAACTTTACGAGCGAATGAAGAATTTATTATATAATAGGGATGTAAGTTCTATCGTATAAATTCAATGGAATTTGACATTTACAACAAGCCTTTGAAAAGCAAATGTACCATTACTTCAAGTTTTATACAGATTTATAACATGAATCAGACACGATCGGTTCATAAGCTCTTGAGACTGGAATTTATTGAGAATTTACTAGTAAATTGTGTGCATTTAAGTGCGTTTCAGTGGTAATAAAAGCAATAAGCAACGGTACCGGCGACTGGATGCCGAGTTGCATTCTTGGAGGCAAGTGCCACCGCGAGCGCGGCGCCGTGCACGAGTCAACTTACTGATTCCCGACAGACAATCGCACTGGCATCGTAATGAATTGCCAATGCAAACAACGATAGCTCATCTACTTGATGATAATTTGATACTTCGCATTCACAAGAACGCCATTGTAATATTTTATAACTCAACGACGATTACAAGTCGATTACTTCTACTATTGAGACGTTTAAAATGTTGAATGTTTCCGATTCAACTCTTGAACCAACGGGCTTCACATTACAAGTGAATTTATATCAGAGAAGCGTTTTAATAAAGAAATATAAGAGCTGAATTAATGTCATATTTAAGGACAGTAGTTTCAAGGGACCATCCATTCCTTCACTTTTGACACTTGCCTTGAATTTACTCACCTCTTCCTTATTCTCCCAATTGAAGACGATTTAATACTGTATTGTATGTACATAAACATTACAATGAACGTTATTATCGAAATGTACAGCCGGTCACGATTCAATTGTTCACAAATGTATGACATCGATCTCTTTCATAAATTCTTACAAGTGAAATTAATTGTAGATGCCAAAAGTCTTATCATTTTGCCGCTAATGCCAACCTTCCTATTTACATCTTTCTATTTAAAAATGCAAATTGCTGGCATTCAAACAAGGTCAACAGAAATAGATCTACTGATCGCAGATCATAAATTAAATTTCTTCTTATAGTCATCTCATTTCAAAATCATTATAATATGTTGCATAACGTGACAAGTATTTGAATCTGTTTGTTATAAAAATATTGAGTTCACAAATCTATAAACGAAAAAACTTTAGGTAGCATTATATACATTATTAAAATTCATTCATGCAGTAATTCGAGCAGTCCGGAAATTCCTCGAAGTCGCAGTGAAACTAATTGCAATACCTACTTTTGACTCATTAAAACGAAGGGCATACTTCTTCGTGTATTAAGCCTACGTGAATGTTAGTATAATGAAGCCCCCCGCAGCGCTGTCGAAGGGTTATCATACTAACGGTCCCATGTACGTTAAAGGATTGATACCACTGACTCCTTTCTTCGGCTTCGTGCCAGAACATTGCAAATTTACTGCAAAACCGTTCATTTACTTTACATGTCCGACCAAGATCGTGGCGGGCGCACGCAACGAATTAATGAGCGTATGCACAATGTTGTTGCCAGGGAGACCCACTTGAATGCAACTTTGTACGCAGATTGTAAACTGAACGGCAATTTGAAATAAAAAGGTCTTCGGACTCTGCAATATAATCCGACATATTTTGGGGCAACGGGTTTCAAGACACAACGCAGATTGTCCGGAATTACCTTACTGGATTTATTAATTGCATCCACTTGGATTCGATACCTAAGACAAATCGTAGCGGCTTCAAAGTAACAACTACATTCTGTCAATCGACATTGAAAACTGAGTAGATTACATATTTGGCAGAAAAACACTTTACAAATATGAAGAGCCGTACTTAAATTATCTATCAATAAATTATCAGCAATATTTAATAAACTCTATACTAAGAAATCGCATAGATCAAAAGAACAAAGTGTAGTAAGAAACACGCTTCGAAGCTCCCGTAACGTTAATAAAGTGGAAAATAATTCAGTTGACCCCATTCTGTCCCACGGGCCCGTAAAAAACGTAGCACGCATAACGCATTATGCGTAACATTACAGACATTATACTTACATGTAATGGAGTACCGACCAATCAAATAGATTATAATCTAATAATATAAGTTATCCGCCACGTGGGTACTTTCTTTGAAAATGCTTTGTTTTTTTATTCCAAACACTTATCCTTATCAGCATGTGTCCTTCCTCTGGTGCAGTACCACTTATTTACTTTAATGTAGTTTAACCATTACTTAGTTATTTTTTTTTTAAAAACAGAGGAATTTTGTATATTGGTCCGTAATTTGGCATATATTTGTAGTTAACGTAAGCAAATTACGCCCTTGTAAAACTTAACCACACATATCCGGCGGGTCCACCAGTATAATTATAAACAGCTTCCCAATATTCCCAGGAACAATGAAATACTATATTTATAAACAGAACTTCCGCCTGCAAAAGATAATTCATAACAAGTATAATGTTTGTCATACGTTCATTCATACGTAGCCATATCCGCTTCGCGCTATCATTGAGTGATTTCGCCAAACTAACTATAATGTAACTATACCTACCCACATGAACTATTAATTGAGGTCACCAACAGGCATTCAAAACATGTTAAAGAATTAAATTACTTAGTTTAAAGAAAACTTTTTATTAACTAAGTATATTTAAGGTCAATCCAGAGGGGGTAGCTAGAAGTGTAACAACGCCCACCGTAAACGATTAGGTGAAGCAACTGAATCCATAGCCGTATCAAGCACCAAACATCTGTAAATTCCTTCTCAGCTATATATGCAGGTTCCCTCACAATGTTTTCCTTTACCGTAAAGCTTACTTAAATACATTTTAGCTACTGCTTATTTAATTTTAAAAGTTGTAGTCACTATTCTGATACGAAATAATTTTGTCTGTTTGAACGCACCGTTTTTCGAAACTATGGTGTCAAGGATCTCGACACGGTTTTTACTAACATGAAGGCTCAGCAAGCAGAAGACGATGGATAGTGACTATCGTAAACGCAAAGTAAGGGCGGGTCGCTAGTTTAGTAGTGTCTGTTTGTATTTCCAAATTAACAGCTCTTCTCTAAATGCATATCAAAGTGGATAAGGTATAAACATAGACAATTAAAATTATTTTTCTCTGTCTGTCTGTATTTTTGTTCCGGGTAATCTTTGAAAAGGTTGGACTGATTTTAACGGAACTTTGTTATGAGGAGGAACTTAGGCTACTTTTATTTTAAAAAACATTGGAGTTCCGTAGGCCATCCATGAAATTAAGTCTACGCCGATGAAACCACAGTGACCTGTAAATAAATAAGAATGTGGTCATTAAATACAAATTTAGTACGAACTTGAAATTGAACCCTGCGGCTGTAAAGTCGTGGGAAATCCCAGGTCAGCGATACAGTGGTAAAAACTGATTCATGTCTCACACGCGGAACGTGTTATGTATCATTCCACTATTATAAGACCAAGCCAGAGTTGCTCATTGTCAATGGTTTTTCGCGAAGAACGATGATAATTCCCCAAGACACGCAAACACAATGCTTGTACTCCTGGAATTGGTAGGCAGATTTATACACCCATATTTCCAGAACCAAAGTAATATAATGTCATGATATATTCTAAGAAAAAATAAACTAAGTAATATTATAATTAACAGCCAATGACTTAAAGTACGAAAGCTGAGTAGGAGGAACTGTAGTGTCCTTTTGTGGACCAAAGCTCCCAATGATCCAGGTTTTCAAAAAGAATTTTAGAGTTTATTTAAACAAAAATTTACTCACTGCTCATAATAATATAAAAAAATCATCAAAAGAACAACATACAATAAATTGACATACGACATTCTTCTACCTTAATAATATAGTCACGCATTTCATCAATTTTAATTGCAAGACTTAACTTGACGCCCTTCAAGTTTATGGCTGACGATTTTTTTCATTATTTCTTGCATGTTTCCACAGCTAAAAAACATGTAAATGGAGATTAATCAATTGTTAAAACAAAGGTGCTGTCATCATGTCCATAATTTAGTTTACAATGATCAGTGTTTAACATTCAATTTTAACTAGCTGTGCCCTGCGATTTCACCTGAGTAGGTTTAATTTTATTCCCGCGGAATACTAAATGTTTTTTTAAATAAAAATAGGCTAAGTTACTCCTTAAAATGAGCAACCGCCAGTGAAAGTCCCGTTAAAATTGGTCAAGCTGTTTCAGAGATTACCCGGAACAGACAGACCGAAAGAGATATTCTTTTTAATTGTTTTTTTTCATGTCTGTATCGTATATAAGTACTTTAATATGCATTTGGTGAAAAGCTGTTATTTTGGAATTACAAACAGACACTTCAATACCTGTGTATTTGTATAGATAGAGGTAACACTGCAATAGCATGAATAAAAAAGGTGAATTTGAAATGCATCTGTTACTCACATAAATATATCTGATGTAGTCGAAATTATTTCATTTTATTTCCATTTTGGATTAGTGAATTAAAAATATTTTATTTACGGTAAGATAGTACTTATCTTAACACTTTGTATTTTTTATAACTTCACTATTACACAAAATATTCATCTCTTCTCATGAACGCCAGTATAAAATCGTGTACGCACTATGTAGCAACCAATGCGAATTCATCGCAATTCATGAAACTATTTATTATGCTAGTCGAATGTGTAAAATAGTCTACGTATACAGTCTATGTAGAAGAGTTAAAAATCAATATAATGTTAGACTTGGAAGTCCATCAGATCCAACCTTGGATCGGTGCCAAGTTTAAGTGTTTACCAAACATTCTACGTAACTGCACCTTTTTTTGCACGTACCTAACTGTCGAACAGTTGCTAAGAGCAAGAGTTGAATTTATGGATTCAAATTCAAATTCAAAAATATATTTATTCGATTAGACTTTTTACAAAGTACTTTCAAATCGTCAGAAAGACACTATTACATAGGATTATACATGCTACCGCCGGGTTCGGAAGGTTGCTTTTACTTAGAAGAAGGGACGAAAGCTTGTATAAAACTTTATCAATTTTATAAGTTCGAATTCTCCATTATTCTTGTTCATGAGGTAAAAATGTCAGATTCCCTAACAAAACCACCTCTAAACATAAGAAAGCTTCCAGTATACTGATATACTAATTACAGTATAAAAGCGATGGCTAATAATTGCTTTGCGGATCCATAAAAAATATAAATGCAAGCTCTTTAAAATTGATTGTACGTTTACGCAAGCATCCATAAAATACGGGAGTTTGATTTGTCCACTTATCCCAGCGGAGTTTGATTGCCTGTCCACATTCCGAATAAAATGGCGTGAGTCACCTCCAAGCCGTAAAACTTACAAAATACGTGAGATCTCGCCTTGACCTGTTATTTATTGACAGTCACATTGCGACCAATAAGCTACATAGGCGATGGAGAAACGATAGAGGCGATGGAGCCGTTTAGTTAAAGTCTAATATAGGCGACATAGTCGGCCCATAATGTTTATTGTCCTTGAATGCATTTGCGTGAAATGTAATCGCCGCTGGTGCATTTCAATTTACGTAATTGTTGTTTTAACAATATTTTATCAATGTTTACGGGAAATAATCATGTTAACAGCAGCTTTTGCAATGTAGATAGTGTGTGAAGTGAGTCTACGGTCTAAATATTAAAATTATTCGAAGTATCGTCAATTTCTGAATATCTAATATTAATTTACACAATTTAAGAAAAAAAATAAATATTTTATACGCATTCTTACTAAGACCAACCTGACCAGCTAACACCGTAGATGTAATATATATATATATATGGGAACGATTCACCAATTCACAATAGCCTGGCTGGATGATATTCCCTTATGGTCATACAACTAATGAACGCTCATGGACTATCCAAAATAATAACTAGCATCACCGAAAAAATATGAAGAGAATAAAATCCAAAAGTGCGTACACAAATGACGCATTTGTAAGTATCGCGTGATCGTGAATTTGGACGGAGGAAAGCCTTTTTTTCCCAAGTTATTGCGGTTCTCAGAACTTCCTTATGAAGCGTCAATTTACTTCGGCATCGGACCAAGGCCGACGACCTTCGGTGACTCATTTGTACAACGAATACGACGATTAACTTAAGGAAACATTGCCGGTGCGGGTGCACCCAGCCAAGACTTGCCCAAAAAACAACAACACACAAATGAAAGAAACGGGAAAAAATTCCGTTGCCTAAAATTTATATTGAACAACCCCAGGCGTATGTACAAAAAACTAGGAACAAATTATAATAGCTTTATGAAGCTTGAAGTTTTTAAATAACATGCTATTTGAATACAAAATGATCATTTCTTTTTTCCGTCAAAGAAAACGCCAAACAAACACTTAAGTGTCTGCTTCGGGTCTCATTATAAAAATGTTCAACATAGCGTGCGTAGCGCCACGGCCATTTCTATATCCATATTATTACTTTAACCATTTATATTACATGCATGACCACCACGTGTTTGGTATCGATCAACTTGCTTTTTTACAAACAAGTTCTTGTGGTGTTTTTCGCAAATATTAGCATTGACTTGAAAATATACATAAATTACCATAATGTATGTACGTAATTTAATATAACAACCCCTAATTATATGCAATTTTAAACATAAAACTTGTATATTACCCATTACCTGTATACTTTATGTCTTTCTTGTGTACAAATTTTCGAATCTTCCGGCCTGGATATGTTGTATAGAATTCATAGTTGTAAGGTTACCAACACGGACGTAATGTTAATTTTTTTTCATTCGTCATGTGTTTATTTGAAAATAACTAAAATATTTTATTTTGTTAGGCATTTATTGAGAATATTATGGGCATGGTGTTGGCCCTTTGGTTTTTGGTCATCTTGGGTACCTACAATGAATCTCGAGTACCATATTTATATTTTAATTGTAAGTATCCCAACTCAATAATATATTGAATATTATTTTCACTTAATTTAAATCCACCAGAAAACGTTCTTTTTTATATTCAAAATAATATGCGTCCAATGGGCAATACGAACGTAAGACGTGTCGTTATTAGTTCATTAAAACGATCGTAAACCAATTGGGGGTTAAATATCCTATCAAATGAAATTAAATGGTTAATGGCAACGCGGGAACGGTCCATTACAGGCTAAATGAAATGACAAACCTCGGGATAATGCAGCAATTGACTGCGCGTGGGCAGCGCATTACAACTTGCGACCTTTTAACTGGCACGCGCTTTCTGTTACGAGCTCTTGTCAGCGTATAATACCTAATTCCATTATGAGAATCAACATGCTACGTCATGCAATATAATTGTATAGCGTTGAATTTAAACTTTATATGTTGCGAAGGAAGAATGGTATCTTGAGTGCGATATCTTATTCTTGAGGCTACTTATCTTCTCAAGTGTAATACAAATGTACCATGTAGTTAATAATATAAACAGTAGATATAAACTATGTTCTCGACCTAATATTTGTTCTACTTATGAGCGAGGGAAATTATCTAAAAACTTGATAAAAACTGGCTCATTAATAAGTTCGAGAATGTCTACACCAGCTCATAATGATTAATTTCCATTCATTTCCAAATAGCATATTGCTAATACAATTAAAGTACATGAAACGCACACTCGTGATATTTCCATGACATACATTTTATAAAATATATGTTTTAAGTTAAGCTTGCACCAGTTGGCTACCAGCACACTCTACCTACATGCACAATTAATTTAAGGAAGAAATAAGGTACAATTTCTTACTCGATAATTTGTTTTGGAGTACCCGGCGATATATATTGCACATCGACATTAGGAAAGAGATAATCGCCATAACATAAGTAATGTGCGAGAGCAACAGCCAATTGCCAGTTTTTGAGGTCTATATGCAATATAAATATAATTTAAAGAGTACCAACTCACGTTACGTGTCTAGTAGCGAATTAGACGATGCTAAGTTCGTAGTTTGTGAATATGACCCGCATGGTTGCAACACAATCAAAGTGAACAAAGGAGAAATGCAAGCCACACTGGCTTGTGGCCCACGAGTACCACAATTGAGCAGCCGACGTCAAACAATTTAACACTCGTGACACTGACACCCACCGCAACCGCGGCGAAGATGGCCATTCCTTGGGAATTGCTTTCATAAATAGTCAACACCACCGCAAATTAAACGATACGACTTGCTACTTGTGAAGTCGTGGTTCAAATGGCCTTATACCTAGTTGGAATTTTATTGCTAGAACAACTTTACTACCTAGCTTTAAACTTTAGCTCCTCTAAAAGTAGCTGTTGTTGATGATACTCAAGGTACCTCGAGATCATAATTCTGTAGTTCTCTAAATAAGCATAAAATAACGTTTGTTATCGTACATTTTGGACCCGCTCGTATTTTTTTTTTCATCTTTTTTAAGCGCCAAAACAAGGTTCCCACAAAAAAGTTCTCATAACTATTTGTACTAAGAGTCTGTTTTACACCTCAAAGCTAAGGAGGATAGTTTGTTAGCACCGCTGTTTGTACCATCAGTATTTGCACTAAAACATTTAAAATTTCTTTAGTCAAAACTACTTGTCTGTCCGTAGATTTTGTTTAATTTTTCGCAGCTTTGATGAAAAAATCACAGGTATCCACACAAATTTGTAAACTACCCATACAGGCAGTTCCAAATTTGAACAAAGGATTCCGTTATGGTTATTCCATAACCTTTCCGCAGATAAGCTTTTCAACAATCTAGATATTTGGTAGGGAATAATACTTAAATAAGAAAGTATCTAACAATAACAATAGAGCTTCATGGATCCAGGAAAACAGATAAAGATAAGTAGATCAAAGTCAATTTAGCACCTCTGTGGCAGATTGCACAATATTGTTTTTTGTGGTCTAGATGGCCAGAAGTTTAATGGATACATTGCTTTGTATCGAGTGGTGGTGGATAAATCTGAGCTTCGTTATGTTTTACCGCTTACGCCTACGTGATTGATTCCGAAAATTGAGAAAATAACTCTTCGGGTTTACCCATTAATGTCTCGGTTCTTTGAACTCGTAGCTGGGATTTAAATTATTAAGTAAATTGATGAAAAAATTAAAGAAACAGCTAAATCACGATGTTTAATTATAAGCAAAGCTGTTCCTTTTCATTTCATACCTAAATGTAATTTACATTCGTGTTTTATCACAAAAATAGATAGACTTCTATTAGTCTCTATCGCATTATCATGAGCATTTTCGCTTATTTATGTATTTAACTTTTTCTCGAAGAGAATGGCTATGACTACAAACCTTAACCACATACTCCATAGAATCTAGACCAAATAAGAACGTTTGTTGTTTCGAACGTGTGGGTTGCCACTCCTAATTTTTCATAAAAAAATTCCTTAATTTACTGTCAAAATTACGTCGAATTGTTGATTTCTAGTTTGGAAAAATATCTTTAAAACACATAAACGGCACGATGTAACGTCTACTACTGAATTACATTAAGCCTGGATCGCTTATAACACAGTATACATTATAAACTTACTACAAGCAGAACGTAATTAAGGAACAAATCTTTCGAAATGACACACTCACACATCTACGAGTTATTATAAGTATTGAATAATACGAATACACTTTTTATTGTTTTTGATTGTGTTAAAAATGTAAAGGCTCGTGGCACAATTGCTATTGCGTATATCATTCGATCAGCGAAGTTAAGCAACCATACCCCTTCCAGTAATTGGATGGGTGACCGCCTGAGTTCTCTCCGTGGATCGGAGAGCACGCTAAGCCGTCGGTACCGGTTTCCACATCTATCATCTTTGGCAGTCGTTACAGGTCAATCGCAGGCCTAAAATAGTCTGACAACTGGTATAACCCAGAACACAGATTTTCCTCGTTAAAGGGGTTGCGAAGGTCAGATGGCAGTCGCTTCGTATAAAAATCAAGTTATCAGCCGCATCGGGTTGAATCAAGTGCCGACCCCAACAGTGCATGGGATAAGGTTAGGGACGATGATGATGATTGTTTTAAAAAGTTATAAAATTAGAATACTTGCTACTATTGTATACTTCCCTGCCCCTCATTATTGCGGTCGTCCTTGTCTGCGTCCTCAAGTTTCTTGCTAGTTAAACAATTTATTCTATTTCCTCAACTACGTTGTTTAACCATAACTTTATCATTTAGCATCGGGTAATTTAACATTACCGCTAAACTGAGATGTAAGGTCAAAGACGTAAGTGGCAAAACAAATATTAGCGCAAGGAATTAAGACATGTTTATTTAATTCGAACTGTTTACTTGTATTTTTTTATCTTCAGTGCGTAGGGAAACAAAATAAATAGTAGATAAACAATTTTAAGGTACACAAACAGTAGTACAAAGGTACTTATATATGTAAAGTTATGATCAATGATAATTTTTACAATTCAAGTAAGAGTCATGCCTGGTAATGTTCTGGTAGGTATGCGATAGACTTATAAATCTTAGATAGATATATAAAATAATATACAAAATAAAAATCAATGAAAAAATCGCGTCTCTACATCTCGTTTGGAATGCAAAATAGATCACTCTAAAATTTCTCAATTTGAAAATCCAAAGCATTCGTACTCAATAGGTATATCTATGTCATCTTTATTGGATTATCATCTCTAACCCAAGGCAAAATACAACACTATAAGTTACATTATACGGATATAAAGAACTACTCATTCATAGATAGTGATTTAATACAAAATGTTTGAACTCTGTCTAACGGTTATGGAACCGATTTATTATCTTTCTTATCGATTAAATATACATGAATGAATGAATAAATTTAACTTATGAATGTGAGCTTCATTCATCTGAATAGCTTACATTTAGAATCATTTTAGTAATTTCTTACGTAAGTATACTGTGACATAGGCGTTGTAATAGTCATATTAAGATCGTTTATAGGTACTCTGCTATGGTTAGTACGTGGGTGGAAAGGACCGAGAAAATAGTCTTAGACTTCAAAATATAGCTGACTTTGTCTATCGTAGTGAGTTAAGGTCTAGCCATCTCATTTGCAAGTCGTGACTGGACATAGCTTGTTGCGCATGCAGACCACGCACGCTGCTTCCGTTATTGAAGCGGTTGCATCGCGCGGACGATATTGTCTTCTACGTCATCCTATATTGTTTGCATATTCCATACTGCAGATTGTCTAGCGTTGGCCAAGCACATATTCTGATTGGTTCGGCTAGTTGGAATAAGAAAATAATCTTTATCAGATACAGTCGTGGTGGCAAGCGCTGCGACTTCTGGTCTTAAATTTATGTGCAGTCATATTAAACCACGAGCTTCACATTGAAGGAAAAGCTCAATCTTTTAACGAAACCTGTATAGGAGAGATGATGCAATTAAGAAATTCAAAGATGTATGTCTAACATAGTTACTGGGGCGGCGATGGAATCACCTAACACCTAATTATCTTCGATGAAAAGTGGGTGATAGGCAGATAGTAACAGTTCTCCTTGGTTCGCTTACCCTTTCGGGGACACTTTTGTGATTTAGTATTGCTACTATTGCAGTAAGGTAGTAGCTTGAATGTCAGTTATTGGTTGCTACCTACATAATCGTATATGTATCGACCGACTATGCTGGTAATACGAGCAATATATCACAAATATTGTATTACACTGCGTATTAACATTCAAACCTTCAGTTTTGAAGGTAAACCCTATTTTTGCTCCTTTTCCCGTAACAAGGTAATAATAGGTACTATCGGTGCCTACATATTATATTATTAATTCATCCACCCACATTCGTTTCATAATAAACTAACTAAAATTCGTTTCGTAACAAAGTTTTGCAAATTGCCAAACTATTCTGGAATTGTCACTTTCACGCCTTACAAAGTCCTTGCACGATTTATTTAAGTTGGTCACATATAAATCTGACATTACGTTCAATAATATTCTGTACGGCTTGTGTGGTTACTGCATGTCCATGTTGTGATAATGTGCGTATTGAATCTTTTTTATCATCTATAACGAGCACATCCATAAGTTCAGACAGTGGACAATGCTCACTTCCGTACAGCGTATTGTAGCCGTATGATGTATTTCCTCGACGACCTCAGATCGTTTTGTATGTTCAGATATAGCTCTAGCAATAACTGTCGGTCGCTGTATCTTAGTACCTTTCACTTGTAGTTTGTTGCCTTTACGTACATACAGTTTTATAACAGGCTACTTCATGTATTTTAGCACTATTTAATTCACAGCCTTTCAAATGTCTAAGATTAAAAATAAACGCCGGATTAGCGAAACTGTAAGAAGCTTAATAAAACGTAAGTGGCATGCCTTTACATAACATTACTTCCCCACTTAATGTTATTTACTAGAGTAATTATATATAAATATTATTTAGGAAAAAATATTATCAAGTATGTGATTTGCATTAGCCTTACGTCTGAATTGAGGTCTAAAACCATGTTTAACTTATGGGTAATGATAAAATACAACAAAAAAATATGTTAAGTTAATTTTTTGGCAAAACATTTTTGTAAGCAAAAATATCATACATATGTTCACGCCTGTATTCCCCGAAGGGGTAGGTAGAGGTGTTGTAATTACAAAACCCACTTTTCACCGAAGATGATTAAGTGTCAACGTGACAGTTGGTGAGTCCATCGCCGTCTCAGACACTTTACATACGTCATTGAATTACTTCTCAGAAATATGCAGGTTTCCTCACGATGTTTTCCTTCACCGTAAAGCACGTGGTGTAAAATCACTGTACATAAGTTTTTTAGAAAAACTCATCAAAAAAGAATAATATATATAATAAAATATATATATGATTCTCTACTACCGACCACGGTCGAAACCAATGTATATCTTTGTACGAAATAATAATATATAATATAAAAATATTACATCAAGTCATGATGTAATATTTTTTTTTTTGCTTAGTATTAGTATCTATAGACTATACGTGACCTATGTCTAACAAATGTAACATAAGCCAAACGAAAATAAAAGTAAGTTCAACACAACGTTCAGTAAATTTGTCTGCTAAGTGTTGTGAAACATGTTAACTATATTATGTAAGCCGTCTAGGCATTTTATGTCATGTTACCACAAATTAGACTGGTCATGTGTATTAAACGTATTGGTTTAGACGTAGTAAGAACTATGCCAGAAGTTATTCAATTATTAACCGCCAGAACGATGTATTTATCCGTTATCTATACATCTATATCAACACATAAACATACATACATACAGATAAATAAAATAGAAGGTCTGATTGTAATTCCAAAATACTAGCTTTTCACTAAATGCATATCTAAATATATGTAACTCAAAGGTAACTGACTGACATAGTGATCTATTAACGCACGGCTATCCATGAAATTAAGTCCACGCGAGTGAAACCACAGGGCACAGCTAGTTTATTCCTATATAGGAACCGACGAATGAATAGTGATATATATCACTGAGGTGAAATCACGGGAGAAAGCTAGTGGGTGGTTACTTTTTAACTATATATTTGTTTTTTTTTGCGAAATATACGGGTGTTCTATTTTATTCCGCCTGCATAAAACTATGAATAAAATTTTATTGGTGTCATAATTTCATTTAACCAGTGGTTTAAAGTTGTAAATAATGTTACTACCCAGTTATTTTGTAATGTCCAATATTACGGCTGCATAAAAGTTCTGTAATGCACGAAGTTCTCATTACGCAGTGCGATTAAAAAATGTATATTCATTGCAATTAAATATTTTGTAAAAACCAAAATTTCATGTTTGTTGGAATTTTGTAAATAAGAAAATGGAAATTGGAATACAACGCAATGTTGTATTTTCTTTTTATTGCTGTACTTAATATTTCCGTCTATTGGTTACTGCTTCCCTAAACGTAGAGTAATTAATATCGATATTTAATTACCATTATACCGCGTACCAACATTTTACAAATTGAGATACAATACTTAACAGATTATAGACATTTTTATAAACACACACGTACTAGCAGCGATATGTCCCGCGCAGATCTAATGGGTTTCATGGTACCCTGATGTTTATTTAAAACCAAAGTTGTAATTGCTCCCTGTAACATTTGCTATCTGCCAGTGATAGTCCCGTTAAAATCAGTTTATTATCCAAAACAAACAGACAGACAGCCAGGTAGAGAAAAAATAATATATGTGAGTATATATACTTCCACATGCATTTAATGGAACGCTGTTAATTTGGAATTACAAACAAACACTTCTTAAATTTTATTTGTATCTGCATACTTAGATGTGTAGATGTGTAGATTATGGACATGTTCTTTTATCCCAAAAGTTCGTTTATTTAGAGATATCAACCCTGACCTCTTTGCTCGGTGTATTGTATCATTGTACCTCAATAGCCAAGAACATTGTTGAGAAGATCTACAATCCGTCAGGGTTAGTCCTGTCCTCACGGTGTCAAGGTAGCTCTATGCATTTCGCTATTTGAAATAAAGCCAATGGGTAAACAAAATTAGTTCCATTTGGACCAAGGCAGAATTCTGAAAAATAAGCATGAAGGTTTTTATTTACAAGCAAGAAAGCTCAAGCTCGGGTCTCCTAAGCGGAATGTTTTGATTGCATCTTAATAGCCGAAGAAAAATATTATTAAGTACGATGAATTATTCAAAATGTTTAATTATTGATAATACTTCCAATTTTATAGATCAACTAATTGGAAGTGATTAGGCTTCCTACTGAACAGAGGATTAGTATCGCAATATAGCTGAGTACTGACTATATACAGTTTGTTCATAAAAAGTAAAATAATTACACTCTGACTATCGGCTTCAACTTTACGAGGAAGAATTAAGAAAGCATCGAATAGTTCTTAATTGATGTCATTAAAAATAGTACTTTGAAGCGCGTTCTGTTGCATAAGATAAGGTTTACGATGATTACGAATTAGCCTGTTGCAAATTGCCTGGCTTTATGCATGTACATTTAGAATTTTAGATTGTTTCGAACAAACCGTTATATTTATGAACATACTTTGTTACGGTTAAAGATAGGCGGAAGATGCAAATACATACATAGAGAACGACCGTGTATTGTATAACTAATTATACATACTCTAATAAAATTGTGTAAATTTAAAATTAATGCAGACAGTTTTTGTGCGAAACTGGATGATACACTATTGCCTAACCTCCTTATTACAAAACATAGATTAAATAGACATTAAGGGCAAAATAATGAATAGGTGCTATGTCTTACTAGAACTGAAAATTAATCTGGCTTGACCCGGACCTTGAGTCCGGGAGAATTTCGCAGATCAATATGAAATACTAGCTGTGCCCGCGTTTTCACCCGCATGGACTTAATTACATGGGTGCCCTAATTATTTTTCGTAATTAAATGTAGCATAAATTACTCCTTGAAGCATTATCCATTTGCCGGTACACTTAAATTTTATTTATCTGTATGTATATGTATCTGTATTTATATTGTGTTCTTACAATCAGGATTGCAAAGACAATTAATTATACAAACATGTGCGTGCATGAGTTCCGGTGAAGAATTCATCTGAATTCTGGTCTCGCACACTCGTTGTAACATAAGATAACACTGGTGCAAGCAGGTACTGAGAATGTTTCAGTACAATTCATGGATGCGAATATTTTTTGTCCGTTGTGGAAACATGGAATATACGCAAACAGCCGTTTTCAATAAGTTATCAAAGTTTACAAATGAATCGCTATCCCCAGTTTGCCGTCAATTTCAAAAATATGAAAAGCGCCTAATGTCCCAACGTACTCGCCCAAGATAAGTAGACGTGTCACAGGACACGTACTGCACAATGACGTCTACATACATAACCTCCAGCTAAATGTTAATCCAAGACAGATTGCAGGAAGAACAGGCTAAATAGTAATAATAATAATAGATTTAAAAAAATCAAATAATGTTAACTAGCGATTAGTTATTGGAATGAAAGTAAAGCCAAGCCTAAATCATGGATTTGTTTATCTTTAGTAACCTTAATGACAGATCGATAGAATATTGAAAACCATTTAGATTTTTTAATTGGCTTATAATATTAGCTCAGCCTTGACATTTGGATTGATTTTGTATCAATGGTGATTTATTGCTTTGATCCGTAGGAACGATTCAATAAAATTCTAGTTAGCTTTTGCTTTTATTGCTTTGACTTCACTTCTCAATGATGAAATCTGTATAACAATCCTTACTATCTGCCCAACCTGCGAAGGTTACACTATGGATTTGAAGTATTAAGTATTAGGAAAAGTTAATAAATCTATAAACACAGTAATTTCAACAAATAAACTTTTTCCTTATTCCGCTTTGGTTTGTCAAATAAACCAACAACCTTCAAATGATTTTCTGTCCACGTGAAAAGTGTTGGCAATGCTTTTCACGTTCTCCTGCATAATAGAGTGGGCTTTACTACTTGAGTGGGCATTATAATTCGTTAAAAGTAAAACACTTTCCCTAGTGAAGGTCGCCAGTGTTGTGCATTGAATGTAGTTGTCAGTTGTTGCGTTGTGCGGTAACCACTTAGTCCACTTACTCTACTTGCTATGAACACTTAGAGGCCACCTTACACAAGTTTATCTTCAATCAGATTCTTCTGCAGCCCTTAAGGACCTTCAAATCTTTCCTAATGTTTTTTTTATTTCGTAAATAAACAATACAATGATATGTAATGCCAAACACAAAACGTTACTTAAACCCGTATAGATTATAACACCGTTTGTTTCACCTGCACACAGATAGAACGGCATATCTAACCATATAAATGGGCAAGTGTCTCTATCCGTCTCTGTTACCTTTCCGCGGTTGAACCGCTGAACCGTCGTTACTGAAATTTGATACTGATATAACTGTAGCCCCAAAGATGAATATGAGGTACAAAATATATTAATACAAAAGCACCGCAGACATAGTCGCTAGTGAGAGCTAGTATGTCAATAAGTGAGAAGACGTCTCCTTAGCATGAGCTTCTATTTCATAGTTCTTATTATTTTTCAAGTAAAAACTAATATGAATTGCCTTTGACATATTGTTACTACCATAAACACAATGTCTAGTCACGTGTACATTACCGTGTACACTTACCTATGTGTAACATGCTTAACACGTGTCGTCATAATGAGATGAGCATTACCTTTGGCATAACCGACACCTACTTAACCAGCCGACATTCATGTTATATTTAATATTTATTGCGTGTACTGACCTTCCAACTGATAGGTATTTTGTTTCTTTTAGGGCTTTATATGAAAGTCGGATTCTTGCGTAAATAATAATACTTAGTACATAATAACATAGGTAGCTGTCAGTATAAAATTGTGATATGGTTTAAGCTTTTGGTTATGTAAGACATAGGCCATAAGGTTATTGTCAAATAAAATAGTTTATTACTTGAAATCTAGAGATTCTATGATCTAAAGATAATTATTTTAAATACTTGGTAATACAGAATTTACACAAAAAGCCGAACCGTGCAAAATAAGTGTAATAAAAAATATTTTCTCACTTTTTCGGGTGATTAATTTTTTCATCATAACATTAGCATCACAAGCAAAAAAATATGTTTAGTTTTTAGCTTCTGAATAGCATTTCGTGTAACCACTTATAAAATACATTTTGTTATAATTGTCATCTGCAATTACTCCGTGAAGAGCTCGATGACTTGTATAAAGATATAATCTAAAATGTTAATGATTAATTGTGCACTCAAATTCATATTAAATATGACATAATCATATTTGAACATTACAATACAACCAACACACCTGGTGGATTATCAGTATAGGATTATGATAATAAAAAATTATCAATTCTGATAAAGAAATTAACTTATTCCTTGAAAGAAATTGTATTCACTACACACGTGTCTATTAACTTTTATTAATTACTAGGTATTACGGATGTCACGCGGTTTCACCCGCGTAGTTCCCGTTCCCGAAAGAGCACATGGATAAAATAAAACCTATGTTACTCGCTGATGATGTAGCTTTCCAATGGTGAAAGAATTTTTGAAATCGGCACAGTAGTTTTTGAGTTTATTCATTACAAACATACACACAAAAAATACAGATAGGCATGCTGAATCATATTTATATACGATATATATAGTGGCCATTCACTTTGCTTGTTGCAGCAATGAAATATGTTACTTGCAAGTAAATATTATATTTACTATGAAAGAAAAAAAATACATTTATTATAAATATAAGACCATGATATTTAATGAAGCTAAAATGTAGTAACATTTACTCCCAACTATATAATACATGATGGGAACTATTGTCGCACGTAGTTGTAATTGTCGATTGCAATTAACATTGGAACCCTGATAATGATAATCCTATCCCTGCACCTGTATACAGGGCGTTACACACAATTTTTCACATCTCATGAAATTATTTTAAACATGAATTTAAAAATATCAGTACTTTGAAAATAAAGTCTTCATGTATCAGTTATACAGTAGAACATAGATAATTTATGTGAAGTTGCCATTTATATTTATTAGTTTGTGTATGTGCTAGGCACTTCTAACAACGTGGCATTATTATTCTAACAGTGTTAACTAATTAGTGTATCTTAGCATTATTATAACTACCTTCTTCATGCTTCTTCTTTATTACAAGAACGTGACTAAATCCTATAAGCTATATTAATCAAACCGGTCATCACTTTACACACACATGTAGATCACCTCATTGTGAACTCCAAGTAATTTAATAAAAGACCCAATTTTGCCCATTTTTTTTACCTATTATAAAATTTGCCTCCTGTGGAACGCCCTATAGGTATACAAGGTATATTCAATACTTAGTCAATGCTACATTGACAAGATAATCTCTGTTGATATGAAATTATCACTCACCGGGCTTCACCTACATAGAGTTAACAACGTATACTTTATCAATGAATGAATCTAATCATTTATTGTGTTATGAAAACGGACAGTAGTCAGAACAAATTATTTTTCGTTTAGTGATTAAGATGTTGTCTGTTGCCGCAAATTAAGAGTTTCGAATCAAAAAAGTAAGGATAGGTTAGCATAATATTTCAATAAAAAAATTATGTACAAGCACTAATTACAAGAATAAGATTTTTATTCATGAAATAAATAATTATGTTTTTTTTTTATAAAAGCTATTTATATTTCTAAGCTCATGATGACATCAAACAATATTTCATACTTACCTAATAAATTGAATAACTTTTCGCAATCACCCAGGAAGCATAAATAATACGAAATTACGTGTTAGTTTTGTTTTTCACTCGAATTACTAACATAACAGCTTGCGAATCAATCTCTAAAATCTAATATAATTTTTAATTGATAAATACATCACTATAATACTATCACGTGTAACCGCTACCCTTTGTTAAATTTTCTTATCATTAGATTCAGTAGTAAGATTAATGTTCCTAGAAAATTATATTGATAGAAAAATAATATTTTGGAGTTATCACACATATGCTCACGCCTGTATTCCCCGAAGGGGTAGGCAGAGGTGTTGTAACACACACCCACTTTTCACCGGATTTGATTAAGTGCCAACGTGACAGATGGTGAGTCTATCGCCGTCTCAGGCACTATACATACGTCTTTGAATTACTTCTCAGAAATATGCAGGTTTCCTCACGATGTTTTCCTTCACCGTAAAGAACGTGGTGTGAAATCACTGTACATAAGTTTTTTAGAAAAACTCATTGGTACAGGCCCCGGTTTGGAGTTATCATGAGTGTATATATAAAATTGATATCCAAACGAATTTCGAAGTTATATTGACTGCATTTGGACATAACGTTTTCTCCTGTTCGATTTTCGGATCTACCCGGCTGGGGATAGTATCTCCACCTAACAGAAAATCGCAGCCGAAAATGCTAAGCTCAGGTGCAATGACGAGTTTTGAGCGATCAGCAGAAATAATGGGGAGAACTGATGTCTGTACCTTAGAATAAAATTGTATTTCTGAGGTGAGTAATGACGCCAATGCTCCTTAGAGGGAAATAATAAGAAACTGGGATTGCTGTTCTAGCAATAGTTGAACAAATCGATTTTTTGTTTTAAAGTTAGACAATTTCTTGCCGGTTCCTCTCAGAAGACTAGTTTCCGAACCGGTAGTGACTTTTTCAACACATTTCGAACTGAGTAAATCGTTTTCATAATCAATGTGTGAGGGTCCCTCCGGTGCTGCCAGCGATCAAAGGCCGTAGCCGTATAGTATCCTACTGGATTTACGATTATTAATCACCTTTAATGTTATCCATCGTATTTTTTTCAAGTTCATATAATACTAGCTGTACGTCGCGGTTTCACCCGCGTTAGCATAGCCTAAGTTTTTTTTATTAAAAGTAGCCTACATTTTCATCCCCTATTTTATCCCCTTGGGGGTGGAATTAATCAAAATTATTTCTTAGCTGATACCTGCGTCATAACATCTACTTACCTGCATGCCAAATTTCAGCCCTTCCGGTGGTTTGGGCTGTCCGTTGATAGATCACTATGTCAGTCAGTCAGTCACCTTTGAGTTATATATATATAGATGGTAAAAATAATAACAAATTTCTCTAACCACTCATAACTTACAAATATAAAACAGCACATTTTCAGTTACCTCGTTTTATGCGCTTTCCCCATAAAACCAATTTCCAAGTTACTTTGTCCACAGCGATGATGGATGCCAGGTTGTCAACCGCAAACGTTTAAATATTTGCATTGCCAGGGAAAGTTTATAGTTAAATTCACTGTAGGCAAATTCCTGGACGCCATAAGAACTAACGATCCATTGTGGTGGCCGTTTGTGACAATGTCAGCTCTAACAAACGCCCATTGCGTCCTGTAGGAAACCATTCTATTTGGACTCACTCCGTCGTTACAGATAACAACGTTTCTACTTGCTATAGGTTAGTGTTGTATACATTATTTTGAATCGAAGATATACCTACTCCTTTTTACAAATTTAGGATTAAGTATTAATCGAGGAGGGTTTTTATTACTCCAATGTGATACATTGATAATATTTAATGAATAATGAAGTACATAAACAATTGTGCGAACTGAACCGTGCGAAGCATGGAAGCGGTTCTGATAATTAATAATAATAAATACGTAGATGAGACTCCATATTACTTGTACTGTTAGTGAGGTTATTTTTTGAAAGAGACGATCAAATAAAATGATTATATCACATCATTATGTCAAATGATATACTATTATAGTTGATAAAATGATTAATTCAATCTTGATAATGGTAATTATATTGTGGTCATTCGCTTGACATACCAGGGACATCCTGTAGAAACAGATAGCCTGGTGATTCTGTATGCCATTCCAATTTAAATATTTACCAAAACTAACAACGTGAATTTAATTTTTTTCTAATATATTAAATGGCTTAACTAAGTACATGTAAAGCGGTTATCAAAGCCACTATAAGGGCGTTATTGATCAATACCTTTTGAAGTAGGTAAGTACACGTTTCAGGGTCAAAGATACTGTACTAGACGACGAGTTAGTGGACGTTTGACCTAAAAAATTACAGCCACATATCCAAATTGTTTCCTTGCATAGCATGTAGAATAACTTTACCCGAGAATAATAAATTGTACGAATGTATTGATGAGATATTTAATCATGTAGATCCGTAAAAAGCTCTGAAGGATTTCAAGAGCTCTATTTTTTTATTATTGAGTTACGGAACCTTGCTTTGGGTACCTATGTATACCTCAGGATTGTAGCATGCAGCAGACATTGGATATCTGTTATCCTTCATTGAGTAATTATGTATACGACTCAAAGCAATGAACAATAAACTACATGACAAATTACGTCACACTTTAAAATTTTGTCATAAACATTGTACATTACTTGGTCTTGCAACAAGTTATTCACATAATATACATATTCTTAGTGATTCTAAATGCTAAAGTCATTATTAACATAGACATGAGCATTAACGAAACAATTACATCAACCTCGCAGTGCTTAGAATTTTTTAAACCCGTCAATTACAATTGAAATGGCTTCGTGACTCGAAACCATCTTTGCAGTTTGTTATTTTTTAAATTACATAAACCGTAAATATTTTACGCTCGTTTGTAGCTTTAATCAAATTACGAATAGGCGAAAACACTTTGGGCGTGCAATGAAGCAGTTAATAAATCAAGTTTGGAAGCTGTTGAGCATGAAGATAGCCTCCGATCGTATCTGACTAAGAGGCGCCACATGACTACACTGTGAATTTATTAGAACATCAATCACAGCCACAGATTAAAAAACATACAGATGGCCGGCTTCAGAATCATCGCATTTACACAAAGTCGCACGCGTTCGGGAATCTCAATATAATACTTATAAAATTACTAATCTTAACGAAGTATGTAAGCTCGGGATCACAGATATGAATCTATAAAGATGCTACGAGTATGTTTGTACATAGCGCGCCAAAAGTGTAAAGCTCTTGTCTCTCTTTTGATGGCGATTTATTTATTCCGCTCTCCATTGCTGTTGATTTCGAACAGCAGCATACGAAAACAAATTGCGCTGTATTGAAACGTAAAAATTTAATATAAACAACATTTTTACATACAGTTTGAAGAATATGCATCTATTCAGAGCCATATTTGCGCGTGAGATGTCGTAAGTATACGTCTGTGTGCGTGCGCCTGCGTGTTAAAATGAAGCAAGGCTTCTGTAAAGTTTTAATGTCTAAGAGATTTAAAAGAACTTGTTTAGTCGATGTGACCTGATTAAATGCTGCGTGCTGAAGCCCCTGCCTTTTCAAAAATAGAATCCCAGACAAGATTAATTTATCCCACAGGCCGAGATAGACATCTTAATAATTACTGGGACGGTTCCCGGTTTAAACTTAATCGAACTCCACTAGCTAATTAAATAACAAGCATTGCGATCATACCTTGCCGTTAACTGTTGAGCTTTTAAATTTACTTGGTATAAGAAATAGAAGATAATGATTACAGCGGTTACAAACCGTCTTTGAATAATTTCAGCATTCTCCTTAGGACATGACCTGAAATTATAAAAGAAATATAATTTTTAAGACTAAAAAACGTACCTTACGTACTAATCTTGTTTGTTTGGTATTTAGATAATTCAAGCACGGCCAACTTAATTGTGCGACATGAAAGCCTTTATTAGAATACCTTAGAAGGTAGTGTAAACTGGGAAAAGATAGGAAAGGATCGGAGACCAGGGTTAGAATACGATCAATTAAATAAAGGGTCTGTCATGACGTATAAGTAGGTCAAATAAATAGCACTGAGATCAACTTGAGATCAATCAAGTGATTGTTAATAATAAAAGGTTTCTGTGGGATTGTAATTACCCGTCTACCTTATCAAAATTACTGAGAATGGGGGCGTAGGTTGTTTATAAGGACTAGAGCTAATAAAATCAATGTACAAATGTATGTTTGATTTGTTCCAGGAGCCATATCAGTGCGCGGCGCCAGCGCGGCGCCCCCCTCCACACGCCCGCTGATGACATAATATATTGTAATGCTGGCTCGAACAGGACCCTACAGGAAACTACGTCCTAGAGGACGCCGAAGGACGTTGTAGTATAATCATCTGTTAGCTGTATAAGTGAAAGTGCCTAAATATCTATTATAATGTTCGGTAACAAGCGAAACCTTATATTCCGGGTGAGCATAGTGATAAATATCGCGATGCTGTTTTATGCAGCGATGCACCTGTCGGGTAGCTCCCCACCCGGCGTGGAGTGGACTCCCGTGTCCGTCGACGGCTCAGAGAGGAGTGCCGAGATGCGCTACATCACCAGGGAGGAGCTCCGGAACGACTCCGCAGACTCCAGCGCCAGGAACCTCGAGGAGTCTACCTCACAAAAGACGCCATCGACAATGCCTTCTACTAACAAAACTGCTTCGAGTACCGCTTCAATAGCCGTACCGTCTGAAGTAGACTTTACTAATGAGACCTTACTAGATATAGTTGACGAAAACGCCCTCTCTGAAGCTACCCTGTTGCGCCTGCACTTCCTACTTGCATGCAACGATAAGGATTTTTTACCTCAAACCATCCAGCGCGGAGAATTCTGGGTTCTCAAAAACTACATACGAGCTGATCACGGGAACTTAATGTGTCATGAGACGATTACCTACACTACTCACGCTGGCTTCGAGTTCCTCGACAACGTGCAGCCTCTAGTAGAACGGTAAGCATTTATTCCATCTCTTTTACACGCAGGGCTCTAGATGTCATAGAGTTGTTTGAATATATTATAATTCCATGAAATCACTGATGCGAGTGGTTAGCCGCAAGTGACTTGCTTGACCAGCTTTTTAATAGTACTTATGCATCTAAAATACCTGCTTCACGCCTACCCAGTCAGACATTATAATATAAGTAATCCTGTCTATGAAACCTGATGATAAACGACTTTGGAGCCCAAACTACTTTACCTAGATTAATTTCAATAAGATTTGCGACAAGCATTTGACGCCGGAAATAAAAACAATTTATCAGAAATTACCGGATACTTGTTGTTATAGGAACTAAAATGTAGTCGTAACCTTGATTACACAAAAATATAATAATAATAATATCAATGCAAAAGGAATCGAAACTTTCAACTCCTACCTTGACAACCCGCCTAATTGTGTTTGCTTCCAATTTGACCGAATGACTGACCAGCGAATGATAATACCGATCAATAGAGTTATTATAACCCTCTCCAAATTGAAAAGCAAAAATTGTCTTTTGTCTGCTGATGAAGAATCTAAAGTTCTTCCTAAGCGGTTAACTAGTTCTCACGGATTATGTTTTATTACCCATTTATACTTAACACTCGATAATGGTTTAACTCTAGTGAACAACATCCGCTCCGCTCATGAAGTACATCGTAGCTGGTTTTATGACGACTGTATAACAGCCAATTAATCCGGGATCCTCGAGGGTAGAGTGTTTCCCTATTTTGTATTAATAACACTGGTAAAAACGTAATTATTTATATAAGGAACAGTAATTAAAAGTAATTACAATAAGTAACTTGGCCCAAATTGGCGTCTCTCGGGATTATGTCAAGAATGCTGGCAGCATTACCAAGATGAAAATCAAAGCTGATTCTCTGTGCGAAAAAAGCCCCAGCCCGCTTGTTACGAGAATCCTTTACCAAGCCTTCGAGCTTAAAAGGGCTAACAGATAACACTTCAATAAATTTATTTAGATGGATAATATTGAAGTGTCTGTTTGTAATTTGAAGTAATAGCGTTTCACTAAATGCATATAAATACAGGGTGTCGGCGAAAATACGACAGTTGTTAAAATATGTGATAGGGTATAATTTTAGGAAGTAAATAAAATGATTATGACAAAAATATCTTCTTCCATTTTTGAGTACTTGAGGTTTCAATTTGACCATATCAAGACCTTATTTTCACATAAAAAATCAGCGGTAACGTAGAGTTATTCACGTGAAATGTAACTACGCGCGGGTGAAACCGCGGGGCACAGATAGCAATAATATATTAATGTGCTTCGTGTTACCTTGTGAAATACAAAATTGTACAAAGACAGACCAACGTGTATAATTAAGTACAGTGTTACAATAGAATAATATGCCTCAATAGAAAAGGCCCATTGATCACTTACATGTCGAAAATTTTTAATGGTACTGAGGCGTTACATGCTCGGGGTACAGTCAAGAGGATAAAATATTTATTCAGCCTATAAATACTTTTACTTATTTTATTTTTCTTCATATCAATAGTGTTTTTTAAAATGCGAAAATGTCAGACTTTCTGCTACCTTTCGACAGCTATGACACTGGACCGATTTTGCTAAAATTTGGTAAGAATCAGAAATGGCATTCTTAAAAAAATATTATTCTAAAGAAACCAAACCATAAACAGAATTTAGAGAACTTAATATATTTAGTAAATTATTATTAGGTGTCAAAACATTCGTAATTTTCGTATTTTATTATACACTAGATTTTTACTGTAACTATAAATATTTTGTGTTGTTAAGGAGTAAAATCATTATGCTTCTGACCATACAAACAGACAAGAGCGGATAATTGATTCAAAATCATTAATCATTTGTAATGATAAACTTGCATTGAAAGGTTGCCGCGACGCTGTCCGTGCCGATTTCATAACAAAGCTCTAAATTATAGTTACTATGCATTCAAATCATTTACTTTTCAATTAGCCTGTCACGAAAAATCGCTGCCAAACTTCGTGCAACCTCTTTAAAAAAATGATGAATATTCGGGCCTTAGGAGAGAGATTTATTTTAGGGACTTGGGGACCTCATATTGCCATGTTAGTTTAACATTTATTATTAGACATATATAATTGCCGTGTATAAGCTTTCACTGTCACATAGTGAAATACTTAGCTTTGCTTACGACACAGACTCTCCCGCATTCAAATATTTGAAAACAATGTCTGGAATTAACTAACAAACAAATAAAGTGTATAGGTATACATATAAATATTGAGGCAATACGATATAAACAAAAGTGATTTTGATGACCCTCAGGGATCAACTTAGATCGTTTAAGCAGCGCGTATTAACTTCTTAGCTCTGAAGTTCTTAATACGATCTGCTTAAACCCCCCAGAAAACGTTCCTCGAAAGTTAGAAGTAACAACATCCCTCGGGACTCAGCCGAAATTAAAAAGCAATAATATCATAAAACGAATTTATTTAATTATACGAGTAAATTAATTAAGTCGTAAAGCCACCGCGCCGTGTCTCCTGGGGCACGCAACAGACGAATTAACTTAATGCCGCAATCACAGATATTAATCCTATTTCATTTTAATTACTCAGCCTCTGATTAATTTCGTACTTAGATAATTAATAATTTCAATTATTTAGATCTTAAGTGGAGCTTGTTATGCCCTACCATTTATAGTGTCTATCTTAATGTTGTATTTTTTTTTTAAGAATTAGGTGATTAATTCAAGATTTAACGGATTATATCATTTGATCGCAAAAACGTCAAATCACTTCACTTAAACGTTGAAAAACGTTAGTAGGTAATTTTAAAATGTGGAGCGTGGCTAACGCCCAAATAACAGTGAACTAAGCTTCAAGCAAAATATATTTTATCTAACGTATTCTATTACACATAATTGCAATGAATTCGAACAGATTCACACTTTGTTGAACACAATTGTAGTTCAAAACGGTTTATTGTTTAACAACAAAATTGAGCCGTGGTAACCGATTGTTTTGAGTCGTCACCTGGGGGCCCACCATCATTGGTTTAAGCAGAGCGTATTAAGAACTTCTGAGCTATGTTTTTTGTACCGTAAAATTAAACGTAAAAACTAAGAAGTTCTTAACACGCGCTGCCTCAGCGCCATAGTTGTATTCCAGGTCAGTTTTGATGTTGACTGCCAATTGCCAATTTGCTTATTTTGATAGGAGCGAAAAGTGCCCTTAGCGGCGAGTGTAAGAAGTTTTATGTTCCCATACACAAGGAGGATAATACGTAATAGATGTATTGTACGTTAAAACATTTTAAAGTGTGGTACGTATATTCTAAGTAACTATAGGATCGACTTTCCAATCAATATTTTTAATTTATTACTCTGAATTGCGGGCATTAACTATGTAGGATTTAACTAGGTATTGTGAGAACCTCTCGGATTTTTTTGCACACAATATTACTAAAGGCAAGGGCTATAATTAAGATGTCGAAGATAACGGGCGCGCCGCTAACGCAAGTGCTGGGTGATAATCAAGCAAAATGTTATGCAATTTATAAATATATTCTTTAGTCGGAACCTTTATAGCCTTTTTATTATGGAAAAAGATGATTAAAAAAATCGTCGTCAAAATTCTTTACCTGAGCCCTATTTTTTAACTCTAGTGCATATTTCGTAATTCAACATACCTCAATCATGATATGATCACGAAAGTGAACGGAATTTTTATGTTTATTTTATTATGTCCATGATTTGGTCCAAAAGGGTTTCAGAATTTAATATTAGTAATTTAATAATTTCTATCATTAGTAAATTAATAACATTTTCGATCCCGGGAAAATGAATTTAATGTCAGCTTGGACCCAATGAGTAGGTTCGAGATTTACTTATTGTTTTTTGTGTCCAGGGAACCGTTGTCTAGATGACTATCATAATCTCCTTACGTCAACTGGGTTGGTTCACCTTTTAAATAAATAAATAATGTACGGACATCACACAGCGCCATCTAGTCCTGATCTAAGCAAAGCTTGTACTATGTACCAGACAACGGATATAAATAACACTAGTATATATTTTTTCAATAATCACTCAGGAACAAGGCAATCATTGTTTGCATTGGCACCGGAATCGAACCGGCGACACTTAGAATAGCAGTCAGGTAAACTAACCAATGGACCAATGGTGTCATTAAATGGGTAATAAAGAAAACGAAACCGGTGAAGTAAAACCATCGTGTATGTGGACCGCACGTTGTAAATGCAAACAAAATCTACTCGGAGATCAGATAGGAGCAACGCCGGGCCTTTGTTTTTATAAGCATTGCACAACCTGCCATTGCACGATGTAGTCTACTAATTAGATACCCGCTATGATTGAATAATCTTCTCAATGATGAAACGTGAATGTATCATTAGCAAGAGCCATCCGTCTCTGTCTCTAAAGAAAATAATAACACTCCCTTCGAGATTTATTCCTTAGAGCTTTGGACGCAAAACATCTCATGAATTGTCATTCATTATTAGACCTGAAGAAATAAGAAGCCTCGTAAAAAGGTATTCAATTTACTTAAAAATATTTGGATACGAAACAAACCAATGAGTTTTTCTAAAAACTTAGGTGCAGTGACATCACATATAGAGCACTATGGTTGCATATTCAGAAAAGGCGTTTGTATAGTGACTAAAACGCGATGGACATATCATCAGGCACGTTGGGACTTAATAATATTATTATTAGAAATATGAAGGGGTGTGATCTGGGATGGCGTGAGAATATTTATTTTAGGAATTTAGGAAAGGCATTGCTTAGAAAATCCAACAACTGACACGAATTATTCTAATACATAATATCCATATTTTAATCTTAAATGCTTTAGATAAAGGCTTATAATAAATGTAATGCACTTAACATAACTGGTTACACTAGAATATAAACGCAATTCAATTAGGTGAATACAGTGCAGTAGAACTGAGTGTCAAGACTAAATTGACATTGTAACATATACTAGTATTGGACAAAGTTAGGTACCTTACTTGTAGATAATAGCTATGAAATAATAGGTGTTTTATGTCTTAAACTCTTATCGATTGCATTTGACTTCAGAGCATTAAAAACACTTTATACTTATGTAGAGTCTTAAGTGGTCAACTCTGGTTGAAGAGAAATGCCATAAAGTTTAGAATAAAATAAATAATAGCGCCTTCTAAACCACACAATTATGGACATCTAAAATTGTTAACACTGTTTGTAAGAATATACTTTCTTATAGAAATATAGTCTACTTATTTGCAAATATAAAAGTTATCGAAAATAGGTGCATATTTAAAAGAAGTTAAAGTTTAAGTTTAAGTTTCAGTGCTCACGCATATTCTATACATATATATTATTCAAAGTTTTGACTAACTTACTTATATGTACATCAACGCATAGCTTACCCCCTCGTCATACACATCATGTTTTAGGGTGTGTTCTTTGTTAGATGTCCACGAAGAGTTTTCTATTCCTAGTGGGTTGAAAAGGGGTATGAAAGATTGTATGTGAAATCATACTAAGTACCACGCACAGAGAGGCAAAGCTGCGAGTGGAAGCTAGTTCCATATACACTCAATTATATGTAAGCAGTTTTTAAAACTGTGCCTCATATTTGCTATATTGAGGTGTTTGTTATTCTCCGGTCGAGATTTGCATGAGAGAAAATGTTTGAATATCGTAAGAACAAATGCCAAAATCGTCAAATATAAAAGTGAGTGAGATCTAAGACACCAATATAAATGGGTGTGAAGCTCAGCTAGTAAATACAACCATGGTGTCCTGCAAGGTTAAAAAACAATACGAATATGATACCAAGTTGGGAACATTACAACAGTGGTTCGTGTCATTGCCATTCGGTCGCGTATCGGACATTAATCTGACCTACGTGTGACCATGCTGAACATTAGCAGCTAATGTCATTCTTTCTATTAATAATACACTTTCATTCACTCAACATAAGGTCAAAAATGCAATGACGTATTTTTTTATTTAAAATGTTGTGATCAGAATCTTGTTGATGATAGGTTCGAGTTAAAAATCGTGCAAGCAATCCGGAAAACAACAGGTAAATGATCGCTGATGGACTTGATGAAATCATCCTTTGCCGAGCACTGATAATGACGCATATCCAATTCCCAATTATTATTCACAGTGGTCGTGATAATAGAAACTAATGGAAGAACTGCAGCAAAAAATATTTACCATAAAACAAAGCCTTCAAGGTCGTAGTTTTTACCGCTCTTGATGAGCTTGGCTTACGATGAAATTACAAGTTCTGCTCAACGCTCTCGTACTATATGATCTACTTTTAAAAATGACACACACATTTTGCGATATGAAAAAGAGTTTTCACTGGTACACCGAAAGATCCCGTTCGAAGGACCAATCGGAGCAGACCTTGGTTGGTTGAAATGAAATATTGAAACTGGGCAGTCCTGGTATTTATTGGTAACCCTAATATTGATTTGAATACACGCTTGACGTTGGTCACTGAAATATATACGCAACTCAGCAAATAGTTCGATGCCATCTTGTGAGAAATTAGGCAACAACATTTACAAAATAAACAGAAGCGGTCAAAGTACATTATCGCTAGCAAAATATGATGTGAGAAGAGATGAACTCAATATACGGAGACGTTTAAGAATTAGACTGTTATGAGTTTAATGTCAAGGTTATTTTGGTGTCAATCACGGGGAATAGCCGCCGATTTAACAATTGCACAAGAGATAAGTGGTCCATCTGGGCGCGCGAGCTATCCGGTCGATATCAGCGGATGCGGGCCGATACCGCGCTTGCGACTCCCCGTTGCTCGCATGCGTGCGCGCTGGCCCCGTTTCTATTGCACGATCACTACGCGTTTACGGATGAATAATTGGGGATATTTTACTTTACCAACATAACATAACATTTATGAGGCAGAAATCCTGATTTCTCCTTGGTTAATTTTCAACAACCTTGTTTCAAAATTCGCTCGAGTGGTTAGCCTTATTTCTAAAAACTACGCATACAGCACTTTTAAAATACTAGTGAATGTATTTTGTTTATTCTTAAAACAATAGTATTCTTAAACGTTTATATTACAAATTTATATTAAACATTAGTTTATATTGAACATTTTTATATTTTTCTAACCTACAAATAATCCAATTTATTAAATAATACAATTTATTTACGTTCTGGAATCAAAAAGGAAATAGAAAACTAAAATTATGCACTATGCTGAATATTACTAACATCAAAAATCTGAAGTGCATTTAGTAATGTATGTGATTTAAATGCTCTAATAAAAGGATCGTTTCGATTACAACCGAACGCCATGAATGACCACGCGCCAAATAACCGAAGCATCCAAATTGCCGAATAACTATGTAAATTGGTGAACCGGTCGAGTCGTGCGCATCTAGTTCCCGCAACGAAAAGTGAAAATATTTATCATACGTAATATCTTCTCTTCCGCGACGCTTACATCTCTTGATATATTTTTATATATCATAAGAAATATATCCACTGCTTGGCTCATTTAACCTAGTAAGCTACTATACATAGTCGTACCTTCCTACGTTCATACTATTACAATAGCGCCGAGTCCCGAGGAAAAAGCACCATTCCACTGTATAACACTACTAGCGGACGTTACGTGGTTTCACCCGCGTAGTTCCCGTTCCCGTAGGAGTATGGGGATTAAATAAAGCCTATGTTACTCGCTGATGATGAAGCTTCGTAACAGTAAAAGAATTTTTGAAATCGGCACAGTACTTTTTGAGTTTATTCATTACAAACATACATACAAAAATACAAATCTTTCCTCTTTATTATAGTAGTTACACTTACACTTACATACCACTTTCGCTTCATCTTCATTCTCTATTATTCTCATAGTATTCATATAAGTAATGATCAATAAATGCGATAGCTGTAGTATGGCCTAAATTTCAAAGAGAACAAGTATGCAGATAGTTTAAAAATGTGCTCATGTATGTAGGGCTGCTGCGAAATATATTTCCGAATTCCGAATCGAGCACCCTACATCAACGTGAAAGTTGGAGTAAAGTACGCCTTGCCTCAAGTGATAACGAAATAGTTGCGTAAGTGACTTGCTAATTGTTGACTTTGCACAATAGAAATACCACTTTTCCTTCTTTAAATAATGTTATGCTCGAAAGTGTATGGTTATATTGTTTATTATTTTAGGCACCAGACATGCGAAGTCGTTTTTTCTAATTCGTGTCTTCATTCCATGCTTTTAAATATATTATAGGAGCTGACTATAAAAAATATTCTTAGAATCCGAAGCCATCTTTGCTTCTAATGTTATTTTTTATTACTATAGCACCGATGAATCAACGCGAGCGAAGCTTTTATTCTCACAAATTACTCAACAACTAAACCCATTCAGTGTCATCTTGAGAGTTAGGAAATTCACGTTCACTGTGTAACACCACCCGTTACGAAAATGCCAGAAGTTGTTACAATAAAACTAATTTAATTTGCATTAAATAGCACGCTCAGAAACGCCAGCATTGGTTATTTGTATTCAACACTATCCCTCCCGCCCAATTACGTATGGTCAACTGTGGAGTCCATTGCGAAACATTTATGAGGCCTGCAATAAAAAAAATACCATAATAATTCATTATTTGGAATTCAGGTTCAGAGTACTTTTTATCTTCAACCAGCGTTGATGATTAAAACGACGCTATCAGAGATGGTGGTGCACGATATTATTTTTAATTAGAGAAAATATGCTAATTGTTAAACCAATTTATTGCAATTTTACATTCTAACATGGCGGGACTGTTTAATGACTTTTTCCTTGAATTTAATACCCTTATCTGGAGGTTGGAGTAACTTGTTTGCACATATCTAAGCCCTCTTACATATTTTAATACTTGTTTATAGAGAATATGCCGTCATCAGCTCAAGGTGCCATACTACACAAGATAGGAGGAACTATTTTAGCTCATGGTTCACCAGGGAGAACTTGTTTCTGAGAGTATTTGCTATGCTTGCGGTTAAGTCTAGGGTACAGGGGCCCGCATGCGTCAAATAAAAATATTATTTCCATACGAAATTAATTGTATATTTGAACTTATCGTTCCTCTATATTTATACGGGTTTTATTAACATGTAGGAGTTGAAATACGATAAGTTTATAACTAAAAACTCATATTATATTTATAGATAGTAGCGAGAAATCTACGTTTTTAAAAACCGTAACCCAAAAGAGAAGCGAGGCTTGATCGCTAGTCTTTTTGCAAAGCGAGGAAGCACCTCGTCTGACAAAGGCCTCTTGAGACAAGCCGACTGGAGCATTTTCGCTCAAAGGCATTACCCCTATTATTCAGCATTGTAATCCAGTCTTCTTCGCATGATCTTGTATACTGATTTGAGTAAAGAATTTTATTTGTAATTAGTAATAGATATTTGTATGTGTTGTTTAAATTGATTCAGAGAATAACAAATATAATGTTAACTTACTTAAATGAAAACTCTTCATTTAACAAGACAACAGCATACCACGCTCACTTTTCTAGAATGCTGAATGCATTTCTGGTATAGCCACCCTTCTATTTGTTCTATGTAATTGGACTATAATATGCCCGCTACTTGGGTCTATAGCCACAATGCAACTATGTCTTCCTGCAAATAAATGCAGTTGTTATATCGACCACTTTCACCTTTACTCGTCCAGTTATACGTGGATTAATACATTTTTGCTCCGGGAACTATTGATCGTAGTTACGTGTCGCAACCGAGCGCTTGGACTACGGTTTCTGTAATTGCGATCATAATACGTAGTAGTATGGCCGTAAACTCGTTGTCTTGTGACAATGCAACGGGTGTATAGAACACTACCTTACGACAAAACCTGTTCCACCCACATGCCACGTGCTTGATACTCCGTACACTATTTGTCCACGTTCCAATTAAGTGGCGATGTGGGAACAGCAAAACACCTGTGCTATAGAACTTATAGAGACGTCAGTAGTGTTCAAATATTTTTACTATGTTATACAAGGCCCTATTTTTTCTTTCCTTCCGTATTATTGGTGTACCCTTCAGTGGAATATAATTTTCAGATCATATATTAAGCCGTGACAATCAAATAGGTAATCCATCAGAACTGGTTGAGAGTAATAGATTTTTACCCCTATCAACTATATCCCCTTGTTTAGCTAAACTGATATTTGACAACTAATGTCTGAAGTTGACTCAAACATGGTTCTTCACTGGAATATGTAACGCTCGTGGTGTTGCGCAGAGAGTTGTGACGTAAAACAATTGATAGGCCACTTTAGGATTATAAGCATAATCTTGGTAAGCTCTTCTTATCTCAGTTGCGACGCAATAGAGAATAAAGCATTGCAACTTGTTATAGTTATTACTTATAAGCCAAATTGACTATTGTTAGGTGTTTAAACGGCGTAACCATGAATTCTCAGTCAGTAGGTCTGGAGGGAAAAACATATGGAGCCATTAGCGTGACTCCGACATTGAATGATGAGAGGGCAAGATTGTACGAAATTGTAACCTAAGTATTTTCTTTAATGACCCTTATGTAGGCCAACCGTTGTAGTTGCTACTCAAAACTACTCGTGATTGATTACTAATGATGCAACCTGAAAATGCGTTTGATTGATTTGAAAATGGAAAGAAGTCATTAGAGTCTTAAATATTTTCTACGCTCGACGCTGTCTAACCCAATCAAGTACAGAAATACATCGCGTACAGAATGATGGCTAACAGTAATTTAGATTACCGTCGAATGTATGCGTCATAAACCTGGCTATTAAAGTTGTTTTAATGCAGCCGCATTCACGGTAGGTACCAGCTACTACCGTAAACTTGTCAGTAACATCTACTCTGACCGACTTGGAGCTACATTTATATGTTATTGCCTTAAAAGCTGAGTGAAGAGTTCTAATCACATGTTCCATTTGTGCTATCTCCGTCATTAGAGTGGCTTGATTTATTGAATATGAAAGTTATATAGAAATACAGGTGCCAATCAAACGGTGCATTTTACCCAAATTATCGCTGCTAGTAAATGATTAGTAAATGACTCCTCTTGGATTGGTCAACTTCACTTTTATAACATACTAGCGAATCGCCCGTCGATGCGTTTAAAAGAAACAAATGACAACTCCAATTTATACTATTTAAAAAAGTTGCACGAGGTTGCCCAACTGTATATACTTTTGTTCTCTGTAGGGTTGAGGATAGATGTGTCTGGCTCATAGACGTAATATATTGAGCGCTTGCGTGAGGCTCTTCGTACATTCTGTCTTGCCCCGAGGTGACTAAGCATACGCCCAATATGGTCAGGCGTGCAATTACCACATGTGCACGCGCAGCTAGGTTATTCTGAAATATATCTCGACATCGGATACGCCGTCGTTGATATTCGGTCATACCAAATTGCGGCCCAATTCGGTATGACCGTGACCGTATGTACTTGTCATTTATTCTTATCATCATATATTATTATGTAAAAGAAAGTAAGGTGAAGATTGTAGCCATGGATAAAAGCATTCAAAGATTACAGCATTCAGAAATGTCATTATGATTGTATTTATAGCTATCTTATGGGTTTTACATAAGTGTGACTACCCTAAACCTTTCTATTTACACGTTCAACATAATATGAGTATTATCGTGCCTATCGCTTTCTCTTTTTAAAATCATTGTCGTCCTACAGAATAGGCCAGCCGTAGTCTTGCGGTCCAACCCAGATGAGCCAAGTGCACGGGCACCTATTACGGCACCATCTCAATACTGTTATCCGCATTGCGACTGCGGTCACACATGTAGGTCGCACTTGCACGTCAAATCAAATGTATGGTCTGCAAGAATTCTATTTGTAATTGTGGATACGAGATACGACATTTGGTATGTTCTTATTATGTAGAAACTGTTACTCATGTAAGGTTTTGTTTTGGATTTCGTCTTAGTTCATCAAATTTGTGAAAACGTAGGTTTTCGTATCAATTGCTCATGCTAATGTATCCATATTTTTTCATACAGTTTTATTTTTTATTTTAAAGAATTTTTGCTTTGATAACGAAGCAAATTATTAATCCACTGAACAGCTACAAAATACTAAATTACTTACTAAGCCTAAATGGTTTGTTGCGAAATACACAAAAACATTATAATGATATCGAAATGCCTCTATAGGCCATAAATTCATTCCTGTCGGAATATTTTTTTATTAATCTACAAGATCATTAATTCGCAAGTGCACAATAACACTCAAATCCAGAAATGGGGGTGGCGAGACCCCATCCATCACCGGTAATCCACTTTGCCTATCGATCACGCCGAACCCCAATGTCTCAAACAAATACCTATAGTTACGTACATAAGGGATGGGAACTATTACATCAATTTGTTGCCAGACAGAAAGTTGTCCCGAAGGGTTTGCGAAAACTTCTTGAGAAATTCATGCAATTTCTAAACAATAAATATCATTTAATTATTAAAGATAGCATCTGCAAAGAGTTTTAAAAACTACAGACAATGTTTGTATATGTTTACTTTTATTCGAAAATAACAATTCATTTAACTCCATCTAAAACAATTTCAGATAAATTCAGCTAATTAAAACAAACGTTAACAAGTACTTAATTACATGGCCACACGTCGATAGCAATATTGTGCGTACAGCAATGTATAGCAGTTTAATTAAACACGAATACAATGATGATAGTGAGGCGTTCACCATCAACATTGTCACCTAGAAAGTAAAACTGCTATTAAACATTTTACGACATTGATACTGAAGGACCTATTTACATCAATATACTGTACTAGTCTGACAAGACACGTGCTGTACGCACGCTGGGGTAAATGTGTCTAGACAAAGTAAAATTCTCTCGCCTTTGCGCTAATCGAAACGATAAAAATGTAAGGAAATGACATAAATATGTCACGTGATATATGTCATTCCCGTACATTTTGTATCGTTACTAGCGATGCGTGAGAATAATATTACTTTGTCTGCAGGCCCTGTTACTTTTTCACATCTAAACCACTGGACCGATGTTGCTGAAATTAGCTGTAGATGGTATGATATACATGCTCACGCCTGTATTCCCCAAAGGGGTAGACAGAGGTGTTGTAATAACAACACCCACTATTCACAGAATATGATTAAGTGCCAATAGGACAGATGGTGAGTCTATCGCCGTCTCAGACAATATACTCACGAATTTGAAATACTTTTAAGACTTATTCAGGTTTCCCTGCGGAGTTTTGCTTCACCGTAAAGCACGTGGTGTGAAATCACTGCACATACTTAAAAAAAACTGATTGGTACGGACCCCGCTGGGATTCGAACTTGCGTAGCAGGCGACTGCTCACACCCCACGGCTCATGGCATGATATAGACTGGTAAAAGCTAGACATATATATAGCTTATAACAATGTAAATTAATACTCTTTTCGTTTTATTCTGGAAAATTATATTCCTTCGAGATGTATAGCATACTACCACGCGGGCAAATAATAAATACATAGTTTCATTTCGAGTATTTATTTTATTGGTAGACAGAATTAGAGTTCAAATGCAACCACGACTCACAATCAAAGTATCCGAAACCGAGCTCTCCTGCTTATTTTGATAAATGATCTCCCATAAGCAGCTAAGTAAGGCAGTTATCAATAGTATCCTCCTGCCGTATTCGATACAATAAGCTACTTACTTGTTGTCAGCGTTACTCAGCATAATCTCTACCACATCTAGTTTTCTTTCCTTTATTTATAAGCTATGTCATCTTCCATACCATCTTCGTTCATCCAGATATTTGTATAACACACTTTGAAACGTACAACTAGTACTATTATTGATTAAATTTCAACCAACTTTAGGTATTTTTGCTTCGACGCACAAACGAGGAGTATAATTATGTATATACATAGTTGTTCAAGTATTATAACGTCTGTTTACACCCTTCCGCTGATTCCTTTGAATTCCAGGCAAGTAGCCAAAAACCAGGTGCGCCGTATAAACACAGCACAAGTAAACTTGCTAAATAAGTGTAAATTGCCGATGATGACGATGCCCTCTTGGTATTTATAAACGCAATATGCTGAGGTATTGAGTGTGTAAACTGTTTCCACATTGAATAAAAATGTATTCGTTACCTGTTTGCCTTGCATAAATTATCTAATAATTAAATGACAGTGTTGTGACTTACTACTTATTTTGTATCAGAAAATACACTTGGTACCTAAAATAATAGTTATTATATTAAGCCTGAATTCTTATTTTGAATTATGTTTTGGGTTGTTCAAACGAAGCATAGACACTAGGTTACCACAGTGACGCACCCTTCCGATTCTACACCCCACTGGTCCCTCGAATGTTCTACAAAATCAGTCTGCCAATCAGCTACATTATTCGCTAGCAATATAAGCGTGATCTGACTCTATATTGTTTAAAGGAAATACAAATACTTAACCAACCCTTTGTCAAGCCATTTGATATTTACATATTCATAGGAATCTCGGCGCATAACTCAGTTTCTAAAGCCAATGTGGGCCAAGAATGAACTTGCAACCTCGACTGCAATACCGCAGTTATTTAGAACGTCACAATCAAAGCATGCTTTATCAAAATCCATCTAACGTTTCTACACGACACTCGTACTGACATTTACTAAGCACTTTCATTATGTAACACTTTACAGACTCCTTGTTACGTCAGGGTAACATCATATTTTATGGTTGCATTATCCAATTGTTGCTCCGTGACATATAAAATGCACCTAATACATAATGATCTACTAAATCACAGTATATTTACTAGCTTACTAATCAGTATGGAAACCAAACCATTTTTTTTTAATAAGAATGTGCCTATTGCTCGTAGGGGTTGACACTTTTAAAGTCTAAAATTTACTCCTTACTTTGACAGTAAACAATATAATGTCGATTTTTTTACATTATACCGCGCTGTATCGCTTATAATCTTATCGATGTACACGTGTGTGAGTGTCATTTCGAACGAGTTGTTTCTAGATTCCGTACTGCTTGTAGTAAGCTAATACGTATACTGTGATAATGGTCCCCTAAATAACAAAACGGTTCGATAGGTGGAGCGAAGAAAAGTGAAATGTCACGTGACTGAGCCGTGAAGTTCGTGACCTATAAGCCCAGTGGCAGGCACCTTAGTCTCTTTTTGTTAACGGCAAGAAAGGCATTCAATGCTTTGCCGTCTTATATATCGAAATCGATTTACGAACATTAAATAGGTTCATTTACAAGAATCACGTTCGTGACAAAAGAGGACACTGATGCTTTATTAGCGCTGGGTAATGCAGCATACTTTAATGCGCAAGTTAAGGAAAAAGAGTGCCAAAAATTCCTCTTCTTTCTTTTTTAAATAATTTTTTGTCGTTTAAAATTAAGCAGCTTAATAAAATAATTATAGCATTTCGGAAACCAGATAGGTTTATATTACACCTAAGAGCTGGGAAAAAAAAGTTTACAATTGTTGCATACTAATTTCTAATTTAATTAATACATTAAGAGCCGTGAGGTGACGTGAGTGGCCTTGAGGTTTGAGCAGTCGCCTGCTACGCAAGCGACGCAAGTTCGAATCCCAGCGGAGCTTGTACCAATGAGCTTTCTAAAAAAAACTTATGTACAGTGATTTCACACCACGTGCTCAACGGTAAAGGAAAACATCGTGAGGAAGACTGCATATTTCTGAGAAGTAATTCATTGACGTATGTAAAGTGTCTGAGACGGCGATGGACTCACCATCTGTCACGTTGCCACTTAATTATCTTCGGTGAAAAGTGGGTGTTGTGATTACAACACCCCTGCCTACCCCTTCGGGGAATACAGGCGTGAGCATATGTTAATACATTTTGCAGCTACTTAAAACGGCTTTATGTTAAATTAATATTATTTTTAAAATTTATCTAATATTCCATAAGTATCCCTTTCGCTTCATCTACATAGTCTTCACACATGCCCCACAATTTCAGGTGAAATGTTGCATTCGATGATACACGTTGTTCTAAGTATTTGGTATTTGGTCCTACTCGACATCATCTTGACGCATTTGCATTGTACTTATATGGTATTTATTTACTCATATAGTCAATATTTTTATATTAAATGCAGCATAAATCTAACTAATCAACAAAATGTATGTTTATCAAACCGAATTTGCGCTTGATGTTCTTTGTCAACAAAACTGAATACCTTTGTACCTATTGTGTTTAGTTGGAACTTGGGAGTGTCGACCAACCCATAGTGGGGGCGTAAATGTCACTTGTCACGCGAATATCGTGACTTCGCTACGTAACTTATTGATTGATTAATAATTACTTAACAACACATTGCACCGATCTAAATAAGGAGGGTTATTACAAAACCGGGGGCCTATCATTATCGGTTTAAGCAGGGCGTATCATATATAACTTCTGAGCTTTGACGTTTCATTTTGGTACCGTAAAATTAAGCTAAGTTCTTAAAACATGCTGCTTAAACGATCATAGTTTTACCCGCTGTTAGCAGTATTTGACTCAGATAAAATTTTAGAGGTCCTGCATGCATTTTTTTCAAATATTGTTTATTATTAAGTTCATCATAACCATTTTGATAGAAAAAGAAATGCGTAAACTCATTCACATTACTTTAATTTACCTGAACACACTGCTATATATGGTTCTACTTCGTAAATGAGTTCAGTAGATCAAACTGATCAAATCAATACTAACGTGACCGTGGCGAAAGTTACATATTCAACTAATTGATAGGTAACAAGCCAAGCTGTGAGACGTGACTAATGGACCAATTTTTATAAGGCGCTTGAAACCGATATACAACTAAAACTTCAATTAGTTTTTTGGTTTCATTAATCGTAATGACAATACATCTATCGCTATTCGCAAAAGCCTCGAAAATTTTATGAATCGACTCTTTGCAATTTAGTCAAATAGAAATCGCATTGTGTAAATCACGGAGACCTTCAATATCAATATAATCCTTCAGGACAAGCCGCAGAGGCCGTGAACAAAAATATATTAATACTTAGAATCCTCATATTATATAAGGCATCATCTGTGTGGCATCAATATTAATATATTGCTATGTATGTTTTTGTAGGCGTATTCTATTGCGGTAAATCATTAGAAGCGGAAGTCGTTATAGTTAATAAAAATAACGGTTGATAAAAGTACATCAGCATGGTGAAGGCGATATTAACATGTATAGAAATACTAAGGGTACTAACTTAAGCTTTAAAAATATGTTAGAGTACCGGATTGGCAAAAGATTTTTGTGCCATTTGAAAATTGTCAGTTGACGTCATAACGCTAAATTCATCCACCCATGCTCTGACGTCTCTGGTGACTGTCGAGCTGGTTCTTACCTCGGTCAGAGGATTAGTTTAGCGATCCAGCGAGGTAACGCAGCCAGCTTACTGGCCACTATTCCCGCAGACACTAATTTAAATTCCGTGTTCTATTTATAATTTTTATTATATTTTTCTTTAGTGTTAAATAATATTAAAAATAATATTTGCTAATTAATTAAAGTAATAAAATTGAAGTGTCTGCTCTGATTAAATCTACACCCTTTCTCATACTGAGAATGACAGCAATATGGTATTATTCCAAAGCATTAGTTCTATTTTAATACACAGACCGAACGAATCATTACAGTTTTATGCAGTCAAGGAGGTGACATTATATAAATAAAATAGCCGAATATATGTTATTGTTGTTTCAGTTGGATGGCTCCTGTGAGCTTGGCGGTCCACACGCCTGGCGAGGATATGACTCCGACTGTGAACAGCATCAGGTACCTGCGCGACTGTCTCGGCAACGACCTCATCCGCCAATATGTCACCTTCCATCTCTTCTTCTCCAACAAACACATACCCAATAAGGTTAGTGCTTTTTACAATTTCTTACACACCTATATTATTCACTAGCTTTTTAGCCGCGACTTTCTTCGTATGTATTTTGAGGTTATAATTATTTGCAGCAAAATATTTTCACTGATTCAGCCGTTAAATAGTAACAAACAAACAGACAACACGTTAAACCACAAAATGGTCATTGACAGGTTTTCTTATAAATTATATTCCTGTTAAGTAGACTATCAGAAATAACTTCAAAAATAAATTTAACGCCATGTTGTAATAGAAACTATTTATGAAGATATTTCAAAAGCCTTCGGTACTACCAATACTAAAATGCCAGTTAATAGCATTGCCCGAACTCCGGAAGCATGTGATGCACTTCTATTTGGCAAGAAGCCAGATATAAACGTGGCTCATTCGGTCCCTGATTGTATGGAAATTCTACATTGTGCTACTATTTGATCAGACGATTGCACTATCGATCGGATAAATAGTAATAATAATCATGAGACTTATTTAAAAGTTAAGTTTTGATGCTGTCTTTGAAATAACTAGTAGAGATTATTATTAATTATAATTGAATGTAGCTTTTTAATTAATTTGCTCGTTTAATACCACCTGTTTCAGATCCCAGATCCTGAAGTATATCTTCAGACTCCTTACAATTGCACCGGCACCCCGCCATACAACGTGAATACTTCGAGCACGTACATGAAGCGCAAGAACCTGCTTTATCCAGTGAACGTTGCTAGAAATATAGCCCGGGACGCTGCGCTCACGCACTTTATCCTGCCCTCCGACATCGAACTATATCCTAGTCCATACTTGATACCAAGGTTCCTAAACATGATCGCGAGGAACGCGAAGCCTCTTAACAATTCAAAACCTAGGATATTTCCAATCAGTCTTTTTGAAGTTGACGCCAAAGCTAAAGTAAGTTACAAAGCTAAAGTTTTACTGAAATGCAAATATACATTTCATTGCACTTATTAAGAGTTTTCTTCATGTATATTATAAATTTTAGGTGCCATCAACTAAAACAGAGCTTCAAGCTATGTTGGCTAACAAGACCGCAATACCTTTCCACAAATACGTGTGCCCAACTTGTCACAACATACCACAGGGCGTTCAGTGGATGACTGCGAAGGAGACTAGCCGTACGTGATCTTACTTTACTTTCTTAGATTATATATTTTATTGAATCCGATACTACAATTATATTGATAAATATAAATAGCTTAGGCTTTTACACATACACTTACAACGGAACAGTTGTCTTCTAGAAGTTGTAGGGTTTTATGAATATATCACTATGTTGAAGTCGTAAAATATCTAGCTCGAACGATAACGTAGTTATAGGCTATGGTTGCTAAGGGCCGAAGAGCTCGCGGCCTTAAGCGATTGCATGAACGCGCGACCGCATTTCCCTACATTACGTATTTCATCTTGTTAAATTAAGGAGAAGGTTTCGAAAAATGCTTTTATGATATTATTTCAGGAACTATTAGTCAGAGATAAAAAAGAAAAACGTAGTTAGATTTCACGTGAATAACGTTACCGCTGATTTTTATGCCAAAATACGGTCTTTAAACGGCAATTACTCGAAATTGGAAGAAAATATTTTTGTCATAATAAATTTATTTGCTTCCTAAAATTATACCCTATCACATATTTTATTAGTATTAGTATTAGATATTTCGAGCTTTCTTCCAAACATATATATATGGATTTTTACAAAGTCACAGAATCAACTTTAAATGTACAATATTTTCGTACAAATTGGGAGAACATGAGACGTTCGTTGCCAAAAGTGTGTGCGATAACTGCGAGTCGAGATGCGATCTAGTAGCAATTAATCTTTCTCTGTTAGTGTCGTGAGCTATTTATTCCGTCTGTAGTATGGCGTGGTCGTATGGGGCATTCTAATTGCGTATTATGGTTCAACGACCGTGCTCAACCCGCGCTGTTCCCTGATGACTTGTAATTTTTAGGCCAATTTCAAAATCAGAACTAATTTATATCTTGCGAGAATGTAGAAATAAGCTTGCAGCGATAACCATTTCGGGAACGTTTGTTTTATAGGTATAAAATGATTTATTTAATCTCAATATTTTGATATTTAGGATAATCCATTATTTATGCAGAGACCGCTTGATGAGCAGTAATGAAATATCCTAAGTCTCAATATTTGATATGCGATGAGAGCCCGTGCGGAAGTCCGTTTAATTTAACTTTGACAAAATGTAACTGGGTGCATTATATACATTGCAGAGATGGACGTGTTCCACGTGGGCAAGCGGCACGGCAAACACGTGCACTGGGAGCCCATATTTATAGGCACACACCAAGATCCTCACTACGACGAGCGACTCAGCTGGGAAGGCAAAAAAGATAAAATGACTCAGGTCTTATATATTTATTTGCCATCATATTTCTATGGGTACTAATATAACAAAGAGGAAGTATTTGAGTGTTTGTTTGTAACGAATATGCTCCAAAACTACTGGACCTACTGAGTTATATAGGCTATATTGTTAATCAAGGCTTATCGGGAATATGTATGTAATAACATGCGTGCAAAGCCACAGACAGATGCTAGACTAATATAAAATAGCTTCCAACTAATTCTGGTCACTCAAGTATCTTAACATTTGTGTACTCGCAAATGACCCGGTCTAGTTTAAACATTTATTTTACTAATTAATGGTATGTCGGCAAAAAATAAGTTCAACTATTAGGAACACTCAGACACTGAAGCAGATTATTTTCAGTTCGAGATCCTTTAAAATTACGCGCTCCTATTCTCTCTCATTTTAGAACTCTGTGTCTAAGACTAGTACAATCTAGATGTTCTAGAATTTACTTGAAGAAGATGCAGTCTTAAATAAATATTATCATTATTTGAATTAATAATAATATTATTTTTTCAATTTACATCTCTAATCTACATATTATGTATAGTAGTAGGTCAATGTCTGCAGACCTTTTGTTTGACATACCTCCATAAACAAAAATAATTTGAACATTCCAGGGTTACGTCCTATGTGTCAAAGACTACGACTTCATGATCTTGAACAACGCCTTCCTGATCCACAAGCCTGGCATCAAGAAGTACGTGAAGAACGCCAAAAGAGAGGCCATAGCGTCTCGTCAGGCGGCTTACGTGAAGTCTGCCATCATACCGGAGCTGAAGAAACTCTTTGGAACCAGAAATGGATGCGCTGTGTGACCCCTTAATTTTAAGACTAGGAAATACGCTGCTCCTTCAAAAGTCACCGAGACTTTAACGGTACTATAGTTTCAAGAGCCGTCTAGAAAGAGAGAAAGGAACAAACGGTAGCAAACAAATTCAGCAATGATTTTGAACCTTATCACGTAGGAATTATGATTTGGATTACCCTTTTAATCTTCTTTATATGTGATAGGAGTATGAGACGGCTGCCTTTTGCAGTTAATCAGTCTTGTAAGGAAATAATAACCAATAAATCTACAGGGTGCAATTTTCCGCTTCTATTGTAAATTTTTACGGAATTGTCGCTCGGATTAAACATATCATAGTGAGTTTATAAGAACTCGATCTCCTTGCTTAGTGCTAAAGCGTGGAAGGCTTACACAAATGGACAAACTAACTTCGTTCTAGGTAGTACGTTGGTATCTCTAAGTCAATTGTATTGTATATATTGTTTGTATTTTGAATATAACCAAGTTAATTATTTCAAATACCAAATATATATAATTGTATGCAACTAACATGATATGTCGTGCGAATATACAATATATATTCATAGACTGTGTTTAAAAGTGTTGAGTTACGTATGCCTTTAATTTATAAAAATCCTTGTAATTTGTTAATGGAAGTAGATTTGTTCGTCATGTAACGATATTGCATTTCTATCGCAGTGTAAAATCGTACTTGACTTAACAATATTTAAGTACTATTTTACACAAACGCTGTATTAGATAAAGCTTAATTATTTGTCTATTAGGACTAGGCTTTATAATTTCATATGATTAAGCTATTGTAATGTGATGTTCATAAGTCAATACATATCTTTATTTTTAATCAATGTTTGTATGTTGAGATTATAATTGAACGCTAGATTTGAATGCATTCTGTTTTATAATGTAAGCCAGAGGTCATCTAAGGCAAAACTGCGCATCCTTCTTCAGTCGTTATTCAGACCCTATATTTTTTTTTAATAAATCTAAAACAAAATCATGATTATCTTCACATCAATTTCGGCTCTATGCGGCGTTGCTGAAAACTCCAAAAAAGTTATCAACTACTGTCGAGTTCCGGATTTTAAGGTCTACTACATAATTTAATTTTATGAACAAACATATTTGGCAAGAGCACTCATTTTTAAGCTTAGTTTAACACACTCTTCTATACCGAATGTATAGCAATAAAATTATACTCAAAGGGTACATTTTACTACACCTAGAATATACATCAAATTAGTTTGCTCCAGCAGTCAATGGTAGTAGGTACTCTTATTTTGTGTTGCTAGATAGTGTACTCATCAATAAAAGTGTTAATCGTTATTTTCATATTCTTACTGTGCAATTATAAAGAGCATGCCTGTCGTATCGAATCTAATTCAAACAAGTTTCCAACCCGTATCGTTACTCGTAAATCTAAGCTCTGAAATTGTTCAGAATTTCTTATTTTTAATGATTAATAACAAGATATTATCAACCCTGTGAATGATTTGAACCCCGATTTAAGCTTGATAACACTCTTCTTTAAACATTATGAACAAATTCATGTAAGTGCCTATTTAGTTACTTTGCAAAACGTGTCTTCAAACAAGTTTTCAAGGGCTGCCATGAACCGTCCTGAATATATCAAACTTAAATTAATATTTTCTGCGCTCTTACATTACACACAAGGATCAAACTATATTTAAGTATATATACCTATTGGTATTTTAAGGTCTAAATGCTTGGCCATTATATAATATCTAGCGTGTAATTTAAGATGTATATTTTTCCAGCATTTAATTTAAGGTAGCTATACATACCTATGTCTAAGCTTATGGAATTATACAACGCGTCATTCTACTTAAATACAGTTTATTATCAAGAAACTATGTCCAGTGACATTTTATACCCTTGCCTTATAAATGAATGTGCAATATATTGCAGAATTAAATATAACCCATATTCCGATTCCGGTTCTCCGATTGTACGTTATTTTGTGGTAGTTTTAAAATGCATTTTACAACCTATTCGTTATGTTAATATACCTATATAACCTATTCTTTATGTTAAGCCTAAGGCAATGTATGTATAGAATTCACACATAATTGTGTGTTGGGCCTTATATTTGTAGTAGTGATGCTATGTTATACAATAAAGTTTAAACTCACCACGTTCAAACATAGTCATAAGTAGGTAAAATATAATATAGTCGATGTAACTTCCCTTCCTACTTCCATAAGCTGTACATTTTTAATTTAATGGGAAGTTTTAGATTAATTTATACATATATTTTTAGTTTAGTTTGCATTCGAATCTCGAAATTTTTTTTGTTAACACCAACTTCAGAAATATGAGAAGAGTTATCATTTCGACTGTACGTTTTTTTTAACAATGCAATCCATTATTTTGCTACCCAAGGACACACACAATGCAATGATAATATTATATAATATGATGAAGTGTAAAAACTGACTTGATGCAAAGCTGGGGGCTCCCACACGGCAAGCAAATATTAACGTAAAACCACATAATTTCGTGTACACAAAAAAATATTTGTATATTAACACGACGGACTGGAAAAATATGTTTAAAACTGGGCTTGCAATAAAAATCTATTAGCATTCTTAGGAAATAGATACAAATTGGATAAGGTTTAATATTGTTTCTTTAAAACCGACACTCGACGACGAGGGCGACGCTGAGAAACCTTAGTGAACGCAGCAGGTGTTGCCACCTGGAGCGGGATCCTAAAAACATTATTCAATTTTATATTTTTTATCCAATGCAAGATAAATGTATACCATGGGTATGTCTCTAAAGAGTCGATTCCTTCATAAGATGTATTTTATAAGTTATATAAGACGCTTTTAAGGGTTTTGGTAACGGTACAGCATGTGGTGAGTTTTCACTTGGGGCTTCAAAGTGCCTATTTAGAACATAATGCAATTTATAAGTCTCTAAATGTGATCATTTATGAAAATGTATTTATCAATGACTATTGTATTGAAATTTTATATAAACAATTTCTTACCAATCTACAGGTCATGTATAATCGGTCTAAAGTCAACAATAAAATGATTTTAAAGTACTTTGCAAGTTATTTCTATTTCTTTAGTCTATATAACCCTTGCTCTTACAGAAAAAGGAATTTCATAACCTGAACAAATCTTTCAAAATTGTATCTTCCTCTATAGGTACGCTGAGAAAGCAAATTAAATGGAAATCACCGGTTCTTTCCAGCCTCTCCCCATAGACCCTGGAACCCTTGCTGACAAAATCCACTTAGACCGTCACTTAGACCATACACATATAATGCAAAATTCTGACTGACTAATAAATCAACGCAATTACCCAAATCAAGCAGAGAATTTTTCTATGAAACTTTATTTTCTGGGTTGAGTACCACAGCTAGCTAGCACAGAAGCTAATCATGCAAAATAATGAAAACACTGATTTTTTTTAAACACATAATGTAGAAACTTAATAATAAAACATGTAATCCAAGCTTTGTTATAGAGCCTTCAGATCTCTTGTATCCTAAGCCAGGTCCAGGCGGGTAGTGGCTGTCAGGAGGTCGACTCGAGTTCCTGAATCGTGCAAACTCATTGTAGGTCTCAATACGACTCGGTGGTGTCACCTGCTCTTGAGACGAATCTGGCTTTTGTTCTCGTTCAGACTCTTGTTTTGGCTCGTCAGACTGCGGCTCTTCTGGCTTTGGCTCCTCCGGTTTAGGCTCTTCCTGCTTAGATTCTTCAGGTGCATCTTTCGTATCACCATCTCTGTCATCACCATTAGCAAAGTAAACTATACCTTTCCTATAAAGGCCGTCACATGTACATAAGAGATTACCACCGCTATGAACGGTAGCCGATATGTCAACGATAGAATTGTTAATGTTCCGCGAACTCAGTATCCACGATATGGTGTTACGGTAAAATATAATAAAAACAAGCAGATTTATCGCTGATGGATATGCCAGCCGCCGTGTGTATGACATCTTTTTGACTTGAAGATTGTTTTTAATATTTATTGGTTTATGGGGCGTAGGTAAGTGTTTATGCGCAGATTGTGTCACTTGACACTGCCAAGCGAAATATACCCGTCCAAAGAAAGAATAAAGGATAATGAAATGTACCTTTATTTTTAATCTGAAATTATTTAGCAGAACATTCTCAATAACAGCATGTACACTGTAATTAAAAATGAGTTCATCCGAAATTATTGGGAATAATTTCCTATTAGGCATGATCTTAATTTCTTGCATATAATTTCTACAAAGTTTTCAATAGCTATTTAAACCGAAAGATATAAATAAGTTTGGGGATTCGAGACTCACGAAGTAAACAAAATAAACATTTTACTATTTGGTCATAAATTATTTTAATCTACAAATTCTATTTTTTTCTAGAATCGCTCAGAGACATATAATGTAATTTAGTTTCTGGAATTACCAACAACTGAAAGTAAGTAATAATTACAAATTATGGAAAAAATTACTCAAAGCTATTTTTCTATCTTAAATTTCTGGTTAAACCCAAACAAACGTGAATAAAGGAGCATTAGACCAACAGCTGCAAAATTCCAAATTACGCCAAGATTCCAGACTTGCGTCGTGTCGTGTGGAATACAAATTGCGAGCTTGCGACGAGATAAGGAAGTTGATCTAGACAGAACGTGCATTGGCTTACATATTCGCTGAAGCCCGTAGCCACAAATTTTATATATACAGTGCTCCGGCTCCCCTATAATATCGTCGAGGATATCGGATTAAACCCAGCTGCCTGCTACGCAGTAAGGTACTCTAAATGTATTCAGTCGAAGTGTGCCCGTGACTGCCAAAATATGTGAGCTAACTTTCTGTGTGTATTTATTTTGTGCCTTCCCTACGGTACCTCCCTATTTGGCAAAGTTTAACGGTAATGCCAGAACTAATGGAAGCCCGCGTAGACTTATTGCTATAGGTAATATTAAGTTTAGGGTCGCACGTGTAAGCCGGAGAATCTATTTTAGCAAAACGTAAGGAAGAAAACAAAGCACAAGGATAAAGCGAGGACATTTTTTTTTCAATAGGATCAACCTACCTAATTATTTAATACATAAGTATTTCCGAATAACGATCATAATGGACGTTCAAAGCCAGGCAGAGAAGCAAAATATATACTTAACAGTATTCATATTACACGGTTGTTACATTACATGATTACGTTTGAAGTTGGTGTTTAGACAGAATTCAAACCATAGGTTCGTTTAAATGAAAGTAAATTAAGAAATAAATACGCTTTCTTGAATTGATCCATACTTATAAATTACATATACGATATCAACAAACCACTATAAGAACTATGCTTGATTAGAAATAAATGTATTAAAACACCAATGATTACCTACATTAAATACTCATTTACACCGTCATTACGTCTTAATGATGAATCCAATAATGGTCATGTTATTTTTAGTTCAGGCTATTACACAAATATGCTAACAGAATAGAACCTCAAACCCCTTATACATGAACTAAGATAGTGCTGGTATAAAAGTAGCTCCATCTCTTTCTATGACACGGTTTTAAAAAGGGATGAACATAGTTTTAGTCCGAGTTTAATGTAGTGTTCTACTAACTGTATTAGGCAATCATACAAAATACTTACTTTTAATCCTAAATTGAAAGACCAAGTGTTATTTTTCTTATCTTGACTTTTTAAATGTCATGATTCACACTAAACGCTGTCTTTGATGAATGATAAATGTATGATTCCGATCACATTCCCGCCTCCAAACTAACTGAAAATTTTCTTGACGATTTCAAAGTAAGTAGTGTTCTTTCGCACATTCAATACAAGAATGAGGAACTCGTGGCACAGTTGCTATTGCGCATATCAACCCTAGCCAGTAATTGGATGGGTGATCGGCCGAGTTCCCTCTGCGCCTCGGAGAACACGTTAAAAATCGTCGCTTCGTATAAAAATCAGGTGATCAGCCACAACGGGATGAATCAATTTATGGGATAAGGCCAGCGGGATTTTGACCCTCAGTCTAAGAATGAACTGGGTACCCGAAGTGTTTACGAGTTGCGTACAGCCAAGAAACTTCAAGAAGGGTGTGAAGTAATTTATGCAACAAATTTTACAACGGCAGCTCGCAAGTGCACTTACTTTCTAGTAAAAAAAAATATCTTTTAATTCAATCAAGAAGTGATTTCCTCCTATTGTAGCAAATAACGAACTTAAAAACACCTAATTTCAATACTTACTTGATTACTGACATAAATTTTCGTCTTCCTTTGTAATGTAATGTAATATTACATTATCAACTTGTGAGAATTTTCTTGATTATGTAACAACTTATACCCAAGTAGTGATGCGAAAGGTCAAAAGTTATATAAACTATGCAGTGACCACATACGCGAATACAGCGACATTCCGATGAATCCTCTAAGTAGATGTTATATGGCTAAGTACCTGTTATACTAGTCAACATTATAAGGTCAAACATATTTTTTATAATCGTTTCACATTTCTATTAAATAAAACTATTTATCAAGTCAATAAAGATTCATTGGTTTTGAAACAGAAGTGTCCATATATTTTCTACTAGATGTGCCCCGCGGTTTCACCTGCGTACTTCCCGCGTCCATGGGAGTACAGAGATAAAATATATCCAATATTAATAAGTGATAGTATCGATTGAATTTTGAAGATCGGTTCTGTACTTTTTAAGACAATTCGTTACAAACATACAAACAAACATTTCCCCTATATTAGTATAGATTTCATGGGTGGCTTTACTTAGCAATGTTTTTCCTCTCTTCAGTCTCGTTGGCTACTAATTAATCTGTACAGTGGAAAAGTGGGTGTTGCATCTATTACCTACCCCTTAGTCTGGTGTCTGTTATTGGACGGCGAAGATATATGGATATTATAATAAGCAAAGACAAGATATAGTTACGGGCACTGGCACGATACATTTTTTAATTACATTTATATTCAAAGACGTTGCCGTCTCATCTGTTATATCGGGTAAATCTCAACCGATGTGTCGAATAAATAATGACTTCATTAGTATTCTGCCCGCGACGTTACTATCGAAGATCAAGGCTTTATTTAGCACATTTGCTAAATGCGACCAACGCGACGTGTAGAGTTACTACTAACTTTTAAATATTTTGAGCATCCCATGACACAAGTGAATATATTAATAAAAAGTCAATTATATGTACATAAAAAAATTGATTCTTTAGTAGTTCAAATGTCATGCTGTTGTGAGAAATAAGTTAGTATGTTAATTTATTAGGCTCACTAGTTAAAGAAAAAATCCTTTTTTACAATTATTTTGTGAAAATTTGTGAACAATTAAACATTTTTATCTTTATCTTATCTATTTCTCAGCCCAAAAAATCTTTCGTAAAAATCACGTTCTAGATTTGGATCACAAAATCAATCCATAATCAATCCAATCTGTATTTTTTATTATAACGGTAACAGAAATACATTATCACATGCAGTCTGGTGACAGATGGACAGATAGACGGACAGCAAAGTCTTAGTAAAGGGATCCATTTTTTCCCTTTGGGTACGGAACACTAAAAAAATACTTCAGCCGCCAAAACTTATTTATTGGCAATTAATTAATTATTGGCAAAGTATACCATAACTAATGACACTGCGGTACTACAGCTGATTTGCTGGTTTTCAGGAAGTAGTAGTCTGTCTATGCAGACCTTTAGATCATCAAAAAAATTACTATTGTACCAAATCCTGTGACACAGTACCGTCAAAATTAAAATAGGCCAAATCAAAATCTGGGATGAATTTCAAAGTGTTTCAATCCTTTCTATAAATAGTTATGTGCAAGAAAATATATACGGGTCGACTAGAAGACCTCCTTATTTTTCGTCAGTTAATTGTAAATAAGTAATCATAGATCTGTTCATTAAAATAAAAGTCTTAGTGGCCCTGAGGTTTGAGCAGTCACCTGTGACGCGAGTTTGAATCCCAATGAGGTTATCTAAACTGAGATGGTAAAGATCGTGAAGAAACCTGCATATTTCTGAGAAGTAATTCAAAAACGATTAATATTATATAATTAATTTAATAATTATTAAAAGACCATCTGCCACGTTGGCACTTAATAATCTTCGGTGAAAAGTGGTTACAACACCTCTGCTTACCCCTTTGGGGAATAAAGGCGTGAGCTTATATATTTATGAATAAAGCACAGAATTTAGATTTGTGTTTGCGGGCATGGGCCCCACTTATACGTTACCTTTACACCCAAGTAGGTACAGGTTTCGTTTCAAAATAAAATATTCAAAATATCTTTATTTGATTACACTTCTTACAAAGTACTTTCAAATCGTCAGAAGGACACAAAATACATTATACATGATTATAAATGTTACCATAACGGAGAAGTATCAATACATTCCTAACCACACCAAAACGTATAGTTAGGGTACGTCTCAGTTCTTAGTACCCGCGTCCCCCCTAAGTACTGAGGATGGCCACCGGGGGGGTTTTAGTGAGGTAAAAATCCCACATACCCCGATCTGCCTCTCCCAGGGCGGTCGGGGACCTTTTGAAGGTTTCCCACTCGTCAACAAAAAAAAAAATGGTCTCAGTTCTTGAAAAGGAAACTAGAAACACTTTCCCAATTTATTACATCATACAAGGATTTTTGTGAACACTTAGTGGCAAAAGACATCAACGCGTTACTTCATAAATGTCTTGGAAATCTTTTATTTATTTACCCTAGTCATTCCATTCCATTGTTGTCTGGTGTAGATGGCCAAGTGTGATACTGCCGCTAGTTTATACGTTAAAAACATATTCAAGTTTGTAGTGTTCTCTCTCCTTCACAATAAAATTTATATTATAAATAGCTTCACCCCGCGGTTTTACCCGCATAGGATTACCAATATAAATTATGCAACAAAGAGGTTTCTTTTTTCTTTAATAAAAGTAGCACAAATTACCCCTGTAACATCTGCAAGAGATTTCTCTATCTAAACGCAAGAGAAAAATTATGTAGGTACCGTAATTTCGTATGCATTCAGTGAATAGTTATTAATTTGGAATGACAAATATACACTTAAATTTTATTTATCTGTATGGTATACATATTGATAAATAAACTTTCAGTTACATGCAAGTTTTAGAAATATTATATAACTATCGCTTCGTATTTTATTAATTTTGATCATGTGCCATGAACGATATGGTTGTTAAACATATAAATCGTAGGTCAATTAAGAACTGCTTTTAAAACTAATACTACTTATGCGTTCATTTTACATGCGATTTTTTTATCAGCGTTACATCTTCATATATGCACTGAAAAAGGTTTGTATTAATTACTAGGATACTAACCTCCTCGGGTAAACCTAGCAATGTTGAGCATTCATAATAAAATTGCAATTAAATATTCATCATGCATCTTAAAGTGCTGAAAGCATACAACATTCTCCCCTTACGTCACTTCTTAATCAAAATCAACCGCAACCTTGCATCCGCTTTCTCTTCGAGGAAACAAATGCGACAGTCTTAACGTATATATGGCGGCTATTTTCAAAGTGTCAGATTGAAGGCTTGATGTAACACAGGTGCGGGCTGAGATGAGACTGGGTTTCCCAACGGTCTGCCCTCAAGGCCTCCGGGCAGCCATTCATGAACATTCGTGCGAACGCCGCATATCCAACATCAGTCAACATGTGGAAGGCTTATGGGATCCTAGTGTGCTTCACCGCCTTTGGTAAGTCCTTTAACTTTTATTTTTGGAATAATCAAATAATATAAATATTATTATTCGATAAATTAAACATATTGATCTTCGATATTATTCTTTAATATAATGCATTATTATTTATTTATTCATTAATAAGCTGATAATTGAATAAATAAATAATATTTATGGATAGGGGGACACTGAAAATTAATTAGCAGGTTTGATTTCTTTGGAATTTGTGGCACCTGCCTGAAAACAATCCAAAGACTTTAACTTTGAGACAAAAGGCAAATTACAGAGTAATTCGTATAAATATTGAATGTATAATGACAGTTAAAGATAATTTCACGGGCCGTCTCGCGGAAAACAATGACTGAGATTAAACTGCATATAACCAGCGTAAACTGCGTATAATTTATAATAGGCCAGTGTTACTTCCATTGAAGTAAACAAATAACTATCCATGATTATTGTAACCACGTCACGTGTCTTGTTATTATTATTTTAATTTACTTGATAAGCATATTAATTATATTCATAAAAATATGTCAGTTAAAGAATAAAATTAAGAAATAAAATGTAAAATTAAGCGCTGTGTCGGCGAGAATGGTGCCCAGGAAATTGGCAGCGTTATAGCTCTGAATATAATGTCAGTAATTATTTTAAATGACTTATTCAAAACTAATATTATAATTTCCAGTTTATTTTATCCTTTTATTTGTTAACACTAAACATTTCAAAATGTTTCTGGAAGCAGCTCATGTACTGTTATTTTTTTTATATTTATGTAGAGATAGATTAAAAAGCATTTAGAATAAAAAAAAACTAGTAACTAAGGTATCACGACAAAACTTGTTGACATCAAAATGTGGAATCATATTAATGGAATTATTAATCTAACTTAACTCACAAACGCCGACAGAGAACATTAAACAATTTCATGAATTTACTCGTAATATTAATAAAACTTGCAACTTTTGACCTTAACGCTTTAAAGACCCAAATCTACATAAACATAAATCTCCATATTTTATCATACATATCTGAAGGGGAACAATACAAAACGGAAAGTATTCACGCTCGCAAAGTTCCCATTGAAGGAAATTAGCTTCAAGACCGCTCCATTCAATGAGAAGCATCTTGAATGCTAATGAGTATTATCTTCCTTGAAATAAGTTTGTTTTCAAAATATTTGTTTGTTACGGCTCATTTGGGAACATAATAGTGACATTGTTATTCAGAATCATATTAACTTTATTAACGAATGACTAGGGAAAACACACAAAACTGTTTCTAAATCATTCGGATGTCGAATTTGGACTAAATATTTCATATCAATTTCATAACAAATATTTACTCACGGCCGCATAGGAATGTAACCACAGAACATAGAAAGTATTCCGTGTTCTGTGATTATATCTAAAGTTACCAGAATTACATGTTCCTCAAAAACCTTATGTTTAGAATATACTTATATTAAACACATTATACCTATTTTTTAATTATAATGATGTTTATTGTTATGAAAACCACCTCTTAAAAAATATCAAGTTCCTTATTTACCTTATTTGCATGGTAATCGAAGGTGTATTTTAAAATGTAGGAATTCAAAGAGATTTTCAAGACGAAATATGACACACGTCATAAATATTTGGTTTCCTCATAGTATAGCGAATATGCAACACGTCTCTTGTCTGAGTAACATGTAAGTAGGTTAGGTACATACTCGGTTCATAAACGTGGCAATAACATCATGTAAAATTAGCTTATTAATCTTAAAAGACTTACCAGTGCCTCAATGTGCCAGTGATCTCAACGTCGAAGATTAACCTATGGACAGATAATATGATGAACTCAACTTGCTTCATCTTATGGACATTGTAATATTTTTTTTTCTTACTTTGATTCCAATAACTCATCGCTAGTTAAAGTTTATGAAATTGAAGGTGAAATGGATTGATAACTGGGGTGGGAAAATTACAGATAAATGCGGATAGCCATCCATCTGTAAGCATTTATAGGTTATAGAAAACGGCCGTTAGTAAACTTTACAGCGTAGTACTGAGCGTTAAGTCTTAAATTTAAATTTAAAAAAGTGTGCTAAAGTAACAAAAACCATGCCAAAGAGAAAACAATGCATAATTAGAGTCGGATACCAAATCCCACGACTTCCCAGAAGGAAGAGAAGTGCTTATCGATGAAAACAATTTTAACTGAATGTAATGTATACCCACCCATATGCAGCGTACGCGCAACTCCAATCTCGGTACCAGCCACAGTACCAGGAGCCGACCACAGTGCGGGCCAACTATGGCGCCTGTAGGGAGCTGAACGAACGGTACCCTGTCGCCGCCAGTTGCGACAGATACGTCGAGTGCATTGTAAGTTATTAATTAACAACCTTTATCAGTATATTTAATAAATTATCTACCTAATCTTCTTTCACCACCTTACAATTTTTTGAATGTTTTTTTTAGAAATTCCATATGTATTTGTTTAGTGCAGCCGTTTCCATTCAGAAGAACGAATGAACTGCAAATCGTTTTACCGTCATAATCATGAATGTCTCTGTATTGGGATGCAGAATGCATGATTGCTATTTGATACATGTTGATTCTGGTATCGTATTCAAACGGAATATAATAAATTTCTCTAGAGTGATAAACATATTCCAGAAGGTATTAATGGCTCTTTTATCTGCAATAAAATATATAAATGACTGTGATCTCGTAGAAAGGAAAAGTTCGAACTACGTTTTACGACGTACATGACTGGCATACATATGACACATCTAAAATAAACTCTACAATACCCTACCCTAGATTATAAAAATCTTCTTTCTTTTCCAAAATCCTTGATTAAGGATGTTGGGAGAGCGATGATCATGCTCATCCCCGGCAAAGGGAAGATGTACCAGTCAGGCGGGTGTCATGCCTGGGGAACCGCTGTTCCGCCGCTAACTCTTTTAATTCAAACCTTATATACTGCAAAACTATTATTGTGCGATTTAAGTTCTATTGTATTTATTTGTATTCAAACTTTTCAATTGTTCGCGACTGGCGCCATGTATGTATCGAGTGGCGAAACGCTTTAACAAGGTATAATTCCTTTTTGTAACCAGAATGGAACTTCAGAAGAGAAGCTGTGTCCCGACGGTCTCCGGTTCAACCCCAATGTGAACTTCAATGTGTATCCATGCCAGTACCCCAACGAGGTGCCTTGCCTTGAGCGCTCTTCACTACGTAAGTCACGTACACCAGACAATATTATACTTCACTTCACACGTTGTCTCTTTACATATTCACATTTTATTCCTACTGACTAATGCCGTATCATGAGGAATCATCGTCCACTTTAGCATTTTATACATTAACTTTATCTTTAAAAGTTTCGACACGAATCTTGTAAGTAGGCACATACGAGTAGGTATTCTTATGAATTTAATTTATGCTAGAGTTGGATGTCTATACACGTAGGATAAATTAGAATGGATTACAACTAGTTAGAAAGAAACAAAATAAGTTTCTAGAACAAAATCAAAACGCCTTGAAAAACACTTACGAATGGAGCCACAAATGGATGAAATATGTATTCATTACATAGTTTCCTTCTTTATTCGCAGAACCACCCCAACCAACAGACCAATGCCCCAACCAATTCGGATACTTCAAGTTGGGTGACGCTAGGAATTGCAGCTACTTCAGAACTTGCGTCAATGGTGTTGGTTTTGACTTCACCTGTCCCGAAGGTTTAGCCTTCAACTCGGAAACTTACCGCTGCGACTGGCCTGACGAGGTGGCTGACTGCGATGCTGAAGGTGAGATCTTCAGATAAATGTTAACAACATGTTGTCATGCTTGGAAACAAGGCTAAGATGACTACGTAAGGAATTGTGAAAGAATTTAAGTTGCTGTAGATGATCGTCATATAAGTGATAATTATTGCACAATTTTATTGCAATACATTTCCGCAAAGGTTACTTTTGAATACTTTACACTCAATGAGTATTAGTATTATCATTAGTCACTAGATAATTAAGTCATCTTTGAAATTTTTATAGTTTCTCAATCACAGTTATATTATAGATCTCAGGTATCTATAATACATACATACATACATATGCTCACGCCTGTATTCCCCGAAGGGGTAGGCAGAGGTGTTGTAATCACAACACCCACTTTTCACCGAAGATGATTAAGTGCCAACGTGACAGATGGTGAGACTATCGCCGTCTCAGGCACTATACATACGTCTTTGAATTACTTCTCAGAAATATGCAGGTTTCCTCACGATGTTTTCCTTCACCGTAAAGCTCGTGGTGTGAAATCACTGTACATAAGTCTTTTAGAAAAACTCATTGGTACAGGCCCCGCTGGGATTCGAACTTGCGTCGCTTGCGTAGCAGGCGACTGCTCATACCTCAAGGCCACCACGGCTCTATAATATAACTGTCTTTAAATACAAGGATTGTATATGAGGTCAAAAGTTCGAGATTGCAAACCCTGACACTTCGTAATTGTTATATAAAATTTAAGTTGGCAACAACGACTGCTAATGTAGACAAACCGGCCTCACCAGGTAGGTCCTCGCCCCGAGGATCTATAATAAATTCTGAGAATATTTTTAAAGTTGATGCCATCATTACCTGTCTGTAAAATTGGCAAGTTTAACGAGATTTCTAGACGAATGAGTTTTATTGTAGGATTTGGAATTTAAAATCTTTTTAGGTTGATTTTTAGAGCTCATTGGGGATGCCAAGCCGTTAACAGGAAACATTATCCGGATGTCGTAAATGCTAATGAAGAACTAACAAATTTCAAATGGCATTTCAGCTTTCCTCGGCTTCAGATGCCCTGAAGTGCCTACTAGCAGGGACCTCGGCCCACCAGCCGGCTTCAGATTCTACAGGTACATTAATTTAATAATAATTTATGCACAAACTCTATAATATATTCTAGTAGTGACAGAATTCGAAATGCGTAGAACTGGTTACCTAATGGTGACCGGCGACCGGTCAGTGGCTAAATGTCAGCAGATGAGCGGCGACCTTGCTTATGTAACCTCGTTATTAGAAATACCAACCATTTGCTAACATGGCCTAATGCTGGGTGATATTTAGAAAGGTATAATGTCGTGATAAATATACCATCACACTTATTTTAATGTTTAAACATTACTGATTAGTGGCATACGTTACATTTTAATTGGTCGTTACTCGAACATCTAGTGAGTTATAAAATGAATAGACTTGTACTTACTTAATTTAAAAGCTGCTGAATATAACTTATCTATATCAAATAATTTTTACTATTTAAATGTCTATTAACGCTGACTTTTATTTTCAGAGCTTTGTACAGTGTTAGTACTTAGCAGTAACTAAGTAACACTTATATTCTGACTCACTATTCACTGCGCTGAGCGCGGTTAGGTAAATGAAGCGATTAAATTGGTTGTTATAAACTCACGCGTCTTTTAACTTAGACTTTAAACTTACTCTTCTACGAAAGATTATTTTCTTTTTTCCCAGTTCCAACACAAACTGCCAGAAATACTTCATGTGCATTGAAAGCAAACCACGTGTATTGTCGTGTGGAGCTGACTCTGCCTTCGACGAGCTGACTTCCACTTGCGTGTCTGCTGACGAAGTAGCGAGCTGCCCTGAAGAGTTAAGGATCCAATCTGCCAGGAGGAGGGACGAGGAAAAGCAACGCTTAGCCAAGGAAATAGAGTTCAGTTCCAAGTCTTTGGACAAGAAAAGATTTTTAGTCAATTACTAATTTGATTCTTAACACTTACTTAATTACCTAATTGTAAATGTTTACCTTTAAGGACGCACATGCGCGTCTGAATACCTAGTCGTCCAGATGTAAGAGTTTATTCAGGAGTTACCAGTATTTATGATATTTGTTACTGTCCACTTCACCATAATGAAGCAGTGTATACATGCAATTATTTATATATGGATTATATCTTGACCCACAAATACTTATTAAATACCAATTTTACCAATATTAACTATACGACCTTCTGAAATTGAATAGTGCTTTGATGTACGATTTTTTATACATCCAAAACTACAAAACAATATCTGAAATAAATACTTACACCAATTTGTTGATAACGCACTCGTTTTATTTAATCACATACTCATTACTACAATAAAGTATCGATATGCTTCACCGATATCCATTTCACTCAGTAGCTCGGCGTCAGTCCATTTGTCTAGTGCTTAACTAAAACCTTTCATTTACCATTATTTGAATAGGAGAATTTACCTCCAACCCTCCGCGACTATTACTTACGCTTTACATGAAGTATATAGCACACACATTCCCATACTTTAATGTATACAGATAAATAAAATTGAAGTGTCTGTTTGTAATTCCAAAATAACAATTATTTACTAAATGCGTATGACAGTATACACGGTACTGAAATACACAAACCAATTTAAAAAAAGTCTCTGTCTGTCTGTTTGTTCCGGCTAATCTCCGAAACGGCTTGACTGATTTTAACGGAACTTTCACTAGTATATAGCTAATGTTACAAGGAGTAACTTAGGTTACTCCAATGAAACTAAGTCTACGCGGGTCACAGCTAGTTACACTATACAAGTGGCAAACGACACGAATACATGTCAAAAGTTGATTATGTCTTGTTCAAACTACTAAGGTGATAAAGCACAGTGCCCCAATTATAGGTTTTAACATGTTTTTTTACGAGACCATATCGCCTGTGTACTTTCCTTATTTCGGGGAATTTTATAAGCGTCCCAAGCGGTGAGTGTAGGAAGTTTTACGTCTGCATACAAAGAAAGTGCAAAAACGCAAGGTCAAGCGACGACGTTCGAAACCTATGCTTGGTGTCCTCCACTATGCTCCAAGTAGCATAATTTAAACAAAGAACCTTTCAGCTTCATAGTTAATATTGAATAGTAAGGATCTCATGAGACACAAACATTTAAAGCGGAAATGAAAATATATTATTTAGACCGTATCCTATGTTCGGTCTTCTGTAATGTATATATAACATCATACATCACAGGAGACCGAAGAGCTGACAGGAACCTCTGACAAAGAATTAGTCTTCTTCTTCTATATATATATATATATATATATATTATTTAGACCGTATCCTATGTTCGGTCTTCTGTAATGTATATATAACATCATACATCACAGGAGACCGAAGAGCTGACAGGAACCTCTGACAAAGAATTAGTCTTCTTCTTCTATATATATATATATATATATATATATATATATATACGTCATGTTACAAATATGAGTCAACTGTGATGGCAATAAGAGCGCATAGTCGGGCTTCAGGTAACCCATAATTATCGTCTACCATACCTCATCGAACGCGTACCAATCAGGGTTTGACTCCAGAGAGAGATAATATCACTGACGACTCTTTATGCAGTTCAGTCTTACACATGCTTATGCTTCGGTCAAAGTACCTTCTAACTTCTAGGAATCATAATCTAATGTACCTAGAAAGAACAAAGTGGGATACTTAAAGGGATAACGATACACATTGTACCGACCCCAAATAACATGGGAAAAGGGCAGGAGGATGATGATGAACGATATACATGTTTATAGAGACGGTACGACTACTTACCGCAAAAAAACCCTCATCTGATTTAAAGGTAAGTCATATGACAAATTATCTTCATGCGGTAAGTCATTTACGCTATCTAGGTGCCTGTTACGAACCTCAAACATGCAATTAAATAACAATTTCACTGATGAGAATGATTATTAAGGAAGATAGGTAATAGTTACATTGTTTTCATAGACTGAATAATATAAAGGTCGGTATACAATTAGATTCCTCACAACTATTTAGAATGTGACAAACGTCTCTACGTTATTTTATTATTTGTTAAAATTTTGTCTACAATAAAATGTTTCTGATAAACTATTTGCTTGTTCTATCATTATTAGCAATAGGTGAGTGTGAAAAATTTCAACAATTACAATTTATTTATATTGTGTAAATACTTATACTAATTACCCACTTATTTTTTATTTGCTAAATACGTCAATAATACTTATTGTGTAAACGTCACACGTCGTAAATAAATAACTCATTATATCACTTAGAAAAGTGTATCATTAAGACAATTGAAAAGCTCCAAAATAAGAAAGTCAGACAATGTAATAATACTTTTTTCCCTAGGCTTCTGCAGTATCTGCCTACCTTCAGGCGGGCTGAACGCTTGTCTGCTTCATCCGATTTAAACAAATATATTTACAATATTATATTCATGCATGTAATATATGTAGCCACAATAACAGAAATAATTCTCTCTATTTTCAGTGCGTGCCCAAGAATCTGTCCAGTACTATGGCACATCAAATGTTCGGGATCAGAGCGGATTATCCTCAAGACCTTCGTTGCTCGACAGACCATATGAAATTCTAGGTTCGTCTCCTTCAGCACCAACTCCACGGCCTGTATATTTGCCTTCACTCAATATACCTAAATCAGAATTGGACATGCTCATTAACCCCCTTGAAACAGAACTAGAAGATGAATCAGCAAATCCCTTTACAGATAGCCCCGTATACGATCCAATGTCTATTGAATCAGGAATCAATAATTTTGAATATTCACGGAATCCCACATTTGAATTTGATAGCAACATTTCAGATGAGCAGTCCATGCCAGTCCGCGAGCCCGTATATTATAATCCAGAGACCATAGAAGCAGAAATATCTTTGCCACGACAACCGATAAATTCTTTTCGGGAAATCTTCGTTCCAGAAAGTGCCGATAGTCTACCTAAAGATCCATTGGTTTCAATTCCAGAAATATCTGAACCAAAATCTGACCGTGAGATCACAAATCATGAAATAAATTTCCCAGCGACTGTCCAACCTTCAATACTATCTCCAAACCGTGAATTCATTGACCAGAATCCAGAAATACTTGAACCCAATCCTTTCGCTGGACCCACAGATCTGGATATAAATTTACCAACAACCATACAACCGGAAGATGACATCTCCGTTTCAATGCCAGAAGAGCCACTACCAGAAGAACCGATATCTCCTAAACGTGAATTCATTGACCCAGAGCCTACCGATATTCCATCTGTAGATCCTTCATTTTCAATTCCTGAAATATCTGAACCCAAGCCTTACCCTGAACCCACAGATCTGGATTTAAATGTTCCATCAACCGCCTTACCAGAAGAAATGCCACTGCCAGAAGAGCCGATATCTCCTGAACGTGAATTCATTGACCCAGAGCCTAACGGTATACCATCTGCAGCTCCCTCAGTTTCAATTCCTGAAATATCTGAGCCGTACCCTGGACCTACAGATCTGGATATAAATTTACTAACAACTGTGCAACCTGAAGAAGACACCTCCGTTTTAATACCAGATTTAAATCAGCCAGAAGATCCGGTATTTCCTAAACGGGAATTTATAGACCCAGAGCTAACAGATATTCCACCTGTAGTTCCCTCGGTTTCAAATCCAGAAATACCTGAACCCACGCCTTACCCTGGACCCACAGATTCGGACGTGAATGAACCTACAACCATCGAACCGGAAGAAGACATCTCCGTTTCACTGCCAGTAGAGCCACCACTAGAAGAACCTATATCTCCTGACCGTGAATTCATTGACCCAGAGCCTAACGATATTCCATCTGTAGCTCCCTCGGTTTCAACTCCTGAAATATCTGAACCTACGCCTTACCCTGGATCCACAGATCTGGATATAAATTTACCAACAACCATCCAACCAGAAGAAGACATCTCCGATTCGATACCAGATGAAACTCTGCCAGAAGAACCAGTATCTCCTAAACGGGAATTTATAGACCCAGAATCAACAGATATTCCACCTGTAGTTCCCTCGGTTTCAAATCCAGAAATACCCGAACCCACGCCTTTCCCTGGACCGACAGATCTAGATATAAATTTATCAACAACCATACAACCGGAAGATGACATCTCCGTTTCAATGCCAGAAGAGCCACTACCAGAAGAACCGATATCTCCTAAACGTGAATTCATTGACCCAGAGTCTACCGATATTCCATCTGTAGATCCTTCATTTTCAATTCCTGAAATATCTGAACCCAAGCCTTACCCTGGACCCACAGATCTGGATTTAAATTTACCAACAACCATCGAACCGGAAGAAGACATCTCCGTTTCAATACCAGAAGTCCCACTGCCAGAAGAACCGATATCTCCTGACCGTGAATTTATTGACCCAGAGCCTACCGATATTCCATCTTTAGTTCCCATGGTTTCAGATCCAGAAATCCCTGATCTCAAACCTTACCCTGGACCCACAGATCTGGATATAAATTTACCCGTAACCGTCCAACCAGATAATGATGATTTAATACCAGATGTAACTCCACCACATGAACATCCTGATCCAGAAACTACCTACATGCCAGAAATAGATCCCAATAGTGATTTAGAAGAAGTTGTTACAAAAGAAACGCCACTGGATCCATTCAATGAAGCTGAGTACTCCTGCAATCGAGAATATAGGTACTTTCCAGTTAAGGAGTGTGACTCCTACATTCTATGCAAGGTAAGGGTATCAATATGACGGAATTCTATTATGTTTTATTTTTCAGATTTCAGATTTTCAGATTGATACTGATATCGCCATGGAATTTTTGGTCTCAATTACGCTTTCTTAAAAAAATAAACAACATGGTGTCCCTGCCCGAGCTCAATAAAGATGATTAGGAAATTGTTTGGTGTCTGTCTATAAGAGACAGAGGCAAATCACTGAATATGATTTATGCTCACACCATCCCAGAAGGTTGCCCGAAGTAGTAAGCAGAGACGTTGCAACAACAGCCACTTTTCACCGAAGGTGATTGAGTGCCAGCGTGACGGAGAACAAGTCACTATACTATAAGTCTTTGAATTTATTCCTCACACACATGCAGGTTTCTTCACGATGTTTTCCTTCACCGTAAAGCACGTGAGTTGAAATTTACACTACAATTAAATTTTAAGAAATTATCTTTGGTAAAGGTCGCTGGGATTCAAATTCGGGGTACTCATATCCCACGCCCACCACGACTCCCTGAATATTGATTATGTTTTACTAAACGAGAACATAGATAGGTGAAGAGATGGATCAGGCCTCGGGATGAACTTTGAACATTTTACTTCGTGTTGCAGAACAACGTCATGAAGCGGTATGTGTGCCCTGATGGTCTTCATTTCAATCCTCGCGCCATGTATCCCAATTATCCTTGTGCTTACCCGTCTGAAGTCCAGTGCCGGAGTGGTTATTTCACACGTATGTTTCTTACTAGCAATACTTTATATGGAACATTATTATACTTATACAGGGGCCGTTACGATTTGTATAAATAATAAATAATAAAGAAATAGTCGGGATACTGCGCATGTTCTATTCGCTCGCGCCATACACGTAGACAAAGAAATAATCATAAGCTGACTACTGCGCGTTACGCGCTCATAGCTCATGACGGGACCTGTAACATCATTAGTCTAGTGGCATAATAGGTATGCCCGACTGCTACACTAGGTGTCGCGGGATCGATTCCCGCAACAAACATTTTATGTAATGAGACGTGTGTTTTCCTTGTATCTGAGTGCTTGATATGTATTTATTTTAAGTATGAATTTCTATTGTTGGATACCCATAGTACAAGAGTTGCTTACTTTAGGACTAGATGGCGCTGTGAGATCATATCAGAGCATTATTTACTAATAAATTAATTTGTCTGTTACAATTTTCAGAGGACCCAGAACCCACAAACGAATGCCCCCGTCAGTTCGGCTACTTCGGTATGAATGATGGAGATTGTAGCCGTTACATAATGTGCCAGGAAGGCTTAGCCACTGTCATGAACTGCCCCCTTGGTCTGGTTTTCAATGTTGAACTGAGCAGTTGTGATTGGCCAGAAAATGTACCACAGTGTAATCCGTATGGTGAGTAAAACAAAATACGTACCTGGTGGGCCTACCATCATCTTCTTTCGAGAAGTTCTTAATCCGTGCTGCTTACACGATAATGGTTGGGGGGCAACTATGCTAATGTACTAGCTTTTTCATTACTATTAATATCAGTATTGCAACGCCAGAAAAATATAAGTTTACTAAATGGTTTGATGTATTTCTTTCAGTATTCCGGGATTTGGTCTGTCCCCAAACCCCGTTAAACAAATTCGGCGAGCCCTCGGACAGAGTCTATAAATACAGGTTAGTAATATATTTGTTTACAATCAAACAGCGTGACTATGGGCAGCCTTTTTGTATTACTTTGATCGCCTTCAATAAGTGCGAAGTTTTTAGCTAGTAATACAAAATCAAAAATATCTTTATTAGACTTTTTACAAAGTACTTTCAAATCGTCAGAAAGACACGATTACGTAGGATTATGCTACCGCCAGATAAATACTTAGATAGATAGATACTTAAGAACGAGTTATGATTTATATGCGCAGTATTTTATAAGTCATTTTATAAGTCGTTGCGTCTATTATCGATGCGCGTTCTTTACTAATGACGGGACCTGGGGCCCAACCATGAGCTCTTATTGCAATGTTAGTGCAGCAAGGCGACAGTGACAGATGTATACACGTAAATACATCTGTCTCATAATAAGAGTAAAACTATCATGGCAATAAGAGGTTATGGTGAGGCCCCTGTACTAAACTATTTTAAATTTTTTAAACCTTACACAAATGAGCATTGCTACACCGCTCAAATAAAAGAATGCAGGTTTTCTGAAGATGTCTTCCTTCACCATAAAGTTCGTGCTGTGAAATCTATGGTTTCACTAAGGTTTTGTTAGAAAGACTCATTGGCACAGATTGCTGGGAGTAATTATAATATACACCTACTGCGTAGCAGTTGATTCGGCCACCAAGGTTATTATGCATTTGTTGATTATTTCAATTTTGTAATTTGCAGATATGGTCTCAGCTGTAAGACCTTCCTGGCCTGCCACAGGGGTCGTCCTCGGTTACTTAGCTGCGACGACGGCCTAGCTTTCGAAGAGAAATCGCAATCCTGTATTAGTGATATCAGATACGTACGTCAATGCGACCAATTTCAAGGCCAAAATAATCTATTCAAATAAATCGAATTAAAATTTCTATTCGGAATTGTATAATAGTAGATCGACTTAAAGTGAAATCGATGAGTAATTCGATTGCCAAGTAGGTAGTACCTAAGTAATATAAAATTTTCTTCTGTTCCTTTGTAAGATTCATTTAAAAAAGATTCCTATAAGGTAAACCGAATTATTATGTACCTTAAGCAAAAAAGAAAACACAAAACTTGTAAAATCTAACGAATAATATATTTAGAATGCAGCAAGGTTTTTTTATGTCTGACCTATTCCTATAATAATACATATCTCTGCAAGTACCTTTGGATTTTTACTTGCTTCCCTTGGGTACCAATACTAATTACATATCGACGCTTGAGAGGCATAAGTTACCAAGCGACATTGAGTTGCTTATATATATATCATAGAAATCAGCAAAAAAAACTGCGTCGATTAGTCTTATTCCCATGGCGCTAGGACGACTTTGATTGTTGCTTGGTAAGTAAATTTTTCGGCGATTAAGAGACTTGAATTGTACAGACATATAAAATTACTTCACTAAGTAGGTGTTCAATTTTAAGCTGTTAAATTTAGTCATTACAGTATTTACGGTATGATCATTGCTTACGACATTTTTCTTTACCTCCACCTCCTCCTATTTTCTTCATTTAAGACTTTTTACCTCACCTTAACTATGGACTAATTTTCATGAAATATATGATTTTCTAAAAGTAACGAACTTATAACTTAACCTTTTTCCTGCCCAAATATGATATACTTATTTTCTCGCTTGTTAATATTTTATCCCCCGTTCTTTTCTGTTTTTTTTTTAATGAGATTATTATTATTGTTATGAAATTTGTATAAAAATTACCTTGTTTTGTCGATTATTCGCGCAGTAAAATGAATATTTAGTGGCGGTTGGTAATAAAATAATTAATAGACTTCACCGATTTGTCGCATAGACAACCTTTATGCTCGCGCTCTTTGCAATTAGTACTTTTGGCTAGTTTTAAAAGTAATTTTCAAAGCTTTTTTGTATCAGTTACATAATGAATCGCAATAGAAGATACCATTTCCAAAACTAAAACATATTTACTGACACTATTTTATAAAGTATTGAGAACTTTCATATCTTTTTCGTATCAGTTTATAATTAAATTTTAAATTCGTTACAATCAAGTCATTACGACCAATAGGCGATTTGTTACGATTATTGGTGCGAAAAAAAAAACTTTAATACCTCTTCTAAATAACTCTCATATGCTTTAATATGGTGTAAAATTGCCAATATGTCGCTTGGTGAGTTTTGCCTTTCCAGCGTCGATATGTACCTACTATATACTACGTATTTAACTATGTACATAACTCACAAAAGTAGGCATAGAAGAGTTTCTTTAAGTATAGAGTAAGAAATAACTATTTCAGACGATAAGTTGATTTAACGTATATAAAAACATAATTTTCTGAACTTGACACTACTATTTATGAAGGAGATTTGAATAGTAATCCCATAATTATTTGTTTCCAAGATTGTATGAAAAAGTAAATAAATATCCCAACATTTCGCAAGTGGCAACATTTAGAAAAAGTTAACATAGAGAACTTAGCAATTTTCTGTCTTAGCAGTGATTGGTGAGAATTACTATTTCACCAATGGATGAATAGCGTAGTCACTTATCGACCAATGATGGTTTTATTTCAGAGACAGCGTGACAACATTTTATTTACTTTTTCTGCGAAAAGATACCGCGGTTTTTATTCAAGACAGAACATTGAATTCAAATTTAAATTGTTTTTCGCAAAGTGCCTTCAAAGTTCACAATGAAAGTTTTCTCTAGTAATAACTTAAATAGCCAAGATTTAAATTGTTGGTGAATGCATGTAATTTGACAGGATTACGAAGAATTCAATGAAATGAAGAGGCAAGCGGAGGCGGCGGCACATTCCGCTAGCGCAGCCCTGGCGGACATCGGCCCATTTGCCCCTTCGGATCGAACAGTTGCGTAGTCGCGGGTCGCGGCCGTAGCCTCCGAGCCCTATTTATATTTTTAAAACCATTGTTCCAAATGTGAATTCCAGAATAAGAAAACAAACTACAATCGGAATTGTACTATTTGCGCAAAACATTTCACCAAGACCCACCTATATTTTGTTCAAGAACTGGATACAAAATGGAAGATTCCTACATCATCGCGAATTTCCACACGCTGTGCAGGCTTTGTTTAAACAAATGTACATTCTCCGTGTCGATATTTGAAGCAGTGCCTGACGATGAGACGAATGTTTCTATAACCTCCAAAATCGCTGAATGTCTCGAACTCCAGGTTGGTACTGATATAATCTAATATTTTTTTATGAACAAAGTACATACTGTAGTACACATGAAACGAATTTGTTTTAAATACCATTGTATTACTTTTAGATACAATGTCAACTTTTCTAATTAGTTGCAAGTATGTATACCTATTTACTTTCCAAAGTTAAACTTAGGTGCTTATTACTATATCCAACTCCAAATCTTTCCAGATGGATCCTAATGATGGGCTACCCAATAGAATATGTTATAAATGCTTATTCAAAGTAAACAAGTGTTCAAAATTCAGATCACTGTGTATCCAGAGTGAGTCTAGACTGAGGCAGATAACAAGCCAAGTAAATGGATTGGATAACTCAAATTCTTCTGAAATGAGCAATTACAACTACAGTACCCATGACTCTCAAAAGCCAAAACCTGAAGATTATATTGTCGAAGATAGTGTTGTGATGGTTGTAGATCCAAGCCTAGACTATGACTCATCTGAGGAGTCTGAAAATATGGAGCCGCCGGAGCAGGATGCTACAGAGAGAGACAACACCCCTGAAGGAGAGCCAATGGCCGAGTCATTCTTCAAAAATGTTGCTATGTGTCAATTCTGTGACAAAGCTTTTGTTACTCAAGAGAAATGTAAAGAGCATGAACAAAATGTACATGACCCAAACTTACCCTACAAGTGTGTGGAATGCAGTCTAGTCTTTGCAGAGAGAAGCCAATATGTTCAACACAGCAAACAGGTCCATGGAAATGATAAGCCATATCACTGCTCTGAATGTGAGAAGTGTTTTGGAAGACGTTCAGATTTAAGAAAACATTCAATTGTGCACACTGGCATTAGGCCTTATCAATGTAATTATTGTCTGAAAAGCTTCTCTCGCAACACAAACCTGAGCAAACATCTAAGAATCCATGCAGGGCACAAACCACATGTATGTCCTTTGTGCCCACGAAGTTTTGTTGCTAAAGGAGACTTGCAGAGACATGTACTTGTCCATTCTGGCATGAAACCATATGCATGCCGAAAATGTCCTCTGACCTTTGGGAGACGAGATAAACTTATCAAACATGAATTGAGACATGGACCCATGAGTCCAGAACATAAGGGTGAATACAATGATCAGGATAATCATGACATGGTAGTGAGTGTGAACCCATTTAGCAACCTCATTACATCTCCAACTCCACTCCATGCTGACTCTAATGTTGATTATGATCTACCCAGAGTACCTGACCACATTTCAGGTGAAAGCAGTTTTATGAAAGTTCAGAAAACCCCATCCACATCTGGAAAACAAATTCAGAACTCACCGCCTAAGAAACAAGTTGCTAACAAAAATAGACCAAAAAATATAAAATGCCACCAATGTCCGAAAAGGTTTTCATCATTGGATGCTTATAAGACGCATGTGTCTGTTGCACACATAGGTTCTAGAGTATTTCAATGTAAAATATGTTTTAAAAAGTTTGCTCGTAAGAGGGAGCTGGACAGGCATGCAACCCTTCACTCTGGGATGAAACCATTTTCATGCGGCCAATGCGATAAGAAGTTCACAAGGAAGGACAAACTAAATAAACATGAGGAAACTCATGAATGCCTGGTTGTGAATATGCCTTGCATTGAATGTGGTGCCACATTTGAGAAGAAAGCTGATTTAGTTGCCCACATAAAGTCACATTTCACTGACAACTTTGATGACAAGTTAGCTGATGGTGAAATCAAGAAGGAGGAGGAACCAGAATTTTCATTGGATGATAATTTTTATGATATGACCTCATGAGAATTGGAATTAGGTATAGTACAAGATCTTAGACAGCAAATATTATGTGGCACTGCTTTTCAAAGCACATTGTAAAGTACTTAATAATGTTTAAATAATTGTCTAATAGTTGAATTTAAAGTTTTTCATATACCAAACTTATTTACACTGTAATTGTGATTCTTGACATTAATAAGCTAGAATTACGCAACATCTTGTTTAAATAATAGTTATGAACAAAGGAATGATAATATTAGTTTTTTTAATTCATTATATCTCTTCATGTAAGGTCTTGTAAGGTATCAACCAATACTTATTTAATTTCATGTCATATATTATTAGGCTATAGAAAGAAGTATGTACCTTATTGTTTTATTTAAAGGGCTATGCTAGAGTTATTGGATAGTTGTGATATAATTCATTAGTATGTCAGTTTGGAATAGTGGCTAGTATACATCTTATGTCCAAAGAGTTAATAAGTAAGTTTATATATGTTATGTACCCTATTTAATTATGGTTATATAAGGAAACACAGCTGTTTCGCAAGGTGCCTAAATAAATGTTAACCATAAGACAGCACTTGTATGTGCCACATTCAATTAAAATATGAAAGTCAACTTCTCAAGTGGTACCAATTGACAAGAATAGTTCAATTTTTATTATAAATAAAAAAGAAACTTAATATGTTCCCTATTGACATTAAGACGGTAACAATTGTAAGGATTTTCCTTTCTCATAGATTTGCATAATTTTAAACTATGACATTAGCAACAAAGCGAGTAATGCGACTCGGCGTGGAGAGAATCGACGACTAGGGAATGATTCAGATGTTTTATCTGACAATTTTGACACACCAACTATGGGATAAAATTCTAGGTATGGATATCTTAAAGTTTGCATTTAATTAGGCCTTGCGAGATTGCTATATTGCAATTCGTTTTATTGATGCATACATTTTGTGATCTGTGTAAGAATCTTGTTGCAAGCAATATTATGATAATTATTATGAGACGCCTTAATTTTTCAAGATTTGAAATTTGTAAAACATCACTTTTAAAATTATATTAACACGCATATTAGTGTTGATCTTTGTGATTATGAGCAAGCAATAAATGTTGTCCATTTTAAAATTAAATTCTTTTATTACCATATTAAAAAAGTAATTAAAATAATATTATCCAGCCATTGGATTTGCATGAATTGTAACTGAAGTAATTCTTGCTTCTGTGAGCGGTCTGAAAGTTTTTGGGTTCACTGGCATCTTCTCTAAGTCATCTAGTGCATCAGATCCATCAATCACTCTGAAAATAGAGTATCAGTATGGTTAAATCTAATTGCTTCCACTGTCTGTTGGCTTATCTTTTAAACTATTCAATGGATTTTAATGCATTTTTCAGCAGACTCAGTGATTCAAGAAGAGGGTTTATGTGTGGTGAGACGGTGACACTAATATAACTAGAGAGAAATTTTATTACTTCAATTGCTAATCGAGATAGCTACATTGTTTTACACATAGGTTGTCCAAAACATGCCTCAGTATTCAATTAAACATGTGATTACAAAGAGGGATTATAAGTATTGTTTTATATTACCTTCCAAATACAGTATATTTAAGATCTAAATGTGGTTGCTCTCCATATGAGAAGAAAAACTGACTGCCATTGGTATTAGGGCCATTGTTAGCCATGCTCACTGTTCCTCTTGAATTATGCTGAAAAAATATTGAAAATACATTTTGTTCAGTGTGCCAATGGGAATAAATTCAGGAAATTAAGTAAAGATATTTATAGACCTTTAATTCCTCAACAAATTCATCTTCAAACTTCCTACCCCATATAGATGTTCCTCCTTTACCTGTGCCTGTGGGATCACCCGTCTGTACTATAAACCCCTAAAAAGTAAAGCATATGAGTTTAACACAATTGCTTATCAAACTGAGCTATAAATAATACATATATTGAATAAAACTTAATTATATATACAAGTAACAGTAATTAAAACTAATTACAAGTTGAAAACTTGGCCCAAATCGGTGTCTCTCGGGATCGTGCCAAGACGGCTGGGCAGCATCGCCACGTTAGATAGCATTGCTGATTCTCTGAGCGAGAATTATTCATTTGAATCTTGTTGTTTACCTTGATATTTCTGTGGAAGAGACACCCGTTGTAATAATCGCTTGCACACAGTGCTAAAAAGTTTTCGCAAGCCTTTGGACACTGCTCACAGAACAGTTCAATTTTTATGTCGCCGACATCTGTATGTAAAGTCAATGACATTGTGATGATATTAACAGTGTATTTTAATTCCAATAAAAATAGACCCTAAGCTTCGTATAATGTGAGTAATATTATTCTTGGAATATTAAGATTGGATATAAAAAAGAAGAGCACTGTTGTTTTTGTTATGAAGTTTGTTTGACAGTTGCCGTTTAGGCAAGAAAACTGTCAAATAGTTGCATTAACGTTTTATTGCGTTCATCACTTTGTAGCATTACCACAGAGTAAATATAAGCTTATTATTTTTATACTGTGCCATTACCATTAGTATTTTTTCATGTTACACACTCTTCCCTAGTAATAGAAGACATTTTAAGAAGCGACGGTAGATACCGACAACCCTTGGAATAATCGATAACGTCGGCGGCCATAGAAAACTTCTACTAAAGTAGACGTCGCGTCGGCAGCCTTCACGAGTATTGGTAAAATTGTTTACCTAACGAACTTATCTGAGGTGTATATTTCTTTAGTACTTAATACGTATTGGGGGTGTATGTGTTTACCGATTAGTTATTATTGCTGAAGCCTCCTCGGCTTATATGCTAGGCCTAGCATGTACACCATCTGAGAATATTGTCACTATCCCCCATATCTCTCAAACACATGCGCAAAAGCCACTTACTAGCCGGGTCCATGGTAGGCTCTAATAGTGTTGGAAGTATATAGAACTACTATGCGATTCATACAATATTATTGAAGCGAATGTCTTACAGGGACAATAAATTTGATATTAAAATATCAGATAAGTAAGTAGTACAGGTATCTAGGCAAAATAATTTGACTCATTAGATACTGTAAAAACGTTTAATTGAGATCATAATGCTTTATTCTACTCCACCAGCCTTTTCGTTTTGGCCAGCGTGCGGTTCATAAGTATTTTCATCCACGTCACCGTAGTTTCCGAGCAGTCTCTGCCCGGTGGGATCAAAGGGTGATTTTAAATGTAAAGTCGCCCTGTATCTCTGGCCCATAACTTCAATCTCGTAATTGCCACTCTTCAAATAGTCTTTGGTTACTTCTAATCCTTTGTTATTCACGTAGCCAATGCCCATGGGCTTGTCTAAGTAATAGGCGTAGTCGCCTCGTCTTAAATATCCAACAGGTTCGCCATTCCGGTATATTGCTTCCTGGCCGAAAAGTGCTACCTGCAACAATGTCGGAAAAAATATGGCTTTAGGATTTCCAAAACAATAAAAGAAAGCTGAAACTCGGAATACAATCAAATTTTTTTTTACTGGCTATGAAAGTGATTGACGGTACTACCATTTATTTCAATAAACTCCCACTGTTTACCTAAGTCAAAGAATTTTCGCTAAGGCTCGTAATACTACTACATAATATTAAAATTAATACTTAACCCTAATAAAAATCTACAGTGAACTTACACTGTCTCTATTAATTTTCTCATATTGTAATAGTGCCTAGCAAATATTTTAAATCTGTGTACCTTGTCTTCTAGTGTAAAGTAAGCATGTTTCTTCATAACCCCATTGTTCTGCGCCTTATTGACATGTTCGTTGCCAATGTAGTCACCATCCTTCCTGCATGTAAATCCTAGGTTTGCTTCCACCGGGTTATCATCGGGTCGCAAATCGGCATTCCATAAATGATATCCTGGAATATGTAAGAATCAGCCTTAAAATTCAATCACAAAGTTAATTCCCTTTCATCAAAGTCAACATCTCCCTGGCCTTATCCTGTGTACTATTGGGGTAGGCATTTGATTCAACCTGATGCGGCTGATCACTGATTTTAACACAAAGCCACCTTCACAACCGCAACATTTAAAAAAAACATTTCAATCGTCTCTTTCTAAATTACGAAACTAAGACAATTCGTTCATAATTCCAACCTTTCTCTGCGCTCAACGACGTCAGGGCCCTCCAGCCAGCATTCTTGATCCCCTTAGCGCTACTCAATGCCTTGTAAATTGGAACAGCATGAGATGCCGGCACATGTAATTCCCACCCTAGTTCACCGGCCCATGCGATACGCAGTGCTCTGCAAGTATAAGACTTCTTCTCTGGGGAATAAGGTTCTTTTGAGAAATGAATGCTGCGGTGCGTGTTGACTGGGAAAGCGTCGTTGGATAAGCCCGCGTCGGTATACCGCTGGAGGATCTTTTGGCTGAAAACAAAAGATTGCTATTACCATAACAATTTTTTTTAATTACGCCTTGTATATAAATTGGAATGATGAAGCTAAATGAAATAGAACTTTAGCCATATCGCACACTCCTAACGATAGGGGCTCAACTCCAAATTTTACGAAAATTAGTTAAGACCATAAACAGACCAAAAATGTATGCTCTAGCCAAATTTTTTTTTAAAGTCAATAAAATTTGTTTTTTAATTTATCGAGAAATTTGTATTGAAACTAGTAAAATAATAACTGTAAAAGGTATTAATTCAAACAAGAAGATCTATGAATGCAATTTGCAAAAAAATAGATTTTTGTATTGAGCCCCTATCGTTCCGAGAGTGCGATATATATATAGGTCTCGTCACGAGGTAAGAACGCGGTACAATTTTTCATTCAGTCATTTAATGAGTCTGTCTCTGTCTGTCTGTATGACGCACGACGGAGACAGGCTCAAGAAAATATCGTCACTGGACTTGCACTGTTATTTTTAAAAAAAGGTAGTTTTGATTTAATAAGTCACCTGTCAGGTCCTTGCACACTAAGTATGCATAGTTGTTTAGAGACATCTGTGATGGTGGCCCTCAACTTGTACGTCTGTACGATACGCCGTAAGTGAGCTAGTGTGTGGTTAGCACTGAAGCCGCTCGTCACTACGTAGTATCCACGACCCTATTTAAAAATGCATAAGGTCTAAGAATAAACCAAACAACGGCGGAAGGCGGCTCATAAGTATGGTAAGGAAAAATTTGAAATAAGAAATGAGGACACGAGTAGCTCAACAACGGCACGGTTTTTCAATCAAAATAAGTTCAGTTTTCCATAAAGTCCAAAAACGTCCTTTTAATTAGGAACTTAATGTTTATGGTGATGGTAAACTTTGCCACTTGGTAGGACAATTGGATTTTTACTTTCAACGCATGTAGACTTGAAAGACCGCGGCAGAATTACGTAATACATTGTGGGCACTGTGTTTTTTATTGATTTATTTATTAGTTTACCTTGAAAATAGGTTCGTGCAACTGTCCACTCCCGCCGTCAAGAATGGTGACCGTCACGTCTGCCTCCACGCCACCTTTCTCGTTCAATACGAGTGAATACATTACCCTGAAAGTAAAATATACAAAGAATGTTTATCCTTTTCTATATATATCATTCCCGAGTCTTGAGGTAAAAGTGGATAGTGTTGATGAAGTAATGAAGTCTATACGGGAAATAGCTCTACTCTATGATGCCTACCAAAGGAATAGCGTAATATATATGTAGATTTAACGTAGTAAATGTATCTATATACTATATACATACATATGCTCACGCCTGTATTCCCCGAAGGGGTAGGCAGAGGTGTTGTAATCACACACTTTTCACCGAAGATGATTAAGTGCCAACGTGACAGATGGTGAGTCCATCGCCGTCTCAGACACTTTACATACGTCATTGAATTACTTCTCAGAAATATGCAGGTTTCCTCACGATGTTTTCCTTCACCGTAAAGCACGTGATGTGAAATTACTGTACATGAGTTTTTTAGAAAAACTCATTGGTACAGGCCCCGATGGGATTCGAACTTGCGTCGCTTGCGTAGCAGGCGACTGCTGAATCCTCAATGCCACCACGGCTCTTTAGTATATACATAATATTATAATTACTTTGCTGTTGTAGTACACATGGCGCTAAATCCTAGCTCAGATCAATTACAGACAATCAGAGAATTGATTGGAACTAACATAATTTATATGTAAAGTATCTATAGTAGTTTATTTTTAACCATTATTTATGATATGTATTCACCTATCGTCTGGCCTAGCCAGATTAGCAGTGAAGGCTAACTCAGCGGTTCTCTGTGCATCTGGTCCAGTCAAGTAGAATTTACCATAATATGACATGTTGAAGAGCGCTGCTGCGTTACGACACGCCAGTGCTTCTTGTCCTATCTAAAAGGCAAAAAAACAATTGTTAAAATAATTATTAAACAGTATTTATTTCTTAAAAATAATCCTCCATTTAGGTAAAATTAGAAGTCTTCTTGATTAGGCTTAACGCAGCGCAGTACTGTAAAGTGTATGACGGGTTCCGATGCAATATAATTATTCAAACAAATTATTAGTATTAATTTATTGTCATATTATAAATCCAGGAATATGTATGTATGTACGGTCGTTTCACTTCCTTGCAGCTGTACCACGCCCTTGTAAAATAAAAGTGGTCAAATTAGCCCGCGGGCAGAGATGAACCCGAAGAGCATTTAAATATTTGTTGACTTTTGGTACAATTTTTGGTAAGTCTTTAGTTAATTTGGAAACTATACTATCTTATATTACGTGAACTTTATAAAGTGTGATGTCTTATGAACACATCATAAATGATGTGATGTCAAATTATGAATTTGGATCCAAATTGTGTGAATATATGTATAGGTTTTTTACAAAATACTTACAAGCTCATGATGTTTGGAGAATTCAAAGGTGTGGTCTCCTTTCAGAACGTCTTCGTAGCGTTGATCCAGATTCCTCGGATAGTCGTGGGTGCCACCCCAATCGTACTGCTGGACGCGAATCTAGTAACCAAACGTTGTGTCATGAAACCTCAATGAATTATGCTAAGGGAAGCCGTTAACGATTACGTAATGTATGAATATTCCCCGTGCCCCGATACATGTAAAAGATACGATCGAAATGTCGTGGAACGATTAAAGAAATTCTGGGAGAGAATTTCTTTAATGCGGTACTCACGTGATCCGAAATCGTAGTTCGATAGGACTTCAACTAATTAGCGACGACTGAGCTATTCTGTTTTTCATTGATATAATGAATACGCAAACAATTTCAACGACTAAGTCGTTACAAGATCGTTATGGTTTTCATTAATTTCTAACAAACTTAATTTAAATTGTACACTCTGTGCTTTTTAGACAGTAGGTAGTTCTTCTCTACCCCAGAATTATACTAAGCAATCATTATCATGGTATTTCTATCATTAAGTTAAAGCTCATAATTCCAATGTTCGCATTAAGGCTGCAATCTTCTGTAAGGTGAAGGAACAGTCTCTATTGGGCAGCTCCATGTAATCTCTTATAAAATATCATCGATGATAGACGTTACCTTTTCCCCTGGCATGAAGAATGCCGGTCTTTCCCAGCCAGCACGCGCCTGCATCACAGCGCCATCTTCCACCAACTCCTGGTGCAAGGCGTCGTGACTCGCGTCTCTTCCAGCCAAAGGCTCGTCGTGAGGGAACACCACATTATAGTTCCTCACATACGACTCATGACTGCTCTCGCGGATCCAATGCGCGCGAGACATCTGACCCGGTGTGAAGCGACGAATGTCGAATGTGAACATGTTGTATTGAGGTCTGGAGTTTGAAAGAAAATTTATTTTTCTCTTCTTTTTGTAATGAGACGAAGTATGTGCAATGATTAAAGGACTTCTCTTTCGTTTGTATCACAAATTAAAACAAACAATCTAGATTAACATTCCAACGTTATTTTTTAGTTAAGGCTTTTTGTTAAATAAGTTATCTTATATATAGCTTATTTACGTCAAAACTGTTTACGTGAAAATTTTTAACTCGTAAATGTGCACATTTCGAACTTAGCTATTCCGAGTATTTGAGGAGTCAGGCATAAGGGCAAGGGCGGCACAACAGATCCCAAGGGTCAGGGTATTTCTGAGCAACCAAAATAGGTATTTATACATCGTAACTTTTTAATTTAAAATATTAGGAATAAATGGGATGAAATTTTCTATATACATCCAGTCACTAAACAAGACATTGGAACTAAGTAAATAATCTATGCAATAACTATGTGCTTTGGTATATGCAAGATAATAGTCGTAAATTATCAGTAATGTTATTGACCGTCGATAACCTTACGCTAATTTTACAACGGAAACGAACTGTGATTTAACGAGTTTACTCGAGGACCTCATTTCAGATTATTATTTTGTGTTCAACTGTGTCCCGCGGATTAACCCGCATATATTTAATTCAATGACTACCATTATTACGAGGCATCCTATTGTTTTTTAAATAATAGTTTCATGTCAGCTAGTGAAAGTTCTGTTCAAAAGGTCCAGCCGTTTTAGAGATTAACCAGAACAAACAGACAGATCTCCAGAGAAAATTCTTAAAACTAGTGAAAAGATTTTAAATTGCAAACAGACACAATTTAACAGGGACAATTATATTTATCTGTAGCGATAAAGATGAAATGTACATATGTTTGCAAAGATTTTAAATTGGGATGGACAGGCAGATTATTCCAAATACTTTACTGAACTGAATTGCTTTGCCAAAATTATAAGAGAGTAAGAAATATTTTCGTTCACCTTACAGCTTGTTCTGACAAATCTCTGAATGCAATTTGATTTTGAGAAAATTGTACCAGTATGCCACACCCCAAGCGTCCACTACACTCCGTGACCAGAGCAGCATGATCAGAGGTGGCTATAAACTAGCTGTAAAAGTCCCATTAAAATCAGTTCAGCCGTTTCGGAGATTAGCCGGAACAAAGAGACAGACAGAGAAAAAAAAAATGGTTTTTCCAGGTCTTTACCGTGTATACTTTCATATGCATTGAGTGAAAACCTGTCTTTGTTTTTGTAATTACAAACAGACACTTCAATGTATTTATTAAGGAGCTGTCTTTGGAATAACATACAGACACTTCAAGGTATTTATTAAGGAGCTGTCTTTGGAATAACATACAGACACTTCAATGTATTTATTAAGGAGCTGTCTTTGGAATAACATACAGACACTTCAAGGTATTTATTAAGGTTTAAATATTTACCTTCCACTGATTATCCATTCGGCCATCTGAACGCCGCACCCCGCCGAGAACATCATACCGGCGGAGTTGTAACCGCAGTTGTGGTACAGGCCTGAACATAATCATTACTATTTTATTAATTTCATTACACGTGCATTTAATATTTACCTAGCGACCCGCACTCGCTTCACATCGGGTTACGATTTTTTACGAAAACACTTTTCACTACTATTTACAAATATAACTCACTCTATTCAACTCCAATATGTTAGTAAAATCCGCAATGTTTAGATGTATACACATTGTACACACATTGAAGTCATCTAAACATTGCATTAAATAATACTATTTAAATAGGGAAAAAAGGGGTACAGCTGCCATCACGAGCTATGAGCCCTTCGTGAAAATAATGGGGATATCTGCGTATGTATTTGTTCGCGTTGTTCCATGGGCCTGTAGACAATGTAACATTATCCTCACGAAATGTACGGGAACGACATATGTCACGTGACTGATTTATGTCATCCCCATACATTTTGTATCGTTTCTATTAGCGCAAACGCGAGAGAATGTTACCTTGTCTAGGGCTACTGCACTCACCAAAAACGTTAGGGTCCTCTCCCATCAAAGGCTTGTGGTCGGGCGTGAAGGATTCGGGCCCGCAGACAGTGCTCTTGATGCCCACCGTGGCCAGCTTGGGGCACAGCGAGCCTGCACTTATCATGTGCACGCCAAATATGTCCCAGTCCAAGTCGTACAGATGGAATTGAAGGTTGTCTGGGACCTGTAACAGAAAGATGATTTTACACACGCACACATATATGTATGGATCACAGACACGTATGTAAGGATCGTAGCATGTGGCAAACGGTGGTCTCTGCCATGGATTGGCGTGAGCATGTATGTATTGCCCATTAAGATTGCCTTATATTGTAAGTGGTAAGGAGGTTAGTAATCTCAAGCACATATTTTATTATTGTTAAGTAAAAAAAATTGCTTAACTAAATAGAAATGAAAGCATCGCCAAACTAACTACCTGATTATGAAAACTGGATAAGTACCTGATCCAGCATATGCGGATTAGATTCGTATCCTCCAATATTGCATGATTCCCCTTGTATCTTGATGTACAAGTTGGCGTCGTGGTCCCTGATGTTAGGGCTGCCCCTCACCTCAGGAGTCGCTTCGCAGACTACATACGCGTGCTTAAAGGGAATTAGTGGTAGGGATGGCACTCCAGCGAATCTGGCCACGCGGGGACCCCACGCTCCTAAAGTAAAAATAGAAAGTAAGGTAGAAAACGGTTGTGGAATTAAGTCATCCACTTATTAAATTTAAATAACAAAAAAGGTAAATGTTCTACACAAATTGACCTAATCCTCAAACTGAACAGATCATGGACTAAAAGTGTGTCATTCCGAATTATTAATTCAGTCCGTACTGCTTGTAGTAAGCTGATAAGTATACTGTGACTATGGACTACCTACCGCCCTGAGAATTGACCCAAGAACACAACATCTTAGTACATATTACCTGATATGGACTTAACTGAGCCACGGTGGTTTTAGATGTGTTAACGGTCTTAAAACGGCACCGTTTGTCTAGTGGTTATTATACTTGACTGCTACGATAGGTGTCGCGGGTTTGACTCCCTCGTCAGAGTGATGAGCGTTTCGTTTTGACTTGTGTCTTATAATTATATTAAAAGAAAAAGTAAGATATATCCAGAGTCTGGTACAAGTTGTTCTGTTTGGAAATGAAGAAATGGAAGCACTGTGTGATAATGACCGGACATTATATGTGTTAGCGTTAAATATAAACGTAACTTAGAAGCCTGTATGAATGGACAAATACGAAAGCACGTAAAGATGAAGGCACCTCCGCAATATAGAGCCGTGGTGGCCTTGAGGTTTGAGCAGTCGCCTGCTACGCAAGGGATGCAAGTTCGAATCCCAGTGGGGCCTGTACCAATGAGTTTTTCTAAAAAACTATGTACAGTGATTTCACACCACATGCTTTACGGTGAAGGAAAACATCGTGAGGAGCCTACATATTTCTGAGAAGTAATTCAATGACGTATGTAAAGTGTCTGAGACGGCGATGGGCTCACCATCTGTCACGTTGGCACTTAATCATCTTCGGTGAAAAGTGGGTGTTGTGATTACAACACCTCTGCCTACCCCTTCGGGGAATACAGGCGTGAGCATACGTATGTATGTACCTCCGCAATTGACGACACATTTGGTGTTAATGATTCCTTTGTCAGTATGGACGCTGGTCACTTCCTTGTTACCCAGTACATTGTGTGAGTAGTGGATGTCGAGCACGGGGCAGTCTTCGTACACCTGGGGAACATATTTACTATGAAATAATGCCTAGATCATAAATATTTTCAAGAGTTTCTGTAAATTTTTCGGGGAATCTATGAGGTGGTACTTTTTTATCAGACTTTTCTCACACATTTCTCTATCAATTTCCCAAAACAAAATATAATATAAAAAACATTAAATTTAGTTAGCCCAATATTTGGATGCAGATAAGCAATAATGTGTCAACCCGCATAAACTTGGTTTTGAGAAAATGGCGTCTTAAGATGATTGTATACGTGATTTAAGATTTGTTTTATGACATAAATCCATTTTTTACGTACTTTTATGTTTCAGATGACTTGAAACACTTTTTTAGAATGTTAAATCCGTGATGCATTATCAAAATATATCAAAACCTTTGAATTTGACTTTTTGTGGGTTGACACATTATTGCTTATCAGCATCCATATGATAAATCGTCACATTTCTAAACCATCTCTGCATCACCCAAATATTGATTAGTAAATAATGTCTTCATATTTTAGTAAGTCCGCCTGTGCATATTTATGTTGCAGGAAGTATTATTAAATAAATAAAGACTATAAATCAAACTTGAATCATATGTACGAGTAAGCTATATATAGCTATAATAATTACCTTCGCTCCATTCTTCGTGGCGACCTTGAGAAGGGCACTGCATGCCATAGCAGGGTCGATAGTGCCGTCCTCTGGTGCGTACAGGGCCATTTGGAATATAGACGGGTCTAAAAGCGGGAACAGTTGCTGTGCTTCCTTAGGATCGAGTATTTGACTCGGTATCCCCATTGCATTCCCTAATGTGTGCAGGCGCATGTATTCTTGGGTTCGGACCTGGAAATCCAAATGTTTGTTTACACGTCGGTATTCGAACCCATGATTTCCTGCAACCGCGCATTTGCTCTGCCAATCGACTCGGTACCTACTCGTGGTCTCAACTCTTGTGTAGAATATTTACTTCCCGTATTATGCGTGTAAGAAGCTGCGACTTGCTTATTTATATTCTATGCGGGCCGAAGATTAGCGACCTAAACCCTGGCCAGTGATTAGGGTGACCGCCCATTGCCTATGCGTCTTCAGGAACACTTTAAGAAGCCGTCTTTCCTACATCCAAAAGAACATATTTGGCAATTGTAACAGGTTAGTTTGAAACCTAAGAAAATCTGACATATTTTACGTTGACCGATGCAACGAGTTTTTTTACTTTTTATTGGGTGTTCCTTTAACTATAAGTATTTTATACGTAGGGGGATTTTTCATTTATTTTTTATATTATGTATATTAATCTTCATTGTATACTGTGTATAATGCTCCATGATTTACCTTACTCCTAGATATAAACATGCCTCCATTGTTGATCCACCCCGCATGGTCCCCTGTCTCCTTCTCCAGATTGCTGTACACTTCACGTGAATCTCGCAGCAGCTTCACTTCCAAATCACACGGCCTCAGAGACCACACGAGACCTAAGGGTTATTTTTTAAACAAACATACAACCTATTTACCCAAACAATGGCGGTACACGTGGGTGATTTAGATCGTACACTAATAATTCCAACAGGTTCGATAAGTACCTATTCAATTTTGGAACTAGCGCTTTTTTATTCTGTAATTTGTATTAACGCGCCCTCTTATAACTAGCAGAACCTTTTAAAGTGAGCAGATTTTATTTTAAAGCAAGTGCATAACTTCGCTTTAGGTTTTATGAGTACCATCATATATTATAGTAATGTTTCGGTAACTATATTAGCTCTATCGACAAAATAAGTAAAAAGTTCAAAAAACATATTGCTGATGTGTTTTTGAAGTCTATTACCTATATTTGTGTAAGTAATTAAATTTTCTCGCAAATTTTATGGACACTGGTAGTTACGTAAATATGAGTTATTTCATAAACAAAAGTGACCGTTCATTTTGTTTTTATTATTTTCTTGGTTAATAACGTCATTCATTTGTTATCTAACATTATATAACAAGTACTTAATATACGAAAACAATATGTGACTTTCCCCTTCGGTACGACGCCGACGGTGGTACAGGAGGCTGTTTTAAATTGAGGTCGATCAATTGTGCGTATTGAAATGATGCATCCCAGTCATCCCACTCTACTTACAGTCAAGGACATAGTAATCTGACGACGTTGTGTGTTGTTATCTAACGATGTTTATTGCGCTATATAAGTACATATTAGGTATTACGTGTTTGTTCTGGGACTGGGGATGTCCTAGTACTCCTGTTAGGATATTAGCCGCTTGTTAGATTATTATCACGCGCTTTTATCACCTTTCACTTTGGCTTAATACATTGAAAATATATAATGCCTACTTAAATTAAAATTTTGAAATAATTTTCAAAATTTTAATTTAAGTAGGCTTCAAGCTAATTGCATTTATGCGCTTAACGCCAACATGAACAAATTTGTTTTCCATTTTCAATCTTTAAAAATATCATTCTCAAATGATTATTTTGACATTTTTAGGGTGAAGATAAACATTGTAGAAAAACTGCAAATATCTGAGAAGAAATTCCAAAACGAACGTATACTCTGTGCGTAAGACGGCGGTGTAATATTGTATCATCTCCAGTAAAAAAAGATTGTCATACTTCAGACTACCCTTTAAAAGACCTCTGAGAGGAATCGTGATGAATGAACATCGAAACTAATCGTATGCTAATCCACAATTCGAGTACTTAGTGATCTGTTTGTCCTCGAAAAGAGGATAGGTCAGTCAGTGCTCCCTGCAGCGATAATTAGATACGATACCTAATTATGTTGTTTACTTATACTCTTAGAAATCATGGTGATGTGTTTATAGTCTGACATATATCTATATATATATATATATATATATACAGTCCACTTTTAGTGAATAGTTTCAAGCTTACCAGCAGTATGCCATGTAGTTCCACTGGTAATCTTGGCTCTCTCCAACAAAACAGCGTTTACACCACGCTTAGTCAACTGGTATAGAGTATTACATCCCGCTATACCACCTCCTATAATTACATATTACTAGGTTATCAATTGACCGATATTGATGACATTCAACATATTCCAAAGCAATCCCAAGTTGTTTTTAATATCTGCAAGTTGTTAGAAAACAGATATTAATGAATTAATGATTACATCACAGTGTTGAATGTTATATGCTATATGATAAACAGGGTTTATGTTAGTTTAACTTAAAATACCAGTATTATTAAGTTTATTTTATATCATCTATGTTACTAACTGAAATGTAATAAATATATGAATATGCGAAGTGATGTAATATAATTTTTAGAGAATTTTACAGCTAATGCATACTCAAAATGATCTGACATTATCTGTAAATTTTACACTTACCGGTCTTTGACAGTCATTTTAGAAAACGATACTGAAGATCATGTATAAACCCTGTTTTGAGAAATATTTGATACAACTACTCTGTGATCCACACTAAAGTGCACCCAAAATAATCACAAATATTTCAACATAAATATGATGAAGTTAATCAGAATGTTCCAATATTAAAGAACGCGAATACATATACCCGCTTAATTATCGCTAGTACAAGATAGCATGGTTTAAACTTACCAATAACGACAACATCAGCTGACGAAACTACATCTTGATTGATAAACCGATATTGATTTTTTAAATTCCTCAAATACTTCGCTGTTCTCAATACGCCCGCATCTCTGGCGACTTTGTACATTGTTCAATCAAACGTTTAGAGTTAATAAAAGCTGATAGATGTTGCTCCATACAGGATCGATGTTCAAATGCCGTAGGTCACAACTGCCTCTACAGATGGCAACAACTGACGCTATCTCAGTCAAACATTTATCAGGCAAAGTTCAAACTGTTTTGACGTCCATTATCATCACATTTTTTCTTACATCCACAGATTGAAATCCACTTATTAATTGTTATTGTTTTTATTCGTTTTACGTTATAATTTATTTACACTTAACATCTTTATAAAACATAATACAGCTATCACTATTTTTGTTATACTATCATGCGACTGTTTTTTGTAAAACATTTACCTCATTGTTACAAAACATATACATATGCTAGAATTTGTTCTTCTTCTCTGTCGGCCCCTCATTACTGAGGATCGTGACGTCCTACGAGTACTGTCTCAATAGATTTTCTCCACCGCCCTCTATCTTCGGCATGGTAGAATTCGAAGTTCAACGGTATTGCCAATTGTTCGGCCACCTGGTCTAACCATCTTTTTGAAGGTGCAACCACATACAGCCGCTCGACGCTCGTTTCCAGCGACAAATGTGGTCACGTGGTATGTAGCGACAAAGCTGAAAATGTTGAGCTTTATCGCTGGGAAGCATCGAGAGTCTAAGTAGTCTGTTAATTGGAATGCCCCGTCACAAACTAGCACATATGGGAAAGCCATTCCATCAACCGTTAGCTTTTCTGGATCGGGTACACTCACTTCTCTCTACTTGAACTTTTGGCCCATCTCTGAATCACGAAAAATAACACCATCACCGCCACGAAAACGCGCGACGAGCGGCTGCATGACGTAGTTCCTCTTTGAGTCGCGGGCAATTTAAAATGGGGTCACGTGACCACATTTGTCGCTGGAAACGAGCGTCGAGCGGCTGCATGTGGTTGCACCTTTAATGATTTGCCCTCTGTTTTTCCGGTTACAATAAGCCTTTCAAGATTGTCATATATACTAGGGTAGTCATTGGATTAATAGTAACTGACTTCATATATTTCTGTAATACGGATTTAAAAAGTCCGAGCTTGGTCTACTTCGTTTAAACCATGTTTTGTAATAAAGGGGCACTTATATTACTTGGAATATTTATAATTTATTTTTGATGACAGGAAGGGAATGTAGTTTGTGAGTACAAAGTCCAAATACAATAATACAGCATGACTAAGTTTGATGACCACAACATACAGATAATGAAGTCTCCTTTTATCAGTCATTCAAGAAAAAACTACACATAACTAGAAAACTACTTTTATAATTATTAATAATACAAATAATAATATAATAAAATTTGAACACTTAAGTTATGTGGATAGTATGAAGAATAAAGAATAAATTGCAACTAATTATGAGTGTATAATAATTTGACATAAGAAACATGAATGCTATCTAAAGTTAAATTAGTTAAGTAATTTACTTTGTATATCGATTGTAATATATTAAAATATATATAACCTATATTTGGATGCTGTGAAACGAAAATGATGTTAATAATAATACATATGCTCACGCCTGTATTCCCCGAAGGGGTAGGCAGAGTTGTTGTTATCACAACACCCACTTTTCACCGAATTTGATTAAGTGCCAACGTGACAGATGGTGAGTCTATCGCCGTCTCAGGCACTATGCATACGTCTTTGAATTAGTTCTCAGAAATATGGAGGTTTCCTCACGATGTTTTTCTTCACCGTAAAGCACGTGGTGTGAAATCACTGTACATATTTTTTTAGAAAAACTCATTGGTACAGGCCCCGCTGGGATTCGAACTTGCGTAGCAGGCGACTGCTCTAACCCCGAGGCCACCACTCTGTTAATAATAATATACAAAGTAATAAATAAAGTTACTGCAGGGTGCAAACGCTTGCTACACCAATGGTCGTATATGTATGGTCTTTCCACGCAAGATCTATGATGGCATTACATTCATGATAATATTATAAAGAAAAACTGAAATACATATAAGGTAAAGAAAACTACATATTTTTTTGATTAAATACATTATTTTGGCATTGTTATCATGGTGAATGTATAGTCATACAAACATTACATACATTACAAATAAACTCAACAGAGCAATATCCCTTAACATAACATTTAAAACCTTACAGTCGCGATTGTAAGGCTCATTTTGCCTTGGCAATGTCCTTGAGTTATTTATATTAAGTGTTACCTTGTGATTTTGGGTTTATACATGGTGCGGACTGGCGACCCTCGGTGGGGTGAGCCCTAATCTATGCTGTCTCGCCGCGTGGTCTCCTGCTGCGGTCGCCGCGGCTGCTTCCAACTGTGCTCGTAAAGCTACCAGCTCACGAGTACGTTGGTAGATTGGGTCCTGCAATTATCATTAGGATTGTCCAGGTGCCGTCACGAAAGCTACGCTACTCTGCTAATATAGTGGAGATAACTGCGCATACAAAGTCAACGTTCATAGCTCGTTACTCACTAGCAACCGCAAGTTTATAAACAAACTAGCTGTGCCCGGCAAACGTTGTATTGCCATATTTTTTTTTGGGGTGGTCACCCCTAACATTTACGGGGATAAAAATAGATGTTGGCCGATTCTCATAGATACCGGATAAGCACAAAAAATTTCATCAAAATCGGTCAAGCCGTTTCGGAGGAGTATGGCAACGAAAACTGTGACACGAGAATTTTATATATTAGATAGCCGAAAGTCTAAGTCTATGAGCTTTCAAGAACATTTGGGACAACCTATTACTGCAAGTTTCCAAAAACATTTAAACAGTTAAATGTCAGCGCCAGCATGACTTCATTATATAGGAGCGTAGTGTACTTTGCATTACATTTTAAAATGCTGTATTTGGTCCCAATACTAAGCTATTACATGTATTAATATCAAGAATTTTCCTTACGGAATCCAATTACTATGACGGATGAACTCGTTGGAAAAACAAGATGATACAAAACAGTGTCCCATACAAACAATGATGTCATCGCGGTAAACTCTGATTCGGATATGCAAGTCAGTAGTAAGAGTTTATTAATCAGTTGATGTGGAGATATTTAATATATTTTTTCACGTTGAAATATATACGTTGTACGATGAAGGGAAATATTTTCAGGTGAGGTGCTTATGATTGAGAAATTTATTAACGTATGTACAGTGCCTGAGATGGCGGTGAACTCGCCGTCTGCCACCTTGGCAGGCACAATTATAATGCGTACTAAATCACACTAATAAATGTTATCTTCGGTGAGGAGTCAAGGTCCCTATTGGGAAGGTGTCAACATATTTATTTCTCTTTGAAAAATATGATTCAGTATTTTGGTATACTATATCAGAGAGGTAATACATAATCTTTGGTGTGATTAAATTGTTATTTTGTTACACATCTGCTACCTAAAGCGAAAAGATCCAAGATAACTTAATTCAATAAGGAAACATATCAATAATGTTCTATGTAATTAATTACCTGTTGTCTCATAGTTGGATTCCATCTGCAGTACAAAGCTTTCCACAGTTTGATTATCCTTAGTGAAGCGACTGGAACGAGAACCACCTGAGGTCTCGCGTAAGGAGACTGCGGCGAATTGGGCCCAAAGGAAGATGGACCCCAGTACAAGGGGTTAAGGTACAAATCCTGCCGGCTGTTGATGTACGACCATAAAGAAACGGTCTTTGTTTTCACTTCTGTAATAGAAACTTGATATTGTAGTATTCAATAGTAAAATCAAAATTGACGTCATTCTTTTCAACCAGAGTGATTAGTGCGAGTTTTCTTAAAATCGCCGTCACAAGTCATCGCGTTGACGTATATGCAGATTTGTATGGGATGAAAATAGTGCTAAAAGGGTAATCCCAACTCACAATAAGAACACAAGTGAGCAACACATTTCTTAAAAAAATATCATTGTAATCCTCGGGAGAATTACTCTGTCATCACATTGATGTAGACCACTGAATCATAGGAAATTTACATATAATTTGCGGTTGTTACTTTATCCTTCTTTTACGTAACAAAGAACTGTTTTTCGATGTAAAAAAAAATAGAGAAATATGTCTCATAGGAAATTCAAAGACGTGTATAGACGCCCGAGACGGCAATGGACTCACTATCTGTCACATTGGCACATAATAATCTTCGGTGAAACGAGGGTGAACATCTGCTTGCCCTTTCTGGGACTGTGTGACGTTTTATATTAAATTAATAGATTTTACAATTTGGTGAATTGTTGTTGCAGTTCATTCTCCGATAAGACTCACCTTCCTTGACTCTCTCTCGCTCGGTGTTAAAGAGGAAGGTGCCGAAGCGGCAGGAGTACAGGTGGTCCACGATGGTGATGAGCAGCCGCTCAGTAAACTCGAAAGCAGTGGGGAATTGTTGTTGCAGTTGCCACACGCAATCCACCCATTGCACGAACACTGGGGACCGGTCCGCGTCCGAATGACGTTCATCGCCATGACCTATACGCTACAGGATAACGATTTAGGATAATTTTTTCGTTTTTTTTTTATGTGATACATGGGTTAACTTGCGAAAAGGGTAAACCCATCGTCATGGGCATCGTCTCCAAAGCCTATTTTATTTGATTTATTTACTAGTTGTGCCTTTGAGGGACACAAATATAGTTGTTTTGTTTTCCCTGTCTAGAGAAAGGTAAATAAGGTGTTGCATGGGGAGGTAGAAGTGGATACATATTGACAGCGATTCCATTAATTATAAAGTATATTCAAAGATTGTATAGGCTGCAGTTACCGCTTTAGTACTGTTACCAAAAAGTTGTTAAGTGTTAGTAAAAAAATAATGTTCTTACCAATTGGAATTTATGTCCGAAAGAGAGCCATTCTTTCTCAATGAGGATCTCGAACCCCCGCAGAGTCCTGTAGTAGGGGTCTAGCATCAACATAGCCAGGGCAGTCAGCTGAGCTGTGCGATCCCACCCATCGGAGCAGTGTACGAGCACTGACGTCTTGTGGTTTTCCACCTATTCATTAATGAGTACATAATTTAAATTAGTAATACGGTCGAAAGTTCACAAAATCCGAGTTAGAAATTTCTTGGACGAACGAGGAGTTTGTTAAAAACAAAACGATACTGAAACCTCGTGTCATGTAGGTTCATTTTCGGGAAAAGAGAGCAGAGTCCGTAACATTTATAATAACAAAATCTACAAAGTGAATTAGTAGATTTTGTTTATAGTGTATGTTATATTATGTTACGTCCTCAGGAGACGGATATCGGAGTATGAAGAGCTGTTGTGACTAATATTTTTTTCGAGATGCGGAATATTGCCGTAATGCTAGTGTTCTAAATTATATTACTCAATACTATAATACTAATACTACACAGTGTAAGCGCCAAAACACTCACACACATTTTGTACTAACAAGGAAAAAACAACATAATATGACGTACCTTATCTACAATACGAACTGCTCCCGCCAGTATACATTTTATATGTTTCAGCCAACAACTAGCTTCGATACCGCTGAACCATCTGCAAATAACATTGCTATATAGTTAAAACTATATTCATAATTCAATGGGGTAAAGTATGTACACTTTGTTTGTATGTAAGAGAAAAACATTGAAAACTTTCACCAAAATTTAGTATGGAATTTTTATATAGACTGTTACTATCTCATAAGTACACTAGCATATGAATATGCATACATATGAATATGCATACATACATATGCTCGCGCCTGTATTCCTCGAAAGGGTAGTCAGAGGTGTTGTAATAATAACACTCACTTTTAACCGAAGATGATTCAGTGCCAAAGTGACAGATGGTGAGTCTATCGCCGACTCAGGCACTATATATAGGTCTTTGAATTACGTCTCAAACATATGCAGGTTTCCTACACAATTCCACAATGTTTTCCTTCACCATAAAGCATGTGGTATGAAATCGCTATACATAAGTTTTTAGAAAAACTTATTGGTACAGGCCCCACCAGGATTCGAACGTGCGTCACTTGTATGGCAGGCGACTGCTGAAACCCCACTGCCACCACGACTCTATATATATAAATATATTCCGAAAATACAGCACCTTGTCTGGTCAATCTGCGGGAAGCATAATTCCTTCAATTTGCGCAAGCTCTCGCGCATTACGTGAATGTTGTGAATATCCAGGAAAACCAGATCGGCGTTTTGATAAGACTCCTCCGACTCGTAACTGCAATAAAAACATACAAGATATGGATCTAAACATCATACAAGTCGTTAAACTTTCATGCCTGTGGTGTGTGAAGTGTTGTAACACATGATAAAGTAATGAGATAAAAGCTAAATTGATGAAGTAAGTATGATCTATGGTAATGCGCTTGGTTTTATATGACATACACAAACAGTTCTATAAATATAAACCACAACAACAATTATAAATATCTGTCACGTCGGCAATATACCTCCGGCGTTAATTTTACTCTAACGTTACGGGAATTTTGTGTAGGCTTACGAACTCAAGCACCCCCGTGGCATACTTATAAGTTTATAATAAGTAGTGTTGTACGCTGTACTACTATAGCCGGTAAATTAAAAATAAATAAGAATTACATATATCCACTATCTAGTACCCATAGTAAGGACAAGTTTCTTTGCTTAGATTGGGACTTATTTATTATAAAACTGGCTGTGCCTCGCGGTTTCATAGGCATTATTTCGCGGAACTTTTTTTTAAATAAAGGCTTTTCCTTTTAAAATCAGCTATATTCCAGTGAGTCCCGTTAAAATCGGTATAGCCGTTTCAGAGATTAGCCAGAACATAGGGACACAGAAAGAGGAACAAAATATGTTTTTTATGTAGGTGCATACTTTTAAATGCATTTAGTGATGATCTGTTAATTTTGAATTACAAACAGACACTTAAATTTGATTATCATTACATATTTATATTATAAAATTATAAGATAACATTACTAAGTAATTGGCTAAGTCTAATTACCCTCCGCCTTTAGCTTTGTTAGCCACAGCGTTCGCGGTCGGCCGAGCGTCCATGATAAACAACTTGTGTGCTTGAGCATTCGCATCCATAATCAGTTGGATGTATCGCTCATCCTCTCGACTCCTTTTACCGCTCACCTAAACATGAAATGGTTAATTGACTCTTGTCGGTAAACAAATATATTATATTAGGTGTCTCTATAAGCGGCGTATGCTAAGTATGCCAACCGAAGATTACAAAATCCAATTCCTAAAATAATTTCTTCATGTTAACACCGAAATAAACAGTAATTTATGTTTCAAATAACGTTAGATACTATTGCAAATAAATAATAACAGTGTTCATTTAAATTTTTTTGCATGACAATGGATATGCCAATTTGCTGAACAAGATCCACTTTGAAACTCAATTCACAAGAAATAAGGTTCAATATCGCCTAATAAAATATCTTACCCCAACAAGTGGCTGGCTACATCTACTGATAGTTGCTTGAGAGCTGGGGTGTATCCAGGCAAGTACTGGTATTCTGCCTCGCGACCTGAACGCGGCTACTGATCGCAGCAAGTCGTCATTAGCAGCAGCTGGCACTGCCCACACTGACGGGTAGCTGTCACACACTTCATACTTGTCGTTTATTCTGTTTATACGCCACATATCATTATTTACACCCTAAAAAAGTTTATGAATTATATAGACACAGATTTTACAATGTATGAATTTGATCAATGGTGGTTTTTTACATTATACACATAAATAACATTAAAATTTAATACAAATTCCTGTATATATATATGGATGCTGATAAGCAATAATGTGTCAACCCACAAAAAGTCAAATTCAAAGGTTTTGATATATTTTGATAATGCATCACGTATTTAACATTCTAAAAAAGTGTTTCAAGTCATCTGAAACATAAAAGTACGTAAAAAATGGATTTATGTCATAAAACAAATCTTAAATCACGTATACAATCATCTTAAGACGCCATTTTCTCAAAACCAAGTTTATGCGGGTTGACACATTATTGCTTATCTGCATCCATATATATATGCATATATAATCTGAAAAACAGATCCAATGATTTCTATGAAATTTAGTAAGCAGGGGATTTTGATGGTGATAAATCAATCTAGATGAAGAAGGGTGGATGAAGAAGAGCCGTGGTGGCCTCGGGGTTAGAGCAGTCGCCTGCTACGCAAACGACGCAAGTTCGAATCCCAGCGGGGCTTGTACCAATGAGTTTTTCTAAAAAAACTTACGTACAGTGATTTCACACCACGTGCTTTACGGTGAAGGAAAACATCGTGAGGAAACCTGCATATGTCTGAGAAGTAATTCAAAGACGTATGTATAGTGCCTGAGACGGCGATAGACTCACCATCTGTCACGTTGGCACTTAATCAAATTCGGTGAAAAGTGGGTGTTGTGATTATAACACCTCTGCCTACCCCTTCGGGGAATACAGGCGTGAGCATATGTATGTATGAAGAAGGGTTCAATTAAAAAAAAAGCAACAAACACTAACTAAGGTACTTTATATGGCATAGGGTATCACACGTAACCATTCTTTGACTAAAAGCTTCATAGCTTAGCTTATATAATATTGCAATTCTCTCTATGTGTTTAATGCAACATAAAATAACACTGTGAATATAATTATGTATATGTGGAATATTACCATTCTCCTCAACTCTGCAATGGGCTCATACACATGCCACCCATCTTCTGGGAAGGTCTCAGAGTAGCTAAATGCAAACAGGGGAAGTTTGTGCGACAGTGGAAAAGCTAACTGCTGAAGTTTCTCAAATATTCCTCTCCTCGAATGATTCTCCTGTTTGTGGGCAAATCTCAAGTTTCTCATGTCCTGTAATAATAATCTACATTAGTCATGTTCCTCGAATGAAATTTGCTTAGCAGATCTAGCTAATGGTGTGAGTCTTACCTTGCAAAATACTTCAATGCCATAGGAATTTTCCCCTTTAGATGATGCACCACCAACCTTTTCTATCCGTGACACCTGTGGAATTATACCAAAACGAATAAGTATGTGTATAGTAAAATAGTCATTTTGGATATATAAGAAATATTTCTTTTAAAAAATATAAAATTCTCCAGCGTGTGCTTGACCTTATTATTGACTTATATTCAAAGTGAACATATACAAAAAAACTATAAATAACTCAATATGAAAAAAAAAAAAAACAAATATTACAAATACATTTCTTGCGGTTTCTAGTTACTTAAGGCTAGCTTCAGAACCGGTGATAAGTTCTTCGACATACATGGTCTTACCAGGGCTTAAACTGAATAAATCATTTTCATATTACACTTATAAAAAAAAGCTTTCATAAGAAGTTAGTCCACTCACCACTCCAAGTGGTACACTCAGTGTGCTTTGCAGGGGAGTGACATCAGTAGGCCGGAAGTGTAGCTGGTAGTTGGTAACCTTGAGAACTCCCCGGGATGGACCACTGTATGGGCATAGGTAAGTCACATCCCGAGCCACACTCATCACCTTCTCACCATCCAACAATTGAATGTCTCCCAAGACATGAGGCTACAAGAAAGATTAATTGTTGATTCACTAAAATTTATAGTATTTTTCAGAAAAGTTAAATTTGGAGCACTCGTAACTGAAGAAAGAAGTGAACGAAGTATGTAAGGATCATAGCATGTGGCAAACAGTGAGCATATGTATGTATGTCACAAAAAAAATGGGCTAGCATATATGTATGTCACTAAAAAAAACAAATCAATTGTAAAATTTAGGTAATTATATAGGAGTCCTAAGTTCATAATGTCTTCAAAAGTTGTTGCATGTTAAATTGCATACTGCTTTTGCTGCACTTAATGATTTTAGTTCATCTCATAAATAGATGCCTGCAGATCTTGAGCTGGAGACCTCCAGATTCAGATGTACAGACTAATATAACAGTAAAAAGTTGACTGGACGGATACACTAAGGTTTATTACTTTAATATTACAGATTAATAGATCTATAAGTATTAATTAACAAACTTTACTGTTTTTCTAGATATACTACAGAAGCCTTGCATCTTACACATGATAGTCTTGGTAAAACTTTACAATAATACAAGCAATGTACTTTGTACTATTTACATAAAAAATTTAGCTTAATGATGAAGGTATAATAATATGTTTGATGTTTATTCAAATATAAATCTCATCTCGGTGGTAAGGAATTAATAAATAAACTTACAAGCCTAATAAAATTATATCTGTTTTGACTTATCTCTCAAACCCAGAATCAGGGAAATGTTTGTAGTTGGACATTGTAATGTGTACTTACCTGCAAGAGTTCTTTGTATCGTTTTTGGTTATGAATACAATTAACAAACAAGCAAATATGAATAGTCTTAGTTTTACTCATTGCTCCTGAAGGCAAATCTCACAAGCAGCACCAAATAGTGACACAAACTAAATCTAAACTAGAACTAAGTTAGTAAATCTACAGGAAATTGCAACTATACGGTTACTACAGCCTATAAGAATAAATTAAACCATTTAGGAAACTTACGGAGTCCTGTCCGTGCTTAGAATTCAATGAACTTGATTTGGAGTCCGAATCCAAAGAATCTGAGCTTGCATTTTTTGATGTTGAGAAGTCGGAAAGTAATTCAGAACTATTGTGCTTGTCCATCGCCTACTTCAACTGATATTGATTCAATTTGGATTAGTTTGTTAATTAATTTTAATAAACTTCTTCTGTCGAAAGGATTGAATGTTTATTAGTTAATAGTAAGTTCATTAGATTACATTACAGATAAAAAAATATTCATTTGTAGAAAAAGACAGACGTAGCAAAACGAATATGTAATTGAATTTTAATATTAATCCTGTAGCTTATAGATTAGATTGACGTAGACATTGACATGACACACAAGAAATACGAAATGTATTCCAAAGGAATTTTAGCGTTGAGAAATCTTTAATTATGAATATATTAGTAATCATCCAAAAGTGCAAAAGAATACGCATAATACGAAAATGCCAAACAACTCAAGCATACAATTGTACTATGGTCTTGGATGAAACGCATGAAAGAACGGATCGAAACTTAGTCTATGTTTGACAAATACCTGACAGTCAGGTGACACTTTGATTGAGTTTAGTGCAAATATTGCCACATTGTCATTAGCAATCAAAACTTCCCGAAAAAACTCCTTTAGTTGTTAAATGTTTGAAGTCCAAACAAATCATTAGGGATTAACATCATTTATCACGCCTAAATGGTGTGCCTAAATAACCAGCCTATGTACATTTTAGCATACAATGTGCTACTGCATTCAATCATTTTTGGCATATTTTATCACCTATGACAACCACTATCTATTAAATCGATATAAATTCATTGATCTAACTTTGGTATGAAAATCCAGATAGCTTTATAAATACCATATAAATAACAAAAGGCAAGATGAGGTTACCAGAAAGTATCCCAAAAAATACTTACAATGTTTACAAGCCCAATGAAAAGTTGGAGCCTGGAAGAAAACTGAAACCTGAATGTTTTGATTGGGATTCCAATCACCCGAAATCATTAGTTTCAATTTGTATAGAAAAAATATCTGAAAACTGGATAGGTGAGTCTGTTTGAACTGATATTTTTTTTGAATTACTTTTCATTCCAATTCATCATCATCACCCTGGCATCATCCCATACATTGCTGGGGTCAGCACTTCATTCCACCCGATGTGGCTGTTCACTTGTGATCTGGGATAAACTAGTAATCAGACTATTGTAGGCCTCTGAGCGACCTGTACCGATTGCCAAAGATAATAAATTGGCAACCGATATCGACGGCTTAACGTGCTCTCCGAGGCACGGAGGGAACTTGGGTGACCCATCCAATTACTGGCAAGGGCTAGGGTTGTGCAATGTAATGTGCAATAGCAACTGTGCCACGAGCTCCTCTTCATTTTCACTCCAATTATTATTTCATAATGTATTTTGTAAAAACAATTTCAGGATATCCCAAGTTAGAAGATCTCATTGCTAAGGATCGAGATCTTTTCTTACAAATTCTTAACACGGATGTACCCCTCAACATTTTAGTTGACAATATTAAAAGTGATATATTCTGGAAAAGATGCTATAATTCAAAATGGACAGATTTTCCTGTGCTAAAAATAGATAAAAGGTGGATAAATATTTTTATGGAGAAACATTACGCTGACATATTGGAAAATTTAAATCCCCGCCTGTATGACCCAGAAAAAGTAAATATTATTTACATACATATGCTCACGGCTTGGGTGACAACACCCACTTTTCAACGAAGATGATTAAGTGCCAACGTGACAGATTTTCTTATGATTCCAGATTACTACATTAGTAAAACTATGTGGACCTTATATCCAAACTCTTTCGATCAGGAGTTTAGTCCCATCTGATATTCCAGTCCAGAGAATGAATTCCCCAGAAATGGCTGATTTAGTAACAAGCCAGAGTCAAAAAGGTGCAAAAGCAGTACACAAAATGAATGAAGACTTGACTCGTGGTACTTACATTTATATAATTATATGAGTTTAGTATTAGCTACTTAATAATAGATCTAAAAGCTTATTATAATGCTTTGTTGTTTCAGATCATATATCATTACATGCAGCTTTAGGAAGTTTGGTTAATTTGGTCGAACTGCATATTACTTTTCAATTGAAGTTCATTGGAGTTGAATATCGCAGAGACCAATTTCAATTTACAAATAACGACGCAAAAAATCTTTCAAGAGGCTTAGAAAAATGTGTCCAGTTAAAAATTTTTAGGTTCTTGATATTTTGTTAGTTATTCATCGCTCCTCTAAACTTTACTCTTTCTTAAGTAATGAAATATAGATACAATGGCTAATAATGAGGCATAAAACAAGAAACATAATAACACTGCTTACCCCTTAGATTAGTGCGGGAAGATGACTATCATCTTAAATTAACAACTTATTGATATCGTTATCAAGATATTAATAAAAAACACTCTTTACAGGTTAACGAGAAGCGATATGAATTGCCAGCGCCTGAAATATATACTTCGTGGGCTTTCAGAAAGTGAAAACCTTGAAACACTAGATTTCAGTCATTGTAAAATTGGAGATGATGGAGCCTCAGCCTTAGCCAAATTTATCACGAGACGTGATTCGTTACGAAACATTATTTTAGCGGATAATGTGTTTGGTAACGTTATCGTACATTATTATTGCTGAACAAGTAAAAGAAAAAAAATATATCTTGAAAAAATTGCAAACAGATTTAATTATCCGTTAATAAATCTATATCTATACTTTTAGATAAAAAAATGTCTCTTTGTGTTTTCAAATTAACAGCTTTTCACTAAATTCCCACGAAAATGTATACGGTACTTACCCCAAACAAATAGACAGTAAAATTTTGTTTATCTGCGTAGATTTCATTCACATTCTCTATTTCTACACATATTGAGACGGATCGTACGTAGTATCTCCTGTATATCATAGTTATAGTCTATAACGCTATGATCATTAATAGTATGTTGTGTCGTAATTTTAGGGCCTGCCGGGGCAGAAAATGTATCACTTGCTCTCAATCATTCAAGCTGCATCATCCGTTCTTTGGATTTAAGATTGAATAGTAAACTTGGATCTGACGGCATCGCGCATGTAGCAGTTGCTATAGCAAGGGGATGCAATCTTACACAGTAAATATAAATATAAATGACCCATCAAAATTAATTGGTTCATTTAACTTCTTTCTTCTTTTTTTCAATTTCAGTTTAAATATATCTGGCTGTGGAATACAACCTGGGCCCCTGCTTAAAGCTCCCACTGCAGTGTGGTCTGTCACGAGTGCTGATAGTCCACCAACTTGTGGAGTACTCCTTGCACGTGCAATTGGCTTAGTGAAGACTCCGTTGCGGTCTTTAGACATAAGTGTTAATGATATTGGATCGGTTAGTTTTACACAATTTATTCGAAAATATTATCTAAATGATTAATTAGATGATAACAACAATCATATGTTTAATTCAAGTGTTTTTATTATATAATTACGTTTTATAGCCTAGCGATGCAGTTTTATCAAATGCGATATGCCTAAGCTACATAGTCGATTTAAACTTAAAAAGGTCTGGAATGGGATCTAAGACAATAGCCATTGCAGAGGCTGCTGCTGCTGCCCAGAGACTCAGAAGAGAAGCAGAAAAGGGAATCAGATTTAAGAGAAGTGCGAGTCGAGTGTTACAGGCACGGCGAGTAGTAAAGGGGATGAACATAGGTACGTTATATATTACTCATAATTTAGAATAGTGGAATTCAATTGGCAAATTAAAGCCGTTTATTGTGTGTGAATTAAAACAAACGATGATATGACTGTTGTCGGTAATTAAAATTAAGTATACACCTTATTATTTTAGACGCTGATCCAGTTTTACTAGCTCAAAAACTGTCAGCTCGTCCATCAATCGTGTCAGTAACTTCGGAGGAAGGTATCTTTTCCATTCAAACCCAGCCATTGCCTTCAGATTTCGGTTTTGTGCCCGCTTTTAAGGTGAGTGGTATTATAATAATGCATGTTTGATTTATACAAAATGGGCTTTATAAATACTTATTTTTCTTAATTTACAGAGTCCTTTACCATCTTCACGAAATTCATCTATCACTGGTCCACCTACATCACGCAGATCCAGTCATCAAATTAATCTGGAACCTGTGAGAGTAATTCAGTATCGAATTTTTATATTATAAATACTAATTGTCATAGATGCACTAAAAGTGTTATGTATGTTGCAGGAAGTACGAAAGACAGCCTTGGTACGTCGTGGGTCGGATGGATCTTTATTGCAGCCCAAAAGTGCCAGTTCCCAGCGCCACATAAGAATATTTGTATCTTAATGAGAGTAATGGAGATAAAAACTTTCCTTTTGTGTAAAAAAATGTGTTTGAATTGTAGAGAAAATAAAATTTGCTTGATTTGTAAAGGTTTGTTATTATACATTAGAGGTACTAAGTTGTTCCCATGTATGACCCATAACTAAACGATGTGCATGAAAAAGTATGAAACGGAAGAAAGTATGTATGTAGCAGGCTGCTTGGCTAATTGAGATGAAGGGGTGAGAAAATATATGTAAGCTAGTTAAAATGATGATAATCTCATTCAGCAACCTATTGGAACGATAAAACTGACGTTTTCTTTTACCATCAAACACGTAAATCGTTTATATATGGCAACACCATCTAAAGGCAGATATATTTCTTTACCTTCTATCTCTTTCTATCGTGAATTCAGTCAGTCAATCAGTACGTCCGCGAGAAATGTCACGTCAGTCAGCCATGTTTATTTCTGTGGAATGTGTTTTGAAATGGTGGTAGTGATAAAACATAAAGTTGTGATTATATTTAAATTTTTTCGTTAAAGAAAAAACAGTGTCTAGTGAAGCTTCAATGTGTTTTTTGTGTTTGTGAAGTGATCCTACTGCTGCAAAAATGAATTGGGGTATTGAGCTCTGGGTAAGTTTTACAAAATGAGAAACGTCGATTGGCAAGCTGCAAATTTGTATGTTACATGTTTGGTATGATCGATGGAAACAATTTATAATGTTTTTTTAATAAAAATAATATTGTTTATTAACTAAGACAAGTTCCACAAATAGTGAATTATAATTACGAATATATAACTGGTAACTGAATCTTTCTCTTGCAGTTATTTATTGGTAAGTACTTACCTACTTTCCGTGTATTGTGTAGGTAGTAATAGGTACTGTAATTTCAAAAAAGTCGATGTTCTGCTTAGACATTCAAGTTGAGTATTACAGAGTTGTTAAAGCAAGAAGTTTCAATTAAATCAATGCCATTGTAGATATACCTATGAGTGGGCACAATATGTTCTTGAAATTTGTAGGAATAAATATATGTTTAATATTTTGATATATAGGCTATCCCATGCATAATAGGATGAACACAACTTGTCTGGCTATGGATGGTTAATAATGAAACTTTTACTACATATGCAGCAAAGTGTTATTGAATAAGTTACAATTTTCTTATTCTGTTGAATAAAATGAGGAAAACATGATACTGATCACTGTAACTTCATTACAGTGTGGTATAGAAACTGTTGTAATTGATCATTAGCATTGTAAGAGTTCATCTATATATGTATATAAAAGAAAGTCATGCTAGTTACACTATTTATAACTCAAGTATGGCTGAACTGATTTGGCTGAAAATTGGTGGGGAGGTAGCTTATATCCCAAAAAATTATTATACATACAAATAAATAAAAATGACATGTCTGTTTGTAATTTCAAATTTACAATTTAACACATTTTCTCTGTCTGTTTCTTCCGTGTAAACTCTGAACGGTCTGGACCAATTTCTACGGGACTTTCACTGACAGATAGTTGATGTTACAAGGAGTATCTTTGGATACTTTTTTTAAGTTAGGGATCTGTGAAAAAATTCACCCTTAAAGTTTATCTATGCAGGTGAAACAGCAGGGCACAGCTAGTTAATATTATTAGCAATATCATTAGTACATATAGTTCTGTTTAGTGTAATGAGTCTGAAACCAAAGAGTAATCCACGCCTTTTACTAGAATTCTAGTGAAATAATCAAAAAATTTTTTGTTATCTTCATTGTAGGTGTGTGCGTTTCAATACATAATGACAATGTTTACCAACTGTGTTATCTAATGAGTGCACTGTCATTTGGTTGTTAAGATAAAACTTCCTATAAGTACCTTTGCTGATAAAAGTATACTTGTACTGAGGAATTATATTTACTTACTTAATGTCAAGTTGGTGAGTGACACCCCTGGTGTTGGATGCATTTACGAGCTGCAGCATCTCCTAATATCATGCATGCAAGCTGTAAACTAGTTTGCCAACTGCTTCATATATATTTCTTACTAAGATATAAAAGTATATTCATCGAAAAGGTTGTATATATAATAGTTTTACTCCAGCTTCAAAGTTAATAAATTCATTTATGTATATTTGCTACCACGGTCTATGTTATTTTCCCTTAAAATTTAAGGTAAAATTGTAATCAATTGATAACAAGAAACTGGTAACAATATTGTTTAGTTTTATGAATAAACTAACTAATTAAACTCATGGGAAATATGTGACTAATTGGGTGTTTGTACACCAGGGATGTAGGTAATTATAGTACTAAGTTAGATATTTATGAATTTGATAGCATTTTAAGAAATATTAATCTAGATAATATGCAACATAAAGTTGTGTTAGTTACACCCTTTATAACTCAGGAATGGGTGAACAGATTTGGCTGAAAATTTATGGGGAGGTAGCTTAGAACCAGGAAAAGTACAGGATGCTTTTTATCCCATCCCCATGGAATGTGACACATAACACGGTATAACACAATACAGTCTGCGGGTGAAACCAAGGAGCACAGCTAGTATAATATAAAAATTACCATAGTATATTTACATTCCACTCAGGTACCCAATATAATATTAATAGTCATAACCATTATTGTAATTATACCTCATTAACAAATTGACAAAACTAATTTTCAATATGTATGAGTCATATTGTCATCAAACTAAATTGTAAGTATAAAAATATTCTGTGTATTAAGTTCTTAGAGGTAAATTTATTAAGACTGTGAGTCACAGTACAATGTCATCAACTTATGCATTTGGAATACTTAATCACACCTTGATGAGGGTCATACATAATGTGGCTTGCATACAATGCTCATATTACTTACATTATTATTAAATGCACCCTGCAACTTCTCTGGTGGCTGTGGCTAGTACCTATTACAAGTGCCGTCAGGAGTTTTGAGTGTTGACCTTGAATGGAAAGTAGTAATTTTATGAGTCTGACACTGTCTGTATTTGTGGTTCGACACAAATAAAATACATAACAACTATATTTCGTAAGTAAATAAGGGCCCATTTCACTCTCTAGACCTTTATCTAATAAAACTTCCAAAAAAATATATATATTTACTTATATATAAACATTTTTTGCTGAAAGTAATAAGGACCAATAAATATGAAACTTAAAGCATATGTCATCAAGAAATAATAACTTATCTTACTTTGATAATGATATTCCAGGATAATTAAGCCAATTTCACTCTGGGCTTTTGTCCAAATAAAACATCCCAATGGCTATGAAGTAATAAACACATAGGTATCTTAATAAAAAAAAAATCCACCCATCCAAACCAAAAGTCATTCAATTGCTAAGTACTTGCTACAATACTTTTGAACTACTCATCCTTGGATTGAAATGGCTGTCTATGGTATGGACAATAAATGGCCCATTGTATAAACTATTGTGTGCAAATCTGGCAAATGTCTGGCCAACATTCAGTTCAGAATGGAAATGTCTACAAATATGAAGTACCTTACATACTATTTCGTAAGACGTAATAGAGAAATGTTAAGAACATAATACTTGATTTTTAGTCATTGAAATTGGGTTTCAAGGACTATTCAATCAGCAAGCCACACTCCGCCTTCTATTAAGTAAATATTTTTATTAAGAAATCCACTGCTACATGCTAGCCTATTAAATTGTGTTTCCTCATAATATTATGTTTGTTTATATGGCTCATGTGTAAGAAAAACAGGTCAAATAAATTATTTGCTACTAGGTACCTCCTTAGCATAGATATGAATAGCACTACATATATACAGGTGCCCTCAAGAGCGCTTAGCAAAAACAGACCGAGACAGCCATAAAATGACTGCTGCACATTCATGGTCAGCGCTCATTGCTCGTGAGTCTCGTGACGGCGACACATGTCTTACTGCTAACTTTGTTACATGCGAGATATTGCCAAACTATGGTGCAATTATAAGTATACCCATTATTTACTTTGATTTATGGTTATTTTCACAGGTAGGTTTTTTATGTTTAATTAAAAATGCGAACACCTGACACGAGTTTACAAGGTTTGGATTTCTCTTTTGGTCACGACCAGGAAGTAGGTAAAGTTAACTTTGTTACCTCCTCGACACTATACATGTCAGTTTTTTCTGCCCAATAGATAATACTGGGCAGGGGTCAACGCCCTCCACACATATGTGTTGTGTGTGTATGTGTGGAGGGCAATCGCGATGTAGGCGTTGCTATTACACTGTGTATTTAGGTCTGGGAGTGTGCGAGAGTGGTCAACGTTGGCAAGCTGCAAGGCCGGTGGCGATGGCGGCCCGCATTCCGCTCGACTTGTTACCTAGTTTTGAAATGAGCCCATTTGGTTCTAACCTGTAATCAATATGTTAATATGAATCCAAAGAGATTGAGTATCCACATCAAGTTTGTACGTGAAAGTGAAAATATTGCTTAAGTTGATATTTTGAAATTGCCGCCGGCGACCATTTTGATGATGGACATTTCGAAAAAGTTTAAAACCAGAGGTGTGTAGTTTAATACAGTAAGTAGGTTGGCGAGTCAAATGTAGCCAATTATATATGTATATTAAATTGAATTTAATTGAATAATGTGTGTCTCTTCTAAGCTTTTAGCTTAACACCTCATTGTAGGCTCCTACATTTATCCCGTTCATCGAACCACGAAACTGCGAGTAGTTCGTGAAATCGCCGTAGGTACTAAGTACCTAAAAGAAAAGCAAGTGTTACACAATTCAATTATAGCATTGTCCCTGAACTAGTTTACTAAGCATTTTGTAACGCGACCTGAATAACAGCCACAGTTGGATGGGCGCACGAGGCAGACCTTTGTCACTCTATCAATCTCACGCCTGGTTGACTGACATCTTGATTCCATCATCAACCACCTGGTTCTCCTTCTCCTGCTCTTATTCTACAAGTAGGTTCAATCGCTACCACAAATTAATGATGTCGAATTGAACTCTCGTTTACGATAAGTTTACTGCGTTACCCACCTTCACCCGCTACTCAACTAGCAATTAGGTAGGTACTGAACCTTTGATGTATTTAAAATATCTTAGAACGAACATTCAACTCGTAAGATTTTTATTGGTTATACGAGCTACGCCCTTCTGTTGGTTCCTTTGAAATGCTGCTTTCCGTTAAGTTGATTGCTTTGCCCCAGCAATAGAAATCTAAGACCACCATTTATTGATGATTATGTTGTCAATGAACGTTATAAACCTGGTTTGTTGACGTGTTTGCTGAATTCCTTATACGTTGTATGTATATTCTAACAGGAGGATGTGAATTGGTGTCTGGTCAGAGTCGCGTCTACCGGATCATGTCACTTTCTTCGCGAAATACAAAGTACAGACATTCCTTCCATTATGCTTATTAGTGTACTGTCGCTATGTTCTCGGTTTGGAGACGTCTCGCCTGATTGGGGTAATAGGTTAAAGAAGTAGGTGCTTGTTGTCTTTAAGGAGACTTGGTAAATATCAAGTAGTAACTGGAGCAGTATCGAGCTAAAAATGTTTGCAAGGGCAACGTAAAATAAATGTATCTATAGCGCCATAACTGGGTTAACAAGCAAGATACGTAGGCCCACTATTATCTTATCCGACCAAGGTAAATAGTTCAATAAGAATCAATTCCCCAGACACAGCTACGGTTTTTGTAATTTCGTGGGTAGAACATTAGAACTCGCTCTGTTTTTATTTTCTGTAGAATATGCTAACTACTTAGAGTTGTGATTTCAATGAGACACTTGAAACTCATTGTGTTGTCTAAAATCTTACGGCCACAAGACCGACAGATTTGAAGATTTGCAGAATATGCTACCGGAAAACAAATGACTTGTGACAAGTCTATTTATTCGTCTGCTTAAGTTTTCTGTTGCTTAACTATCTTTTAATTTATATTGTCAATGTGAGTGCCTAACAAACGTGGCGTACGATTTTAGGCCGTTCGTTTGTGGGCCAGCCAAAACGAAAAAAAGACCCAGCCTGTTATGGTACCTTCATCGACGCGATGATCTCATCGTTGAAATGTGCTCTTATTGTTTACTATACACAATCGCAATATTAGTAACCTTAGAAATTGGTATAAGTTTGTAAACTATATCTATTGTACGATCGCGCACCGTCATGGTACTTTACTTACAAACGATATATACGTTAAAAACACGCAAATAGTCTCTTTTTGTCTTTGAGATCCGACCTGTTATTAATATATGTTTCTGCCTATACCTATGAGTATACTTGATATACGAAAGTACATTTCCAGCCACATTAAAAAGCACGTCATTGTTTGCAATGGTGGTGCGGCCGTGGGCCCGCTAAGTGCTCCCGCTTAATTGGACTAGGATTGAAATACTGCTAGGTGTGACCTTTAGGCACTACCCTCGCTATAATCTTGTTTGATAGCAGCCGCACCTGTGCGATTTGTTAAATTGAGTATGCTAAAATAGGATTTATGTACCTACCTATCACTCGATAATAGAGGCGTTCCAAGGTCAAGTCTTAACATTCTGGCTTTTATATTAAGATTAAACAAAGGACTACGTATTAATTTGAAAGTATTTAAATGAATAAACTTGCAATAACTATTGAAAACATGGGTCCGTACACTTATACCCAATGAATAACAATCAAGAATGGGCAGGTGTTTGTTCCAGTTCCAGTTCCAGCATTACATTCTTTGATTCTAGAGTACCTACATGCATGCAATTATATCAGGCCAAAACGCACCAAACTCAAGACTTCCTATGAGTACAACTTATAAAGCACTATAAAGTAAATGCGAAGAATCCTAAATATTATGTTAGTTACATACTATCGTTAAAAATGATTGCCGCAAGGATACACCTTCCTCTCTGTCAGAACCATATTCTTACATCCTACTCACTTTTAGACATCGGAGTAGGTATTCTCATGTAAAGTTTTACCATGAGATATTTGCGATAATGTGCGCGTGAGACTCAATTGGCTTGTGGCAGCAGGTCCAGTCTCAAGACGATTGCGTAGAACCGGTTTAACCAGAATACACAGGATCGCGCCAAATTATCACCAACTACACTGACCACACGAAATTATATTCTATTGCTGTAATGAGAAAGCTTCAAACTAACATAGCACATATTCAGTGTGACAGTTTACATTTTTGCAAATTATCTATACAGATAAATAAAATTGAAGTGTCTGTTTGTAATTCCAAAATTACAGCTTTTCACCAAATCTATCTGTGTATACACGGAACTGACATAGAAAACACAATATTTTTTTTTCTCTGTCTGTCTGTCTGTTTGTTTGTTCCGGGCAATCTCCGAAACGGCTGGGCCGATTTTGACGGGACTTTCACTGACAGATGGATAATGCTACAAGGAGTAACTTAGGCTACTTTTAATTAAGAAAGATAATTATGGTTCCGCGGTGGTAATATGGTATGGGTGGCCACCTATGACATTAAGTCCACGCGGGTAAAACCGTGGGGCACAGCTGACACTTCGAAAAAGTATGCATAATAACTGAAGTAAGTTCTTGATAGATTACGTAGCAAGATTTTAATGTATCTATCTCATCCAGATTTATGCCTTAGCTAGTCTCGCAACTCATACTGCTATGTTAACATTTACTAATTTGAGTATGATCATGTTGGTATTTACTATACTCATTGTATTATAATATGCTGTGAAAGTTAAGATACTTGAGATGTGCACATTAAGAGAAAGTGTATCCAAATGTAACGACGAGACGCTGCTGTGGTCTGTGCAGTGTAACCTGTGCGACTTGCTTAATTGATGCACAATTTTTTTCTCTTCACACAAACAATTAAACTTATCTATGACATTTCAGGCCACTAAGATAGGAATGCAGCCCCCTTCGCCTGATAGTTTACTTTTTAAATTGAAATTGCACCCCGAGTAGTAGCTCTTATCAAAAACCAATTTATACTCAGGTTGAAAGAAATATAATTTTGAGAAGCAGCTCCAACGACCTATTGCATTCCGTATCCACACTAAACATGCGGTTATTTTAAGAAGACGTACCTGCTTGATGGGGGGAGCCCTGAGAAAATAATGTTTAGTTCGAATAAGGCGTTCAATGGACGTGAGGCGCTCGAGCAATTAGAAGGCGATGCGATGGTGCAATTAAGCTTGATCCGGTGTGCTCACCTCCGTAAATGCCGTTCCGAATCTTGAATGCATTCAACGTTCAACATTCTGCTTTATCGGTTACATATAATCTTCCATACTAAATTTGCAATATTAGACGCTGTAAATAAATAATGTGGAAATTACCTAAATAAGAGTTTGCTGTTTGGTACATACATGCTAAAAAGCAATCTTACATTGGCAATTGCGTTTTAGAAATTAATTAATAAACAAAATTCGCCGCTCTTAGTATCTACCAAATCAAACTAACATAAGAAAACAAAATAAATATTGAGTGAGTGATGAAAATATTACGCCAGTGCTCAATCAACGCCACCTTCGGTGACTAACTTCAAAAGCAATTTTGTGAATTCATAAATTTTACTCTTCTTGTACAGCCCTAAAATATGTCCATTATTTTTCCTTTTTCTGCTCAAAACTTTCACAAATAAATAATTAGCTTATTTCCATAGGTCAATGTCAGTGTTATTTACGAAATAAATAGGCGAAACGTATGGCAAGTTGTCACCTTGACTGATAGATAGCATCTTATACCAGTACAAATAAATTATAGTAATCATTTATAATGTGATAATTTCAATAACTTACAAGTAGCATGACAAGTTTAAAGTTATGATAGTCACGAATTTTAAAGTTTTAATTAAACTAATAAAGAAAAGCAACTCTTGGAAAACCGTTAGCGAGGCACTGAGCTTGAAACAGGAAGCAAAACACGTGAACTAACGAGGTAGGTTAATTATAATGGCTGGTACATATCTAAAGGTTCATCTTGCGACTCCGCAAGACTGTCATCTCATAAGACAGATCGTGTTGCTTCCCTGAAACAGATACAGGTACTTTATAGTTTGCGGTGGTCGTTGCATATGCTTGGATGCTTGTGTACACAAGTATAACAGGTAATTTCTTCGCTTGCTATGTTGGTACCGTTTACTCTGAAGATAATTGCCGATCCAACACCGTATATGTGCTAAATTTCAATAAAGAGGGTTGTAAAAGCACCACAGTTTTTAAACTTTTCCTTGCATTTTGTCATTTGATTATTCATCGATGTGAGTTCATTAAGATTATTCCGTTTATTTCAAGCATTTCAATAAAAAAAATCTGCAGCTGTAAGTCATCATTAAAGAACATCAATATCAAGTCCTTTCATTAGTTTACATTATGATGGTCATAAAAGTATCGTGGATTTGGCAGCATCGTTTGAGAAAAGTGGGCATAAAAATGTGGTTATATTATGTTCGAATTCGATAACATGTGTTCGTGAAGAGATATAAATACTTGTACATTCACGAATCCGTTGTTTATATACGCATAATATATCGTGGTTTTATATATGAGTGAGGTCGGAGTCGCCGGATTTCTCCGCTGGGCACGTGTCTGCGTTCATGCAGACGCGGAAGCGTGGCTTTCATCGACAAGAATTTCATTTGGTACAGCGCGCTTCTGTTTACATACGGCAACTATTCCATTGCTCAAGTTCGAGGTTATTCACTTGTAACATGACCAATTTTTTACTATCGTACCAATGCCGTAAATTACCTACTTCATTTTATCGAAGATTAAATTGAAAGTCAATGTCAATAGTGTCTAATCAATGCGATCGAAGTTTGTCTCTCTTTTTTTTGTTTCAATGTTATAAATTGCGGATAAATTGCCATAAATTACAGTATCGTTGTAAACGGCATGTAATTACTTGTTTACATAATTTAGCTCTAATTATTGCGGACAGAGTTTTCCGCATCTCAAATTAGAATCTGCATAAACGTGCTAATTAGCTTTTTGTTTTGGTTTCAGGTGAGTAACCGTTACGTAAGCCAATACACGTAATTCACCAGCAGGTAACGATTCACTTGGTTTGGTTATCATAATTAACGTGATTTCTGTGTCAGCTGCATATCTGAATTACAGTCCCTTAGATTCGGACGTATTGTTGAAGTAAATTCTTACGTCTCCTTGGCCTAAAATTATTCTCAGGCATTCCCTGTAGCGTAAATCTATTTTATCTATTGTCCCTGAGGACATTATTACTAAGATCTGATGGAACTGTCGTGTAAAATAAAAATTGTAGTGCAAAGTCTGTGCTACAAGTTAAAGATCCAGACATCTTTCTGCAGTTGAGAGGAGTTCGTTACCAGACCATGTTATCAACTTTTCAATTTATCGATCATAGCTCGCAGCTCGAAGCAAGTCTATCCTGCCTCTTATACTTGTTTACATAACTATTGCACTCGATTTCCTGTTGCTGCACATTTTCTGTATTTGTATAAGGATTACTTCATCGTATCCTAATAAGAATACTAGTACAAATGTTTCAAATTGTTAACCTATTTCGTCATTGATCATTAATGGTATAGTTTTCTAAACTGTTTGACAACAGACTAAAACATGTTGAAATTATAAAAAACGTCCAACCAAACTCAGTCATATACAGCTAGTACATATCTCATTCGATCGATCGTGAGAATTCGCTTCTGATAAACTACATTTGTACTCGATTAGATAAAACACTTATCATGTTTTTATCTTCTCGCTCATCAAAATGTTGTTTATTTAATCATTTCCTACATATCTATTTGTGAAGATTATATCATATATCGAGTACACTTGAGATCAACGTTCATCTAAGCTGCTTGGTACAGTGATAGTGTTGCAACTGGAAAGGTTTAAGATAGACGACCGGTTTAACGTGGTTTAACTTAGTTGTTCAGCGAGAAAAGTGCATCGATTAACAATTTTCTACAGCGAGAAACTAAGTGTGTGCTTAGCTAGCCTAGAATATTATTGACTGACATGGCGATCATCACGGTACATGACAAAAATATGTCTTGGAAAATTTGCTCTTACACCATATTCACGAGACTCACTTTATGTATATTCGCAAATTTCAGTCTTGTGGTAGATATCGCAATATCCATATTAGAAACATATGAGTAAGCATGGTTGATTTGATACTAATAACATACAAGATGGTTGAGTAGCGAAAGTGTAGAGACGGACGGGCATGGCTGGCTGGGCACGCGCACTTCGCAAGCAAGTGGGTGATGTGGATGTGTCGCGGTCTATCTCCCCGAATGCGTATTAAGCGGGCACTCATCACTAGCGTTTTTGTTTTTCATCTGTTTAATATCTTTGGGAGAACACCATCTAATATTTAGTCGGGTTCCCATAATTAAGTAAGATCCGTATATTATCAAGCGCTACTGGAAATGTATAATATCTTAATCAATTAAACCACGTATTGAGAACTTAGAATTGTGATTCTTATCTGCTTGTCATGTTGCCTCTTCGCTAGCTTCAACAGTAGAAAGCTGTATCGGTATGGTCAATGCCTATAATATCCATTACAATTAGAAACGTGCCACAGTACTTATGTGAAAATACTAGGTACGAGTCTAGTCCGTAGTATTATTGTTTGCCAAAGTTTTATAAACATGTGTGCTGAGTGGGGGCTATGAGAATTCTTGGTAAGGTTTGTGAGCGTACGTACGTTCCGCGTGAGAATTTGACTTCGACCGACGTAACGGGCTTATGTTATACGTTGTCTGTCCGCGCAGCTGCTTAGCGAGATTACGTTTCAAGGTTCATTTGTGAAAGGAACAGCTTCAAATGGCAGTAGAACTAAATGCGAAAAAAACCTCTTGGTAGATCCTCCTTAACATAATAAATAATACATGGTAAAGGTTTTTTTTTTATTTATTTTTTGTTTACTTGTAATATTGTCGAAACCTGGTTTGAAGAAATAGGAGTTTACTTTCTATTCTGTTGCAAATAAAATATTCATGAATGTACGAGTAATTCTATCAATGTGAACAAGTTGAGTGAGTGAATACGTCACCTGTTGGACTGTTTGTTAGTTAGTTATATGTGAGCCTCGCTCGCCTTTGTGATTCAAGTGTAATAAATGAATGGGTACCGACCGACGACCAATGTGGACATTGTATATTCGAAACGATTCAATGCCTCAATTGAACCGATTCCCTCGTGATTTAGTTTAACAACTCAGCCAGCACTTATGAGTAATGAATCATTCCAATATGATATGTTCAATAACTAAATTGTTTGGGAAACGCTCGGTCCTTGATTGTATTCGTTTTTATGAATCACCGGATCCGTAAAGATTGATTTCGATTCCCTTGGAATCTTGAATGAAATGAGTTTTGATCGATTTGGTTTGGTTTGTGATCATGGTGATCTTATGCATTACTTGGAAGTTATTCATTTCGTTGACACCTAATATAGTCGCGTGCGAGACACGAGTGTGCAGTGCTGTGCGCGTGCAACACTCATTATGACCCCTTCATTCATCCCACATGGCGCTTTACAAACCTTGATAGCCAGGGGTGGCAGCACAAATATCCATCAACACAATTAAAAACCTACAAGAACTTCAACTAAGTATTAAGTACGTTGAAATTGCCTTGCACCTGCCCAATAAATCATAAATAATGAATCAAATGCCCAATGCGACGTGCTGCTACCTATAAATGAGGTGCATACTCTTTTTAAATTGTTTTTGTAAACACACGCTTCTTTCAGTGGCAGGGAACCTGGCCGATACACATTTAGTCTGTATTATTGTGAGCAGCATCCATCGTTGGGTTAATGCACTCTTGCTCATCCGATCTGTGTTGCTGGATAATCTTCCGGGTTGTTTCATATCGTATCAAATGTTATTTTAAAACGTTGTCTTATTCTGTGCAGAGGCAAAATTGGTAAATTTGCACTGTTTCGGAGAACAACATCCAATGCTCATTATGTAATATTCTAATGTACTGATTATGAAATGCTAGTCGTCTACACAATTGATTGATCGTGCGCATTCTTTTGGATATGACCTTGATTGATTGTAAATAAATGGCACATCTGCCTTATTTACAATCAATCAAGTATATAATATCAAGCATATTCTTCTTGGGTTCTTGTTTTCATTGTAGTTCCTGTAAATCATTTTGCATTTTGATTGTTCATTAATAGCGTGGTTCTACCCACTTGAAATACCAAACGTTTTTGCAAGTCCAGTCATCATAATATTGGCGCCGTTGGAACCAAAAATAGCACACCACGCGCGTTTTCGGCAACTGCTGACGTCAGATTGGGGCCATTTGGACAATGTAACACAAATCTCATCTTAAGATCTCTTTAAGTGTATTTATTATTATAAAAGGTATAGGATAAATATAAAACTGAAAGAAATTGAATGGATTATTTATTCTAATATACAAAATGTTCAAGCAATAAAAGCTCTTAATTTTCAAATAAATGCGAATGTCGGTGCTTAAAAACTGAAATATTAGAATTTCTCAGCTTAGCCAAAGCCAACATAGGTTAGGCCGATATCTTTGTTAATATGAGTGCATAATAAGCTTATAGTATTATTTTCGCCAGAAGAAGTCGAACTAGATAGGCCTGGAAACTGGTTGGACGTAGACGAACCCATTATTTTATTCCACCTGCTGCGGTCGACCCTCGTGACCACTCCCGCGTCCGCTCCACTGTGAAATTATGCACATCTGCCGCTCGTAACATTTCGTTACTTAGATGCTTAAAATACATTTCTCGTTGCCTCGTTGTTACTTTTAGAGTTTAGATTTGACAATTGCGAATTATTGTAAGTATTTAGTGTGTAGTTGGTCACACGCATTAAGTGATAAAGTGTTTTGTAAATAATTTACTATATAAGTAGTTTATTATCAAAAACGTCAAATTAAAAAGAAGTAAAATAAAGGGGTAGGGTTGTCATCAAACCAAAACCAATCAGACTAGATAATTGTGCTGTTTTTTATGAACTGAAGTTTAGGTGCAAATAATGGCAATTATTTTTTTATCCATTTGGTGTTTTTATTTAATAACTGGTATAGCGTTGCGTTGCGTGTCAGATTCGAAGTGAATTCGTGGTTGATCGACCACGCGGCGGGTAAATATGTTAGTGTAATGTAATTGTACTGTTCACATTGAACAGTCATGAACAGTGGGCTTTTGTGGATGGATAGATGGAGATATACAGACGGCGCCTGTCTGTCGCACGCAGGCTCGTTCGTAGCCCAGCACATGCTCTGCCTACACTAATAGTATAGTACTAAAACACTAGACGCTTCAGCATATAGGTAGGTATGTTAGAACTCATATTTCAAACCTTTTAAGCTTGGTCTGGTGATTTTTTGCTGATCACTTCTTGCTAAGTCCCTCCCCTCAATTTAAGAATACGAGAGGATTATTAAAAGTGGATGTTGTCCACTATGATTGATGATTTGATGTTCTTGAAATCGTGTAACATACTATTAAACGTTTACTTTCCAACAATGCGCTTGCATTTTTCCACGAGAAAGCGGAAACGCGCGTGTCTCAACAATAGCTCCGAGCTCGTGCTGAACCACATTCTGCGCTTCTATTGTATATTATTCCAAGAACGACCGATAAGTAACTTCGTATGACGACGTATATGTACGGTTTGCTTAATATTTCCACGAGCGAGTATTTAAAATAAACATTGGACCTTTCTAAACAATCCTCTACATTACAATAGTGGTGGTGACGCCATTGAACAGCATAAACATTGCATTTTAGGATTATCAATTTCAGCAGATGTAAGTTTTAAATTCTCCCTATGAACACTGTCTCATAAATAAATAACTTGTAGAGATAGGGCTGCTAATCTAATCACTGCTTCAGAGGGGTTGCACGCTCTTGCGTCCGAATTTCCACTAATAAAAGTACACAGCGCATACATATTTTATCCAGGATTTCCTATTCCTATGACCACATCATATAAAATTACTTATCATGTATGTAGCATGAATTTAATAGCAGGAAACGAGCCCTTTGTGTTCCACAATGAATGCAACGACAAACAGTTTTTTTAGTATCCAGACCTGGCACAATGCGCCCGCGGCTGTCTTCGTCAGTCTTCCCACGTACCTGCATTGTCTAAACTACAAGTGGATGAACACATAATGCTATCAAATTGTGTATATTAACATCATTGTATCTGTAAATCACTGACTTAATTAAAAGGCGTTAAGGTACGTTCGTAACCTTCACAGATTCATCTAAGCGAATGCTTTACATTCCATTTACCAGTATAACGACATTTATGTAAGTATGATGATTCTTATGAGCTCCAGTGGAACTACGTTGTATAGCGAACTGTACTGTTTCGCAACTACAAGGTACATTTGCCATTAATATGGGTAATACATTTGTTCAACGCAATGATGTTTTCAGCGATTTTTGCTTACATCTATGTTTTGCTAAAGTGATTTAGTTTAAATAAATGTTAGAATCTGATTCGTTTACATTGTTTGTGTCTGCGACTACGTTTGAAACTTTCATTGACTAGACGCGATTGCAAAATATTTGTACTCAGGTAGGTATGTTGATTTGATTGTACGTTGGCACGTAAAAACTATGTTTTGTCCGATGAAATTACTCTCGTAATGTAACTTGCAGTATTGATTCCTACGTTGAATTGTTGTAGTTGTATAACGATTCGATCATTTTATGTAATGTTTCTTGCTTTGGCACCAATTGAGCACATGGGTTTTCGGTTTGTTGATCTCGTTATGTGCGACTTTCACAAGCAGAATGTTTCATTATGAAGGCCGAGTCCGTGTGGTAGGCACGATTCGCCAATAAACATTATTATGTGCTGGATATTGCGTTGATTTCATATTTCGTAAAAATAACTTAAATTTTTATCCAAGGCAGCTTATATTTGTGTTGCTTGATTTTGACACGACATGTATTTTTTCCATACAAAGCATATCAAATTCCTGCATCATCGTTATTAATGAGATCTGTCCTCGCGTTACTTTCTACTAGAGCTGCTTTCCTCTACTTTTACTTATTGGAGGTGGGACACTTGTATTCAGGTCCAATGTTGAATGGAATTGTACACGATCTTACACTATACGACAAAACCTCCTTTGATGTATAGGTATAATCTAATGGCGCAACTTTCTTCTGCATATCACTCTCTGAGTCACAATGGGGTTCCCCGTAATATTACAGATATTTCATATATAGAACAACCCAAGGCTATCATGTAGAATGATCCATCGGCCAACCTCCGTAAAACGTTGTGATTTTCCCGACTGGAATAGGTAGGGATATGGTATATCCTAACAATATCATTGAGTGTGCCTGGAAATGTACGAAACAACAAACGTGCAAGAGAACAAAACATGTTGTTGTAGAAAGTCCCAAAAGACTGACTAATCACCGTGACAGATTGTAGTACGTGCCGAAATAATTATGTTTTGACTTATTGTTTTTATTTAACAAATCCGGGGCAACATTACAAATTGTCTTTATGTTTTGCACTTTTTGCGTTTCCGACCGATTAGTTTGCTTGGACCTATAAAATATCATAATAATTTTTGCTAAACATTTATCTTTCTATCTTTAAGAAATTATCTATCTCTCTTTGTTTTTTTTTTTTTTCAAACACAAATAACACATTTGTTTGTTTAATATTGCTTTGTTGTGAAACTCCACAAGTCGTTAGTAGGATCGCTAGTCGCATGAACATATTTCTGGACAAGTTAATTTATATTTTGTCAGTGAAGACGAAAGTGGAATTGTTACGTCGCCAGCCATTGTTGGACGTGTCTTGCTTGCATTGCATTGATGTAACTATTGAAAGTGCACATATAAAAAGAAAGTAAGAAGGTATTTATTTTTACTGTAACAAAACATTTTGTACATTTCATGTAATGCAGCCATGTAAGATTTCGATACATACAGGTATATGTATCGAATACTATTAAATTGTTTGCTGTTCGTCATTCCTTTAACTTAGTTTTGCAATTTGTTAGACTCCCGTTGGTATGCCAATAAGTTCTAGATATGTGAATTCTCTCATGAATCCTTTTCGAACTAAGCAGCCTGCGCGCTTATTGCCTTCCCCCACGTTCCCAACAAATATTTGTTAGGCGGGGTCGAACTCAGGACTCAAGTCATGCACATTATTACCACAGGGCTAAAGCAAAAAAAATATCTACGTAGTAATAAACGTTTATTTACGGGTACATACAAATAAACTGCTGGGTAAATCGGTATTGTAATCGTTATGTAAGTATTACATTTGTCATGTTTTATCTTGGTATATTTTGGTCAAACGCCAAACTTCCTGAAAGTCTATTACGACAACTAAAAAAAAATATACAAATGATTCTAAATATAGATACTAATATGTGTCACAATGAGATAGTGGTAATACCTACTTTCGTTGGAGTATCAACACTGTGATATTTTTTACATTATAATATTATCTAGTTGACATTTAACATTCGTAATCTCGCCCCAAATGTTATGTCCCATTTTTAGCTCGAATTTATTTATAAATGGTTTGTTCTGTCTGTGCGTCTAGTCTAGCGAGGGTCGCGGCCGTTGTGAGTCACGGATGACGTAGGCAGGGGTGCGCGCCCCGAGTTCCAGCATTAGCACCCCGTGACGTCACACCCAGTCGTGACTCACACCTTACCGGTATAGAATTCGACCTCGAGGCAAACACGACAATTGAATTGAAACAAGCAAACGCCGCAGTTAAGGAAATCCACTCGCTTAGATACCCCTCTCGTTTTTGTGTCTCGATATCGATTTCACAGACTTGCCTGCCAAGTCAACAAGAACTTTTGTTAGCAATATGTAATGCATTTCAAACAATAACCGCTTAAATTATATAGTTTTTCAACGTTTCTCTCCGAGTGTTTTAGAAAGATAACTGATTTGCGTAAGTGGATATTGAATTCTTTCGTACTTTCTACGATAGTTTTAGTAGTCAAGTAACTGAATATAATTGTGTGATGCCCTTACGCTGGTCTTTTACCTTATCAAAAGCCCATTACATCATTCATCACCATAAATACATTTTCCGCGCGCTAGATCTGACACTTGTACATTTTCTAGTATCATGAGAAACTCAAAAAAATATTCTCGACCATCATCCTTTTCAGTTATATTCTCATTTATTCGCATTTGATTCAAAATACCTAGGTATAGAAAATTAACCGGTTTTGGAAAGTAAACGAAAGTGGTTAAGTATGTTTATCGTAATATTGATAAATAAATTATGTCGCCAGCGTTGTATCGTATTATGCAAGTCAACACTTCGAGTGAGAGCCGAATAAATACAGTAGCTGTCACTCAAAGCCATCACACATCGTGAATAGTAAACTCCGAGGTGAAGATAGTTAACAACTAAATGGAAATCCATAGCTCCACTATATCTTTAGTATTAAATAAGTGTTTCTTGATTTTCTCAATGTAAGCTTTGCTTCTATATTTGAAACATAAGTGATAACCAGTCTACGACAATATTACTTTGGCTCATCCGGATTCGTATTTCGTGTTTCGATTACGTCATTGATAATCCATACGAAACGTTATCTTATCAGATAGTGCAGACCGGTATTGTGTCTGATTAACTAGTGATGAGTAATGTAATGAGTGCTAATCAGCTAAAGGACGGGACAGGGCGTTCCTCTGAGCCGTACTGTATACTGTACCGTGACTCATCAGTAGGTCGCCCCGATTGCTTTCTTGTTCCGGTGTGACTCGGCTCCTCCATCCAATCCGATGGAAATGTAAGCGGAAATAAATATTGAGCTAAATACTTACATGACAAAATACATGTTCTGCCTTGGCTCAAATCTCTCCTCGTATTTGCATAGAAAGATATTATAGTGATGCAAATGCTGCGTTACACGATATGCTCGTTGTGGTGTGTGTGACATTGGCATTCAACTGAGACGTTCAGATACCTAGAATGCAAGGTCATTTGCCATAGCCGTTTGCATTATAATTGAAGAACCAAGAAGTCGGCTATGTGGTGTTATTTCAATCATCATGGTATGCGCGACAAATATTTTTTAAGATATGCTAAAGTAATTTTTTTTTAACTTTAGTCAGTTGTGTTGTAGCACTTATAGCCCTAACTGCGCATTCGTTGGCAAGTCAAATTTCAACACCGATAAGGTTAGACCTTGCTTGGTCGAACAACTAAGATGAACTTGCTTCTTTGCCAGCGCTATTCTGTTTTTAACTTTTTAGTTCAGCGCGATTAGATATTGGCGTCTGTTTATTGTTACATATAAACAGCCAAGTCCCAAGTACAACCCATTGGTGGAGCATATTTACGCACCAACACCTTGTCAGTATCAGTGAAACACCTGCACCGTTACCAAATACGACACACTCATGAATCAATTCTACAAACATTGCGCGGAGCAGACCTTTGCAGATAGTCCCATCTTTTGTAAATATTTCTCACCGCAATGGGACGAAGTGGGTAATTAATTCAAGGAAGAAATTATAGCAAGCGATTATGTCATAAATTGTCGACAGGTGGTTTTTTGTACACTCACATGAAATAAATAAATTAGTTAAGTATTTATTTGATATTAGCATGATTGCTAATGTGAGTGAACTGCATAATAAAAACTGGTGGTGTTAAATATGTATGGTAAAAAATTGTCACGTATTGATTGTCAAATATAAGCGTGAATTATAATAATTAGATGAGGTACCCGCGAGCTGGTACACGTGTTGGTAAGCGCATGAGGTGTGCTCCGCATACTGATGATGATTCGAACGTTGCGTGTGCGCATTCCACGACTGGGGCCCGCCCACCAACCGCCTTTATATTAGACCACATGAGAACCGTACCTTCATTAAAATTGCCCAAAGCTAACATTATGAAGCAAGTTTCACGTAGGGATTTTGTTATTGTATGTAACCCGGTGCCCGCAAACATACACTGGTTCTACAGGTTGAGTTTCAGATAGCTCAAGTTTAAATAAATGTACATTTTGCGAACCGAGTAACACAATAATATGTACTTACTACACTTTTACTGGCATGTAAATGTGCGGAGTGTCGCAGATCCAGTTCTCCCACGTCCATTGCAGACCTCTCTTGTTGGCGATTAGCGGAGCTGCTGGAGCCAGGTTAACGAACCGGGCCATGTCAATATTAATATCATACATTACATACTTACCATTGTAATGTTGCCTTTCTCTATGACTTGTGCTTGTAGGTACAGTTTAACCGTAGTTTTCAATAATTACCACCTTTAATTTTTTATACTATGGTAAAGTAAGAAAAACAATGTTGAGTCTCTGTGACTTAAGTTTTTTTATTTAACCAGTTCCGATTTAATCTCTGAATGAGATAGCAGTTTTATAGTTATTGCTTTATAACAAAAGCTATACATAAATGATAGGCATCTTTATATTACAACGGTAATATTTGCGAGGTGATACGTGTATACATTGCCCAGCATCAATGGCATTCACATCAATCTGTTTTGGTGCCGTTACAACATAGATATATAGATATATATTATGTTTACGCTGGATATTATTAACCAATTTTTACATTGTGTTACATTTTCGCTAATTCCATATACTTAGTCACAGTAGGGAGAAGCCTTACCAATGTTGGAACGCAAGATTTAAACAAAATTATTTGATAGGCTTACCAATAGTCCACTGTGCCACATAAAAGCTTGCTCTGTAAACTCAGAGACCAGTTTAGTGTTGTATTCCTACTTTAAATGTAGACGTTTAGGATATGCAGTCATGTCTAAAATTATTCCATTCACATTTCGTATGATGCGTGTCTACAAACAAATGGTTTAATGCACTGCGCTAGTGTATCCAAGCATTCAATTAATGTTATTAAGTGGTCATATACATAGGAACATTTTGTCACGTCCGACGTTCGTTCTTCCGCACATTTGGTCAATTACTTTGTAGAGCATTTTATCCGAGAACATTGTCAAAAAGTCAAGATTTGTCATGAGTTGACTGCTAGTCTTGGTATATGTAATGAGAGGAATATACGCAATTATGGAGACCAATCAGACTGTCTCGTTGGTCTAGGGTTCGATCCTCGGGTCGGGCAAGGGGTTTTCCCCTCTGCAATTTCCCAGTGGAAGCCCGGAGTCTGAGAGCCCGTTATTGGCAGTAGGCTCGCGAATTATATGGAACTTAAACATAACTGGCGAAACGCTGGTGTATTATAAGTATACGTCTGCCTACCCCTTCAAGGAACACAGACGAGAGAGCATATGAATGGATGTATATACTATATGTATGTAGGATCAATCAGTGGTGTGAGTTGACAGCAGTGTCATTGCACTCGGCACACCTTGTCGGGCAGTCAAGGGCGATTCATGGAAGCATCATCGCGTGCGAACATTTCTTGCATGCAATTTTATTTATTCCTATTTCCTCTCCATTAGTCCTTCCTCGTGGGAATGAGAAACTAAATTGGCGTCCAAGCCATTTATAAATGGCAAAAAAATATTTCAATCTTTATTGGTAGTGGTCAGAGCAGATGTCATAATCGGATACTAACTGGTTAGCCTTCGAAAGCGAAAATCTATATACAGTTATTTATATTGTCTGTGGGCTATTATTATTTGGATAATGGGTAATGTTATCAGCTAAACTTAAAATTCGTTTGAATTTGTAAGCCCGTAAAGATTAAGTGCAGTTTTGAGGTGTATTCGAATTGGCAAGTTTAGTTGCTTATGAACATAAGTAATATGATAAGTGGTTAACAGCTAACAGTACCGTATGCTCTGTAGTAGTTATCGGCGTTACTCCAACTGTTTCCCGCAGAGATGACCTCGTATCGCCAGTTCGCCACTCGTTTCCTCTGTTTTTATTATAAACACTGCTACTAACAATGTAGCTACTATTATATGGTTAAATAATATTTAGTTCCAATTACTCACTGTTTGTTTCATTGTTCCCAGGATCAATATGATAACTTAGCTGCCCATACACACAAAGGAATTGAATTTTTAGACAAATATGGCAACTTCGTAAAGGAGAGATGTGCGATAGAACTTGAATATGCAGGAAAACTCAGGTAATTTATTAGTTTTTCACATTAATACAATAACACCTATGGATTATTTTGTTTCTGTTCCCTAGCATTGAGTAAGTTGTACACACACAAACGCGTGTGTATACCCACATTAGTTCAAAATTTCAGCTCACGTATTGTCATGACTATTTTTTTTATTAAGTACTTAATTTGTTATAATTTACTTAATTATTAAGCATAAAAAATATACGTTTATCCACTGAACAGCTGCCAGAGCAACGAGATTTGTCATTAAAAATAAAAATTATTTCATTGAACTCTATAACTAAATTCTAATATGTTTCTACAAAACTGACCGAAAACGCCACCATACTGGATTGTGCCATGAAGGCCAGATAAACTTGAAGATTTTAACGTTTGCTTTGAATTCAGATCAATAATGGTCACCCATCCAAGTACAAGAGTAAACATGAATAAAAACTTTGTCGATCGATTGATCCAAGTTCTCACTACTTACTCAATAAATGGTAACTGTAACTATGAACTGAGAGGCAAAATATATTACTTAGTTAAGAATGTTTAGAATGAATCGTCGGAAACCTGCTTAACTGTTAGTTATTAAATATAAATTTAAATGCCCACTTTTACCGTATTGGAATTTTCGAAAATGCTTTGACACAATTGTGAGCAAATGAAAACGTATTATAAATATTAATTAAATCAAATAAGTTACAGCGACATTTGAATATCATTGTTTATGGATTTTTGTGTTTTAAATGTATTGAGGATACATTTTGTAGAGTCTAGTATGGGTGGACGGACTCGTTAAACATAAAGAAATATATATTTTGTGAAAAAATCACTAATTTAACTAAATTAAATTTATGTTACAGAAGGCTCGTCAAAAATTATCAACCAAAAAGAAAAGAAGAAGACGAATACCAGTGAGTATAATTATTTGTATCTATAATCTTATAATATTTTTTTATTTTAGCGGATTATTTTCGTAAATGTAGACACCTCGAAATCATATTTTAGTAGGTTACCTAGCTACGTGATTTGCTTAACATATACCCATATCGTACACTTAATATAGAATCTGTTCATACGACAAATAGACGATGCAAGATTTTGGCCTCTTTAGATTTGTTTACGGTATTTCAGTCACGTAATTTTATAAATTTTGTTGTATTAAAGTTTGACTACTCACCTTCGTATAAGGAAGCGCCGATCAAAACACGCGCATCCATGGCCATTGTCCAAATTAGCTTGAACTATCCAGGGTCCTATATCCTATATCCAGCCATTGATCTGCTAAGCCACAGGAGAAAATGCATGATATAGTACACAGCACTGCAACAATCATCTGACAAGACGAAGTGGCCTATGATGATATCCAACCATACCATAGGATATTAAAGACTTGTTCAACCCTTACAGGTACTCACCATGTAAAGCATTTAAACAGTTACTCCAGGAGTTGGGCGACTTTGCTGGTCAGAGAGAGGTAGTCGCGGAGAACTTGCAGTCAAATGTAGTTAGGGAGTTGCATCTACTCGCCAAAGAGTTGCGAGAAGAGAGGAAGGTAAGAATACATTTGTGATTCAGATTATGTTAATCATGTATGTCGATTCTGGTTAGAGTATTAGACTAAGAGCCTGTTTCTCTGTGTCTAATTAAATATACATTTCTAACTTAGTAAAAAGGACAAGAAAACTTAAAAAAAAAATTGTTAGATATGAATAAATTAATACAATTTCGAATGCGGAGTGAAGTAGAACATTTCAATTTAATATATCGTCATATTTTATAGATTGTGAATTAATATCTACAACCGATTATAAGAGTCTCGAACTGATTGATTAAGTTTTTTTACACCTATTCATAATTTTGAAATTAAATTGTTAAGTAATAAAGATATTGAACTGGAACACCTTCGTCGACCATAATAGCACACTGGCGTAGGTGTCCGGTCTTTGGTCTTTGCTAACATGTGAATGTATCGTTACAATATACAAAAGATGTTGGTCATCGAGCTATATGTATTGAGATTGGATAACTGCGAAATTATCCCTGTACGCGATAGGTAATCCACAATGACTAATGCAATGCATCAGAAGTATATTTTTCCTTCTGACTAGCTAAGGAAGGGGAATATTTATTTAAAACTACGTGGTATAACTAATTTGATAAAATGTGGTTCAAGTACTTATACATTTAGTTTGTAATGTACTACATTGTTTTATTATCGAACATTATAATATAAGTACTTATTTCCTTCACCGCGTTCGCATTAACACATACAATTAGATTGTCCTATCTAAAAATTGCACATGTAGACATATAAAAATTGGCACATGCCTAGTTCACACGTTGGTTGACGCCAGCCGCAACGACACTATTCAGTATAAAGATCTACATAAACATGTATAGTATACAGAGGATGCCTAAATTGCTATTCAGCTGAGATGAAACCGCACATATTCCGAGGCTGCCTACAATGGGTTATGATGTGTTTTTGCGAAGTCATCTACGTGTCGGGTCAATTTTGTAGGACGTAGAAATACTTACTTGATTCAATGCAAAAAGTAATAAGAAGGATACATGTCAATGCGAAAATTTTATGAAATGCCTTTCATTTGGTGTCTATTCTTGGTAACACGTAAAATCATTCGTATAAACTGATTGTGTTACTTGCTTCAAACGATTAATATGATATTTTTTTCATTGTACATTACTGGGTGTTTCATAGTGTACCATGTTTAATGGGACACTACTAACATGTATATCCATACTTGTATGTGTATTCTTCTTGACGTACACGTTACTTTAAGGAATGAGTGCGATCGACAATATTTTCCGTGATTTTATAGTTGTTTTTTGTGGAATTACAGCAACATTTAAATGAGGGCGCGAAACAAATGGGTGTTCTGAACTCGTCGATAGCCGCGTTGGAGCGCGCGCGGAGGTCGTACGAGCGCGCCGCCAGGGAGTCGGAACGAGCGCTGGAGACCTTCCAAAAGGCCGACGCCGACCTCAATCTCAGGTTATTACCCATTGTCGTTTTCTTATCCACTGCTATACATCGTTTACCAGCCTTATCCCCTAAAATTAAGGGGGGTAGCACTCTATTTTACCCTATATAAGCTACAAAACCTTTTTTGAACGCGACTGTTCTTTGCCATTCGCTACTTATCGCATACGTTTATTATTTAGCCGATAAGACTACGTTGAAGGTTGTGTTTCCTTGAACATTTGATAGGGTTTTCAATCAAGTTCATCAATTGCTCTCCATGGAACGGAACTGTTACGCTATTCATCTAAGCACAGGACCATGACGTACAACTGAAAAGGGATAACTCTTAGTTGAGTTAAACCAAACCAAACGATACACAATTATAAAACTCGAGCCAATGCTACAATAACATATCGGCTGTTTGTTGACTCACTCTGGAGCGTGAATGATTATTTGTTTTAAATCCGTAATAAAATTGATGATGATGACTAAAACCCTACACCGGCACCTGTTTAAATATTGTTTCGTTTATCGATCCGCAGCCGGGCGGAGGTGGAGAAACAAAAGGCGAATATGAAAATTCGAAGCCAAGCGTGTGAAGACGCAAAGCAGGAGTATACGGAACAACTGCGCAAGACCAACGAGGCCCAGAGACAACACTACGAACAGAGATTACCGCACGTATTCAAACAGTTACAGGTACTCATACATTTGTCGTAACTTTACGTAAGTAAGCTAGGAAGCTTCATCGATAGGTATCGATATCATCATTGTCCAATTTCACGGTGTTCATCATTATTTGCTACTAGAGCAATTCAAAGACATCTGCATTGTCCTTAAATTTCAAGTGAAAATATTGACAAATCGTTAGACAATTTTGAATAGAAATTCAATCGTCCACTAGCTATCCGATAAACAATATATCCGATAGTGATAGTATAAAATCTGTCCAGATGTTTTTGAGTTTATTCATTAAATGTACTTAAAATTAATTCAAATATTTTCTCTTTATAATCTATACAGATAAATAAAATTGAAAGTGTGTGATTCCCAAAACACAGCTTTTCACTAAATGCATATGAAACTATAACTTAGAAATACCATTTTTTTTTCTTTCTCTGTCCTGTCTGTTTGTTCCGGCTAATCCGAAATGACTAGGCCGATTTTAACAGCACTTTCACTAGCACATAGCTTATGTTACAACGAATAACTTGGGCAACTTTAATTTAAAAAAAAAACATTACTGCTCCGCGGTCACCCATGAAATTAAGTTTACGCGGGTAAAACCACGGGGCTCGGTTAGTATTAGTATAGAAGTATAGATAACGATAGAAATTCTACAAAAAATAAAAATTCATTCGCTATTTCTTAATTTGTTACGATATATTCATTCAAATTAAATTATAATATAACTTTAAATCCGCAAGAAAGTGAAAACTAATTTATGATTTATCGTTGCACGGTAGCTGTTTTCTGAGAGCGTGTTTGCAAAATATAAACCGTGAGCTCGATCGGTGAATGAAATATTATAGTACGCATGTTGTCTACACTATCTACACTTCTACACTAATATTGTAAAGAGGAAATATTTGATTGTTTTTGTTAGTATTGAATAAGCTCCGAAACTAATAAAAAAATTCAGTAATGAATAGCTAATCGTTAGGAAGTAACATAGGCTATATTTTATCCCCGTACTCCGATGGGAACGGGAATGACGCGGGTGAAACCGCGTGACGTCAGCTAGCAGTAGTATGTTACATTAGCGTCGACATACGAAAACGTGTTAGAAATATTATATTCAAGATTTTGTCTGTTTTCCCTGAACAGTCAAGATACTCGTAAACTTTCTCTTAATCCGTACACATGAGTCATAGTCATATTAACTTTGAAACAATTCAGGGAAATGTTGCCCATGAGTGCAACTATTCTCTGTCTGGTGCATTTTGGCGCGACGCCAAATGGGTCACGCGAGATACATCATTAATAAAACCCTTAAGCATCCGTGATGTGTTGTGAAGTTTCCTATTTGTTGCCCAACATTTTATTTAACAAACATGTGTTTTTATTTCAGGATTTAGACGAGAAACGAATAAAAAATATAAAGAACTTTATGTTAAGTTCAGTGGATGTTGAAAGAAAAGTGTTTCCAATTATAATGCAGTGTCTAGATGGAATGGAGCAGGCGGCGAACAGTATTAATGAAAAAGAGGTAAAGTCACTTTTGCTTTCTTACATATTCAACTATCGAAAAGTCGTTTCTACGACATTATTTTATTATCTCCTCAACCTTGCTCTAGGTGGGTTTTGAGTTCAGCCTTTGAAAAACTATGTATTTATACGGCTAATAAATAACGTACATAATATATTTTGGAAGCAAAATAGATATTATTTTTCTTACAACATTTACATATTTGATATAAATAAAGATTTCTAAAAAAAACAATTTTGACTCTAATATTAAGAATTTTGTTTGTAAATCTTTCGTTGCGTGTGTGTGCCTTCGTGCCCTAATCAAGTAATTATCGCGATAGTTATTATCCTTTACAAATGAAACCCTGACTAGCATTCGTTTGATTCCAGGACACAAAACTAGTGATAGACAGGTATAAATCAGGCTTCGTGCCGCCAGAAGACTTCCAGTTCGAAGCGGCGACCAGCGCCGATACCACAGACGCGGCGAACACTCACCACACACACAACCACCTAACGGCCGCCAGGGGCACGGTGTCAGGGAATAAGATCAAGAAGAGAGGCGGACTGCTCTCCATATTCAGCTCTAATAAGGTGAGAATTAGGTACCTTTTATTCTCAGTTCAATGTGTCATGCAAAAACTAAACAGATGGTGTACTACGCTTCTTGTATAGAACATAAAATGAGTACATTTGAATATAATTGATTTCCAAAATATCTGCAACGTAAATAACATTTTAGGCTGGATACAGGAATTAAACGATATCCGTCCTTTTTTCTTTGAAAAGCTATAGAAAATCCTTCGTTATATTACTATTATTACACCACAGTTTTATACAGTGTTATTCTGAAGCGGGTGGAGATATCTACTGCAGTACACATACCACATTGACGATAACGAAAGGAACAATGATTCCATATAATTAAATTGACTCCACACGTTGCATCTTGATAAATTCATGATTTTGTAGATTTTTATATTAAATTAGTTTGATTGTATGTAGATGAATGAATATACCACATTCATTATTATATCGTTATTTTATATTTATATTATTAGTGCATACGCATAGTAAGGTATATGGGGCTATTTGCTTGGAGTTACATTTTATTGGGCTTGTCGGGGCTTGATACGAGAATTTTATAATATTAGTATATTATATATATATGCATGGTATGGCAATACCTATGTTTACGTACAATCAATGTTATGTAATTATCATTTTGGTTGCGTATGCTTGTTATTTGAACAACTGGCGTATAGTATTGAAGTTTTCCCGCGGTGACTAACGTCGGTTGTTCTCATACAACTATGTACTATGTGTGTGTTGGAGGTACTAATTTGTTTTTATCTTTCAATCCCGTTCGATTCCCACATAACACGGGTTCACATAACGACCAATTGATATTATTGGGTGTCGTCCGCCGGTGCCATGACGTGTGGATAAAGTAAGTTGACCTGCGGTGGAGGCGAATCCTGTCCTGAGCATGAATCAATAGCTTTTGTTATCTACTATCTGTTACATTCATACACACATTTACTACACCTATTACCAATATTATTTCTTATTTTTAAGTTTACTTAATTTTATGCTTCTATAAGAACATTGTTGGCTTATATTTCAAATAATGTTTTTATGAATCTAAAGGTTCTGTCATAATTAAATTGCTCAGTTATATTATTTCGTAGTAGCGACAAGTTGTGATTGAATTGATTCAAATATCGAAACAAGTCACGGATACATAATAACCATACGGGTGTGGTTTGGTGTTGATGCCGTATTTACGGTATATATGGCACGTAAATATGGCACGAATGTAAAACCACACCCTATACATATATTAAACAATACTGGGCAATTTTATTACCATAACGATCACCTTTCGATCTAGAGACAGTATATTTAATATCCCATTTGCTTGGGAGGCAATTATATAATTATAATTACTTATATTAATTTCCAAATATGTTGCGCGGAATATGTGTTGCTTCCGAGTTCCTGTGTATCCCCAGTTTAATGTTCTCTGTTTGCTCCCGTCTCGCCGCCGCCTAACGCTTTGGCCCAGAAGATAGTCGAGGCGTGCAACTCGATCAAGGTCAGTCCTGCCTGGTGCATGACCCTCTCTTTGCATTTTTACTGGTCAAATTAGCTCATATTATATTCCTAAGTCCTATATTTAATGTAGGTACCATTTTACAAAGCTTGATATTGAATTCGTTATATACAATCAACAATTCCATATCATGTATTCAATCAGTTCACATTCAATAGTACTGTGATGTGAATACAATGAATTGATATTGGACACATAAAAAAAATCTTGATTGATCAAACGAAATTTTAATGACTCGTAAATTTTGAGGGGCTTGTTGCGTATTGACATTTGATTAATGTGTGATAGTTCATTCTTGAGTTGATTGGGACTCGTTTGGTAATAAGGTTTTTTTATTCTCAATGTAAAGATTTTTTTATATGTCAGTACTCCCAAGTGTAGGTTTGTAAATCTTCAAACGTCGCTTGACCTTGTGTGTTAGCGTGGCTCGAAATGTTTAGAACTGACATCGTTTGCATTCAACCATAACGCACCTCCGAAAAAGTATCAACACGACGTTTAAATGTGTTAAAACCTTACTTATATATATTTATGTAAGGTAAGGTGAGGGTAAAGGTATATACCTATATTTGGGGCACAGATGCATTCGCTTCTGGCAAGTCAAATCGGGTCGAATGGCTGATTTATCATATGGCTATGGATTATTAATAATGAGGTGGTTACCATAATAAATACCTTTATTAAGATCGACTTTATTCTTCTATATCATATAATTATAATTGATGCATTGAATTTTACCAGTAAAAAGTGTAATGAAAGTATTGTTTTCGGCTTTGTATCGCTTGTTCTATATTAACAACGCTTGCACGGCTTTCTTATTTCCAGCGCACTCAGAGTTCACCGTCGCTGATTCATTATGTTATAATGTTATGTTTATGTTCACCATGACTAAAATGTCTCTATAACTTGAGGAAAATATGATAATATGATGCATTTGTATTTGAGGTTTTATTGTAGGTATAGTGTTGTGTCGTTACATAAGTTTATTTAAATCGTGTATCTTTCTATAACGCGTAAAGTGCTAACTCAGTGTAACGCGTGCTACGTTGATACAAAGTACTAAAATATGATGAAAATATTCAGGAAACAAAGCTTTAGTAAAAAGTCACGTAGTGATGTGCAGAAGAAGGTAAAGGTGTGTTTGGTTTAGTTTTAGTGATGTGTGGTTTGTTGTGACGCGTGGTGAGTTAAATTGACTCGACCAGTTCTACACATTTGTTCGGCGTATGCACTACATAAAAGTGGTGCGGGATCAAACCTTCACTGGAGCCCTATTGCTCCATTCCCCTTAGTTCAGTTCCACTGCGGGTAGTTACGAGCGATACTCATTTTATGAACCTGTCTGTATGGCGAGATATGAATAGAATACATGCGCAGTTTTCACAACTATTTTCACTGAGCGCTCATAGCTCGTGACTGCATTTTATGTACGTCCATTAAAAATGCTCCCAAATGTGTAGAACTAGTCAACCAAACTTTGACGGCAGTTGAAATGAAAGCATTGATTGTATTTCAGAATAATATGTCAATGGATGGGAAGGAGGATTATTCAGACTTGCCACCGAACCAGAAGAAAAAGAAACTTCAAGCTAAAGTGCTCGAGTTGAGCAAGCAGGTATGAGTATATACTACGTAATATAATAATGTCTTACTAGCTGTGTTTCTGAGATTAACCGGAACATACATACACACATAGTTTTTATGTAAATCTCGTACATACTTGCATGTAGTAGTAACAAATTGTTAATTTGGAATTACAAACAGATACTTACTTCAATTTTTCTTACCAGTACAGATATATATTTCTAGACTGATTTTATAATATTTAATAAGAATCCCAGAAGCGAATGATGCAGTCGCGTATATGTTGAAATTGTTTCTCATACGTAATTTTGGCCCCTATGTTTTGTGCTAATCGTATAACGTTGGACTTGAGGTATTCGATTCGGACTGGATTTGATATTCTTAAACAACTGTTATCTAAACTAGTACTAAATATTGTTCTTAGGTGGCTCAAGAGCAAGCCGCTATGGAGGGCCTTATGAAGATGAAGGGTGTTTACGAAACTAGTCCTGCGTTGGGAGACCCCATGACAGTTGAAGGTAAAATCAAATACTTTACAAATCACATAGATTTTTTTACTGCAAAGGTATCAAGCAGCATACATACATATGCTTACGCCTGTATTCCCCGAAGGGGTAGGCTGAGTTGTTGTAATAACAACACTCACTTTTCACCTAAGATGATTAAGTGCTAACGTGCCAGGTGAGTCTATCGCCGTCTCAGCCACTATGCACACGTTTTTGAATTACTTCATCACCGTAAAGCGCGTGGTGTGAATTCACTGCACATTAGTTTTTTTTAGAAAATCTCTTTGGCAAATGGCCCTGCTGGGATTCGAACTTGCGAGTCGCTTGCGTAGTCGGTACTGCTCATACCCCAAGGGCTCTTATCAAGTAGCAATAGCCTAGTACAGAATTAGTACTTTGTAATATTTCATACCATATATAAGGTGGGAAGAAGGGCTGCCATCCACTAGAATCCTTGTCATATTATCTGGTTATGTTCTTTATACCTAATTGAAATTGAACCAAACTATCGAATTCCGTTGATGGTAAATGCGGTCGCATTGTAAAATTTTAAAATAAAGCGAATGTAAAATTCATAATTTTATCAAAGCAATTTGGGGATATTCAAAATTAATGTTTATATGTAAATAAAGAAAAATACCTAATTTCCTTATTGAACCGTTAATTCGATGTGCTATTCATATTTTCTACATGAATAAAAATGAATTGCTGTTCATGAGTCTCGCTAAAACTTGGTAACGGCTGAACCGATTTGGATGATTGTGATCTAGATAGATGTATTTGTGAAAGTTCAGTGAAGGTTTAAAAGGTGAAAAATATAAATAATTTGTAAAGGAAAAGGTGATACGAAGCTCCACGGGTCAACTAGTATTGAAATAAAAATTACATTCAAATGTGTTTTATATGGAAAAGTAAAAAATCGCATGTATAGTTCGAAAAAACACTCTTCCTTTCTTACAAATGAACAAACAAATATTAGTCCTATTGTCTCCATGTATAAAGTAATATAGATTTGTTGACAGTCGAAGTGTGTTCTGTGTTTAAATGTACTTCTTCTATAGGTCAATTGAACGAGTGCTGTGACAAATTGAAAAAGCTGCGCGCGCAGTTGACCAAGTATGAGGAACTATTGGCCTCGGCCAGTAGTCAGGTCAGCGCGCCCGCAACACTACAACCTACTCCGCGCACTAACGGCGCCGCGCCTGCGCAAGCCACTAGGTAAAACATTTGATATGAAGCAGGGCCGGATCAACCCTATCGGGGACCCTAGGCATTGCAGTTTTCGGGGCCCTTTTCTTTTACCCTTCTCTTAATCTTTAAATATATCCTTGCAATTTTATTCATGGACGCTCACGCAGTTGCCTTATCCACCTTATGGATAATCCGGCCCTGATAAGAAGTGATACTGACTCATCTAATTTACATCTAAATCCGATCAATTGTTTGAACATGGATAAGTAACAAACTAAGACATAACACCATTTAATTTTGAATCATTCATTAACTATTAATGATATATATTTTATTTCAATACAGGCGTGAGCATTATGCTCACTGCTGTTGTTTTGCCGAGGTTTTTCTCAGTAAAACCAGCCTGAAAAACCCGGTGGTGACATTTACAATCTTTAATAATCACGTCATCGTGACCAATGTAAGATAGTTTGTTAAAAGTCCAATCAAATAAAGTTATGTCGAGGTAGCTTCAGCTCTCATAGTTATAAATGAGGGCTGTCAGTGTGACGTGTAACGTGTGACGTGTATGCATGTAACGTGTGCGCAGTATCGGTTCGAACAGCGAGTCGCTGTCGCGGTCGGCGTCAGAGTCTTCGGTGAGCACGGGCACGGGCGCCTTCCCCGGCGCGGGGGCGGGAGGCCGCGCGCTGGGCGGCTCGCCCGAGTCCGGCCTCGGCGGGGAACTGGCCGCCGCCCACGCCAACGGCGACCACGACCACAACGACGACCACGACAATGACCACGAGTCGGACTTCGACTATTACTACTGCGAGCCTGACCTGCAACCCGTCGGACACTGCATCGCGCTCTATGCCTTTGAAGGTAATTGTACAGTTCGAGGGAAACTTGAACAATGGGGTAACTGAAACACAAAAATGTAAGTGTATGAAGATACATTAATGTGGACAAAGCGAAAGGAGAATGTAAGGATCGTAAAATGTGGCAAACGGTGGTCTCTGCCTACCCCCATGAGATACAGGCGTGAGCATATGTGTATCTGAAACAGCACTTTCTGAAACTTAAAAAAATTAAGTAGGTCGTTATTATTTTTTGATCTGCGTACAAAACTACACTCTTACGTTATTTACATCAATCTTTAAAAGTTCAATTTTGACTACTATTAGTGATTGATTACCTCCTAAAAAATTGAATTAACGACGGTGATGTAGTTTCAGGGAATGAAGCTAGGGAGTAGTAAATTATTAGTAAGAGTGTATTGCAAGTATTTGTTTTGGTGTGCAGGTATAGGTAGCGGGTCGACGATGCGTATGGAGAGCGGCGAGCAGTTGTTGGTGTTGGAGAGCGACGCGGGCGACGGCTGGACGCGGGTGCGGCGCCAGCGCACGCGAGAGGAGGGATTCGTGCCCACCACATACATCGCCACCACGCTCTACACTGAGGCTGGCGATCACTAGCACCACCAAGGTATATATTTGGAAAACCTTATTATTTTTAGCTGACAACATAGGTACAGAGCTCGTAGCACATTTGCTATCGCGCATCATTCGAGAAGTTAAGCAACCCCAAGCCAAGCCAGTAGTTGGATGGATGACCGCCTGAGATCCCTCCGTGCATCTCCAGCACGCTAAGCCGTCGGTCCCGGTTGCCAATTTAACATCTTTGGCAATCGTTACAGGTCACTCGGAGGCCTAAGAGCGTCTGACAACTCGTTTAACCCAGATTACAGTTTTCCTCCTAAAAGGGGTTACTAAGATCAGATGGTAGTCGCTTCGTAAAGAAATCAGGTGATCAGCCACATTGGGTTTAATCAAGTGCCGTCCTCAACAATGTATGGGATACGGCTAGGGAGATGATGCACATACTCACAGTATAAATATAAGCTTTACAAGCAAGGAGTCTAGGTCTATTTTTTAGAATAAAACCGTTTGCTCGATCGTTAATTTCAATTAAATTGTTACAGATATGATGAAAATGGAGGTGTAATGTTACGACGCGATGTCGTTGTATCGAAAGTTGGTGCCTTCCACGGCTTTTTAGGGCCTCACAGCTTCAAGGTCTATTACATCTATCACTTACCTTGAAAGCGTCCAGGGCCGGCTATAAGCATCTTAAGCCTTCCGCGCGTATTATGAACTTCAACGCTTTGACGTTTTATTTGGTAACATGAAGTGAAACGTCAAACTTGGAAGTTGTAAATACGCGCGTCTTAAAATGATCATAGTTGCCCCCCAGGTGGTGTCGCACCGACTCAATTGTTCTTGTGGCCTATATACTAAACATATTTTTGCTATAATTTATCGTAATGTAAATGTTAGCATTACTTTGGAGCGCAACCCCTGTATTGTATTGTATCACCATCGTATAGTATTGTAATCATGGCGGCGCCCATCAATGAACAAAGGAGCAAATCATAATAACATTCCATGATCTTATTTATTGTGTATATTGTTGGCTATATGGCATACATATTTTCATGTATGAGGTATATACCGTAATAAAACTAATGTTAAATGTAATGTCGTGTAACTCACCTAGATCTTCATTGTGCCAGCTATTTTACGTGTTAAGATGTTTTCGTACTTATTATAGATGTTATTCTTGCTTTTATGAGATTCTGCCATTGAGTATTTGAAATTATAGCAAAAATACATTGTAAAACTTAATTATGAAGTGTAAAATATGTAAACTTTAAACTTATCTCAAATTAAAATAATAAGACTTCACACATTGACATGTATTTAATAGTGATTAATGGAATATTGTATCCGCGATATCAAGTGTTGTATTATAAATGCTTACTATAATTATTAAATTTTACTTAGTTATAAATGCTAGCTAAATGTCGTAATTAGCCAATGCTATTTTCTGAATATTTGCCGTATGCAAGGACCGTATAGTTAATGTATTTATATATAGGTGAGGAGAGGCATGAATGTGCGCATATGATTTTTCTATACAAATAAAACTATATTGAGGACATTGTAAATGTGTTTTCTTTATTCAGGAGTAATACTCGAGAGCATAAACGTCAATGAATAATGGAAATACACACCTTTCAAAAAAATATAAAGCCTAAACCCTCACATGCACATCACGCGATTTCAGATTGAAGTCGCGAGTAATAACTGATTTTTTATAAAGTTAGTCGTCTACTTAAAAATTACTGATCAAAGCTTTGGTTGCCGACGGCTCTTCTTGCAAAAATAGGGGATGTATGATAATTTCCTTTGTGTGAATATTCCGCTATGCACTCTTATTTCTAAGCGGCACAAGGTTAAAATTTGCCACTCACTAAACTCAACGGTCATTGTTTCCGTTAACTTTTACTGACTAATTTCAACCTTGAAGCAGTTGCGTTGTGAGTTATTCTCATTTTAATTTGAAATTACTGGTTCATGGCAAAGATGTCCGTCGATTAGGTACATATTTATAAGCACTGTCTGAAGCATTTGGAGCAGATATATTGTCACAAGCTGCGACTGCATAGCAAATGATAGTCTTCACGTACACGGCCCGCTCGAGTAGTCGCAACTACATGGCGGTCGTCATCAATCAATCATTAATGGCAGCTTCAATCAAGCATTTAATCATCTTCGGTGAAGAGTGAGTGTTATTATTACAACACCTCTGCCTACCCGTTCAGGGAATACAGGCATGAGCATATGTATGTGGCAGCTTCAAACAGTTGAATACGATTGCTCGGTAGAACCACTGGTAATAAATAATGTTGATCACTGGCCAACAGCTTGAGCTGCCCTTGTATGAACGTGAACTTGCACATATGAAAATGACACCTAATCAAAATCGAAAAAATAATTCAACAGCAGGGACACTGGGAACATTCTTAGAACGTAATTTTTAAAGTAAGCTTAGCTTATAATTTACTACCGCTTCCTTTAAGTTTAAGCCTGTCAGGAGAAAAAGCTGCAAAACTAACTCCGAAACCCCGGTGTTTCAAACGTGCTCTCTTTTTTTATACTAAGGAGACTACTGGGGTAGCTTATGTCTACGAATCACTTGTACAATATGAATTGTCTAGCTAACGAGTGCCCAGACTAAAATTATTACTGGCTGAAAGTATTTGACGGTAAGTTAAATATTGCTTCTCAAGTTGAGCGCAGTTCTTCAATTTAACTTCATGGACCAAATAAATAACAACTAGCGATATCAATGGCATTAAACAAGTCTAATAACATTGAGCGGTAGGAGCAGTTTGACATTTGCGCAAAATAATGCTAATGTATATAGTCGTCTAGGTAGAATGTCACCTCATCACCTGACCCCAAACTGGTGCAAGGTAACTTCCCTTCTAAATTAAAACGTCGGTTGGACGTGTAGCGTTGCAACACTAGTTCATCGCCCTTAATAACTTGTATGATGGCGCAAATCATCCAAATGGTTATCGGTAACTATTCTATTGTAAAAGTTCACATTTGAAATAGGTACCTAGGTGTGAACAAGAATTGCGAAATTCTTGTTCGGACGGAAGATTCTCATACCTAGTTGTAAGTAGTCAGTAGTAGGACAGGTAGATTAGATTAGAGAGTCTATACTTTAGTTTGCATCTCGTATCGGAATTCAATGCCTATGTAACAATCATAGTTAAAAGCAGATACTATATCGTTCATATTGTGGTAGGTACAAGTTTTGTATGCACCTAGGTTTCGAATAAGATTGAATAAATCTCACTAGATGTACGTGGGCAAATTTGGTCAGGAATAAGATCATTTATTTTTAGAAATATAATATAAATTATGCGCATACCTAACGCATTCTGTTCCAATTAACGCAGTAAAGTGAAACCTAGGTTTATTGAATCGAAGCCAAGGATCTTTACAATCTACTGAAAATAATTACTTTATAATCTCTAGTTAATTCGTACCTAGGTCAATTTTATGATTTTTTAAATTAGGAAAATTACCGTTCATGATGTAGTTAGGCATAATTGAAGTTAGCATGAGACGTGTGGTGCTTACATTGCGTTCACTGCTCTATTGGCCGAGTGCTCCGCCTTCCGTGTCTCGTCACGCAACAATTGCATAATACCGCACTAACCACCAGCCGTTCATGACAACCTCATATACATTGCGAACCTTGTTTAGACAACAATTCAATTTGACTCTAGATAAACCTACTCAGCCGACGATGTACTACGTTCTGTGACAAAATAGCGAAGTCGAGTGCAGTTCTTACCATAACTCCCAAGCTGAAACGAGTTTTGCGGGACTTGCAGGTACCTACGTCATCCCGAGGTCGGGGATTGTGCAAATATTTAAATGGTTTTCCTGCTGTTTCAAATATGTCTCCACACTCGCCGCGTTACATAACAGCAAATCTGAGAATCGAGAAAATCGAAGCGATTTTACTTTCAAGAAGTTATTCTAATTAAAAATACAATAAGTTCAAGCTTCATTTACATAATTTAGTATGCTAAGCTACTTCCGTATGTCAGTTTGAGCGGGTTACTTGGTATTCCGAAACACGGACTTGCTCTAGATGGAGAACTATTTCGCGGCTCATATTAATCATCACGAGAAAATAATTAATTAGGCGCTCCTTTAGATGCATCATCAATCCTCCTTTTATCATCCCAAACACGTATACTATGGGGCCACTACTATTGAGATTTACGGACAAGACAAATTTTGATACTTTCTGAACGCAGCTCAACTATTGCTGTATCTAGGTATCGGTTTATAATGCATGAAATCAAATAATATACAAAGAAAAATAACGATTTTAGGCCCTGGCCTAGTACAACAATTAATTATTAAAATGAATGGGTACTTATTTATTTTGTGGTGGTGCTTTGTTCACCCTCCTTCTTTTTTCGCCGTGGGGTCACATCACCAAAGCTTCAAACGCAAAAAAAAATACAAGGGTTATAAGTACAATGAGGAAAATACCGCACCATTTTCCAAGTGAGCTCATTCACAGTCTCTATCTCATCTTAAAAAACAATACTATATACAGTGTGACGTCTTTCTCATGAGAAATTATATTTTCGCGTTTTATACTTAGTACCAAGTCGCAATTGAAAACGCTGGTGCCGGCCAAAACTGATTCGACGTAGAGCGTAGTAGAGCGAATCGAGCGTAACGTAAAGGTAAAAAAATATTGGAAAATATTAGTTTTTTCCTTTTACTAGTGAATCCAATTATAAAAATAGTAAAATGTTTAGATCAGCGTTCGATTCTTGAAGGGAATGACATTCTGGTTTTATTTTTGTCTTGGATTGAGATTAAGTAGGGCTGTATGGCACTTATGTTCACCACTAGGGAGAGGTATTCAGAGCTATATGGGTTTTCTTCAATAAAAATTAAGTAAAAGCAATTATGTCACGCCTCGAGTTTTTTGCGGTGAAGGAAAACATTGTGAGGTAACCTAAACTTGTCTGAGAAGACATTCAAACACGTAAGTCGTAGGTATATACTGCGACAGACTTTCTATGTTTTACGATCGCAAAGCATTCTAAGTTTAATCAAGCACGAACGGAAAATCTAATCAGAATATATCATTTTGAAATTTCTTTCTTTGGGGAAGGTACGGAAATGGGGCAGCCGAATCTCCTTTCATAATTGATATAAAAGTGCCGAAATAATGTCTCGTGAAAGTGCGCGTGCGAACAATTTTTGTCACGTGCAATTTCATTGTTTTGAAATGAAATGACCATGCCATCCGCGAACCATTTCTGAATTGTAATAACCTTCCAGTTCCAAACTAACCGGCAGTTCGTTTCTCCATGTCGGAAATGAAAGAGTTAAATGAGATGAAAAAATGAGATGTGAAATCGAATTAAGAAGATAGCTACCTACTTTAAACTAAGTGACGATAAAAGTTCGAAATGGAGATTTCGATATTAATTTGAAGGCAATCGAAGGCTATATCAAAACTTGCATAATACGTAGAGAGCTGGGACCTGACCATGAGCTCTTATTCCAATGATAGTTCAGCTGTGTGACAGTCACAGATGTATACACGTCAAATACATCTGTCTCATAATAAGAGTGAAACTATCATAAGAGCTCATGGTAAGGCCCCTGTATAAGTCCTTCTCTCATCTTACAATATGACGTGGACTTATACATACTTAACCTAGCCTACCAAGATATACTTAAGAACAATATATTTCTTAAAATACTTAGATATGTGATTAATAATTTAAATTGGTAGTTGTTAAGTACCTATCGACATCACAATCTTGGAATTTTTTGTTCAATACAATCTACTCGCATAAAGGATCTAAAACGTTAAATTAACAATGCAAAAACACAAATGTAAATTGAGAATTTACAGACGCATAGAATACAAATTGTTCGGATTGTCCTTATGAAATCCGTGCACGTTTCGGCCGAGCCTCCCGAAGTCCCGAATGAGGAAAGGATTAGCTTTGCTCCGCGAGAAAAAGGTCACACCTGTACCTACCTACAACCCACACTCTACATATTATATTATGTGTATATGTACATGTACAGTGCCTACAGGTCCCATCAAAAGTAAAGAAGGCTCAGCGAAAAATAGTGGGGATATTGTAAATGTTTTCATTCGCCTCGCCCCATACATAAAATTACTACTGCATGAGGTACTCGTTCTTAACTCATGACGGGTCCTGTAACCTATACCAACTTCACACCTCATGGGATTATGTTGTGGACTTTCACTCTTGACGAATATCAGCTCTCTGGATTCTGCAGTCTACGCTTGATTAAGCCTTGTTACATAAAAGCACTAGCTGTACCCCGCAACCGCGTAGACTTAACTTTATGGCTGGCTTAATAACGTGGAACCCAATTTGTTTTTAAATAAAAAAAATCCGCCAACTTCCCGTTGAAATTGGTCCAGTATTTTCAGAGCAATTAGCCGAAGCAAACTGAGATTTTTTTAAAATATGTTATTTTCATATCCTCTTAGTACATACACTTCAATTTATTTAGCAGTGTAGATAGATTTCCAATACCTTGCATTGGAGGAAAACTAGAGCCGCTCGATTGCTTATTCAACTAGCAACCGTTTGCTCTGTGACTGCAAACATTCCGATGCCGGATGAAGCTTTTCGACACTAAATTAATTCAAGACCGAGTGAAAGAATTCCGATCCTTCTGATTGAGTAATCAACTTTTATCGGGGTTACCTACTTTTACGACATTTCGAAAAATATATGGGTGTAGTTCTTACAAAAAATATCGGCACCTTCAAAAAGATTTAGGTGCCGTTTGCAAGTTGTAATTTGGGCGTAATATAATGTGCGTCTGCTCTCGGTGGTGAATACTAAAGTGCCCGTAATTTGTCAGGACCGCAATATTGGGAGCTCGCGTCATCATAGCTTCTTTGTTATTCTAGCCTCACTCGCTTCCGCCTAATGAAACTTCACTGGCGCTCAATTAATTAAATTGCAAATAAAGGGTGGAAGGAGTCTGTTCATAGGAACATTTTTTCGGCAATTAGATCATGCGAACTGATTTGTTTATAATTAGTTAACTAACCACGCAATTTAAGGTCGGTGGTAAACGGTCGAAAATTTTAAATAGAATAATATATGTATTAATTTTCCTGGTATGGAGAACGTTGAAAAGTTGCCATCGGTTCTGAAACCAGCCTTTTGAGGAGAACCGGCATCTTGTACGCGAGAGTGCTGTTGACATAATAAGTTGCAAATGTTAAGGTAATCCTATAGTGATATTAATTAGATAGCATACTTTCAAGCCCGCCAGAGGTGGTGGCTAACTGCGCGCGCGCAGTGTCCGCACGACCGTCGCTCGGCGCCGCACGCGCATCACCCACTCCTCACCACTGGGCTAACGCGTACTTCTAACACTTACCCTCTCAATATTAAAAACATTGTCTTAAGTAAGGTACCATTTAAAGGGAGCTTTTGTAAGGCACGATAAAGGACAACCAGCTACAGTGAATAATACAAATTGTGGTGTTTGTTAAGTTAACTGAACTTAAAAAGAGGAACTAAAGGAGTTGAAAAGGTATCGTAATAGTTTATACATATCTAATTTTCTGTTAAACTCTTTACCTTGTGGTTTGTTATAAGGGTAAAATTGCATAGTGACGACGTAGCAAGCAATTAGTAATAAAACTCTGCAAACATACAATATTCCAGTGAATTCAGTTTAATAATTGGTGACCCATATCAAAAACCACTCAATATGAAGCGAAGAGACATCTACATATGGAATTGGTTTTGAACGATCGGAAAATTCCCTATAATTGGAGAGGGGTGATAAATACTTAGCAGTATTCTATTCCAAGTTCTGAAAGCTTATGCACTTCAGCTAACATTTGGAATCGTCAGAACTGTTGGCAAACTAGAGGTAGGTACTTAGTTGAAGTTCAGGCCCTAATGGTTTCTTGGCATGCATCTTATAGTCAAAGTTAAGGGGCAAGCGTACAACAAGTAAGTAAGCAGCTTAACTATATCTCAAAATAAATAATAGAGCTATACTTACACTCAGCTGGCATCAAATATGTAGTAGTACAATGCTTATATACTAACTGTGGCCATGACAGAAATGTACCGGCAAAAGAATTCTGACGTCCGGAAATAAAACTATTCACTCTCTAGGAGGATATCCCGAAGCACACTTGTACTCGTACGACACAGAGAATGATTTACATCGCATTTGTTATTCATTAAAGAATGGAAGTACCCAATTGCTTATTGTTACGTGTAGATCCTTCTAAGATTTTAGATGCAAATATACATAAGTAAAGAAAAATACAAAATACAAATCGCAGTAGGACTCCATTTCAACATGAATATGTAAATAGGTTGAAATACCTTTGATACAAAGTGGTTTCATAATCGCCAATCGGTCGGTAAGCTTGTATAAGCATGAGCTTGCCTGTGTTGCATTCGTATTTATGTATCGGTTCATTAATACTGTACACGCGTTAAAATAGTTTATGAATAACGTGTTAATCGAAGACCGCGGAATCTATTGTTGCATCGATCGTTGCATAATGTAAAACAAAAAGAACGGGTTCTGTGCCGCTCCATTTCAGTTGGCTGGTATTGCGGTTCACTCAACTCCCTAGGAAAATGCGAACTTACTAAACACAAGCATATATGCTTGCCTCACGCATCCGGTTAGTACACTCATCGGTCGGTGTTTTCTAACTGGTCAACTGTTCAATTATTTCAACGCTTCCTACAGACGCGCTGCGGCTTGCGGTTTCACCCATATTGTCGAATAAATTGTTTTAAACTAGCTTACGGCTCAACGTCTATCTACTTACATGCATAAAATCACGTCGATCCACTACCAGCCGCTAGTGCGTGAAAATAGACAAATCAAAAGAGTTTTCAGTGTATTTACTTACCTCCATCTCATATCCCTCAGTACACGAACTAACAAACATATACCGTAAAGGAAACATTTATGTATTCAATGATCTCGGTCGGTAATACTCATCACGATATCCCGAGCTTTCGGTAGGTGTATCATATAACAGGTGTAAATGGGTTACAAGGAATTAATTCTAGTAAGGGTCTGCGATATTATAACGATATTTGTATTATGCGTTAATGTTTGGATTAGATAAACTCAATCTTAACTCTATTTAAGCAACTAGAACATTTAGTTATATATTTAAGTAAATGCTCTACATGTTAAGAATACACTTGGCAATTTCAACAGTTTCTTATGCAATAATTTAAAATGAAACTTTAAATATTTTTATAGGTCCATACATAATATAATATGCTTTATTATTTACACACACAGTCAGTGACAACTGTTTGTTGGTATTTCTTAATAATTGCAAAGTGGCTTTCGTGTCAAAGGTTGAAACCTTTGAAATGAATTGGAATTAATAACGGTGCCATCATATGTAACTTTCAATTGTAGTGATTAATAACTCTGTGGCCTTAAGAACAATGTCCGCAATTTGAGGCTTATTGAAGCATCTTTCTATGCTTCTAACAGCGTGAGCACGTGAGAATGTGTCAAATGGCGAAGTCATTGCGTTGTCCCCATAGTTAACGCTAGTTATGTATGGGTATGCATACTTATCTGATAATGTATTTGAATAATATACGCGATACACGCGACAGAGGCAGCCGAGTGGCATTAGGAGCATCGCGTGCCTAATCGCGGCGCGGTCTTGACAACCGCTGAACTTTCACCGTTTGTTAGCTTTGCCTCTGACAAAGATGTCAAGTTACGTCACATCATTTTATGTCACTAACAAGCCATGTGCGCACATTTATATAAGTCTAACGTTGACAGACATTCGAACATATTAAATTACCGGCTCTACCGCATACCTTCCGAATCTGGGTCTATATTTTCTCCCGGTTAAGTAAATATTTCGACATCTTTTTGAATAACGTTGGCATAAATGTGTCAAGTACTTTGTATTTGATAATTAATAGAAGTGGTAAAGAAACTGGGTTTACTCCTTAGTGCCTCTTTATACGTGTTAACGAAACGGTTAGTGAGCGATTGACCCCATTAATCGTGAAAGCCTTCGCTCCCTTTAATGAATCACCCGATCACGATACAATTTGGTTGATAGCACGCAAGTTAACATTCAGCCGCCCGCCCATATGCGTCCTGGGGCTTGACATATGGTACCCCAATAAACAAAACAAAAGCCGGTTCCTTAGTTCGTAAAATAAATGAAAACAATGGGACGTCAGTTGTCACTTTGTAATGAAATGACATGGCAATTTCACGTTTGACGGTCACTTTCTTTGTTCGTATTCGTTTGGGACAATCTGAAGACAATGGTGATAAATTGATGTTTACCTGGGGAAATCTGTACCCGTTCTGCAATTTTTATTTGCATGAATGAATACCCGCGGCTTGGCAAACTTCATTGTAACAGACCACCATGTTCAATCTTTCAACTCTCCTTTCACGAATATTTTCGCAGAACAATGCACCTTTTCATTATTAATTAAAATGATCCTCTGCGGATTCATCTTATTATTTTAAGAATATTCATAATGTTTCGCAAATTTTCCTCGCGTATAAAAATATAGATATTTCTATCTGTATGAAGAATGGTGCTGTCAACTCATTCGTGTTTCAATGTAAAGTTTTATAATAATATGAAACTTCCAATTTATCAAGAACATGATACTAACAAAATAATTTAAAAATAAATGCACTCTGACTTACCATATTTTACGTCAAGCGACATTATTAGTTAAACTTATCAAAAAATATTTTATCACATTTTCATTTACCGCAGACGTATTACTAAGGCACAATTAAATTTGAATAATTTTTATTATTAATGTGTTTTAAACGACCCTGGTTGCTGTATAATTATACCAAATAAGTTGTAAGGGCGTAAACGACCTTAAAGTTGGGTATGTTTCGTGCCTTTGTTGTTTATTATATGAAATTAACTGAGTATATGAATGAACCCATTAACTAGTGTTGCTTTTATACCAAGTGCGTGCAATTTGAATTTCGATATATCTCAAGCAAGGATTGAATAAGTATCATGGGTATACACGTGCTTAATGTCAGTTTACAGGAAAAAAAAATACTTAAACACTTTATTATTACTTACATTATAGGCACTCACGCTTCAACTCCCCTTTCTTATACAAGAGTAGTAGAAGGTCAACCAAATGCTCGGTAGCGTAATTAAGGCTGTAACAAATTGTCCCGAGTGCAACCTGATATTCAGTGAAGATTCCGGCACTAGGATTTCGTACAACGTGCGTAGGTGTTGATTTATATATTACGAGCGATTCGTGCCCAGACTACAGAATTCCAGGCTTGTAAGAAATTATTTCAGCCCATACATTATATCTGTATAGAACTGCCGATACACGATGTTGCTAATTGCTCACGATTGTTTAGTATAGCCAAACATTATTCTTTGTTTTGTTACCCTTTAACATGATCGTGGGTTCATCACAAAAGCACAAGGGATGTAAGCAAACATTACATCACAGTTCTGTAAAAAGTTTTGTTGTATGTTGATAATAAGGCACTCAGGGGTAATGTTACGACACCGATCCTTTCTTCAGATTAATATCCCTTGTCGGATCGCCGTTCAGCGGGCTGTGAATGGTTGTGGGTAATCGCCTAGTCCGCCGTTATCACTTCCAGTTAATGATTACCAAGGTTTCACGCACTTTTGGTCATGATAAGTGAGTTCTAGGTGACTGTTTCTATCTGATGAACAGTGCTCGTTGATGTGCATAAGGTTGACATTGGGAAAGCGCTCTGATTTGTGTTTGAAGGGAAAGCTACGTTTACAACTTAGATAATTGTATCCCATACATTACCTGTGTCATTAAAGCCAAATGCACAGTGACCCTAACTCTCTTATTACAAAACATGCTTTAAACCAAGATTAGACCAAACTCGGGCTGAAACTGTATCCATGTCTTTTGAATACCGTATCAAAAAAAGAGATGGAACTACTTAAAACCTTTCTATTAATATATTATTCCAGTGCATTAGATGTGTACACATAAGTTTCCACAACACCTTTTTTATGCCTGGTAAGCAGCTATTTGCAGCCTATAAACGTGACAGACACCAGACTGTCACTCGAGCATTGTTTACATTATAAGGAATTGAATCACTGCCAGCATAGTAGGGGACGAAAGGGTCCTACTATAGCATGCACAGCGCCTCCACTGCTTCACCTTCCTCCCTCCCAAGGAGCACAATATTATCTATGTACCTTCACTTTAATCAGTATAATTAATATACGAACTTCTGTAAGGTAGAATTATAATCCCCAGTTGAGCAGCTTCGAATTTCGAGTAGGAGAACTCGTTATGCGCTACCTCAAAATACCTGAAATATAATAGTAGCAATAAGTGGTTTCTTCCAAAAAGCTTGGTTTATATTCGTATTTATTACATCATGTCAGTTCAATTCACCTAACCAATACAATAAATAAAATATTTTTCTTACGTCCCTTAAGAATATCCTTTCTCACATAAAGTTATGAAAGGAACAAAATCCCTTTTCAGTTAGGAATGGCATATGTGACATAATGGTATACATACACTATGTTATATCATTAAATATTAAAAAGAAATATTTAAGCAAGTTCAGAATTCAGTCTACCCGGATGAAACCGCGGAGCACAGCTAGTTGTAACTATTTTGAGGGAGGAGACGTGATGTGTTCGCAATCGAGTTATGATGTAGTCTGTGACATTAGAAATATTGACTCTACGTACATGTAGTCAGAATTGTAATTATAAAGGCCACACGTGACACCTGTCCTTTGTTTACCGTTGTTTACCAAAGCTAATATAATTCACAGACCAATTTACAAACATTATGAGAGTGGAGTAAACGAGCCAAAATCATTTAACGTAAGCCAACTATTAATTTATTTTATTACTTTACAAAAACGTTAAAGTCTGTATGTAAAGTGTGTATAGTTCAACTATGAAACTCAAACCATATAAATTACACCCAGCTCTCCTTAGTGGAGGTAATTGAAAATGTAATTTATTACTTTTATATTTAAATTAATTAATCACCAAAATACAAAGGCATTTCAGAGATGAATGTACATGATTTTGACATCAGTAATTAATGTTGAAAGTACTTTACACAAAGTGCATTGTTGTCGCTCAGAAATACACAAAAAACTGGTCCATATAAAAATATATAAGCATGGGAAATGGATGAAATGTCTAAACCTTCATTTGCAATCAAATTTTATTTAGCTATTAAATATTTAGCATATGTAAATACTAGATTTGCCCCGCGGTTTCACCCGCGTAGATTTAGTTTTATATAATAAATCGGTTTAAAATAGACAAAGTTTCATACAGACTTTCATCCCCTATTTTATCCCCTGGGGGATAGAGTCATAACATCTACCTGCATGCCAAATTTCAGCCCGATCCGTCCAGTGGTTTGGGCTGTGTGTTGATAGATCACTATGTCAGTCAGTCAATCACCTTTGAGTTATATATATATTTAGATTTGCTGGATATGACAAAGATAAACTTGGTGAACAAGAAATTTGGTGGCAAACGGACAGGCATTAAAGCCGGCTTAACGGCTAACCCCAAAAAAAGGTCTGTGTACACACCCACCAAGGCTAAAATGTCTCCGTCAGTCAGGCTCAGCTATGAAACATTAATTTAGTATACTAAATTGACTTTAATTTCAACTGCTTAAGCCAGATAACAAAGCCTAGTGTCCCTATTGTTATCCTTCGCGGCATTGTGCAAGCCATGTTAATACCTCAACAGTCAGCAGTATTTCAGTCTACGCAGACAATAAGGCATTGGGTTTAATTATGTCTTAATTATCCACAACATATCTAATATCATTGCAATATTCTTTCAGTGGGGCTCAAACCACATACTTATTAACGTAGAAACAGTAACAATCGTTTCAGGGTCCACAACCCTGTCAATGTCAATAGCAGTAGTGGTTTATGCAGTTTAAATATAAGTTTTATCCAATACTAGCTTCAACCCGCAGCTTCTTCCGCGTGTTATACTACACCTACCTTAAAAGTCAATCCTAAATATTGATAAAGTTAAAGTTTCGAAATACGGTCCATTCAGTCTTAAACACGGTACTTCGGACAGGCAAAGGCTTCAAACTTTTCCGTATTGGGTTAAAATATCGCATTACAAAGTAATACTCTGGCTATAATTATCTGTTGCCGTAGAAATATATACTGTTAGCTGGAACAATAAAGATACAGATCGGAGAAATAAATTAAACAAGCAAGGTCCCTTAAGGTTGAGATACGTCTAGCTTCGACCTCAGTAAACGTCGGTGAGCTAAAATTAATTCTAGAGAGTAATGAATTGAGTTAGAACAAACAAATAGGAAGGTATATAAAGGCAGCCTTTATTCTATGTGAGGTAAGTATACAATTTGTCTAAAAGCACACGTCGATCAACAGACAGAGTTATCAAAGCCTACATCTGCACAATTTCCGTTTTAGTGTCGGCCCTAAACTGATGATGGTTGTAAGAAGGATATTGGGCGAAAAGAATATGTTCTGGCGACAGCTGATCGTAAAGATAAATATACTTCCATGACTCCAACTTGTAGACAATATATATAGGAGACGTATGTTAGGTGCACGGTATATCAATAATGTTGCCTAAAATACAGCAAAACATTATACTTTAGTCTCATAATATAAAATTCTTTTGGATCGCAATCTTAACCCTAACAAATACTATTGTGAAACGTTGGCATTCCAGACTTGACCCCAAAAGTAGAAAGTTTAATAAGTCGGTACCCTATACCCATATAGCTATGCGAAGTAGGCGAAGTATACAAAAATATGGTTAATTATGGTAACGTATATCAAACTATTTAAGCTTAAAAATTATTATAAAATCTATTTAACCCAACGTTCCAACATATACTTAGTTTTAAAACTACAGTAAATTCTAACAGTGTCAGAGTTGGAAATATACTTAAAACCTACTGTATACTACTGTGTACTACGTACAGTATTTATGTAGTAAAATAGGTTCAAACTAATCGAAAACGATTAAAAGCTCTTGTACCCCAGCTTGGAAGGCCGATTGATTTATTAATGTTGTTGCAAACAATAATGAAAGTCACGTCCAGCGGCCGACTTCCATCGATCTTGCGTAATATTTCATTTCATAAAATTTATATAAATTTTAATCGCATAAACTAATTCTATAACAACTATTAAGACGTGTCGTTTGTGTAAATGCTTACTGTATTTCGTTATATTGCAGAATATACTGTATATTCGGCAATATAACGACCATCATTAATACAGAATCATTCTGCTGATTTCAAAAATGCATTTACACGAGTGTTGTTATTTCTTAAGTTGCTAACTTATATGCATAACGTGGGTAAATTACAGGAAAACATATTTTGGTGAGGCTAATTTAAACTTCTACATAAGTAGGTAAGATCTTCTTGCTCGGTACATAATGAAACACATGTGCTTGCCGAGCAGTTATGAATCAGAATGTTTCAACACTGAGCTCATTAGTTTTATATTTGTTTTACTGCCTACAAAGTGTTAGTTTGAAAGCCAGGCTAAGTATGTGTAAAGTTGCAACAGTGTTATATCGTAGTCCAAATAGCAAGTAGTGCGAGCATGGTTGCGGCGAGCAGGCTGCGGAGCCCCGGTCGACGCTGACGGCTCTTTGCCGCGGAAACCACTATTCTCATATTCTGCACAATGTAGGTCATTTTGCATCGAAACTATCTACTGCACGCCATTGCAACAAACCGCAATTTTAACCGAACTAATTTCACCATATAATTAAGAAGATGTCATTCGCACACTGTAAATAAATTGCTAGTAGGTACCTGGTTGGCCGAGCTGTGCTAGGTTTCTCTTTTACACTTTTTAGGGGACTGCTAAATGCGTGCCTAGCATGCGGGCGGTTCCCCTCAGTATGGAAGCAGGGCTTACTCGTCTTGCTGAGGAAGGAGGGTCGTCCTCTGGACTCGTCGGGGCTCCGGCCCATTGTGCTATTGGATGAGGCGGGCAAGCTCTTTGAGCGCATAATCGCTGCCCGCATCAGAAACCATCTCCGCACTGTGGGCCCGGATCTAGCCACCAGTCAATACGGCTTCCGGGAGTGACGGTCGACAGTGGACGCAATTCTGTGCGTAAAGTCCCTCTCCGAAGCAGCCGTCGCGGGGGGCGGGGTGATGTTGGCAGTATCGTTGGATATTTCCAACGCCTTCAACACTCTCCCCTTCAGCTGTGTGGCTGAGGCGCTACGGTACCATCGGGTACCGGCGTACCTACGACGAGTCCTTGAGGACTACCTGCAGGACAGGAGTGTCGTCTGCGTCAATGGAGATGGGGAGTTACTGCGCCAGCGTGTTATGTGCGGTGTTCCACAGGGATCGGTACTAGGGCCGCTCTTGTGGAACATCGGATATGACTGGGTTCTGCGCGGTGCTCTCCCACCTGGAGTCGACGTGGTCTGTTACGCGGACGACACCCTTGTCACAGCGAGGGCTGCGAATTTCGCTGCGGCGATCCCTCTGTCGGAAGCCGGCGTCGCGGTTGTCGTCGGCCGGATCCGACGGTTGGGCCTAAAGGTTGCCCTCAGCAAGACCGAAGCCCTGTGCTTCCACGGGCCTCGAAGGAAGCCACCAGCGGGGGCGCAGCTTGACGTAGGGGGCGCTGCCGTTGAGATAGGGACTGAGATGAAATATCTCGGTCTAGTCCTCGACGGCAGGTGGAAATTCCACGCGCATTTTAAGCGCCTAGCCCCCAAACTCGTCGCTGCGGCTGGAGGACTTAGCCAGCTCCTGCCCAACAAAGGAGGACCGAGTGCATGTTGCCGTCGTCTGTACACCAGGGTGGTGCGGTCAATGGCCCTGTATGGCGCGCCTGTGTGGGCGGAAGCCCTGAGCGCCCGCAATAGGACCCTTCTGCGTAGACCGCAGCGGGTCATGGCGACCAGGGTGATCTGCGGATACCGCACAATTTCACTCGGCGCGGCCTGCGTATTGGCGGAGACCCCACCCTGGGACCTCGAGGCCGAGGTGCTCGCGGCCGTTTATCGGCGGGGTGCTGAGGCCCGACAAGACGGCGGAGTGGCCGCGCCCGAAGAGTTAAGGCGTGTGCGACAAAATGCGCAGGAACATGCACTTTCCAAGTGGCAGGAGCGGCTCGCGGAGCCGGACGCCGGGCGTTTGACCATTGAAGTAATTCGCCCGGTCCTCAAGGAGTGGACAAGCCGCCAGCACGGGTCACTAACCTATCGCCTTGTGCAGGTACTGTCCGGACACGGTTGTTTCGGCAAGTACCTTCACGGGGTGGCGCAGAGGCAGGTGACCCCAAGGTGCCACGAGTGCGGCTGCGACGTGGACACCGCCCAGCACACGCTGGAACACTTTCCGGCTTGGACGGTGCAACGCGGTGCCCTCGTCGCACATACCGGACGGGACATTACACTGCCGACGCTGATTCTGGCCATGGTCGGCAGTCCCCGGACATGGGAGGCGGCCGTGTCCTTCTGTGAAGACGTCATGTCGCAGAAAGAGGCAGCGGAGCGGGGCCGGGAGAATGACCCCCTGGCAGACCCAATCCGCCGCCGGAGGACCGGTCGCAGGAGGCGTGCCGAGGTGCGGCAGATGCCTCCTTAAGAGGGCCGCGGGCGTCGGGACGGGGGTCTCGACGCTGACGCAAAGCCCTCGCGGTTGAAGGGCGCGTCCGTGTTCCGACGCGCTCTCCCAGAGAGCAAGCTCTCCCACCTGGAGTCGACGTGGTCTGTTACGCGGACGACACCCTTGTCACAGCGAGGGCTGCGAATTTCGCTGCGGCGATCCCTCTGTCGGAAGCCGGCGTCGCGGTTGTCGTCGGCCGGATCCGACGGTTGGGCCTAAAGGTTGCCCTCAGCAAGACCGAAGCCCTGTGCTTCCACGGGCCTCGAAGGAAGCCACCAGCGGGGGCGCAGCTTGACGTAGGGGGCGCTGCCGTTGAGATAGGGACTGAGATGAAATATCTCGGTCTAGTCCTCGACGGCAGGTGGAAATTCCACGCGCATTTTAAGCGCCTAGCCCCCAAACTCGGTGCGAGGTGCGGCAGATGCCTCCTTAAGAGGGCCGCGGGCGTCGGGACGGGGGTCTCGACGCTGACGCAAAGCCCTCGCGGTTGAAGGGCGCGTCCGTGTTCCGACGCGCTCTCCCAGAGAGCAAGCCGGGTTCAGCCCGGGAAGAAGGAGAGGCCCAACGGCCAATCGTTAGGGGGGGCAATGCAAGCTTGCTAACGCGATCGCACGCCCCCCCTGTAAGAGCGACGAGGAGGAACACCCGTGGGTTTTAGCCGGTATGAGTCCGGCATAACCCTTCCCCTGCCCCCGCGGCGGTTGGCGTATCCATGACGGATTTCCCACGGAAAAAAAAAAAAAAAAAAAAAAAAAAAACTTTCTCTTTTACACAAAAGAAAGAACTTGACATTTAGCACGTGGCAGAAATGTGGCATGTGTTGGTACTGTACCTACCCCAATGGGATACGGGCATGAGCATATGTATGAATGTTGAAAAAAAAAAGAAAAGAGGGAAAAAATGGGACCGGTAACATTGGGACTCAAACCGGGGTATTCTAGAATTGCTCGTTTAAAGGCATAAGATAGGCCGTCCTGCCAGTATGCATACTTAAGTATATTAAAGGCGTGTGGCTACAGTAACGGCTTATGTAATTCTGCACTTGAGTTTGTGTTCTCATAATATTAATGTATGCTAGGGAGTGCCAATGTTGCTTTTAAGGTACTTAACTAAATTAACGACAGTGTGTAACAAACGTAACATAACATCTTCGTATTGTGACACAGTGCTTAAATTACCGAAAGTCATCGTCATACTAATATGCATTTTCTTATTAATATGACTCAAGTCTAGCGTTCGTTTAACAAGAGTTGTAAACGAGGGCTCGAGCCGGGGTACTTAGGCTTTTGTTAATTTTATTTCATTGGAGTTCATGATATCCTGAATATTCTCGCTGGCTCACGGACTCATTCCCTGATGATCTTGTATTCAAGCTCATGTTTGTTTTATAAGCTACTTCAATACTGTATAATTGGCTTTTTGTTTCGATTCGCTCTTGTTTTGTTAATTAACGAAATGTGGTTGTTCTCCAGCCACCGTTTTTCTCCCTGATATTTTCTTTATTTAAATGCGGTACTCATATTTGAAACTGTAACATGGATAATTTAAACAAGCACAGCCGTAATTGAATTGTCTAATAGCAGTGCAACAATTAATTCTGAGAGGAACAAGAACATAATTATTTAGTTGTACCTACTACCGGTTCAAGTCAGCATAAACCTAACGTTATTAGAACCCATGGCACCTTTATCGCTTTAAGTTTAAGCCCTTATTAGCGAAAGGCTCATATACCGGAATGGTTATAGCTAGGAAAGTTCATGTTAGTGTTAAATGAAGTCTGCGAATGTGACATTTCTATCACTATCTACATAATTGACCTCAAATTGCGTGAGATTCACATCCACATGTTGATGGAATGATGAAAATATCTTGTTTTTATAACGCCTCTTGGATTAGGCACTCGTTTAATTTAGCTTGAATGAGGATAAATACTATAGTTTTCCTTTGTATATATTACTTACTAAAATGCTTTGTCCAATCACACTTCACGTAGTAATTTCACAAACATCTCTGCAATCTCATTTTACAGTTACTCTTTTAAATTTACTTGTAACTCTGAAACATTTGGTTTTCACGAAAGAAATGTTATGAATACATTTCCCAAGGGCCAGACAGGCATAATATTGCACTTGGCCATTTTTCGCAAAATGTCAGCTCGAATATTAATTCTCATCGGAGGAAAAATTACAAAGGCGGATGTATTACCCCGACAAAAGATATGTTTGTTGTTGGATTACTTTTTGTTACAAGAAAAGGGCACTGGTATAAAAATTTGAATATTTAACAAGGGCGGACTATACTATACGAACATGAGGATTTTATCCGCTTTTCTTGAGCTCCCTTTTAAAACTTTGTCTGGGAGAGCAAGAGGAAATAAGTGAACTTGAACTTCCAAATAACCTTTTGAAATACAAACAATCTTTTGTCTCTTGATTGTGTTGTCGGCCCGGTATATTTAAGAGTTCATTTTTGTTTCAGGTGCAGCAGTGTCGTGAAAGTGAACCAGTTTATAAAGACCCCATTTGCCGGAATGTTGTCCTATTAGTCCTGCAAGCGTGTTTAATAATGGCTGACGGCAGGACGATGTTAGTTGCGGTACTGTGTGTGTTAGTGAGTGTGGTGGGCGGGAGTTTGGGATCTAACTCGTCAGAGTTGGCGGCCCCTTTGAGCATGTCTCGCATGGCGTGGCTGAAGGGCCTGTTCGACCACCATGACTGGAAGGAGATCATCGATAAGGAAGGTTTCTCCCTACCACCTCTGTGCCACGACCAGTTGAGGATCTACCTCTCCGCTTTGCACGATGGGAAATTATGGGCTTCAAAAAGTGAGTACCTAATAACATTATCTTATTCAATTGACAATTTAATTATTACTAAGGAAATTACAGCCCGGTGGATGTTGACTAATGTCAAAGTCGAAGTCAAAAATATCTTTATTCGGTTAGACTTTTTTAGAAGTACTTTCAAATCGTCAGAATGACATAATTAAACAGGATTATACATACTACCGCCAGGTTCTGAAGGTTGCTTTTCCTCAGAAGAACCTGGCAAGAAACTCAGTAATTGCTCTTTTCAAAAATATTATAAAATTTTAATGACTCATGGACACAGTTCCAATGCACAAATGTCGATAAAAATTAGCATAATTAAAATTTTTGGATTAAGTAGTTCACTACCTGAGTAGCAAGGTCCATTTTCACACGAACAAATAGTAAGTAGTCCAAGCCTGTGCGTATTGATTGTGAAATAAATTAGATGTGCGGAGATTACAGTGGAAAAAGAAACTTACGAGTACATACTTATATGAGCCGAGATAAGCATTTATTACACTAGTCTTCAATTACTGTGAATAGACAAGAGGTTGGTGGTATTTTTAGTTAATGTTATTTACGTCACGTTACGTAAGGTGGTATGAGAGTAGTAAAGAAAGCCGGCAGCCGGCGGGTCGCCGTGTCAGCCGCAAGTGGGTCGCACCACGACGCGGCGGACCGCAGATTAGGCCTCCGCCCAGCACGTGATTCGAACCGGCCACATTTACGCACGTGACGTACTAACAATAGGATCTTTGATCATGACTTTCCGTGAAAGAAAGTGTGTCACTTTACCTTACCCAAAATATAATGTCTTAAGCAACACATTTGAATTTTTGTTATTATTGTAATATTTGTAAGTATAAACAATTATCAAAGAAAATTATGAATTTCTTTTCAATAAATGATTTTGAAATTATTATGCTTTCTATCATGGTAAACTGTTTTATTTAAGTTCTCAACTCTATGTCATGAATAATCAACTCCATCTGGATGAGAAATAACAAAAAAACACATGAGAGGTAATGAATTGGATGATGACAGAAAAGCTTACCTTTTATTTCTTAAGGTCAACGTTTTTAGGGACAGTGATAAGAAGGGACTACATTTTATATACATTATTGATAACCACATTTTGCACAGCTCGATAGTCGTTTTAAAACTTTGACAGAATGTTCCACGTGCCCTCATCCTGCATGTTACGTGCTTCACTTGCTCGATCACTCGCCCTGTAAACTAGAACTTCGCAATCAACAGTTTTCCGACCCTCGTTTATCTTACATACATAAATATTCACAGCGAACGTGATTGAACTACGAATTGTGGTAGTTCCAGTAGTCCTATCACGGTCACTTTTTTACATATCGTTTGAAATTTACATTTTGGCGACTGGCCACTTTGAATCAGAATTCTAAATTCAATTGAACTTCACATTTCAAGCATTTGTTAAAATTGTTTCGTTGACTTTTGTTTTCCGACTTTCGATTATTCTTGACTAGCTGTGCCCCGCGGTTTCACCCACGTAGACTTGATTTCATGGGTGACACGTGGAACCCAACTTGTTATTTTTAAATAAAAGTAGCCTAAGTTTCTCCTTGTAACATTAGATATCTGCCAGTGATAGTCCCGATAAAATCGATCCAGCCGTTTCAGAGATTCCCGGGAACAAACAGATAGACAGGCAGAGAAAATTTAAAAAAAAATGGTATTTTATGTCAGTCCCGTATATACTTTCATATGCATTTAATGAAAAACTGTTATTTTGGAATTACAAACAGACACTTCAATTTTATTTGTCTGTATAGATATTATAGATATATAGATGAAGATTTGAGCGTGGTACAACAATGCATAACCACGTATTGAGACGATGAAGACATTTATATTGTTCAACACGAAGCAGAAGTTGCCTAGGTGAGGAATCTTATTCTTTCGTTTGATTAAGACGCCGCATCCATCTAGCAACCTATCTTGCTCTTGAAACCAAGGCAGGCACTGCAGATTTTATCCAATCATTCATCACCCGAGTCTTATATATATCCTTATAAGAATAGAGCCATGTAATAAATAATCATATAATATCTACGATGAATGAAGAAAAATTACAAAAACATCCATAAATACAAAAGGTTAGTGGAAAACGTCGAAAGTAAACTTGCGTACCTACGTCTGAAAATAAATTTAAAGTCCTATATATCCTACTAACATGTATTTTAAACGCCAAATCCTGCTCGGACAGAGTGGCGGGCACCAGCTAGTCTATACAGATAAATACAATTGAAGTGTCCGTTTGTAATTCCAAAATAACAGCTTTTCACTAAATGCATATGAAAGTATATACGTTACTGATATAGAAACAAACAATTTTTGTCCCGGCTAATCTCCGAAACGGCTGGACCGATTTTAGAGACTTTCACTGGAGGATAGCTAACAAGGAGTAACTTAAGCTACTATTAATTTAAAAATAATATTAGGGTTCCGCGGGCCACCTATATATAAAATTAATTCTAGGCGGGTGAAACACGGACACAGCTGGTATAAAATAAATTTACTTTTTAAATTGATTGTTACCTTGTTAATTATCTACTGCGCAAAGATGGTGAGAAGAAGGTAAACCAATTTTACCTTATGGAACATCTATGGGTTGTGATGAAGAAAAATAACTAAAGGCTTCGATTAATTCCAAAAACAATTCTAGAACGAGGTTTTATAATCACGGACAGGATTTGGTGATGTTGAAATCGCCTTGAAGTGAATTACTTATACATAATTATGCAGCGACAACTTTCGAATTTCTATCGCAACTTATTTGGTGTTTCTTTGTTGCCTTGACAGGCTTTAGAAATTCAATTTCAAAATCACGAGTCATCATAAAAAGCAATCACCCTGACTCGGTTATTCTTCATAATCTTCTATACTTAGAGTACATCTTTATGTTCGACTAGTTGTACCCCGCGGTTTCACTTGCACAGACTTAATTTCATGCTTGACCGCGGAGCCTTAATGATTTTTTAAATGAAAGTTAAGCCTAATTTACTCCTTGTATTATCCATTAGCTATTCGTCAGTGAAAGTACTGTAGAAATTAGCCGGAACAAATAGAGAGACAGACAGACAGTTTTTTTACAAATATTTTTTTATGAGAGTATCGTATATACCTTCATACGCATTTAGTGAAAAGTGGTTAGTTTGGAATTACAAACAGGTTCTTAGTTATATTTATCTGTATAGTTGGGTTCATAATGAACAAAATCCGGATAGAACTCTTTCCATGGGGTCTTATTCCCATGAATAACATAAAATGGGTAACCGAAATCATTAACTCTTATTATAAGTTATCTTTCTAACTCATATTATAAAGATATAGTTCAAATTATTAAATGGCACGGGCATTGTCCCGTAGATATACCCATTACCCTAAACTCGAGTCTTCGGGGACCCGAGACATGCCAAGTTCGCAACTGACCTGTGCTTTTGCTAATCTAGTTAACTGCACAATATATAGCTTAAGTGCTTATATCATGCACTAGCTATGTTAATGTTGGAAAGACTTTTCCTCTTATGCTTTCCTCGAAACGTGATGTTATAAAGCCTAAATCCTCCCTCTGGGAACCAAATCCCACTTAAAAAAACAATTGAAAACAGAAGTTCCTGAGATTAGAGTACTCTTCAGGTTTATAATATAGTTACAGATTTTGTGTTAAATAAAATACCTAAATAAAATAAAATAAATATGATCACGCCTTCCCAGAAGGGTCCCCGAAGGGGTAAGCAGAGGTGTTATAAAAACGGTGAAATGTGGGTTACATTTCACCGAATATTATTAAGTGCCAACGTGACAGAGGGTGAGTCCATCGCCGTCTCAGATAGACTCAGTTCTCAGACATATTGCAGGCTTCCTCACGATGTTTGAAACGTGGTGTGAAATCACTGTACATATTGTGTATGTGTTTTTAGGAAAACTCATTGGTACAGGCCCCGCTGGGAATCGAACTTGTTTCGCGTGCGTAGCAGGCGACTGCTCAAACCCCGAGGTCACCACGACTTTAATTAATTAATTATACAAAATGTTTGAAATACCACCTGCTTTGCTAATAGCATGCTTGCGAAATATTAGAGGTCTCCGTAACCTACTAACATGTAGTTACTCTGTCATGATTAGCAAGTGCATGTTCAGTGTTACTGATGAATGAAGTTATATGAGTATAGCTTTCGCTATGGAATATTCAGGGCACTCTGTATAAACAGATATAACAAAAGGTACACAACTCACCATCCATCTGATGCGCTTTACAGATGTAGATTTTGAAACCTTACTCTTTTACTTACATTATCTGTGAAATATGTTCTCAGCTATTGAAATTGTAGAGAGTATATGCTGCGCGAATAACGCTCGTTTTTACATGAGAGAGTTTTTGCATGTAACATTATGTATTTAAGTAGAGGTAATGTATCTACTATTTTAAATAAATGGCCATTCCTAAGCTTCTCCGTAGTCCGTAGTCGTAAAGCTGAAATAGGCTACAAATTATATATAGCTTACTGACCAAAAAAAATACTACAAGTCCTGTTACAAAGAGATTTATTTTGAAATAAATATATGTACATTTATGGGCTTTGAAACATTTAAACATTTTCCGTTTACACTTTTATTTGATAAGGGATACGAAATGAATAATTTTGTATTTTGAATAAGCTTGGTTACCTACTTTTTCTTCATTCTACGTTTTAAATTACGGAATGAGACCTTGGCTTGATTGTAGAGATTACTAAACGCCCCTGGCATGTGTTTGTTCTAAGACAGACAAGAGTTTCGGGAATTTTGTCTGACAATAAACTTGCCGACATCAAAATTAATCCAGGAGTACTAAACAATATATTGCTAAATTCTAAATACTTAACTCAGAAGCAGGTTCTTTTATATTTCGACAATAAGGCGATTGGTTTAAAAAGTCGAGGTTATAGATTTTCCACGAACGGTAAGAAAATGTCAAAAACCGTTTCTACACTCTATCAAAAGTTTGAGAAATGGATATAGTATGTTAGATGGTTAGGGTGAAAAATACGTATTATTACACCTGCGTAAACTCTTAAACTATGCATTACTTTACCTTCGGTGAAGAATAACTTGCATAAATTCAAACGAACGTTTAGCTTACATTCACACCACCTTGTATTTAACTCGATTTGCATAACCTCATCTACATTATAAAGCCTCATTTGTATTAAATGAATAAACCAGTGTGTTTACAAGAATAATATTAATTTTATGTCTAAAGTGCGCCTCTAAAAAACGACTGTTTAAAATTACACTAACCATAACAATTTATACAAGTAGGATTGAAGCAATTACACAATGTTAGGCATTTAGAGAAAAGTTTCGGGACATTTTCATGCAGGACAGTTGCTCATAGAAGTCCCGTTAGATGCTCAGTCCGCTAGAGGTTAGTTTGAGTAGTGCCTATATTTGTGTTGGCTAGCGAGGAAGCCGGGGGCCACAGCTAAGTAATTTATTTAACGTCGACCTTTGTCGCCAGTGTTGGCACCCCTTCGAGCCCAGTTTACGGGCTGTCCACCTTTACCTACTTCGCAATTATTCACCTGCGACGGTTTACAAAAAGCACTTGGTCCACCGAAAAGAAGCTTTGTTGATTTTATTTTCCCCCCGTTTGTAAAAGACATTCTAAAAGGAAAATGTTTGCAGGTACGTACTTTTAGTTATAATTTTCAACTTTCGTACATTGGTCGGAGAATAAATACAGTCAGGCCACCGATATTAGTGCAGTCCGACAATCTACACGGAGCATAGACATGAGCCTCAAATGACATGAAAGGGGTAGGAACCAAATTTTTGAAACGGCGATAAATTAAAAGTGGAGCTTCCGCTCGCCATTCGTGGTCATTTAAAATTGGACGCGTTCGAATTTTCTCCGAGATAATAATATTATTATTATTTTTTTTTCTTTTTAATTCTTACTTATAAATAAGTTAAGATCAGGGGGCCAACTATGATCGCCAAAGCAAGGCGTATTAACTTTTTGGCTAGGACGTTTAATTTCACGGTACAAAAATGAAACGTCAAAGCTCTACACTCTGCTTAAACCGATGATGGTAGACACCAGTATAGATATTCTTAGAACTATTTTCTGAAATTTCATTTAACAAGATATTTGATTACAAAGAAATATTGATTTTAGTGGATACATAATGCTCCCGGCTATATTCCCGAAGGGATAGGTAAACTTATAGCAAAAAACCCACTGTATAGCACACACACATTTCCCTAGTTATATTAAAGTCTCATATGAAAGAGGGCAAGTTTATTGATAGTTATGGTACGTAAATGCCAAAATAGAATATAGACTTCAAAAGTAAGTAGTTGTTTTTGGTTCTACTTTAGTCTTTACCTTCCGTTGTTATTTCCCGGATAACATAATACAGGGTTATTGATTGTATGGTTCCACGACCTGGCAATGACAGCAACAATTTATGTGATTATAAATAATACCACAAACGGAAATAAGAATCCGCTAATGTTATACGACGGTTGTTTCAATATTGGCCTCTCGAGTCAGTATATACACATATGCAAGACGTAAAGTAATGTTAAAAAGTGCAGTGTAAACACGAAAAATCTCAGTTTTCGACTAAAATGTCTTTTTATTTTCAGAGAAAGCGATTCCAAAACATAACTATGCATTTCGTACGTATAGCTTTTAGCGAGAAGTCGACACTTTCATAAACATAGTGTAGTGGCAATTAATTAGTGAAAAATTATTTCATAACGTTTGTTACGTTTTCCCATTATTCCAAAATTATCATATCTATCTTTCAAAATATCAAGGTTACGCAAAACGAGTTTCTCGAACACTTTCCAATGAAACCAACCTATGTTGGTGAAGCAGAGTAATGGTTACATCACTAGCTAGCGAGTGGAGAACTAGTTTACTTTGCTCATGAATGAAATTATAATCGGCGACCTAGTTCGTTAATACAGAGTGTCCAAAACGAGAAAACATCTGCTCAAATTGATGAAATGGGTTCTGGTATCCATTTAATAAAATACTTAACAAGATAGTACTATAACTACATTTCTACAAACCCCTCGGAGAATACAGGCTTGAGCAATGTAGGCACTGAACTAAACAAGATTTTACAATAACTTCTCTTCAAATGTTCCTGATAGTCAATACCTCAGCATGTTGTTGTGGAGCCGTGGTGGTCTCGGGGTTTGAGCAGTCGCCTGCTGCGCAAGCGACGCAAGTTCGGATCCAAGTGGGGACCATGAATTTTTCTAAAAAAATATGTGCAGTGATATCACAACACGTGCTTTAATGTGAAGGAAAACATCGTGAAGAAATCTGCATATGTCTGAGAAGTAATTCAAGGTCGAATGTATAGTGCCTGAGACGGCGATGGACTCACCCTCTTTCACGTTGGTACTTAATAATATTCGGTGAAATGTGGGTGCTGTTGTTACAACACCTTCGGTTACCTCTCTGGGATGGCGAGAGCATATTTATATTATGGTTTTGTTTCTTTAAGTCTTCTGGGGTATTGTGCTCTATCAGGTATTAAAGTAGATGATGTATTATACTGGACAGCCTGTATTGTGAGATGATCACGTTTACCGCCTGAACGGGTACCGTGCCGTTGCATCTACCAGACGGGATAGCATTAATGCCTGAATAATGCATCCACCTCTTATTGTATCACGTTCCACTGTTTTGTTTCCCGATTCTCAAGGAGGAGGGATTATTGCTTTCGTATTATATGTTTTAAATTTAGCTTAAAGTGTTCCACTTCCCCAAACCTAAATTAAGAAATATTTATGGTTCTGTATATTTTGTAACACTTACAACAGCATCAATTAGACAGTCATACAAATCAAGTGGGTAAGGTTATTTTATAATTGTGTTAATTAGTACTTAAAAACATTATTAATGTTAATTAAGAGCAATATCTACATTTTGTATAAATTGGTAATATTACAAAGTAATTTAATGAAAAGGCCTTATTGTTTAAAATATATTTCCGCTCGCCTGCTACGCAAGCGACGCAAGTTCGGATCCAAGTGGGGACTATACCAATGAGTTTTTCTTAAAACTTATGTACAGTGATTTCACACCACGTGCTTTACGGTGAAGGAAAACATCGTGAGGAAACCTGCATATTTCTGAGAAGTAATTCAAAGACGTATGTATAGTGCCTGAGACGGCGATAGACTCACCATCTGTCATGTTGGCACTTAATCAAATTCGGTGAAAAGTGGGTTTTGTGATAACAACACCTCTGCCTACCCTTTCGGGGAACACAGGCGTGAGCATGTGTATGTGTATATTTCTGCACTCGAACCTTTTCGACACGTGGTACTAGCTCTTAACGAGAGTTTCTTTCAGTTATCTATTATAGCGAGATTATTCGCTTAGCAATTTACAGAGTTTATCATACAATAAAAGCATTGTAGTATATGCCCACTTAAAGCTTCGTTAAGCTATTGCATGTTTCCCATATCAATACATTTGACATTTCAATTTACACAGAATGTTGGAAATCAATTTGTTGTTGCTGGCGATAATTGTTAGCAATCGCTCAGCGTTGAGCAAGCTTAAGTCATAATTAAACCAGCCAAAATTGTTAAGTCAACTTATGTTCCAATCGAATGTAAAAGCTAAACAAATTGTGTTAAGTGATCGTTGTGAAACAATGCTTTGCCATTCATGTACATTACCGAATAGTACGCAACGCTAGTAATCTGACAATTATCTCACAGAAACAGATATGTAGCGGAAAATAACAGTTCTCATACGTTATAACTTTCGGATAAGTACGGGAGATGACTGGGTGCCTTGCAAGCGTATTGTTACGAAATAATTTAATTAAGCCCATGGTCCACTTTGTTAGAGAAGAAGCTAAGCTTGTCAGATGTGCATTGGGTAAGGTGGTTTATCTTGTAAGATTGTGACATAACTCGGGACCGCGGCCACCGGCCCTCAGGCTCGCCGCAGCGGCCACTATGCAGTCTTGCGCAAAATGCGGCGCATAACGTGTAAATCGCAAATTTCATAAGTAACCCGTGAAAGTACGCGATTCATTTCACTCACACGCACCGTTGCGCCATATTGACGCTTTCTTGTTAAACAAGCTTTGCCACCTCGTGACATAATCTCCGCAGGTATCTAAATCCATTACTCGGGGTGTGATGTTTTAGTTTACTTAAGTTATTTACTCAACTATTATAAACATAATGACGCTGTGTGAATATTTAAACGTCTTTTATAAAAAGGTACAAACTCCGAAGGTACAATTTTTTTATGAAATCTTATATTATCTACCTTTATATTACATACATAATTTTTACTGTATTATACAGATATATTGAGTGCATATTTACTTGCATGTTATAAAACCAAAGTTGCTGTGTTATATTCCAAGTTAATTAGTTTAATATTATGGAATTTCAATGTTTTGCATAAAACGATAATCAAAGGTCATCTTAACTTAGCTTACTGACGCTTCACAAGGTAACATCATGATGTATAACAACCTAATGATCTTATAATATACGGTTACATGCATTGCAAGTTCCCTAGCTCCCAGCTCAGAAACTCATTAAACCTACGGCGGAAAATAAATCTTTACACGTTTATTTGTTTTATAAGCTACCATCTGTTGTCAATCGCTCCGTAGTTTGGTAGACGATTCGAAATTCTCTATTGTGTGTACAGTATAGATATATATGGGTAGATAGAGCAACGTCTTCAATTACAAGGCTCATCGCACGCCTCCGGTGCTGTCTCGACAACAAGATGGATTTACGTGTATAATGAGATTGCTTTATCGATTATTGAAAACGTGCTGTCGAATGCTTGGAGCCTTGTATCGATTCAACAGACATGGTGTGAAGCAACGTGTGAATGGGTTGTCTTCACCGCAACAGCAAAGATTTGCAACCGCGTCGCAGATTGACGTTGCATCAACCAACAACGCACCCGTATCGTATATTAAGTGGTGCAATTTCGGCTATTAAATACTGCGTACTTCTGTCAGTAAAAGGATATTTCAAAACAAGTGAACAGTATCGATTTCTGCGAAATATTAAAAAGTTAACAGGAAAATGTTCACTTGATTTTGCAACAAATAAGTAGAAGAGCGAGTCGATAGCTTGCTTATTGAACTATGTTACGCTTGTCATTTTACAATTTTGTACGTATACAATACCCTAACCGACACGTAAATCAAAGTTTATTACAGGGTCGCCATTTAGAAAACTCATTGGTACCAGTTTGAACTAGAATATTCACGCATAACGGGGCTGTAGGCGACCCCGCTCAAATCACACCGCCATAAATAAATGTTGCCTAAGTGTAAATTATCATATAAGATGTTTATGCGAGCTAAATGATAATAAAGTAATCGAATTGCAGTAAATTGCTCGCGAAGTGGGCCGGTGACCGGCCCTGACAGCCGCGACGGCCCACGGTCGCGGCGCCGCAACTCTTCTAGAAAACATCTATAGATTCATATACATAAGGTGTTTTCAAATTAGTCACGGCGAGTTAATAACTAATTAAATAAATTTTGCGTGATGAAATCGAGTTCCAGGTTATTTTATAAATATTATTACAATTCCAAATATGAGATCAAACGGTTTAGCAGTAAATAGGAAACAGACAGTCAGAGACACCATCGCATTTATAAATAACTAGCTGTGCCCCGCGGTTTCACCCGCGTAATCTTTATTTTAGTTACACAGGAACGACATATCCTATGTCCTTCTCCAGGTTCTAAGCTACCTCCCCACCAATTTTCAGCCAAATCGGTTCAGCCGATCTTGACTTATAAATAGTGTAACTAACACGACTTTCTTTTATATATATAGATATAGATTACTTCTTAAATGGGGGATTCCCTCCATTAAAAAACCGCTAAGCGAAACACCTTAACTTTCCCACAAACAGACACACTTGTATAATATTCATACGGATTTATATATTTTTTAATACTTTATGCTAAATGTCAAAGGTTTACTATGAGTTTAATTCATGACCTCAATAAACTAAGCTATTATAAGTAACTACCCATATAAATATGACAGCTAAGTAATATGAAATCCAGCCTCCACCAGTTGCCGCTCTCCTTGGCCAGCAGCAATGCGAGCACAAAGGGCATTGACTTTACATCTTAGCAAAATATATTTTCCTTGATTGTGTTAAGATTACCCGCAACCCTCTTTTAAAACATATTTTATTTCATAGCTAGCAATTTCGTAATCATTATATCTATACAAAAAGGTTTTTGTAGTTGCGCATGCGAGGCAGTTAGATATCACAAACAAACTTTCAACACGTTTGTCACGATTTTACGACCATTTGGGAATGCGTCAAGAAAAATGTAATAATCACAACACAATATTTCATTAATTATCAGTAACATGATACTTCTGACTTTATAAGGTAGTCAGCCGTAGGCGTTCGCCTTGTGAGATACAATATAAGCAAATCCCTCGACATGGACTATTTCGTTGTAAGTATATTACTATAATATAAAATGAAGCGGCAACATTTTGTCGGAACGTTCGAGGCTTAAGTTCTGTGCCAACACACAACACGAGATGAAAGTAAATTTTGAAGTTACTTCCTTGATATATCCTCAAACAAACGCTTAGACATATTTTAGCAAAATTTGTTCTAAACAGAGCTTATGTACTATATGCTATATTATGGTAATAGAGTTTGTATTAGAATACCTACAGATTCAGACAAATCTTTATCAAACATTTGGAAGATTGATGAGATTGAAAAGACTGTTTAGCTTTTATTATGGGTAATCAATCATACATGATATTTTTAACACTTGAATCGGTATGTAGTACTTATACAACTGATATAATATGTATAATAATATTATGAGAGTTTCAGTGAAGAATATTAATATAAGATAATAGAATAATATTATTCAAAAAGCTTTTAACGGCTTTGAATGCACAATATAACACGTATCATTAAGTTATATCTATTCGTAACGGCAATGTGCTCTAAACACTTAAACGCAGTTTCTCGCGCTAGCATCGCAAATGCATTACGGCAGTGTAACATCGCTTACATAATTGTATTGGACTACTTGTTCAAGCTATTTTTTTTGTAGATAAATGCTTTATATTTTTAATTAATTTAGATCGTGTAACACCTTTTAGCCAAAAATTATGGACATTTGTATACATAACATGCTCTAAATATTAGTGGTTTCAGTGACCTACTTTGATGTACTTACTTATGGCAAGTAAAGTTATATAAACCCATAATTATTATAATGTGTTGGCTTATCCTGTGAAAATACCTTAAATAATTATGTAGGTTCTACATACCTAAGTAAGCAGTTATTTCCACCGATTGATTATTAGATTTAATTCGTGTTCTTCCGTTTACCAAGTTTTAACTATGTTTGTTGAACCTTACTTTATGGAACTGGTAAATAACCAACTGAATTCAGCAGCAGTAGGTTATATAGGTACATAATATTATTAATACCTACATTAGAATATTATGATAAAAATATCACATTTCCCACGATGATGGTTGTTAAATTAAATTTAGGAAAATATATGTATCTCTCTGGCGTCATTGCAAGATATAGGTACAATATAGGCACTTGCCTGTGTAGGTACACTACTGTCTCATACAATATGAAAACCAAACACAAATATACGAAGAGATTTTATTGCTTTCACGCAATGAAACCGTAGTATTTGTTCACGTTGTGTAGCTTTATTACCTACCTTATTAAATATTGTATTTGGATACGTTTCATTTTGTTTGCTAGTACTGCTAGCAGTTTCATTGTCTTTCTAATAAATATAAGTTTATAATAATTAGGTAAGTACTTGATTTATTCAATAAATAGCACACACAAGTCAGATAATTTAAGTTCAAAAAAGATCCTTCACCGTTTTGAGATATAATTATGTTGGTGCTAATTCCTCTTCAGAAGTTTGCGAATTTTGGATATGCGGGTAAGGGAATGCATCTGCACTCAAAAACTTTTCTTTAACGAAAGCTCTAACGAGGCAACATTTTTATCTTCATTTGCCGCTAGCCCGCGTGCTCTGTCCACCATATTTATCAGACTGGTACACTCAAGAGCAGTAATTAATATATTGTAGTACCGTGTTGCTCTCTATTTTATTTCTAATTAAACATATAAAACCAAAAAGATTTAAAAGGAATCATATTAATAGGATTTACGTTTCTAGCTATAACGCGGGGGCTCGCTACTAACTCTTGACCTGATAAACTAAAATAATTTTACTTTATTACATATGATAGAAATGGGAAATGTTTATTAATTCCCATAAAACCTTTCATTCAGCCTTTTTAGGCTTAAGCTAGCACAAAATAATTCTTCAGAGTTGAAACTAATTACATGGCTATGATAAAAATTCCCAACTATTAAGGCCTTTGTTACGCGTAATTCTATACCTTCTCTCAAATGTTGAGAATGTCATATACCCCTGAATTCGTAGAAGTTGACAAGGTTATTTTACAAATTACTATTATACGGGAGAAACCACAGGGTATAGCTAGTTTGAAATAAATATCAAGTTCATTGTCACTGTTACGAATTTCGCGGTTAGATTGTTTTGTGTGTGAAGCAAACCAGAGGTTCAATTTCGTCTACCTACACTACTACGTCTATCTACAGAAGTGTACTGATTTGGTAATTTTCTTAATTAACCTACAAATTGCAACATCGATGATGAGCTGAACCACAGAATAATATTAAAAGCTTTCGGAAAATTAATACCCACAGCACTTCATCCAACATACGCATTTGACCAAAATAGCGACGTTTTTTCATTCGTCCATTAGCGTTTAATGGAACTGTATTAACGAAATAGAAACAGAAGCACAAGTCGGATACCATCAGGGTTGAAACATAACAGTAAACCCATATCCTGAGCTACTATTGACATAGGTATACAATATAATTTATCTGTTTCAGTATTCGATGCATCGGGCCAGTACAGCCCTAACGTGCTGTTCGGGAACGAGTACTGGCTGGGGTCGCAGGAGGCCTGCAAAGACCTTCAGCTGGCCAAGTACTACGGTCAGATCCCACCTTTTGAAACCACCTTCTTCGTCGCCAAGATCAACCTCACCATAGACAATGATCACCTCCCGCAAGTAATTATCATATTTGTTTGTAACTAGGGACCCCAAAGGAGTTGGCTGAATTAATACACCTACTTATCACAGAATATTATTAGGTGCCAATATGACTGATGATGAAACTTACATTAGAGATCGCCGCCTTAGGCACTATACAGGCGTCGAAGAATTTCTTCTGAGATTATATGCATGCTTTCTCCCGATGTTACACTTCCTGCAAAGCCCGTCAGTTCATATCAGAGCTAGCATTTACATTTATATAGAAGCATCGGTCACTAACCGGTGAGTTGGATTGGAGCTTTTTGCTTGTGTAGCAGGCGACTATTCAGCCCCCTCAGGGCACATCGTAAAGCACCCGCTCTATAACAATGTAATATTATGCTAAGGTTTAGGCTATTAATTATCTATTTATTAATATGTTATTATTGGCTGATCTTACAAGCAATAATTTATTTATTTATACGTGGAACAAATTAATTACCCAGTGTTGGAATAACAGAACAGTGTCCGTTGTTGCATGACCTAGCTAGCCCGTAGTCTCTGTAGGGCCTCACAGGAATTACAGCGTGTCAGAGTTTAAGGCCGGTCCCGAAAGTCATTTTCTACTCACAAAAGCACAAGACAATCTCCGAGCCATTGTGTCGAGTTAATACCCGCTGGCTCTGTGTAGGGTACTTTTAATATAAAAGTTACACTCCCTACCTTGCGGCTCTATCAAACTTTGTGTGTTTGAAACTATTATGAGATACACTCTACGGGCCATGCTAATTAGTTGGAGTAACAAATAGCGCAATAAAATTATAAATCTGGTTGCCAACGCTACACAAAAGATTACTTTATGTGAGATATGGAGTACTAGTCACGCTAGCTAGACTATTAAAACTATGTTTTCCCTACGTCGTATGAAATGAAGTCGTAACAGCACGTGATTTCAGTAAACACGGCCACGCTAATACGCAAAGAAATTCGTCAACGTTCAAACATGTCAAAACCTATGCTTGGGCACTTGTGATATGTTCTACGCTTACCTACCGGGGAAGATTTATCTCTAAAGTCTAAATTGACCCTATCAGTCGTAAAGATCTTAAACAAAGTCGTGCTCCCGTCACGCTCTCACTTAGATATAATGTTAAAAAATAAATATGTTGAAGATTTATTTGAAAAGAAAGTCATGCTTGTATTCAGTAGATACGTAAATTACAGTCAAATTTACGTGCTTGAAATTATAAAAAAAAATTGTGAGCAGCGTTGTAACTTTTAAATCATTTTTATATCAACTATGGCAGTTTTGTTTGCTCATAGTAAATAACGATTACTGTTACATCGACAAGAGTCGCTTCTTACCAATGGGCACATGATTGTCTCATACCATTTCACTGCTAAACCGCTAAAGCGATTTGCCTGAAATTTAGATTGCTTTCATCACAAGGTCGGAAAAAGTGTCCTTAAAAACATTACATTGATACGGTCGAGGCTAGACTAAATAAATAGTGAGTATTTCTTTTGTATCCCGTTATAACAAGTCCTATAGGTAGTATTAGAAGTAATAATGTATATTCGTTGCTACGTTAACATACTTGTGTCAATATCAATCGGATTATCTGCGAGTAATACCCATCATGTATTGATTGGACAAACTTCGATCCTTGGGCCCGTAGGTATGTGATTTATTAGTTTTATCTAACGTATCTACGTGCTCGCTGCTCGAGAACACATCCACGTTATCTACTAAGCACCTACTTTACGCTGTGAATAATTCACGAGGTGACCCACCCTTTACACTTAAGATGTAATTTAATACAACAGGTATCTAACGATATGTACGACTAGGTAGTGTGTGTAATGTAAAATGTCTGCATAATAATGATAACATCTCTACATTGTGTACTGATTCTAATGGTTTCTTCTTTAGATGCTTATGTTGTGGAATGAGTAGCTGGCCGAGTTTCCCATCAGCCGTATGAGTACAGTGGGCCAACTATGATCGTATAGCAGCGCGTATTAAGAACTTCTCAGCATTGAAATTAAATTTTCATGGTATTAAAATTAATGTTTAAAAGGAAGATTAGTTGCCCTCCAGTGTAGGCCGCCTGAGAGCAGTTATTTCAAGCTGTATTGTAATAGCGCCTAAGATCGAACAACAGATGGCCAATTTCAGATTTTAGCCACCTCAGTGACATAAAATAAATTCCTTGATTTCAGAGCAGACTGATGTTGGTGGGTCAGTGTGCGCCAGCGTCGTGCGACCACAAGGCAGTAGAAGCCGTGTTAGCGGTCGCAGAGGCCTCCGCGGCCGCGCAAGCCACAGCCGCAGGCCTCTCAGCCTCCTTCCACACACTCTATGTGCGACCCGTCCCAGGACCCTACAACATATTTGCTGATCCTAAGTTTCATATTATTGGGTATGAATTTTCAACACTTACTAGATTAACTACTGTTTAAATTCCTTCGGACGTCTTAAAACCGAAGCTTAGTAATAACCAGGGGGTCTACTCTCTCGTTATAGCAGTGACGTCTTACTAACTTCTAAGCTTTGACGTTTAATTTTAGTATTACGAAATGAAATGTCACAGCTAATAAGTTTAATACGTTCTGATTGAGATAGCTACTTCACTCAATAATAACCATTTTGGAAGAATTTCAGTTCAAGTGCTTATCGATCAAGCATTCGTAATAATAATTGGTTATGCTTGCCTCTTTTTAACTGATAGTTGTGACATCACGCTCAAATACATGATCGCATTTTAAATGGAGATTATTTATCACATGGATGGACTAGTTAATATAAGCATATAATTAGCAATACGAGGTGCTGCTAACGAATTAAAGAGCTAAGGTACATGGTACTCCCATATTAACTGAATCGATCAATATAATAAGCTAACCAACCTACCGCGCCGCGCCATAATCACACCGTTCCACAGTGATTTATAGCTTTTGGTACGTCATTTGGATAATTGAACAAGTACACATTGGTACACGTTCAGGAATATACAAGCACAGTGAAAACGTAGTTAATCAATTCATAATTTATGAATCATGAAATTCATGAAGCAATTTGCCAGAACAAAAAAATTCCGGCAAAAAATGTGAATTAATGAGTTCCCTTTGTGTGGTTACAAAGAGGTAGGTAATTCTTATTTAAAGGGGAGGCTTCCCTTTCATCAATAATTAAACTTTTTTCGTAATATTAAAAATTGTTTGTAAAGGTAGGCATACAATGTTACATCTTTACTAAATAAGTATTAAGTTGGACTCATTACTCATTATTACAATGTATATATGAACGCTGTATGGGAACGGAGTCGGCTGTCGATAGTCCGACCTATTTTTCAGAATCAAACCCATTAGACCTTCACATTTAAAACTTTTACAATGTAGCCTGTTCACCTAAAGAAAATAGTTTATGATGTGAATCGATCGAGAGTGCTTTTTTCATCCAAATTGAATCATTGCATAAGGTATTGAGCTCATTGAACTCTTATTAGACGCTCCGAACTACGCAAAATAAACAACTTTCCAAATACACAATCATTGTACACCGTTAATGTATCTATATATGTATCAAGAGCTAAAAGTTTACGTAATTAAGTGTTTTGACCATGACCATGCATAACTCAAAGTATAAAAAGCGTGAATAAAGAATAGACAATAGTGCCACGAGCTCTTGAGCCTATTGTACCTTTATTTCATTTTCCAAAAGCAGTTGCTGAAGAAAATAATTAAATGAAGGAGCAATACCATTCACGTCTGCTTTGAAGTCATAAACCTCGTGGCACGTTCAAGACCTTTGTGCAATGAAAGTATTAAATACTCTACACTAAGCAGTTTAAGCATTTCGCATTGAGCTCATAAACATTAAACATAGATACGAAATGCTCCTTACTCACATGAATTTAATAATTAAGTTGAAAACTAATTAGTGCACCTATTTAAAATAGAACTAGCTGTGCCCCGCAGTTTCACCCGCGTTAATTTTCGTTTTATATAATATATCGGTTTATAATTGACAAAGTTTCATAAAAAATGTCATCCCCTATTTTATCCCCTTGGGGGTAGAATTAATCAAAATCCGTTTTTTAGCGGATGCCTACGTCATAACATCTACCTGCATGCCAAATGTCAGCCCGATTCGTCCAGTGGTTTGGGCTTTGCGTTGATAGATCACTATGTCAGTCAGTCAGTCACATCATATTTCCCACCGTTTAAACCTTCCCTGAACTTCAACAAATTTATCAATACCAAAATCACCCGAATCAGTCCAGCCATTCTCAAGTTTTAGCGAGACTAACGAACAGCAATTCATTTTTATATATATATATAGATAATAAGATTTTCCTGGTCCCTACACACTACGTAGTCACGGTATTCATTTACTAGCTGTGATCCCATGGGAGCATTTTGTTTTATGGCGATAAAAAGTAGCATATCTATATAATTACCATGCTAAAGTTATCCCTAGGAAGAATAAATTTTAACATAAACGTGTGATTACTGTCTGTAAGGAAAATATGTTTACTTACTAGGCAACCAACAGTAGTAAACGGTAAATAAAGCAGCAATGTTCTCATTAGGTTCCATCCGTTAATCAGAAATGGACTCATTAGTCAAGCGTTTCAATTTGCTGTGATTAGGTGTCTTCCAATTAGCAATCAGCAATTTATCCGGCTTATGGAACACGAACATTCGCACTCTAATGTACTTCGCAGGATTATTTGGCCTATCAGTATTGTCATACTTGTAATTCACGTTACATCTAGCTTTACGGTGAACAAAAACGTCAAGAGGTTAATTACATACGGGAAGAAATTCGACGATGTATTGAAATCGTGCGTGTCGGAATTAAGACAGTACCAGGGGCACAGTCTCATTTATTTTTATTACATTTTTTTGTTATCTTCTTTTCTTTCCTATTAGTTTAATGTGTTCCATGTTGTGTGTTTATAGTTCAGCAGTGGTGTTAGCGGGAACGCTGATGCTCATCGCGTCCATATACGAAGGGTTCCTGGAGAGGAAGTACCAGATGGAGGCGGCCACCAGGGACCTCGAGCGGGCCCGCACTGATAAACAAAAGCAACCTGTTGGTACTTCCGTTTATAAACTTTACAGTCTAACATTACTCTGTTGCTCTATACTTGAATACATGGGACTGGCCGGAATGGTGACTCTATTCAATTCTTAGATCAACTTTCTTTTCTATTTCATACTGCGATACGAGATTACTTACACGTTTGAGGATTTTAAATTTTGTTAGATTGAAAATACGTTTGCCTCCATATGCATTTTAACATAACCTTTTGGGAATGTATCAGTTTTGAGCTCGGGTGTACATAGATCAAACAATTTTTGTGTAATTTAAATTATGCAATGATACTGATATTTTCGTTACAGCATTCTGCCTATTCACGGTTTCTCTTTCGGTGTCAAAGCTTCACTTGACTCTTTGTTCTAGTCAACGTTTCCACTCCCTGCACATACATCAATATTTACAAATATGTCGACGGTTGAAAGTGCTCCTCACCATAAAGTATCGATACTAGATATCACTAGCATCGTTATATTAAGTTACTTTGTATCTTATAGATTACATTAATCCACGGAAAAGGTAAAAGATAAGTAGCCAGAACAGACTTAGATCTGACATCCTCAAAGATGAATGAGGAAGTGAGAATAAGTATTTTATGCAATAATACATTTTCATGAAATGGGTATTTTGTGTGGGATTGCAGGAACTTTTCTCCTGTGCGACGTATGTGTGTTTTTCCTCAATTATCAGTAATATGTAATGTAAGGTCCGTAGTTTTGTAGTTTCTGAGGGTGACGCTGGGGTGTGGCGACTGCCAGAGAGGACACTGATTGCCATTTGATAGAGTCCCCATGTCACGATAAAGTCGATTGGAACTTTTTCCTTTATCCTCCAATATTAGATTATGAGGCACGTCTATTTTCATTTGCTGAAATGTGTTTCTATGAACATTAATATCGTGTACCTTGATTTGGTTCAAGTATGAAGTATTTGGTTCTCAAAAAGTTATGATAAATGATAATTTTCATGTTATGTTGTGGTTATTCAAGCTTTCAAATACAGAATTTAGTCCACGAATAAAATAATTCGCCTAATCAATGCTATATGCTGGACATTGTAACTCACTAAGATGTTGAGTCAAACTTTATTTTTACCAAGCTAACATTTCCTTTACATAATTTAATGTTTGCCAGTTGAACTAGTTTCACAACACACAATATGTGTTAATCATGTTTTAATGACTTTTGTTTTTAATAGTTATACGTGGGAATGTTCTTCGTTACTTTTAATGAAGGGGATACGTGATATGTCAATGACTAGGCTTGTGTGAAGGCAGGGTAGTGTTAACTCAACGTAAAGTACACAACACACCACAAACGAACTGTTACTATGAAGGAACGAACAGACTGCATGCATATTTTCATGTCTGAGGAGAAATCGATGTATGTGGAGACCAAATCCATTCGAACTGCGGGATCTATGCCACATATTACCCCTGAAAGCTGTATGGAACAATGAGGCTGAATTACTTCCTTAATTTTAACAATTATGAAAGTATATTTTAACAATTAAATTTCCGACCCTGAAATGAAAACAGCTACCATTGTGCAATACAAATAGCGGGTCACACACCATTTATGTTCTTTATTATTTAATACAAAGCATTGTTACTGTACAAATTATGACATGATCCGCTATAATGGTCAGCATAGTAGGTTAATCTACGACCATGATATTATCTGGTAACGATATTAGTTTACGAGGCTATTGTTACATAATTTTTATTTCTTGCAATGAGCCAACCTAGTTCGCGAGTAAATAAATAAGCTAATTAATTTATTCGTTTTTAATGAAAGAATATTTTACAGGCGAGTGATGCGCCGGAGCTTGAGAACCCGGAAGACAATAGAGACAGAGACCTTCGCAGAGAGATCTGCGGTGAGTTGTTATAACTATTACAATACATATGTACCAAACCAACATACATACAATACCCAAAGTATACATTTTACTATGTGTGATGTGTTTGCGCTTCGTCTGCGTATTGGTATAGTCCAAAGATGCATCGATCGACACATGTTGAGCCACACCGCAATCGAACGTCGACAACGTAGACACAATCATGTCAAAACTTATGCTTGCGGCACTGAAATATTATGAAGTAAGTATATGTTATAGCAAATGTTTTGTGTAAAATACTGTGTGTTGCACATGCAATATACTATACTTTTTATTAGTATTTCAAATAATAGTTGCATTTGCCGTGACGACATTTTGTCCTCAATTTCACACAGTAAGGACGTTCAACTTTAAACTTATTACATGAAAGCAATAAAACATAATTTCGCTTTACAATATTGTACGTCTTGAAGTAGGTACAAAAAGTAGCGAAAAATTACCGCGACCTTTACAAAAGAAAGTAATAGCCGAGCGGAAAAAGGTTTATTAGCTCACAAAGCGTTTATAAAGGTAAACTTTTCGAACTGACTTTTCGTCGAAAGAACTTTAAAAGTAGTACATTTAGGTTTTTTTCGACGGCTTGTAAGCATTAGTAATTAGAAAGTTTGCAGTCAATCTGTACCTACTCATAGTTCGTCAAGTTTTCGCAATAGGGGCGGGCTATAAGAGATTCAGGGGTGGCACGTCTCGAAATACCGAAGTTTTACTATTTGACATGTACTTACTGAAGTACGTCAAAACGTTATGAATTGTTCTGTTCGCGTAAAAGTAAAGTCAGCTGCTTTTATTGTAACACTAGCTGTTGCCAGTTGTAACATATTTCTTTTGGTTTCGGAGTGATCGACTTTTATTTGTAGTCCTCTTTCCACCCCCTCGGAGGTGGATGTGTATAAGTTTTGTTCTAGTAAGTGTGCCACCAATTTTCTTCAAACAGAATGAAATATTTGACCTGTGGGTACGGGAAGTTAATTCTGAGTTTAATGTGCTATCTATAAGTACTATCACTACAGCAAAATTTCATCTAAATTCAAATAGTGGTTTTGCATGAGGTACAAAGAGACGAAAAATCCAAAAAAATGTTACTTACTTAATTTACTACTCACCACAATTGGGTACGCAGTGGTTTTACGCAGCGTTCGTCGATTCATATACCATGTGAATTGATGTCGTCTCCTTTTACATAGCTCATTCACGTAGTCTATTCATATTTCATACCATGGCAGTACAATACTCTCTTTTCAACGACGATGATATTAATAATATTATTTAAGAATCGGTGAGATCGGGACTTACTTTTGATGCATTTGACTGTACCGCTATATTTAATGCTATGCCTATACATCTTAAGAGGAGTTTGTTGGCGAAGTTAGAAGTTAACCAAGCTGCCGTCCATACCCCCGGGACTATTCCCTTAATGAACATTTGTAAGACCTTCCCATGATATCACTTCGTTAGCTGGAAACATGAGCCCAGATTGCCCTACCCACATTAATTACATGTCACCACTCCAAGTTGCAAACCTTTCTATTTTCTAGCTTGTCGACCTGATTGGTCAGATATAGCCAGTTTAGTAGCCCTGCGAAAGCAGAAGTCGCTTCATGCATTGTTGTAAATATGTAAACAAGACACAAATTATTTAAATTAAAGCCCCACAAAGGCTTTCACTCACGTGCTGAATTTACATATTTTTGTTTTAGGTATACTGTTTGGTATGTTCTCAAACACTTACACATAGCTTGAATTAAATGTATTTTAACCCTACTGCCCCAGAAAGAGGGTTATGTTTTCCGATATGTTTGAATATACCTATTCCTAAGCACGCTCTACGTACTAAACACTAATTACGTGTATAGAGAGGTATGGTATGACATACATTTTGCGCTTGTGTTTAATTTTGTATCTTTATTTAATTCGTTATAATATTGTATTTCCATCAGGCGTGTGGTCCGAGTTGTTGCTGTCATTTTCGATGCTGTCGAACGGCCGGACAATACTCAGCACGGACCGTCCCAACGACGGCGCACTCACATGTTTGCACGGAATGAGGTATGATCAAAACAATATTTTCGGTTAAGTATTTAAGTAATGGATTGAATATAAAGGTCAGAGTGCATCTGTGTCGAATTAAAACAATTCCACACTATTGGAAATACTTTTGTAAATTTCTATTCCATTTTTTCGTGAAGACAAATTATCCATCAATTCTTCTCAGAGCCCAGATGATGTACCTAGCCCATAAAGGTACGGGGTGATTTGTGAAATGCTTAGTCAAACTTGCTGGTAGGTACCTAAGCAACAAAAATAGCCTACCTTATCTATAGATTCTAATATTTTCCTTTCGTGTGCTTTACCTAATGAAATGATAATGAGACTATAATATAGCATTTAAATATTCAATTACAGATACTTAAGGTAATTATTAAATATTCATGGTATCACATTATTGCCTGTGAATTTGCGTTACATTGTCTAATTTCTGGCGATCCATTTTGCATTAAATAAGTGATGGTTGTAATGGTTTCTACCCGCAGATTCATGTCAGTGACCTGGGTGATAATGGTTCACACTTACCTCACCATCTTCTACGTGGCAGATAACAAGACCATGAGGGTCATTACAGAGAGAAACCTCCTCTACCAATCCGTCGGTAACGCTTCCTACTGCGTCGACACATTCTTTGTCATAAGGTAACGTATATCATAAGGATATTGTTTCAATATCTCGCGTGCTCCCATTTCTCGAGTCCTATTTCATATAAAGAAACATTAATCCTAAACATACGAAAATGGAAATGAAATAAGGAAGATTTCTTCCCACATTATCACCGAATTCAAAGCAACGCCGTTGAACACAATAGGCCGACTTATGACAGTAATATAAGAACGGCTGTAAATCAAATTAATGTTCTAGTACATATCGACTTAACGACATATTGTACCATAATATATTATTTGATTAAATTTTAACATGAACGAACTCTGTAATACGTTAGGGATGTCAAAATGTTAATAGCAACGGGAAAAATAAATACAAAAAATGTTTACCATAAAGCCTGGCTAAATTAAAACAGCCCTTCGGCTCGTTTTGTCCGATGTTTTTATTCAGTTAAATACAACACGCGATGTGAGTAATGTAACGTTGTATTTATATTTATTTTTTATAGTGGGATACTCGTGACGGTGCTATTTCTTAAAACAGAGGATAAAAAGCTGGAGAAAAAGGCGGAGCAGGAAGCTAAGAAGGACATAAACAAGAACCTCAATGGGTTCTCGAACTCCGCTTTATCAGTATCGGTGATAAGCCAGCAGTCATTCAAAGAAGATTTGCTCGACCGACCGAAGGCGAGCGCTTACACTAAGCAGGAATTATTTGGGATAGTGAAGTCCTTTATGCTGTTACTGTCCTACCGTGTAGTGAGGTTGACGCCGGCGTATGCGTTCGTGATCGGTGTGAACGAGCTAGCATTGCGGTACACCCACAACAGCTCGGTGTTCGAGCCTGCTATTTTCGACCACATCACATGTGACCACTTCTGGTGGCGCAACTTGCTGTATATCAACAACTTGTACCCTCAGCGTGAAATGTGCATGGTCTGGTCCTGGTACATGGCTAACGACACGCAGTTCTACGTCGTGGGCATCATACTATTACTCATATCTGTTAAGTAAGTCAAAACACATATCTTATGCGGTACGCAAGTTACATTCATCAAAATAGGTATTAATTAATCTAAGGCAATGTATCTACAAGCTAAAATTCAAATTATTTAGTTGCTCGAAGCTCAAAGGAATTATTTAAGTTTAATTTCGCTAAAGATAATCAAAGTCTGTAGTAGCTTCACGACTATTTACATTTAAAATATAAATGTTAAATTCAAATCATCAAATATGCGTGGAAATGTTTTAAGACATTGAGATAGTGAATATATATCTATACTAAAAGCCCATTAGTAAATACAAAACTAATTACTAAGACATAAATGTAAATCATTCAACAAGCAAACTTTTAAAAGTGTTGTGTTGAACAGGCACCCTAAGTTCGCGGCAGCATCGCTCGGTTTGATAATGGCAAGTTCGTGGGCAACGACCATCTTTATCTCCGTATCCCACAAGTACAAGGCGCGGATACAGGAGCCCTTTGAAATGTTCGACCCTCTCTACGACAAGCCGTGGTCGAGAATTGGACCTTACTTAATTGGTGAGTAGGTCTATAATATATACTAATTTTATAAAGCTGAAGAGTTTTTATTTATGGTTGAACGCGCTAATCGCATGAACTTCTTTGGATAGTTAATTCATCGATGAAGGCTGTATAACAACACGCTGCGACAAATATGAGCGTAGCATCAATAAAAAATGTAACAAAGAACGAGAAAAAATATCAAAAATTAACATAGTTGTGATTGTTAATCCTACTCGGGTAAAATTGCAAGAAACAGCCAGTATATTATAAGAAGCTTAGAGATTCTACAATAATATACTGTATTATAACAGTTGTACTTCCGTAAACGACACTTTAATTTAATATACGCTTAGTAGGTATAATAAACCCGTGAGAAACAATGTACCTAACTGTCAAGATTACATTCTAAAATAATTAAATTGAAACCCCACAAATTAATTCTGGAAAATTTAATTAAGGCCCGGAATACAGTTACCTACGCAAATAATTACTTTTATGGGTAAACAGGTACATTTAAATTGAAATATGACATAAATGCACATGCTGTTGTAACAACATTTTTAATATTTGTTAGTAAATGCGGTGGCATCTTTTATTTTTATTTATTGCTTCGTGTTTTTTTTCTGAAGTTTCACATAACATTCTATAAATATAGAAGTAGTACCTAACGAATACTATGCTATACTACTACTATACTAACTAGCTGCTCATTACGATTAGTACCTTAGTGATAAATGTGCAGAAACAAACACAAACAAATATGGCCAATAGTTCTATTACCCTGATAATGATTACCCATTTGCGTGGAACAAATTCTAGGCATATCGGAATTTGCACCCAATACACGTTAACCCAGAATTCTGTTCAGGGACGTGGTTTCATTACTGATGAAAGAACCGATAATAAGAATCCATTGAACCGAATTTGCTATCCATTCCCTCGTGTCATAACACTGACTGAACTCTGTATCATAGCTTAATCTTTTTTGTGTTTGCTTTGAGGCAAATTTTAACGAGGTTTATCATGGCCTAACGAAGAATTTTCTAACTTTATTACTACAAATTATAAATTTATGAGTTTGCATTACGTTGTTGTTAATAATAGGCTTAAGGGAATCCTTAGCGGATGATTAAAACTGAATTTACGCCTCAGGCTATAAGGCCCTTTAAAAGTTGTAAGTAATCCTTGAAAGTCGAACCTTTTCCTATAGCTTTTTGGTCCCTTTCGGCATTGTAGTGTGCTTGTAACATTTCGGATTCCCCCTCGTAGGTCGGCGGGTCGCTCTCATAAAATTGTTTCGCAAAAACCAAATGGAAAGTTGAACAATTCGATAAGTTCCCACGTCCGTTACGGGCGCATTTGTTTTATAACATAATCCGCAAAAATGAAATAGTTTTCAGTTGCAATTTGTTTATCACGGTATTTTCAGTTTGTTCCAGTTCATTTAAATTTATAACAATCTGTGAATTTCACGTAAAATAAAACTAAATTTGTGACGTTCAACATCTTTTTAATAGTAGTCAAAATGACATATTTGATCTGATATTTGTCTACCTACTTATCGGTACTTACCTGTACTGAGTGTGCACTAGCAATATTTCTCCGATAGGCGCAGATAATGCCAAAAATTGACGTCAAAGCGTCCCTTTTCCCGGGCCGGTTTTTGTTGGATGTTTATAGGTGGCGTAATAACCTATTGAGAGCTTTTTACTTAAGGGCCGATGTACCCGGCCGTATATCACACAGGCCCGCCTCGCTGTCACCAGTGACACATCGCCGGAAGTGGCTGCCAGCCCCAAAAATCCATACAAATATCTATAGCGATAGAGAAGCATGCTACAAAACCTTTCATTTACGTTGACACATAAGGGAGAAAGAGTTAAGTTTATCAACTTTGTGCATGTTTACACGTAAGTATGAAGTTCGTTCCTTACAAAACTGAGATAATTATATATTTCTTAATTAGATTATATTTAGGTAGTAAAAAATAATAGTAGGTAGTAAAAGTAACCCCAATGTGTTCATTGGCTTCAAAACTATTAATTATAAATACCCTTGATTGTCCGCAGGTATGCTAGTGGGGTGGTATCTGCACAAGTCCAAGTGTCAGACAAAGATCCCGTACTGGGTGGTGGCGTTGGGGTGGCCTGTGTGTCTGGCCATCATTGCGACGCTCATCTTCAGCATGGTCAACGGGTTCTTTGAAGTCTGGCCAACAGCTTTCTACGTCAGCATTGGCCACACTGGTAACAGAATTAAAAACAGAATTTCTGCTTATAATGATCATAATTGGCCCCCTGTATTCTCGTGGTAGGCATTACGAGGTTACAGGAGTTCCCGAATATTTATGCAGAATATTATGTGCATGAGTCTAACGCCGTCTCAGGCACGGGATACATGTTTGAATAACGTTTTAATCACAACTGCATTACGATAGACAAGTTTATTGTAGTATATCAACACTTAGATATTGCTTCAAGCAAAATTTCTAAAAGGGAAATAAAGCACATTGTAGTTAAGTATTTTCTCGCTTTGAAAATTACGTTCAGCTCAGAGTAAAATACCTAATGAGCGAACTAATTTGAATTCCACAGCAGTCTACTCGAAACGCTTTCTACAGCAGCAACTTATTTATATTACCTTTGTATTAAAGTCAGACATACAATCACAGATTTAAAATTTTCTTGGCATTCAAATATTTGTGAAGCGTGAATAATGTGCTCCATTTCTTTACTAGAATAGAAGAAGGTCTTATGTGGAGTGTCTGAAACTGTTATATTCTGCATATCAGTCCGATGTTGGATGAGTAACTGAATAAAGCACACCTATAGATCCTTGAAAGTCTGTCAATAATCGGATAACTCCGGCTTAGCCAGTCAATGTGGGTAATTGGATTTGATGTTATTAGACCTATGAGGGTTAAGAACGTCGGATTGGACCATTGTGTGCCAATCACCAACAAAATTAGGGTGAGCACGATAACGATGAAGCAGAAATTTAGATACGACAATTATTATCGAACTAAGGAACGACTTTGGATTATTTACAGCTTGGGGTATAGCAGTGGGGTGGGTGACAATAGCCTGCTGCTGCGGTTACGGCGGGCTGATCAACTCTGCGCTGTCATACCGCGGGTTCTTGCCGCTGAGCAGGCTCACCTACTGCGCCTACCTGGTGCACCCCACCATCATGATGTACACCTCCTTCCTGCTCGACGGACCCTACCACATGCAAAACTCTACCGTTGTAAGTACTTTAGGGAGTCCGAATTTTTTCTCAAAAAAAAAGATGAAGAAAATAATTAACTCAGAATAAGCTCTCTTAAGGCGGTTATGAATTACGAAAAAACTAAAGCTGGTTTGGAAACTGCCACTACAAAACATCAATTATGATTTACGCTAATCAATTACCTAGACACACACCTCAAAAAATACATTTACTTATGTGTTTATAATACAAAATATATTAACACATAAATTATTATGTATTTCTGAAAAAAAATACATAAGAGAGAAGTTCTACCGGCATTCGATCAGTTGATACTGTAATTGATCTACATACCTACGAAACAGGGTAAAATAAACATTCCTCCTACATGCATCACGTGAAATATCGCTTTAGAATCGGATCAACATAACGTAAGAAGAATCTCAGATGTATTTTCAATGTCCTGAAAGTAAATAATGCATGAAGTTCCCCGAACACCGAGGTGGGCTTGAGCCTAAGACAAGTAATGCCGTACAGAAGCATGACTGAAGTAAATATATTTGCGAGCACTCAAAATACACTTTTCATATTGATGAATATTCTGTAGGAATACTCGTAAAATTCCGTTTTATGTGAATTGGTACGGATTCGTAGAAGGATTAAACTGCAGTAGTATCTTATTGGTGCTATAAATCTGTCCGGGGGGGACAAAGGCTGGCAGTTGGCAGGGCGCGGATAGAAGTCGCGAGCCGACAAAACATGCAAATTGCAGATAAGCATTTCACCGCCGCTGCTGAACTTTATAGAACAACATAAACACGACACTTGTACTGACTGGCTTTTGAATTATTATTATTATTGCTTGACATTTTTAAACGACGACATAAAACTGAAGTTTCTGAAAGAGAAAATAATCTGGTTAACTATTGAATAATATTATATAAAGGTTGAAAACTTAAGATTAGGCAAGTAAGACGAAAGGCAGAGATCGAATTCAGGTTTTAAAAATGTTGTTGAATGAAATGTGCCACATAAGATACTTCAACTTAACTTGCATCGTACGCTGAGATTAAGACTATGTTCGAGAAATCTTATAATTTGGAACCATTTTACTCTACCAAAGTTCTTTTAGAAAAGTATTCCACTGTGAATAATAAGCACAAATATAAATCCTAGCTACTGATTACCATATTTATACGTACGTATTGCTCGGTTGGTTTCAGTAATGGCACCGACGTGCATGATGCAGACTAGGTAATGAACCAAATCAGTAGTAATTTATACCCGCCTCCGGTTGAATAATTACACTTGCACAATACGGAGCTTAGCCCGTGTCAATAGTTTAATAGCCCGCTATAAATCACACCTTAACACGCCTATGTATAGAACAGCTATCCTTTTAATATCTAATGGATATTTTTACCCTTATCAGAGAGCCCGTCGTCGGTCGGTATGCGCGCACAGATATGGGAACACAAAGGCTTTATTGAATACGAGCAAAGCGTTATTATCGAAGTATATCAGTATTATTCCAGCGAGGCGAACAACAAAACTCGATTGTGGTTAGAGATTATGGAGATGTGTTCATATAGATTCAGTTGGGCAATATTCCATAGCATTGGAGCGGAGGCACGTTTAATATGACCTACATTACAGGGTGCACCTCGCATTTTTCACACAATAAGGCCACTGTCTGCACACCTTTACATTTTATCGGATCTATTATAGCTCAGTCCAAGTCAACTATTTTTATAAACATAACATTAATATGCTCACGCCTGTAGTCTCTGAATAGGATAGGCAGAGGTATTCATATACATATACTCGTATATCGTTAGTTTCTAGTGTTAAGTCCCATGTTACAGGGTGAGACTATTCCATTACTCGAGCATTAATCCAGACGTTGATGAATTACTTTAACTCGTTGCAAATTTCCTTAAGATGTGTTTCTGCACCGTAAGTCGATGTTGAAAAACAAATCCGCTTGAAAAGCGGTCGAAATACAGAAAAAACTATTCCTTTTTAAATAATTTTGTATGATTAGCTCTATAGTTTAATGTTAGATACGTGGATCTTAAACGACAAGCACGATGAACGATGCTGTTAATGGTATAATTTAAAACGCATTCGTCTTGAAGGTATCGGGTTTATGAACGCAGCTCTACGAGTCACACAAAGCATTTTCCTCTAATTTCATTAAAATTGTGCTTACTCAAATACGTTAAATGTGAAATTTGCCAGAAGAGAACCTTCGTTTAGATCCCCAACTCTGATAAGAATCTTCGTAAAATTTTTAAAAAACAAATGCCCATACAATTTCGTTTTCATTAGTATATCTAAGAAAACGTTGCATTTTGAGTAACACTTTGTAAACTTAAGTGTATATAAAGAGAGGAGAACAAATTATTTAGTTCTAACGTTACCTAATACTATACCTAAATTAAACACATTAAATTAAAACATTAACATTACATTACAATTCTATAACTCCGTACAGAATCCTGATTAATTGCAATTCAAAGGTTACCATAATGATAATTTTATCAAAGATTTCTTGGACTTCTATAAAATCATGATAAACTGTAGACTTTCCGACGTAAATTTAAAACCACTACTAGAAATTGTAGTATCTACTCTACAACCACGTACTACTGCTAACAGTACCGACACGCAAACCAATTTGCAGAGAGCTAACATAATTCCGTTAATGACATACCTTGCAATTCCGATAAGTGAAAATAGCCTGTTCTAATTTACATTTATTTTTTATTTTCAGCTCGCCATATACGCTGGATATGCTGTGATGGCGTTTTTGGCATCATTTGCTATCTCCATGGCATTTGAGGCTCCAGCTGTGAGGTTACTGAAAATTGTTAATGGTGGATCACGGAAAAAACAGAACTGAATTACTAAGTTCGTGATTTATGAACTGTTGTGCCAGAATGAGTCTTGATATGATCATGTAGATCCTTTAATGATATTGATAAGTGGGCATTGTTTGAAAATAATCAATGCGTTGCATATAAATGTGAGTTCTTATTGAAGTAAGACCATCGTGATCATTTGTGTGATAAAAAACATCGACATTTGAGTGACGAAAATATCAACATAATTAGAGTAGATTTCTTCTATTATGAATGGAGATACACATCAATTGAAAAGCAAGGAAGTAATATTTATGTTTCTGGAAAATATTACCTAACACTGGCATACGAATCGATATCTGAAATCCCACCTAATGCAGGTCTTGCACGTACCGTTTCTGAGTGGAATATATTTTTATTTGCGCACAAGACAGTAAAACCCCAAGTTTACGGTAGAAGGTAGCTGCATACGTGGCTAAGTGAGTGGCCTTACCTCATAAAACCGATCGGCAATATTCAGCCTCAGGTAGGTCTCTTGGGCTTTACAGGGACGCAAGGCTTTAGTAGTAATTTTATATGCGCCTCGAAGCAATTAATTAAGCTCTTAATTCAACTATATTTTTACAGCTTCTTAAAAGTAACATAGATCTGCTTAGTTTGCTCTTCACTTCACTTCTGTCAAATCATATTTTGTATGATTTGAGTACATGGGAATGAGCTATTGATTCTTAGAGCCGAGACACGACTTCATTAATAATTTAGTGACAACTGGCTGGCAACATCTTAGTTTGGAATCTTGAATCAAATCTACGTCGATCAATTTAGTAAGCTCGGTCTAATAAACAAATAAATGTTGAGAGGCTAATGTAGCTTAATAATATTTTGAAACGCACCATATTATTACAGAGAAAGGATTAATTTATAGAATAATTTGTATGGAATATACAAAATAAAGCAATTCTAAAATCATTCCAAAAAAAAAATATTTTAAACTTGTAACATCAGTAAAAAAATGTTTCCAGAAATTTCATCTCTAAAAGAATTAAATGGTTATTGAAAGTTTATATATGAAAAATTACTGTGACGCTGGCGTAACTGCGGGCGCAAGGTATCCGAATAGATAAAGTGAGTGTCCAGGTATTGATGGAGCTAGATGGGCATGTATTATGTACAAAGCACACAGTCCCACTTGCTATGAAGCAATCAAAGGTCTCAAAGGATCGCTTATCTCCGCCCGCCCATCCATTCGTATAACGCATCATTGGTGTTCCTATTAGTCCACCTAATACTCTAGTTTATGTTCAAGAGGGAGCAAGCCTTTGGTTCAAAAATTAAATACATTTAAGTTTATCTAGCTAAGCAAATCCTATCAGATTAGTCCCACGATACAAGTTGTAATTACATTTGAAAACCCCTGCAATCTAGATCGAAGTGACTTTTGTAAAAGCCTTATTTAACGTCCCTTTTACAATCTTTTAAGCTACCGCGTAATTCAAGTCGTTGGTTAGGAGCCGAAACTTTAATAAGAAATTTTACCTTTGAACAATATTAAGTAAGTATTTAGCTTAAGTTCCTCAAACGAGCTACAATGACAGTGATAAAATAGAATAAATATTTTTTTGTCAGAATATGCTTAATATTCTATGCTTGGTAATTTTTTCCAGTCTACCTTTTTTTATACCAATTTTTATCAAAATATTACCAGTAGTTACCGTATTCTTGCACTAAAACATTTTTTATGAAGCAGTGAATGTTGTTAAATTTGTTTACAAAGAATAACGAACCACTTATCAAACCTCTGGTAATAAACGAATATTGTATTCAAGTCGCCAGATAAATTGTTAATAATAATGTTTTACAATATATTTCCATTAGGATAGGAAGACAATCGTCGAGCAAATATAAAGGACCTATTACATACCTACCTCTAAAATAGTTACCGATAATTTAAGAACATATATAGGGGAAATACTTGGTGAAATTCACCATAGTAACGTAGGTCTTAAATTGTATATTATATGTTGATGCAATTCTTATAAAATAAACAATTTTATTTTAAGGATTAAGCAAACCAAACAAACATAGGTAGATGTATATAAGAAATATTATATGTTGTATTGCTTTGGCGTCTGATATGCATTATGTGATTCCGCCCATAGTGATACCTGATTGCTCAAAAATATCATCATTATGGAATTGAATTTCATCTTTCTACTTTTGTACATATGATATTTTCATAATAAAAAATATATTTAATTTTATGTTGTGTTTTATTCTCGACGTGTACTATAACTATTGAAAGAAATCTATCTAAAATTTCGGCACGGCACAGAGCATTGACAAACGGAATGTTATTTTGTGAACCCAGCTCGACAATGGAGGTCAATTTTACAAGAAGCTACCTACAATATAACGGTAATTGTCATACAGTGAACAAACTACGCGGATAAAAGGGAAATCACTTGAACCAACCGAAAACAGCAAGTAGTTTGAGATAAGGCAAACGTGTAATTTTGTGCCGGTGTTCACATTGGGCTTCGGTAACGCCTCTCCATCGATTGTTTCCCACGAGCTTGGCTTCGTGGCGGAGACAGCAAGTTATATTTTCTCTTGCTGGTCCCCACTTTTTTAAATAAAAAATAGAAACACTCATTGCACTAGAGTGGCCTTCTTCGTATTTGGTAGGCAAAATTGTAGTTTGGCGACATCTTAAATATTTAAGAACGCTTTAGAATTTCAATAGCGTTTCGGTATTCGATCATGAAATACTTAAATATTATGTTAGTAGGGAACAGGAGTAAAAATATTCCAGTTGGTTGACCCGAGGGGCCAAGCTTGTGAGGGACGGCAGGAATAACCCGATACATAGGCCCTGCACGCTACAATAATTTTATGTTAAATTACATATATTATACACCCTATTATAGATGACTGCCTCATTTGCCTAGAGCTCCTCAACGTTACTTCAGAATACGAGGTCCATGGTACCGAGTCAAGCAGTTTTATTTAGGTTTTCCATCTGTAATTTCCAGCAGTAGCAGCCCGGAGTCAGGATTAGAGCCCGGTTCGTGGCAATAGGCTCGCCCCCATAGCATGAAACTTAAACATTATTATTATTGTATTAAGAAGTTCATCTCTGCCTGCTGTTCATCGAAACATTATGTTACTCAAAAAATCAACTGCAGTCGTGACAAGCTTTGTCTGCAATTATCAAACGAGAAGAGGCAAGTGCAAGGTAGATACTTTGATCATAAGCCAAGTACATTTAATAGAATGTACGTAACGCACTTTCTGGGTCTATCTGCCTACATGTATGAGATAGCTGGCATGATAACCATCAGTTATGGCCACAATAGAAACGAAATAAAGCGTGGAAACTTTTTGGGTTACACCGAACTTGTACATTATGTTATTGCCGGTTCTTATTGCTTAAAGGAAACAGGAACACTTCAGGAAAGTGTTTTTGTATACTGACTTATCCTATTAGTTACGTATTTTATTACGAAACAGGTTCCGATGTCTGTTGTTTCCGCCACGTAATGTAATTCTGCACGAAAATATCGCCACACTTTTAAGTGAATCGAAGAAGAAAGTTTTTTTTTGTGTACCTTTAAAAACAAATCAGTTTAGCTTCTGAATCTAATATACTTATGTTATTAATATAACCACGAGGAGCTCTTGGCACATTTGCTATTGCGCATATCATTCGATCAGCGAAGTTAAGCAACCCTAGCCCTAGCCAGTAATTGGATGGGTGACCGCCCGAGTTTCCTCCGTGTCTTGGAGAGCATGTTAAGCGGTCCCGGTTGCCAATTCATTATCTTTGGCAATCGTTACAGGTCGGCCAGACGCCTAAAATAGTCTGACAACTGGTTTAACCCAAATCACAGATTTTCCTCGTTTAAGGGGTTGCGAAGGTCAGATGGCAGTCGCTTCGTATCGCTTCGTATAAAAATCAGGTGATCAGCCACATCGGGTTGAATCAAGTGCCGACCCCAACAATTTATGGGATAAGGCCCGGGAGATGATAATATAACCCTGTTTTCAATTAGAGTAAGTGTATTCCTACGCTTCGATAGGCCATTTTGCATTTATAGCCACGCATTAGACGCAATAAACGCAGTGCATTTACCTCGTAATAAAAGCATATCCCAAGAGTCCCCAGGGTTATATAAATGTTTAAATTAAATCACGCCTCTTAGTACGCCAACGTACCATGGTAGGTTAAAAATAAGTGCTATTGAAGCGAAGTTGCTTTGAATTCAATGAAGCTCCACAACGCAATATGTCTCGTTACTAACTTTGAAACGAAAATCAGTTGATCTGCTATCTCATTCACATAATGCGTAACCACAGGGAATACAAGTCGTAAATAACTTTACCAATTTTAACTCTTAACGCAGCTACTATGAGATCACGCACCTATTAAACACTCGTTTACGTCAGACTTCGCGCTCCGCTCCGCTTAGAGTTAATAAAACTACAACAACACTCTCGGGAGATATATATAACGTTCTTGAAGAAAACATTTTGAGAATCAAAGTAGAAGTTCCAGAGTATCTAGTAGTAGGTATTAAAAAAACATATTTGTAATCTTGTTGCTATATGGATAGACCGTACCTTCAAAAGGGTGAAGCTACTGCCTTCCTTGAATCTCGTGTCTAAGCATATAAAACCCGTCCCGGACGTCAGCACCTGCGAGTCAAATAGTCAAAGAATATTCCTTATTTTGTGCAGATTTTCATTCAAGTAACATCATAAGTTGACCTTAATTAAAAATCCTTCTTCGTAAGTAGTGCGAACACCAACAGCGGGTAACGATTGTTCACTCTAAGAATCTGCTAATTGCTTCGCCACTTCCGCTGCAAAAACTGCTTCAACTGTTAATTAAAGACATTTTTGCTCCGTTAATGGCGCCACCCGTTTCAAAGGATCGTGGTACCAGTTGCCACCGAGGGCGGCTACAGACACAACAGTCAGAGTTAGACATGCCAGTCGTCGAGTTAGCAACTTGCTGCAAGTTCAATTTTGTACTGTTACTTTTTATTGCAGCATCGAAAGGACGAAAATTCTTCTCTTACTTAGTTTCTTCAGCAATTCTTCAGTATTTGCTCTATGTATATCTAAGTATTTGGTTTCGTTGTATATTATTGTTAAGTTGTTTATCTAGTGGTTTACAGGAATAACCCAGTAAAATAAGTTACAGAATTTCTTTTGGTAAAATCATTATACCAAAACCTGTATTTGACACAAAACAGACTAATATATTTGAATATACTCGGTAACAAATAGCACATAGTATAATGCACGTTTTTCAAGCGAACGTTGAAGACAAGCACCGTGCATAAAGTGTTTCAGTAAATGCCTACAAAGACAAATGAGGAGACAGCCTCAACCTCGCTAATGTAGCGGAAAGCGAGAAGACTGTTCGCAATGATTAATTATATTTTATTTCTCCACTGCCTGTTTATATGAAAAGCAATAGCCCCGAGAAAAACAGATCAGTTTTGAAATAACAACGATTTTGCGTAAACGTGAATTATTGATAGACTTATGTTTGTTTTTATTAAGTTACTTCAAGGCTTTATCACTGAAACGGAAAGCACTGGGGTTAAATATTGGACATTTTTTACCGGCCCAAGCATATATTTTTCTGCGAGATAAACGACTGCATTGTTGTATCATCATCTAAAATCCAGAACGTTATAAGCAAATGATTTGGTTAAAGTTTCCAGTACATAACACTTCTGTACGAAAAATCATTCAACATTTAGTTATCCTATTCAACCGCTACAGTTGCTATGTAATAACAAACATCTAAAATTGCAACTAATCTAAACAAACTTTTCTCGTTCTATTTCATTATGTAGGCTAGTAGGTCAAGTAAGTAGTTGGCTTCGATAGGTAAATATATTTTGCCACGCAGATGAACATTGTAAAAAGTACTCCCCGCTCCATTAAAACAAAATTCGTCGGAGGATATTCTGCTTCAATGGTATTCTGATGGTACAATAGAAACGTATAATTGGAGTAGTCGGTCACGTAGCGGATCGTTTCAGTTTCAGAACGAGAGGTTGATCACTGCAAGGGTGCGCGCGCGGGTCGTGTCTACCGTCCCCCTAATGACGTTATCAGACACCACCGACTCGATACGACTGTGACCCAAATTATTTATTGCCATAATAAAGTATATACAAATGCCACCTGAGTGCGCCTGACATGGATTTATACAGACGCTGTCATCTGTCTGCATTATCCAGAGTATCTTTGGATGAAGCCTAATTTCAGCAAAAACAACGGACGAAATAACTCTGTATAGAATTATACTATTCTCTATTCCTGTATTTTTGACTGACACCAAAAAAGGAGGAGGTTGCTCAATTCGACTGAATATTTTTCTTATGTCTTCGCTTCCGCGAATCAAAATCGGTTCAAAAGCTACGATGTTATTCCTAACATCGTCGCTTTTGAACCGATTTTGATGATTTTATTTGTTGGAAAGGAGATATCCCAAGGGTGGTAGGTACCAACATAAGGAAACCAGGATCAAATGATGGCACCCCTGAAAAATCCAGAGGAACCTTCCAAAATCGTAATAGGGACTAGTACGTTTGTTGATTATTACCATAAATTATAAACCATATTCGACTATTATATATATCAGTGGACACCAGAGAACATGCACATGATATCGCACAACCACAATTTTTTTATCTGAGGAAAATGATTGTTTTTATTTTTTAGTGTAATGTAATGTATTCGTGTCTAGCTACACCAACCACTTAGACGTAACACTATATAAGAAAAAAAATATAGCAACAACAGGACCTTTACCTTGCCATTCTTATCTGCCTACCGGACCGTTATCATTCTGTATTTCATTCAGGCCACGCTATAATATTTTAATTTACCTTATCCGTGTCCTTGCCTCAGGCCGGGGAATCGTTTCGCTTTTCAAGTCAAATATATGCATTATAAAAGCCTTTGAAGAAACTGAAAAAGGAAAGTAGCAGAACTTAATTATTAAATAATATTTTTTCTATCGGAGGAATAAGTGCCTTCTGCCTGCGTCTTCGCGACTCAGTCGGTATGCACACTGGTGAAAATCGCACGAATTCGAGTAGTGGTAGAGACAAGTTTGTGCATACATTAAAGTAACTTCTCAAACTTAGATATATAAGATATATAGATAACGTCTGAACAATGTGCGTACGTGTCAAACTTGCTAATAAATTGCGTGTCGAGAAATCACGTAGAAGCTGATGCGGATCGACTTAGCCTAACTTCAAACAGTTGGAGCAAACTTATTATTACCGTTAATCGACAAACGATGTAGATAAAGCATTTCGTCTTTTGGTATTCAGTGATCCGTTAGCAGATCGGGAAAGTTCAAAATGGGAGCACAATAAAAGTCGTTTACAATACAATAGAGGAAAATAACAGGACTTTACCACAAGTAATGAGTTCCGAGACTCTAGATTCTTATACGAAATGGTTTAGCCAAAACTTTTTACTAATAGAAGTGTAAAGTTTAGTTTCCTTCGGAACCTGAATATTGTTTTCGCAAAATTCTCTTTTATTCCCCATGTTAAGTGCAGATCGTTCCAAAACGCCAAACACTTTTAGGGAAACGATTGAATTAAAGTGATTTCGCATATTTTTTATATACAGATCTCTTAAATGTAGTCGTTACTACTTTTTTTAAGCACTCATTTGAATAATAAATTGGTTTCTTTTCAAGAGTGTCGGTAAATAGATGGCGGTATTCAAAAATAAATGGACTTAGGAACAACTTCGCTTACCCACACAAGTCTGTCAAGGACAGTGATATCAATACTCACCGGATATAAATTATTCTCCCAGCTCCCTTCAGCCCACAATATTTATTAGCATTTACCACTGCAAAGGTATGATACGAGTAAATTTTAATGATTTATGTGTATTTATCTCTCATTGCCCGCAAGACATGCCTCGTACATTCTGGACGAATTAATTCGGATTTGTCCTGACTCTGGAATAATCCTGAAAGCACAAACATTAGCATGAATTTTTGTTTTTCGCTGAACTTGCGCAGAAAAACCAGGTTGTCAGTTACAAGGGTGTTTCATTTGTAAACATATTTTTCATCGGAAATAAACAAAGCTATATCACAGGTTCAAATAGATTGGTTTGTGGTTGTGTGTTGTTTGGTAAAAATGATATTGCTCCGCTCGCGTTTTAACTGCAGTTTTTATCGGATACTTTAAAAAAGTTGCGATTTTATGGCCTTAACTAGTATGAAGTATTCACATTTAAGTCAAATTGTTTTTCTCGTGTTGTATGGTGTGATACGAGAGTTTTACGGCTCTTTCTTGTCCCTTGTCACTTTACGACAGTTAAAGATTAATCTTTAAAATGGCAAACAAAGATCGTATAAGCGTCTAGTCATTTATAAACTTTCATTTTTAATTTACTTATGAATACTTGCAACGCCTTTCCTACCAAAAGAACGAAATCCCTTTGCTAATGACAACTATAACTAACACAGCGACTCAACTCCTACTCCTCATCTCCATGGAGCACTGGAAACTTTCCTCACCACAGAAATACAACAATTATTATAACGTAGTATTATTTGGCTGCAATCTTCTGTAAGGTGGAGGTACAGTTCCCAGTCGGGTAGTTCCAAATATCGAACAGGAGATCCCTTTATGGACTAGCTCTCTTAAATATTAATCATAGTAAACACAACCACCTACACCAAATCAAAGCTGATGTGTTTGATTTGGATATCGTAGCTGAACGGATTTGTGAATACAATGACGTTGCATAAATTGTAGGTCGCTGATGGAGTGAGGATAAGGGTTTATTGGGGAACTTAAGTGCGAACATGACCCAATAAGAGGGCCCTGCGCAAATGTTTGACAAGTTGCCATGCTTACAGAACTCAAACTCAAACTCAAAATATCTTTATTTGATTAGACTTCTTACAAAGTACTTTCAAATCGTCAGAAGGACACAAAATACATTATACATGATTATAAATGTTACCACCGGGTTCGGAAGGTAGCTTTTGTTGAGAAGAACCCGGCAAGAAACTCAACAATTACTCTTTTAAAAAAATATATATTATACAATGTTTTTGGTTACAGTATTTATATCTCATGAATATAAGCCCATGGGACACAGCACAAATGCTCAATTGTCAAATATAATAACTAAAATATTACAAATATTTGTGAGCATGGCAAATTCCAGCCAGTCAAAGCAAAGATCAAACTAAGATTAATTAATTGTAGCAAAAGTACAGTGCCAATGGGATTACTTACAATAATTTTTCGACAAAGATACATCCCAGGGTTCCTTATCACAAATATAATCACTTACAGTATAATATCCTTTTTTGAGCAAAACTGCTTTGATGGTCTCTTTAAATTTATTGAAGGGCAAGTTTACAATTTCTGTTGGTAATTTATTATAGAAGCGTGTGCACTGTCCTAAAAATGACAGACTACGTTATACCCAGTTGCTAATTATTTTGATTAATCTTAATAATCACATCAGTAAGTTTATTATTTTAACAACCACTCTTGCTTCATCCAATGCAAATATTGAGATTTTTTGTAGGACCATAATTGATTGGATCTCTTTCTTTGATGAAACCTTGCAAAAGAGTTTGATGAGTCTGTCTAATTGGGCTTAGATATAATCTATGGTATGAGGTGAAAAGGCGTAGAAAGGTGCTTGCTTATACACACGGTGGTGAATTCGACCCCTCCTGTGCTAAAATTACTTCAAGCTTTCATGTTACTTAGCAACTTTCACTCATGTGATCACGGGGTGAGCATACAAATATGTTCCCGTTTTAATTAAGTGTCGCAGAGTTAAACAAAGCCTCACAATACCCCTATCACAGGTTTGCAACCGTTTTGTAATCTATACTCGCTAGCGTCTGTGCCGAATATTAGTATGGGAATTTGCAAGAACTAAAATATCTCATACAAATATTGCGAGTGACGCTAGCGTGTATAGATTACGAAAACTGTCGCGAACCCGTGATAGGGGTACAGTAAAGGGTTCAGTGACGGGTGTTTATTTAGTAAATTTTTAAATTATTTGCACCGCCGCTTTCTATAATGACATTACAGTTTTTGGATACAATTTTATGTATATCTATATACATAAAATTGTATCAAAAAGTTCTGCACCGATCGAGCTGAAGTTTTAGCATAATATATAATCCGCATCAAGGATTTTTTTTATCTATTTTTTTCTTCTATATATATAAAAATGTTATGTTGGTTTGTGTACGCTTCAAAATGTATTTTCAATCACAATATGCCACAGCGAAGCGTGGCAGTGTACAACTAGTAGTATATAATTTACATTTGTTAGCTATAAATGTTACATTATTTTCTTACCCTACCCAGTCGATGTATGTGAAAATCATTTCAAACTGCGCGCATTATGTGCCAGGTTGTGTTTATTTAAATATTGTATGAAGTTGGGGAATTGTTCTACCGATACAGTGCTCAGTTGTAAATTGAACGGCATCGTTAGGGTATCCCGGTCTCCGGAAGCCGGCGGGCAATAGAACTGTGTTCATTATTAACAGCCATCCCAGAGAGACGAGCCGACAGGTATATTCAAATTTTCGAGTCGAATAATAATAGATTCAATGTGCCTAATACTCAAATATAATTTCGATGCAAAATTAAATATCTTTTGTATTTGGTATGAAGCCCCAAATTTAATACCTTCGCGAAACCATTGCCTCGTAGGTATAATAAGGGTGCTAATTTCGGTATCTGTACATTGATGCATGACGTCTCTAAATCCTTTGACTATATTGAATTACTGTTTAAAGCAGTTACTTCTATTAACTGCTGTCCTCCCACTGGATATTGTATAATGAATCAAAATGGATGAGAAAAAGATCGGTACTTAAAGTAACAGCATGTATATTACAGACAGGGTGGTAGCTGTATGTGGTGTTCGCACGGATTTGGCACCGGTTCTAATGGATTGATTGCTCCGGCACTCGCTGATTGTGTTGCATGGTTGGTATATTGGAAAGGATTAAAGGCCCGGCGACAGTAAAGGGGAGGATTGTAATCGAAACCTTTTACTTTAATCTTCACTGTATGGAGACAAGAGTTCGTCGATACAACAACACACATATACAGCGCAATATAGGCATTTGTTGTCCCCGCTTTTGCATTTTTCCTTTAGAATTAACGTCTCTACGGGAACGTTTAAAACTGGCAACGGAGAAGTAATTTCCTCGTGTTTAGGGGAAAGCCATGGCTAAATCTGCAATAATTCAGCGCAAATAGCAGCAGTGCTTTAATAAAGTGAGAAGTGGACCGAAGCGGGTGTTTCGTTGGGTGGGAAAACTGGAAACTGGATCTCGGATCGTTTTGTGCGGAATTTCAGTGTAATTAGCAGGATAAATGGTGCCGTACCGTTGAAGACAGCGGGTTTATATTTTTACATTACTCAAACTTGATATTTAAGAGCGGCTTCAGATGGAAACAAACGTTCCAAACTTATTTCAGCTCGTTTAATTAGCGCTATCCACAAAATAAGCTTTATGCAAGTTTATCTTCGTCTTACTTCGTCTGCTGCACGATTATGAAAATATGTAATACGGTTTCAATCCAACAACAAGTTTTGATTTTTATTTTTTATTTATTAAATTTTTGTTTTTAATTTTAATATCAAACAACTAGGACACGTCGTTTGATCCTTATAAAAGTTTTTCACTAACAACCTCCAAGCAGAAACTGAGCCAGTTAATTTCCTGTAGCAAAAAGTGCAGCTAAAAGCCACTTGACACATATTCGATGCCATTAAATTACTACCCTCGTGTTGCCCTTAATATCGTGCCTCGAAGTGAATATTATATGGTGGTGCCCTTATGTAGGGTCTACCCATTTGCCTGCATTACGCCTCGGAAACTCTTGACACTTGGTTAGATGCATTGTTCAGTGAATGTGCTCAACTTTAACGACCTCTCACGTTCACACCAGCTGCCTTTTGTGAACAACTCAGTTCGCTTACACATTTAAAAACGTGCGGTAATATTTTTTCTCCGCCCTAAAATAACTTTTATAATTATTTCTCTGATTTAATATTTTTGCCGGCACAGACACTACCATCTTTACCAAAGCATGACTGCTTCTCTAATCGTCTCTATCTTTCCATTGTACTAAAATAACCATTTTAATACAAACCGGCAGTATCCACGTCGGTGACGACGGTTGGCCTGCGGTTAAGGGAATGCAGCGTTTGACCCTTTGCACTAGTAAAACTAAACATCCTTTCTGTCCTCCGTCTTTGTGGTCGCCATATTTTATGGTACGGGCAAGTCCACGGACTATAGCAAAATTCTTATTTCTTGTTCATACAAAACAGCATTTGCTACTGAAATTATACATAATAAGTTAACGCTGTCTCATCTAATTTGAGATTAGACATTGTCTTACAGAATCTTTGGTGATGGTATCTCTTTGATGTTTCATTGTTAAGTTGCCTATATTATTATAGTTTGATTATAAAATCACAAGCAATTCAGTGGTTTTAGAGAGACAGATGCAAGAGTGATATTATAAGTATTTTTCCACAGATGTACTTTAATTTCACAGACGACAACAGAAAAATGAAAAGAAAATATTCAACTGAAGTTTTCCGCCGCCGACAGTTGCAGATGGCAAGTCAAGCATAATAACTGCTTCTCCCGTTAAGTTTAATAAGTAGAGAGTTGAGAGATAGTTTAGCATGGAATGGGAATGGAGGATGCGCGAGTTGTTCACAAGACAGCTGTACGTCAATAAATCAAACTAAAATTGACTTCCGGCGGAAGTGGAGTGAAGTCACAATCAACAACTTTCCTAATCTCCTGTCTTATCGGCAGAAAGCCCAGTCAGTGTACACTTAATAATGAAAATAATGAAACACTTAAAAATGAATAAAGTTCAAAAGAGTTTTTGTTTATTCTCTCCGAAGCAAGAAAACAACACAAACAGACCAATTTAGTAGTTTTAATACAAGTTTGTCATAAACAATGGCATGCCATAATGAGTGGGATAGTCGAGGGAACAAAAGCAAAATATTTAACACAAAACCTTTTCATATCGTACAATTACACACAACAATATAAAAACAATTATTTTAAACACAGCCGGCTGGAACTTACGTGTGCATTGAATAAATCTACATAAATATCCATGTTTAAACAAAATTTGCATTTAAAAGCTTTTGCACATAATTGGACAATGTTCCACCTGGATAGATACTTCCAGCTTCGTTGACAGAACTAAACACTGTCAGAGGTCAAACATTTTGTTCCAGAAAATTGAAAACGAATACAAGAAATGGTACTTAATTATAAATAAAATAAGTTGAAAGACCTCTTTTGACCTTAAGTTTGAAAACTGAACATGCAGTTGACGAAATATTTGCGGCCTAAAATGTATATGAACGTGAGGATGTTCCAAAGCCGTAACCGATTTCAATAATTCATGATCTTAATTAGAGACCGTTTGAATATTCAATGCACATTGATTTGTAACTGTACTCTTTAAATTGTTAATTAGCTGGATCAAGGAGGATTAACGCCAGCTACTGTTCCCGGAGCCCGCTGAATTTGTATACGCTTTGGAAAACTTCGGAAGGAAAATACTTTTTTGTAATTGGCTGGATTAGTAGCGCCGTTCATAAATCATTGTGATGACGTAAAGCTCACCAATGCAACCAGGGGATCGAAACAAGTGCTGAGGAATGATTCCTCTGCGAATGGGGGACGAAATATACATTTCGTGGCGTAATGACGTGATCATAAATTAGTAGGAAGAAAGAAAGAATACATTTATCTGCAGCCAAATACTACAAGGGTGGTAAATAGATGAACAAATTTTAAATATTTTAGATTTTTGTAGTGCGTTGTTGCATCCCAGCTAAGACACGGATACAAATTTAAAGTTTTTCTTAAAAACCGGCTTAAGATAACCGTTATGTGAAAAAAAGCTTTTTGAATGAGAATAAAAAAGCTAATCATAAACAAAAACTTATTATAATTCGTACAAATTGTATTAATATAAGCAAAACAATGTCAACATCCCGTTACAAACAATTAGCAAGCCAATTTAACTTATGCAGGATTAAACAATTGAAACAGAATGTGTTTGCTTTAGGTGTTGAATCATTTGATACGGGTTCGTGGCGAGTTTAATAACGAGGTCTCCTAAGTCACCTCGAGTATACTTGTTCAGGTCAGCTTAGGGTCCAAGTTCACCCATCTTTGCTTGGATCAAAGGAGTATTGAATTAGACTACCTGAAGTGAGGCCGGCCTGTACTACATACTATGTAGATGTAGGATTACTAGGTTTCACAAGGTTGCAGACACAAGTCCTAATTAAAAAATTTCGCAATTTTAAATCTACGCATCCTATGCCTATATACTGAGTATTTCAAGTAGGTAATCCCTGCAATCACAAATAAGTAATACCCAGTTGAGCATTTTTATTGTCAACAGAATTGGTCGTAGCTCTTTTTAAAGCAACTGTGGCATTCAAATCGGATTATCTGACTGAGCCGGCTCCAGATTTCGGACAAAGCAAGCTATATAAAAGACTTACACCAGCGTTTGGATTCGGATCTCTGACTGGCAGAATACACAGAACAGAACTGAATTATTTTTGAATACATACATATAAACAAGTAAATATCTATAAAACTATATGAAGGAGCAAATAAATTAATTTGAAGACGAAGTAAACTTAGGCTTAAACGAGAGTAGATCTCGAATAGAGCAGGTTTGTTCGCATAACTAGTAACAAGGCAGTAGGGAAAGTTCTCTTATAAATATTTAAAGCTTCAAATTGAACAAATGGTAGAGAATTTGCAAATGCAAAGACTTGTACTTCACTGAACTTCCACATACATAATATAACCTCGTACATACATAAGAGTGCACACGCAAGTGGCAAACTTAAGTGTTTTGCCATGTCAGTGAGCAGCCAATGAGCCTGTCTATCGCCCGCTCGCATCCACTGTTCCAAGGAAATAACTCGGTACAGTGAAAAATTGGTATCAAAACCGATTGTCAGATTGGATGACTAGTCAGTGACCCAGTTCGGAGATTCCCATTTTCCATTCTCTCAACCCACGCCGTGACGTTGATGTATGTGCTTGCAAATCCGATCCTCCTTATCAATTTCTGTGGGCGATGAGACTTGCGATGAGTTATGTTCCAAGCTTTCGCTTCAATGGGAAAATACCTGATCATTTTACAGCTCATTTAGAAAATAAATAAATTTAAGGAAATCTTATATAATTTATCATTTATTAAACCATTTAATTTTTCTACGTATAATGGCGATTGCTTAGATTGATTAACTTTCGAAAACGTGGCAGTCATTTGTAAATATAATTCTGTATGTTTTTTAAATAAATGTTAAAATCATTAAAAAAATTAGTCTTTCCTATTTAAAGGTTTATCGTAAAGTCAGAACACCAACAATACTTAAGAAGTCGAAGAGCAGAGACCAGGGGCCTGACCATGAGCTCTCATTGCCATGATAGTTTTACTCTTATTATAAGACAGATGTATTTGACGTGTATACATCTGTCACTGTCACACAGCTGAACTATCATTGCAATAAGAGCTTCATGGCCAGGAGTTGCAAATAATTTATCTGATAGTTTGCACCCCTTTCTACCGAGGCCTGGTTTGTTGTTGTCAAAGAACGCTTGAAAGCACATTATCGTATATCAACATACCTATTATGGTTAACCGTTATTACTTCGGTAGCATCTGTTTATAATGGAATATATCCAATATTACAAGAATTTCTTCGCAAATGTCCTTAGACGGTTAAGAACGAGGGCGCCCCAAAAGATACGTTTGCCTCAATTCATTAAAAAGTTATTCTTTAAGTCTCTTCCTATGAATCGAGTTTTTAGTATGATAAAATTCAAAACAAAACAAATCTATTACCGCAGAATGTGTGGGAGGCGTAGAAAAGTTGCTTACAATACAAATACCAAATTCAGAAGTGAATTAATAAACTTTTGCTATCGATCTTACTGGCTGAACTGTTTGGTGGTGACAAGTAAGAATTGTAATTCCACATAATACCAATTTGAGCCGTTTAGACTTAATAGGGAGTATTACGTCTGAACCAACAAATTTACCAGATGTTATATAATAACACGACATATATTTTTTCTTGACATTATGGTAGGTCGTTTCACACTTCCAACGTGAGGAAGGCTACGTTCTGCAGTGTAAATCATTATAGCCCATATGGTGGAAGTGGGGGATAAAAAACAGTAACAACTATTAAGACTATTGAAATAGACGCCTACATTAATTTAGGAAGAGTTAAGAAACATACGAGCTGTAAGAAAAATGAGCTGTGAGTAAAATAGAATAGCATCTTGTTTGTAGATAAGTGTTTTAAAAATGGAATCGTATACAACATAGCTCAATACTTCAAGGCGTTTGGTACACAGGCGGAGTGTAGCAGAATGATATAAATCAAAAATCATCATAAAAAAAAGAAAAATATGATAAAAATAGAAGATGGGAATAAAATGTAAGGGTTTGGTCGGCAATAAACAAGTATCGGCGTCGGCTCTCGGGCGCAGCTCCCGGACCGTAAAATGAGACTCCCTCACCAAAACACCCGACACTTCATTGTCTGCAGCTGAGCTGAATGACCGGCAACAAATATTAACTGACGTAACACATTACACCCTGCAGTCACATTCTTTCTAAGATTTTGCACTTGCGATTTCTTATTATGCTTTTTTAGTTTTGTACATATCAAATCCAATTTTTAAAGCAAAATTGTTTGTAGTTAGAATGTTTCATCAAATGAAAATTTTGAAATCTTCAAACACATTTAGTTTAGTTTATATTTACTATGGACTAAAATACACACGTGGAATCTGATTCGAAAGAGTCGAACGCACTAAATGGACATATATTTAGTTAGCAAAGCATGCATGTGTAATGCCAAGCTTCGGGAATGTGTAATACTGTCTCATACTCAACATAATTCAAACCAGTGTGCTTTTACATTTATATACATTTTGGACAGTCATAAGCGTCTGTGCCCGACTAACCGATCTGAATGCTTGAAATATATATTTGTTTGTATGAAACTATATCACGACATGAAGTTTCGGAAGAACTTACTGTAGCCATTAAATTTCAGCGTGTATGCACAAAGCTATCCTATAAAATTTTATTGTACGTTACAATGCTAGAGAATAGATAGTGTAGACATGTATTAAAACAGTGTTTTTTGTTCATGAGTGGTTATATCGAGTTACTTTACTGACTTTGAAGTAATAAATTAGTAAGTTTGTACATCTTATATCTTTAAACGACATTCTTGTATATATTCTATCTCGGTATGGGAATCTCGGAAACGAATTTTCATGAAATTTTGCATGTAGGGAAAAAAAATGATCTAGCTAGGTTTCATTTATGGAAAACATCGTTTTGACCATGTTTTCAGGCACTGAAAAAGTCATAAAATATCATTACAATACGAAAGCAAATTTCGCCGACACCCGTCCAGTTATGGTAGCTCAAAGGTGAAGCTTCCAGCTTACGGGGCGATAACGAAACTAGATTACCCCAGTTCTAGACTGACGCTCACCGGTTTCTTTTTTCCTTTTTTTTTTTGTGTGAAGAAGAAACCGAGCACAGCTCGGTCAATCAGGTACTAATATTGAATTAATAAAATGCTATGGACCGTATCTCCGGAAAAATAAATAATTTCGACATTCCAATGTTTGCAGAACCGAAACATGAAACATAATCATTATGATGGAGGCTGATTTTCGCAGCCAGTATCGTTGGCTGCTCGTATTCAGTAGGCCAGCTCGCCGAGCCAGTGGACACTTTAATTTCCTGCTACCTCGGCTAATGTAATGGGACTATGTCTATCCAATACCGGAATGAAAACAAATGTATCTTCTACGTACTTATTATTGCGGTATTTTCAACCCATTTTATTCATTTGGTCCGTTTTATTTATTCTTCAGGAACACGATAACAGTGATAGCTTATTACTACTGGGAAATATCCCCTTCTCGAAATAACAACCTATGCAAAGAGAACATTTTGAATCTATACATGTCATTCTTATTACACAGGTGTCAAAATCAAATGGTTGTTAGCATCTCTGATTTTAACTGAAACATATTGCTTTATTAAATCCCCGATAATATCGCCAAGATCTAAATTCGTTTGTACTTTTTAATGCAATGAAAGCATAACTTTCAACAAAAAATTATTAGTTAAAAAAATATTTTGAGCAGCATTGTAACGGGCTATTAATAAGTAGGTACGTAAGTAAAATGTGTTTTATACTAGTAAGTACATGTGATAAAATGGATTATTGATCTGTGATAATCCAAGTATTTATAAGTAGGCATACCTAATCATTGATGTATTCACAAAGCGACACAGATTATCGCTAACACATGTAGTGAAGTCCATTATAATCCGGCGCGAGTCAGCGATGGATCTCTTCAGTGCTGTGTTCCAAGCATTGCTTGTTTTTATTATTGTTACTCTTACGTTCCTATATTTGTATTTGCGGTGGAATTACAATTATTGGAAGGATCGTGGCGTCCCATACGAGAAACCGTCATTGCTGTTGGGGAACCTGTCTTTTGTGATGAGAAAAAGCTTTTGGGACTATTTCAATGAAGTGAAGAGCAGACATCCTCGGGAGTACGTGGGGGTGTTTCTGGGGTGGCAGCCCGCGCTCGTGGTGCAGAGCGCAGAGCTCGCTCGGAAGATACTCGTTAAAGATGCTGAATACTTTCAGAACCGATATTGTTACGCCAGTTATGGCGTTGATCCGATAGGTTCACTCAACTTATTCAGTCTTAGGGTAAGTCAAAAAGGATACTATTCTTCTTCTAATTTCATATTCATTAATGTTGACATCTTCTCGGCTAATTAATTTTTATTTAACCGTCGAGTACAACATAAAGTATTATTGGTGGGTACTATTGCTGCAGATATAAAGCCTTCTTAGTTTGGTCTATCTAAATATTTATTCGTCAATTAGGTCTAACAAGTAAATACTTAATCGTCCTAACACGCAGTTGTAAAGTTCCCGTTTCCGTACCCGGCAGTTGTGCACGCTTACAAGAGTGTCGCTAGGTATTTAATTCATATTTCAGAACCCAATATGGACGGATATGAGAACTGAACTGACGCCGATATTTACGTCGAGGCGGCTGAAGTTACTGACAGAACTTATGAACATAAACGCTGGACAGTTGGTGCAGAAAATACAAAGGGATCACATTGATAGAAATGAGCCGGTCAACCTTAAGGTGAAAATGATTAATTTATCATTTAATTTGGCTGATTTTTCTTGAGTTTTTGTGAACGTTATTTTCAAATAGTCGGAGTGTTTGATTAATTTGGAATTTAAGAAACATTTGGTACATTTCCTCGGCTTGTTCCAGGTACCCATTACGCATAGTACTTGTTTTGCTAATATCATGTTTAATTTGGTTATTCAGGAGCTGTTCTCAATGTACACGTCAGATACGGTAGGGTACACTGTGTTTGGTATCCGTGTGAGTGCGCTGAGTGGTCAGGAATCTCCGCTGTGGTACATCACCTGCCACATGGTCAAGTGGACCTTCTGGCGAGGCTTCGAGTTCACTATGATATTCTTCATGCCCGCCTTAGCGGCGCTGCTTAGGTGATTTTTGCTTTATTGTTGACTATTTCATCGATTTTACATATAGATTTGTAAGAGGAAGGTTAGGCTATAACTTATGTAAAGTAAGATGCTACAGTGAATTGTATGTAAATGAATTACGAAAGTGGTGGTAGTGAGAAAAAAATCTCGAATTGAATACGTCTGGGAAATCCTTTCGCTCTAGTTATAGCACAGTCACAGAATGCTAATTCCTTATTCATAGTTACCTTTCTTCCCTGCGAAGACAGCAATAGGGCTAAGGTTGAGCTACATTATTCAAAAAAGGGAGCTGAATTTATAAAGCATAATATCCGAGGTCCGTTTATTTTACGCGGAATTACGTTTTTTATGCGTTGAAAACCTTTGAAAGAAGCAACTGCGTTCCCGTTGGTAATCTAAAACGTGAAAACTGGTGATAAAAATGTATTTAATGATGAATATTTTACCTGCTTATATTAACTAGATATATTATAAAATTATTTTAAATATTTTCGTTCGTAGAGTAAAATTCTTCTCACAAGCGGCTACGAACTATGTGAAAACATTGTTTTGGAATGTAGTCAATGAAAGGAAAAATATGGATAATACCAATGATCGGGACCTCGTCAATCACCTGATTCAATTGAGGGATAACATGAAGCTGCCCGTTGAAGCTGGAACACGTGAGTTATTGCCAAAATCACCGTAATTACCAAATTAACATAATGTTGGTATAAGGCTATTCATGTTATAAAGAGCTATAATAACCATTGATATTAACGTCAGTAATGGCACATAATCCAATTAACGTGCACCAGCCAGCTGCTGTGTCTATAGGTAATGCAATGGCTAAATTACTAAATAGTACACGGATGGCGTAATAGGACGTAATGAAAATTATCTTAGCGTATCATATACGTTGATAAATGTTCGTTTTGAACCAAATAAATGTAGACACTTTAGTCTCATCTAAAGGCTGCTGTTATTATTTTCATATTGTTCTTGAAGTAGCAGACCTACTCTCGAGGAGTCGTGTTTTACGAACAGTTCTTAAATGATCACGTTATGGTTATAGAGTTTGCCGATAATTTAATACTGGCTCAGGCAGCTGTGTTCATACTTGGCGCCATAGAAACATCCTCAACCACCATGAACTATTGCCTTCACGAACTGGCGCATCATCCCGAAGAACAGGTAAACTGCAATAATATACATAACAGGTATAATGCAACATTTTATAGCACGCTAAACCCGTTTCTAAAATACGTCGCCAAAACATATGTAATGCTAGCACAGATAATGAGGGTAACGACGCCGGCAGAATAAACATTCGCCAAAAATATCTATATGTGTAATATGTGTATGTCATAGTCAAAACTACTTTTGAACGTTTTCTTAAGTAACTGCTTTTGATTAGCTCAATGGGAAGTAGTTTCTTGTGACCAACCGGTTCAGTCAAAAATAGTTTTGACTGGTTGAGAATTTTGACTGTAACGTTATATACTTCAATGTGATATTATTAGTGTGTTCACAAGCACACACCAACAACATCACGAAATAGTCTCATGAGAGTTCCTATCTCGAACCATTTTTATAAACGACATGCAGGGTGGAGAAAAAACCATACACTCAATTGAATCCTTTTGTGGTAATGGCCATTGGAAGTAACGAGACTGTCCACAGGTCCACAGAATACACGACGTATATACAGGGTCCACACTATATTATGGCTCCAACACCAGTCATTTACACAACCGTGTCATTAAGATATACGGCACTACATTTTGGCAACTACCACATTTAGGAAAATGACGCCCCTCAAACTGATAACAATCGCCGGGGTCCTAACTGCTATCTCAGCACCCGTTTTATAGTACATAATATTTACTGTTCAACATAATAATATATTAAACGTACTTTGACGTTATTAAGTAATAATGGAGATGGAAAACGGCATTTGAAATTAGTTTACAAAGTTTCAATCCGCGACCATTCATCAAAAACGTTATCAAAGATAATTTGTACCGCTTGTTTTTGCTTATATTGTTTCAGCTATCCCTTGAATTTACCGAAGTTGCTGCTCTGTTTGGAACTGAAAATTATATTTTAGGTTTAAAACCAAGCCTTTGATTCGATTTGTTACATAAGTCTACGCAATAACAGAAGATTAAATGAAAAGTTATATAACCCAAACACTTGAGACGCCTACGTGATACAAAGGCTCTTTAATGTACTTGGCTCTGGGCTCTTGGGTCGGATGCTGTACCTGTTAGTAAATGCGATAAATATTGGTGTCAGTAGACAATTCACTAAAAAGCCCAGGTCACCTCACTACGTCAGCTTTGAAAAATGTGAATACATATCTAGATATTTTTTTACAATATTTGCAGGAAAAATTATTTAAAGAAATCGAAGAAGCCCATAAGCGTAGTGGAAAGGAAGTCTTGGATTACCAGGACTTGTTGGAACTGAAGTATCTCACAGCTTGTATCAATGGTACGTAGGATTTTCAGACATGAAATAATATATTTGTTTGAATAGTGCCCAATGCCGATAATGTTCCACGTTATCTACACTACCATATAAACATTTTCGTGACCGACAGAAAATGCGCAGCCTAATCTTTTACAATATTTGATTATGAGGGAGATCCGCTGAAAGAAAATATTTTTATGTATCTTGAGGTAGTAAAGTTTGTCGGTACGAATAATTTAACACCGCTAGCCAAAAGTTATGTATTAAAACCTTATTATTCATCGTATATCTATCCACGAAGTTGTTTTTCCGAATGTTAATGTAATTGTTAAAGAAACGTTAAGAAAATATCCACCGTCACCTCATTTGGACCGGCTTTGTAACAAAACCTATAAGTTGAATGAAGAGGTGACCATAGAGAAGGGAGTGCCGGTTTTCGTGAACCTGCTGGCTCTGCACTACGATGAGAAATTCTACCCGCAGCCTGAGGAGTGGCGTCCGGAGAGGATGGCAACCGCCTCAGATAATGACAATATGCAATTCAACTTCCTGCCCTTCGGAGATGGACCGCGATTCTGTATCGGTAACTATGAAATTAATGTTTTGTATCTGTTATAGCCTATTACTTCATTCCAAGGTATGGTTTTATTTTATATTTCGGGTCAACACGCAAAGATAGCCGGAATTGTTTACTACATTGGATTGGAATACAAAACAGTCAGCTTTGTTGACGTAAGTTAGACCAAGAACAATAGGTGCTAATAGACAGAATTTAAGGGCCTCTGACAGCCAAAAGTGGAGGGTAAAAAATAAAATGTACGACCTTTCACTAGTTCTTTAGCCTACAAAAAATTGTCACAGTCACAGTACAGTCTGGAAGGTTGTCGTAAAGCTACCAATATAATATGATCTATTTACAATCATCATGCAGTGTCCCGACCATTATCAATTTGTATTTTTATACCCGACTCTTGATGGATATCTTCCAGCCTCTAACTCGGATAAATTTCAGGACGTTTCTACAATAGGAAAACGAATTTTGCTATGAGTATTTTGCCGGTCTAGAATTTTTTTTACTTACATTGAGTAAAATTCATGTTGCAGGTAAACGCTACGGTATGTTGCAAGTCAGGACAGGCTTGGCACAGATGATACACAAGTTTAGAATAGAACCAGATCACACGGAACCTTATCAAGTGGTGACCGACCCTTACAGTGTCCTTTTAGCGCCCAAATCCGGAGGTCGCGTCAAATTTGTTTCGCGATAAGTGCTGTAATTAATCATATGAAATCTTATAACTAAAACTGAATAATAATGAAAATGACTAAAAACTAATTACAAGTAGAAAGCTTCTCGTGACAAGCGGGCTGGGGCTTTTCTCGCTCAGAGAATCAGCATTGCTATTCAACGTGGCAATGCTGCCAGCCTTCTTGGCACGATCCCGAGAGACACCGATTTGGGCCAAGTTTTCTACTTGTAATTAGTTTTTAGTGCTGTAATTAATTTGTGAATTATATTTCATAGTGTGTATGTAACATAGCTGTTGTACCAAGTCCCAGAAATAAATAACTAGAATACTCTAAGCTTTTATGCGTCGAAAGGAACTTATCTACATAGTGTCAACCCAAATGTAATACAATATAATATAGTTAAGCATTTACTTTTGTATGAAATAAATCTGGTTTGAGACCTAAAAGCTTGTTATCAGCGCCGACTCGAATTATACACACATTAGTGATAAAACTAGTAATCTGGTATAACTTAATATAATCAGTACTAATCTGTTTCGCCTAATTTAATTCCGGTCGATTATCCAGATTAACTTTCTGTCCTGCATAAAGAGTGTGATTAACTATTAGCTGAAGAATTAATACTTTGGTTCGCCGTAGGGCGTGAACGAATCAACATTAAAAACATTTCCACGCCCGCGATACGCTATCAGGGCTGATTGGATAATACACTTTGCTTGCACCTTAATTAATAAAAAAACATTATCTATATTATTATATTACTGAAGATCTACATTTGATTGGAAAAATTATTCTGAGTTGGATAGTTCATTCATCGACGAAGGCACCTAAGCATCGATAGAAAATTTACAAAAAGGGGAAAATATATACCCAATTCCTACGCGGATAGAACCAAGAGGTACAGCTAGTATTACTATGCGTAAAAACGCGTCTTACCATATTTTTGTATCGTTACTATACTGACTAGAGTGAAATTTTACAACAGCAGGTCGGTAATATCGACGGTATCATTTGAGTATCTTCTATTTGGATCTTTACACGATTTATTTACAATAGTTTTTACTCACTTATTTACTACATACTTACATGTGAAAGCCGTAATGATAAGAAAGACGCGTCGAAATGTAAGAAAGGTTTCAGAATTTCCAAATTTTCGGATAGTATTATAATGAGGAGCGGAAGCCACGAGATTATAGTGACTCATCAAAGTTCTCGCCCAGTGGTCATTTGAACAAGGTCGTTTGTGTTGTCTCAGGTCCCCGTTAAGCCCATTGTCCTACATCAACATGCCTAGTTAGCTGTTGTTACTGCTCATAATACACACACACACACATACAAACATCTGCTTATAATAAGATCAATCTCGATGCAATTTTCTTCACAAGTATGTTTATACAGATAAGGAAGGACAAGGAAAATGAACTCCCCGGAAGTTTCCTTTGCATTTCATTAAACAAAACTTTTTCTTTTTCTTAAATCGTGTTTTATAAAGAAAATTAAATCCGAGCACTTATGGAAGTAATAGAAGGCGTATAAGTTTATTACAGTACCAATACTCAATAGAAAACATGAGTTACATTTAAAGTTTCTGGTATCGCTGTACCTGCCAAAAATGTTTTGTGTACTTTCTACCCCTTCATCCTTTCCTATACGTACATTTAAACTTTCTCACTTACTATGTGATTGATAAATTATGAATTCTTATCGAAATATATTCACATCGATCATTAGATATTTTTTAATGTGATGTTGAATACCTCTTCAGGTATCCAGGCTTTGTTCCAAGAATAAAATTTCTGAACAGGATGTAAAGTGTCGCTGTGATAAACAGGAAACTGCAAAGGAGCGTTACGAAGAGTGCTCAGCGCGAAACTTCTTAACACTTACATGTGAGGATCAAAGTTAATGTACCTCATTTTGGCTGAATTATTTCTTAGCTAAGCTATTTCAGAGGCTGTTATTGCAACAGATTGAACCACTCGAAAACATGTAACTGAGACGCCAAGTTATTCAGAAAAATATCTAAATCAAATCTAATACCCAACATAATTCAAACGTGGAGTTTGAATTGTCAGAAGCGTCTATGCTCGAACTTACGGAATGGAGTTGCAGATAAGTTAAGTACTCCATAACTAAGATAAAATTCATTCAGCTTTACAAATTGATCTACATTTAACATACTTACTACACGTCCACTAACTAGTACATATCTAAATATGTCTAGTCCAGCGATGATTTTCAAAGACTAAAATATTCAAAAATCCTTCGGTGCGTATTTTTTCACGAACTATATACTGTGTCAATAATATATGTATATTTGGCTTGCGCCCGCAGCTTCGACTGCGTGGAGGTAAGACTTCATATCCTATCATTCAACCCCCAATTTAACCTCCTAAAGGATTTCACTAAACCCTTTCGTGAATACCTGCACCTCATCAAGGATACGTCCGCATAATTTCATTCCATCGAATCAGGGGTTAAGGCTGTGCGTTGATATATAATTCAGTCAGGACTCATTTTATGTATAGAATAGATAGAAAGCAAGTCAATAAACTAACAATTGTGGAAAGCATTGATCGCTAGGAGTTTGGTTAAGGGTTTACCGCAAGGTATTAAATAGTTAGACCCTTATTACAAACTCGGACTAAATACTTACCCATCCCTTTTGAAATCTGAATCACGAAAAGAGATTTCTAGGGGATGTTTTTTAATAACCCTTATCTTATTTTTTAAACACATATTTTTTATAATTATAAGGCTTATATTCAAATGCTCAGATTTTTTATTCGTCGTCATGACTCTCCTGAAAGTTCTCGTACACAAAGACAGCAGCTGCAAAGCTTTCCCTCGACATAAACTGAGCATCAAAAACAAATGAGGGCGTATTGTGCTCGCTTTCTCAAGCACAAAAATAATCTTGTAGAGGGCTTTGTGATCTATGTTTAGAATCCAATATGGAGGAAAATTAAAACTGAAATGTTTCGTCACAGCTGCAGATTATTTCACAGACGATGATTATTTTATACTGGTCAGAAATAACATATTCAAACATTTCAAACATAATGTGTAGGAAAAGGGAAATGCAAAGAATTGAAATTTCTCACAGAGATTAATTAATTGGACAAATATTAGGTATAGGTAAGCATTGTTGTTTTCTCAAATAAATACATTACACAAAAACATAAATAATTAGTTTTTGAAGACGGTTAATAAAAACGTAAGAACGTGAGCTTGGGTATGTATTTAAGCTAAGTATATCGTCTCCAGTCTCCAGCGATTTACATGTTGATTAATTTGTTCCCTGCGTCCTGCATAATGCGCACACAGGAGTTTTCTCATCTAACTTTATCACAGACATTTACTTTTAGAATTAATTAATTTCCACGGGAACGATATCATTTCAATTTAGCTTTTATACCTTTTTTGATTGCTGTGTGTTGGATATAAAAAAATATTTCAATTTAATTAAAATAATGGAAAAATGTATTTTGTTATTTAACCACAGATAAGTAACAGGTAAAAAAGTAGACAGTGATCTAAAAAAAAGAAAACAATAAATTAAATATCCGAGAAATATTCACAAAGGAAGATAGATACAAAGAAAAATACCTAATGGAAAAAATGGTACACTGCTATTTGTTCTGTGTAGCACATACCGAAGTCATTTACCCGTAAATTTGCTGCCTCGCTGGAAGCCACATAGTACTGGCTGTCAGGTACAATAAGGAGGAATGCGTCTCGGGCAAGCTATCCTTTAATTCCCTTCCTTACAGGTTACATTCAATGTGGAAGGACGCAGTTTCCGGAATTCACTCAAAATATGTCTGTAATGAAAACTCTAGTACCAATTTTATCGAAATATATATTTATTTTTTATCAATACAAAAATTATTTGTATGTTCAATTAAGCAACGCACTTGTATATGGTCGTGCTCTCAAGAAATAAAGTGATCAAATAAATAAAGTTTTCGGGATTTTTGGGAGGCTTAATTCCTGAATGTGACTTAAATTTCTACTTCGAGACAGCAAACCGCAATGCAAATAACAATCTGTTTTTTGTGTTGGGATGTGGATTCCGTGTGTCGTGTACCCGACGCGAACAATCTAATAAATCCACAGTGTTGTCTTGTGTAAGCCGCGGCGGCACTGACGTCTTCTAACAGGCAGACCCACCAATATCAAAGGTAATTCCCAGTTCGTCGACAGCTACCTACCGTCAGCCTGACAAGATTGGGATTCATTTTCCTTTTATTCGTAATGGGCTTCCTACTCATGGGCAACAAATGATAGATAGTATCAGACAAATCTCTATTATTATCGCCAGATAAATAAATGGAAAAATGAATTGCCTCAATCCTCGCCCAAAAAAAAACCATTTCAGAAAATAGCCGTAAAAGAGGCGATCGGTAGAGATGAAATAATATTTTTGTATCCTTTATAATTCCTTTGGTAAGTATATTTTACGAACTCAACCGGTAATTGAATCTGTGGAAAAACTTGAGACTTTGTAAAAACATTTTCGTAAGGTTATAAAATTTAGAAACAATAAGTACCCTTGGGTACCTATTTCAACATTCGTAGAGTTTAAATTAAAAATATGAAATACTCCTTAAACAATTCATAAAGTACATAAATACATATGCTCGCGCCTGTGTTCCCCGAAAGGGTAGGCAGAGGTGTTGTAACAACAACACTTACTATTCACCGAAGATAATTAAGTGCCAACGTGACAGATGGTTCTATAGCCGTCTCAGCACTATAAATATATCTTTGAAATACTTCTCAGACGTATGCAGGTTTCCTCACGATGTTTTCCTTCACCGTAAAGCAGATGGTGTGAAATCACTGTACATAAGTTTAACTCATTCTCGGATTCGAACTTGCGTCGCTTGCGTAGCAGACGACTGCTCAATCCCCACGGCAACCACGGCTCTCTATATTCGGGAAGGAATTTGAAACTAAATTGTCTTTGATGCTAAAAGATCTCCATCGACCTGCCCAAGCCTAGAATGTAATCTGCAATGTCTTTTGTACAAATGTATGCTTTGAGCCTTCAAAGGACAACTTCAGAAGTCTGTCGGATTCACTCAGTATCATTCACCAGAAACATTTTATCTTTGTCAGTCAGTCTCGCAATGATTATTCTGTGTCTCAATTTATTAAGTATATGTCACTATCTTAAACTGTACAAGCTTTCACCAGCGACTTTGACGGTGATTTCTTATTACCATATGGTTAAAGCTATCACTATTTAAAATTTACGCGGTTCAGCTGTGAAATATTACCCTTTCGGACACACAACTTATTTATCCATTAAACATTAAAAGCGCAGGTATGATAGAAGTATTATAGGTTTTGCATAGCAACATACTTTGCTGCTTTATATTCATTAATTTGTGTACGAAGTTCGGAAATGTATGTTCTCTGTTGTTCCTTGCCCGAGTCATCTAGCTTTCTGTCTATTTCGTACTTCAATAAAATACCTGAGAACGAATTCGAGAAGGTAAGACGACAGGTACATTGCTTATCTAGAGAAAATAAATCCTTTCTGGAACGCCTATCCTAACGGTAACAAATATTTAAGTGAAACCATTTGTCAAACAATTGCATATTAGTACATAAATAAGATGTAATTATACCAATTATCAGCAAACAATATAATACCAGAAAAAATAAATTTTAACTTAAAAACATAAAACATCACGGATTGTATTAAAACGAAATGCAGTTAACCAAATACTTAACTTATTTTATAGGAACAATAAATCTTACTTTTTCTAAATCGTAATTAATCCCATTGCTATAATCTAGAAAGGCTAAAGTTTAGTCCGTTGACAATTAATTTAGCGTAAAAATCTAAGGCTTTCGTTTCGGCGATATAATAGAAAGATAAACGACCGTAATGAGCCGTTAAATCACTTCAGAGGAATTATAGAATCGAGCTAGTAAGAGCTTCGAATAGCAAAGTTTATCAATTAAATCCTCTCCTCGGTCCCTGAACACGTTTCAACTGATTAATATAATGGATATTACCAAATTTCACACATAAGGTACGAAGTTATTTGAAATTAAGCTGATTATTCATATCGGCATGTGTTTGACGCTCGATATAAATTGTAATAGATTTAAAACGTGATAGATAAAAAATGGTTCTTAAGTATCTAAGTAGAGCAAAATAATATAATAGAATATCGTTTAAGTTTAGTATAAAACGCGAAAGCAAATAGGGACCGTTCACGTACTGAGCACAAAGGCTTGAAACGTACCTAATAAAAACTTGGTAAGATACTCAGGAAAGTTTTTGTAGGGACTAGAAAAGAATTTGGCTGAAATCAGAGCGGCCCTGGATTAAGGAGAATGCACCTAGTATAGTGTTTCATTCGTATTCGAGGTTCGAGCTCCAGTTTTCAGTTGACCGGCGGGAGAGCTCCGGAACGCTCGCCTGTCACGTGCCGACCCGTGAAGCCTTACAATACGCGACCCGATATCGTGCTAAACCACTCGTATCAATCTTTCCGATTAATTTGTTAACATTTTCTATAAAATATGAATGTATAGATAATATTGATCGCATAGAAGTGCTGCATTGGTGAGTCTCAAGAGTATCTACCGTCTATAAAGCATAGCACACAGCACACCCTCCAACTGACATAGAATAGCGCAAAATTGTTATACGACTCCCTCTTAATTCCACTTTAGTTTTTCTGATCAAAAGTTTCGCGAGTTCTGATTTAAACGAATCTAATTAAGCATCTCCTTACAAAGTAAAGTTTCGAAAGCTTTCCGAAGCTTTTTAAGGTATTTATTTCACAGTGCTAAGAAGGAAATATTTGTTAGTACCTACTTAGTATATTATACACATTTTTATGTATATTGCTAAAACCAACACATATATACATAGGTAGCATGACTGTTGACACGACTAAAACACAGCACTGTTATCTTGCTCTCCACCTGCACGTTGGTTATTAAGGCTCTTACTTCAAATTTCCATAAACTTCTTCGTTTTGCAATTTAAAACCGTTTGGTCCCGGAAATCCGGATTTAATCATTTATTGGACAGTGAGAACAATGATGTAGAAAATCTCAAATCTGTGACTTTCGATCTCCTCTATTTCGATCATTTCCAGAAATTTGAATTATTATTGTTAGTGGTAGAGTTTCTTAAGCCAATTAGTTATTTATTGTTGCATTGTATGAATAAAACCTATTTAAGATGTTGTTACCTAGTGTGAGTTACATTGTCATGTTCCCAATAAAGCAATACCTTTTGTTTTTGTGATTACCTTGAATGTAAAATCCATGAATGGTAACTTATCTCATAATATAAAATCTTGCGGTACCTTCATTTAAGAAACGTTGAAAGACATTAGCCAGTCATAATTCAATTATGTTAAGGATAATATTTTCTCCCCTGAAAAGGGCCTTGAGATATGAACGGTCATTAGTGAAATAAAAACCTGTTAAGCTGCCAACACGCTTCTCTTCCTGAAAATTCGTATATGTTTAGTACAATTCTACCACCGCGGTTGTCGTGTGATACTGTCGTCAGCTGTAAAATATATATGTGCAGATTCAAACCTTTTTTTATCGTGTAGAATCCGTTATGGATACACCAACCGCTGCGGGGGCAGAGGAAGGGTTATGTCGGACTCGCACCGACTAAACTCCATGATATTCTTCCTTGTTGCTAAGTGGGGGTGATATGTTTTCACATGCGTGCAGACTCAAACCTGCTATGAATTTTCTTAGGAGCCGCAGAGGCAGGAGCGTTGCAAAATAAGCTTAAACACACATTTATACTTATAATATTCAGGGATAACAGCAACGGAAACATTATATCTTTAGGAATGAATTTTTCAATGAAACGTCGAATGAATTATGTTATAAAAGTACTTAGCTATAAAATTAAATTGTTTTGTCAAACAGAATACAAAACAACGTGTATGTGGTATACAATGGTAATTTTATAGACGTTCCAAAGTACCTACCAGGACCTCGACTGAATACATATACCGTTATTGTATTTCCATTTTGCATTGCTATTATATTATATGGAACGATGATTAAGACTCCTCGACAGCATTCGCTGAGATTATTCTGGAAGTTTCATCATCGCCATTTCAGCCAAAAGTACCTCTTATAGGCCACCGCTAAAGAGTTTTCCATAATTATAATAAAATATAATAGGAATTGTTTTGATACAACTTATAATGAGCTGTCTGAAAATGGACATTAAAATTCATTATCCTACGTTCAAACTGAAAGTTATGGGTCCTACTTCTAATTCCATTCTACCGTAAAGTTCACCGCAGGCATGCTTAGCTTATTATAACTGTGAATAAGTTTATCTTAATTCAAAATTCATTCTTCGTCAATTTGAAGACACTTTTAATATTTATAGAAAACTTATTCCTGCTAACTTTATTCGAACATAAAATAGTAAAATTAACAGCCAAAATTCTCTAAAATTCATTCTTAATTTAGCTTAATAACTTTGTATAAGCCTAAAACTAGATTATATCATGAAATTTTAATATTCAAAGTAAGCTTATACAATAAATCAATCCAGATTTGTCAATCTGGGCTGGCGGGACAAAGCTCCCCCTGATATCGTGAGCTAAATGAGCCATATTTACAGCTGCGTTATTCCGTACGATATCTCGAAGGCGAAGTCAACGTTGAGTTGGTATCAATCATACAAAAAACGTTTAAGTAAAATTTCGTATGTTTGTAACAGACAACTCGTCGCTGCATTCGCCGTCGAGATATCTTACAGGATAACCCTTCGAAGGGGATATTTGAACGTATTAAACCAAATAAAGTAACTTTATGATGGACTCTACTACTTTTCTAATCATGAGGTTCGGAACAAATTTTAAACGGCATGAATGTGTACATACATTTTGCGTATACATAAACTTAAATTCTTAATGCCTTATTAAGAATTTAAGTTTATGTATACGCAAAATGTACACGTAAAACAGTACATATTATATTTCAATTTTAAATTAATGAATAAATTATTTGCAAGCTCCTTCCCATCTTGAGTTCTTCAATAATACCTACATGTTGTTATCTTGAAGGCTTTTCTTGCTTATTTGTTAACAAAGATTATATTCACTATATTATTAAGCAGCAAAGTTTATTTTAAACATAAAATAAATGTTTATATTGTTTTGCTTACGAAAAAACCTAAAGATCATTATAGTAATGGCTCCGGAACAGTTAAGGTGGTATTGATGTTAGATTAATCGCTTTATATTGTTCTGTTAATGCATCACTATTGAACGGTCGTTTTATAATGGAAGTTGGAACAATCCCCTCCGTTAACGATTATTTACCTCACCTGTGTACCAAATGCTCGCCCGGGACGATTTTCTCAAAACCACTCTAATTTGGAATTCAACAAGAATGAAATTAAATCAAACACCGCCGCGTGATTCGATATTAGAATGCATAATTCGATTGTCGTTTATTTGAAAGGGAAAATGATAAATTGACATCTATTATTATGTTGATGTTTTGTTGATCTTCTGTATGAAACGCGATACACATAGCTACGAAAATTTAAAAAATATTTTACGCCAGATGGGGACCGTTTTTTAATATAATTTTAACGGTTGGATGAAAACAATAATTTGATGCGGGGAATTTCCATCATAAACTGAGCCTACGTAACTCGTATTACGAATGTTTGGCTTAATGGCTTCCATGATTTATGTATGAAAACGTTATTGATTTTTTGATGGAATAGGTCCTCTCTCAACCTGTTATTAAATTTAGTTCTGGGAAAGTATTTCTATCTGGATGGAAAAAAATATGTTCACGCGAGCGAACAGTGTTTTAGAATTTGCGAAAAGCAGCGCGATAGGTGCTTTTATTATAAAGCCGATTACAGCTACCAGACATTTTGTGAAACATACTAAAGAGCTTATTGTTATATCTCACAAAATATTTAATTTCTAGTTTTACACGACACAACTCCTTGTTTTTATTAAAAGCAAGCTCCTGTCGATAAACTGTGACAGCTGTGTTGAATCGTGTTCCAATAGCAGAAAGTCTGTATGATAGCTGCAATAATATTCAGTACCATAGATACTGAATATTATTGCTTCTTTATATTCAATAATTTACAATTGTTTGATTTACTTGAGAGAGAGAGAGAGTGGTGGCCTTGAGGTTTGAGTAGTCGCCTGCTACGCAAGCGACGCAAGTTCGAATCCCAGCGGGGCCTGTACCTATGAGTTTTTCTAAAAAAACTTATGTACTGTGATTTCACACCACGTGCTTTACGGTGAAGGAAAACATCGTGAGGAAACCTGCATATTTCTGAGAAGTAATTCAATGACGTACGTAAAGTGTCTGAGACGGCGATGGACTCACTATCTGTCACGTTGGCACTTAATCATCTTCGGTGAAAAGTGGGTGTTGTGATTACAACACCTCTGCCTACCCCTTCGGGGAATACAGGCGTGAGCATATGTATGTATGTATGTTTACTAGCGTAGAATTAACATGCGACTTGCATCGGAAGATTTCTTGCTTCAATTAATGTTGTGTTTTTGTATTAAAATTATCTGGTCAAAAAAATCTGCTTATATTATACAAATATATTTTAACTGTCTGAGACAGAATCTACCACCGGATTCAGAACATAAATTAAGGGATGACTTTAGATTATTTTATCGTAGAATCTATTCTACTTCCGCAATGCCGGACCAAAATTAATACATTTGGTTTAGATTTGCTTCGCAGGTGCAATCATCTAGAACAGTATTTGATTCATTATGGATTGGAGTTTAATTGAAGTGGATGGCAGATAGGGCGTTCAGATGTCCAAACAATTTAGGCGTCATCCACTCAGGGTCGAAGCACATCACACCCAGGGCGTAGTTTGGCTAACAACACCACTTGACCACTGTAAACTAGATCGGTCGACGTGACTATTGATTAAACTGCACTGTACCTAACTAATTATTATTTAATATTATTGATTTATCTCCAGTCATTAAACATAAGTTAGGTAAGATTTATCTGAACCTGGTCAGGTTAAAGGGATATGATTGGTGTAGGTAGAAATAGAAATTTCCGAATTATGAACTATTTTGGTGGACACATTGATACCAAAGTTACAAAAGCCAATATGGCATGACAAGAGAAGGTCGCTGTGTCTCGTGCAATTTTGGCCCCACATGGTTCTTTGTTCTTTTATATCTTAGAAAAGATAACATTTTTCATTTGACTACGGTCATCTTCAGCAATCTCCCAACCCTTACGCCATGTCTCTATCACCTGTCATATCTGTATCCACCCCCTGTATCCGTCTTAGGGGTTCTCTTCGTACCTAACCCATCTTCATGAGTCTTCTAATAAAATATTTGTTTGACTATATCTCCCTTTTTACAAAACATTGCCTAATGTAAGCCTTGGGTTTAAAGCAGATCCATCTCTATCTAGGATACGGGTATTAAAAGGGCTCGGTATACTTTTAGTCCAACTTTGGTCTACTCTTGGTTTAAATTATGATTTCTAATAAGGAGGCGTGAGTTTATTTGTAATGTTGCATAGATGGCGCGGACGACGGCGGACCCTTTGTTGCTGCCGGAGCGACTCGGCTCCACCACCACTGCCGGCCCGCCTCACACCAATGTGGCCGCGGTCGGCAAGCCCAACGCAAGCACCAAACAACGACCTACACCTATCATCATATACCCAACTGGTAACATTTAACATTCACCCGGCATAAGTTCAATTGCACATACTTCAGACCTACAGGCACTTCAATAAAACTAAGCCTTAACGGTCCTCATACCATAGTATCGAGACTAACCTCATTTAAGAAATATATTCAGTAGATGTCTAGCTGCGAACGAATCTCTTGTAAATAAGTACAGCACATGATTTGATGGGACCCCAGAAATTACATATTCTTTTTACTCCGGCCTTTGGATGTTACTAAAAGCATTTGACTCTCAAATCGAGAAAATGCTTTAACATGCTGATGAGTGAATTGCATACGGCAAGTACGAAGCTCAGGTACCGAAATTTCTAAAGGAGCTAATTAAGTAAGCTATTATAAATATATGACGAAAGAACACAATATACACGTTAGGGTTACATTCAACTGAAATATATTCCTCCTTTTGGAATTAATCTGCTTGGAAGCAAGGATTAAATAATAGTTATTATGTGGCGAGGATTCGCTAAAGCTACAAGCCAGACAAAAGGCGGGCAACGTCTGTAAATGTACAAAACACGGTACAAGGAAAGTCGTTCCACACAGGTGTCGGCACTGTGCAAGTCATAAGAATGCGTTATTCGTTTCCTTCGTATGCTAGCCAATAAGCACCGGAAGAGGCGTAGATAGCGTTAGGTTACTTTACTCGAGTCAAAGTGAGAAATTGTATGCATTGCAGAAGTTATAAAAGCGAAGAAATAAGTAAACTCGAAATAATAGGTTCTAATCGAAATCAAGAAGCATTTACTTGGGACTTGAAAAGTAAACATTCTTAGGTCTGATAAATATATCTACGTTTGATCTATCAGTTATCCAAATCACTAGTATCTCTATTAAGTCAAGCTTACTTTGCTTGCTGAGCTCTCGACTCTACCGTAGCTCAATCTATCATCCATCATTCCCAACATTCCTGTGTGGGCTAAACTGCTCTTGGTATGTCGTGTTACATTCAATAAGACATCTGAACATCGTGTGAATGATAATGATTGATCAGCAGATCTTATTATACTTTTACTTTTATTAAAAATTACAACATTGAAAAGCTGAATAGGTAACTTTTGAAGAAACGGAAATTCGAACGAAACCGAGAACATTGTACTGAGCTCATAAAAGTAAATGAACGACAATTGGAAATACTTATTCTTGTTTTCACTGCTAAAAACATCGTTATTTCAACCATACTAGAAGATAAGGTCTGGGCAATAAAAGTTTACGAAGTAGAATTGATTATAAATGATTTCACTTGTCGGTAGGTCCATAGTATTCAAGTATCGATTGACGAACGGGAGTCTGGAGACCGCTGCCAAACGAAACTAAATTTGGCAAACCATTTTGGTATTTCAAGAATTACTTACTCAATCGAGTTCTGCAGCAAGCGAAGCAAACGTTTGTTTTAAATAAACAATGGGAGCATTTCTGAACAAAAGTTTGCTCGCCATAATTCTGGAAGATTTTTAATAATCCCTATACAAAATACTAGCCGCGGAGGAGTAATAATGGAAATCTAAGATTATTAATTCATCTTTTTAAACTGAGGTTGGAATAGTGGTGGGTTACCAAGTAAAACAAGCTGTTTATAAATATTACGAGAATCCAAATAGGTTTCGCTGGTAATAGCCCTATAACATACAAGGAAAAGCTTTGTATACTCTCTGTGGCTGAAGCTATAGAAAAACTGATTCCGTACCCCAGCGATATTAATCAAATACTAACAAGGTTGGCAAATATTTTATTAGTTACTAACAAATTTGCGATTAAGGATTTTTGACCTTTGATTCATGATTGAAATACTTTATATTTTGAGCGTGTCTGTAAGTTTCATTTACCGTACCTCAGTCTCCTTTTTTTTTATCTTGTAACAAAACAATACCCTTCCAATAATCTCACTTTACCTTCACGGTGAAAAAAGAGCAGAATCTGACGAATAAAACGTTGTTATCCTGGCTAAGTAGAAGCTTTGTACCCAATTAGTGCCAAATTACACCTAATAAATCTTTTCTTTTACGTGGAACTCTAGAATGATGAGTTTATTCTGACTCATTGTACAAACGTAATAGGAGAAGCGAAATAAGTAATCATACCATTTAGGTACTTAATTACTTAATTCCCACATACATATCTTATACTCCGTTATTATGATCACTATCATTTGTTGCAGTAACACCGGAGTCGATAGTGGTGCCGATAGTGTCATGCATATTCGGGTTCCCATTGCTGGCGTTGACAGTCATATGCTGTTTGAGACGGAGAGCCAAGTTAGCTAGGTAAGTTGTCTGAACGATGGTCTCATCTAAGTCTAAAGTTAAGTAAATATAAAATACACATCACCTCACAAATAAGAACACTGTTTTTGGTACCTTTGATTTAAGTAAACGAGGGATCTGCATGGCCGCACACTGTTATAAACTATGTCTATATATTATTTCATTTAATTTAAAACAAAAAACAATTAATGGTAAGTGACGCAGAGGTAATAATAATTGTGACTGACAAGCGCGGAAAAGTAATTGAAAAATTCAGGCGCGCCCCGTATTGTTTGAAGTAATTTCATCGTGCAAAATAATAACATGAATATTTGATTACTCGGGCTCGTAATATTACGTATGTTAAAAGCTCACGGGTAACACTCACATGTTGGCTTTTTATCAGTCCAAAATTGAATGCTTATGACTTTCAATCTTATTTGCATTTAGAGATATTACTTCTTTGGTATGATTAAAATTTCTCACAAAGACAGCTACAATATGCGCCTAAAAAACCTCTATTATGATAGCGAGTCATCCAATTCAGATATATCACAAAATTTGAATAGAGCTCTTACACAAATCAACCTAATATTTGTCGACGAAACATATGAAAGCCTAATCGCGTTGAAAATATCGCTTTACCCCGTAACGTGGCGCTCGGCGGTGTTTTGTAGAGTAGATACGATTTATATCCCCTTTGGTGTTGGGTAAGTAGCTCTACGAACAGAGAAATGGCCGACGACGACTTCGGCGCTATATTCAATAGCAAACTAGCAGATAAACTAACCTAACGTTATCTGACAACAAAATATAAAGCTTTCAAATGTAGTTACAGGGAGAAAAAGATGTGGCTATTTACAGAGGTTTTCTATTTATTTACTTACTTATACATACATATGCTCACGCCTGTATTCCCCGAAGGGGTAGGCAGAGGTGCTGTAATCTCAACACCCACTTTTCACCGAACATGATTAAGTGCCAACGTGACAGATGGTGTGTCCATCACCGTCTCAGACACTTTACATACGTCATTGAAATACTTCTCAGAAATATGCAGGTTTCCTCACGATATTTTCCTTCACCGTAAAGCACGTGGGGTGAAATCACTGTACATAAGTTTTTTAGAAAAACTCATTGGTACAGGCCCCGCTGGGATTCGAACTTGCGTCGCTTGCGTAGCAGGCGACTGCTCAAACCTCAAGGCCACCACGGCTCTTTATTTATATCTATTTCTATTTATTTTACCACGTGTTTTGTTAGTATAGTGTTAACGACCTAAAGACCACTCCTCTGGTTAAAAATGTATTGAAAATCTTTCACTAGCCAACAGCTGGAAGTCATATATGAAATATTTTGGCATGTTCTTGAATATACCCGGAACTTTAAGCAAAACCCGCATGTTAAACCCGCCCAATCCAGCTGAAATGATCAATAAATATTATGATATTTATTGATCATTCATCGTAGCACAGAGCACGTGTATTTAATCAAGGAAGAAGACTACGTAATGGATAATTGTTATGTGTAGGGAGCGAGCTAGGCGACGTAACTGCGAGCTAGACCGGGGCGAGTTGTCAGTGGTGCGTCTGTCGCCGGTGAAGAGCAAGCCGCGAGCCGTGAGCCTGGTGCGCTCGCCGCGTCCCCCGCCCGCTCTCGAACTCGACACAGTGCTTGAAGAACGATCAGACCCTGAACAAACTACACTCTCGCAGGTACTCTCAAAACATATCATATAATATCATTGTACAATCAATGGCATCTTTACTAATGGATCTGAAAGTTTCGAAGATAAGATAAGGAACCTGTTATAGCTGCATTAAGTTACATTCATATTAAAAGACTTTAGTAAAAAGCAATTTTACATTGTTTTGTAATTTATACAAATTATCAATTTCATTTATTTGTAAAGATACCTAGCTTAAGTATAGAAATATAGTAAGTACTCTTTTGGGGTAAGTAGAGTGTAAAGCGCCCCTTCGCCTTGGTAGCAGGTTCCTGTCTTATACATCTTTTTCGCACTTAGCAATTTGCGCATTGAAGCTCGCCGGCTAAGAGAAGGTAGGTACTTCTCACCCTACCTGCCAGTTTTCCACTTGGAAATATTACAGGGACTTGGCGTGATCTATAATCACGAGTTTGTAATTTAAATTAATGTTTAGTCTTACAATTAAAATAATACTAACGTGCCTTACCCACTGGCGTGATGCACACGCAATCATAATTACGCTACGAAACAATGCTATTTTATCCTAAAGTTGTTTCCAGATTCATACACTAGGCAAGCATCGGTTGTTTTCCACCTAGATTGAACGTGTCAAAAGAAACGAAATATCAAAATGATTGTTTTTTATTCACATCCAATATATTTTAACAAACCTTTAACTGCAACGAGTGCCATAAAAATACTCGGGTCAGTGCATTGGTAGCGCCATGTAATTCCACGTCCGTAAACGTTCAAAGGCGTGTACAAAAAATATGACACAATCGCGATCTGAAACTTAAAATATACAGGACAAACGGAGAACTGTATTTTTTCGTATTTAAAGTTCTTTATGAAGTAAAGTAGGTATTGTAATACGGGCCTGCCTGTTTGACTAATGACCTGAAGTCGGATAGGGTGTCGGGACTTAAATTGAGCTTATCCAATATCGGACTGAAAATCTCTTCTAACTGAAGTATCTGATTTTGATTGAAGAATATACCTACTTGTACAAGATTAAATGTGCTAGTCATGCTTACTGATACCTACGTTATCCAACAACGAAGTACTCCTGTGCATTGAGGGTATGAATGTACAAATACGATGGCAGTTCCTAAACATAAAAAGCCATGGGACACTTTACAAAATCCTTTTATTTTAGGGAGCTTAATAAAACAAATTGTATAAATAATATATAGTATATGACGTATGAAAGGATTCATGCGTAGCTTACTTTAAGGATGGCTGTTATATTCTTGTATATATTTGTTTGTGTAGGTGGAAATAACTCCGGACCGCGAGGTAGGTGCTATACTGTTCGGCGCGGTAGGCGCGATGAGCGCGGCGCTGGGAGAGAGCTAGCGTCGGGGCTCGGCGGCGCCGGGCGCGCGCTCGCCACTCTGGGCCGCGCTCACCAGCCAGCCGCTTGACGACGACGCTGAGGACGACCCCGACGACGATACACCGGACACCAGCTAACATCTCGACGAGCGCTCCGTCGCTGACATCACCGAGCGCATGAAACTATTCCTAGACATACCTCTTAGGTTCTAAATAAATGTGCGCGCGTTGAAAATGTATCAACCTATGTAGAGTCACGTGCACTGAACGCGAAATGTTGACATTGCAAACTTACATGTTGTGTTCCAGAAATTGGTTTTCTGATTTCTAATTGATTAATGTGACTACTGATCCGCCAAATGTCATCTTCACTATTTCGGATTTTGTATGAACTTATTGAACATTGAGAATATGCGTCATCGATTGAGAATCGGGAACGTCGAGAAGAATTCAAGGGAGCATGGTGTATCACTAACGATAAAGGGAGAAACGACGTACTAATCTATCGACCGTCCATTGACATCGACTGTGTATCAAGTATCAAGGATAAAAGTAAAGAAAATATTGTAAGTCTTTCGACGGTAGTGTAGTGGTTTGCCATTGACGCACTACAATAAGATCAACATGACAAAACACCTGATTGACCAACAAGCACGAGTGCGGTTCCACAATGTCAGGGTGGACTTGTAAATAGCTGCAACGCAATTTCGCATAAGTATTGTGGTCATTTATAGGTATCTATCATATCATATTTGGTGATTGGAAATACGAAGTAGTATATTAATCTTATAATATATCAAATAATCAATAGGTACCAACATTAAGTAGTTTTAAGTGATGTGTATATTAAAGTTCATACTGTTAAAATTGGTAAGTGACAGTCACATTTTAAGTGAAGTTAGGTTCTTACAATGAATAGAAAAGTATACCAAAATTGCTTTTGTGCAATCCGCCCTTAATAAATTCTAACCTAATTAAATGTGTATGAATGTAAATAATATATTACAAATATTGTAAATGAAATAAAAACAAATAACTGCACGGACGGTAAATACTATGTTTTAAAAAAATATGTAGATTCACGTAGGTAATAACGTCAATATCGTTACATACGAAATTATAAATATTAATATCTTATTTATTAATTAGATGACATCAACACTTTTGAGAAAACAAAAAAGTTAAGAATTATATTTGAAATAATGTATGCTAACAGACCAATGACGTCAATACTGAAAAAATATTTGTATATAAATATTAGGAGAAGGCTTCGTGGCACAAACAGTTACTTAAAGAATGTACTTAGATCAATTTTATAATGTGATGTAAAGATGCTGTTGAGATTGGAAATAGTCGAAGAGCTTTGTAAATATACGAAATAGGTACACAGGGCAGTACTCAGGCTGGACCGCTAGGGCACATTTCTAGACGTCTACAATTTTAATAGTGTTCAGTGAATCGAATTAACTAACTTTATAATACAAATTGTCGAACAAGGGCCTGTGTAAATAATCAATTATGTTTTATAGATTAGTATCTTCAATTACTTACTGACTGAAGTTTAACTTGCTTCAATATTTAAATTGCATTTTCGGATCATCCTGTGCTTGAAATAACTTTTTTGATGTAATTTAGTTACATAAAATGGTACTGTGTTACTATGTGACAGAATGTATTTTCAATAAAGTCAATGTTTTGTTCACGCACTTTATTTGTTGTTATTTAACTTTGTGTAAACGTGTGATTCACCCTGACCTGCATCTGGTCCACCAGAGTCAAGGCCGGCGACCGAATATTTTGCATAATCATCACCTACCTACATAACGTGCATCTAGATTGACTGGTTATTGAGCGGTCATCACCTCCCTGGCTTTATACCATGGAGTTGGAGTCGATACATTATTCCACCTGAGATGGCTGATCACCTGATTCTTATACGAAGCGACTGTTATCTAATCTTCCTAACCGAATTTCTAGATGAATGAATGAATTTCTAGCTACAGAAAATGACTAAATACAGTGTCACATATAATTTGAATAATTATTCTCGCCATATCACATTATTTGAGTATACAACAGAATAAATAATAGGTTCACGTCGACTAGTTGGGCTGGGAAGCCCATCTCGTGTTTAACTTACTACTTAGTTACCAAAGATAGAATTCACAATTGAAATATACTGGACACGAAATGGTTTAACAAACGTGCGAATTGTAATGTTATCAGAAGTACATCACATCATAATAAAAATTACAAACATACAGCGTAGCTAGATGATATAACAAATACCTAATACATATTATGTAATATCATGATAAATTCCAGTTTGTTTGCATACGAAGTTCGATATTAAGTTATGATGAATAATTAATGTACCTTGACCTAATAGGTTTCCACAGCCCTGGGTGTGTCTGTATCACGCTATTACGATCGTTTCGAAACATTTATCGTCATATTAGTCAAGTATTCAATAGCACAAGTAACATGCAGAATATATATATCACTGGAATATTTTCTATATTCCAGTGATTCTAATTCATTTCTTTATAAAATATATACTTTATAATATAAAATAAAAATTTGTCGTAATTTAGGTACAACAATTTACCTGTGCGAGTGAAAGATGAAAAGATTCAAGGAATATTTGCACTGCCTCGTAGGTCTAGTGGTCGAAAATGCTACTGAAGTCCTGGATTCGATCCCCGGATAGAGCAGTGTTATTTGGGAACACCTGTTATTTCCCAGTAGTAGCCCGGAGTCTGCATTAGTGTGGACGGAGACCAGTTAATGACATTAGGTTTGGCCCCTATTACATGGGACCTCAAACATAACTGGCCAAATGTTGAGAAGTACACGTCTGCCTACGGGCGTGAGTACAAGTATGTAGGAATTGAATTTTCAGAGTTACACATTGCCACAAACCTGTGTTTTAATGCTATCTCCATTGTTAATGACTGCGTTGCAAATATCTAAAGACGTAAAAAGTTGTATCGTGATTGCAACTAACAAATATTCCGGCAACAAGCACTGCTTTCGCTACTGAATCGAACAAATAATTTTATACGAATTTCATGTTTGAGATAATACACAGCGAGTGGAATTTCAAACTTGTGAACTTGTTGAGGTCACTTACTTACTATAATAATATTATCTATCTGAATTTTGATGACAGTATCTATACTTATCTACGCATAATTATTTTGTGGGGTTTTATAGGATTGTAAAAATAGACTTTAGTAGAAATGGTCGAAATAGATGGTCGCATTAGCCAGTATTAACGACCGGAACATACGCATAAAATAAAATTTCAAGTGTAAGCCATTACTTGGTCGAATAATTTAGCACCCGAACATTAAATATGTCGTTACGTTCGCGCGCGTGTAGCAGGGCTGGTGAATTATTCAGGCATATGTTACTTTCTTATCGTATTAGTAAGTACCACTTAATGTACATTTAATGTAGATAAATAGGTTAATTTGTCTATCTCATCATTCGCAAGCCCTTGCAATTATTTGTGGCAGCGCAGTGTGTTTTCGTAGCAGAGGAAAATTGTCGTGATCTTTATTGATCTGGGTTAGTATCGCAGTCTAGCCACATTATCATACAATTACATACCAGGGGCCTTACCATGGCCACTTATTGCCATAATAGTTTTACTCTTATTATGAGACAGATGCATTTGATAGGTATACATCTGTCACTGTTACACAACTGAAATATCATTGCAATAATAGCTCATGGTTGGGCCCCAGTAGTATAATAAAAAGTCAGACGAAATTTCGAAAGACATATTATTTCTGAAAACAGTTTATACGCAACACTCCATGTAGGTTGTAAATGAGGTCCTCTTTCATGTTCTTTGAGCGAGTCAATCAAGGCGATCGGTTTCTTACATTAACACCACTCGGGAGGCACGAGCTCGATTTATTTCAAGGGCCTGTCGCAACACCGACCTCTATGTTCACGAAACTACACTTTAATTAAATGATTAAAGATTTCAATTGTATAGGTATCGAGACGACATATCTATACATCTATACAGATAAATAAAATTGAAGTGTCTGTTTGTAATTCCAACATTACATTTCACAAAATGTATATGAAAGTATATGAGATGAAATAGCATTTTTTTTAATTTTTCTCCATGTGTCTGTCTGACGGTCTGTCTGTTTGTTCCGGTTAATCTCCGAAACGGCTGGATCGATTATAACGGGACTTTCACTGGCAGATGGCTAGTGTTACAAGGAGTAATATAGGCTAATTTTATTAAAAAAATCAATAGTGTTTCTCGGTTCACCCATGAAAATAACTTTATGCGGGCAAAACCTTCTTAACAATAATGCCAAGTAGACAAACACACGTGTATATAATGAAAAAGCATTTTTAATAATAAATCGCTTCTTTTTCCGCATGCGAATCTATAAATTGGACACAATATCAAAAGCTTTTTAATTTAAAATATACTCTGAGCTTTTGTTTAATTCCCAAGGTGGAAGATACTGCACCATGTTAATATTTTTCTAAATTGACTACCATCTTTATTTTCTTTTACACTGATGTGAGGGTTGATCGAATGATGTAAATGATGCTTGTTTATAGAACATTAAACAAAGCGGACAGTTTTTTTAAACTTCAAAGGATAGCTAGAAGGTCTTATTATGCGTCGGTATATTCTGTTTACACAAACTGAATTCTTGCGGGAAATTTGTTAATTAACACAGTACGATCACATAATTAGAAATAGTCTAATTTATCAGGAGCATTCGCAACAAATTTAATTTAGAGAATAAGTATTTGTCAGTAAGTAACTTATCACTACATAGTATAAAACAAAGTCGCTTTCTCTGTCCTTATATTCCTATGTATGCTTAATATCTATGTATCTTTAAAACTACGTAACAGAATTTGATGCGGTTTTTTTAAAAGATAGAGTGATTTAAGATAATAATTGATGTATAATAACATCCATTAAATAGTGGAGAGATACTGTTATTTTTGAGGTTCCTAATGTGATGTCGTAAATAATTAAATTTTTTTCGCTTACTAGGCTACATATTTTATACCCGTGTGAAGCCGGAGCGGGCCGCTAGTACTATAATAAAGATTTGTCATTTAGTTACTTAGTGTAATGAACCATTCCGGGAGATTTAATGAATTCTGTCGGTATCTGAGCCCTAGGAGCTCACGAATTCGATTTTCTTCGAGATGTAATCCCGAACTTGGGAATGAAACTTTATTGCTCTCTTGAATTGTTATTTTACAACATCACGGCCATGTTAAGCTCTGCAAATGAGAATTTATTTCGGAAATTGAAATCGTTTTAGTAATTTTTCTGTAGACGGCAGGTTGCAATTATCAAATAATACACTATTACGTAAAATTATAACATAAAATATTAGGTCAATACCAAAAAAATAAAAGATATTTGCTCATAGAACAATCTCATGTTAATTAAACATCTACATGAATAGAAAAAGGTACACGTACAGCCAATCCGTGATCAAAACTCGCAAATGTAAAAGTTTCATCCTTTATAAAAGTTTCGTATACTTTTACATTTATGTTAGATGAAAAGGGCACATCCAACCGAATATATCTAACATTAAACTTAATAATATCTCTCTTTGTAACCTATGAGCAAATACCTTCTATACAACTTTGACTGTGTGACCCCGACTCTGACTTTGCTACGAATGCTCACAGGGCCAAGGCTTGGCTCTCAATTCCAAAAGTCTGGATTACTGAATGTAATGTAATCAAATATAGTGCAAGTCAAAGCACAGAGGTATAATTGTATTGTTATGGAGGTGACAAGGTCGCATCGACTGGATGAAGTTTATATTGAGTGCGGTGGCGTGCGCTCGACTCTACTAATATTTAGTACTCTTCGGCTCTACCACGTGTAGCGTGCCACTCCTGCGCATCATACGTGCATGCGCGTTAACATTTAAACTTCTATAATGATTGCTACTTATTGCGCTGGTAATTGTGCACACAGGATACGAACGTAATCAAATAATCGCATTTTCGGTGTTCAGTTGAGGTGCGTTGCGGGGTGGCGTGTTGTTCTCAATTATATCGACTGTAGTGAGCAATGTGTTTTATTTTATAAAAGGGTAAGTTAATTGCTTAATTTAAAACAAATTAATAGAAAATCATAATTTTCTATTAATATAAAATAATAAATCACCATATTTTTTCTATATTAACGAAAGAAATACTTACTCTATTCCTCAACTGTTATTATTCAAAAAACTAATCTTAAAGTAACTTAACCTAACCAATAGCAAAGATTCGATAAAAAAAATATTTCATCTACTACATACCCTTAAATTAATATATCTACCCTTATCTACGCACAGGGTGAAGTTAATTAATAACTACATAATACGTTTATGTCATTCTACTTTGACAAACGAATAGGCAGCTGTTTTTAATCAACGTCTATAAATGCCTAGGTTGCATGGCAAGCTGAGGCAAGATGCACACTTTGTATCGATTATCTTTGAAAATAGGGCCTAAGTATACCTCAGCGTATATTCCAAGCTGGCGATCACAAGAAGCTTGGTATATGCAAGATCAAATAGTACATGCTTATTGCAACATTAAGTAAAGGACTTTGATGTTGCAATCATTTATTGGTGAGATTCGAACATACTAACTTAATTTTAGAGGACGGATATACATATAATGTAATCGATAAAGTAAAAGAACCAAATTCTTATCGAAAAACCCAAAGTTATTTCCTGCGGGTTGTCTTTGCACGGTCTTATGTGTACTTTGGAAGAGTCAATTTTAATTTAAAGTGTTTGTTTTATTTCCGAGCGAATGAAGTCGCGAGAAGAGGCTAGTATTGAAATAAAATGATAACAATAACTTGCTTTCTTTCCTCATTATATTTAGGACATAAAGTGATTAAATGATATTTGAAAGAGTTCTTACGTAATAACTTTTTTAATGAGCTGTGTGAATCTCTCGATGCATCTTCCCTGCAATATACCCAAGATAATGAACTTATCGCGAATTATATAAGTGAATCCACAGCCCATATTTTTTTTAATTTAACATACTTTTTAAAGGCTACCATGTGCGGTATGTAGGTCCAATTTCAAAATAAAGTGGACACCGTTTCGCAATGACCTGTCCGAGGGACTCGTAGTGCAGTACAGGTTCATACACCATACATACTTCAGACTTAATATATTTACGACGTTTTGCAACTGCGCGTCACAGCGCGGCTAATGTTAAAACAATTTATATGTCGACGATGTAGTCATTCCATTCAATGTTTTAAGTATCTACTAGTGAACTATCCATTAAATAAATATCTTTTCGTAGATATTAGTTTTAATAAACAGTATTAAATACATAAAAACTAGTATAGATTAGCAAGTATCGGTGTTTTATCGCATGATCTCCTCTGATTTCTTCTTATAATAAGTAGGTGCTTATATGTTTCTCAAAATGTTTCAGCTCTACATAAGTTGACAATTTTTATGAGTTAAAGCAAAAGCTATCCACTACACCTACCTACAGACAGAGCTATACAATATATTGAAAAAGTACCTCGTGCAGGCGACTTGGTTTTATCGACATCAGCAACGCCCTTAACGAAATACTATGCAGTTATACGCATTTACTCAATATATGGTACGTAGTTAAGTAGCTATTCTTAAGTAAACAATATGCCAGTACACACACCAAGGCAATAAATACGTTAGTTAGGTTATTTATTAATTGTTGGTAGGTACTTGGTACTGGAAACACACTACTTAATGCCGCCTGGTGAGTCCTAGCTTTATTGACTCGAAGCGAGAATATTAAACTACGACGTATATATGACTTCAAGAACATGAAGATGTGGCATCTAACCAACCGATCACCTTTCTCCCAAGTAAATGTTTCAACCTTTATGACAAAGAATTGAATGAATGATTTTAGTTAAATAGTAATTTGCAAGCCCGATAATTATGTCATGGTATAATATTCTCGACTCAAATCAACAGAGCTAGGGCTCGCCAGGCGGCACTAACTGTTCATTCATCAGACTGTCTAGTGCGAGTTTTCTTAAAATCGCCGTCACTGTGGGCCGACAGATGGCACTGTTTCGATCCTATACTGCGTTTTCGGCTGGGGCGCCAGTGAAAAACTCGCACTAGACTATCAGAACAGACGATCGAAAGTCTTTCTTAAGTAAGTTATATCTTAAGTTATTTATTAATAAAACATTTTGATTTTCGGAACTTGACTTCTGTTATAGTGTCTTGACTCATTATTTTATGTTGCTTCGCACTATGTTGCAAATGTTTATTTTCAGTTTGAAGACTTATAAATAATTAAAAAAAGATCAAAGAATACGCTCAAAGGTCTGGCGATATTTTTCATACCAAAAACATCAAGTCACCTACCAGCACAAATAAACACATTATGTACGTATAATTAACTATTATCTACCTATAAGCTTCATATTTGTCCAGAGTCAGAATCAGAGCATTACATATTTTGAGTGTAGAAAATAATACCAAAGAACCCATATTTTATGTTGGGTTTTTATTGTTGCCTAAATGGAGTGAGATAATCTTCTGAGTACTAAATATGCAATTGCATTTAAACGCACGCAAGTAGAGGTAATCAGTACGGTAATCAGATACTAATTGCAATGCTTGAACTAATAAGCTTGACTAAGCGGACAGGTGCATGGTAGAGATTACTTGCACATCTTAACGGAAATTCACCTATCAATATGGAAAACTATACCTACCGGTGGTAAATTTTCGGCATTCATAAGTGTAATACCAGGGCCCAAACTCAATAAATATCATTCTATTTCATTTTCATTTACAACTTAAACTATGAATAAATGTACGGAGCTTTTATGGAGCTATGCATCGACTTTTAAGAGGTCGACATAAAAATCACTGAGACCGCCCTAAACATTTCTTTTTTCAATTCATTTTAATATAAGTATACCTCTGCCTAAACAATAGGGGCATACAGGCAAGAACATAAATTAAAACTGTATTACTTACTTTTATTACCAGCTGACATTACTATGATATATACTATTATACAAATCGTTGACTATCCTTGTTGAACTATTAAGTGTTGCATTGCATGCCACGTGTCGCTTATATTACGTAAAAAATGCATTATAATAGTTAATTACTTTCCACCGTCACTTAACTTATTGAGATACAGCTCACCAGAAGAAGATTAGTTAAGAGCATATAGGTACTTGGACACATAATATGTTAAATATCTTAGACAGGGTGCATATTTACAGAAGCAATAATATTATATCTAACTAACAATGCTAACAACGTGTAGCAAGAGGCTATATAAATTTGCCAGTTGCAAGAACACAGTACCGTGAACTGAGCGTACATACACGTAAATTATTACATAACACTCAGCATTAGAGTTTATTTTACACCTAAACGAATTAACAAGTATGTGATAATTGCCTCCGAAAACCCTCTGTAGGTATGAGGTTGTCGACAAACGGCGGTGTAGTTATCCTATGCACCCTTTACTGAAATGTAAGCCTGCTGTGTTATTTATCAGTAGTTTAGAACTCTACCAATAAATACTACGTTTACAGAATAGTTATATTATTAACTAGGTCTCTGAACTTTCTTGCTACGTTACTATGACTATGTTACTACTTAATTATAACTAAGCTTAACTCTATTTGTATTGTGTTTCATTCTTCTTGGTCAAAATCCTCTAAACAGGGACATAAAGGTACTTTCCTTATCTCAGGCACTAATAAATAGGTTCATTCATTGAACAATAAACCAAAAAGTAATCTGTTTTGCATTCATAACGAAAGAGAACTCACATAATCCCGACACAGAATTTTTACTCAGCAAGTGATCAAACGACCACTGGGAATAAAACGTGATATTATACAAACTCGGTGGGAATAACAATGACTTGATTGAGAGATGACAACGTCCCCAGTGGCCGGTGGTTCGTCTCATTCGTATCGGATGTAGCCCATTAGACGGCGCTGATGGCCTGATGCTCACAAAACCTTCGCTTATTAGGGTGACGGCCACTAGTTTGCCACCCGTTCTCATGCTAGTTGCTCTCGGCAACTAATCACAATATTAAAATTATGTAAAGTATTACATCTTTGAGCTATCTAAAGTTCAGATGATTATTCAATTAACATAATTTATTTCTGACTTTCTATGAATGTGTGAGACGCTTTACATGAAACGTCGAGGTCAACGTCAGATTGAAAATTTGCTTTTCATGTTCATTGTATCTTTTGAAATATGCACAATCACTAGGCACATATTAATGAAAACTACTTTACGAAAGCGAATCGTTATTTTTTTTTTTTACATATAGGTACCATGATATGAACCCTTTTCCAATATGGTTCAAAATCGTAACAATGCGTAACCCATCAGTGTCGTGTATTTGTGGAGTTGATCTCGATCAAATGTTGACGTGACCGATTTACTAATGCATGGGTGACGACAGTTTGTTGGTCATTTGTATGTTAAACCAGCCGTATAAAACATGAAGCCTACTGGAAGAATTGTCACAAAGAAGGGCCTTGAAATGGCCAAGTGATACAATACCTAGGTACATACGTTGTTAATGCGAATTTTGCGTACCTACTTAAGTACCTACGCACAACTCCTTATTATCGGAATCGGAAAATAGTTTAAATGTATGTATATATCAAATACCTAACTTCGCCAACGTAGGCAGTTATTTATAATTTGATATAAAGCCTGCCCAACTCATATATAAACTTTACCAAATGAAAACATACTACCTATTCACCCACTTTCGACAGAACATTTACGGAAGCTAAAGCTTCGAAAAGTCTAAACAAAGCTGAAATATTGCGCCAGCTTCCAATACAATGTATTATACTTAACAACTGATACTAAGGTAGAGCAACGCAAACCCCTGCTGAGTAGCTTCATGAATCACACCTATCTACATACTTAATAGCTACCGCAATTTAACCCGAGCGGCGACTGTTTTCAAAGGTAACTTTCGTAACAAACCAAAAAACTTTGGATTATTAACATTTGCTTACTGAGTACTAATTTGTTTCAGGAATGAAGAACGTGGGGAAATATGCGATGGTTACTGTATATTTTATCCATCGTGGTGGTGAATGCATTCGACGCAACAAGTTTTTTTGACTTTTGGACAGATTTATTTCGTCCCCTTCCTCGTAATCCAAAAGAGGGTTTCGTACCTGATTATACGCCAACAGATGGAGAATATTTCGACTTCATTATAGTCGGAGCTGGTTCAGCTGGATGTGTTTTGGCGAATAGATTGAGCGAACTACGACAATGGAATGTGTTGCTCATAGAAGCTGGGGGGAACGAAAACTTCTTTTCAGATATACCCATATTAGCACCGTTCCTTTCTTTAACTGCCATGAATTGGGGTTACAGTTCGGAACCTCAGAAAAACGCATGCAGGGATTTAAGAGGGAAGGTTTGCTTTATGCCTAGAGGTAAAGTTCTGGGCGGTAGCAGCGTATTGAACTTTCTTATCTACCAACGTGGCCACCCCGAGGACTACGACGACTGGGTTCGAATGGGCAACCAGGGGTGGAGCTACGCAGATGTTCTGCCATACTTTAAGAAATCAGAAAATGTTGCCATACCAGAGTTAAGGAATTCTTCGTATCATGGCGTTAACGGATATCTCAATGTGGAATACGCTCCGTTTCATTCTCCGCTTGAGAAGTTGTTCAGGAAAGCTGGCCAAGAATTAGGATTCAAATGGAATGATCCAAACGGTGAAAACATAATTGGTTTCTCAAAACCCCAAGCTACGATGAGAAAAGGCAGGAGATGTAGCACTTCAAAAGCATTTCTAGAACCCATTCGTTTTAGAAAAAACTTGAAAGTTACGAAGTATTCCACTGTCACAAAAATTTTGATAAACCCAAACACTAAAACAGCACACGGTGTCGAATTTCTGAAACATAATAAAAGGTAAAGCGCTATTAACACTATTTAAAATACTCTAAAGTCAAAGAGAAAATGCCAAAAATATATCGAAAGCTATGAACAGCAGTTTCATGTGAATAAAATTGTAAAACACATTCGTATTTTTATTTAATGTGATTGAATATATAAAAGGCATAACACGACTCCCACAACAAATCTCTTTGAGATACACCATGTAAGGTATCATCTTCTCATCTTAATTAGTACTTTTTGTGTAAATCCAATTATTTTCAGGTTAGAGGTGCGAGCGCGCCAAGAAGTAATTCTGGCGGCAGGTACCATCGGGTCCGCGCAGTTGCTTATACTGTCAGGAGTGGGCCCCGAGGATCATCTCAAAGAGCTGAAAATCGACACTCTAGTCAATCTTCCCGTAGGCTACAACCTCCAGGACCATATCACGTTCTCAGGGAACGCATTTATAGTTAATGATTCTAGTCTTTGTATTAATGATGTAAGTTGTAATTGACTTTCCAATCTTTTAAGCTGGCCACAAACACAGTATATAGTATAGTAAGTAAGTAATATCTACCTACTAAGTAGGTTAGTACCATAGGTAGCTTAGGTATAGGCACGTTTCTACTTGAGCTACGAAAATGGTTCATTCATGTAATATATTCGTGAATTCAGAATACCTTACCCTGCGGTATCGACCTAACCGAACTCGTACGCTAGTAGCCTAAGCCAGCAAATATAATTTCCGGCCAATCAACCATAAATACATACATACATAGGTAAGTACCTATACTCTGTTTCAGGTAGCAGCTGGGTCTCCGTTGTCAGCAGCAGCATATATGACAGGTCGGGGACCGCTTACACTGCCGGGCGGGGCAGCAGGCATGGCCTTCGTGCACACCAAGTACTCTGACGACCTCGCCCAAAGCAGGCCTGATATCGAACTTGTTATGGGCGCGGGCTCTCTAGCAGGAGACTTGTTGGGGATACTACGTTCATTATTAGGTAACCAGCGTATAGCTGGCCTGAGGTCTCCGCAGGGTGGCTGACGCTGTAGGGATTTTGAGATGAATTATTAACTTATCTTGGTAAGGGTATGAAGTAGGTAAGTACCTAGTTGGGTAACCTATTTAACTTTTTAATTTCAGGAGTTACAGATGAATGGTACTGGAAGGTATATGGAACACTCCCGTACAGTGTACGACAGCGCACTTTCGGGATCAACCCGGTGCTCATCCGGCCGCGCAGTATCGGCCGCCTTATGCTGAGGAGCTCCAACTTTAGCGATCACCCAAAAATTGACCCTAATTACTTCAGTGATCCCAACGATATCAGAGCTATGGTTGAAGGAGTTAGAATGGTGAGGGTATACAAAGGTATATTCATTTAATTTTACCAACTAAGTATATGCTGTATTTATGTTAATAAAGGTTTATTTTTCAGATTGAAAACATTATAGGGACAAAAGCATTCCGCAAGTATGACACGAGAATACACGACACGCCGTATCCTGGCTGCGAAGATCTGCTCTTCGACTCTGATCTCTACTGGGAATGCGCCATCATGCAGACGTCTATCACTTTGGATCACCAGGTAGGTTAACATAAATTACAAGGGAGATCTTAAACCTTCGTCAGGTTTAAGATCTCTAAAAGTTACGTAATTTTGCAGTCACGCAGAGTAAAGTAGCGAATTTGATTCCGAAATAAATAAAAAAAACCTACGTGTTATTTGATTTTAGCCAATTCTCAAATAATTTTTTATAGGTAGGCACATGTAAGATGGCTCCAGAAGGGGACCCCAGTGGCGTGGTCTCTCCTCGGTTGTCAGTGCATGGGGTTCAGCGGCTGCGCGTGGTAGACGCATCCATCATCCCACGCATACCTGCTGCGCACACGCATGCGCCAGTCGTTATGATTGCGGAAAAGGCTGCAGATATAATTAAAGAAGACTGGGGAATGTTAGCAAATAATGTTGGAGATATCAAATAAATTAAGCCGGGTACCTAAATTCTGTAGGAATCTTGATTGTGTAATGAATACATGGAATGGACTACATCCATAAAATAAAACCTAGTCACTAATAATATCAAAATGTTTATTTGAGTAATTACTACATTTTCCAAACCTAGGTCAGCATGAAGTCTTTTACCAGTTTTGACTATAACTCCAATAGTAAAAAGAATCACAAACATACAGCTGCCTATATTATATCCTCTTTCATAGAATAATGAAAGGTAAATAAAAGAGTATTTGAGACATCATATTACTGCAAAATCCAGTTTTGGAAAATTCTTAAGTAGTTTTCACAGTAAACCCTTGATTTGGTTGTTAGCTAGTTAAATAAAACATGAAAACATTTTTGCATTTTTATTGTTAACATTATCTACAATATTTAGTGACTAAAGCATTACATTCTATGATCCAAAAAAAATATCATTAATCAGGGGACTGACCAGTTTTGGTCTTCCTGTTAAGTTTTCTATAGAGGAAGGACAATCTCTTTTGAATATCCTTCCATTTTGTTGGTCTTAACTTAGGCGTAGCTGACCTTGCCCACATTTTCTTTTTCCTCAGTAGAATCTGAAGCAAGAACAATACATGTAAAATGTATACAATCAAGTTGAGGCCCTCATGGGTAAGCAAAGAATTGTTGTTATATAACTAATGAAATATCAAGTCACAACAAGTTATTCTGGTAAATTTATATTTATGAATTTACCAGAATAACTTGCTGTTTTATAAAATTTACCAAAATAAATAGTTTTTTTTTAAAATCAATCATATCATAATGTCGTTAATTTACCATATCAACTTGTTGACACCAGTAGCTGGATTAAACCAGTTATCAAACTAGCAATCATCATATATAATTGCAAAGTAATTTATTTGCAATGTTGGTCCTGGTGTCTTGATATGTCTTTAGCATACATACATATGGTAACACCTGTATTCCCCGAAGGGGTAGGCAGAGGTGTTGTAATAACAACAGTCACTTTTTACCAAAAATGATTAAGTGCCAATGTGGCACCAACAATTCGGTCAGCATCTCAGGCACATACTTCTCGGACAGTTCTCCTCACAATGTTTTCCTTCATTGTGAAAAGCATGTGAAATTTATGCACTTAAGTTTTAAGAAAAACTCATTGGTACAGGCCCTGCTGGGATTCAAACTTGCGTTGCTTGTGCAGGTGACTGCTCAAACCCCACGGCCACCACAGCTACATAGGAATATATCTTTAACATAGGTATCATTAAAGGTAACAACCAATACTCACATGGTACTCTTGCCCACTGACTCCCCTTATCCATGAAGGGACATTGTATAGTGTCTTGACAGGATGTAAATTGCCAGGGCCCAATATATCTATATAGTCATTTTGACCAAACAGAGCTCTGCGCTCAGTCCATGCATTGGCAGGCCTGAAATGAGGAGAGAATGCTATGTATTTACTGCTTAGGCCTTACAACAAGGCAGCCATTAGTAAGCCAGAGTGTATGAGACCTTCTTGACCAATGTGGCAAAGAGATGGATAGACACTATAAAAAAAAATATTGTAACAGTGAATCAGGGCACCAGTTGGAGGTCAGTCTTTAGTGAAGACTCTCAAGCTGACCTCATATAAATTTGAAGATACTACCAACCACTATATGAAGTTGTATTCAGAATTTGTAATTTACTTATATTTGTTAGTATTCAGGACCTGCCTTAACAATTAAAAAGTAATTAAATGAAGTCCAATACAAGCTCATCTATGTTTCTGTACAACATACCTATATTCTGGCATAGGTAATCGTTTGCCCCCAAGCCGCGGCATTAACCCTCCAGACCATATTTTCTCTTCGTACCCATACCGTCTCACAAGTCGAGTTTTATCTGCATGATATCGTGTCCTGAAAATAACGGATATGTTAAGAAAAGTGTTCAGCAATATCAAAATGAAACAACATTGGGCTAATAAAAAAATATGCGACTAACCTTACAATGTTTATAGTAGGTTTCCAAAATGTGTTTAAAATAGTAGAGCCTAGCCACACCATTCTTCTTAAAGTTACAACAACAAACAATTGCAAATATTACGATAAATACACGGGATACGATAAATTACAAGAAATTAATTGAAAATGAAGCCGTATGCATTAAAGACAGCTGAGTTGATTCTGAACGAGATTAATTTTATTGAATTGAATACGAATATCCAATTAAATTACATTTTATTGAAAGTTACTTGAAAATGCGAACACACATAACCTAACTTATAAATTTAGTAGAGATTTGATATATTTATGTCAAACAGCAGTTGAAATGTCAATGTCAACAAGAACATGACAGTATTGCCCACAGATATACTAATTTATGTCTGTGAAAGTGAACGAACACATCCCCCTTCAAAATAAATAATGGTTTGAAAGCCATGTATTCAATTCAATCCAAAGCCAATCCAGTATGCAAGTATAAAAAAAATTAAAAACCAAACAAAATGGCTGATCTGTGAATGAATTGAATAGAGAAATTGGATTTCCTGTTTTATTGAATAGTATGTATCAAAACAGATTGTTTATTATATTAGTATAAATATATAAAGTGTTATGCTCATAATTACCATCTTACGTCAGCGAAACATAAAAAATACCAAGTATAATACTGCCAAGGCAAGCACTGTACCACTTCACTTACCTACCTTGTTTGTTTATCCTTTTCTAAAAACATTATCAAAACAACTTTTTTCTTTCCTAGTTTTTTGTATGATGAAGATAAGATACAATACATTGAGTGTGATAATTGTAACTGGAGCATAAATAAGTTTTCCAGATAGAATATCATGTTTTATTTTACATTTATGATGAAGGCGCGCAATTGCGTTGTTTATTTTTGAAGCATTACTTTTGTATTTTGTTCATAACTATAACGTAATGTTTCCTTGTGACGCAATGCGTGTAGTACGGCTGCAAATAATACATTGTGATGTACCTATTTCCAGGAACTTAAAATATGTCTAAAAGAGATCAAAGTGATCGAAGCGATAGGAAGTTGGACTCAAGCGATTATGAAAATCTCATTTCGCAACACAGTTTATTTGAAGCTGCCCGATCCAAACATCAAGAGCTGCCGAGTTTTCCAGGATTTTCAAATGCAGAAACACAAACAAAGCCGAGTGATATCAAGGGGCAGCCAGTGCAGCCTGGACTAGGCCCCTGGCACTACAACCCTTGGTGGATGCTCGCCAGTACGTCGCGCAATAATCCTTCGCAACAAGAGTTTGCAGAGAACAGTGAACAGAGAAAAGTGAAACAGGAACCTTCACATGCTGGTACTCCAGACCGTGATCCTCTTCAGAATGACATAGAGCACTTCCAACCAGACACAGCTACTCCCCCAGCAGGATTGGACTCATTCTGTGATGATTGCTCAGATCCATTTTGTGATTCTAGTGCAGCCATCTGCCGAAAACTGTTCCATTGTCCACACTGTAGGAAGAGCTACCCTACCATTCTAGAATTTAACACACACCTGACAGGGGTGCACCCAGCACAAAAACCATTTCGATGTCAAATCTGCTTGGAACCATTCTATAAAAAATCCCACCTACGAAGACACTTAGATGCTAATCACACAAGAAAAGATGTAAACAAGTGTTCAGTGTGTTCAAAGTATATTAAGGATAAGAGCAACTTACGCAAACATATGCAAGTACACACGGGTCGTGTGCCCCAGAAACAGTTCAAATGTGACTTGTGCAACAATAAGCGGTACATGTCTCTCGACAGACTCAACAACCACAAGGTGGTGTGCACTGGGGAGAAAGTCCTCAAGTACTGTGACATGTGCCCTAAGGTATTTGACAACTCAAGATCACTCAACAGTCACAAGAAAGTTCATGCAAGAGAGCTGAAATGCGACATGTGTGGGGAACAACTTCGTTCATTGGAACAATTTACAAACCATAAAATGGTCTGCCAAGGTGGTACACCAGAGCCAGGCAGCAGTAGTGGGGCTACTGGTGCAGGTACCTCCATGAATCGCTGTTGTACTCAGCCTGGACTCTGCGAGCATGACAAGCCAGCCTACCTTAACATACCTGGCTATGCAACTGCCGGCAGAGTTCTCGATGCTACAATTTCATCCTTAAAGTCTGAGTTAAATTGATAATGGATTCTGTAGATGCTTACAGTGTTAAATGCAGAATAAATTTCAACAATTTTTTTTACAAGTTTACCAAATAGATAAATGACAGTAATAATTTTCACAATTGAGAATTTCACAAGACTGATGCAAATATCCCGCCTCACGACTTGCTTTATTATTACCAATAACATTTAGGCTTTAGTTGTAGGCTAATACAGTTAGACTAAGCAAAAGCAATGTAACAATTTGAATGAACAATTCAAGTTGTTATTTATCTTTTGGGAACATAATAGACACAAATATCTGTTCCTATGAACAGTCTACCAATATCAGATCAAATGTGCAACTAATCTTTGTGCATTAGCCAAAACACTTTTTTTATTTGATTTATCTATAACAATGGTTTTGACTGATTTAGAGTAAATGAATGTGCAGTATTACAAACAAATAAACAATTTTTATTTTTCTATTTTGAAAAGATATGTAAGAGCTATATTATTTTTATAATTTTGTAGAACATAATATTGTAGTTTTAGTTATTGTAAGTTTGTGTTTAGTTGATCACTGGAGCTTGTAGGTGGTATGTATACTATATTATCCCAAGCTCCAACATTGTAATGTACCTTGTGCCCTAAATTATGTGTGTAGTTTATATCTATATATTATTTGTAAAGAATACTTTAACATAATATATTGGGACATTGGGTTCTAAGACGGAACTAGATAAGTAGTAAACATGTAAAGTGCAATGAACCCCTGGCGAAGCCTGTAGCTTGTTACGGTTATGGTAAATATTTGTTGTCTTCTCTTTACCCTAATATTTATTCTTGAAGTGTTATACACTGAAAATTTATTGCTGCAATTCATAGAATTATGTGTCTAAAGTGTTTATTATAAAGTAATATGAATATGTAACATTGTTGTAGAAACTGAGGCTAATATTATCTTGGTAGTTGCTCTTATTAAATTAATTTTATATAAATAGCAGTTATTCTATTATTCTTAAATTTTATTTTGAGTACAATATTATCTTATTTCTAATTTTATTTATTTATCCATGTTATTCAGAATACTTCTATTTGGAGGCTTTTTATTTCAATAAGTTGTTGCTGTTTACAATATACCTAAACAAGTTTACTTATTTTCAATTTTATATTATGTAAGATAGAATAGTTGTGTACTCTGGTAAACATTAGTGAAAGGTGACTCTGATACTGACCAACATGTTTCTAATACCAAATCTTATTACAAAATGTGTTCATGAAAATTCGATTGGAGTATTCAAATAGGAATAGTTTTTTTTTAGTTTTAACATAGATATTATGTTGATTGCGTGGATGATGTTGTCATGATAGCCATGTTGAGAACCACCTACATTGTGTACGTTAAGGTTTCTCAAATTATTTAGATTATACTCCACTTTTACATATAATTGGGAAACATTTTTTATTGCCGTATTGAATGTAAAACTCTTTTTATGTGTATCGTATTGATATTTTTTGAATGTTCTAAACTAAAGTGAAGACCCGCCACTCAATATTTAAACGCGAGAGACAATATACGTGGTGACTGTGCGTCATTTTAGCTTGGACGACATTGGTGTGGTTATGCTAATATGTTTTGTTTGTAAGACAAATTCAGTCAGTTTTGTTTTTAGCTGGACGATGTTAATCATTACAGTATTGATGGCCAACTTTGGCATGTTTGTTCGCGTATATATGGCGATGAATTGAATGTCGCTTAAACGGCATCTGCCTAGAACATAACTTAAAAACTTACATTTAAAGGATCACTTCGTACTGTATAGTAGAAGAATGTAGTCAGCAGACTGCATTGTGAAATAATATATTTTATTATGAATTATTCAAATAGGTAAAGATTACTATAAGATCGACATACGCGGCAGGTGCCCTATCTAATGGTGCCCCGGCGGCTTCACTGACAATAATATGTAACTGTCATAGTTTATTGTGAACCGAGGAACTCGAAAGCCGCCGAATAATTATACCACCTACTTGTAAATTGCGTCGATAAGTAGTAATTTTATTTTGGTACCTGTTCTGCAGTGTACACTGCGCTTTATTGTTGCTATATATAGTTTTAAGGGTTCTAAATTTACCCCATATATATTGTACGTATGATAAACTGTAAGTAATATTATTGTTAATCATATAAATTTAAAAAGTGTCTGATAATTTGGCAAAGGGAAGGAGATCAGTGAATTAGACTAACATAAATGTATTCCACTCCCAAGATCAATAATGTATCTGAAAAATAAATAGTTTGGATTTTAAAAATCACCATGGACGTGACCAGGGGAGAGATATCGGACTTGTATAAAAGACACCCAACTCCTTGAAATCAAATCCTGGCGACGCCTATGTATACCATTAGACCTATATATTCTATATAATTTGTCTCCGTAGTTATTTAGTGGTGTGTAACTTTTAATGCACCTAGGTTTTAAGGAAAAATGTGTTCATATGAATTTAGGTAGGTACCTACATAGAATTATAGTTCATCTATTAGTGAAGTAGACTGTAAAACAGTATAATTTCTGCTATAAATTTTAATAACCGCATCTGCGTTTGGTTTCTCAAAGACAATACGCCTTAACTGTGGTGTCATCGTCTTTAGATACAGAGATTTTGCCTAAATTAAACAGCATTTAAATTTTCTGTTTCAACAAGTCGCATTCATAGACATAAAATGTATATTCATCTATTGGAAATCAATGATAATAAAACAGAAATAGTTTACTATTTAAATATCACCAATAAAATAACATTTCCATTCTGTTAACTGGATTTTTTATTTACATCCTTACATCCCCATCCATCATGTAGTGCCATGTCAATTGTAATAAGAATGTAATGCGTATTGTTCCCCACTCTCGGTGTGAACTTCACAAGTGGAATGAATAGCTGTTACTTCCTTCCTCGCTGGTCTAATGCTCGCAAAACGGTAATGTGGAACACGAGTTCCGGGGTTCGGTCTCCGAGATTATTAGTTTTCCACTTGTAACAAATAGTTAATAGTCGCTTGTAATTTCAGTCTTGATTCGTGCCCGGTTAATGACAATAGCGCCCTCTATTACATAGGACTAAAATATAACTGGCGAACGTACTATGAGTACACATTTGCCTACCCCTTACAGGCGTGTGCATAGCATGTACTTATTTTTGACCTGAGTTCGAACGAGGTAGTAATCTTGTTTAGAATTTCCTTTTGTACATTTTTGGTACAAAACCTTGACAGACGACGTATAAACTGAGAGTGGGATACGTAACATAAAAAGTCAATTGTATAGTTTAGTAAAATATTTATTTTCTTAGTTTAATTTTCATATAACAACACGTCCTCTTTTAACTGCTGTTTTTATTTTCTTTGTCTTCTTCTCCTTTTTCTTTTTAGTTATATTTTCCTTCCTCTTCTTTTGTCTATCTTCCTTCTTTTGTTCAACATTTTGTACTCTTGTATCCCATTGCTTTTTGCTGTGCTTCTTTTTTTGTTCCTAAACAAGTAAATATATTTTGAGTAGTAATAGCAGAAAAGTAAATCAAAACTAGACTTATTTTGGACCTAGCGTTTTACTTTAACAGAATATGTAGATTTTATGAAAATATTTTGGTACAGGTTCCGTCACGAGTTACGAGCACTCAATAAAAATTGTATTTCATTCGCGTCGTGCCATACAGACAGACACTGATTCATAAATACGACTTCAAGGTCAGCACTCATAATCCTCAAAGGCACATTAATGGATATTGTTTTTTATGAAATATAAAAATGATAATGAAGATAGTATAAGCATGTGAGTAAAATAGGCGATTCCAACAAATTCAGGCCAGTAAATTACAAATTTAAAAGACAATAATCTTACCATTTTCTTTATTGATTTCTTCAATAATGTTGGGTCATCCTTGATTTTCTGACCCTCAGCTTTCTGCAATATACTTTTCCAAGCAAGTTTCTCCTTCATTTCTTTAACTTTATCAGTATCTTCTGTTTCCTCCAATTTACGGAATTTCTCTTCTTGTTGTTGAAGGTTTTCTAATATCTTTTTCGGGTCTTTCTCTGATTTCTGTGGCTTTTCTGAAATTAAAGTAAATAAGTTGAAGATATCCCATTGTCTAAAAGTAATGGCTTTTTTCAATAGCAGAGAAATATAATGATAGATTACAATAACATTAAAAAACCTAAATCAAATCAAATCAAATAATTTTCGAACAAAACTAGGTAAAGAATTAAGAAATTTTCAGTCTTCAGTCTTGTTTGTACATAACTGGCATCAGAACTAGTAATGTGTAAAGAACAAGGGTAAAAAAGAGTCCATAAAATTTACAGAGAAAAAAGTACATTTGCAATAAACAATTACTATTTGATAACCAATTAATCCCTCACCTCTTTGACCAATGTTAGCAAAATCAAATTTGGAGAATACCAATTTGCCTTCATTGTTAAATACTGGCTTAGCATTTATTTTAACTTTTTTTTTATTGTCCTCTTCTTTGCTATTGTTGAAAGCTGCGTCCACCACCGGCTTCACACTAACTTTGTTTGTTCTCTCTCTTTTTTTAATCTTCTTATTAAGTTTACTGCTAAGGCTTTTTTTAACCAGTTTATTCTTTAGGTTGAATTTGCTTTTAGATTTAATTTTCTCTAATTTATCTTCCAACTCTGCAATTGTGCGAGCTCGTTTGGGCAGCTCTTGCTGCTCATTGTTTTGAGGTGTACCATTATACATTTCATAGTCTGCATTTTCTTCATTATCACCTGAAAATATAGAACACTTTCCAGTTAAATATCATGTCAACTTACTTTTTTAATTCTTTTAGTAAGAAAAAAGTTTATTTAAAGAGGTTACAGGAGGATAGGAAGACTTAAGAAACATGGGCAGATTGTGTGAAAGATGTCATGGCTAGAAAGGCAGTGAATACAGATATGACGGCTGATAGAGGGGGCAGGAAGATAATAAAGTTTGGAGAAACTTAGTACCTTTCATTTGCTGTGGTATAGTTATATGTGAAAAGACATTTTTCATAAAATTCAGCTCCTTAGTCAACTGTGCCCTCAGCTGTTTACTTTTCATATTTTTTTTCTGCTGCGTCATAGTTGGTTATCTGAATGAAAAGCAGATTAATGCTACATACTTGAACATAAACACAATTTTTTTGAATTTCTAAGCAAGTTTATTAGTTCTATAAACACGATAATATTAATAGTACATGCGTAAGTATTTCTCTTATTTTTATAGTGGATTTACATTGGTAGTAGAAGAACAAACAGTGATAATGATAGTTACATATAATGAAGAAGGTACCTTTAAAATATCCAAGCTAAAGCAATTAAAATGAACTTAAATTTAAAAATGAGCACGCACGCGCACTACAACCATAACATAACATAACCTCAAATAAACGTCAGAGAGAAACGTACGTCGATCGAAAGGTTTCTTGAATGTTGACGTACTGACCTCTACTATATTGAAAAATGAACCAAAATCAAAGATCTTGTCATTGATTATAACCATCGACTTACTTTGGGCCCTTGGGTCCTATAACCTAACCTATTTGTCATAACAAAGTGATTTGGTTATGATCTTTGTCATTTTTGTTTTGACAAATTAAATTAAACTGTCCTAATTTGAAGTTTTAACCAATGAGCAAAAGAGATAATTTTATCAGATGAGAATTGAGAAGTGAAAGAAAATAAAGCTAGAATTTTTTATGGCCAAACAAAATAAGAAAAACTATAAAAATAGAGGAATCAGGAAAAGTTACTTTGTGAAGTGAAAAAGTGATTATTAAATTGCTTTATACGTCCACACAGCTTTACTTACACTTGCAAGTAAGGAACATTCAACAAACACAATGCGGCCACTAATTTTTTTAAGAAAGTACTCTGTGGCTTTGCCAAAGAACACTAACTTTCTTGAGGAAATGCAAAAGAACTTTATTCCTATAAACTCATTTCAAAAGACTTTGCTTTCATGTGGTTCCGCCGCAATTGCTATGTTAAATCCCCACAGAGGTGATATGATAGCCTGCCTTGGGGAAGTAACTGGAGAAAGTTCAATGAAGTATATGCATAAAAAGATGTTGGAGACAACAGAAGGTGCGGAGATTCTAAGAGATATGCCTAGAATAAACTCTAAAACTGTTTCATTTGAGTGGCTTTCCCAGCTTCCGGAGAACACTGTTGGCCGTGTGTATGCTGACTTTATGCATGACAATAAAATAACAGCTGACTCAAGGTTACCAGTGCAGTTTATAGCTGATCCCCAGTTAGCATATGTTGTCCAGCGATATAGAGAGGTTCATGACCTAGTACATGCCACATTATTTATGAAAACCACAATGCTAGGAGAGGTTAGTGATATTTTGCACGAAAATTTAAATAATTTCTTGATTTAATCCATTGAAGGTTGTATACTTCACACATTGCAAATATTCAAATTCATTTTTGGTACTTGAAGTTATTATCATATTCAGGTCACAGTCAAGTGGGTGGAAGGTATCCAAACCAAATTGCCAATGTGTGTCAGTGGTGGCATTTGGGGTGCAGCCCGGCTCAAACCCAAGCATAGGCAATTATACTTGAAATACTACCTGCCTTGGGCCATCAAGACTGGAAATAATGCCAAGTTCCTACAAGGTATGTAGCACCCAATATTTTGGCCTGTATTAAAAAAATTTTCATGGATTTAATAAATTATAGAATACTCCTCTCCCTTATCGCGTTCCAATTATAATCAGGATCTTGCTAAGATATTTTCTTTGTGGATTGCGGATCACTAAAATGTCCTTGATCAAAATACAATAAATTTATCAAACTAATAGCCATGAAATTTTCAGTTCCACAATAGCAAAATATTTTTTACTCTTATATCATCTTGCATGTCATTTTTACAGGTATATATTATGAAAAGAGATGGGAGCAAGATATTGATGATTTTCACAAAGAATTTAATATAGTCAGACTGCAGAGAGTGAAATAAAAAACTAAGTTTGGTAAAGAAAACAAACATTTTACCATAGGAATGAAGATCAACTCAAAAATCTGTGAATAATGTCTGATTTTATAAATTTAAAAATGAGTCCCTTGTCTCAGAATTATATTAATTTCAAACTTTCTACAAGTAATACATTGGAGCTATAATGTAAAAAAAATACACCAAAGATACTTCTAATAAAATCCAAATAGCCAATGCTCTAAAAAATCAAACTCCTTTTCAAAGTTTGCAAGAAAACCTCATCTGTTCTTTAATTCTAAATGTTTGTTTCGACATTATAAAATATATATTTTGTTAAATTCTAGTCTTGTAGATAGATAGGGGGTTATGAGAAATAATGTGTTTAGTTTAGTTAATATTCATAGATATAATATATATAAATAAAATAACATTATAAATGTTGTACATTTTAATGATGATCATGAGTTCTCTTAAAACTATCAACTTTGTGAATTCATAACAGCATCTCTGAACTACGTCCATTAGCATTGTGCAGTGGAGTTGTCCAATTGCCAACCTCCACCAACCACTCATACCAAACTCTTCTATTATCCACACACCTCCAGAACCTGGCTGTGATCACATCACCCTTCTGGACTCTTAATGGTGTCTATAAAAGAGATGATAAATTATTTTTTACTTATTATATTAAATATGAAAGTTTTGAAGGAACACTAAGAGGTAAGGGCCTATCTGCAAATTTTTAAATTGAAATCTATGTTGATAATATGTATGAGCTTAACTTTGTAAATTTTCAAGAATTTTCCCACTATGTAAGAAAAATTTGTTTAAATTGTTTGAATACTAAGCCAAGTTATACCTTTATTGGAATGAATACAGGAAACCAGGATATCATTCCAGGACTGTGTGTGGCAGGAAGTATGCTGATCATTTCATTTCCATACAGTGTGCAGTCAAAATACCCTCCAAACCCATGCATTACATTATCCTGTTTCACTTCCCAAGTCAATGTCGTTGACCTCCGGTTGTCTGTTTGAGGCAGTCCTCTATAATCTGTGATCTCTTGGCCCTCATAATCCCGTGCACCTTTATTTGGGTGCTCAAATTCAAACACCAACTGAAAATTACATCATAATTGTATTTATGTAAGGTCTGAATAGACACCATGTTGGCATAGGTGCCGTCACGAGTGACTGGTTTTTGCAAGTTTTTTATTCGCGTCGTGCCTTACAGATACACATACTCATAATGACTACTGCAACTTTAAGGTCAGCACTCACAACTCGTGCCGACACCAATATTAGATATAATAAGGGAATGTATACCTTTGCTTCTGCGATGTCGTGTTTGTTCTGCATATAAACAACCCATAATGTTTCGAGATTTTTTTCCTTTTGGTTGCAAGTAGTGGCAGATGCAGCTTTAGCTGCTGCCCACAATCTGGGTGATGATATTGGTGCCACATAAGACCTGTACTCACAAGGTATTGATATACCACCAGGCTTCAGGAGTCCAGCTGCTCCATCTAAACATTCTGGAGACAGTTCATTGTCGCCCCATGAACCTGCATCAGATATTTTATATTATGAATAAGTTATACTTGTTAGGTGTTTAGCTATAAATATTGGATACTTGATTATAAGTGCAAGAATTGGTAAGTTTGATAAGTTCTTTGTGTCACCTAAGAGTTCTGAAACAATGATGTCTGCTTTTGGGGAGAGATTGATCTGCCTCATGTCACCCGGGATGACGACAACGTCTCGGTCACGCCACACCTCGCGCACTTGCGCCGCCAGCACTACAACGGCACATGGATTTTTTTCCACTGCTATTACCTAAAAATTGCAAAAAGTCTACTTACTAAGTACTTTCAAATTGTTAGAAAGACAAAGAAAAAAATTCATTTTACAGAAATATAAATGTTGCCATGGAGTACAGAAGGATGCTTTTACTATGAAGAACCCAGCAAGAAACTCAGTAATAACCATTTTCTTTAATATGTTATCCATTTAAATTTTATCTTAATTAATTTTCAAGAGGAAACGAAAGATAAAATATATTATTAATTGGGACTCACTTTCACTTTACTGCCAGTTATATCAGCAGCATTGAATGTTGCCCTCACCAGGGGCCCTCTTCCAGCACCAAGGACCATAACAGTTATAGTTCTCTTAGCATCCTCAGCACTTTTGTCACCTTGTTGTTCATTTGTAGCAATGTCCAGTATGTTATTCTAGAATGTCAAGATATTTTTATAAAATTAAGATTCATTATGTATGAGTAGACAAGATAGAAATTATATTCACATTTTCTGTTTCCGTGGGCTTCTTTTGCAAATTAATCATGGCTTGTGCAATAGCTTTTTGGTACTGATCATATTTTACTGGGTCTTTTTCAAATACATTATAAGTATGTGTGTCCAAGTTGTCTGCTAATGGCTGTAGAGGTATTTGTAAGTAATCTTCCCATCTGAAAGTTTATTTAATTAATTGTATTATCATAACATTACAAAAGATAATATATAGTCGCTTAAGTTCTAACACCGCAGAAGTCATATATTGACCGAAATACATTTTGCATGTCTGAATGACACACATACGGAATCCACATAAACGAAACAGTTTTTTTGCTCTCCTGAAAAGTTGCACAATTCTGAGGTGTTAAACTTCACTTCAACACACAACAACAAACACTGCTAACGACGCGTATGTGCGTCCTACTGTTAGAGAATTTACGAAGAAGTTGAAATGTTAGTAGTGAATGTGTTAAGCAACAATATATATCAAGAAAGCATTTAAAAAGAACTTACCCCCTAGCATAACTGAGCATAGGATCATCAGCAACAAATGGTCTCCTCTTCCATAGCCTGTACAGGTATTGAAGGTAGAACTCCACATTGGATCTGCGTGCTCCACTCACAATGACCTGTGCCTCATGTTCCACCATGCTCACAACCAGCTGCTGATGTGCTCGAGATAACACAGGATACCTGTACTTATGCACAATATTCACAAGTTATATAAGCAACTATAACACTTTATTTAGTTTCTTAGTTCAATTACAGTTTGGTAGTAAGAATATTTAGGGACTTTTACATAACAATGGGATTACCCTTTCTTATTATTGTGGAATATAGATGTTGGCACAATAACGGCTCTCACAGGCTCCCCGAGCCATCGCTTAATTAGCTCCTGTGATGGCAAGTCTGCAGACAACTCTAGTACCACACCCACTCGCTTGTCCCACTCTATGCGTTCATGGAACTTGGACCACCAGTGCCATGTTTCCTGCCATGCCTCCTCATCATCACTTTCTTCCGAACATTCCCTCAACTTCCTGCTGCACATCATGGGCACACGAGCCCATATGAGGGATGGATGGTGGCTGCAATAATTACAAATTACATTTATTATCTTATCACGATTGTGTTACCACAGATACATTTACAGAAATGCAATCTACCTGGTTTCGTAATATGACTGGATAACTCTAGCCAAGTTGTTAGAGTCCCTGCCATGCAACGATATCATGATTGCTGGGAGGCCGAGCCCTCGGCAGTAAGTGAGTTCTTCATTCATACAATCCTCGTGGCGCTGACGAACGATTTCTGAAGTCGAATCTACGTTAAGATATGGAGAGAGTTTTCCCACTAATCTACTCGTCCAGTCTTGTGGCGATAGTATCATATCGGAACGCGTAAATCCACCGACTTTATAACCGCTGCCAGTGTGATGCCGCCGAAAACGTGGATGGGTTATCGGCGAAATTATAAAAGAATAATTGCAATGGAGAGCTTCTGTAAGACATGCTTGCAAATCTGGAGTTGTAATATATTCCAAACCACAGGAAATATCCTGCTGCGTCATTATAACTTATTTATTCAAAAAATAACAGAGTCCACCCGAATCAACTGAGGGAGGAGCAAAAAGATAGATAGTTTCTATTCTGACAATTCTCACAGGCTGTCAACCATCTGTCAATCAATAATTGACTAGAGTGAAGTCGGTCTACAATATTTTGTTTGATTATGGTTAGTGTCTATACTTCCTATTTTGCAATTAATTATTTCCCCGATTTTTAGTTTAAAAGCGAGAGTAAGTTTTCATGACCTTTTTCACTAGTTGAAGACAATCAGTTATATCAACTACATATTTTATATGACAAACGGTCAACATAAACATAAAAAATTACTAGTTCTATGCAAAATTATTTCAGTTACAATTAATATTTTTGCTTGCTACGTACCTAAACTAAAAGAAACAAAAGCAAAAGAAAGATAATTGAAAAGCAGTCAGCATGATTGTTAACCTTAGCCGGCTATAGAACTTATAGAGCGAATAAAAAATAAAATGATTGCTATGCTTATGCCTTTTGGTTTTTTAATCGAATGTTAGGGATTTAAGCCATTATATTAATATGCCTTTAGTCGATCCAATCTCACACCAACGTATTATCTATTATATTATCTCTTGAATAATATTAATAATGATTGATTGCTACAATCCAACAATACTTCAATATTATTTATACTGTTTAATTCCATGTTTTTTGAATCGTTCTCCACGGGCCTTTCAACCCACTGGTTGGACACTTGGACCACTGTCTGCCTGATTTTTCAAAAGTATCGATGGAAAAAAATTTGTTTGAAGGAAAACGATTTGCATTACTTTTGAATTAAATCACATTTAAATTATTTGATTCAAATAATTGTAAGATATTCAGTACTCACTTAAATCGATTACCATTAATTCACAAATATCGAAACCAAACACTGCATCCCTAAACTAAAGTGAAAAATCTAAGTACTCTACTGACTGTCATCAACTGTCATAGTCATGTCATGTCATCAAACAATTATTTATTTTGTTTTGATAGTGTTTGTTTATTTATTTAGCTTGTTTAATTGCCTCCTCTAATGAGTAATACAATTTACAAATTTTCTGAATTGAACTCGTCACCATTAAATACATAAAAGAAATAAACAAGGTTTCTGTGACATACTTAATGAACTTAAATGCAATTAAATATAAGAAATAACTACATTCCTTATTTTTTAAATTTCGTCACCATTCTCTTTACACCAAGAAAACATTATCTTCTTTTTTGATCAGTTGATATCCCGAAGATTTTGATTAAATTAACCTATTTGCGACATTCCACTTGTGTAGTTCTATGGAGAAAGCAAATAAGCTTCAGAAATATGGATCGCCGGCTACCACCAGCCCTATATGGCGCAATGTTAGGGGTAGACCAACTTTACAAAAAGTTATTAAATTTAGTCCACAACCCAAGTCTATAATCTCTCAGATGCTGAGTAAAATGAGAAGCGAAAAGAATACTGCAAAGCCATTTGTAACCAAAGATGTGATTGTTTTATCCAATTCACCAGAACCTGAAGAATGTGACCAAGATGTAATGAGGTACTTATTTTGAATATTATTATACATGTAACAACTAGAATTAACATTTATAATGCAAAATTTCAAAATCTAGTATTATCAACTCATAAAAACTTAGTAATTAAATATTTAAACTGTGAAATCCTATATAGAGTATAGGGTTTACATGCTCACAACACTTTTTCTATGTCTATATCTAAGCAATCTTACTTTATGTGCTTGGCCTAACAGACTATTATCTTCATTGAAATAGTCTCCCAATTTAAGGATTCAATGGATAAGTCTTCATTTATCTATCATGCCAATATAAAATATGAATAATTTTTTTCATAGCATTGAAGCGGAGGAGACCAAGGGCCACAAAACGAAGCTGTATTCCTGCAATTTCCCGAACTGTAAATATAGTTGTAAGCTATCATCCAACCTCATTAAACACAAGAGAGTGCACACAAATGACAGGCCCTATCTGTGTGACCAGTGTTCATTCAGGACAAATTTTGTGAACTCACTCAAAGTTCACAAGAGGACTCATACGGCTGAGAAACCATATCCTTGCAAATATTGCAACTATAGATGCAATAGCAGCTCCAACTTGAAAAAACATTGCTTGCACAGACACCCTGAAGTCATTAAGGGCAACTGAGATAATTAGGGAATCTTTCAAATGCCTGTTAACAATTGGTGGTCTTAAGTTAGGCCAAATATGATTGTTTGTTACCAAATACCAAAAAGATATTTGCAGATTGTCTTAATGTATTATTGTAGACATTTAAAGGCTTATGTGTTTAAGGACTACTAAAATCATGGTTTATAAATTATATGAGTGATTTTAATCATATTATAGTATTGTAAATATTATAAATTAAATTTTACTAGGGCATACATTCAAGGGCTTAGCTAAATACTGGTGAAGTTGGGGCAACTGATCCCTGCTAGAAAGTTATATTATGTTACCGACAGAACAACTGTTTTTGAAAAATAAAGCTGGTGTATAATGTGATTTTTTTATCCTTGAAATAGCTTTAACAGCATCCTAGCTACGCCTTTGTCCACATTTGATATCAATTTAGTTATTATCATAATAATAAATATACAGTTTATTGTCCAAAGCATTTTATATTATTTTTCATATTAACCTAAATAATGTATAATCCTAAAAAGTACATAACTGGTATAAAGATAGTTTGCCCAAAGTACTAACATAGTCTCCTCTTATAACATGATAAAATACACCATGATACATGTATGTAAATATTTTGAGCTTCTCAATAGCGAGGTGTATGTGTGTGTATAATACAATAATATGTGTAGTTGGAAGCATGTATCAGTGACAGTGTTCGGTGAAGTCGACGACTACCGACTCGCGCCAGCCGAAGAGGAAGTATCCGCAAGCGGAGCCGAGTACGACCGCGGCGCAGAGCCACGTGTTGTAGGTCATGAACACCAGCATTAGCATGTAGCTCACCAACACCTGCACGCCGTGTAACACTGTCTGCCACGCGTGCGCCGTACTCAGCATCGTCGGCCTGCAACAATAATATACACTCTTATTCTTGTGTTACACACAATTTTTACTTATATCACACTAATTGTTTTTCTTTCCAGTATTGTAGCTGCACGAAATTCACACGACGAATATACATATTTTATGTGCGAGCATTGAATCCGCGACTCTCGTCCCTCTCTCAAAAAAGAGTTGTGTTTGATTATTTTGTGGTTGTCTTACTTATGACTGATATTCTTCCATAATGATAGATTATTAATTAGTGACATCAACTAATATTACCAACAGTTCCCATATTAATTCAGAACTATTTAGGAGATAATTTGACATTCTTAAGTTTCTACTAATTAGTGCTACTGAATAAAATGGCTTAGATCAGCAGCAATACTGATATATAAATATGTACCAAATATCATTATATATCCATTTATAGTGGGCCTTATTGATCTTGATTGAAGTCAATCAACTCTCAACTTGCTCTATCTACAAATAAAGTATGTGTCTTATAATAATAACGTACGTATAGTTATTGTCCGACACAACTGTACGCAACTCAATTGTTTTAGTAATAAGGTCTATTATTAATAGGAATTTAGATCAAGGATAAAATAATAACTTACACGTTCCTTTCAAGTACATGGGGCACCGGCCTTAAAAAGAGAATAGATTATTGTTAGTAAATTTCACAGACATTGTAGTAGATGCATGAGAAATGTAAATAAAGTGTCTCGGTCATGCAATTAGTATCTAGGTCATTAGGTAACACAAGCCAGCTTGTAATTACATAAGTGAGTCACGCCATTCAACAAAAAACGGATTCATTACTTTCACACTAAAGAAATACAAGCTTTCATTCATATCTCTCTCACTGATTTATTAGGTTTATAGATTGCAAAATGTATTAGTCTATTGTATTAAACTATACTTCACGCGTATACTTCATTCTATGAGTGGCTTTATTCCGCAATCTTTTTTAAATAATTACAGCTTAAATTACTCTTTGTAACATCATCTATCTGCCAGCGAAAGTCCCGTAAATATCAGAGTAGCAGTTTTAGAGATTATCCGGCACAAACAAACAGACAGAGAAAAATCTGAAACTTGGTTTTGTATGTAAGTAAGCTTTATACTTTCAAATGCATTTAGAGAAAAGATGTTAATCTGGAATTACAAACTGACGCTTCAATTTTATATATCTGTACCAATAGATCAACATGTATAAATTTTCAGGTTGATAAAATAACAGTAATTATTAATGTATAGACAATAATCCATTAGGTTACATACCTAATAAGTAGAAGTGAAAGTAAATAAAATATGTATGTTATGTTATCATAACATATGAGAAATATGCAACTCAACTGTATAACTTGAGGTTCATCTGCAGCGCAAATATTTGCCACGCCCTTGTCGGGCGGTGACACAGCGCAATACTGGAGGCCTGTGTACGTTTTCCATAGCAGGTGTTTTCTGTAATACTTCAGGCTGGAAATTTAAACAAGCATAAGCAACTGTATACACTAATTAATATTTCGGAGTTCAGTAGACAGAGGAGACAGTAACAAGGGCAGAACAGTTACAATTGCTAAGATAATTATCTAGAAAGTAATAGTAGTTGTGTAACCAACACAAATGGGACAATAGCGGCAATACGATTTATTGTCTACGATAGCGGTACCAATAAGTATATTGTTTGGCGCCGTTTATTGCTTTAACTGCCGTTGTTAACTATAAAGTGATCCGCGTTCACTTCCATGAAGCGAACAAGGCCATGCTAGATATCTGTATATTATACATAGGTATCTACTTCCTTTCACTTATCAATTTATATAATTATAAAATGATTTACATCAGGCGGGATATACGCTTTTATCCCGACTATGTAGAAAAAAAGATGAACGTAAATACACAATATCATTGCAGCTAAGCGGATCACTATCTCACTATCACCGCACCAGATATTATATTTTTTTTATACATAGATGGACTTAATGCCACAGGCATTCTCTACTAGTCAACTTTTAAAATTGAATGATGTAGTCAGGCAATTTTAATACATATTAGCAGATTTTTTGTTAAGTTTCATAAGAGGGAAAAAAAATTATTCACAAATATGACCATGATTATTACCTGCTTGAGTGTAAACGGTTTGATTACAATATCTAGCCAATTGACGCCTGTAAACCCAATGAAATAGAATAACTCACGTCTTGCTTCACAGTTGAATGGTTTTGCCAACTGTATGTTTACATTGTGAAGTAAACAGTAATTAATACGTAAACAAAAACATCGCAAACAAAAGCGACGCTAATTAGATAACAGAGACCTGTTATATACCTACATATATAGGTAATAGATAGATAGGCAGCATTCGCGTTATCGGTACAAGTAACGGGTTGGTCGTCACGCTTTTGTTTTGGTCTAGATAAGGATAATAATAGTTCTAGGGATTTATTAATGCAGAAGAGATATATTTTAAAGTGGTAGAATGTATGGAGTATTTTGTATACCTTAAATATTGTGGTCATGATCAAGTTTACGCCAATCTACTCCAAATACCAAATAGAGTATTACAGACAGACTGACTCACCCTTCATATAATAAGGCCATTATGAATATCGCAAAAAAGGATCCAACAAACTCTCCCACATCTGTCACCTTCCACCATGAGAAGAGGATAACTTCCAGGTAGCCTCCATGAAACTAAAACAAAATTGGTATCCATTACATACTGCACCTTTCTACTCTATATTTGTATGCAATGTTTTACATAATACAAACATTTAAGAAAAATGTTTAAAAATATAATAGTATTTTTCAGAAAGGTCAAATTCAGAGCACTCGTAACCGAAGAAAGTGTATGAAGAGATGCATGAATGTGGATGAGGCAAAAGAAGTATGTAAAGATCGTAGCTTGTGGCGAACGTTGGTCTCTGTCTACCCCCATGGGATAAAGGTGTGAGCATATGTATGTATATTTCAAAATAATATTTGAAATAAATCCAAAGTATTATATTTGAAACAAAATTCAGTAACATATAGGTATGCAAAAACACACTTAAAAATAGTACTTTGTTTCTAAGACAAGTTTTACTTGTCGATGTTACACAAATATCTGCCCCACTGAAGTCATATCCATGTCTGTAATTTGTCCTCAGTGGTAATTTTATATACAGGCTATTTAGGCCTTTAGCAAACGACAAAATTATGTTATAAGGCTCAACACTAGGCACTCACTGTCATCGACATTTCGTGGCCACCAGACTGGTGCTCGTGGAAGGAATGCACTTGACCATAGTCCATATTGCTCTGAAAACAAAACCGTATAAAATTAAGCAGTTCCTCAAATTTGTTATAATTTAGAAAAAGACAGAATCATGGTGTAGGAAGTATCGTCTAATATAAGGGAACTGGCAGCCTCTTTTACACCTTTTGGTAAGCACATCCAAAAGGTGTAAAAGGGGTCAGAGACCAGATTCACCTGACTGTTTCTTGTAAAAATTATAGATATAAGTACAGTAGATAGTTTTTTTTATTTATTCCAATTACAAATTGAGTTTTACTTCTGCCTCGTCCTTAATAAATGCTGTGTAAGCCTTTGTGAGGGAATATAGAAAATACATATATTTAGTATGTAACTAGTGGCAAGCAGTCAATGTTGAAAGCAAACTTTAACTAGCTAGAAATAAAGAATTCCATGCTTACATTTGTATTATCATCGTAATTTGTACCATTTATTACATTCTCCATCATATCATGCTCCATCGGCATATTATGGTGTCCATGGTGCATACTATGAGCCATGTTTCCAGTATGTTAATATACCACAGTCTAAACAAAATAAAGCATTAAATTAACTACTGCACTTAACACTCTGAGGACAGCTACTACAATAAGGTGGATGTTTTAAAAATAACTCCTTCCAAAATGTTGTTATAATGAGTTCTTCAGTTTATTAAACATTGGCACATACAACCAAAACCTCTCACATTGTATATAAGGACCATATACCTATTAGGTAGATATATTCAGCCAACCTTGGTCTATTAATGTATGCAATGGGACATTGGATTCACTAAACAATAAGGTGTAATTAAATAAATAAATGTAAACTCCGGTGAGGGGATTTTTAAGCTAATTGTCTAATAAAGATAGGATCACATTGAATACAATTTTCAAAATTACAATAGCATGTACCATAATTATAATTTTGAAATTTTCATATCTTCTAAGCATTGAATTCTACTGCCTCAATGAAATACTTTTAAAGAATTTAATTCAATCTGAATGCCTATAAATATGATAGTCAGAAGCAAGGTCAAATTCTTAACACTTATAATCAAGAAAATATGAAATGGTGTACATACTTGTTGAAAGAAGTATGCACACTATGTTATAAGGAGCAGGCTCAGGCTACCCCCATGGTATACATGCATAAGAATGTGTATGTGTCCAATCAATGTACATGCATTAAACACACACACATATATAGGTGTGATGGAACATTTATCATTCCAGTAAACACTTGACAATAATCAATGGCACAATAAAAATACATTAAGTACTAATATTCTCACAACTACATAGGTACATACATAGGTATTAGAGCTAACACAGACAAGCTGTCATCACATGTTGAATATTATACAAATACCTGAGAAGTAGGTGTCTCTAACTTATCAATCAGTGTGAGCATAGCGGTGAAAGTATTGAATGTAGAGCAAGTCTGCTGACTTACATAACAGTTTATTCGGCTGCATTTTGAACTTTTACATCATCAATAACATTATTGTCATGACTATGGTATAGGTTTTGATTAAATTACATGATTCATTTCATTTATTTATTCTTTGATAAGTATTACTGGCTTTTTACTAGATTCTACTTAATACCAACTAAATCAGCATGTACATTAAGTATTCAATTAAATTAAATTAGTATTTAGCAAAGAACGCTAAAAGATAGGGTATGCTGAGGTATAAAGTTAATCATTACCTACACAATTAATGTGAAATAATAATACATAATAATAAGGAACCAATACTACTTACCTAACAATCAAACGTGGCACTAGACAATATTATGTATCTTTGACGATCGCAATTCAAGCAGGATCGACAGACAACGCTTTTATAAAAGCTAATTATGATATCAAATCATTTTAATAATATATTCACTGATAAACCAACACAATACAACCTATGTAAAATTTTGATAATACTGTGAGTGAGTTAATAAGAATGAAAGTAGTCAGTTTGTTTTCTACTGTCTCTCTGAAGGCAGGCAGGTAAGTGTCAAGTAGGGATGTTAAAAATTATTAACTTTTATTAAAATCGATTAATATTTTCTTATAATCGATTTTTATAGTAATATTAATCGTTTATAAACAAATTTATTAAAAATCGATTAATATAACTATATTTATTGATAATGTAAATAATAAATAAATAAAATTATGTAAAATACTTGTTTAAATATGGATTAGTAATTTTAGGCAATTTTTTTAATAAGTTATTATAAATTTTAGTTTTGAGACAAGAAGTCTGTCATTTTGTTGGGATTAATAGTGTTAAAATTTGTATTAATAGTGCTAATCGGTTTCAATTTTCCTTTGAAATTTTAAAGGAAATTTGCCACCGATTTTTAGTTTTGAAGTTTTTTTATTCATTATATTTTTATGTGATTTGTAATCTGATAAATTGTTGATATGAATCTCTTAGCTTTATTATTGGAATATGAAAAGCATGTACGGTTAAATTCTACAAAAAAGATTAATTTGGAATGTGCAAAATCGATTTTTATTTAATCCATTATTTTCCATTAAACTTACATCTCTAGTGTCAAGTCAACCCATAGATATAGAAAAAAAATCAGTCAACCGAATTGTCATTCGTGACACTTGTAGATGAAGCTGTCGAAAGGTCAAGAGAGGGGCCCACAGATGAAGAAGTGATTTTTGTTCTTTATAAGACCGAAGAATTGGATCATTATAAATGAGATGGAAACATGGACGAAGAATGAAAAATCACGCATTCTTTGGGCGGACGCCGACGTTGCCCGGCCCGCCTGTGCATGTGAAAAGGTTAAAATGATACAGAGTAGAAAATGATCCAAATAGAGAAAATATCCATTTGTTTAATAAAAATATATTGTATTATTTCTATTTCGATTTTCGTTTTGGTTGGTGGTATGGATATTTAATCATTCATGAACTCAAGCCTTCTAGTACCAACGCATCACGTCTCCTATGTAAGTAAATTCTTAAATCGTAAACACGGTAAAGAGTGACTTTGAACCGATTTGAATATAGGAACCGTTATGAGTTATGGGCGCTGACCTTGAATGCGCAGTAGTCATTTTATGAGTCTGTATGGCGAGACGCGAATAAAATACATACGCAGGTATCCCCACTTATTCCCAGAATTATAATGCCGATTTCTATCAGCTGGACCGCACGTTTTATTGCTACTTAAGTGGTATACGGAAAAAAACTGTCACTATATGACATATATAGTGTATATAATATGTCACAATGTGAAGTATAATCCATCTATATCCATCTAGAATTTCACTATGATGAGCATTCATACTCCTGATTCAATTTATCATATACACTGCATCTAATTAAAATTATAAGTATAGTTACGGTCGAAAGACTGATATTCACGTTAGGTGTATTTAAAAAAAGTTGTAGTAAAGCAGCGCCACCAACCAAACAAACCCAACCCGTAGCCCAATCAAATTGCCAGTAGTGCAAACGTTCAGAATCGAATTAAAAAAAAAAGCTAGAAAAGAAAAATAATCTTTATCAATCCTATGATTATTATGAATTTTATAGATCATCTGACAATGAAAATTCGAAATATATCATTTTTTTACATTTATGTATGCCGATTTTATAGTATTTTCCTTTTACAGTGAGAAATGAAAATTATCAATTTCTAGAGACGCTCGTCACTCTTGCTTCTGTTTGGCCGCCATGTCTGAAGTTCGCTGTATCTTTGGGAGTTCGTGTTGTGCTATTATTTAAAATTTATAGATTACAGTGATCGTAGTTGTTACAAAACAATGGATAATTAAGAACATGGACATGCTATGGTTCTGGTTTTCATGTGGAGTGATTGTTTAATTGGAGCAAATCGATACATTTTGCATTTCAAGAAGTTACACTAACATCGTATTTTTAGTTCATCCGCCATATTGGCGTTAATATTTCTTCGTAAGTCTTTTTTCATAATTTCTAGCTTATAACTTACTATATTGATGTATTTTTTGGTATATTCTTTGCCATTTTAATAGGGCTTCATTATATGTTATAGTTAAAAGTGCATGTTTTGATTACCGAGATATATTTGACCATTCCGTTCATGGCCTCTTTAGAGGTAATTTTCACCCATTTCTCATCAGAAAAGGAGTGGATACGTAGTTAGAGATTGATATATTCACTATAATCTTATGCTCAATAGGTTCATCGAGATCAGGGTACTTAATAATTTTCATGTGTTGCGCGCCAATATGAGCAAAGCACTTTTAGTTTGCTAGTTTGGTCCTATCTTATTTATCGTTGTACCTAGGTAGTTCTAAGAATAATGCTGTATGATTTTTGATGCTTTTTTATCAAATATACTTTCAATAAAATCATTACTTTTTATTAAAATAACCTCAACCTGACACCTTTTTTTAGTTTCATTATTGAAAAATGCTATGTAAAATTGATGGAATGGAATGTTCTAGATGTTAACAGACAGATCCATTATTTGGTAGCAGACACTTTTTGTGTTCAGACAAGTTCAGTTCAGTTGTTGACTCACTTGTATAGCCAGACTGACATTTATTTATTGTTTTTACCACAGGCACCTTGAATTGAGTATGAACTAATTTAGACCAATAAATTCTGTTTGACATTCTGCATACATGATGTAGTGAAATATTTTTGCATGGTAAACACTAAGCAAGCTACACTTAAGTGTATTCTATATTGATTTACATCTTACCTAGTGTGATATCAGTGTTTATCTTTGTTTATTAGCCACAAGGCATGAGAATCACTTCTCCCATCGAAAATTCATCCCAACAAAATCTAAAAATAATCCCGAAATGTGTTTAAATCTAATACAATCAATGGGAACTGTGAATGGGATAAGTGGATATAAAATCTGATTTGCTATCATTAAGACTAAGATATGTAGATTATTTAAACTTATCAGCAGTATTATTTATCTTGGTACTGTTTGTATACCACTGTCTACCATTTGCTTCTAACAAATATCTCTTCACACACTTCCTTCAAGTGATTTCAGTACTCTGTAAATTATTATTCATCTCGATCCTTGGATGCTTAATATTTTCTCTTTGAACTGGTATTAAAGTTGCAACCTATAACTCTCTTATTCCAAAACATAGTTTAAACCAAGACTATACTAAACTGAATAAAAATATGCTTTTACTTTAGAAATTCATGTCATACAGAATGATTGACCTACTCCTTGACATTAAACTATCATATTTTATGTTTTGCAATAAGGTTTACATGCAAAAAAATATTCAAACATCCAGACAATCAGCAACTGCCACTCTCGGCACAGGCCCTCAGGAACAATTTTTGGGATGATGATAAAAAAGAATCGGAAATCTTAAAGGTCTTAAGTAGTATTATCCTCTCTTTAAAATGTATTGCACTCGTCTCTAGTTGTCCTGTTGGTTATGTAATTGTTTCTGCACCATAAGGAAGTATTTCCCACAGCCATTTAAGCATTGGTATTAGCTCTGTATCAGGTTGAGATATGCCTGAAAGTTGTCTGTTAGAGAGATGAGTTAAGAAGTGACATGTTTCTAATAACTAACAGAGCTGCATTTACCTAGCTTCACTCTACAGTGCTTCTATTGATTCTTAACAAACACATTCCCCACTACCCACCCTGCTAAACTCAGGTGGAAGCGCACCCTTGCTGTTAAGCATTTCAAAATATTTTAAGACTTGAATTATGTTCATCAATATTGCATCATATCAGGCACAAACAAATATTTTATATAATTTCACACACACAATTTTACACAAAAGAAAGCACATCATAACATCTGAAATGATGAAAATTTTAAAAAATCTTCCTACTCTTCACCAGAATCATATCCTCCAAATTCTTATAGTTTTTTTGCCACAGTAAGCACACCTTAAAATACAAAGCAGGCATAATACTGAAACATAACTGACTTTTTTTGATAGACTAGGTATGAGTAGTAACTCACTATAGTCAAAGCTGATAGGTAATCCAGGCATTATTGTTATTGACTAAGAAAGCAGATTTATATTAGTGAAATAAAATTGATATTAAGTTCTTAACTCACTTTAATTGATAAATGAGAATCATAACAGAATCTGATTGGAAGACGATATCCAGAAAATAATGAAATACCTAACTACTTTTTTTCTAACAATAATTTCTACTTTTTATAATATGACTGTTTAATCACTTGTTGAAATCAATTATTGAATTGAATATAAACAAGAAAAAAAACCATGTTACAAATCAAAGGTGCAATCACTTACATAAAATACCACATGTTTTAAATGTTCTCTGCCTAAAATACAATGCCATACAACTTTGGTATGAAAAGGTTATTATTTCTAGGAACCTACTGTGAATGCTGGTGTGCCAAATAATCATCTTAAGTCCCTTGAAGAGTCAACAGAGTGTCCTCTCAAGACTTCTCAGATCTTTTGCTTAATTTATTTGGAGCAAGATTCATGTGTATGAAATGATGTAGAATGGAATGACCAATAAAATTTTAGGTATAGTAGGCACTCTAGGTATTGTTGTGTTATAGTTTTCTGAAAACAGTAACACCTACACTACATTTAAATTATTTGAATAGAACATGCTAGTCTTCTAAATTATTTAAGCCTCATTTTCTTGACATGAGTGAAAATATGCATGTGATTTTCTGTTCATGCTTTTATTGATTGTGATATTTAAATGGAAACACACTTCTGATGCAGGGAATCCTAGTGTGCTTGATTTGCCTTGAATTTGGTCAGGTGTGGGCTAGTAAAATACATTAATTTTAGATTGAATTTGAAATTACATAATCCTATTGTAATTAAACATGTTTGCTTGTTGCAGGTATTGCCTACTTTGTAAGCATAAGGTGCTTATCCACCTTTACCCCTACCTTGCAGCCTGATGCACGGTAAATATTCTTTAGCAGTTTTACTTTGGCCAATAAACTTGCCAGAATAATATGATTCTGCAAGCAATAAGCATATTATAATAAAATAATGCATTACATGTTGTAACTTTATAATGATTAATTAAGATATATTGTTACAGGTAGGAATTATAATAGTCAATGAATGGGATGACCTGCCTCTAGGTGCAGTAGCACCACAATATTTTTTATTATGATAGAATGGTTTAGTGTTAACAGAGGATATAGCTGATGCCTCTTAGTCAGAAATTGGATGAGCCTCTTGTTACGATTGAGGTGAGAGTTTTGATGAGTGGTATGTTATGTGCTATTTATAACAATGTATCGTGTTTATTTGGTAAATCCTACAGTGGTTGTGTCACCTCGGCAGGTAGATTGCTGACTCCAGCACAATGCAGCAGGCTGTGGATCCCCTCGCGACTACGAGCACGGTAATTATTAAACACTGATGTTGTCCACCAATTTCACCATACAATAATTCAAGGGTATGTTGTATGTCACTATTTGGCCTGCCAACAGCCCGCGGCGGAGCCTGTCAACGGTGCACCGCCCGACGACGCGTCACGCCGTCAAGGGCGGATGACCAATCAGTTGCAGTTCCTTCAAAAGAATGTACTGAAGGCTGTGTGGAAGCATCAGTTCGCATGGCCTTTTCATCAGCCTGTGGATGCTAAGAAACTAAATCTTCCAGTGAGTACATTATTTTTTACTGCCCATTTATATAACATTTAGAATCATTGTCAATATAATTTTCCAATGAAAAAAAAATTGTTTCAGGACTACCATAAAATTATTAAAAAGCCTATGGACCTCGGAACTATAAAAAAGCGTATCGAGTCAAACTACTACTACTCGGCGCAAGAATGTATCCAGGACTTCAATACCATGTTCACAAATTGCTACGTTTACAACAAACCCGGCGAGGATGTGGTAGTGATGGCACAAACTCTGGAGAAACTGTTTCTTAACCGGGTAAGGGCGAGAGCGAAGTCATGCTGTCTCGGTTCCGTCAATATTGGAGAATATAATTTAATTGCCCGTCGTTCAACAGATAGCGCAAATGGACAAGGAGGAGAAGGAAATCGAAACGCCTTCAAAAGGGGGCAAGGGCACGGTGAAGAAGCGCGGTGGTTCAGTGGGCAGCGGCGCGGGGGGCGGTGGGGGCGGCACAGGCGCAGCGGGCGGCGGCGGCGCGGCGGCGGCGGGAGCGGCGGCCGGTCCGCGCGTGGCGCTCAAGCCGCCGCCGCCGCCCCATCCCGCGCTCGTCGGCTCCACCAACACCACCACCGCGCCCGCGCTCCCCACACCCGCGCCGCCCGCCACGCACACAGGCCTGCCACAACAGGTACACGCATACTCACACATATACTGCCTCATTTATATCATAATATTCCCTTAGTTATGTGAATACTACAAAATTCCAATAAATGTTATTATTGCATCTCTTTATTAGGGAAAGTCATAGAGCATATGATAAAGGAAAATGATTGATATTTTTTTTAGTTTATTCTGTTTTGATCCCGCCATCACTTCATCAACCCCCCCCCCCCCCCCCCCCCCCACTGCCTGCCCATTAATATCAATTACATTATAACCACCTTTCTTTTTTCTATATACTTGGATGAATTAGTGTGTAATGGTGAGATGCGTTGCAGGTTACAACGCAACCGTCAAATTTCCACGTTACCCAGGCCGCCGCTCCGCCTGTGACGACGATTCCAGCTGTTCCTCTCTCACAGACCCAACCTGCTAAGGTAAAAACATTTTATAACATATTCCATCATTTGTGCCTTTTGTCTACTTCTAATTCCTTTGAAGTTCCGTTTTCGATTAATCAAAGCTTGTTCCGTTTGCTTCTCGATAATTATCTGAAGTCGTTCCTAGTGTCCAGACATGCAGGTATTTCTTTTTAAAACTTAAATACATATACTTACAATGAAACAATCCAAATTTTGAACAATCCCAATGAATTATTTCTCACTTTTAAATATAATGTTTTATTTAGGTAAAGAAGGGTGTGAAAAGAAAAGCCGATACAACAACTCCAATGGGCAGCTCTTTTGAAGGAGGATACACAACACCCACAATTGAACAGCAAAGCGGCCCTAAACCTGCCAAAATATCCACGAGGAGAGAAAGTGGCAGACAGAAAAAGGTACGACGCCATATTTTTTATATTTTGTTAAATATTAAAATATTTTTGGTTAAAGCTCTTAATGACGAAACTTGCCTTATATGTAGTAATATTGATATGTTGTACAGGCAAATAGAACTGGCGACGATAGTTTCAAAATGGGTGGTTTATCTCCGAGCGTCGGGGGAGCCGGCGCCTCGCACCACTCTGTCATGACTCCGCAACTAGCTAAGAGTAAAGAAAAGCTCTCTGACGCTCTTAAAAGTTGTAATGAAATATTGAAAGAGCTGTTCTCGAAGAAACATTCGGTAAGTTGTACTCCTATTGTTATAGATATGTCTTATCCCATCATCATGTGTGATCTGTATCTTCTTATGTATTGTTCAGGTTTTGGACAAACACAATATTGTTTGTTTGCAGGGTTATGCATGGCCATTTTACAAGCCAGTAGATGCTGAATTACTCGGCCTCCACGATTATTTTGACATTATAAAGAAGCCAATGGACCTCGGGACCGTAAAACAAAAGATGGACAACAGAGCGTATAAATCAGCGGCCGAGTTCGCCTCGGACGTGCGTCTAATATTTACAAATTGCTACAAGTATAACCCGCCGGACCACGACGTGGTGGCGATGGCCCGCAAGCTGCAGGACGTGTTCGAGATGCGCTACGCCAAGATCCCCGACGAGCCCGCGCACCCCGCCGCGCCGCACCCCGACAAGGGCAGCTCCGCCTCCAGCTCCGACTCTGGCTCCGACTCCGACTCGGACTCCGACGACTCCGAGGAGGAGCGCAACAACAAGGTCAAGCTGCTCGAGAAGGAGCTCCTCGCGCTGCAGGAGAAGATGAAGAAACTCGTCGAGGAGTCCAACACTAAAAAGAAGGCAAAGAAAAAAATTAAGGAGAAAGTTAAGAAACCGGTTCCCAATAATGCCGTGCCGACGAAGGTGAACGCGACCGTCGCTGCCTACGCTGCTAAGGCGAACAACATCGCGGAAACCATAGGTGAGAAGTCAAAGTCAATGTCAAAAATATCATTATTCAATTAGACATTTTACAAAGTACTTTAAATCTTCAGAATGACATAATTATTCAGGATTATACATGCTACCGCCATTTTCGGATGGTTGCTTTTACTGAGAAGAACCTGGCAAGAAACTTTATTATATATAATTACTCTTTTCAAAAATATTATAAAATTTTAAGAATACAAAATAAATCACTTAAAAACATAAGCTATATATCGGAACCACTGTTTATTATTGCTTACTAAACTAGCAGTATTATTTTATGGGTATTCCAAAAATTACAAATCTTGTGACTACTTTAGTTAAGGCACTCATAGATAAAGTATAATATATATGTATAAACATTTCCTTTTTGAACTCATCAAAAAGTATGTTCATTGAGAAGAGTACATTTTTATCAACACTTCAGGATACAACAACGTAATTAATTTCTATCTCTCTGCAATCGGCCTTCGTTGTATGTTGGTCGTTTTGAAATTTACATAGTTTAAGACTGAAGTGATTTTAAATACTACTGTCAGGTTAAAAAAGTCCCTTTTACTGAGAAGTAGGCAAGAAATTCGGTAATTACAGGTGCCATCACGAAATCAGCGCTGACTTTGAATGCGCAGTAGTCATTTTATAAGTCTGTCTCTATCTGTCGTGTCTCCATGCCGCGATGCAAATAAAATACAAGCACAGTTATCGCCACTATTTCGCTGAGCGCTCATAGCTCGTGACTGCACCTGGAGGCCAACTATGATCGTTTAAGCAGCACGTATTAAAAACTTCTTAGCTTCGAAGTTAGAATTTACGGCACATAAATGGAAAGTCAAAGCTCAGAAATTCTCAATACGCTCTGCTTAAATCGAAGATGGTTGGTCCCCTGTACTCTTTTCAAAATGGCGCTGCTTTGGTAACCAAAGTGAATGTGTTCCGTAGCGGCGACGAGCGCGCGCGGCAAGGTGGGCGGCAAGCGCGGCGGCGGGGGCGGCGGCGCGGGCGGCGGTAAGGCGGGCCCACGCGCCGCGCCGCCGCCCAAGAAGAAGGGCGCCGCGCCCGCCCTGCCGCTGCCACCGCTGCAGCCCCCGCACCCCGACTCCGAGGACGAGGACCACGCCAAGCCCATGTCCTACGACGAGAAGCGACAGCTCTCGCTCGACATCAACAAGCTGCCTGGTGACTACACTCACTTTTTATTTCATTCTGCTGTGGCGACACACAAACTTACATGCTAAACGACTACTGCAGCCAATGAATACTTCTATCACCAAGTGTCACTCGCGCGTTGCTTAACTTACAAATAATGAAATCCCTGTTGCTAACTCAATGATAACTATTACGATTACACCGACTCCACTCTCCATGGGCAAAGGCGACCTTAGCCACCGCAGGAACACAATACTACTCTATGTAGCATTGTTTGGCTACGATTTCTATAAGGTGCAGGTAGAGTAACCAGTCGCGCTGTTCCGAATATCGCACGGGAGATCGTGTTGTGCCCTACCTTTCAAATGTCGCATACATTATTATTAACCACAGTCTACAATGTTTAAAAATGTACATACACCTCATACTACAGTATGAGGCGTGACTCGCTGACTGGCTTATGTTCTGACGTGTGTCGTGTGTAGGTGACAAGCTGGGCAAGGTGGTGCACATCATCCAGAGTCGAGAACCGTCGCTACGGGACTCCAACCCGGACGAGATCGAGATCGACTTCGAGACGCTGAAGCCGTCCACGCTCCGGGAGCTCGAGAGCTACGTCGCCTCCTGTCTCCGGAAAAAGACACGTAAGCCACGCTGTGAGTCGAACTAACATTATTCCTTATCCTCATTCCACTTCCGTTTCTATTTATATAATTAGCTAATGTTTCTCACCCTCGAGAGAGCACTTTCCTTTGGCTTCCCGAACAAACATTGCAGGGTGATCACTCCACTGTTTGTTTTAGATCGTAATCTCTTTATCGCTTAATTAACTGCTAAATGTTTCAAGGTGTAAACATTCAAGATGTGACATCCAGAATTCAAATAATCATAATACCTCATTTACATCATATTGAGTACCAGTCCAGCTATTCTAAATTAATGTTTTGTTGTAGTGTTAGAAAAAGGTTTCAGCTACGATTAACTATCTTTATCTTGTTTGATATGATTTTGCTATTGTTTTAAATACTTAGAATATAGTTCATATGAATGAAATGTTCTTTATGATTAATTTTGAGTTAGGACAGCTAAAAAGGATTTCTGTATAACTTGCGGAATGATGTATTTTAAAACCTCGTTTTTCAGTCATTGATAAGTTACTAATACACTATCCTTGCACTTTAATTGACAACCTCGATGTAAAGCCCAAATGAGTGATTATCCTGTCGTGTGTGGAAGGTTTTCAGCCTTAAGTTTATATTATATTGTAACCCTACCCTACCCTGACTGTCCCCACCCCACCCAGCCATTCTCCTCATCACACACCCAAGGAAATAATGTTGGTGCAACTCGCGTCTGTAACGAACCCATGGGTGACGTGAAGAACTCCATGCAATTTTCTTTCTCAGATCGTAAAGTTTCCGGGAAATCTAAAGATGAACAAATGGCGGAGAAAAAACAAGAGTTAGAAAAACGATTGCAAGATGTATCCGGGCAATTGGGAACCAATAAAAAACAACAACAGAAAAAAGGTCAGCTATTTAACATAACATTTTAAATAACTTTATATTTTTTAGAAAATAAATAAATGGTGGTGTTTATGTATTTCTGGAAGGTGATATTATATTGAATAAATTAGTAAAAATACACATAAACTTATGCATGTGATATAAAACCAGATCAAGCTCTTTGTTCAAGTGATCATATTTAACAAATCCAAGTCACCTGTTTCACAAAGTAAAACTTGAAGATCAACTAGTCAAACTAATAGTCGTCTCACGACACGGCAAACGTCTATAGGCTGCGACCAATAAATCAATAAATCCTATGTCATCGAAATGTCGTCCGCCGTTTTTAGCGAGTATTCGAGTCGTCGTGGAGTGTATTGTCGTGTAGTGGTACAGGTGCCGACTCTAGCTATGAGCGCTCTGCGAAAATAGTAGGGATAATTGCGCATGTATTTTTCGCGTCGTTCCATACAATACGAAAATAATTACTAAAGCGCATGCATGGTCAGCGCTCATAATGCGTGACGGCACCTGTAAACTGGCATGATGATGTCGCGGGTTTAGTAACGCTCCATTGTGTTGTGTCAGAGGGGTGCAAGGAGGCGCTGGGCGGCGGCATGTCGTCGTCGTCGAGCTCGTCCGACTCGTCCAACTCGTCGTCCAGCACCGACACCAGTTCGTCCGACAGCAGCGACAGCGAAGCAGGTTAGAGCGCCGCGGTATCATTTCATTCATCACCCGCGCGTAAACAAACCACGAGCCGCAGCGGTACCTCTCTAACCATCGCGACTCCGCGTACCGTGTACAATCATTTTAGATTTTAATGATACTTGCATTTAAATTAAGACAAATATCTCAATTGTATGAATATGTTCAAAATACATACTTCGGATTTTAAAGTAGCTAGGATCTTAGCTATTTTAATTAATGACTAATTGAAATGCGAGACCTGAAAGTTTTCTACCTTTGCCAGTATTTTTTTATAGTTGACCTGCGGGTATGACCCATTTGTGGTTGATTTTAAACATACAATTTTATGTACATGCAACGTGGCGTTATGACTCAGTATATAAATGTTTATTCTAGTCTACAATTTTTGTCAGTGACTGAATGAATGAATAAGAGACAATGTTTGCTACGAAAAATATATGACGAAAGGTTTTGAAAGTGACTTAATGAATGTCGATCTCTGGATCTCCATACCTCCATATCTTGATTTGATAAAAGACCGACGCGATTAATTTTAAATAATAACAAACAAATGAATATTACTATAGTATTTTTCTTTAATTTTGAAGTAGTAAAGTTATTTTAGAAATTCATTCAACAATTTATTGAATGAGTGAGTACTGAATGATTGTGTATTGAAATGTTCATAATTAAATCAAAGTAAAAGTAATATGATGTGGGCCAATGCAATGCGAATGTAGAGTAGCCTACAAGTTTTGGGGTTGAACTTTGTATTAGAAGCGGTATTTTTCGTAGATTGGGCTTTTCCTTCCCCGTCAGTATTCGTTTGCGGATGTATGTCGTGTATGTGTGAGTGCTACGGTATTAGTTCTGAACATTATTTTCATTACTGTGATATAGGAGGGGGACACCACCTAACGATATGATACGATGGTCTATAATGTGAATCCGAAGTGGGCTGCGCATTATAAGAAATGTTGGTAAAGGCACAAAACAGTAGTTATTGAGGAGGAGAAGCCAGCTTTGGTGTTCGCTGACACATTGTTAACTGGTGCCGGTAAGATTGTTTTTATTTGGTTTGCTTTCATAAACCAATAGGATATACCTTTTCACATTAAATTTTTAACTATGTCATGTCCTCAAACGCGGTATTATTTCATTTTGCATCCTTAAATTGTTTCAATATATTTAAATAAGTATTGGAAAGTTCAGATCTCAGGGTAGTTACTAATCGCTTATGAGTGTGAAATGTAAAGCCTTATTGCGTACGAGCGGCGGCGAGGCGCGCTGCGAGCGGCGGCGGCGGCGGCGGCTCCTCGGCATTGCAAACAATTGTGTAAGGACGGACTCCAACTTACCTTAGCAAGCAACATTCTGCCCTTTTTGAGCTTGTTCAACATTTTGTTACAGCGAGGATATTTTTTTGTGACATGTTGTAGTTAAAAATTGTATGTGTCATTGAAAAGGTATGTTTTATTGGTTTAAAGTTCGATGCTTGCTCCCAAAAGATCCGTGATTTATGATACAATTTCATATAAATGTATATCATCGAAACATAAAGCTGGCCTCCTTCCTTCACAAATTGTTTGCAAACTTCGTAGTTAATCGTGGATAGGGTATCCATATAATGCTGAATGATAATTAATTTTATGGCGGTAGAGCCATGTGTAAACATACACTGCCAATTAAATAACTGTCTTAGATGTTCCTTCAAGCAGCTGCACAATGGTCAAATTGTTATTTATTTTTACTATAAATAAGTACATGTCGATAAAATAGTTTATATGAAAGATAAAATATATCAATATACATAATATAGAAGGAAGGGCGTAGTCTGTTTGGTATTCTACAGATCACGGTATGCAGGTGCTTGTTGGAACAATATTTTGCAGATATAATATGTGTTTATATATGTGTATTATTTAAAAGTCTAGCTCTTTTCCCAGAAACCCAATTTTTTATTGGTTCACTTAAAATATTTTTTTTAATGAAAATGTGGCTTAGACTGCCTTTTAACTGCAATATTATGTATTACTTAGAGATGTATTGTGTATAAAGTAATGTCCACCTGTGAGCCATGATCTATGGTCATTTCAAATGATTACCATAAAACATTTACTACATACTTATTTATTTAAAGAACAAAATATACACTTTGCCTTCTTCATATTATTGTCTGCTCGGACTCCACAGACAACAGAAATATACAATAGAATACTTGATATTGATGCTTCATACATTTTAAATTGTGATTATCTGCAGGCCTAAATATTTGGTAGTGGTAATATTGGATGTCAAGCAACAATGTATTATTTCATCTAATTAATATACATACCTTTTTACTTATGTTGTACATACATTTTTATTGTTAACATCACAGATATGTCTGGTTCGGGGCAAATTAGTAGAATGTTGATCATTTAACTTGTACATGTGTTTTGTTATACTCCTGTCATATTTAGAGTGTTTTACTTTACACATATTTATTTATTTTTAGATAATATTATTCGAAATATCTGTCTGCTGTTAATTGGTACAGAATTATTATAATCACTGTTTTAATTTATGAAAACCACATATTTTGTTAAAAGTACTAAATTCATTCATTGTACATTCCCGATTGAATCACTTTGTCTAGTAATTCACGAAACAAATGTATATTTTTGTCAAGTACAATTTGCAAGTTGCTTCAAAAGATCTTATAAAGTATATAAGTTAGATTGTAAACATATTTTACCTTAAGAGTTCCTTATGGTTCTACATGGGCCTAGGACGCAGAGAACAAACTATTATTGTATAATTCTTTAATGGATTTTACTATGAGTATAAGATATTTCCCATTGATCAATATAATTTGCGTATTTAAGTAGTTATTGTTGCAAAAATGGGTGTTAAGGGCTCCATGGATGAACTACTGCAAACAGGTCCTGGAAATCTCATAATAATTTGTCCACTTCCCGAATGTTTGTTAGATTGGAAGTATATAGTAGCAGTAAAGTGTTTTGATCGCCTACAGAACACGGTTGTTTGTCGACTGAAACGCGCTTGACAATGTTTGCATGAGTGTCGAGAGGCGAGGTGCAATTAGGTAGTTGAGCGCAACTTTACATGTAATGATTAATGTAGGATGTTGCTACGAACACTGCGTGTGTTCTATTTTATATAAGTTTTGATTTAATCAACTCATGACTTAATTGATAGATTATAAGAGTGAGTGGATATAAACTTTGTATATATTTCAGTATATAACAATTTAAGTAAATCTTTTAAGTAACTTATATTGTATTTTTATTTGTCTGCCCCGAGATCTGAACTTTTTAAGATTTATTTTTTAATGATAGTGAGTCAAGCGCGGCACCAGTTGGATGGCTTCTTTTCTTTTGTATTTTATATGGAATTTATGCAGCAGTCTGTTTCGGGTTCCGGACTAACATCTCAAGCTAAGTCAATTTGTTAGTATGTTTAAATTATTTGGTATATTCAAATTAATAAATATCGTAATTCGCTCATTCCAGGGGCCGGCTCCGGACGGACACCCAAAAAGAAGCCCAAGAAGCAGTCTCACCAACATCCTCTGCCAAATGTAAATACACGATACTTACGATTAGTTACATAAGCCATTCGGTCGGGACCGTTGTGACCGTCGCTTGCACGCAATACTTGCAGAAACCGGTGGCCCCGGCGGTTGTCGCGGTCGCACCCGGAGCGGCCGCCGCCCCAGAGCCGGCGCCCGCGGCCGAGGCGGCGCCGCCCGCTCCCGCCCCCGCGCCCGCCGCCCCTGCGCCGCCCGCGCCCGCGCCGCCCGCCCCAGCGCCCGCCCCGCCGCCCGTGGCCCTGGCGCCGCCGCCGCCGCTCGCCGACCTTGAGGAACCCAAGCCGCCCGTGAAGCCCGAGCCGAGGAACGGCCTCGACAAGGTGGACCCCTCGCACTACATCGACCCGATCGAGCGGTCATTGGCGAGCCTCGAGAGGAGTCTGAAGGCGGACGTGCCGATGGACGTCAGCATGGGAGTGGCTGAGTCCTCGATGCGACTCGACGAGGAGCTGATGATGCAGAAGCAGCAGATGATCCAAGACGCCGCGCATCAGAATTTGATGGCGCAACTCGGAGGTCTCACGGAGGTGGCGCGCGTCCCCGATCAGATCAAGACCGAAATGTACCTCCCGCCTCATAACGGGTTCATGGAAAAAAATATTCAGCACGAGCGTGAAATGCTGAGAGCCGACATTAACCCCACCGTAACGTGCATGAGCGGAGTAAGTTCCGTGTCGTCAATATTCGATCCACCGCCGATGGCGCCGCACACGGTGATCGCGCAGTCCCACCACAATATGCCCAGCGCCGCCCCCTGTTTGATGACACCAACCGTCAAAAAGGAAGAGATTAAACCCTTACTCACGCCCAAACCTATCGAAGATCTCATGGGCACCTCTATAGTAACCAATAATACCTCCGATAGAGCTAAATATGAAATGGACAAAAAGTTGGAGGACACTAAAAATTCAAATTTTGCTCAAGCGTTCAAACTTAAGCAAGAACAAAATTTGAAAAATGCGAGTTCGTGGTCATCTTTAGCCCAGGCTGGTAGTCCACAGAGCATACCCAACATGAGCACTAATAACCAAATAAAACAAAAACCAGTTATGGATAGCTTTCAAGTAAGTTATTAATTACACAAACGCTAGTTCCATCTTATATTTTCTTTCATTATAATTTCCGCTGTATCATATTTAACAAGAAAGTATTAACTAAATTGTGTATACTTTCAGGCATTTAAAAAGCAGGCAAAAGAGAAGATCGACAGACAACGAGCACTCATCGAGCAGCAAGAGCTGAGGAAGAAGGAACAGCAAGCCGAGCGGGAGCGACAGCGGCAGGAGACGGAGAGGCGGCATCCTGACGACGACAAGATTAGGTAACCGAACAATCGCATACAATCTAGTAATGAAGAAAATCTTTTACTCTGCATTCGATGAGACCGATTTTAGAAGCAGATTTATATCATTGAAAGAACGACGGAAAATATTTATTTGCACAATTTGAGTGCGAAAAACAAAGAAATGGCGGTAACGATATTTTTTTATGTTGTGAAAGTGGCTCCTATTATAAAATAAAATTAATAATTTATTGTATACTTAACTAAGATTTCAAATTGCGAAGAATAGTTAGAATTTTAAGATTATTTGAAACAAAGAACTAATAATTGTAACATGAACGCCACACAACGAATTGTATGATGGTTAAGATTCATACCCCCGTTATTTTCAAAACATAGTCTAGATAGTCCTTGGTTTAGAAGTAGCTCCATATCTTTTCAATTTATTTCGAGTGTGTAGTGTTTTCAAACCGTAACGGTGGAGGAAAAAATCGCGAGAAAACCGGCATGTAGATATTAGTATGCATACTTCTCAGACGAGAAGTAATTTAATAGACGTATGTATAAATGCGATAGTGGCGAAGGTGGCGATAGACTCACCATCTGTCACGTTGGATCTTTATCATCTTCGGTGAAAAGGGCGTGTTGTTATTATAACACCTTTGCCTACCCCATCGGGGAATGGTGTTGGCTAAAATGTGTATATGTGTTGTGTAGAGCGGCGCAAGGCGGCGGCATGGGGGGCGGCATGGGGGGCGCGTGCGCGGCGGGCGGCGCGGCGGGCGGCGCGGCGGGCGGCGGCGGGTCGCCCGTGGCGCGCGCCTCGCCGCCCGCCGCCGCCACCGCCGCCGCCGACCGCCCGCCCGCCTCCGAGCGGGAGAGGCTGCGCCAGCGGGAACAGGAGCGACGACGCAGAGAAGCGGTAATAATACCGCTCCTCATTTACTAGCGGGCTATTATCCTACTAATATCATAAACGCGATAGTTTCTAAGAATATATGTGTGTATGTATGTGTGTTTGTTGCCCTTTCATGCACTGAATCAACTACTGAATGGAAATTGGTGACAATTAACAATAGCTTATACATCAGAATATTACATAAGCTATCATCTATAAAGATATTGTGTGAATTGTCCAAAATATAAAGATAAGTCAAATCCTGAGCAGGTTTATTAAATTATTCAAGCGCACAGTCCGCTTGATGGTTAGCGACTAGTGCAGCCTATGAATGCTTGTAACAAGTGTCAGTCGCGCGTTGCCTACCCTATAAAGAATGCAATCCCTGTGTCAACATAATGGCAACTTGCTAACACAGCGACACCACTCCTACTCGTCCCCTCGACGGTGAAGTGTGACATATATGTTATATCGTTGTTTACGTTCCAGATGGCCGGCCAGATTGACATGAACATGCAGAGCGACTTGATGGCAGCGTTCGAAGAGTCGCTGTAGTGTTTCCAAGACGATATTATTAAATGTACATATAAGTATATAAATATTAATTTTATGTCAATGCAATCGAAACTGGTGACCGTGTGACACCGAAGTGATTATGTGATTGTTTTGTGTGTGTGACAATTGACTAATGGTTAAGTGCTGTGAATAGATTACTTATTTTAAATTAAACTGTTGTACCATCAATCTTTATTTCGTGGTCGCGTGATACGACCTTTAGTAGAGGGTTGCATTTTAATTAACATGTATAATAAGTTTGTATGTAAGCTCTTAAAGTAAACCACTCTCTTTACATTCGTAAGTCTATATTTATATTTCGTTCTAGAATATCTTTCTACCTTCCATAATATTGTTTTATAGTATGTACTAATGACTATAGGATGGTAGTGTTTAAATTTAAAAAAGAAATCAAAAATATTTTATGTAATTGAGGAATAGACAATCAACTAAACCATGAAAGTTGTTATATATCCAGCACAGGGCTGCTCGTTGCATGGTCGGTTGTGCCAGCTTCGTACACTTGCACGCCGACGGCCACGTGTCGGCCCGGACATGCAACGAGCAACAAAGTGCCTTATATTTATTATTACTGAATGGAATTTCTGTTACGTATTCGATTTTCGATAAATATTGCTTAATGTTAGTAGATTTTTTATCAGTCTGTCATAAACAGATCAAATGTCATACATTTGATTTGAAATATATTTATTTTACATTGGAACATGTCTTTTTGTGTTTGTAGATAGATAAATTAATCCAGTGAAAGTATGTAGTTTAAATATCTGAATTCTACTGCATACTTGAATAAGGTTTATGGTATGAGAAAATTTTAACAATAACACCATTACACAAGACATTGTATATTGTTAAGAATTTTTTTATTTCAGTCATTTACTCAAAGCTCGAAATCAAATGTAGATAATGAAGTAAAATATATTGACATTCCATATTGTATCCTGTTGTTTAAATTGATAACATATTAATTTTATTAGTGGATTTAATACTATGTGTTCTTATTTTCACACTGCACCACTAAAAGAAGGTGGGTACCTTATTATTATCGAGATAGAATCGAGCCAGTCTTTGTCCATAAAAAGTTAGCAAATGGCTAACCGTGCTTATTTATTGTGATCGAAATATAACACACTCATCGCGTTTAGCTATTGCAATGGAAGTTTACTATTGTGTTCTTAACTGTAAGAGTGGTGGCGGCCGTGAGTTGTGACTTGTAACCTCTGTCTGTAGAAACCGTAAAGGAATACATCGTGTGGAAACCTGCATAGAAATGCGGCACCATTGTTTCCATTGGAACTATTTTCAACAAAACAATATTATTTATTTTAATGTTGCAAAATGCCTAAATACTTTTAACTGTTATAATTTCCAATATAAACAACTTTCGGAATGAGGTGTTTGCCTATTTGTTAGTTTCCCCACATAATACCTTTTTAGTCTTGTACCAAAATAGTAAAAATATAGTCTAGCGACCCGTGCACCCACTGGCTTCACCCACCGGTGCAGGACTGCAGGAGTAATCAGGAATTAGAACTGTATCAAGGCTGGATCCAATTTAAAAGTGTAAGTAATCCATTAAGCAGGGGTCGGTCTCGGTTAATTTCGTTCAAAGAAATGGTTTCCTTCTTTTTATCAGCCGGCAAATCTCGAAACTAGGTAAACAATTTTCGCGTGGACGCAGACTTTTTACCTAGCCTAATAAGTCTGGCACCGTTTGAAACCAATTTTCCACAAGAAACAAAACCTGCGGTGCGTGGGGATCCGAACTCGTTGAAAATAATCTGATATTTGTAACAAACGGTGCCCCGCGTATACTCATGCCTTTCATGGGTGCCTTTGTTTCTCGGAAAGCTGTTTTTTAAATAAAATAATCTAATTTACTGCTCGTTAAATCAGCTATTTGCCAGCGAAAGTCCCATTGAAATCGGCCCAGCCTTTTCAGAAATTAGCCGGAATAATAAAAAAAAATAGCGGTTAATTTCTCACTTGCAATTCTATACAGATAAAAACTGTACAGATTAATTTTATGGAGTCTTAAATAGTGAGGTAACACAATTTTCAGCTTTTAAGTCAATACAAGCTCTCCAAATACTGCAAGATGTTCATTAGAATGCAGGCATATATTTTTGGTGATAATAATTACATCCAATGAGATAGGAAATTTCTGATATAATCTGATTAAAGGTTAAGGTTTCTTCTAATAAAACAACCAAGTCTATTTGGAATAATAATATATCACATTCCTGTAACTTACTGTACAACTAGACTACAGACACGCACTTACATATATTATTACAATTACAATAGTAATATGTATAGAGATTTAAATAGAGGAGGGTGGGTTGTCTAGGAGGGTTGCGAGTCCCACTCGATGAGGTAGGCGGGGTCGAGGCCGGGCGTGCGGCGGCGGGCGAGCACGCGAGCGGCGCGGCCAGCGCGGAAATAGCGTTGCACGCTGCATTTGAGTGCTGACACGTCCGCGGCTGCTTCCCGCCCTCCCAATTGTAGACTTCTAACTAATTGTCCGCAATTGCCCGCGCCGCGCCGTCCACCCCCACAGTAGTTCCGCTCCTGCCGCTGTCGCAGCCGCCGCCCCACGCCGCCCTCTGCGCTCTCGCCCGCCCCCGCTCCCGCCCCCACTGCCCCCACACTGCCTTCCTCCGGCAGCGGACAAGATTTGTTCAGCTGGAATGAAAGAAATTGTTAGAAATAAAACATCAACATTATTTGGTGTGCTTTGCGGTGAAGGAAAACATCGTGAGAACATCTGCATATGTCTGAGAAGTACTTTAAAGACTCATGTATCTGAGATGGCGACAGACTCGCCATCTATCGTATTGGCACTTAATCATCTTCGGTGAAAAGTGGGTGTTGTTATTGCGACACCTCTGCCTACCCCTTCTGGGAATACACAGGCGGGAGCATATGTATGTATGTATCAACCTTTTAGGAACATATATAATATAAGACTAAAAATGTCTTATGACGATATTGCACTGTACTGTTGCCGACGATATCATGATCAAATAAGCATTATTTCCTACCCTAAAATGTATCAACTCTTTTATGGACGGCACAATGCACAAACAAACGTTTTAAAGTTATTTTAAATAAAGCTACCTGTAACTGCATATATTTCCGAGGCCGCCTATATTTTCTTCGTTTCACCTCTCCATTTGGTCCTATTACAATATCTTTCTCACAAAGTTTTCGTTTCGTTGGTCTCACTAGCGGGGGCATGAACGGATTCAACTGTATCGGCAATGAAAATCTGGAGTGAAAGGAGTGATGTTTGGGGTACAAGTGGTTAGTGGAGGTGTGTTTCTTGGTGGAGGTGTTCTGCATGAGGAAGGGGTTGTTCTTGCCCTGGAAGTCCTTGAGCGGCGGAATGATGGCGTCGAGCGTGCCGCGGCTGGAGGTCTCGTCGCCCGACGACTCTACCTCGAGCCCGAGCATCGCCGGCGCGCTCTCCATTTGCTGCAGCGACATTATTTTGGAATGTTCTATTATGTTCTTAGTGGACAACTTTGATATTTCCAGGTTCATTGTTGCTATTTTGGCGGTGTTTATGTTAAAGGTGCTAATTTCGCTTTTGACATCTGCGTCGACTATAGTTTCTTTGGATATCTTATCTAACTTTACAGAACACGGAACTAACGTGTTTAGGGATGGCACAGGATCTTTACTAATCGCTTTAGCTTCATTAGTCGTGGCTTCATTGGTGTCTGATATTTTATCTAAAATAATATCGGCTTTGGTATCGGATTTCCTAGCAGAAGAGGTTACAGCAGACGAGGCCTGTTCTTCGGCCTCCGTCGGTTTGACAGATTCATAGGAACTCGTCGAATCGTTTTCTGAATTCGAGTTGGAGTTGAGGTTTTCATGAAACCGTTTCCCGGTCATTAGGTTCAGCCAGTGAACGTCGAAGGGCACGATCATACGGTTTCTATAGGAACTTTTGTCGGTGTTACTGCTAGAGGGCTCGGAACTGAAACAAAAACGAGCATTGTTTTACGCCGTCATCCTTTGTTCCAAAATGTATAATAGTAAATTAAGTTTACAACCCTTTTATCATTTTTCCCATACACAAACGCTTTAAGACGCCAACCGTAAAGACGGTTTAATAAAAGAACTTGGGTCAAATTCAAACGTAGTCGAACCAATATTAGCCAAATTTTATAGTGTATGCTACATACGGGTGAGGCGGCAGGAAGCGAAGCCGGGGAGCAGCCGCGCGCACCGCCGCATCCGTCAGCGGAGCATTTTTCTTCATCTGCGAACAACCACAACTCCAGAATTAGTTGTATCATATCACGGGTAGCGTGGAAGATCGTTACCATTCCAGCTATTATTATACATAATGATTTAGAAAACCCATTATCACTTTCTCTTAGTAGGGTATCGAAACCAGGGGGCCTATCACCATCAGCTTTGACGTTTCATTGGTACCATCAATTAAACGTCAATGTTAAGAAGTTCTAATAAGCGCTGCTGAAACGATCATAGTTGGCCCCCAGTCCCACGTCACCGCAGAAGCGTTTACGCCCACGAGACCAACAGCAGTCGAGTATAATACATACGTGTTCTAAAGCAGAGAGCTGCACAGGCTGCGGCGGCGGATGGCGTGACCTCAGTCCCCAAATAGTGGCGCGTTTCTTCATTTCACGCCCACACTTGAATCGTTTGCGGGACGATGTTAAAGCCGTCAGGATCTTCTCTCGCCTCTCGTTTACAGGTGTTCGCCACATCTATCACAAAGGTGTCAATACAGTTTTTAATTAGGTTACAAACACGCTGCATTGATGATGAGCGCTTAGTCTTGCATTCGCGCGCTACCAAATATTAAGTGGAATTCTTGAACCAGAATAGCACTCTCAAGGAATTCTGGAATAAAATATCACTGATGAACTGAAATAGAGCGATATCAATAGGGCTGCGATCTTTTCTAAGTGTAACCAACTAACCAATTAAGAGATCAAATTTATCCCGAAATATAAAGGTATTTATTTTATAATGAAATACTTATATATGTATCAATGTCACGCCAGTTAAGTTTAGGGTTTGATATGATTCAACGCTGACAATTTCTTTTGCGTATTAGTAAGTCTGGAAGAGTACTGCCTAAGTAGGTTGTAAAGTATGTGTAATAAGGACCCGTCCGAAATTCGGAGCTGCCCGATAGGGTATTATACCTAAACCTAATAGAGAATCGCAATCCAATAATGCTTAGTAATGTGTCCCTGCGGAAGGAAAAGTGTTAGTATGTGCCCATTCCCATTGGGGGAAGGGGACTTTATAAGGTAGACAATGCGCGAGTGAGACTCTGGTGGTAGTCATGTTCTTAGGCTGCAGTGGCCGATTAGCATCAGGCGGACTATATGCTTTGTAGTACAAAAAAAGAGACCTTTTCGGGCAGCTGTAGCGCGTGCCAGTTGTCCATGATGTAGGGCATGATGACGCTGTCGAGGTCGAAGTAGTTGGGTGCGTTGTACATGGTGAGGTTGTAGAGCGCCAGGTGCGCCAGCTCCAGCCAGCAGAGCTCGAGCCGCCGCAGGTACTCGGCGCCGCCGTTGCACTCCGCGCACGCGAAGATGAACAGCCTGCGCACCGCACACCTCTCATCATATGCAATCACCGGCCCGCGCACTAGTTACTGTTCTATTTATATACTTACAATTCTGACACTATATAAAACACAATACGTACAATTTTTACCCTCGATGTAAAAAGAGGTGTTATAAGATTGATGTCGATGCTGTTTGTTTGCATATGTGTGTGTGTGTGTGTGTGTGTGTGTGTGTAGTGTGTGCCTGTCTGTGGCATCGTAGCTATGGATCCAGTTCGCCGAGATTTAAGAAAGAAAGCCAGTTTCTTAGCTCTTTGGTTAGCAGAGTAAGATAATCGGCTCTTTTCCAAATTTGAATAACAATTAGTTGATAACTTCGACATTCAGTTCGTTGATTGTTGAGTCGAGGCGATTTTTAGGGTTCCTTAAACCTAATACCTTTAGTATTTAATGAGTAGGGGTAAATATATATATTTTGTCCATGCTTTAAACATGAAAAATAAATACGCTAACATTCACCAATTTCTCCATACCTGCGATAGTAGTGAGTTTCTAAGTTTATCCTCTTACAGAGCAGAGAAGAAACTGACCATCGCGACTAAATCTATACTTTTATATTTTAAAGCGGAATGTTTTTTTGTTATACTTAACGAATAGGCTCGGAAGCAAATGAACTTATTCTTAAAAATATTTCATCATTAATATAATGTTTAATTATCGCTGAGTAACAATGGCTATATTTTTAATAGTCCGCGCTCAAAGCCACGGTAACTAGTGTATAATAACGCCAAAAATGCTAATGTGTGACTCACTCGTCTCCAGCATACAAGGGGTACTGTAAACTCGAGACACATCTTTGGTGGAACCAGCGCGAACATCGACAGCACAGAAGCATCTGAAAAACGGGAACCTATTATGAGAATTACATTTCGCGGACTGTTCATTATGAAAGTATTTAGTTGAATGAAAACGAACCTGATACATCCAATCACTCTTCTCACCACAGTAACAGTGCGTTTCATTCTGATCTTTCCCTGCTTCAGATGTGGTTGAGGAGGTCGTGGAGCCCGTCTGGAATGGAGTGTGTTGTGAGAAATATTACGAAAAACGGGCCATCGTAACAATTATAGATTTAATTCATATCTATACTATATAATTTACCACATAATGTTACGCTGCCACCTATGACCGTTTGCAACACTCGCATATTTTGAGGGTTGCCAGTTAAATATCCTCTTGACATCTTTCTTGGTGAACCCTGTACTCGCTAGGAAACTATTGTAGAAGTGTACATACATCACACGGTTGCGTCAGCTCCTGGTGCTGCCGCCGCTGCTGACTTTTGAACCTGAACAGGTCGGACCGCTTTAGTGCTCTGTTCTCTGCGGCCGCCACTCTGTACCTCTGGTCCACGCACCGCTTGCAATGCCACGACGCGCCTGCATTACATTTTATCGTCATCACATCGCACCCTTAGAACGATAGGGACTTAATTTTTTTTTTTTTTGATATCGTAATAATTATCGACAGAAATGATCTTACAAGTATAGTTTAGGTTAAGCATTAATAAATCAAAATAAATATATTTTTTTTATTTTTTATTCGAAATATATTTTGAAGTCTGAAGCCTGAAGAAAAAAAAATAATGAGTTTGGTCCCTATCGTTCTGAGGTTGCGATTTGTAACTTCAAAAAAAGAGGCTCGTTGATGCTGACCTAATTACATTTCAATACAAAATGAATGGAGTCTAACCACAGGGGTCTTGGATATGCCCCGCCTAGCGATACAAAACTACAACATTTACGTTACGGTGAGAGGAAACGACACATATCCCGTTCGTTATTTGAAACCCTACTGATAACGATATCTCTACTTCACGGAACATCGCAGTCTAATAACCGTATCTGAGTAGTGTCGAGTTGAGTAGTGCCACCTCATAGAGGGGAGAAGTAAGAGTGGAGCTGTTACAGCATATACAACCGATGCTTGTGGGTATGCGTGTTGCTAAGCTATAGATGCCGTGATGAGTTAAGTCCGCGTTTATTAGCCTCGCGCCATAGAGAATGAGACTCATGAAATTACTACTGCACATTCAAGGTCAGCGCTCATAACTTGTGACGGCACTATACCTACTATTGTTATCCCTGTGTATTTTGTAGCCGAATCAGTGTTGTGAATGAAGAACATACCATTGATCCAGGTGTCGACGGGCGGCGAGTGGCACTTGGCGTGGTAGCCGCGGCCGCACATGTCGCAGGCCACTATGGCGTTGGCGGCGGGTCCGGCCGCCTCCCGCCGCTTGCACACCACGCACATGATGCGCCCGTCGTCGGTCGGCGGCGCGCTCAGCAGCTTCAGTGACGTCACGGGAGCCCATGCTTGCGTCCCGTCCCCAAATTTCACCTTACACCGCGCCACCCCGGTGCCCACCTCGCACGAGTCGTTGTCATTGCTCGTACTTAGCTCTACTATTGTACCTACAAAACATATGACAAAATGTTTATCTTTTACGCACTAGACCGCCCTCGCTTCACTTCGTTTTTTTAAGACTATTACAAAACGTTGACTGTTCTCTACTATCAATAATTTTATATGGATTTTTTTAGCTATAAATCCATTGGAGTTCAACTTCCACGTGTTAGTAATAACCGTATTAAGATCCGTGATCCGTGACGTGGTGTATAAAAACTTCTCTTTTTTGTATTTCCTTATATTAGCAACTTTCATTTTGACTACTTGTACGCGCCTCTTTTTAAACATGTCATATACTTTGTACGAGAATGATAATAATGATTATGATAAAAAGTGAGTCTGGGTAGGTTTGTGCGTATGCAGATATTGCAAGCTGCCTAAGCTAAACATCGTTAAAGAATACACCAGCAGTGGTACCAACACCAGTGATACAATAATTGCGCTGGAATATACAAGTAAATTTCAGATGAAAAATGTCTTGATTTGTCAGTTTAGAAGTATAGAATGACTTTTTAAAAAGGTCATTGGGCATTTTATATGACTACAATACCGACGGCTTACAATAGTGCAGCTACAGATCGGGATCAATAGCGACCACTTTTTTTAATACTGTTAATGTACATTGAACCTTATTACATTTTAATTATGACTAGTACCGCGTTCCATACTAAAATCCTCGTATGTTTTTTGTGATATTACGTTGAGTTGCATTGAGTACACACTTTTGTTCGATTCCAGGGTCAGTATACCTATCGCGGGTTTGCCACCGTTTTCGTAATCTATACTCGCTAGCGTCTCCGCCCAATATTAGTATGAGAAATTGTGCAGCGACTCCCAGCGGTGACGTGAAGAACTAAAATATCTCATACAAATATTGCGAGTGACGCTAGCGAGTATAGTTTACGAAAACGATGCTAAACTCGTGATAAGGGTTGTAGACAAAGTAACATAATCCTCACGCTTCGCTAGTAGAAACGATACTAAATGAGCTGGAATGACAGATGTCACGTTTTTAGCATTCCCATATTTTTTTTATTGCTTCTACTAGCACAAGTGCGAGAGAATGTTACTTTGTCTAGGCCTACTGTACTCCAATAGAAATTATCACGCCGATTCTCTTACGTTGTACTGTAGACAGAAAACTGTTTCTCCACATGACTTCGGAATTGGTTCGGGGATTTGAAATGGGACCAGACAGATAACGACCGTTTCAGGCACTATATCGTAATTGTAATATAAATACAGATATACCAACCAAAGTAATAACGGCCATCTTTGTGCAGCACGAACACTTCGTCCCCGCAGTGGAATGGATTAGTATTGTTTTTCTCCGTGTTGGTGGTAGAGTCTGGCATCGCATCCTGTGCTTCCTCCTCTTTCTTTTCATCCTTTTTGTTAGCGCATGGTGTAATCTTCTTGTCAAAGTCAAGCAAGGCATTGATCAGAGATATTTGCGTAGAGACCTCTTCGAACAAAAACAAATTACCAATTAATTATACATTGAAACATAATACTATGATTATGATCTTGATAATTGTGAAAACATCAAGAGGCTAACGTATACGACGCGAGTAATTAATCGTTCCATCTATCACTCCTGAGAAAACAGGCGACCAAATTTAATTTATTCATAATCTACTTGCCAGGACTAGCATTTAATTAATAAACGATACCTATATTACTTAGTAATTAGGTAGGTTAAGGCGGTGGGCGTGAGGCAAGGGCGCATGTGCTTATTATATAGGGATAAAAAGGGAAATATAGCACGAGAGTTTATCGTTGATCAGTGCTTAAACCGTACTGAACCAAATAATGGTAAAAAAATAGCACATGCTAATCATAAACGCTTTACGCATGTGTCGAAAGTCTTAAATTAGGAGTTATTAAAAAAACTTAGTAGCAGGCTCGAGGTTTGCTAGCTTCGGGAGCTGACTGCTCCTTGCTGTTCAAAGCTTAGAGGAACCTCTGTGCTTAGGGGTGCTGGTTCTCTGTTCTTCTTCGCCATACGATAGCTACGCCAATAGGTTAAGGTAATATGTACTATGAAAATAAAACAAGTGCATGGTGTCCTCCTCTACGCGTGCATGATAACTTGATATACTGTCATCGTGTTTTGTGAAAGATTTACTTATTAAAATATTATATGTGTATCACACTTTTCTCTCACACAAATTGTAAAGTGAAGTACACTGCATGTAAACTGGAGAGCTAACTATGACAGCCCCGTGCGTGTGTGACCCTAAAGTGGTCAAGTATCTTTATGAACTGTAATGAAAATGTATGTTGTCAAAATTTATGCATTATTCAATTTCAATTATAAAGATAAAATGACATCGGTCAGGCTTTCTGGGAGAATTGATCGCGGCTGGGGTTGAAATTAATAACCGGGTGATATTCCGCCTGCAAAGGGAGAAAGCAGCCGCCTTTATAGCGATTTGTAATGAAAATTAAGAGGGAGGGTACCGACCAATATTACCGGTGCCGGGGATTTATTGCTTAGCAACCATAACTCAATCTCGTATTGTCGTCCTTTTGCAACCAATACACATATAGATATGTATATGATGGCATGGAAACCATACAAACCTTGATATTATAAATAGGCAAAATGTTCTTTGGTATTAATTCCAAACCATAACAGAACATTGAATCGGGGTATTTTTACGTTATAATATTATGTAAGTATGTAAATATAGGGCTGAAGAGACATCAGGTACATAGTTTTGATTATATTTTATCTAAGCACCTAAAACATTAAAAATAAAAGTTAAAACAATTTTTTTTTTATGATGATCCAGTAATATTTGGTCATAACATAGTAAAGAAACAAAAAATTGGTAATTTGCAATCAAATTATCACAAAACAAGACTACTACATACTAACTCAAGTTACACAAGGATAACACTTTTATAGAACGCCTAGTTTTGCAGGGTAAAGTGGAAGGCACCAGAGCACGCGGGAGGTCCCCTATGCTGTGGACCGACCAAGTCAAATTGATGGTTGGCTGGCCGGTGCACCAATGCTCAAGGATGGCGGCCAATAGACATAGATGGCGAACTATCGTAAAGCAAGTAACAGCTGCTCCTAACAATAAAACTAAATATCGACCATGACCGCTCTGACAAGAGCGCACCGACTGAGAAATACTCTAAAAAACATTTTTTTGTAAATAATTAAGTAATAATATAGTCAGTAAGAGCAATCAATAAAATAAATTGTTTTACTTACTTGAAAATAGTCAATTTCCACGAATTGGAAGCAATAAGAAACAGAAAGAAATACAGAAATTACTTTCCTATATGTTAAATATGTCAAGTTGGAAATCATGAAGATTATTACCAAGTAGCATTTTGGTGCTACTTAGTAATGCTTGTGATATAAGTAATTAATTAGCGTCCCAATTTGTGTTATCTTGATATTGAAAGGGGACGTTAACATCTTTCATCTAGTATGTATATATGTAGGCACATGTAGACACGAGAGAGATATTTAAGTTATGTATAGAATATTTCTAATGAAAATACATTTTGGTCACGCCTGTATTTTCTGAAGGAGCAGGCAGTGTTATAGAACACTCACATTTCACCAGTTATGTATAGTGTCATGTAATAGGTCATTAACCGGGCACCTATCCAGACTTCATACTGTTAATGGGAAATTACAGGTGGAAATATAAGCTTTTATGCAGTATAAATAATAATCTTTTCCTCAACCCAACCATCTTGTTCTGGTTCTAAGGCCTTATAGTCCTTGACAATCCCATTGATCCTAAAACTTAATATTATATGCATTTGCAAAATCATCAGTATTGAGCATCTATTAATGAGGCAGTTATTATAATTTGTATAACAAGCCATTTTTCATAGACTACTTTCAAGATAAAACATTATATTAAATACAAAGTATTCCAATTCTAAAGTTAATTGCAGTGTTTGTTGATCTTTGGTACTTGCTAATTAGCTTGTTAACAATGTATTATATAGAGGGCAATTAAATATCAAATATAGTATACATTATTTACCTAAACAGAAATGTTTTAAATTGGACATGAGATAACAGCAGGACAATGATGATGGTGTAAGCCCTAAAGCTCCAGGACCCGTAGACAAAGTAACAATATTTTTGCAATTTGCTTATAGAAGCAATACAAAATGTATAGGAATGACATATGTCTCATGCCTGATTAACGTCAATGCCATACATTTTGTATTGGTTCTATTAGTGCAAGTGCAAATGAATGTCTCTGTCTAGGCCTACACGGCTATTTGAAATGAGGATCTAATTACATACAGCACTGGGGATCCTGCCTTAAAGATCCTGAATTGAAGTAAGAGCTTAACAGCTCTTGATTATCTCTTCAATGAGTAACCTCATTGAAGAGATAATATAATAAAAGATAATGCTTCCCTTACAACTGGTACGACAATGATAAAGCAAGGTTAACTCGAGTTCCAGATAGGTCTATCTTTCTTTGCTTTTGTCATGAGATTTGTACATTGACATAGTTATGAGTTCCTAGACACAATGGTTAAGATCACACATATTTGAACCAAATTAATTGCAAGCCCTCTAACACAAGATATCATGCAATTTGTTTCTTGGCTTAAAGCAATCTTTGATTTTAAAAACTCTGGAAAGCTTATACACAGACAGATATACTTGCAGCTACAATTACTGTAATGCAAATATAATGTGAGATGAATATTATAGGATTCTATGAATAATTTTGTTCACTAGGTTTATCATTTCATAGATTTGAATAACTGGTACTTTACATATTTGTATAAAGATTTCCTCTTATATAAGGAAATAAAAATGAATGTTCAGAAACTGTAACAAGAACATGCCCTGGTCAAGGGCATGAGGTACAAACATATTAACATACATTACTATATTCATAAGTTTGCAGTTTGCCTACAATGGTTGATCAACTCTCTCAAGTCAATTATATTAAGTGATATGTTCACTATTATGGACAGCTGGAGAGCTCAGCAGATATATTTTCTGGCTTCAAAGGTACTAAATAATATCACTGATAACAGCACCAACATAAAATCCTCCTTGGATAGAACCTATGGGAAGTAGGTACTCAGTACTCCTTGGTTTATCACAAATGCCAGTCAAAATCGAGTGTCAGATTTCGATAAACGCGCCGTTCATCATCTCCCCAAAATTAGACTATGGTGAGTATAGATTTCTCCCATTAGAAACTAAGATCTATAGCCCTACAGCATTTCTGAGGCACAAGATACGTGACGTTGATAATACCGCAAATATTCACTGAAGTAATGATTCTTACCCAAAGAATAATGGAAAGCAAATCTCAGCGTGTAATAGGAAATTAAATTCCTAAATAATTAAATGAGTGATAGAAGAATCACACGTTGAGGAAAGTTTGAAGTAAAGCCTGCTATCATCACTAAGCATTTCGGACAATAGGCTAGAGTTTACTGCAAATATTAAGTATAACTACTTACCAGCGTTGATGTCCATCTCAATGTTAATATTCTAACTTATTCAACACCTTTGAAACACATAGTTTCGATTCGCATTTCATACTACGAGAACAAACACGTAAAGCATTGGCGCTATTGCGGCCATTAGAGGTAGTCAAACCTTTCACAGTTTTCCCGCGGTAACAAGAAATTCAGAAATAATAAATTAAAAACTACGCTATAATGAAATTGTAGTAATTTTACTCAGTCATTTCACGAATCTACACACGTAGATAAAATTATATGAATATAATTCCATTACAAAAGCTAGTAAAATAACCTTTCGAATTCATCCACAAATTTCATCAGTGCGAAAAGGTACTGTAAAATGATTATCCATACCTAACTACTACGGACATACAGCACCACATTTACTTAATGTTGTTGTCCTTTTTACTCACAAGCAAAACAGCTGACGTATGTGCAATGGAAGAATGCGTTATCTTTTTTACTTAAATTGTATTTATGCGTAAATGGAACAACACTCCTATTTTTAAATATTCCTAGCAATCGAGCCAAGCCTTTATGTATGAAAGACTTATTGTAGTCGGTGGAGTAGTAAATGATTTTTTGAAAAAAATTGAGTCCTGAATTGGGAATGTTTACCAATTTTTATTTTAGATACAATGATTTTGCTACGTTTAAATCTTGAAAAAGCTTTATGGGGAACTCATCTGAATGAAGAAAATAAGAGAAATTGAAAACGAAACAGTTTAGCCTTATGATCTTAACCTATTCCAAGAATACGTAGGTATTGAATTGAAAAAAGATGGTGATATGTCACTGACGTTTATGAAAACATAAAATAACTGTCATGTGATGACAAAACGTAACAAAAGTCATAACACATTGAACAAGTTGTGTTGTGTATATTTTTTTTAATGTAAAACGACATACAAATACTTTGATCATCTGTTATATTGAATTAATTTACTTCTTTAATAATATACGTGTTGTGTTATATACGAACCATACGTTGCGAATAAAAGAGCAACGATGGGTAACTCAAGTATAAAACAGCACTATGATACTGCGTCGAAGACTGGGGTTTTACAAATGTCTAACTTTAAACTTAAACAAATACCAGAGGACGTCATTGAACTATGTGATATTTTGAGAAATTTGGATATATCTAAAAACCGAATAACGGTTTTGCCGGAGAATATTTGTAAGTTGAAGCAATTGAAACAACTTAATTTGGAATCCAACAGGATCGAAGTTATACCGAATTCCCTATCCAATATGATGAAACTGGAGTTATTTAACATATCTAATAACTCTGTGTCATACCTACCGCCTTCTTTTGTAAATTTAAGGAATTTAAAGCAAGTTTATTTGAATAATAACAAATTTAAAGAATTTCCCACACAGCTTTTGGGACTGCAGAATTTGGAAGTAGTAGAACTCGCTAACAATAAAATTACCGAAGTACCGTGTGGTATGTCAGAGCTATATGCTGTCGAAATGAATCTTAGTCAGAATGAGATATCTACTATTGGTGAGGATCTTCATTTGGCACCAAGACTCAAGATTTTAAGATTAGAAGAGAATTGTTTAAGTTTGGAGGCTATAAGGCCTAGTTTGCTGAGAGATTCAAAAATGCATACAATAAACTTGGATGGGAACCTATTTGAGTCAAAGCAGTTGGTGTCTGTGGAAGGATATAATGAATATACGGAGAGATATACGGCCATGAAGAAGAAAATGTTTTGATTACCATTCCTGAAATATTATTCATACATTAAAAAGTTTTGCACCAAAACACTAGAATTAAAACAGTATTTAAATTTAGTTTTTATCATTGCTTTGGGATTTGAGTCAATAGTTATATAATTAATACTTAGTTTGAAATTCTTAATATTTGTGCCCAACAATAAAACTTTATAACTTCAATTAAATATTATCTAGCATACAAACATAAACATCACCCTTGATTTTTTTGTGTGTTAATGATTTAAAAATAAATGTGTAATTATTGAAAATGTAAATAAATTATGTAAAAAGATCAGTATCTTACTTAGCAAAGTTTATCATTATAATGCACACATTAATTTCTAGCTTATTATTAAGAAAATCTAATAATATATTTTTGAGATTGTTTGTGTTGTCTTTTCCCTATTATGTACCTACATCCTATGTATTAGGAATTCTGCAACAAACTTTTGTGAGATTTTTTTCTCTAGCATGCTGATTTCAGAAGTAATTGCTTACATTGAATTGGAAAAACGATATATGTAACTTGGTATTGATTACAAACATATAATACACTCATTTTTTTCGGGAATCATTCAAATCCAAATCAGATTTATTCTCAAAAACGTATGTAAATCCAGTTAAAAAATCACTCACCGGCCGATCTGTATTCTTTAATAAATAATAAAATGCCTCTAAAAAGTATTATTAAGCATTAAAAAAAAGATGAAATCAATTGGTACAGTCGTTCGCAATGTATAGCGTGACCAGGACAAATAGGAGTGCATTTTATTTCAAAATTTACTATGAAATTTCCTCCTGTAATAACAACCTAACGGATTCATCGAACCCGATGGTCCAGTGACTAAGAGATCAAGGTCGCGGCTTCGATCGCCATTGCACATATTACCGATGACATACAGTTACTGTGTAGGTATTTACTTGGCTAGAATAAATAGATGTACGGCTACGGGCTGTAGGTTAAACGGAGAAGTACCTATGAGTATGGTTCTTATATTCTCGTCTTCGCGTTAGTTATCGGTTTTAAGCGTATGTCGTACATTGTGCATGAGTTTGGGATCGTCCGATGTTGTCATGGTATAGTAATGTCATAGTTGTACACTTCTACAGTCGGCCAGACGCCAGTGTATATAGAGAGGAGCGGCGTAGAGGTCGCGTGCTGCCCCGCGGCCACTAAATGTTATAGCAAGCAGTTTAATAACAATAATTTTTGTTTCGCGGTGAAAGAAGTTTTGTATTAAAATATAATTTTGGACTTTTCGGATTAGATTTTTCTACAGTGTTCTGTTTTAACGTGAATAGCGTTCCAATAAATTGAAGGGTTAGTAAGACTATTTTCTTTTTGGATTACACTATTTTACATTGTATCGTACTTAATAATGGTTAACTTATCTATAAATATAATGTATGCCGTTCTAATTATTGAATAAATAAATAGATAAATAAATAATATATTACCTAGCTATAAAGGTAACTCTATCAGTTATTAGGCCATAACTGAATTATCTACGTAAGTACAACAAAACTAATTAGGTACGAAAATGAAAACATTAGTGATAGATTATTTTTTTCAACTTTAAGTCATTCGTCTTAGAAGAGTAGGCAAAAAAGTATTTAATATTCTAATAGGTAGGTACATAGCCCTATGTTTAGGAAGGATACAAGGATTTTCCAAGATCGTTAAATTAAACATAAACAAAGCCTTGTCATAAGGAAGCAATAGTTGTTTTTATTTAAATTGCCTCAAATTGATAAATAGGTATTTACCCATTTAGTAACTCTTCACAATTGCGAGGTCTTATTTCTCTATAGGAAACCTTAGTATGTGTAGGTACTTAGTATGGTATGTACCCTATCTACCCAGTTTGAAGTACTTAGGTACCTTAGTGAAAAATGAATTCAGCTTGGGCCCTGGTAAGGCACTTATGAATGTTGAAGAATTGACCACTGGTTCGGGAACTAGCCTTCTGTAAAGAACCGACATGAAACTCAGCTGGCATCATGTAAATTTCATTACATAGTAAATAATGATTAATAACAATAAAATTATTACCTACGACATGTTATAATAATCATATATTTCAAGGAGGTACTTAAGTACTTGCCTAAGTTACTTATACCTATGGGTACCTACCTACTTAATATTATATATCTAAGTTCTTACTTACGTAGATAATATTATTCACAAGGGCCGATAACGGATATAGTGATTACATACTTATGATTTATGGTATTTTTTCATTAAGCCTACTCAATATTGCTGCAGGCATATCTAAGTAGATATAATATTTTCTACCGAGACTTATTTATTCTGTGTTTTTTTACCTAGTAGATAGATACTATTATAGGTTACTTACCTTGGTATCTAGAGAGTTTCATTCAATTAAAAATTTCGTTTTTGCTATGTAGATATAAATACACGAATATGAATAACATTAATTGTTATGTTGTGGCCTACTGTACCTATAATATGTAGACTAATCGTATTTTCAGGGTTTCAGGGCTCTGTTTAACCAATACCAAATTTGAAGCCAGATTTATCTACCGATATTAAATACCTAGAGACAACTCTGCGAACCCCTCAAATTAAGAAAAATTAACTTTTCAAACGATATTGTGCTATATAGTTATGTGCAACAAGAAACATATTTGTTTCTTGTAGCAAATGACATAATGAGACAATTTATAGAACCAATTTTCCACAATTTCTACCTATTAGGTAGAATACAACTTCTATAAAAACGAGCGTGCATTACGCATTTAGGACAAAATCACGCCTAAGCTAAACACGAAATGATTTCGCGACCCTCATAAGCTCATGAGAAATCATTCAAAAGAGAATGATTATTCAGTTAGTTTAAATGTCAAAAATGTACCATCTTGTCCACTCAGAAGTACCATACTAGCCCTTTGAGAATGATATCGCTTGGTCAAGAATTTTTGACGTCTATGAACCCCATTTTTAAATACCCTAGTTCAGTGTTTATGGATAATAAACAAGACTTGATCTATTATCATGATAGCGGTATCACAAGTATCATCCTGGTTTAATAATAATTGGAATAAGGTTATCATCAGTAATAAAACAGATTAATAATCATCGTCATACAGTAGCATTCATCTTACACGTGTGATCTATGCTTAGGTATAAGTAGCTAACCTACCTTCTTACTTACCTAAGGTAGGTAATGTACAAATACAAAACCTACTTTCTTTATACAACGTCAAAGCCATAATAGGGAAGGATGCAAGGAAACCACTCACGTGGCCCACCAAGCAACTAAGAATGTGTTATTTGTAAAAATCTGGCCATTTACCATCGATCAATAAAGTCCATTGCTGCCACGTTATTCTGTAAGGTTTGTCAGCGATGCACTGGACGTCGAGTGTAAGTTTCAAAAATACGAAATTAATCTTTATAGGGTATGTATTATATATACATTTCCTACGGTTAAAACCGACGCTTAACGTCGAGCTCGACGCTGAGAAACCTTATAGAATAACGCGGCTGGACTTTGACTTCTCCCATGGTATCGACATCACAACGCGAGCGCCATCAGTTGCGATCAAAATAGGTTGCAATAACAATTATTTTGGCTTGCACACAAAAAGTATTATTTACTGTTTATCGCCCGAGAGCCATATCAGTAAAGATAATATTTAATGTGTAACGTGCCTTAATGACGGTTATCTCTTAACACTGTGATACACTTTAATCTTAATGCATTTGTAAATAAACTCGATCATCTGCGTTGCTGTGTGTTGTTAAATTTAAAATTGCCAGCTATACCAATCAGTTGCTTAATGTTGTTCGAGTAATGACACTATTTGAAATGGTATGGGGTGGGTACTGCCTAAAGCGAATAGGATGGCCTATTATTAGACCAATAGTCACATCGAATAGTAGTTTTGTTATTGACAGTCCATTCACAACCAATATACTGGGCAGCGAGTATACATAAATCACAAAAAGAACTTCTGAGGCTTCCAGCACTCATGTGCTACAGCTATCTTCTAAAATATTAAGATAGGACAATCATGTTGTTATTGCTACTAAGTTCGCACTGAGTACTTACACTACAAGCGTGAAATATGTGCAACATTATCGTTAGAAGTATTTATGATCATATTTCAAGTAAAAAAAAATCTTGAATCACGTTTGCTCCATACTAAGGCATCTTACTCTGACTGCTTTAAGTGTTTATAAACGTTAACGTTGAATAAAGATATTGTTTAATGTTATCGTTGTTGTTCTAGACGCTGCAGCCGCTACAGATACAGTCTGCAGTGCAAAAGGTTTGACATGACCTTATACTTGTACCAGCCAACTCGTAGCTGATGCAGTCACAAGTTGTTGTATAAGACTAAGGTGAGGTTTAAATAGTCATAAACATTATTTAATCTTAAATCTTAGTCTGATTAAAGATGGCATAGAGACTACAGAGGCAAGAGCGATGACATGAAAGAAAATAGTTCTATGCAAACTCAGAGTTCGAGAATAGATAAACGATAGACCCAAATAGTTTCTTATTATCGATGAATACGAAGGAATGCATGAATGTTAGACGAAGCGAAAGAATTATGCAAACACAGAAGTCAGTGACCAAAACTGATGAAAGTAAGGCCTGACTAGCAGGTAGGACACGAATGAAAATTGTTTTTTAATATGTAGTGAGTAAACACATGAAATTGTCACCATAACAAAATTATTGTAGGTCGGGTCAACACGCAAATGAATAAGGACACTAATTGCGTCATTGGGGAGTGGGTGAGCACATGATCCACCTAATAGACTGTTATCTGCCTTGCTCCGTTTCGAAAACGTGATTAATCATAATAATAAAGTAATTGCAAATTCATAAATACTTAAGTTAGTATTAGAGGTATTATCCCTTAGGACTTCGATCGATACCTACACGCGAATCTTGTATACGTGTAAAAAGATACTTTGCACTTTTCAAAATATATTTACTTAAGTAAGTAGGTACCTCAATAATGATGTCGTATCTAGGTATTTTAGGTTTGGCTAATGGTCAGTTGCTATTAGAACTGTCCGAATGGGCCAAAAAAAATAAGATCGTTCGTTAGGGCCCCTTAGTTCAAATGTAAAGTGATCACTCGAACTTCGAAGTACAAGACATAAGTACAGAGGTGTGCTAGTTTTCCTTTGGATTTACGCTCGCGTTCGATGTTTCTTGTATGATGACGTCAGTGATAATGGTGTTAATTGGTCGGCAGGAACACATAACGCACAATGTCTGCCTTCAACGTGGTGTTGGGGTGCGTGATGGCACTCCTCCTCATTCTATTCACAATCAGCTCCATCGCCAGATATTACATTAAGGTAAGCTTTTACCCATTCACATGAGACAAAAGAGTAGGCCCATCCTAATACGTTTAAATTTTTATTATGTGTAATGATTTTGACCATGTACAGCAATGTATGAACATTTGCCTCTTATCTATTATGAATTATTTATTAAACAAATCTACAAACCAACATTACGTAATTATATATTTCTGTGGATACTTTATCTGAATCGCTAAATATTTTAATTAAAATCTTATAATTGTGATTTAATGTGAATAAATAACACCCAATTAGGGTGCACACCATATTTTCTAACGGTATTTCGTTTGAAAGCAATGTACGGTCAGTTTAATAAATTTACTATAATATAATTTGATGAAGCCATTTGTATCAAAGTAAGTAAGTTCCCCTTGTATGATAGTTTATATTTTATGCAAAGGGACAAGTGAAAGGAATCGTCTAGGTTACAATCCGTCGGTTTATTTCCATTCACTTTGTCAATTTGGTATTATTTGCACTTCATTATGTCATTTTTGGTACTGTTACATTAAAACCACCTTGATGCTTGTGGTAATAAACTTGTTAATGGTAGCACACTGTGCTGATTGATTAAAAAAAACTGTTTGTTCCTAGTTCACACTGTTCGTGGTGTTATCCCTTATATTCGCCACCGCACCGCTGCCATTGATGTTGTTTAAGCCTTTTGACCCCAAAAATGCACTGTAAGTACAGGAATTATAATATCTGCTTTTTAAATAAGTACTTTTTAAGTTATTACTATTTTATCAACGCTCATGTGTCTATCTCTGTGATAGTGACTTCGAATGTACTTGCACAGTGAATAAGTAACTTGTAATTTATACAATATATTGTGTTGCGGTAAGTTTGAGATGGATAAAAAAGAGATTTTTCGAGTTCGTTTGAATGACTGAGAAAGCGCAATAATTATAGTTTGATTACCTCGTAGGTGTGGGAATGAAAGTATTGTCTGCACGGATTAAATTACATTGGTAAACGTCGGCAGGTTTTATTGTATATGTCTAATGTTACATAGATTTTGTGAGTAAGAAGGTAAGCATTTCAATAAATTATTTTACTTAAGAGTTAGTTGCATTATAATATCAATGTTTTTTAGTTTATTAAAATAATATTCTAGATATAAAATATGATCCCTGGCCCTACGCACTAAGCAAAAATTATGTAAAATATTTACTTGCCCAAAAGGGGTGAAATATGCGATGTGCCTATATTTCGAAATAACGCCTAATTTTCCGATATTGCAAGTTAGCGAGTTATTCTTAGTCATAATTTACGGTTAAATGTGATCTCATACGTCCTTAGAATACCAGCGGCATTGCTGCGGCTGTCGGCGCGGGTACTCGGGTTGCGGTGGACAGTGCGCGGCCTCGAGAACATAGACAACTCCAAGGGCGCTGTCGTGCTGCTCAATCATCAGAGTGGACTTGATCTTTATGGTACATAGCTCAACACTTACTTAATCCTCAAATGTCAACCTAGGTACAGTATAGAGCTCGCCAGTCCTAAACACTTTTGGTGTTACGTGCATACGCTGCAGAAGCAGCTTACCATCAGGCGGACTATCAGTACTATGCTTCTTTGCCGCCTTTGTAGAATGGAAAATATATTTTAGATCGGCTCTATTAGCCATGAGCACCTGTACTCCAGGTATAAGGTTTAACGTTGACGATTTCGATTGTGTATTTTACTTGTTTTGTACACGTAACACTTCTTACACTCACCGCTAGGGACGCTCTGATCAATTTAAAGCTGCACTTATTTCGACGAAAACACGAGTTATTATTTTTTTTTCATCGGATGTACGGCTTGGAATCAGAAATCTAAATCAAATTATACCCAGAGGTAGTACATATTTATTTAATCATTTGTTACTACACAATTTAAGCAGAGAGCACTTATAAGAAAGAGTGTGGTCATGGGGTTTGAGCAGTCGACTGCTACGCAAGTGACGTAAGTTCGACTCCCAGCTGGGCCTGTATCAATGAGTTTATCTAAAAACTTATCTACAGTGATTTCACACCACGTGCTTTACAGTGAAGGAAAACATCGTGAGGAAATCTATGTTTGTGAAGTAATTTAATGACATATATATGTAAAGTGTCTGATAGCCTCACCACCTGTCACGTTGGCACTTCATCATCTTCGTTGTTATTACAACACCTCTGCCTACACCTTCGGGGAATACAGGCGTGAGCATATGTATGTAAGTATATATGTAAAATTTAGGCTCTGATGATTCCTGTTTGAATTCAAAATATAATGGATATTAATTTCCCAATTCAAGTACCTACCTACGCAGTATCTATTCAGAAGGTTATTGTGGAGTGGAGTGGATCATCATTTTATCATTAGCCTACAATTCAAATCGAGATAATATGATCATGTGTACTGTGTATAGGTACTTAAATAAGTGGCACAAACATCAATATAGTTTCATCAAGCTACTTGAAACTAAACTAATCCAAAGCAATGCTTACATCTATATGAAAAAAATATACATAAAATTCGAAGACCTGACCGACTTATATATCGATATTATAATAAATATAGCACAGCCTGAACTGCAAATCTTACGGAGATGACATTTGGAGAGTAGGTACTTTTGAAGATGTATACGAAGGGTTTTCCGATATTCCACCCTAAGGAGGTTAAATTTTTGTATTGGAAACGTTACTAGGTTCCCATGCAGGCTAAGCTGCGGGCGCAAGCTACATAGTTATTATTGAGTTTAAGTTATTGGTTGATATCTGAGCAAAATAAAAGAGAGATTAGAGTGGGCTTCGTTCAAATTCCATTTTCATTGTAGCCACACAAAAGGTCAAGACACCCACTTATTTATTCAAATTATAAGTTACCTGTGGTTACTTTAATGGAGTAATTTATACATAGTTCTACTTACATGTATCTAATACTACGAGTAAATAAATACTTAGATACGTTTTCATTAGATTCCGAATGACAAACTTACAAACGATATACGCCCCCATGATTAACCGTTTCTGTAGTCTACGTTGGAAGTGTACGCCGTAGGTAGACTACGGATTTTACGAGAAGTATGATCTGTATATGATATAAATAACTCGCCAATCAAGTATATTGGCTTATAATGAACGGATTTATGGAATGTTTCCATGGTGAAAATGTGAACTGTTACAACAATGGTTGTTATTGTCAGTGTTGGCGGTGCTATGGCCGCTGCTGGCACGGTGCACGGTGGTGTCGAAGCGGTCGCTCCAGTACCTGGTCCCGTTCGGCACAGCAGCCTGGCTCTGGGGCACGGTGTTCATCGATCGGGGCGCGCGCTCCGCCCGAGACTCCCTCAACAAACAGGCTGTAGCTGTTAGGGAACATAAGGTATAATCACACAATATTATACACACTATAGCTTGGTATTCGATACGTAGTCTGAATGAAGGACGCGAGTTTGGTAAGTACATGAGGGTTTTGGTGGTTATTTTCAACATTCCTCATTGCCACACTAAGCTTACGGGGTGCCAAATAGAAAAAGCGCTATTTCTATTTTTTCAGACCATTTCGGATCAACTTTATGATTCTATAGGCCATATTATCTTTATGCATCCCAATAATTTTCGAGACATCTTTGCAAATAGCTGGTACAAATCCTTCCTCGGTATGTATATCCTTTCCAGACACGTTGTAGCGGCAGAACAATCTTGCAATGTTCCTGAGACGCCCTCAAATTCTAACTACTAATAGGGTACCCACACTATATTTGGCTAACGATTGCAGACATATGCCATGGGTTATATACGAACGTAGCATTGTGCTGTTATATAAGGAGAGCCTTAGAAGGGGTGTCTGTGAAGGCTGTGTGTGAAAGAGAACATTAGAAATTGAAGTTTAGTACGCTGCATAGCGAACAGCTCGTTGTTTGAAACATAAGACATACTTACGTGACGAAATCAGTATTGTTGTAATATAAAAATATTTCTCCTGGTTTGAATTCTAGAACTGGTTCGTTTTAACGTGTCCCAGATCTCGTTACACTACTATCTAAAATGTCCTTATGTAAGCTTGACTGTCTATTCAATTTCAACCCGTTTAAATTCTAGATCAATTTGTAGATAGGTGCATACGGTACGATTTTGTGATCGATGTTCTGAATTTATATAACCGGGTTGTTGTGGCTGTGTTTGGTCACAGGTTAGACTCCCTCTCATATTTTATGTTTTATATATTGGATGTTATGTATGACTTCTGGGAAATTTAAGTAACGCTGAACCCTTGATTCAAGGAATCGTAATATCGGACGGGACACAGATAAACAATTAAGTACCTGGTATCTTGTGTAGCTGTAACTGTGAGTGACGGAGTGATGAGCTTGTGTGGCACATTAATAAAGTACCTACTTACCTACCATATCGCACCCTCAGAACGGCTCAATTAAAAAATCAAATGTTTTTGGAAATCGCGATCATAGATCGGACGGCGAGTTTGAATTCATATTAACAGTAATTATTTTATTAGTTTTGAGTACAATGAGACTATTTTTATAGTAAAGTCTAGGTTGTATTTTGTCGATAAATACATTTTCTTTCCGGATAAAAAAAAATCGTAAATACATACCAGGGATGTTGCGAAAATTCGCATCTGCATCCGCAAATGCGGAACATCCGCATTGATTTGGACATCTGCATCAATTTGGACATCTGCATCTGCTTCCGCATCCGCATTAATCAATGCGAATGTTCATGCGGATGCGAATATTATACAAGTAGCAACAAGAAAGAAATTGGGCGGGGCCGGTGATTGACGCGTGCCGGTCTCACGTGACAATAACCAATGGGAGCGAAGAAATTGGTGACAAGATTCGACACGTTTGTTTGTTCTAGCTAGTGCATCATTTGTTTCTTGCAAGTGAATAAATATTACGTGTTTGTTTGCGCTGTGAAGTGAAAGTGAACTACTTATCGTATCATAAAGATAGATAGGTATTTTTCTTAATGTTGTTGTGATACAGTGTGTAAATAAGAAGAGTTTACAAGAAAACTTTATATTATTTAAGACTAATATCCATAAGATCACAAGGTAAATTCTATTATATTACGCCGGTAATCTGCGTAAGACTTGAATCAGAAAAGGCGGCAATACTACTCTTCATCAAGTATAATGCTCCTATTTTTAAATTCAATTACTGATATAAAAAACAGTAGATGAAGTTTAAAAAAATTGTTACATTATACATTACTTATATTTAACATAAAAATAAGTACTTAATTATGTTTGATTACAATAAAAATGTTAATAATTACGTTGTCATTGTTTTAATTCTTCATTAATAGACTTTATTTACATAATATCTTATACATCCGCATCCGCATCTGCATCCGCGAATGTGAGCCTGCTAAACTCCACATCCGCATCCGCATCCGCGGATGTGAAAATATCGGCATCTGCAACATGCCTAATTACATATGGTCACGCCTGTATTCCCCGAAGGGGTAGGCAGAGGTGTTGTAATCACAACACCCACTTTTCACCGAAGATGATTAAGTGCCAACGTGACAGACGGTGAGTCCATCGCCGTCTCAGACACGTCATTGAATTACTTCTAAGAAATATGCAGGTTTCCTCACGATGTTTTCCTTCACCGTAAAGCACGTGGTGTGAAATCACTGTACATACGTTTTTTAGAAAAACTCATTGGTACAGGCCTTGCTGGGATTCGAACTTGCGTCGCTTGCGTAGCAGGCGACTGCTCAAACCTCAAGGCCACCACGGCATAATAATAAAAAAAATCGTGTAGAACATAATTTGAGGTCTGGCTATTATCTTAATTCGTTTTCACAAAATTTAGAGTTGCGCCCCTATCTTTCTGAGGGTGCAATATATTTGTTCATTTGCAATAGTCAAGCAAACATTATAATATATCATTATTTTTTCCTTGTCTTTTAAATTTGAGTAGTGTGCGCTTGTTCGACCGCTTGTGTGGCTGTAGGTAACTACATCTCTGTACTTAGTCCTTCGTACGTCGCGCTCGTAGTCCAACACGTGCGTTTTGTTTATCAAATTATCAAGTGGTGTATCTATAATCAGTTGTATAGTAAGTATCTAGGTTAGCATGTAGGAGGCAATTGTGTGGTGTTTTATCAAACGCAATAGTTGTAAAACAATACATTTTGTCACGCTGTTGATGGCGTAGGCAGGCAAGGACTATGAGGGATACCTACCTATTTAGCAACAGACTCTACCTACACTCGCGATTTTTCCCTTTTGTCACCCATAATTTCATTTTGTTGCATCACCTTAATTTTAGTAAGTATTAATAATTATACAATTTTTAAATTGCTTTATACGTTTAGATTTTAAATGGGCGCTCTATACCGATACTCGCTAAACATAGGCGATTCAGAACATCTTGTAGGTGCACTTAAGAATGACGCAGCATTTGTAAATAACGAAGACAATTATAACGAGCTAAATACGTATACCGTTTGCTAGGAATTAAACGACATTAAATGACGTTAATAAATACTTCTTTATGGTCTGTATAAATATATTGAAAAATTGGAGAGGTTGAATTGCATAAAACATCCTGTGTATCTATTAGGTACCTACCTAATATATACATATTAGACTATGTTTCGTTTAAGGCTTTACTTAGCTAAGATAACCTTGTAGAATTATGTCAAAGTCACAATTCACGCCAGTTATTGGTCAACCAGCACATTAATTTGTATTCTGTCTGCGTTGTCTCGTATTGTATCAACATCAACAGATCGCGAAATGCTTGTCCTGAGACCTTGTGCTTATCATACAGAGTACGTTTCCTCACAAGCTGAGCAGGTACGTAGGTATCATCATCTCTTAAAGATGTAGTGCACTGTGTATTTGACGCAGAAACCTAAGTATTTAAGTAAATATCGACTTAGGTATTATCAGATATCGGTATACATCAGGTATGCTAGATCAATATCGTTTACTTAGAAGGAATTATTAAGCAAGTAAATAGGTAGATATTATTAGAAGGTACTTATATAAAATTCTGAACTCTGAAGCGATTAGTCAATCAGTATCAATAGTATAATGGCTAAATCTATACAGATACAGATAAATAAAATTCTGTTTGGAAATCCAAAATAATAGCTTTTCACTAAATGAGAAATAACAAATTTTCTAAAATTTTCTCTGTCTGTTCGTTCCGGGAAATCTCTGAAACGGCTGGATCGATTATAACGGGACTTTCATTGGCAGATAGCTAATGGTACAAGGAGTAACTTAGGATACTATTAATTTAAAAACATATTAGGGTCCCGCGGGCCACCCATAAAATTAAGTCTACGCGGGTGAAACCGCGGGGCACAGCTAGTATGAAATATATAATGTATCAAATGATAAACTGATATGGAATTAGTCATGATCGCATGGTCATCTTCATACTATGCACAAAGTTTGAGGGGGTAGGCAGAAGTTTTTCATCCAAACTTCCCCACATAGTTATATCCACCACCTCATAAATAATTCAGTACTTATCTACGAGGGCTGTCTGAAAACTAAGCGCCGTAATAAGTAAGTACCTAGGTAGTTTTTTATAGGGGACGACTTACCGAATATTTAATTTACTACTTGCATGGTCGTCAATAACAGTTATATCAATTGTTTATGTTTAGTCAGCACACTTAGCTACATACATACTACAGTTATATTTTAAGCGCAGTGTGTGCATTTTAGTGTCCTCGTTTATCCAGGCAGTTTGGAAATGCTACGTAAGATAAGGTATATATAAATATAATTGAATTTTAATGAGGACTCGCCGTCTCCCTCTATTCTTTTGTTAGGGCTCCTTAAAGCGATAACCATTTACCATCTATAGGTCACGCTCTAGTTCGATGAATGATGCATTTAAATTGAGTTCAATGATCCACTCTAAACCTACAAAATTTGTCAAGCTGAACAATGTATACCTACATCTATACAGATTAATACAATTTAAGTGTCTGTTTATAATTCCAAATCAACAGATTTTCACTAAATGCATATGACAGTATGTAAGTACTTACTTACGTAAGGTATATCAATTAAAAAAATATATCTAACATTTTTCTCCGTATGTTTGTTTGTTCCGGATAATCTCTGAAACGGCTGGACTGACTTTACAGAGACTTTCACTGACAGGTTTTATTCATAAACTAGCTGTGCCCTGTGGTTTCACCCGCGTAGAATTTATTTCTTTCCGTGGAACCCTAAATGTTTTTTTTAATACGAGTAGCCAAATTAAGAGCTGCACAATTTCTCATACTAATATTCGACGGGGACGCTAGCGAGTATAGTTTACGAAAACGGTGACAAACCCATGATAAGGGTTCAGTAGAATTCGTTTATTATGACATCGAAAGGAATTTGCAAACACATCATAATAAGCAGATGTCATACAAAGCGTTGTGTGAAAATAAAACCTTTTTTATGTAAATACATATGTAGGTACTTACTTTTAATAGAGAAGTATAATATGCATACATACATATTCAAATATACATAATATATTCGACTTTTTTTTATAAAGAATTTAATATTAAAACCAAACTTTGTAGTGTAATTACGTCATAATAATAGGTTGGTCCATGTAGGCGGAGTCATAATAAACGGATTCTACTGTAATACAAAAAATATGTTACTAGCTCTAAAAACATGCAAACTTTTTTTCCTAATAAGTAGATTCTTCACTAACAACGAAGTGGAGCCACCCTGATAATTAGTCAAATTGAGGAAGATAAACTCACATAGACATGCTAATGCAATGTCTTAGCGATTTACGTAATTTTTGCACCTACTCACTTAGTTTAATGTAAAAATGTCAGTGGATATTTTCCAAAGACCCGTTGTTTGAACATCATTAAATAATATTGACGCGACAAAGAGGTGTTTATTTACAAAGAGTTAGGCTGAGGGCCGGAATGCCGGATGTCAACTTCCACTTAACTATGTATTGTATTGGATATGTAGATGGGATTTACCTCCATTTGTAGTTACGTTTTAGCTTTGGTGATAAAATGAGAATGATGGAATCGAACCCGCGATACCACAACAGACAGATAAAATATAACAACTAAACCAACGGTGACTTCTTTAAAACTAATCACTCATGGATTAACACTGATATCACAATGTAGGTTTTGATGTGGATTAACGTAGGTACCTTTCTATACGTACATACGGATCAATAAAAGCGAAGTGTCTGTTAGTAATTCTAAATTTACAGGTTCTCACTAAATGCATATGAAAGTAAGTAGGTACTTATTTAGGTACGGTTTTTACACTAAAAAAGCAATTTAAAAATTTATCTCCATCTGTGTGTCTCTCTGTATGTTCCGGCTAATCTCTTAAAACGGCTGGACTGATTTTTACGCGACTTTCATTGGCTAACTGATGTTACGATGAGTATCTTGGCTACTTTTATTTAAGACTAGCGGACGTCACGCGGTTTCAACCGCGTAGTTCCCGTTCCCGTGGGAGTATGGGGATAAAATAAAGCCTGTGTTACTCGCTGATGACGTAGCTATCCAATGGTAAAAAATTTTTTTAAATCGGTCCAGTAGTTTTTGAGCCTATTCATCACAACCAAACAAACAAAGTTTTCCTCTTTATAATATTAGTGTAGATTTCTATTATTTTATTTTTCTACAGATTTTTTTCTGTGTAAAAAAATAAATAAGGGTTCTGCGAAATAAAGCCATCCATGAATGAAATAAAAACAAAGTCTACGCGAGTGAAACCGCGGGGCACAGCTAGTTTAAAATATAAAAGTACTAACCCAATTTAAAGCTATAGGTATGTATCTACTTGTCTCGGAGAACGGGAGTTGTGTGAAATATGATATCAATAGAATGTTTTTTATTTTCAATTTTATTACTTACCTACTGATAATCCACATGTTATTGATTTTGCACTTCACCCTCTAAGCTGCTTTATCGCAAAACTCTCAAACATACCTAAGTAAGGTGAGTGATACCTAGTGAGGTAAGCAATGACGTATTGTACTGCCTACCTATTGACGTTGTTATAATTGTACCATGAGCTCTGGCAGCTCGTATTTGTTTTCTTTAAATAATAATGATTTCTTTTAAGTAGGTATTTGTTTATTTTGTATGATTTCACAGTAGGTGTACATTTTATTTATAGTATGCAATTAACACTGTATGCGGGTATTTACGTCTTTAATGGTCACCTTTAGGTATCAATGGCCTTATAATGTCGCTGAACTTTATGATTATGAATTTCAGAAGAATAAAAAAATCTTCAGAAATATTTTTAAGTAACATACTTACATAAAATTATAACAACAACAATAAAATTATAATAACAAGAACAGCATTTTGCATTGCTTTTTTCTTGCTCAGTACTAAATCTTGAATATGGTGAACCTACCTTTCTTTAAGGTTTTACTTTGAATATCGTTACCTATCACAAAGAATACACACAGGCTCAGAACAAAATATAATTGCTGTCCATTCAGAGTGGAAATAGAATCGCGACCCTGAGCGTGCCAGGCCGATATCCCAAATGAAACAATTAAGTACGTGATCACAAATTTTGATTTGAATGGTTCAGTAAGCAGTAAATAACTTAAGACTTTTTGTTTTGCAGCGAAAATTACTTCTATTTCCTGAAGGTACGAGGCACTCCGGCGACCGGCTGCTGCCTTTCCGCAAAGGAGCTTTTCACGTAGCGATGGATGCGCGCGCACCCATCCAGCCTGTAGTCGTCTCCAAATACCATTTCCTTGATCACAAGAGGCATCGGTTTGGCTCAGGTACGGAATCCTATCGCTATATGATACACATATCACCATAATCTCACTTGTGCCTTTGGAGCTGAGCGGATGTATTTGTGTTTGGACACTTAATATTTCCAAATCAAATTTATCCAAAATTATGTATAATATGATATACATGTATTATATAGGTAGGTACTTAGTAATTTTAATCTTGTAATGCATTAGTTAGGTACCTACACACATTATTAATTATACTTAGGATAATCATGAAAAAATTTCAGTTGGAAATTAATGAATTATCAGATTTATTGTTTATAGAATATTCATTCTGCCGAGGTAAACTACTGATAAGCACCAGCAGACCAAGCAAAACAAACGGTTGCTACCCTCAAAATACATTTGTTTAATCTACAACTAGCGATCCGCCGTCGCATTTAGGGCTAAGTACTTGCATTTGATTGCACCTTTAGTCCATTACGAAACATTAACTTTTCTCTACGATCTATAAGTAGGTATAATACGTTTTAGCTATAAGCCTATCAGGGTTCAACTCCTACATGTTAGTAAAACCGTATTAAGTTCCAAACGCAGTTTAAAAGACCAATGCGTTCAGACAAAATAATTTTGTATGGAATTGGCGACCTTAATGTTTACTATGCGATATCTTAAATAGTTAATTGTAACCAAGTAAAGTTAGGGTCTGCAAGCCGTTTAGCTTACATTCCAAGCGTCCATTAAAAAAAGGATGGTGATGATTCCAGGCGAGTTCATAGTTTCTATCCTGCCGATGATCGAGACGGAGGGCATGAGCAAGGAGGACATCGTGGCGCTGGTGGAGAAGACTCAGATCAACATGCAGGAGGAGTTCACCAGGAACTCCCTCGAGGTGCTCTCGCGCCGCCCCAAGCACGCCCAGACGCACTAAATGAAGTATGTACGAGTAACTAAAAGCTTGTTGCATCATAGTTCTTCATAGATCCTCATAAGAAGCACGCAAGTTCACAGTGCGATCCAGTTTATTTTTAAATGAAATGTGAATGGTTTAATTTTAATCTCACTAGACACTTTGAGAGAGGTAGTTCATATATAGGTACTTATGACAGGGTCCGAACTGGGCCCAGGTGGCTTGGCTCGGCACATTTTAGCATATTTCCAGACTGAAACTGTGCATTGACGCTTTGGTAAACGACAAAGAGTTTTACAGTAAAACAGTTCGACTATCGAACTACTTATTTTATTTGAACTACTGATTTATTTTGTTGGCGACTATTCCATATTGAACGACAATTCGTTAATCAGGATTTGAACTGGTATTAAGTTGAGTTGCTGGCAGCTGCTGTAAATATAAAACATAACTAGGTAGGTTACATACATTATTGCAATTACGGAGTATTCAACATTCAAATTGTGAAGATCATGAGGGAACATAACTAATGTTGAATTACTTATTGGTTCGCTATAGCACAACAATACAATTACTAGACTCGTGACTAAAAGTAAATTGTTTTGTTTTCAGGTAATTATAAATTGTGCCCATGAGTAAATGAGCTGTGATAATGTTGTTAAAGGTCTAATAAAATGTGTGTGAAAAATTAACAATGAACAAATGTTGGTGGCGTTAATCTTGAATAATATATTTATTTTATGGTACAATAAATTCATGCGAATGAAGGGTTTTTTTAAATTGAAACTACTGCACCCCATTATGTATTTTTATTAAAACATTTCACATACGAAAATATGGAAAAATAGTTTATCGCGTTCTAACTAGTTGCTTTAAACGAAGTGATATATGAATGCGAATAAACATTTTATTTGGTGATTTGTAGGTGAAAGGGAAATTTTACTACTAATTTTTATACACAATAATACAATACAAATTACATTGGATGGGTACTTCGGCACAGCCAGAGATACGAATCTGTTACATAAAGGTTCAATATCAAATACACAAGGAATATAGATAAAACCACTACAAATTGTTTTTACAGCGCTTTGATAAATGATCAACAGAGCAATGTACTCAAGTGACTAATTCGGTGACATAATTTCCTAGATAATGCTTTCAATGGTTATAGATAACGATTAAGGACATAATACATCATCACGCCTTCATAACATAAACACAAAGACGGCTTCCTATGTTGGTAACTCCAGTAATAACTTTAGAACGACACACTCATATATGCGTTTATGTGTGCGTACGCCTGTAATTATCATAGGAGCTGGTCTTCTGAATGTTCCTATTGTGTGGTAGAGGAAGAGGTAGACCGTAGACCATTCGACTTGACATGATAGTAAGTATTTGTATTTATATTGTGATAATAGTATCTATATGTATCCTTACAAGAAAGCAATTCACAAAAATCTAAGAAGAGAAATAATTACGAATAATAATTTATCAAATAAATTTAGGTTGCAATGTCACCCTAAATATATATTTAAAAATTTTATAAAATTGATTATTTACAAACTCTAGGGGCTCAATATAACTACACTAGAAATAAACTACTACTAAATTATTGAACACACCTTAAAGATATTAAGAGTGAGTCAATGTGTTTTCGGTATATAATTGAAAATCATAGGCTTTGTTGATAAGAACGTGAGTTGGATTTCAATAGCTTAGTAACGTTTTATTAGAGAATGTAAAGTCTCAACTCTAGTTTATTTTTTCATGCGCCAAATTGTATGCACGTGAGCATAAGGGACTGCTTACCCCCCGGGGACCCTCTGGGAGCATTTTTTTTTATCTCTCATATGGCGAGTTCGTTCTCCAAAATATGATTGAATTAAAATAATTAGATGTATTCATATTAAATTTTCCTGCTCCGTACACAAAAATACTTTTTTGCAATCTAGCCTGCTTTTATTGTATGTTTAATAGTAAGATGCACAACTTATAATTAGGAGATCGGTGCAGATAGCAGTTGAAGTTTTAAAATCAACGGACATTCCATATATAGAACTAATTTCAACCTTATGTCTCTTGACATCAAGTCCAAAATTACTCGAAGGATTGTCCGCCGTCTGGTTTGCACGATTGCGGGTGTATTGCTTTCGATCATGTTTCTTTAGCATTTATATTGATAAGTTCGGTACATACAGAAACACATTGTTTACATGATAGCTATTATATCTAAACATAATTATTTAAAATGTAAATAATTATGCACCTATTGAAAATAATACTCAAGTGACAAAATATCACATTTCTATTAATATACGACACCAAGAACGCTTAGATTATACTTTTGAGAAAATGTTTATAAATTTCTAGTAGTATTAAAATAGCCTCGTGCTGAGGTAAAATCGATATACAGACTTAATTCTATATAATACATGCGAAAGTATATATGTATGTCTGTCTTAACAGCTGGTTGGGTAGTCTCACCCCGTATGAAAGATTTATTAACAAAAGTATACAAGTTTGAATATTATGTATCTTATTGCATATTTTAGATAACAATGATGATAATTCAGACGTAATAGATATTTTTCTAAGAGAAGTGGCAACATCATTGGCATATCAAGTTTTTAGTAAGTTACATTTTTATTTGAGTGAGTAATTTTTGTTTATTAAAATATATCTACTAACTTCTTTTATATAATATTCTTAAAATTCTTTCTAAAAATATTTAAGAATATTAAATGTCAATCATATTATATTGCTTAAGACTATTCATATCGATACTGAAAAAAATTAGGATACATATGAAAAAAGACAGGCTATTGCCTAATATTCATGTGGATGGTAATATGAACTAAGCGCTAATTTTACATATATAGTGATTGTCTTAGCATTTTATTATATATAATATATTATAATAGGATTAGATACAATGTTGATTATATCGAGTAGATTAAATTACATATTTCGCTATTATTCATGAGAGCAGTCATGCACAACGTATATTCGTTATCATATGATATTTTATTATAATCTTTGGGTTGGGAATTTTGGATTTCCACATTGTATGTTATCTGACTTATCTCAAATGGCACAATAATTACCTATTTAACACTTTAAACTTTGAATTATATCTACTTCTCTGTTTTAGAGCAGGTATTTTCCTATGATCTGACACAGTACCGATTTTCTATTAAACTTTGCTTTCGTTAGGTTAGTATCTCCTGTCAATGTTTTCCAGTAAAATCTAGAAATAAGTCAGATATACTGTGCTATTACAGTATTGTGCTAAATATATGTAATAATACTATGATTACATTTTTATGACTAGTTATATTACATAAGATTCGAGATACAAGTGAGTTATATAAAATAGTGTCTAAGCATAAAATGTGTCCAAAGACATACATTATATTACTAGTGTACAATAATCTGACTCTATGTTACAGACTTGCTTCAAAAATACTAGGGATATGTAGTATATTTTGAGGAACTAAATCAAATGGAATAATTACAGTGAGTTAGTAACGTAGTTCGAAATCAAAGTGTCTATTTAACTCAGGAAAATAAAGGATAGATTTTTTTTAATTTGGAATTGTTATGAGTGCCAAATTAAATGAGCTTTATATACTTAGTTTAAGCAAGCGAATATTTTATTCAAAGCGAAGCCTCTAGTGACATATTATAGTATCAATGTTCAGTCCAAGGTGCAACGGAGGTGGGATCTTTCTATTACTGGACATAATTTGGTCAAAGAACAATGTACATAATCTCTATATAATACAGTGCATAATATTATCGGAGGGATTAGGTTTTTAAAATAAGAAGTAATTTATCATCTGTTTGCTCACGAAACTGAGTTGTGACCACAGGAATAAACATTCTTACTGGCTAGCTTACCGACCATTTTTAATATATATGTTTTTGTGTACATAAAATATTACAAATCTCCATCATTTTTCTTTACAAAATAAATATTTATATTAACACTTCTACTCACTGCGGACTAGCCCAATCAGATGACAGATCCTCGCATTAGTTATATGGATCTTGTACTAAAACATTTAGGTGATGTAATCGATTTAAAGCATTGTCAAAATATAAAACACTCACAGTGGCGGAAAATATTATTATTTTGTAAATAGTTCATCGTAGTACCGGACTAATTAAAAACAAAGTATTCTGAATTAGGAGGTGGTTACAAACACGGCTCGATAACGAAGAAATAGAAGAATTTTTTTCCGCCGGTGAGTAGCTACAGTTATAAGACAAGAACAAATATTATTTTATAGCAGATTACAAAACACGTTAACGTAGCCAGACAGAAGAACAACAGTCTAATAATATAACATTATTATATAATTATATCGCAAAAAATATAATGTTGTGTGTACACTCCATAAATTCAATTCACGATACTTCATCTCGCATCCCTATTATTGCACGATTGAACAACTGCACGCGACTATATCACAAACTAAATATCATGAAATCGTACTTTATATATAATAATTATACATATTTGCAATAATTTCCTGAACTACAACAATATAGGGTACCGTTTTTTGCTTATAATGTGTGCCTTTTTGGTTACTATTGTTATATTCAATATCAACGTTATAATTAAACTGTTGCTTATATAGGATGTACCTACAATCGAATGGCTCTCTATATATAAGTAAAATATTCACGGTACAGAATTATCCGCGTATGTATGTGTAACATACAGACGCCTGATGCATTGAGCCTTGCCTTGTATCACGAAGTGTAAAAATATACCTTAAAATATTATACACATACACTTACTTAAACATCTATTTACTGGAAAAAAATACTGGTTCGATATACAGTCCGATTGTTAAAACTTAAATCTAATAATATATTCAGGTTTGAAACTCATTTTGGCGTTAGCATACATAGATACAGCTTTACTTAGTGCATCTAAAATAATCAAGTACATTTATTGGGATCTATTTTGCGTTCTCAAAGTTACTACATTTTAATAATATATTTTGCGCCAAATTAAATTTAACTTTGGAACATTACTTGACCGTTAAAGGAACGAATAACATAGTGAAATGCTAATTACAAAGTGATGTAGTACAAATTAGAGTGTGTAGCGTGACACGAGGTTTTTTAAATTCCTCGCGGACTAGTGGCCGTAAACTAGATGACGGACTGGTGTAATGGCGCGCATTCACAATGAAGTATTGTGCATGCTTACAAAAAATTGCACAACGCTGCCTTCAGTTGTGAAAATATTACACAACATTACATCGTACTCGATGAAATGGATGCACGGATATGCGTTTACTTTTCTTTTTATTTGTAATCGAGGAATAAAATATTTTTATATGTAAATGTAAGAATTATCAGTGATACTAAACTGTAGCAAATAAGAATTATTCGTCGTCGCGAAATAATAATTATCTTGTATTTTATAATCTCCGACATTTTATTTTAGAGTCGCCGACAGATTATTTAAATAATAATTTTGAACGTAAAATAAATATCCCAATAAATTAAGTAACTAAAAGAGTTAAATATCGAATATAATCGATGCAATTGACGAAATTTCAAAGCTTCATAATGGCACAAGAATGTGTTTAACAGATACGTCAACTCACATGAACAATATTGCACTTAAAATTAAATAATACTCACAACAATTTCATTGAAGAAATAATTACAGCACACATACAATTATATAAAATGTATATACTATATGGAATGTTCTCCAGCTAAGCTGTTTGCTTATACAGTCAGAACCAGCCTATATAATTATTACTGATCAAAAGTTGATATTAAAATGACTAAGGAATTAAACTATAGTAGCCCCTGGCCTATAGATGTGGCACATAGCAATCAATGTAGTTATGTATATACATCATAAAATTATTGAGGTGCAATGTGGAGAAGGCTAGTAGGTAGTAGGTCTGATTCTTGTGTTAATTTTCTCGTCGTTCATAAGTGCCCTACCTGGACCTTGACTCATTTTATTTTTCACTCAAGTAGTTCTGTGTCAATCTGAATGAAAATTAACTTACATTCACACCAACTAATTAGTGTTGTTTAATGCAAATAGATTTAAAAAGACATCTTCATATTATCATGGAATAACACTCAAAGCTTAACTAAGTTTAACTACATTGGTTACCTTATTTTCCAATAATGTGCGCTGAGATACCAAGTATGGCAGTTGGTTGTTCAATCCACGGTGGCTAATGGGTAATTAGGCGGGAGAACCGATATCACCTCTTTGGAGAGCTCCTTGTACGCTGCGTCCATGACGCCGCGAATTTTGTCGATCAAATCAGGAACATCCTCCATCGTCAGCCCCACGGTTGGTACTGGCTCTAGGCATTGTATTACCGCGTGGCCTAGAATTTACAAAAAAAATCGATTAATATAGAATTATTAATCATGTCATTGTTTACTCTCAAGATGTTAATTATAGAAACACACACTGCACATTTCTCTACTCAATAGGAGTTATGTATGGGGTAAGGTTATTACTTAATACTCCCGGTAATTTACCAAACTGGGAGAAGTGAAGGTTGATCTAATGTTACCTTTGTCAAATATATATTTCTTCCTATTGATGAAGTAGTATGGGGAGAACACAACAGGAATGATTGGCACTTGAGCAGCCACTGCAATGTTGAAGGCTCCCTTCTTGAATGGCAGTAGCTTTGTGAAGTCTTTATTTCGGGTACCCTCAGGGAACACCCATATTTTTGTCTGAATATAATTAAAAGGCAAGCTGATTAATATTCTTATTATTATATAAAGAATATATATTTAATTGACTATGCAGATATAAACATAGTTAGGAGGTGATATTCGTTTTAGGGTATTACCTTGTTTTCAACCATGACTTTAGAAGTAATTTTGAGTTGCTTGTATGCATCTTTGGAATTATTTCTATCTATGAACACCACTCCAGCCAAGTATGCGGCTAAGCCAAATGGCCACACATAGAAAATTTCTTTCCGTGCTATAGCCGCTACTTTATCAGCCACATGCCATATATTAAACATGCCTGGAATTTAAAAATAAACACAGTTAAGAAACCACTTTATTCTAACAGAAACTGTTAATGTCAAAGGGCAAAATTAAACATTATTGCTGTAATTAAAAATAATATAAATGCTCCTTACTTTATGTGGGGGATTGACAAGCAAAGAAACATAAATTATACCTATTAAACATTTTCAATTTCAAAATTTTTATCAGATAACATTCTAAGATAAGTATCATGTTGTTCAAGTCACATCTAATAAATTGGTTCTGAATTACACAAGTAGTGCTCAGTAAGTTATTGGGTTCTTTAAAGGGCTCCTTTATCATATCTTCTATCCTCGTAACTATCTGTGTTCTACATTTTTTGATTAGATAAAAAATGGCACACTTTCTAAGTATTATTATAAAGAATACTTTAAAGAAATTTCTAATTCATATTTAAAAAGGAGTGAAGCAAGTTGTGATCCATTGATCTTACTGAGCATTTGGAACAATTTGATTTTATTCAGATAAATTCATCACACATTATTGTTATGCATTCTTAATTGGCAATTGACCTTATTGTTAAAATGGGCACTGATTAGAATAAACTAGCGGAGAGTAGATATCATACCTACTCATTTACACATTCATACATACATACATATGCTCATGCCTGTGTCCCATGGGGGTAGTACTCATTTAGAGAACTATCATACTAACATAGGGCAGGCTCATAAGTCAAGACAAACAAGATTTAATTTCAGCCATTTTTACTCTTTAAGAAAATTTCTATCATTTACCCAGTTTAGGCATTTTTAAGGCACTTAAGTCTGTGGAAAAATTACACAGTGGTTCAGAAAGAAGACACCTTAGATTTTAAAAACATTCACCCAACTATTCCTTAATATCTACCAGCTTGGACCAGGGATCCTACCATGACGTCTTATTGCCATGATAGTTTAAGTCTTATGAGACAGATGTATATGACATGTATAAGTCTGTCACTATCGCACAGTGGAACTATGATGGCAATATGAGTTTATAGTATTAACTGGCTTGGACTTCTTAACTTACATCAACTATGTATTAGATAAGTTAAATTAATTGTAGTAATAACCACAGAACATGGAACAATATAGTAATAATTCTTACCCAAAATATCAATAGATGACTGATGGTTAGACACTACTACAGCTCCTCTGTCTTCAGCCAAGACTTTACCATTCCTCAAGTGCCACTGTACTTCAATTACTCGCGTTACATGTTTCACTATTTGAGAAGCAAACCTGCAAATATATTTAAAACCTGTTTTGATTTTTCACCTAATAAACGTTTAATTGGATCATGTTGGAGTAAGTTACCGCATAATGTTGTTACGAAATAACTCATGTGTTAATTATAATTATCGAAGTAAGAGATGACAGCCGGATTCACTATCAAAGGTTAGACTAAAAGATCGGTACGGAATTGTTAACGACAATCAAATAAATTGGGGTAGGTAATTAAGTGTCACGTTACAACAGATACTTACAGTGAATTCTTAACGTTCTTCGGGTTGAAAACAAAAAACGGTAATAATATAACAGCTGTAAAAGACGTAAAAATGTAAAAGACAAGAAATTTTGACTTGAATTTGATAAAATTTGGTGTTTCAGAAAACAGTTGCTTTAATACATAGGTAAAAATAGTTAATACAATAAGGTAAACAATTTTATCCCACATTTTCTGTTACTGTAATACCTAATACATTGATTTATCTTATTCTAAATTTAGCGACCGCTCACGCTACTTCACAATGGGTAACAAAACAGAACAACAACAAAACGAACGAAACAAAATACTGTCAGACTATGTTCCATCCGACAATTCGAATAAATTAATCATGATATATTTAGCATCACTTTTGTTCGTGTCCTTTAAAATGACATTGAAGCACTTCAGAGATTTAGTTTTGTTAATTTATTCTTAATTTTATTGATCTATTATTTAAGTGGGTACTTCCAGTTAAAAATAAAGAGATTGAACGCCAAAATACAGGTGGCCACATGCTTTAAACTGTCTTTATATGACAACCGTCATCATGACGCTTTCCTTTGTCTGTCTCAAATTACTATTGGTGAACTACTAACGTTTCTTTCGTATTACATTTCTAAACTAATATTCAAATAAAGTATATTAGTGTACTCAAGTATTATTATTAACAAGACTTACTAATTTTATGTGGAATACTTTATTGTTTGGTAAATGATATTTGATGATGGCAATCGTAGCAACCAAATTTAGAACTATTGCCAGTGCCAGGATCGATTTGTGCTTCTTTCTCTTGATAGGTACTGCATAATAAACCAGTACCATCCTTGGTACACACCCACACACAACTTTAATCATTAAAATTAAAATGGAAAGTAACTATTACATATAAATGTGTATTATTTAAATGGTCGTCATAGACTGAGTACCCAATGTATATATCGGCTCAGTCTGTAACCGCCTTTAGCTTATTGCTATCTGTAGGTACGTACCCAAATAGCGCGTACGTACGTAAAAAGAAACAGCTTTTCATCAATCATATTTTATTTACTATACAAACTGTACAAAAAAACTTAAGTACCTATACCTATAAATTTAAGTCCACATCTTAACGCATCTCCAGTAGGTACATCATTAAAACCTACAACCACAAATAGCGTCCTGCACTTGATAGGTGCAATTTGTTTATATTAAATTTCGTAGTAGGTATCTACACACCCACTCACTTAATCTATACATCTAAATCTATATAGTTAAATAAAATTGAAGTGTTTGTAGTTTCAAATTAACAGCCTTTCAGTTAATATATATGAAAGTATATACGATACGGTAAAAAACTTTTAATTTTTTTTTCTCTGTCTGTCTGTCTGTTTGTTCTTGGTTTTCACTGCCTTATAGCTAATTTTTCAAGGAGTAACATATGCTCCTTTATTTATAAGAAACATTAGGGTCCACGGGCCACCCATGAAATTAAGTCTATGCGGGTGAAACCGCGGGGCACAGCTAGTAAGTAATACATTTCCTAAAACAACAGGCTAAATTGGCTGAATTTAGAACAGAAATAGTTAATGTTTTTCTTAGAGACAATCCCGTATTTGTGCTATTGGTAGAAATTGATAAACAGCGGCGTTAGTCACTGAGGTTTCTCGGCGTTGCACTCGTCATCGAGTATCGGTTTTAAAGAAACGAAATTGAACCTTTTCTTCTTTGTATTATGTATCAATATCCTATGATTGAAACCAATGCTCATCATCGAGTTTGACGCTGAGAAACCATAGTGAATAAGGCAGCAGATATAGGATAGTAAGATTTACTGTTATAGGTACATAATCCGTGGGCGTCGAGATTTAATCTTAAGACCTTGTTATCTTGACTCTGTTGTCTGTTATCATATAAAGGCATCTGCGTCCAATCGCTTTTTGTTGGAATTTGCTACATAAGAATAGAAGTCGGGCGTAAGAATAATGACTTTATTTGTAGATATTTGCTCGCCCTCGACTTCGTTCTCGTCATGTTTAAACTATCAAATGTCTTTAGCTGCTTACGCTCCATGGAAAGCGCCCTCTTAGTAATATAAATTAATAAATTTAAAGAAATCCAGTGGTGTCTGTCTATTAGTCTATAGGCGCGGAATATTTTATATCTATTATGCAAATATCCCACTTTCGCATTTAGAACATTAGTCGACGCTACTACTAGTAATTTGTTTTGAATAGATAAAAATATTCTTGTATGTATTTTAAGGTTTTTGAGATCCATGTTAACTAGATGATGAATCAGGCGAATTTACATACAATACACATAATATACATACATACATATATAAGTACATAATATGCTCACGTCAGTCTCTCACGGGGTCAAAAGGCAGAGTTTACTGACTGCCACATAATTTCATGAATGTAATATAATAAATAAATTTATAAAATTCCAGTTGGTTCAAATGCAGGTTACTTACATTTCCTCAATGTTATATAACAAATAAAATAAAATCTTAAGTGATGTAAATGAATAAAATTGCAATAAGTCCTACCTAAGTATAAAATTATTAAATTGCCTAAGTACTTGACACTGTTCAGCCATTTCTACGTACACAGGTCATGAGCACTATTTCATGGTAAGTATTTAGGTACCAATTGTTTATTTAAAAGGCTGTTTTGTGTTTTCTGTTTTATGCGTTTTCGAGCAGATAGTTCGATCAAATTGATTAAACCTTTAAAATTCGTATTAAAAATTAGTCTTATTTGGTGTACTCTCACTACTAAGAGAGTTGGTAATGTTGTTATGGTATGTGCTTTTAGCCAGAGTTAGAGTATGGGTATGCTGCAGGAAGGTTGTTTAGAACCTCTTTAGATAGTTCTTTATATGTGGCAGACATTTTCTCGTGGACTTGTTTGATAAGATCAGGTACATCTTCCATTGTCAAGCCCGCGGTTGGTATAGGGTCCAAAACTTGTACTATGATGTGACCTGGAAATATGGAAACTTCTTATTATGCACGTAGACAGTTAGTCACTGGTTTACACCATACAATTAACGGATTAATAATACTAGGGTATCAAGCTTGGGCATAATCTGGATAAATAGTTATCAAAATGTTTTTTCGTTTAGGTGTCGACTAACCTTTATTGAAGATATATTTCTGGGAGTTGATAAAGTAATATGGCGAGAAAACGACAGGTATTATCGGCACTTGTGCATCCACGGCTATGTTAAACGCTCCTTTCTTGAAAGGCAGCAGCTTGGTGTAATCTTTGTTTCTCGTACCCTCGGGGAATAACCAGAGCTTTGTCTGAAATTATAACAACAGCTTAAATTAGTTCAGATGCGCATCGAGTGAGAACATTAGCATACACTGCTAATCTAAAGGGCAATCGTGTTATTCTCATGCAAATGACTTATGTTATGAATTCTGTCAAAGTTTTACCCTCGCAAAAAATAATAACCCCGTTAAATTGAAATTTTGTGCGCTAGCCTTGAGTTTATAACCTACATAATGGCAATAAAATATTCAATATCGATCACATACATATCGAGAACCAAGGTATTGAACTATCACCAAACAGTTTGATAATTCAAGGGTCAAATGTTTACAATTTTATTTAGAATTTGAAGTTGACGTTGATATACGCCATATCAACGTCATAGCAAAAAAAATCAAAAAACCTACTTGGAAATATAATACGTATAGTAATACGAATACGTACCTTAGTTTTAGTCATGACCTCGGAGGTAACCCTCAAGTGGCGGTACGCGCCCTTAGGGTCACTCCTATCAATAAACACGACACCAGCGAGATACGCCGCTAAGCCAAATGGCCACACGTAAAATATTTCCTTTTTTGCGACCGCTGCCAACTTATCCACTACCTCCCATACATTGAACATGCCTGGAAGAGAAATGGAATCATTATTATTTGTCATAGAAGAACTCCATCCAATTTACGACCGTTTCTACTGTTCTATGAAATTAATTATTCTGTATAACTCAGTTCTATTTTTTTAGGTATTCATACCTCTACATTACATCGATGCTTAGGCAGCGTCGTCGTACATAAGTCAAGTACCTAAGCGTTCGATAAGCGGCTATTTTTGATTCGACTCGATTAGGAAACGTCGATATTTTCATGCTATTTGTGTTCGTAAGTTGACATGAAAATTTAAGTTGTATAGGTACCTATTTATTGATTTGGAACTTTTTTAACATATCATCAACAGAAAACGTTTCCGAAATAGTCATGCTATTCACTTATATAATGTGCTACTCTAAACTGTCATATTATATTTGTGTTAATACATGCTCTCGACCAACACGTAACGTCATGATACATGTATGACCCTTATATTATGCCCTATAAAAGCGATCACCCACTCACCCAAAATGTCTAAAGACATCTGATGGTTGGAGACTATGACAGCCCCTCGGTCCTCGGCCAGTACCTCGCCATTGCGTAGAACCCATTTTAAATCAAACAATTTTGTTATGTGCTTCAATATACGCACTGCCACCCTGGATAAATTAACAAGGACATTAGATATTTTGCACATTGTTTACACCCACATGGGGACGTCAGAAAGACGAGTTACTTCGCAATTGTTTGGTAACATTAACGTTCATAAGTGCCTTTACTGACTAACTTATAAATCAATGCACAGCCTAAACAGCTGGAGCCTAGAGACATGAAATTTTAAAGGTGCGTTTTTTGTGAGGTAACATAGAGTTTTATATACATAAATTATGAAAATGCATGTAAATCCCAGCATACATTGAGGAGCAATAATGCCTGTTATGATTTATCTCAATCTTAAAAGTGAATTAGCGTTGAAGGTCTCTAAATTCTCTGTCATATTTCAAAGCTGCGTCATATTTGTTTATCATTGTTATCAGGGCACAATGAACTAACTCAACTTTGAACTCTGATTGTGTTAGACAAGAGATGACTGTAAATAACACTGATTCTTCTTTGTGACGTTACTCACTGCCTAAATACTTAGTTCTACTACTTCCTATTCTACAACAAAGGTAACAAACAAGTTTACAGTCCGCCTGATATTACGAGAGGGCATACCGAAATACGGAGCTGCCCGACTGGGGACTGCATCTCCACCTTACAGAAGATCGCAGACAATTAATGTTGATTCCATTATTTTAAGGCTGGCAATCTGGGATTGACACGCTGGTGTCAGTCACGTTCAAAGGCAGTACCGCGTCCGCCTGATGGTAAGGCGGACGGCGTGCTTGTTTGACACCTGGGTTATATAAAAAAAATTACTAAGTGGCACTGCTGCCTATGATCTTTTACAATTCTCTATCCCACTGCTCTCATTAATTGATTTAGATCTTCTGGAGGTGTAAGAATAGTCCTCACTCAGAAATTTTCGAATTACGACGGCCTACCTCTCTGTAATTAAGTTCTGGGGGCTAATCATCATAGGTTTAAAAAGGCACTAATGGCAAAGTGTACTAAGAACTTTCGAGCTTTGACGTTTCATTATGGTACCGTTCTTAATACGCGCTTCTTAAGCGACCGTAGTAGGCCCCCAGATACTAAATAACCTACGTCATCTTATTTTTTTGAATCATATGGTACTTAAATCAATTTTAACTTTTTTATGTTACATTTATATGTTATTCGCACCTTCTTAACACTCAGGAAATGTGAAAGTGGGCCGTTGGGCGTTTCTATCTAAACTAGCGCAATATACAATATCTCCATTACAAATGATTGATGGCTTGTAAATTGATACCATTATCGAGCAGGTTTAATGCCCTCAGTAGGTACTTATTTGCATCCTTTAGGTATGTAGGTATCGGTGCGTTTGGAAACGGTTGGTATTATTAGGACGTTCTAGCTTCATATGTATTGGAGTTTGAAGTTCTGTGACTATATAGTCGTACTTCTGTGTCCTATGGTGAAGCTTCAAGACAAGAACGAAGTTTCTGCCTTTATCTTAAGGTGAAACTTTCTTTCTAGGTGTGTGACTTGAGAATAAATAGTTGAACATGATTTATATGTGGGTCAACAATTATCCTTCTTTATTATATTTTTACTTACTTTAGGTAGCTAGGTATATAACTCTAGTTCAAATAATAAGGATGCTAATTCACATCAAGTAAGTAATTTAATCATTAAAAGTTAATAATATTAGCGGATTTTTGGGTATAAATTGTTGTAGCATACGTAATAAATAAAAATAATATTTGTAGATGCAGATGCATCGACTTTAACCTCTAAAAATTATATTGATGCTTAGGTTTATATTTTATTTCGCCAAATTTACAGGAGGTCATGAACTTTTACATAAGTATAAGTGTTACTGAACATGTCTGCAAAAAATTAGAGGTCACTTTAAGATTTACCTTTATATAACTTTTATTTATTTGTCATGATGAGCCATAACTTTGCGTAGGCTTGTAATAGTTTGTGCAAGGTGAATTCATACTAATCATTACAGTTCTCATTCATGATTTTATGGCTTACCACGTTAAGCATATTTACAGTATACTGTGTTACAGCTTATCATGACAAGTAACTCCCTAAGTAGGGTCACAAATACGTCTCATAACTTGAAAGCATGTTCAACCAATATCACCTATACTATCCAACGAATTCGGTATTTATAAACTGGCATTTAGGTCATCTTTTGTATTAGAAGAGTTGAAGGCGTTTCGTAGAGATGTTTTAGCAATGTTATAACTTGCGTCTCGCCAAAAATCAGGTTCTATGTTTATGTAGGTGATTAAACCGGAAAAGGTGGGTAAACTTTCTAAGCTAAAATCTATTATGGAGTCAAACATGTTCGCCAATAACGTTTTCGATTCGCAACAATTTAGAATGGATTCCATAACATCGGAAAAGAAAGTGATATTCACAATATATTTTACCAAAACTATCATCCGTCCGCGACTTCGTCAGGATGAAATAAGTTTGCATAGCTAGAGGATACTTCTCCGCGTTAATGTTTATCTTCATTGATATATTTCTTAAATTCATACTCACACGAGTATGCTCACGCCTGTATCCCATGGGGTTAGGCAGATACTAGGTACTGTGCGCAAAGATCGCAGTACATATGGTAGATACTACGATCTGTGCAAACTTCTTTCTCTTCGTCTACCTCCATGCACTTCCTTCGGATATAGGACGTAGGATTTGTTATAAAAAAGGATTCTTTGAAAAGAAAACATACCGGAGACAGAGCAGTCCACACACCAGTTACAGACCAGTCACTGGGAACTTATTTCAATTTAATATTTCGTATGGTAGGTATCGGTATAAATATGGTGTGCGGAGAAATGAGAACAATTTTTTAAATAATGTTTATTTTTTCTAAAAAAACTTATGTACAGTGATTTCACACCACGTGCTTTACGGTGAAGGAAAACATCGTGAGGAAACCTGCATATTTCTGAGAAGTAATTCAATGACGTATGTAAAGTGTCTGAGACGGCGATGGACTCACCATCTGTCACGTTGGCACTTAATCATCTTCGGTGAAAAGTGGGTGTTGTGATTACAACACCTCTGCCTACCCCTTCGGGGAATACAGGCGTGAGCATATGTATGTATGTTTATTTATGAAGGTGGAGGTTACGAGAGCCCTTAAAAATGGGTGGATTGAGTGAAATATGAGGGAAATGAAAAAGAAAAATATTATTGAGCCGACCTGAATAATATGAAATGACGGCAGGTGGTTGTAAAGAAAAGGAATAGATTAGGACATAATCTCATTATGCAATACTAAGATAAACCAGGCAAAACATGTACAATACTGATTTATTCTGCAGCCACCGTTATTTGTTTGGGAATGTTATTCATATCGATATCAGTGGAATTTGTTTACGGATACAACAGAATCCATCGGCTCGGCAATTGTTATTGATAACTACTCATATCAAATATGCCCGCATACTCTGGGTATATCTATCCATATCTAGTATTTATCGGATAATGTACAGTATACATAAGAACTATGAATGGGTCTCTCAAATATCTTAATTTTTTTCTAGGTGAGTTTCCTCACGATCGCTTTTTTTAGTTTAGGATACCTTATTGGTACCAATTGACATTTGAACCTGATATCAACTAAGATACCTATGATACTATGGATATGAACAGTATGTGAACATAAATAACTCGGCCACCACAGCTTCTAACTAAACTAAACCCTTATGGATATCACTGATGTTTTCCTTAAAGGACGACTTCACAGAGATATATTAACGACAGAACTGCAATGTACAATGGTCAAGAAAGCATTTACACGACGTGTTTATCAATTATTATTCAAGAGCACTAAATTGTGACTACTCTCACATAAATTGTGTGGTTAGCTTACGTTAAACTAACTTCAAATATAAAATGTTTTGTGTAACATATATAGTTAAATAAATTATGGATATATTGATAATACCTGTATTAATATTGCCCATGATAAATTATATTAATCTATTTGGGTATTTCATCTGACAGTGAAGTAGGAAAAACAAATCATACGCAATAGGCTCGCTTTTATGACTGTAGAAGTACCGATAATATCGATAAGGCGATTAATGAAATCAAATAAACTGATAATAAATAACGTTTCTAGCTGAAGGTAAAATGTGACTTTTTGTTATTTAATGCTTACCACATGTTTATTTTTTAAAACATAAGGTATTAATGTGCCCGGAATATGAAGCCTGTCTGGTTGGAAACGAAATAATGAAATGGAGAAATTATTATCTTTGTTCAATTAGGGCTTCTAATTAAACTTATTTAAATTCTTAATTCACTTGTAAGGTAATTATTGTATTTAGTTAATTTTACAAGACAGCTGGAAAAAAATAGTTCACAAAAAATATAAGTAATACTCACTTTGCATTCCTGACATTTTTCGGACTCAGCAGAAAATAAGGCCAAATCAAAAAAGATACGATTGAACTTAGAAAATAAAATAGGAAGAAATTAAAATTGAACTTAATTTTATTCGGTTCTGAATCGGTAATTTTTCTGAACAAGTAAGTGACGGCGCTCACGGCGACGAACATAAACACTGTGTACCACATTTTTTAGACGGCAGAACTCTTCGCCGGAGACACATTCGAACCGTAGACTGCTTGTGTTCGCACTAACTTAATTATGTTATCATGTTATTTGAATTTATCTAACCAGGAGTCTACCGCCGATGCGGAATATCGTCACGGCTGCTTGGTTTCTTGTTATGACATTTTTAAGTATTTTTGTTTGTGTTTGGGCCCTTTATTATTGTTTAATGAATACAATTAATAAGTTTTCATGTATTGCACTCGTATGAACATTAATGTATGTATGATTAGTATTTTGCAGGCAGTAATAACATTTATTGATCTTGTAAAATTGTAAAATTATGTATTAAACTTTAAATTATTGAACAATTTGAACGAAAGTAAAAATTTTGCTGTTTGAATAGACATACCTATTCGGAAACATGTGAGAATTATAACAAAACTACTTAATAAATCCGAACAAAATGAGACTGGCTTACAGGTGCCGTCACGAGTTATGAGCGCTGACCTGGAATGCGTATTAGTTATTTATAAGAATCTGACTGTATTTACTGTGACGCAAATAAAATACAAACATAATTACCCCCACAATTTTTGCCGAGCGTTCATAACTGGATGCTGATAAGCAATAATGTGTCAACCCACAAAAAGTCAAATTCAAAGGTTTTGATATATTTTGATAATGCATCACGTATTTAACATTCTAAAAAAGTGTTTCAAGTCATCTGAAACATAAAAGTACGTAAAAAATGGATTTATGTCATAAAACAAATCTTAAATCACGTATACAATCATCTTAAGACGCCATTTTCTCAAAACCAAGTTTATGCGGGTTGACACATTATTGCTTATCTGCATCCAACTCTAAATTGAATAATAATAAAAAAATGTTGGTTCCGTACTTAAATAAATTAAAAGAATTGGAAAGAATGCGCTACTGAAATGTAGTACAAGTACAAAATATGTACTTACCTAAGCTTAAACGGATATTGGGAACACCTGTGACGTGGCTAGTTCGGTCGGGTGGGTGATAGATGGATGTACAGGACCACTCAAAAACAGCGCGACAATCACCTCAACCTCAAAAAAGAAACCTAACATAAGAGCGACTTTCAACATTAGACGAGAATAATAAAATTAAATAAAAAAAAAATTGCACACCGTAGGCCATGGAGGCGTGCGTGCGAGGATCATCATCTTCATTTCGTCGCAGGTCCCATGTTTTTATTGAGCTACCGATCAAAAGTCGTCTCTGTACAACGCTTACTTACCCATATAGCCCTTTGACCAGAGCGACAAATATACTTATGGACATTGTGTCAACGTTATTGAAATTCGATTGCATATTTGATGTAAGTAATTAGTGTGGCTAGGAATGTGTTGATCCTTCGATGTGTTGATCTTTAGAATTGAACAACAATCCGCTGCGGCGTCTCCGAAAAATAATCAACACAATTTTTTGGGTCAAACCGAAATCGTCAACGTTAGGACATGTTCTACACCAATCTAGACCAATTTGCTCGCCATGGCTCCTCTTACCCGTGCCATTCGTGCTATTAACCAGAACCATCTCCAAATTGTATCTGTCACTTAAGAGAATTCGTGACACTTATGTACTCGTATATATTATGTTATAAATTGTAAGCAATTAGTAAAAATATTTGTTTATGTAATTATATATATTTTTTAAGTTAGGCGGTTATAAGTATAGTCTAGTTGTATATTAGGTACTGCAATATTATTATTAGTTAAGATCCAGTTAAGAAGAAGTTAGTGATGTTTGTAAGAAGATAAATTAATTAATGTACTTGTACTCGGGCTGTAGGTGATCTGTCCACCTAGTTGAAGGCTGATCTAGGCTGTATCTTTAAGTAGGTGGTCTTCACTTAACACCGCTTGTGGTCGTTACCGCCAAGTTATGGGAGCTTGCTTTCTGTATATTTCATTTAAGAACCGTTAGATTGCCTTGTATCGGCTGACCCTGACATCATGACGTTATTCTAAATCAGTAAATTATACGCATCTCATGATAACGACTTTATCAGTTTTATCGTGTATAAGCTCCTTTTCTATTCAATTCCTATTCGATTAACATACGTCGAATAAAACTTTAGTTTTATTCTGTATTAAACGGTTTCAACGCAAAGATTTAGGTGTTGATCGGGAAACTACATTTATAAAATACCTGATTGGTGACTCATTTTATTAAAAATGTATTTATCTAGACCTAAATTTCCAAACAGATACGGTATCAATTGAACTCCTTAATAATAATATATTATCTACTTGTATTTGATGAGATTCAAATCGTTTTTCGTTTCGTTTCAGTCGGGCAGGTAAACATTTGCTCGGTCGGAAATCAGAATGATGTAAATTATTTAGGACTATCACGTATTATTGTAGATGTAGAGCCAACAACTCTAAAACTTATATGGTTCTGGAAATCATATGGCTGTATCCTATCCAAGTAGATATAGAGCTGTAAATATTGCACTTGACTTAAAGCAGTTGTTATTGTCGCGGCTTTTAACTGTAATCTTATTAGTGAGACTAATGAAACGTTTTCTTTTTAACTGCAAAATATAAACTTTTATACGACAAGTTACAGAGTTTACGGCTGGTCGGGCAATTCTGCAACTAGCGGACGGAAACACGAGTAATAACTTAGTAATAGAAAAATCGATGTGTGTCGTTGTTCCAAAGGACGTGTACAAGTATCGCAGCGCAGTATAGTTCGGTGATGACAAAGTTAGTTTGTAAGCGCGGCTAATGCCACAAAGTGCGCTATAAAAGTTTTATGTGTTGCGTTGCTCGGCTGCTCGTAAACTGGATGTCAAATGTTGAGTAACCCTGTTTTTGGGTACGTAATGAACATATTTTGTTGAATAATCTTAATATTGGCTATATTAAGAGGGCCTAATTCTTCGATTGGATCAAAAATCTTAATAATTTTATTTTTAATAAGTATATAATAATCCAAACCTCAACACATTTAATGATTTTGTCCTGAAGTATCAGGGGACTGAGAATCCCCTCCTCTTTTTGTAAGATATTTAGAATAGTAAGTATATCTTTACGGCACAACATATAAAGTAGTTAGTTACTTCGTGCTGTGTATGTATTTTGTTATTAATTCGCAAGAACTAAACATTATGCGCATATACGTGGTTCAATTCAATTTCAGAAAAAAAATCATTATGTTGAGAATTATCCAATTCGATAGTATAGAATCAATGAGTTAAACTATAAATAAGAAGCAAACCTATTGCTAATTATATGATATTGCATTCAATTATTATTATTAAACCGTACAATTTAGATGTTTTGTGAAAATTATGAGGGAATTAGTGTTGCTAACACTTTTTTTCTTGATCACTATTCGGGCGAGACAAAGGTACAACGCTACGCCAAAGTATACATTTCCAGTGTTATACAAGGACTACGTATTTACAAACTTGAGTGAGAACGGCAGGGATATGTTCTACGCTATTACAATTCGTAAGTATAAAATTGACTAAGCTGCTGTTTTACCCATTTGCCTCGAAGTCCCTACACTAGTATCGTCCGCGCTAATATTATAGCTTATAATGACAATATTACAAACGTTTGTAAGCATCGATTTCAAAGGAAAACCTTCTGATAATTATACAGTATTTGTTAAACATGTCATATCAATGGAATATTTATTTATCTGTTTGTATTTACATTGTGTCCTGTGTCACTGTTGGCTTAACGAAACGAAACGAAAGTGTTTCCGAACTTGCGACAGACCAATTATACGTGTATTATATTAGATAGGTATCAAAGGTACCCAGTTAACACACAGATTATGTTGCAGTGATGATTACCACTCAAGTATACATTTGTTAATGACCAAACATTTCTTGGTATTCAAAGTCCGCTTCCGAACCAACGAACAAGATATTTTTAGCCACGGTATAAAACGCACGGTCAAGTCGTTTGAACGTGTCAAAGAACTTGGGGCACTGGTCATTTGAGTGAGTTTAACTCTCCGGCAATAGACACATTATATCAATAATGAGTCAATTCGTCAGAGTTGAACAGCAATAGAAAGGGTTAAGCCATATATCTTTGTTTAAAATAAATATATTTGTAGATATATATCTGAGAAGCATATGTCCTGCATATGTCTGAGAAGTAATCAAAGACGTATGGATAGTGCCTTAGACGGCGATGGACTCACCCTCTGTCACTTGGCACTTGATCATATTCGGTGAAATGTGGGTGTTGTTACAACACCTCTGCTTAGTTACAACACCCTTCTGGGATGGCGTGAGCACATTTTTTTTTATATTTGCAGATCCATCCTGTCAAGCTGTGAGAGGAGAATGTATTAAATCAGCCCATTGCAATGAAAAGAAAATGCTGTACATCTCGCGTGTATGTTATAAACGGGACTTCGTCTGCTGCTATGACAGCTCCATTCGTCACCCTGTTATCGGCCCACCGAAACACAAACAAGACGTGTGACTTAATTATATAATATAATATAATCTACTTCTCAAACTCAAACTCTTTATTCGATTAGACTTTTAACAAATTACTTTCCAATCGTCAGAATGACCTAATTATACAGAATTATACATGCTGGAAGGTTGCTTTTGCTGAGAAGAATCTGGCAATCTACTCTTATCAAAAATATTGTACAATTTTAAAAATACTAAATGTCACTTAAGAAATGTAAGCCCATAGACACAGTTCAAATTTTGTTATTATGAGTTTCTTTTCATTTACAATATTGTATTTCTTACGATGATTAGAATACATAAGGTTTAAATGTGGGGTAACCAATATGTAACGGCATATTTAAATCGGTTAAAACACATTTATTACTCATGTATGCCTGGTATTAAACTTCGCTTTATGCGATTTAATCGAAAAATCAAGCAAATTTGTTGATGTCTATCAACACGTTTGCTTTCCATTTTTAACTTGATAATATCTCGAAAAAGGGTGAAAGCTATAGTAAAATTATGTGTTAATTTCACATATAAACTTACAACCCTTCAATCAACTCCCTGAGGGCTGCAATATCGGACAACCCTTTTGATTGCATACCTAAATCTCACCAAGCACACACTCTCCAAATTGAATGTCTCCACGATCAGTGGCTTACGTCGCGCTGTTGGTATAGCAGTTAGTTAGTTAGTCAGGGCTTTAATATGTGTAGATAATTAAAATACGTTGACATTTTAAGAGCTATTAAGAGCTCTACATAGACATACAGTTAGAGTTTGTACAGCTAAATGAATAATTAGATAGGTAAATATTTACACCAGCTCATCTCATTATGCTAATTAATTGATATAACATATCGTTCCTCTTGTACTAATAACATTCGTTGATATATTGAAATAATAACATTAAATTCATTATGTTATAATATTATTAAACTCTAGACTTCAGCGTAATTTCCAGACTCAATGAATATTTTGAATTAAACTTAACTTTTTGTTAGAATAATTTTCTTTGTTTGTTGAAATAGCTATATAAATATTATATAGATAAACGCGGCAAATATTTTCATTCTCGGTGAATATTTTCATCGCATATTATTTTATTCACCTCTGTTGATGTATTTGGTATATAATTAACTAACGTGAAGGGCACAATAACAATTCAATCAGAATGTAGAAATAAGACAAACGTTTGTGGCAAAGGTCACAAACAAACACGCCGAACAATTGAAAAACGAGAGAGGCGGTTAAATACCTGGCCGAAAAACAAAGTTCGATTTAAAAAGTTTTTCCAATTAAAGTTGGCTCCAATGTTTTCTGATCCTATTACGGACCGTATACCTCACCGGTCATTGGATATTTTGACGGGCGGGGCCTACAGAAAATACAATGATAGCGGAACCGATAATAAATTTATAATATATTGCAAAGGCTCAATATTAAAAGTTAGCATAAGAACGGCTTCCCACAATGGTCGAGAAAAGTCGCACATAAGCATTAGGCGAGTACGCGGTTCACCGTGAGGACTCTCGTGAGAATATGCCTATCTGTGCCTGTGCCTGTTACTCTTGATATATGGAAGCCGACCTTTTGTGAGCATAGATTTTATGGAATTAGTGCCGGAGAGGCCGTGACATAAATCGTGCACGACACTTTAATCTTTTTATGTCGATTGGCTGTCTTTATTAATGCAAGTAATACCAGTTAGTTGTAAAAGTGCATCCTTTGATAAGAGTAATGTAGGACGTAGGTACCTTCGCGCGTGTATCGTTGTCACATAAATATTTATTATAACTATATACTTACCTTGTATTAATCGATATCATACAACCTAAAATTGTTTGAATCATATTATTTTCAAGTGTCAATTATACGTAGGATAAATTAAAATAGTAAAAAGTACTATGAGGTAGAAACATACCTTCATATTATAGATATATAGATAAAACGTTCATTTACCACACACTTACAACGAGTTATAAAAATACACGATGAAGATAGTTACCTACAAAATAAACATTACAGTATGTAAGTTCACGTTCACACTCTATATTATTTAATTTAATATATAGGTCATTTAATAAATATAGGTTTCCTTCAAGTATTTGAACCGTACAAATTTTACTACGAGTACAGAGTCTCGCCAGTTTAATTTTCAATCAATAAACTTATAAGAACTCTTGTAAAAAGAAAGTAAGTTCTAAAACTTACACACTAACATATATATTGGTCGGAATCACAACCCTCCTTTATGCTTGCCGAGTCGGTTAAAAATACAGACAAAGGGGTTATTATTATAGGAAGTTCGTTAACTGGTTATCACGACATTAACATATTATTATACATGTAGTCCTAAAATACTACTACATAATAAAATTGCTTTGGTATTTTCCCATTAATAATATAATTATACAGGAAAGATGTGTGTATGTATTTGATCGAAAATAATATAAATTATTTATTGTAATTAATATTTAGAATAGATTTTTAGTTTACCTATAGACTCACCATCTGTCACGTTGGCACTTATTCGGCATCGGTGATAAGTAAGTGTTATTACAACACCTCTGCCTTCCTCTTTGGGCGTAATACAGGCGTGAGCTATGTATGTATGTATTTTTATGTTCGTCTTAGGCAATAAAGTTATAACTATGAGGGTAAAGCCACAGGCTAATGTTAGTATATGTTAAATATCAATATTTGTTATTAATAGTGACTGTCAACCACCGTGAGATGCAGGCGTCAGCATAAGATATGTATTTATGGTAAGTGGGAACGAGTTTCAAGGTTCGTTATTAAATTTGCCATGAAATTTAGCGTGAAGACGTATTTTAACCTGGAATAATGTATTATGGGATGCGTTTTATTACTTGTAAATACTTATAGGTATTTACACCATCCTAGAAGTGGCAAACAGAGGTGTAACGACACCTAATTTTTACCGAAGATGATCAAGCCAACATGACAGATAGACATGGACTATACATAGGTCTTATGCGGGTTTCCTCACGATGATTTTCTTTACCGTTTAGCCTAGCTTTTATAAAAACTCATTGATGCACTCCGCTGGGATTTGAATTTGCGTCACTTGTGTAGCTGGCAACTACTCAGGCCACTCGGCAAGCAGGGCTCTCATTCTTTTGTAATTATGTGGTAAATTATACAAATTCTACATGCCCTACCTTAATTAGCAAAAAACTCATACTTATTAAAATGTTTATCTTTTATCTTGTATTTTAATATTACGTATTGTGTGCCTGGGAATAAAGTATAACTTTTATTTATAAACTATTATTAGAAGTTTCTTTGAGTGCCTCATAATTGTAGGATATTATCGAACATATACCATCATTTAGATAACATTACTTCGGTAAGTATATTTTATAGGTTACAAAGCTAGGAAACAAGGGTTAGCCCGTTTGATAACAATTTTCTACAGTATTGCAGCGTATGCAGCGTATGCAGGACATGCAACCCCAAATGCGTTAATCGCGTGTACGATACAAAATCCATATCTATACCTATCTAATACTTATAATTCTATACTATATTAAGTTTAAATGGAAAATTTAATGGTCTCCATTAAACAACATAATAAATTTTGCTGAAATCTGTTTAATAGCTTGGCGTAGCCCTAGGATGCCATAATTAGGCTACTTAAAAACATCACGAGGACGATATTTAGTTAAACATTATTTACAATTATCAGCCGCATAGGATTATCTATAAAAACTATATTTTGTATCTTGTGATATTTTTTTTCCGTTTTTATGACACTTTCCATTGTGATATTATAAAGCCTTCGTCTACGAATTAACTATCCAACACTAAAATAATTTTTCAATTCATACGAGTTCCTGAGATAAGATTTTGTATTTAGTTAGTATAGATTAACTTTCGGGGTGGACGACAGCTATGTAGGTTATATCACGCGGTTGAACCCTCGGAAGCTACTCTACGCCCCCCTGGAACGCATGGGTGACCTTATTCAAACACACGGGAACACAACAATTCTCTGATGACACAATATACGACTGAGATCTTTTGTAAGTTGTAGGTACAGTCCTCAGTCGGGCAGCTCCAAATTCCGAACGGGAGAACCCGTTATGCTTTATCCCTTTTGTTTTTGCCTGTTTGCTTGTCAACCCTCGTAATGCAGAAATGGGATATCAGGTTCTAGGGGCCAACTACGATCGTATAAGCAGAGCGCATGAAGAAGTTCTTAGCTGCGACGCTAATTACTAAACATATTCTAAGATAGTAATTGGTTTCAAAGTCCACCTCTTTCAAAGAAACTAGGTTTTGTAATAAGGAGGTTGATGCCTCATTAAGATATCAAAATTAAAAAAATCTTGTGACGTTCTGAAAACGATCATAGTTGACCCTCTGGTGTAAAAGTACGTGCATTGTAATGGGACAGAGGAACATTGCCATTTGTCACTTGAAGTGCGAGTTTTCTTAAAATCGCCGTCATTAGTCCATCCTATACAAATCTGCGATAACGTCAATGTGATGACTTTTATTTATTTATTTATTTACTTGACTTGACGACGACGGCGGTAGTGAAAATCACAGAGTATCATACAATAATTAATTAATGATATTATGTGCTCTTGTATTTACAGGTATTTTACTGAACGGATCGTGTGAGCTCACTAATGAACGGGTAATTACGTTATTATTCCTCTCATCAATCCAATTACCAATGGCGTAAGGTTGATACTCCTAATTATATGATAGCTAATTATCTACTGGTAATTGGCATAAATATTGTTTTTGAACGAGAATTATAAATGTATGCGCTGTGTGTGCCCCGCGGTTTCACCCGCGTAGACGTTTTGATGCGCGGACCGCTAAAAAGTAGCACAGTAGTTACTCCTTGTAATATCAGCTATATGTCAGTGAAAATACCGTTAAAATAGATCCAGCCGTTTCAGAGATTTGCCTGAACAAACAGACCGACAAAGCTTTTTTAGATAGTTTTTTTGTGAAAGTATCTTCATATTAATTTGAAAAGCTGTAAATTTGGAATTATAAACAGGCACTTAGGTGTGAAATGGCAAATGTTCTTCCGACCGATTAATATCTACCTTACACCAGGGTCGACGATCATATCGTTTTATGCAGCGTTTCCTGTTGCGTTAAAATAGAAACGTCACAGTTAAGACATTTCTAATACGCCATTTGTCACGCTGATATCTAATATTTTTTTATGAAAAATGGTTGCTGTACACCTCTGCTTATCCCTTCCGGAAACCCGTTAGATTACACATAATTATCGAATCCGAATTGAAATCTGATAAATGTGGTTTGCTGATTAGATACCTGTATGTATTTGTATTGGTACAATTAAACGAACTTAGTCCGAAAACAACAAATTCGCTCAATCTACGTCCTTATTTTCCAATGAATTGTCACAGTCCTTGTTGATTAAATGCAAATAAAATCCTGTAATTGAATTTAGCCGCGGCACAATTAGGTAAGTATTCAAATCCACAAGCAATCAATGTAAATGAATTGGTTAATTAAAGACAGCAAAGATTTCAATATTTGATGCACAATACAAGAGAGTTCGTTAGTCTAATTGCTTAGTTGAATTACGGTTTAGCAACTGATGTCGCGGGTTTGATCCTCACACTAATACATACCCTTGTAGGTAACGTACGCGCTTTAACAAATCCTTTGAATTACACTATGAACCAATATATCGCATCTGAAATCTGATTTTTCGATTGACTCCGAATTTTGTTCGACGTGTACCTATACTAGTGGATGTAACCTCCATTCATATGCACGCGATTATTGTAGTATTGTATAATGTCTGTAACATGAACCAGCTTACAAGAGACTATGGGGCTCCAGGCATAGCCAATAATTCATATTCAGGCATAGCATATTCTGTTGGACGGCAAGCTTATAAAATAACAATTCTGATTGGTGTTAGAGTCCACAAATTGGAGGGCGAAACCACAAAAATAAATATGGAACACGAAGTCATAATATTTTTTATTGCGATCCTTATTACAAATGATTAGCTATTGCGGAGTTTTTGTATGTAGGGCCATTGTTTGCGGGCAATATTCATTTGATATACGAGAAAAGGGCCGTTATTAATTCTAACCGTGTTTTATGTAGCTTGCGTCAGGTGGATGTGTGTAAACACTGCGTGCATATCGCTCGTCTATTGTGTTAATCCCCGGACCCTAGAGTCAGCTTAATTACAAAGAATTTACGAGTATTGAAGCACCCCGGCCAAATGGAAGCGTGTCCGCAGCACTAAAATATAACAAATTCATCCAATATTTATTATGGACTTGGAAACTTCGAAAATACACTCTCAGGAATTTTCTTGGAGGAATTTGGTGTCGTGCTCTTACGAAAGTGGGATAATTTGCTGTTACAATTGCATTCTCATAACGAGTTGGTTTGAGAATTTGCAGTAACCTATTACTATTACCATTGTATAATTTTCTTAGAATAATTGATTACTGAGTTCCTTGCCGGGTCATCATCTGCCTGGCCTTATCCCGTACATTGTTGGGGTTGGCACTTGATTCAACCCGATGCGGCTGATCACCTGATTTTTATACGAAGCGACTGCCATGTGACCCTCATGGCCCCTTTAACGAGGAAAATCTGTGATCTGGGCTAAACCAGTTTTCAGACTATTTTAGGCCTCGGACTGACTTGTGACGATTGCCAAAGATTGTAAATTGGGACCGACGGCATAACGTGCTCTCCGAGGCACGGAGGGGACCCATCCAATTACTGGCTTGGTTAGGGTTGCTTGACTTCGCTGATCGAATGATATGCGCAATAACAACTGTGCCACGAGCTCCTCCGTGAGATCCTTGCCTGGTCATTCTCACTTAAAAAGACCTCCCGAACCTGGCGGTAGCATTTAGTATCCATCATGTCATTGATTGTCATCATCTAATTATGACAATTGAAAGTACTTTGTTAAAAGTCTAAATAATCAAATAAAGATATGTTTATGTTTTGAGTTTCGATATTATGGTTTGCTATAACGATTTTACTGCCTGCCCTAAGTAGTCACCACAACCATAAATATCAAAAAGGAAAGAGCGCTAGTTCACCAAATAATTTAATTAAATGTATGTAAAAATTTAGGCACGACTTTGCCTCTTTGGAAAGTAGTGTCTTTAGACAGAAGTACGTGGTTTAATTGTTTTACGGGTTTTATTACCGTAAGGCTCGTGGTGTGATAGTAAGTCCTAGAGTTGTTACAATACCTACAGTTTACTTTCATACTGTTTCATTACATAGTATTAATTTTCAAGTAATTTTCGCGCACTAAGGAAGAGCAACGTTATCTAACAAAGTACACCTACGCAAACAAGCAATATTTAATTAACAAAATTTGCGCCCGGGTAAAGTTAATTTCATAGAGTTTAATGAACATTTCCAGATAAAATTAATTTGACCTCGGAATCGTTACGGAATTTGAACTGGCCATGTTCGGTTGTGAAATTTTTGAAGTGATCCATACCTAAACTTATTTGGTGCTTGAATATCGAGCAGAAGACTGAACTATTCACATGTTTGAATCATGGAACACCACGGAATCCCGATTCGACGGCAGTCTAAAGCACAAATTATATTTCATGCTTTTGTTTGTGACTGTATAGTAAAGTCTTTTAATATAGGTACATGTCTCCCCGAACGTTTAGCTAACTTAGACAAGTGTTCGCACATTTCTTACAAAATTAGAATAATGACAGTTAGAGGTTTCACGTCGTGGCGTATATACATTTTACAAAACCTCAAAACGACATATCTACATTATTTTGACAGTTCAAAAAAGAGTAAATTTCAAAATCTTTAACAAAACCCTCACGCTCAATGAGCCAACATTTTTATTTAAAAAAATGGGCCGAGATTCCCTACTGCTTTATAAGCAGTATAACATTAATAAAAAATATCTAAGGAATTAAGAGCTTATATTTATACCGTGCCTTGACGTTTAGAGTCCTTGAGTCATAGACACTAAAAGATTGTGGTCGTAGTAGGTATAGCCTTATCCTCGACGATTTTAATATGATTCAGATTGTTGGGGTTGGAACTTACAGCTGCCTCCTACTGTTATCAGGGCAACAAGATATTGGTATATAATTTCTCTCTAACTTTCTAGTAAGAAGTAGAAGTATTTTAATTGGTAAATGCAGACTACTCACTCAAACGCTGAATTAAGGACGCCGAAATAGCCTGGAGAGTTGATTACAGTTAAACCGTATCTCGTGAGTGTAGGCTTATCGATTTAGGATTCCTGTTGATTTTCCGCCAATGCACGTTAGCCCACATTAATTAGTGTGCATGTTAAGAAAGAATACTTTCTACACTTTATACTCATACCCATACTCATAGATACCTTGATGCATTACGCAAAGACAAATTACCCTTAATTATACCTTTAGAGACTGGAAAATTTGTTTACGCGGATTAACGGTTTTTACTAAATTAAAAGTAGGCTAAGTTATTCCTTGTAAAATCAGTTCTCTACCAGTGAAAGTCCCGATAAAAACTGTTTCATAGATTAGGCGGAACAAACAGACCGACAGACAGATAATTTTTTTATTTAAATGTGATAGAAGAGATTAGAAGAGCCGTGGTGGCCTCGGGGTTTGAGCAGTCGCCTGCTACGCATGCGACGCGAATCCCAGCGGGGCCTTTACTTCCTTATTATTTTAATTTTAATCGCACACTGGGTTTATAAAGGTTTAACCGATTTTAAAGGTCAAAGTGTACCAGAATGTATGTTAGAAGCTTAAAATCTATACAGCCATGTCGATTTGACTGGGCACCAAAACAAACCCCTAATAAAGTGTGGTTTTTGGATATGTTTGGATCCCTAACTCTGTTTCCTCCCACCGATACGCGGAGGAAAGATAAAATGTACATACAAAGCGTAATTACCAAAGTTGGGAAAGGTCGGATGAGGTGAGTGATCGCTTATCGTCAATCAAATGGATGATACTTTAACAGTTTACTTCACTATTATGGGCATCTATACAGATAAATAAAATTGAAGTGTCTGTTTGTACCACCAAATTAACAGCCAAATAACTCCATGCATATGAAACTATATAGGGTACTGACATTATTACACCATTTTTTTATTTTTTTCTCAATCTGTCTGTCTGTCTGTCTGTCTGTTTGTTCAGGCTAACCTCTGAAACGGCTGGATCGTTTTTATCGGACTTTCACTGGCAGGTACCTTATGTTTCAAGGAATAACTCAGGCTACTTTTATTTATAAAAAATATTATAGTTCCGCGAAATGAAGCATGAAACTAAATCTACATGAGTGAAACCGCGGGGCACAGCTAGTCAATAATAATGTTCTTTGCAACGGCAATATTTGGTTTATCTTTTTCAGAGGAAATTTTATCATTCAGCTGTTTGAGAATGGATATCATCAACAATGTATTTTTAATTTTATCAATCTCTATATAAAAATAACATACAAAATGTCTTATATTACCGTTGTCGTTATATTTAAGGTTACATGTCATTACGAAACAATTATATATGTGGAGACAACGTCATAAAAATTAGGATAAATAGTTCGTCAGTTGCTTTGTTATATCTTTAAACAGTTTGATGTAAAACAACTTGGCACAAAGTTAGGTACAGTGCAGCAAACTTTACGGGCTGCGTCTCGCCAAGTTTTACTGTATTTGCATCAAAGAAAGCAAAAAGTATACTGTGCAAATGGCTTAACTGCATTAATAAGCCAAGGAGAACGTCAAAAAAAAAGAATTGTGCTGTTGCATATATAAAACAATAATGTTTTTGGTTGGGAAATGGTTGAGAAGCTGCTTTTATATTTTATACTCAAGGCAGTATTTTTTTATCTTTTAAATAATGCTATACCTGTACCTTACCATACCTATCATAGCATGAACTTTCTATTAAAATCTAAATAGGAAATGTTTACAGATATAAATTAATTTTATACATAACACGTTGCCAACGGTTCGTTAGAGTGGATTCATAGATGCGTAAGTTATTGCACTCACACTCGGGTGGCCCTCTAGTAAATGTTGCAATAATGTACGTTATTGGAATCATGTATGAGTGTTGTTGTGTCAATAGGCTTAATTAGATTATTGGCCGGTACACGCAGGCACTTGTACTCGAATGAAGTACTTATTACACAAATACTTCAAGTATTGAGCTTTGACAGATCTAATTCACTAATTAGTAATAAAAAATGTACTGTTTTACCCGTTCATGTTTACTTTATCACCTAAAAACCGATTACATGCAAGGATTCGTGCGCCGAGAGTCCCGTCCCATACATATTTTATATGCCAAGCCTGTTATAATAAAATGATTGCATCCTAATAATTTTTATATCATTTTACTAATCGTCAAATAGGTATTTTTCAAATTACTCAGTCAATGTAGAAAGAGTCAACACACATTATTTCGATCAGGTGGCCAACTATGATCGTTTAACAAAATGAAAAAAAGCTTTGACAAAAGTTGAAAAGTTTAAAAGGTCAAAGGTAAGAAGTTATATTCAAAATACCTATTTGAAGATTTGTAAAATGATGAAGGATTAAACTGATGGTGGTGGGCCCCCAGGAAGTCTTACGCCCAATTTCTCGCAAGGTACACATTGAGAGAATATTATACCGTTATTTTATTTTAGACCTACAACCTAATTATTTCATTTAAGTATTCTAAATTCGTCAATTTCTTCGTGCATTTCAGTCTATATGAGATTGCGTAACAAATATTTTTAAATTTCACTATAATTTTAAGTACCTCTCCCACTGATTTTGGGGATAAAGCACACAGACACAATTAGTTCAGCGTTCAGCGCTATATACACCGACCTTACTTTGCCACAAGATGGCGCCACACATCAGAAAGATCGCACAATGATGACGTTGTAAAAACTTATTCTTAATGCTCTCCTCATTTTACAGTCAGGACACTTTCAGTTTTAAATATGAATATGGAAATAAAAGCTAAAATAAAATTCTCCACAAGTAAAAATTTACATCTCGTGTTTTATTTATAAGATAAGTAGGTAAGTACCTACTGTTTCATTATAAATATTAACGTCCTTGTTCAATAAAATCGACCATTTATTCCTAATTCTGGTAGAGCGGTCCGTGAAAATTCGAATAAGCGCTAAATTCCTGTTGAAGCAGACTCGTATATCAATAAATTATTAGTAGAACGATGCAGTAAATAAATAATTGAATAGCGACTAATTGCAATCTGAGCTCACCTGACTGCACGAGCCGGTAACGAGGTTACCCCGGCGAACAAGCCCGATTATTATGTTATTATCACTGATCCACTTGCATTCAATCTTCTCTTTACTGCGAAACGGGCGAACCGAATATTCAAATTCATTCAAAATATCATTATTTGATTAGATTTTTAGCAAAGTACTTTAAAATCATTAGAACAACATGATTATACAGGATTATGCTACCGCCGGGTTCGGAAGGTTGCTTTATCTGAGAGGAACTCGGCTAGAAACACCGCAATTACTGTCTTAAAAAAAAAATTAAAATTTTGGGTAGAACAATTAAAATCAAAAAATATATAAGCCCATGGACACAGTTCCAGTGCATAAAGAGTCGATAAAAACATAAAACCTAAAAACAAGGCAGCATCTGTTCACAAGTATGACGAGAATGCCAGTCATCGCTCACCGCAACCATTATAGAAGGAAGTGAGCGACCCGTCATCCAAAAGCCGCCGCAAGCAAAGTCATTTTAGTGAGCATTTTATTATGAGTAAACAGGTAAATCCCTCAGTTTGTTGTTATTCGGCCGATATCTATACATAAATATATAAACTCTTTATTTACAACTCTACTTAAGATTACACAAGATTGATACCAAATCATATTCGCACCACACACACAAACTCAACTACTCTTGCACACACACATAACAGTATTAAAATACACAACAAGTAAATGTTATAATTGCTGATAATTGGGAACTTTTTTTGAACAAAAAAAATCACTTCTATTGTGAAGAGCAGGGCCTCCTAACACAGGCATTATTTGCTTAAAAGGAGATCTTGGCCACTATTTAAGGTTACATTGTAAACCCGAACTATATATAAATAAATAAAAAGTTAAAGTATCTTTTGTAAGTAGCGTAAATATCTCCTTTAAGAAAAAAAATGCATACTGTGAAATAAAGCCACACATGATATTATGTCTTCGCAGGTAAAACCGCGAGGCATAGCTATTAAATAAAATAGACACAACTTATTTCTGTGTTCTGTGAATGCAGAGTAAGTATCTTCCAGACGCGCGGTATCTCTACGTCAGATCCATATATCCGGGGCAGGACTACTGTCGGAAACTAGCACTCTAGCGAGATTCAATACTCATCTGCCCATATCCGGATCCTTCGCCTGCCGGTCTCTCTCTCTCTCTCTCTCTCTCTCTCTCTCGAGTGCAAATGTTTAAACGAGATATTTTATTACTTACATGTGTGAACTTAACTAATGAGGTCCAATAGTTTTAACCAACGATAGCTAAATAAAACTAGGAGTAGCTAAGAAATGTTATCTCTACTATTATAGAAAACATTAGGGTCCTTACCACGGGTTTCCTTTCAATTTACGAGGGAAGCTGGAATGCTCTCGAAATTTCTGCCACTCAAAAATTAAAAGAAGAGTCCAATATTCCATGATAGTTTTAATAATGAGTTATGCCGTAATGGCCACGTTTGTCCTGAAAAGTACATCATTGTTATCCCTTTCTACTTCACACGTAATGTTAGAGGCAGTCTATTGGGGCTATATATTCCTTTCTTAATGGGCGGGACTTTCCTAATATCAAGAACAAGCAAAACACAATTATGTGTGAAGTTATCCAATGCGGAAGACATTCAATTCACTTACAAGTTGGGATATAAGTTCCAATTTAAGTGTAATTTGGAGAAATTGAGGGAGTTGTGGGCATCACTCTTTAAGTTGTGTTAAGCGAAGCGGTTGCGAACTAAGCCTAGCCCATTACGAGATAGCGATCGGGGGCGGCTTAAACCTAAGCCTGATTTAATTTAAATATATTACATGTCATAACCCGGATGTACTGTTATGTTTTAACAAATAGGCAATCGTAATTTTAATGCAATGAAGAAACATTTAAATTGTAACGAATTTATTTGTCACTAACTGTGCCCTGTGGTTTCACCAGCGTAGATTTAATTTAATTTCCGCGGAACCATAAACACTACAAACGGACACTTCTATTTATTTTTCTGTTTATATATTGAGCCGTGGTGGCCTCCGGGTTTGAGCAGTCGCCTGCTACGCAAGCGACGCAAGTTCGAATCCCAGCGGGGCCTGTACCAATGAGTTTTTCTAAAAAACTTATGTACAGTGATTTCACACCACGTGCTTTACGGTGAAGGAAAACATCGTAAGGAAACCTGCATATTTCTGAGAAGTAATTCAATGACATATGTATAGTGTCTGAGACGGCGATGGACTCACCATCTATCACGTTGGCACTTAATCATCTTCGGTGAAAAGAGGGTGTTGTGATTACAACACCTCTGCCTACCCCTTCGGGGAATACAGGCGTGAGCATATGTATGTATATTTTTATTAAGAAAGTAGTTACACTATTTATAACTCAAGACCGGCTTGAACCGATTTGGCTGAAAATTGGTGGGGAGGTAGCTTAGAACCAGGAGAAGGACATAGGATACTACATCCCGGAAAATGTATACATACAGACAATTAAGTGTCTGTTTTTAATTTCAAATTAACAATTATGTATATATATATATATATATCGAGCATAAAGCGATATATATATCGCGCTTGATCTGCGCAAATAAAGTACATTAAAAACTGATCATTAAGAATTAGTTATCAGCTAAAATAGTGATGGTGATTGAACATAACATTCTTAGACCACAGTATTTGCAGCGAGCGAGCTCACGTTAGGCGCTACATATTTACTCAACGGTGATCGCATACTATTTCACAGTTCTTCATATTTCCCTTTGATCGTTAAAACGTTAAGTAATTTAAATGTTTTGGAATATAAAACGCTTGTACAAAAAATACCAGCTTATGTTAAAAGCTTCAACTAAGGGAGTTTTGTTGGACAGCTAACAATAGCGCTAAAAGCCTGATGAAATATTCACAAGTTATTTTAAGACATCTAACGCTCTTCCACACAATCGGAGCCAGTAGAGATTGTAGCGCTCTTTTGTCATCTCGCTGAGTGTAACAATGAATAGTTTATCCTTACAAACGTGGCCAAATAGGCCTTTGATTTCAACAACAAAGCGATTCTCCTCTCTGTTTGAGTTGGTTGGGTACTCTCACTCGATGTTATAAGGTGACGATTGTTATCGATTCAATCTATTCTTTCTCCGCTAATCGTATTGAACGTGGTGGTATATTTTACCTTTTACCATTATGAAGATAATATTTTATTGACAAATTTTTTGAACAGTAACCTATACAAGAACATACATCTACCTGTCTGAGTATAGTGCTGGTTTTTCTCTGTTCTCTGAAGGTCAGAATCCGAATCGTTCACAAAGTTTTCATAGGGCCTAAAAGAAATAAGATAATTTTTATTAACAGCATATCAAAGGTAGCGGAAATTGGTTGCTAGCTTGACTGAGAGGAGCCATATAAGTAGGTAAAAAGCGTTCCATAATAAATAAATTTTACTTCTTCCGAATCTAAAATAGGTTGCTATGTATAACCGAGATATCTATATATCGTTTGTTTATTGAATTAATCACTTCTAAATTATGCATCGTTGCATTTACAAATTTTAAATCTTAAAGTAAAAGTAGGATATATGTCACAGAAAGGTCTGCCATATGAGCGACCTTATTTATTTTACTCTTTTAATACCTAGGGTTTCCGCACGTGTCTCCTATTCATTATAATTCAAAAGGGAGAATAATAATGAATTGCAATCAATACAAAACACGAATATTGCTTCATATGTATTAAAATTAATATATTAATATTAAGTCATAAGAAAACATAATATGGACCCGCACCGCACACGAGTTGTTACATAAGAAAACATTTATTTTATCCTGGGAATACATGCGGAGTATTGAAAAGTAATTACATTGCTCTTTGCTCGCTTTTTTCAGTTCCAATTACACAGCAGCTGAAACAAACCTCGCCTAGTATACATTTAATTTTCCACTTGCCCCAGGGGGAGGCGACAAGTTGTTGATTTTATGTTATTAACCATGTTTTTCTTTTATTCATATTTGGGCATGATATGTACGTAATGAAAATTTTATTTACGTAACTTTTCTCTTATCTGCCAGTCCAATCTTGACAGTGGAGTTTATCCCACATAATAAAACATTAACCTATATCAGTCCATGGTCTCTTTGTGAGGTTCCTTATCGCATGATTATTTTAACCCGCGCTCTTTCGAGAACAAAAGACTTTGCTATCTTTACAGCCCAGTACTAACAGCAGCTGCTGAGATTAGGGCAGTTGTTGAATCTTGTGGACATAGTTTTCTCACAAAATTCACAGGCCATTTTGTTATTACATAATATTTTCAAACTGGAGGAGCTCGTGGCACAGTTGCTATTGCGCATGTCATTCGATCAGCGAAGCTAAGCAACCCTACCCTTAGCCAGTAATTGGATGGGTGACCGCCCGAGTTCCCTCCGTGCCTCGGAGAGCACGTTAAGCCGTCGATCCCGGTTGCCAATATATCATCTTTGGCAGTCGTTACAGGTCAGTCGGAGGCCTAAAATAGTCTGACAACTGGTTTAACCCAGATCACAGGTTTTCCTCGTTAAAGGGGTTGCGAAGTTCAGATGGCAGTCGCTTCGTATAAAAATCAAGTGATCAGCCACATCGGGTTGGATCAAGTGCCGACCCCAACAGTGTATGGGATAAGGCCAGGGAGATGATGATAATATTTTCAAACTGCTACGGGAGTCTACACTGTAGCCAATTTGTCCGATATATCCAAAGAGCCTACGATAAACTAATTACGGTGAGAGTAGTTCTAAACTAAACATGCGCGCTACTCTACCTAATTACGCCTAGTGTTCGTCACGTTTGTTGCGTTAATGTGGGTAGTTACTAGAGATCGACGTCACATTTCATTTGGATAATTTTGCCTATTGCTTTTGGTTGGATATGCCGCGCCTCGTCGCTATGATATCAATCTTTATTTGATTTGCAGGACATGTATATTCATCAGCGTGAAATTCACATTCCTAAGGGACACAAAGGCGTCTTACGTTATTCTAAGAGATAACGGGAATACTCCTTCATATCAAATTCAATCCAAATTTGGTGATAGTTTCTTTGTCAAACTTCGAAATAATATTTACCATTCATAATATTAACAGGCATACAATTTTCTGGGATCATATTAGTGGGATTCCTTATTTTACCCCGGTTAGATAAGATATTTTGTATTCTCCAGGAAATAAATTAGATTCTGAACGCGGAAAAAACAACATTTCTTTGAATACACACTTATTTCGTTTTGTTTTTGTTCCAATCGTCCCTCGTAAAGACTGTTGGTTCTTAACATAGGATGAAATGGGAATAAGATGACAGTGATTTTCCTGCTCTGAGACTCAAAGAAATGTATAGAAAAACAGAATATAATTTTACGGAACATACTTTCAGGTACTTTGTGCTTTTAGGGTCCAGCTAAAGTAAAACTATAAAAAAACTTATAAATATCATCAGCTTCTTGCTTTTATTCCATGTTATTTGGAGTCGATGGGGTATTTTCAATCAAGTACATTTTTGTTCAAAAAAAGATGTATGTTTTGTTCGTCTTATGCAATAAAACATAAATAGTATCTTCATTATGACTTTAAGTCGTAAGAAGTGTGAGCACCGCATCTCGGCGCAATGGGAATAACTTTTTAATTGAGTTAGACTTATTGTTTTATTAGTGTAATTTTTAAGTTATGGACGCATAAATGGTTTCCTTTGTTTTGTACTCCAGATTTAAACACATTTTCATGTCGGTTCTTCTCGGAAGGCTAGTTTCCGATCTGGAGGTATTTTTTAGACGTTCATATGATCCTTTCCATGAACTGAATAAAACAAAATGTTTTTTCAAAATGTATGTTATTGTATTGTTCAGTAGTGGGCTAAATGTAGATATATCATATTCACAGTGAATGTGTGCTTTTGAAGTATTCGTATCTAGAAGCCCTTGGATAATATATAATAAGTATATTGGTCTAGAATATGAATACTCTTTAGAACAAAATTCTGTAGAATGTAGATAAATATTTTCAATTATTTGTGATATAATATCTAATAAAATAAAGTGTAAGGTATGTGTCATGTAGATAATAGGGCCTAACGCGATAATGTAATAACGGGAGGTGTTCGTAGGCTGGTATTACGTAAGTAAATACATTAAGGCATCCTTTCAACATATTCCCGCTCAAATCTAACTGTACTAACTGTGCCACGTCACATTTATTATGGAATGGAGTTCCATAAAAACCGGCGGTCGTGGCATTTTGAGCTCGGCCGTAGTACGTGCTTTCAGCGCTTTCACTGTAAATATTACACGAGTTCCTCACTGTTCTAAATTACTGGCTCGGACGTTCGCTGTAAAAATGTGTAATAGAAATTCTGAAATTAGACAAATGCTAAAGTTGGGCCGGCGAACTACCCTCGTTTGTGCGAATATATGGGGTTGACGTCTTCCGGGCGAAGGTGCGTATGATTCCCATGTTTATATCTCGAGTAACTTTGTTATCTGACCCGCGCTGCGGTTACAAGTTATATGTGTGTACCGGTACACATTCACTCTTACACATACATACATATGCTCACGCCTGTATTCCCCGAAGGGGTAGGCAGAGGTGTTGTAATAACAAGACCCACTTTTCACAGAAGATGATTATTACTCTTACACCTCTGACTGAACTATTGGAGAGAGGACCAAATTAATTAATTTTAAAATTAACTAGTGTTTGTGACTGGGCCATGGTGGCCGAGTGCTACGCAAGTGACGTGACGGTGAAATGAAACACGTGAAGAAACCTGCATGCCTTTGTCTGATTTAGTGCCTGAGACTGTGATAGCCTCGCCGTCTGTCACGTTGGCACTTAATCATCATCGGTGAAATGCGGGTGTTGTAACAATTCTGCTTATCCCTTCGGGAACCCTTCTGGGATGGTGAGGGCATATATTTAATTATAAGTAATTATTTCAGAAGAAATATAAAAAGAGTAGTATAAATGGGTAAAGCAAAGGCTTGAGAGCATTGATATATGTATTTATTTGAATATAAATGCAAATACTATGTGTTGTTCTTACTCTTATACAGTCAGTTATTCAGTTACGTTATTGGCGCGGTAACTACGTGATATGCAAAAAAAAATTCCAGCTTTTCTTTCTCATGACGTTAAAAATAATATTTCACCGCTTTCATTTTACAGAGTAAATTTCCAATTGCGCACAAATTTGTTCAGGCCGACTGTGTACAGCTGATAAAGGAGAGAGTCAAGCTATTCGCCCGTTCGTTTAACTCGCTGGTACATTTAGTGGCATACATCTAAAATTGTTTTTATCATATTTTGAAGTAAAAGGACGTTTTCGATAATTTATGAAGCAGTAACATTATAATATTATAGGAATTATAATTCCTGATGTAACTTAAAAAATGTAACTTAAATATTATCCATGCTGGATAATATTTAAGTTACATTTTCGTTATCATCAAAAAGCTACAAAAATCATTAGACGTGGAATGTAGAAATACCTTTATTTAAAAAATGCAATAATCTCTGATACGTTCGAGATATTGAATTGTTCGTTTTAAAACAACTCCAGTCGGGCGCAGGCAGGACGTTTATCTATCGGATTAAATAATCATTTCGAAGATAAAACTGTGAAATAACGTTTATTATTGAAGAAGGTTTTTATACTGTGTGGTCGATGTGTTATGTCATGTACGCGTTAGATCTTTTTTCACAGGTAATGGAACTATTTCGTGTGACCTTTTTGATCACTTTTTGTACCTAGAAATAAATATAGTTCTTAGAATGTGTTGTGTACCTATATTATTTAAATTTTTTTAATGACCTATACATACTTACCAGCCAATTGTGAAAGTCTTCAGTCTAGTGAAATTCAATTTACCATGTTAAAAAACAAGAGATACTTAAGGACATACTAGCTTTGGTATTTATTTCTTTAATTTTTTTGTTACTAGTTTCATTCTCGCTCCAATTTACAAATTCACCTTTGTGAATGTTAATCCACTGTCCACTTCAACTACACAAAAGCTAAAAAATACAAAAGCAGGGATTTTGTTGTATAGACGAGTTATGTGCGCTCAGCGAAAATTGTGTATTTGTTCGCGTCAATCGATACCAAAAAACCTAGTACTGCTCATTCATGGTCAGCGCTCATAACTTATGGCGGCACTTTTATCTACTTTATGTTTTTGTTATCACTTCTTTCAAGCCATATTTTAGCACTACTTAGATACTTACACGGTCCCGTTAGATGGTCTCACTGCTTTACCATGAAAATTTATTGTCATGATAATTCGACCCAAATTAATGTATGCTATAATAATGTATAGTATGATAGTGATACTAGATGTGACCTGCGGTTTTACCGGCGTAAATTTGACTTTTTTAAATAAATTTTGCCAGATCTGCCAGTGAAAACTCAAATCACGTTAAAATAGCTTCAGCCTTTTCGGAGATTGATCGGAACGAAGAGACAGACAGACCGACAGACGGTCAGGCAACGAATATTATTTTTTAATGTGTCTTTGATGTTAGTATCGAGTATACTTTCATATTCATTTAGTGAAAAGCTGTTTATTTGAAATTGAAAACACTTTGACACTTCAATTTTATTTATCAATGTAAGTATATATAGATGACATGCATAAGTCTGTTTCTGTCACACTGTCAACCTCAATAAACGCGTGTCTAGGTTAAGTCATGATAAATTCACTTGTTCAGAATGTAGCAATTTCATTATGAAAACACGATTGCCGAGGTAAATATTTCTATCAGGTCAAGTTTACCCTCCACAACTGACAGTCATGTTGGTTCTCTATGTTAATGAATTAGGTAACAAAGACATTCTCATTTCCTTAGCGCATTGCGGCCGGCCATGAATAAATATGAAGCTTCATGAATTTTTCGGCCGAGGGTGGAGACTGAAGATAAAGGAATCATCGACGATTACCCACCGCCACAGGACTACGTATTCAAATCGCTGCAGAAAGAAAGCAAATGACACTGATCTCTGAGGTTCTTTTAAATTGTGTTTTTTAAATTAATTGTGGGTACTTTGATATTCTGATACCAGCACAGTTATTACAAATATGGTTTAAATCAAGACTAGACTTAAACCCTCCCATTATCCGTATCACAAAAAGAGATGGAACTAATTTTAAACCAAAGATCATTTTACGCGATATTTTGTAATAAGGTTGTGTTCTGATACTGCATTATGTAGTGTATTAACGTCAAGTGGTATTACACACTTTTGATGTAGGTGGCACAGCACTTAATACGAGATAGCAAGCATTTTTTCAAAGTAGGTATACATGGGCTTTGTATGAGCCTAAATCAGAACACTGTTAAGACAATACTATGGTGATTTTGACTAGGAACAACTAGAAACCTTATAATTTATAAGGTTTGAACTTCATCTCCCTGGCCTTATCCCATACATTGTTGGGGTCGGCACATGATTCAACCCGATATGACTGATCACCTGATTTTTATACGAAGCGACTGCCATCTGACGTTCGCAACCCCTTTTACGAGGAAAATCTGTGATCTGGGTAAAACCAGTTGTCAGACTATTTTAGGCCTCCGACTGACCTGTAACGATTGCCAAAGATGATATATTGGCAACCGGGACCGACGGCTTAACGTGCTCTCCGAGGCACGGAGGGAACTCGGGCGGTCACCCATCCAATTACTGGCTAGGGTTAGGGTTGCTTAACTTCGCTGATCGAATGATATGCGCAATAGCAACTGTGCCAGGAGCTCCCCATAAGGTTTGAACTAGAACTAGGACTTAAGCTTATAACTTCTCAGAAACTCAACGCTAACCACAGAATAGCGTACCGATGAGTATGGGGTGCTAAATGATGCTGGAAGGAGAAAGAGTAGAGTCGCTGTGCTAGCATTAGTTTTTGTCCTTAAATTAGCATAGCGGTTACATTATTTTTATGGTAAGCTACGTGCCAGGAAACCCTTCGACTTGGCCCTGCAAGTGTTTATAGGGTGTAGTAGCCCCTCATTACAAGGCTGGCCACGTTTGCAAAAAAAAAATATACACATGGTCATCCCAAGTACGTAGCACAGGCTAGTTTTATCATGTAATATGTATGTTATCAATCATACGTGTAATTTTCTGGAGCCGGGTAGCTACATGAGAGCCCTTATATTCGAGCTATGATAGTTGTAATACGAGGGACCGAAAGTAGCCGTCGTAGGGCTTACTGGCGTGGATAATACAGAACCGTGATATGGGCAGTGCAGGAGGTATTACGTATCTGGCGGCAGGAGATAGGTGTCGGCTGCTGTTGCTCTATCTATTAGCAAATTATTTACCAGAATAAAATATAGTATTGGATTCGATAATAAAACCTGCACACATCGACAAAACTTATACATACATAAAACACACGTGCCGAGTACATAAAGATTGTTTAAAAAAAAGAGGAGGTTACTCAATTCGACCGAATGTATGTTTTTTTATGTTTGTTCGCGAATAACTACGTCGTTTCTGAACCGATTTTGATATTTTTTTCTTGTGGTGGTACCGAAACCAGGTTCTGATGATGGTAACATAAGGCGTGGAAAACAAGCAATCGCCAGCTTCATTAGTTGTGCGTTACCTTGCAGGTGCGTTTACTTACAGTACTTTGCCTCCATCCGTAGGTTTTGCTGGCAAAATCTCATCACTTTCTGCTTCAAAAATTTCCTTAGATTGTCGAGCAAACGGAATTCTAAAACCCGGAGTGCTTAGTGTACGGTTTGAAAAGTTAGTTCGCAATTGAATGCCGACAATTTCGAGAATGGAATCCTAGTTCCAAATAAAACTGTGTTCGCAGCTTCCGGCGTAGATTTGACATCGGGTACCGCAAAGTCTATTTCCTTGTAGGGAGAGAATCTTGGAGATTATCTGCGAGTGTACCCGCAGTGTATTTGTCTTGTTACACAAACATCGCCCTAATTCACGTACAACACTAACGCTGATATATCAAAGGCAAAGCTGGTATAATCTGTTTTCTGACAAACTGCCCGTTTATTATACTTACGCACTTATGTAGCGTTATGTAGTGATAATGTTAGAACAATTTAATGCATACATTTTTGTCATTTGAATGTGAGTAGATATCGTGAGATGTCATTTAATATTAAAGTAAGCACCTATCAGTATTTAGGGCTAAGTTACTTGAATTAATCTATACAATATAATTACTTGTCCTTACTATGTTTCTTAAAAATATATTTATTTAGCCTATGACGCTGGTCGCAGAAATTTTAAATTTAGATGGTGTATTGTCGTGGTGCATCTATTACTTGCCTGTGATTTCAAGAATTATTTGCGAATAATTTAAATTGTTTAACTATGTGGACTCTATAACAATAAAATAACAATATTTTGAATTTGTTCGCAGGTGGAACCGCGGGCCTCTGCTAGTAATGTGTAACATTATTATTAGCAAGATCTACTAAACGAACAATAGAGAGACATTAAAAAAAACTGAGTAAGCCACTTAATCTAACCATAAATTGGACGAGGTTTAAATGTTTCCGAAGTTCCAGTTTCGGGTTGGGATTGGACCCATTTAATTCTACTAACAGCTCCGTAAGTTGCTCGAGCAACCACTGGACACGTATGTTTGTTTTATCAGTAACAAAGAGCCGCAGTGTTGACAGTAAAAACTTTCCACAAGTTGAGGCTTGACCCAAATAAACATGACCGGGAGATCCAAAAAATCGTGTCTGGCCATTACTTTGGAAATTGAATTCTGTGCTCTGTTTATCGTTAGGGGCTGACCGCGGCCGGACGCGTGCCAAATATCTTTGCTCTTCTTATTACCTCCGACACTGCGTAGGCTGCTCTTGTTAACTCCTCGCCTACTTTATTATGTTTGTCCCAATGCTACCGACAATCTGTTTGATTGGCCCAATCTTTGCGGCTGTGCCTACCACCAACAAATACTACAGCTACCAGTATATTTTAAGCTTTATGTTGTAAGCCTATCTGGGTAAATGAGTTCGATGTCACATATAGACAAGTTTAATAACAAATTCAATATTTTATAAAAACATATATTCGTACATTGATAAATTCGAATTCACATAATACTCGTATGCGCTTATAACGCATAAGAAGCTTTACTTTTGTGTGGAGTCTTACGGTACGCAGTTTTCGATGTCTATTGTTGCTTTCATTTCATGACAAAGAATAAAGCGATTTGCTGGAGTTACGTACCATTAAATGTGTAGGACATGCCGGTAAAAATTGGTTTATAGCATTCGTTTGGGCACATTGTACCCTGACCCGTTGTTATCCGGGTGATTTCTCTTCGTTGGTCGATTGAAACTTAATGCAAACAGCCCTTTGCGAAGGGCGCTTCAGTTAAAGCACATTACGATTGCGGGGTGGTTCACAGCAGCCCTTATTGGGTACCAAAGTGTTTGCATTGTCCTCGGTGTATACATATTGGATCCAATTTGTCGAGATGTGATTCCTACATCCATATCTCTTTTCTTTGGTGACCGCATAACCTAGTTCGCAAGTGAGTCCCAGATGAAAGAACTCTTATACAGCATTCACGTGGAATACACTGAAAGCTAGTACTTACGTCAAATTTCTGTCCTTATTTGATAGAAATAAGTTTGGTTTGTCAGTCGTCAATTGGGTTAGTTGGCTTATATTTATATTGAAAGGCTTCTTACATAATTTTGAATGTTTATCTTTTATTCCATTAGGTATAATAATAATCCCTGTTAATGTCAATAATGTAAGAGATTGATATTTAACATCTTCAGGGCGAGATTCAGTAACTAGTTAAGGTGTTAAAACGAAAAGCAATAAACCGTATACTATCGTCCAAGAATCAAATCAAAGTTATTCGGGAAAACGTTCGAACACGTAATTCAAATATAGTTTGAAACCTCAACCACAGGATGTTTTAGAAAAATTACGAGGGCCGAGGCCATTCCCCGTTATTGGAATTGGGTCTCAGTTGTTGTTATCGCGAAAACGCATTTTCTTTTGAAAACAACCTTACCGCATATCTCGGCGTGGCGTCGATGGGGCGGGATACAATTACCACTTATATTTTTTTACTGTCATTCTCAATCACCTCACATCTCGGGACAGATTTAAATGCAATTTCTAAGCTTAATTGATCTGATTTACTGAAACGTCGAGATTATACATAACACCGTAGACTTTGTTACCTTCAGAGCAGAAATAAATTGAAATAAATATAATGTGATCAACATTCGCGGCCTTAACCTTTGTGACGCGAACGTAACTTTTCTAGTTTGGGGAATTAACTAACTTGGTAAATATCAATACGGTAAAGTTGTACACGAGTTTTCTCGCCCAATTAGACCGAGAACTTACTAATGTTTTGACGTAAACAACATTATCTCACTTGGCTATATAAAGTAAAAACGGTTCGAGTTCGAGGATTCTCTTACCGAAGGTTTCGTAACGTAACGTATTTCATCAATTTTCAAACACTTGTATCAGAGTAATCACCCAAAATTAATTAAACAAAAAAGTACACTAAATCTGTCATGTTGGCATTTAATCATCTTCGGTGAAAAATTGGATGTTGTTATAACAACATCTCTGCCTACCCCTTGAGGGATAACAGGCGTGAGCGTATGCGTGTATGAAGTACATATTTTTTTAATATATTAAGTGCATTTTACAAACAGTAAAATTAAGTTTTTTGTGACGAAGTTCATATCTCAAAAAAACTTACTGATATGGTTTTCTTTTTGGTGTAATTTTTGATTTGTCTACAGTAACATAAATTCATTCCATGAGACGTGTAACTATAACTGTTAGCTTAGAAGAATAGATTGACGAAAAAAACAAAATATTCGAATTGATAACCCCCTCCTTTTTTTGAAGTCGGCTAAATACTAATAAAGTCGATAGTATTGTAGTTTCCTAGATTATAAGTGAGACAGATACCTACACAGACAAGCCATGGTGGCCGAGTGTTTTTGAGTAGTCGGTACTTATATTTCCGGTATAGTCGGTACTTTCTATACCTAAGGAATAAAAATTAAACCATATAGCAGTACTCTATAAATTTTTTTTGGGCATTTTATAATTATTCTTAGTATTTTAAAGTTCCCGTTTCTTGTCAAACTTTTAGACGAAAGAAATGTTTTCACTTTCCGGAAGGAGTAATTTTATTTCACAAAAACCTAAAAAACTTTGCATTTTGGTACAAACGTTGATGAAAAGCTTCGCTCTCATATAAAGGCAGCAATTTAATGGTAGAAGAAGGGCGGCTTCCTGCCGTTAACAACAGTCACACACATGCATAGACGCGAGCGTACGAGAATCTCGGATCATGACCATCTAGTAGTAACTTTAACTGTAAGCTATACGTGCAAGGGCATAGGTATAATTTCAAGTGGCTCAATAGAAGATGGAGCGAGCCATGCTTGGAATTATAGTGCGAAAAATAAGAACATTCGTAGGCGTACAGAATTTTTCTGACTTAGCACGTATAATCTCGCAGAAGAAATGATGGTGGGCAGGTCACGTGAGTCGCATAACGGATGGGAGATGGAGTCACAAAGTTATAGGTTGGAGACCACGGCAGATTTGACGGAGCGTAGGTCAGCCAGCGAGATGGGTAGCTGAAATAGCCCAAGTGGTTGGAAAAACTGGACTCAGAAGGAGACTTAGATTCAACAGTGGCTGACTACGGGTTGAAAAAAAGAAGTATTTGTGCGTCTGTTTACATAGGCTTTTGGGAGCCGACCTACCGTAAGTTTTTTTATGAAAGTAGTGAGGCAGATTGAAGAGGGCTTATTTGTAATTCAGATGTGGCAGTTCAGTCGCGCTTGCCTGTTGCCCGCTTTTAGGGCAATCATCGTCTCGCCGCAATGTAACGCATCTGGCTTTATGACCTTATTCAGCCACCTTTCAAATGAAGGAGTAACCTCAAATTGCCTGCTAGGTTTGTTTGCCTCAATTTATTACTTCTCTGCCTCTCTGCAAACCTTTTGAACGTAAATCTTCTGAAATTTCACCCAAGTAGAGTTTATTTCATAGGATGACCCACGAAAATCTAATATTTTTTTTAAATTAAAGTAGTCTAAGTTACTTTTTGTAAAATTAGCTATCTGTCAGTGAATGTCCTGTTAAATTCGGTCCAGCCGGAGATTAGCCGGAACAAACAGACAGACAGGAAGAGAAAAAAATATTAAATAGGTTTTTTCGTATCAGGGCAATATATACTTTCACATCTATATAGTGAAAAGCTGTTTAGGAATTACAGAGGAATTGGAATTATTAGTGAAAAGGTAATAATAGACAACTTGGCAGACCACACGTCATTCAGATCTCTCAATGATAAATGCTCTCCTTATCTGAGAATTGACAAGACACTTTGCCCATTTACAATATGACAGCACGTACCTTTAATACGTACATAGTAGTAATTTTATGTGTATACATTTATGACTATTTTTGCTACATGCTCATGACTGCAATAAGGATCTTGCATGTCACTTACCCTATAGTTAGCAGATTCTGTATACCTATTATAAATAACGAAGAAGTTCGTCTCAAATCGACACAATAAATAACTCAACGAGCTTTGAGGAACACTGAAATGTTTTATTCATAGAAATTGTAAAAAAGTATTTCCATATTACACGATTTATTTGCAAAAACATCTTAACCCATTGTGATATTATTCCGGCTGACTGTAGTCGAGGTATTTTGAAGGCAATTTTATTGAAATGCAAATGGCGTAGTAATTTCGTTACTTTGAAAGATTTTCATTTCTATAGCGATGATATGATAAATGAGACGTTATATTGTAAGAACCTATTCCATTTGTGAGAAATAATTGGATTACGTATCTGATAATCTGAGTCACGTCCATTAGTCGAATGAAACGAGAACTGAATTGCAGAATATAACGATACGGTGGAAGTAAGCCTATACTTAGTTTCTTATTGGTATATTATCGTTAGTGATTCTGAGATTACGAGAATGTGGGTATGATGACCATATTTCCAGACTACTTTAGTACAAAAATGGTAACAAAACATTTAATTATTATACAAACAACGAATTATAGTTACGATAGTTAGTAAAATAATGGAATTTAAATTCATGATTTCGGTTAATTATCTCCTATGCTTAAAATAAAACTGTAACGAGATCGTGACTGACGATTAAGTGTTATTTGAAATGTTTAAGTTACCGATGTAAATAGGAGCCATAATATTTTTTTGAATATTTTTCTGTCTGTTCGTACACTGTACACATGTAGGTACACGAATGGTAAGAAAACTACAAAATTGACTTTGATGAAAGGTATGGTGACTTCATACTTTGGGCAATAACTTACTTCATGAAGTCGGTAAAAATGTCCGTATACTGAGTTTTATATAACTATGAGTCTTAGACGAGAAGTATTCTCACACGTATGGGATAATGTAGTAAAGTGAGAAACTTGTTTTGGAGGGCATCTATCTCTGGCGTCCAATCATCGTAATCCTCCTTTGAGAACAAATTGCTCGCCTCTCTTTACACTAACAGTACAGTCTGCTAATGAAATTTTGCAACTTATTCCTCCAGTGTTGCTAGACATTTTTATTTTGTCACGTTTCATTTTAATCAGGCAATAAATACGCTACGCGGGCCGGACATTTTTCCCCTTCTCTCATAGTGATAAAAACACATCTGTTGTTCTGGAGGCTTTGCAAATTGTACTAAGAAAGTTAAATAAATACAAATATTATATTTACTAGAACGGCGTAGGATAGTTTCAAACATAGTAAAAAATAAAAAAAAACATACGCGTCGAACATAGAATATCGTCTTTTTATCTGAAGCGAATTAAACTTGTACTCGTCTCGTGATAGATGGATCACGTGATTGAAACAAGGTGATGTCACCATGAGGGTTCAGCGTGGCCCTACATTGTGTCGAAGATAACACCACATATTATAACGATATCTAGCAGGTCATGACGTAAGCTTGTTCAATTGTCGGATGAAGATACATAGTTCTTATGATAGATTCAAAGTAAATCAAATCAAATATCAGTTTGGATGAAATATTCGCCGAGTGTTTCAAACCTCCTGGTTGACGTTCTCTAAAATGAATATAAATTAATTTAAAACACCTAATTCGTAGGCAGCGCGTGTTCGCAGGATTTTATTTTTTGATTAGAGGCGGAGATTTTAAATACAGGGATGGTAGGGTAACCTATCTGTAACCTGAGTTATGTTCCTTCTCGGTCAAAATAATAAACATATATCCCTGCCCTCTATCCTCTTAATTATAAACGTTGCTGAGGTTAAACCAGTTAAATATATCTTGATTTCACGATTCACATTTGCAGTTAACGAAAAAATAAACAAACCACTGGCCGCTGTTTGCTTATAATTATTATATTATATAATGGAACGTTTATTTTATTAATAAAATCATGTAAATTTTGCGACGTTGTCCTTATGTCGTTTTCGTTTAGAGTAAGTAAAGTTATAAACACAGAAAATAATTGTGTAAAAAGTAGCTCCATTTGCAAAATCCGAAATTCACAGAAGGCAACTCCTCCGTAAGTTGGTCTTGGTTTTATCACGTATTCAAATTGATATGCGAAAACAGGCATAAAAACAGGTTAAAGTAAAAACTCTCACAAAAGTTTGCCGGTTCGTTAACTTTCATTTGTCCAAAATTACATGCTTGAATAAACTGGTGCCAAGTTATGCATTTGCCATTAATATACTTAATGGGATGTGAAAATGGGGACCCCTATTTGTTTTAATTTGTGTGTGTAAATAAGGACGTGTTTTTTGGGTAAATAACACGTCTGCGGATATTTTGGGTACCCTTTGATTATAAACGTTAATGACGAGTGGATTTCTAATTGCTATGTAATTGGAACCGAACGGATTACAATTTATAATTTGTGGCAAATTGTGGGGAGACTAGCAATTAATTATTTTCCTTGGAAAATATTGGAATCATAAAATAATTTGAATTGTATTTGGATGTGGTACAATAAATGTATAAAAAGCTAAACTTCCTGAGCGACGTCGCCCTATTCCACGGGAGTGGCAGGTCTGAGCCCCGTGTGATTGGCGTTTCTCCTTGTCATGATATATTCAAATTGTCTACCTTCAGTTCTGTTTTCGGCAGTGATTTAAAACTTCTGGAACGTTCTAGTTTTTTATTATACAGTATCGAGTTTGTGTGACCACTTGGGGGCCTACTATAATCGTTATATGAGTGATGTCTTATTAACTTTTTAGCTTTCACGCTTAATTTTAGTATGACAAAATGAAACGTCAAAGCTATGAAATTCAATACGCTCTGCTAAAACGATGATGGTAGGCCCAAGAATGGAGCTTTGAGTTTTAATTTTGGTACCGTAAATTTAAACGTTGAAGCTAAGAAGTTCTTAATACGCTGTGATATATAAATGTATGATTAAAGGTATATTAGAATAACCGGCTGACTTTTGGTAAATTCTTTGACATTGATAAGTGTCTTACCAGGGCCTAAACTAAATAAATAATTAACATTGACGCAAAAGAGTTATTTAATGGTTACACCTTCACCTTATCTGGGATCCTTAGAAAGCGAGGAGATAAAAAGTATTTAAAATACAAAGCAGTTAAACTAAGTATCTGCTGAAGATCGCTCATTACTAAAGACAAAATTGATCAAAATGTTTTTGTCAAAGCGCTGGTGGCACTTCCAGCAATGTGCTCTAAGTTGGTGAAAGTACCTTTTGTATAGGAACGGCCGAGATCCTTTGTGTCACCGACTAGACAGTCTGGAGGCGACAAGTGGCCAAACCATTATTGTTTTACACATAAAGCAATCACGAGATCTAGAGTTCTAAGCTAAGATATTTTACATACATTCGAGGCAGTGAAATGAAACAATACGTTACATTCAGATCATTCGATGACTCTTTATTTACACGGTGATGAGTAGGGTGAGACATTACAACCAAACGTTTAGATCACAGGAAAGTAATTCTCTAATTTATTACAAAGCCTATAATTAATCTGACATTTGTTCTAAATTACTAGCTTACAGTTCCCGCCAGTATAGACGCCGAGTAGAGCGCCTATACCGATGGAATCATAAAATTCACAAAACCATTTCGTAATAATATCGAAATGTAATAAAATTTTGAATGTCAACGATTCCCTAAATGTTTTTAAACTTTAAGAAACAATGTCTGTACAACGTTACACAACAATAATTCATTTCACTAACATACATATTTTTATTCTATGCAGTCAAATCCTTCTTTGAGGCCAAATGGGATAAGTGCCTCCGATATAGCTTTCAATAAAGAACTTATGAGAAGCATGAATATTCATATTTGCACCAAACGAAATCTTAACCCTGTTAAGTATAATTAAGCTATATAACTGATAAATTATTGCACTCACATTTTTTAGTTTTAATAATTGCAGCTCCCAATGTCAATAAGAGCACATAAAGTGTTAAAATCGCCGAATCTCATTAAATAAAAAGCCCGAAACAAAGCAATGGAATTTGTATGGATACATACTTTCAGACTCACGGAAATAAAACCAGGACACGACTTGAACAGAAGCCAAAACACATACGTAATACGAAAGCAGACATCTTGTGGTATCTTTTTGTTGTGACATGCTACAGACAAGGCAGAGTGAACACTAACAATATTATCAATCTATCGTAGTGATCAATGCTTTGATATCACTACGCTCGCGTGTGGTAACATATTGACTTCCCATTTATAAAGTTTGTCCGGATTAGGTTCTTCATTTGGCGCCCCTGTAAGGGCGTGTGTCCACTGGCGCGGAGCGAGGTGGCGGAACGGTGAGTGAGGTAAGAATTCACCAATAGATTTGTACAAACTTATTTCCAAGCCACCTCGCTCTGCTCCAGTGGAAAGGCAGCCTGAGTCTTGTAACTAAGTAGGGGAGGACTGCTCCCAATTGCTGGAATTTGCTCCTATCTTGCGCGATGCGGAATAACTTTACTGCGCTTGGAATTCCAGTTCTCTATCGTTTAAGTCAGCATAATTTTACTTGATTTAATGAATTATTCTAAGTTTCCTGCACACTTTGGGAAACTGGAAACTTAAAATTGATGGGAAAAATAACTTTCACTTTAACAGCATTTTAATCCAATTCGTAAAGATTATGAGCAGGTAGCGTGTGTACATTGCAATTTAGAAAATAGCTCTGTATGTGATTCATTGCGATATTCATTTAAATACTTTTATGTCGGTATTTAAGCCATTTTAAGTTAGTCTGCTCAGGGTCAAATCAACAAATTGGATATCTATAACATGACGATGCCATTCCTCGATCGATTGATTGAAGGACAAGTGCGATAATGTGTGAAACTATTTTCTATAAATAAACTATGTCTCTAACACCACTAAAACTATGTTTTTGTCACTTATATTGAATAACATTTCGTCTACTTACACATATTAATTTGGCAGTGCTGTAACATCTGTACGATAAATCTAATTTTCACACAAATAACAGATGACGGATTTTAAACTTTAGTGTAACGAAATAAAGTTGAACTTATAATAACTTACAGCTAAGGCTTACCTCGTCTTCTACGCAGTTCCGTCGTTGATAACTTTGTAATCGTTTATAATATTTATAGTTAATTTGTAGCCAGTGACTTTGTTTGTAAACTAATAAAGACATTAATTTATCATTATCATAGAAAGATTTGAATGATGAACATTACCTCTATCACTTTGGCATATTGAATTGAGCCATATTTATAAATAATAGTCATAAATATTAACTATTTATTTCAAATGTTTAACGCCAGATTCCAGAACAGGTCTATGATATGTAGAATATACAGTAAATTTTTAAATTGTCGATATTACATTTTTATAATTTAAAGTTTTTAATGTATTTAGGATGGCATAATAATACATAATTGAGGAAATGCCACCCATATTATAAGATTGAGGTTTGTATACGGATGACAAAGATGTAAATTCATGAAATCTCGATCAACCTATCAACAGTTTCATTTAAATAAATAATGTTACTTTACCGAAAAAACTCAATAATAAACCAACTGGGTAAATTAACTGCGTTATTTGGTAGCCCAATAAATAATATAACGTAGAATGACCGATCATTACTTTATAAGTAAACTAATCACGTTTTCAAAATGATACTCATAGTCCATCTAACCGTATAAGACACTTTATCTCTTACAATTAAATAGAGCAAATTACAATGGCGCGCGTTTTGTGATAGTTAACATATAAACTACCGTCGTCGTGATACGTGTACTACCCAAGCTTGTTTGCAGCCAATCAGATGTGTTCATCCTGTACATCTGTCAAGAGAGAAAAGTAACATTTAATTACACCATTCATATCGACAGCCAAAACATCTACCTACTTGAAAACAAAGCGTTGTAAGCACAGCCCAACATCAAAGCGACAAAACAAAACCATTTACTTCATAATCACTTATAATATTGGTATATTTAAAATATGCCAACAGTACACATATTTAAACACTACGATATTTACTCATGTTTCTGTTACGTTAAAATAGTTTTATTTACATAAAAAATTATAAACATTTGGAATCCCAATGGAATCATCACATTCAATTTGTAAATATTACTAATTTGAGATTATTTTCATCAAATGAAATGGAAATTCAACGCAACAATTTAACCAAAATGGGGCGCAATAAAAGCAAATTGTACAAATATAAAACATAACCATAACCAACATTCATGCAAGGAAATCTCGTTACTCTGCATTTTGTCGGATTATTCCAAACATTACTTTATCGACTATAATGTACACAGATAATGCTCTTTCATTAGTGCACGTATAATGATTGGAAATGTGCTGAGTCAGAAATGATAATGTGGGGTTATGCCAGCGGTGCGTAGTATTTGGCATACAAATGGTCGCCGCGAACGCTAAACTGCACTTGGGAAAGTCGAGGCGTTGCGAGAAGGGGCTACATTCTGTAACAGATGCTGCTCAAATATTATTTTTCAAGTATGCATGTCAAAACAGAGTTTTAATTCTGACGTATATCACAAGGAGGCACTCAATATAACGGGATGAAAACATGAACACACAAGCATAGGTACTAAATATTACCTATTTTGTTTGCTTTCAGAAAATTAGAGCTCTCTTTTGGCTAATTGTGTTCTTGCGAACTGACTGTATGAGGAATAACATTTTCACGTTTTCATAATAATTCGAATTTTATCTGCATTAAATACTACTTCATCTATAATCGACTTGGAATTGTGTGTCGACGATAATTTATTTCTCAATAATTTAAAATATTTTATTCAATATTAATGTACTCGTATTGCATGCTCGTAACATGGCATAATTATACTTTTCTTGAGTGTTTAACATTTGCAGTAAATTGGGAAAAAATTACTGTGTAAGTAAATTAACAAATTCAAGTGCTGTGCTGAAGCCACGGGTACAACTGGAACATTATGAAGCGTACAACACAAAGTGCCATGGGGTGACATGGCACCGACGGTAGTGCAATGTGGAAACATGCTGGGGGACGACAACAGAACTTTGGGGTTACACGGACAACTACGGGGGTAAACAACATCTTCAAGCTACTTACGAACACTACGAGGGAACAGATCACACATACCTATGCCCACAATATCGAGCGTAGCACTCTTTCAGCCAAAATGATCGTTTTCTCCCCATGGGTTACAGAAAGAAACGAATGTTTTCTATTATATTCGCATACCAATTCCATAACTTATGATAAAATATAATAATTAGACACAATTTTCGGTGCGTCATAACGAGATTTGACTGCATGAATAACGAGGAAATAAACTTCAAAGCTTCTAAAAACGGAATAGAATTTGAAGTATTATCAACTAAATACATACCCTCCTATAAGCATTGTCTGCCCTAATTTGCCATATTGTGTTATGTTTAGCTCTAGCACGTAACATTCTAAATTGACTAGAGAGGGACAGGAACAATAAAGCAAAAAAAGACATGACAATGTTTATAAGTGCGGGATAAATTATCATCTATGTTAAATCAACAACCACTTTTTATACAGGAAACATCACATCCTAATATTAACTTGCGCTTATAGCTATTAAAGTTTTAAGTAACTCGTGCCAATAAAATATAGAATAGTTAATTTGAAGACATTATTAGTGTTTTGTATATAACTAATGTATTTATCAATAAGTATGTAGTTAAAATGCATTAAAGATCGTTGCAGCGACACTTATAACGTACTTGTCTATGTGTTAGGTGTACTAACACTAGAGTTAAGACTAAGAGTTTAGATTAGAGGATACCTACGAGTAAATTTAGTTTATTATAACATGTAGAAATAATGTAGTAGATCTCATAACGCTAAAAAGTACCACTAAATCAGTCTAGTAGGAGTTTTAGGTTAGGTTTTAGTTTTAAAGACACGTGCAAACGTTACAATATACTTACGTGTGAGGTAGAGAAACAAAGTCGCGATCTTTATGGCAGCTAGGCTCTGTGGTATTGGAGGAAATTGACTTGCGAACGCTACGTTTTACGATACTCTCTCCATCTGCTTTTCGGCTATTTGCTTCGCGACACACTCTTGTGAGATAAACAATAATCGTTCCCAATCAGAGCGTAGTGTAATATGTTTTCTCTGAAAACATGTGCTTTTAGGTCACGAGTACAAAGTTGCGTTTATGATTTGTGAATGCCAGTTTGGGAAACATTGGCTTACATAAAATGCAAAAGCTCCGTTCTCGTTCAAAAGTCGTCGTAATAACCTTAGCATATCTCTTTTAGCGCTTATGATTATCGACTAAGTATAAACTTATTGGCCTTCCAAAACCCAATTTTAAACATTGTTGGGTGTTGGTATACTGACTGGATAAATAAAGCCTGTTTACTCTAGGAATCTTACAGACTCAAAATATAAACCGTGGTACAGGGGGGCAACTTCTTTACTTTGACGTTTAATTTCATGGTACCAAAAGGAAACGTCAAAGCTCAGAAGTTCTTAACACGCTCCGCTTAAACCGACGATGGTAGGCCCAGAGTAGTCTCAAAGTCACGGTGTAGATTTGTTATTACGGTTGAAGAGGAAATTTCAGTAAGATTCGCAAGTAGGTACACCTCGTTGTCCAAGTTTCTAATAACCTTCTTTGTTATGATCAATAAATAACAAAAGACACGTGAAGGGTTGGTACGCATAACGATTCGCGCTTCGCAAGTCCTTCCAGCCATATAATAAATATTGAAAATAAAGATAAAATTCTGTTGAAATTGTTCATCTTTGACATTAAACCAAGGGTAAATAACACAAAAGTTGATTTATTTCAGACTTGGTCGATACTATTCAAATGAAACCGCGACTGAGAGTTCACTATATATAGCTTGCCATAGTTTCTCGTGCAGCCATTCAATTTTAGAGCAAATATCTTTTATGTGATACATTGTTGTGTATATTATGTCCCATATTGATCGCGACTTGAAATAACCAATCTCAAATATCTCATGCCGAAGACTATTTATATTCTAGTTTTTATATAATATTTTATTATTATCTATGTATATATAGTTTGTAAAACCGGTTGCCAGTTTCATTTATGTGTGCACTTGTTTCACTTCAACGAACATATTTGAGATTGATGAGTGATAACATTTATCTGGAGTCAATGGCCTCGATTATAATTTACTTATTATTCCTAAATACTGATATTATCTTTCTAGCAGGTTTTGGATTAAAACATGATTCATTACACACTCGGACTGAATCTTGTGTCTCTCTACAAATCAATGTTTGCATATCGAAATGACGCTCACAAATTTTGATAAAAATACTTGTTAAAATGTACCACGACAACAAGAGTGCAGTTTTAACGCAAGGAAAAATATCTTAATGAGTAAGGGCAAACATCGAGGAATTTCACTGAAGAAATACGTTTTTCTAAGATTAAAAAATAAGGGGTTTCTTCGCTTTCCCTTTATTTTTGACTTAAGAAGGCATTAAAGGGAAACAGTTAAGAATTGTAAAACAAGAAATAACAAACAAGAAAGAAAGGGAAACGATTCGAGTTATAAGAATAACAAAGGGGTGAGGTGAGGGAATTGTAGCGGACCACAAAAGGCCTTATGCCGGGAGAATATTAATTGGACATGACGATCGATAAAGCGAGATTCATTAGAACTGGTTACTTCGTCTGCCGGGTAAGCCGGGTGGCCGCGTCTGCTGGCGGGTGATGAAACGAACTTATATTGCATAGGAAAGTATTTTTCACATTTTCAACCTAAATACTTTCCAGTGTATAAAATAACGTATTAGGAAGGAATGTAATGTAAAGTGCATACAAACAATTTGCAAATTTGCTTTCAGAAGGTATGAGGGAAACGTAGGTATATTGCCCGTGCAGAGCGGGACTGATTCAGCCGCGTTATTCAGTAAGATTTCTCAGCGTCGAATTCGAGGACCAGCGTCGGTTTCTATAATAGGAAATAGGAACATAATACAAAGACGATACAGTTCAATTTCGCATCTTTGAAACCGACACTCGACGTCGAGTGCAACACTGAGAGACTCTACAGAATAACGCGGCAGGGGGATGGAGTATGTAAGGGCATTTTGAAATGAAAAGGCAACATTTAGGGAATTTAGAGGTAGCTCTCCGAGAAGTCCAGATCAGAGACGGATGCTCTCGAGGAGCGAGTGTAGTTGGTGGAGGTGCCGTAATCTGAGGTGGCGGTCGCGAGGTCCGCCAGCACTCCGCCCGTACCTTGCGTCACGCCTCCGTCTGCCGCCGCCGCTTCACGCTCCGCTAGCTTCTGTTTTAGCACCCGGATTCGCTCCTCTTTCTGTAAGGACACTTTGATTGAAGAGACTAAAATAAAATCCATATTTACTGTCTATGAATTGACTTTTAAAATTAACGTTCACTTGGCGAACTTGCTCAAATGATAAATGCAATAATACTATAAGCCCTAATTAAATAAAAGTTAACTTAAGACCTGTTGAATACTTCTGTTCGATTATCTAATATTTAAAAAACCTTGTGTCGCGGTGTTTCTTTCCAAACTCCTCCGAAACGGCTGGACCAATTTGTATGAAATATTGTTTCATATCGGGTAGGTCTGAACATCAGCAAACATTATTTTTTATACCCCTAAATGATAAGGTGATTCATCCCAAAAATATATGGCAATACAACGTTTGCCGGGAGTAGGAGTATTCAATTGATATTTTTAATTTAACATCAAAGAGTGTTCAAGTTTGTAATAGATCAAGTTAAGTAAATTGAGACAGCCGAGAGGTTCGTAGAATATCTACAGCTGGAACGTTCGCGAGAATCGTAGCGCGGCTAATGTTGGCATTAATTAATTCCTCCTAAAGAATTGCAAATGACACTAATAGAGGGAACGGCTGAGTGTTCTCCCAAGTGCCTTTGGTAACACAGATTACTTAATTCCTTGAAAAGTGACGCTAACATAAATTACCTATAACATAATGTAAGCACTTTACAGCCTTCATTAAATTAAAAGCAGTTTAAACGGAAAGGACTCTTTTTGGAAGGCTTTCGTTTAAGTAAAACAACACTTTCCTACCAGCCATTTCAGTAAATTAGTGACTCGTAATCACTTCGGGCTCTACACAAACGTTGTTTGAAGTTAAGATCAAGAACATTTTAAATTCATGGTGTTTTTCTAACTTTGAACATTTACAAATTCACCAAAGAGATTTGTAAATCTGATTATTTAAGTGATTTACTTTTTATTGTAGTTCCTTTGGGATACTCGAGTTTTGCTAACGCAATTTTTTGTAGTAAGTTGTTATCTAAATGTTTTTACTAAAGTAATCGTAAGAGATTTAACGACACATTTCCTATTTCAATTCGTGTTCACATTATGTACCTTATTTTTGTCAAGTAGGGAAACTTTTGCTCATATAATCTATTAACCTCAGTTTTTATTGTGTACAAATTCAATCAATCAGCCTCCTGCACCCTACGATAGTAAGTATTACCTACTTCTATTAGCAGTATATAGTTTTCCCGATGGCTACTCTGGGGGCTTTTTTTTTAATGTTTTTTAAATTTAAATACCTGCGCGATAAGTTTCTGTAGCTCTTCGTTTTCTTTGACGAGTTCCCTGTAGCGCTCCTCATCGGCGGGGGCGGAGCCCGAGCCGGAGCCCCGGCCGCTCTCGGCGCGCTCCGTCGGATGCCGGATCACTTCTATCACCTAATAATAAAATATATAGATATGCTCGCCAACTCAGAAGGGTCCCCAAGGGGTAAGCGGATGTGGTGTATCTAGAACACTCATTTCACCACTCAACATTTATGTAACACATAATTAGGGACAAACGTGATAGATGGTGAAAACATCGCCGTTTTAGGTATTATAAATACTTCGTTGAATTTCTTCTCAGGCATATGCAGGCACTTATCTCGTGGTGGAAAATGACTGCACTTTTAGTGATTGGAAAAATTCATTGGTACAGACCGCTGGGATTTGAACTTTTGTCCCTTGTGTGGCAGGTGACCACTCAAACAACTCGGCACACCGTGGCACAAAGTTAAAGATAATTATGATGTAAGAAGAAGTTCTTTGTGGTAGGTTGGGGGTAGCCCAGTGGGATACGGGAATGAGAAAGAAAGAAAAAGAAAGGAAGACAGCTGTCAAAAGTTTTCGTAACTGATTACGACATGGCCACAGATTGAATAATGAAAACGTTCAATAGAATGGTTATTGAGTCGTATGTAAAATAATTTACTAAGTGATTCACATTTCAATAAATTCATGATTTAACAATATATTGTTATTTTTTAGTGATGATTCGAACGTTGATTCCTAGACTCCCTCACAAACAATAGAATACTGACTGAACACAAATATCTTAGTAAAAAAGATTAATAGAATAGAATAAACAAAATATCGATGTCGAATTCGTGAAAATAGGGCATGTTTTATAAATGTTATCTATCCGAACCAGTGGTTTATAAAACCGATAATTGTGTGAAATGGCGTGGAAATGTCTTGTAACGTTATAACATTAATTTCGAAGGGCTGCAAACTTTGGCGATGAATCATTTTTTTTATTCCATTCGAATAAACGGCAACTCTCAAATCTGAATTATTAACCTAACCGAGACCTAGCAATGCGTAAGACGTTTTAAAATATGTGATGGCTTGTTTCATTATAGGTCCATAATAATTCAGTTCATTCAGAATAATGAAGGCAAGTACTTTAACAGTTCTGAAACCTAAATTTCGTGCTAAGTGGTTAATGAGGTATCGGGGATGAAATAATAGTCATCATTAGTACTGATTCCCGTAGAATCCCAGCGGGGTGTGTACCAATGAGATTTTCTAAAAACTTATGTGCGGTGATTTCACACCACGCGCTTTACTTGCATATGGCTGAGAAGTAATTCGAAGACGTATATCATGACGTTTTGCCATTTTCAGAAGGATATATATGTGATATGTAAAAATCTGTCAATGTCACACAGCCTATCATCAAGGCAATAAGAGCAAACGGTAAGGCTTCAAATACTAGTTTAGTTAAGAATACGTTTGTCGGTTTAGTATTTGTGCCTTTAAGTAACAGAATAGATTTCGACGAAGCCTGAGGAAGGACTTAGCTTACATTTTGTCATAAAATATATACGAATACAATCGCAGGCAAAGATCTTTAGTTGAAATTAATGTTGTCATACTCAGTCTATTCATCTATCACGTTTAAACTATTTGCAAGGTATATGACAACATTTCAAATACGTCACCGACTTACTCCATCGGAAACTTTGTAAACTTGATCCTGAAATACCAAATGAAATTATTGGCCTCTCTGAAACTATACCAAGTATTCAGGCGGATGGCGGTAACATACAGTACCTCCAAAGTTTTCTCGTCTAAATTAACGTATCTTCCGAACTCCTATACAAACTCCTATGACTAATTAATTATAACTTTGAACTTCGGGAACACGACACAAAGCATTTATTCCTTATCAACAATGCTGAATTAAAATAATGACACAACTAAGTACGCATGCAAGTAATTTAAGTTACAAGTTCAAAATTGGAATAAACTGCACCGACATGAGGGATCGCAAAGAAATATCGATGTATTATAAGTACCTGTTAGTAAAATATTAAAGTAAAAGGCGGCTAAGTAGAAGATATATCTAAAAAACTGACCTTTGGAATGAATATGAGCGCCATACTCAAGAAGCAGCAGAAGACGATGGCGAGGGAGACGAAGGCGAAGGCCGCGTCCTGCTGGCTGGCGATGACCAGCGACACAGGCGCCGTGATGAGGCACAACACCACCACATTGTAGATGCTCATGCCGACGTACCGCGAGTCGTTTATTTGACGCACCTTCACCGACCGTGTCTCGTACGCCAGGAACAATCCGAATACTAGCACTAACCCTTTGTACCCGTACATTACGCCTAAGGTGAAAAATAAAAAAATTAATAAGAAAGATTATTTTAAGAACTTGACCCAATACTCATAAAAGTCCTTTAAAAAAGATAAGTATAATATGACATTGATACATTGGACGTTGATACAAATTCAAGGACATAGGTGTCACTGCTAAGTGCAAGGTATGTAAAATATTAGGCGCAAATTGAGTTTAGATTCTGTTGACTTTTAATTCAAAAATAGAGTTAAATCGAAGGAATTCTCAACAACTGAAAGAAAATTAAACAACATTACAAAGAAAACAGTTGTGATTAACGACTTTATAAAGTTATTTTTTAAGAAGTTAACGTCGCAATGGACTTTAAAGATTTATAAAATGTAATTTACTGCTAGCCTTAAGCTCTTCCTTCACAATTATTGCTTTTATTATCAGGATTTAGCCTTGTAGCATTTTAATTAAAAGCAAACATCGTTAAAATAAAGTAACTGAGCGTTAGCGGGGCAATATGCACGGACCATATTGTAATTCCTGACTGGGAAAATAAAAACGACTATGTATGGGCGAGTCAGACCAGCGCAACGAGGGTCCTGTACCTCAAGTTTAGGTTGGATGGAGGATTTTTTATCGTTTATAGATTCGTTTGTGTATTTGTGAGACTCGAAATGTGTTAATACTCTTTCTGAGGCGGATTGGAGTTGAATACCGAATATGGGGGATCAACATGTATCAATTCAACTCAATTACAAAAAATAGGCAATTGAATGCCAACGACAAAAATTTACAAACCTTACATTACGTACTGTAGTGGTCACTCTCGATATGTATGAAGCCATATTTTACAGTAGCGGTAATTCAAAGCTTCCATTTGGAATCGATATTTTATAGGGTCTATTTTAATTTCCTACTTGTAATTATATTTTTAATATTTTATTCTGCTTAAATTTTATATAAATTGCCTTTTTGAGATTTTGACGCCCGGTCTTTTCTTGGGAAATGGTTATTATAACCGTCCGAAGCTCGCAATGTCCTTGTGGATCAAATTCAAAACATACACCTCGCTGATCTGGGGGTCTACGATCATCGACAGCAAAGCATATTGAGTACTTCTGCGCTTTGACGTTTCATTTTGGTACCGTAAAATTAAACGCAAAATCTCAGAAGTTCTTACGCGTTCTTTAAATCGATGATGGTAGGCCCTCTTGTCAAAGACCATATTGAGATGCAAACTTATAAAAAGCGTCACTGTTGGCCTTGTAAACATTCGAGACTTTTATGGTACTTTTGACAGACGTCATACTTTATTATTCTGCCCGGGCATTAAACAGATTTATTAGTCCGCGCATGGTTTTGTTCCAGAAGTAAATTTAGTATTTAAGGTTTACATTTGTTTGACTTAAAGTGAATAAAAACTAGCATCAGTTTACTGTTTGAAGCTAAAAAAAGAATATATTATAATTTATCCGCCGTATACATCTGTTGGTTTGATTGTTGAGATTGAGAGTGTACCACTATTTTATGTATTACGTTATTTATGTATTTTGTCGAGAAGAAAAGGGAATATCTTAAACAATGAAAGTGTGATAGTCAGTCCCATATGTTACCATTATCAACTGCATATATTGCGAAGCGCACGGACGGGTCGGGAGGACACATAAATATATTTGTTGATGAAAAAACAGGAAGATAGGCGGCATATAAACGTATCCTTATCACTGCCCCAGTCCTTGCACGACAAGCGACCCAGAGATTTACTATTGTGATATGGCGTATGAATTACATAATGAACAAATAACATGTTGGTATAACAAAGGGATTCGTACAATTTACTTGTATGCTTTTCTCCAACTAAATGTTAATATGTTATAAACCCCGACATTGCTGATCAATTTTATCTACGAATGTTTATTATAAGTTAGATTTATTGAAGAAGCAATTGATATAAGTATGTCTGAGTAGATTTTCATCGACGTTTTAAGCCGTAGCTTATATACATAATAGGCCCAAGTGGTGAATGCTCACCAAAGGCCCCTCACCAGTGGACCTGATGATGATGATAGCTCGACAGATTCCGGCTATGGCGACTGCTTCAACTCCGTAGTGATGTTAAAGGTTCAAAGTTTGGTCATGAAATGCTCCACCAGTTTTCAATCAAGGCTCACCCAAAAATATATGGCAGTCCATAGTTGGAATACGCTTACAATTCATCAGATTAAGACTGGGTTGCATCAACTCAATTCAGCTATTACGAATTGTAAGTAATTCTAAATATACACTTCGCTGATCTGGTGGCCTACCACCGTCGATTTAAACAGAGAGTATTAAGAATATCTGAGCTTTGACGTTACATTTTGTTACCGCAAAATAAAACGTCAAAGCTAAGAAGTTCTTAATATGCGCTGCTTTAACGATTATAATTGGTGCCCTAGTTAGGAAGAAGAATTGTTGCACCATTTAAAAATGTCCCGATGGTGTCATGACATTTAGACTGTTAGATAGAGCATCTTTTGTTTAATGGTTAAAAATGATTTTATAACTATAATAATTATCGCCAATGTTAATTTTTTTAGTAACAGCATCATTTTCCAATTGACAGTGCAATTTAATTCAATCCACTACGCAGTCAAAGCTAGTCTTTCGATGTTAGAGTACCTACTAAAATATTTTACTTGTAGCTATAATTATTTGAATATTTTGGTAATGAGATGATCAAATGCTAAGTACTAATAGGATTCGTGACTCACCAAGCCATACAGCATTATGCTGGCTTTCACAATGCTCAAGCTCTGGTCGAATGTGAACATCGTCGTCATGATGTCGTGGAGCTTCTAGAGAGAAGATCTCTACTCTCCGCTGCAAAGGGTCCCGCAGCTGCCAGGCTGTTAGCAGTGCTGCGTCCACCACAAGAAGACCTCCAACCATCGTGTATAACTTCCAGCCATGCATTCGTTTCTGTAGCAAATACATTGTCATTGTCATAATGACCGCTAGCATATTGTAGGTAGTTGTTACAGAGGACTAACCCACTTTCCAAAGCAGGTATATTGTTGCGTCCCTTAATTTTTTCTTCCTCTGTGCCTAACGTTGTCTGGGCCAGTAGACAGAGTTACATTACCCTCACGCTTCACTAATAGAAACGATACAAAATGTATGGGAATTACATATTATGTCACGTGACTGATTTACGTCATTCCCATACAATTTCTATTAGCGCAGGCGCGAGAGAATGTTACTTTGTCTAGGCATATTGGGCGAGATCGCTTTAGCGATAAGACCGCCTTTTGTACCCTTAAGTATAAATTTATTTCTTTGTTTTGCTTTGTATGTTCTAATATTGTATGCATTAAAGTTTTATTGTATTATATGCTTCAATGCTACGTGAATGATGATAACAAGTAGGTATGTAGTAGAAAAAGGTGAAGTTAAGAAAGTAGGTTCTGAATATTGAGAAAAGTCGAAGTGGCTAGGTATCAATAAACAAGGTTCGGTACAAAGTGGATAATTGGTTGGCAATATAAGTTGTGACGTTATGTTGACCCGGTGAAGCACTAGAATCTGAATTCCATTCCGAGGGAGTTCCTAGATATTATAATGAATCCTGATTATAAACTATAATTGTCATTTTACTTGATGTATAAGGAAAATAATACAAATATCTATGACTATTCAGATAATAAAAATTTAAGCGATTAATATGAAAGTAAAAATTCTCTTACCATCAGTTTGTCTGTCGCTGAAATATCTAGACCGTTTTTGACGAACTTTTACTGGCATATAGCTGATGTTACAAGGACTAACATAACGGAGCCCTATTTTTTTTTAAAATAAATATAGCCATATTTATTTAAAAAAAAATAGGGCTCCGTGAATAAAGCCACTAATTAAGTCTACGCGGGTGAAACCGAGGGGCACAGCTGGTCTTAAATAAAAGGAAATTAAAATAAGTAAAGTAAACAGTTATGAATTTCAAATAAGCCTCAGTAATTTTATTTTTTAAATGATACTCTTGCTTTATGGCATTCCAATATAACTGAGATTTAGAAACCTAAAAAATATACAATATAGAGTATATTTATAGTCAAAAATTAAAGCTTACAGTATGACACCAGCATAAGTAATGTTTAAATCCACATTTAAAAATAATCTTCATCAATATCCAATAACTGGAACTCCGCCAGTTACATGAAATGTGACCCAAGAACATTTGCGAGTAATTCCATAAATCAAATGCTTTGAACTGTACGAACTAATTAAAACCGCAAACAGTACATACAGTACAAAATGCCTTAGCGTTTGAGTGAAAATAGGACGAGGTATAAAAGGTGGCCACGTTTGCGAAATTTAGGGAGATGTGTCCCCGCCCTTATTTATGAACATTTAGGAACACCGTCCCCGCTGGTTTCTGTTTCCGCCCACCAACGTCGAAAATGGAGGATAATATTACCTATCTGTTATCCTTTGCTACTATCTATTGCTTCGGAATATTATTAATATTAATAGGACAATGAAAATGTCACTCGATGAATACAATAAAAACAATATAAAATATTCTTGTTTTATAGTCTTCATGAATATAATTCTGACTGTGAAGGCTGGGTGCGCCTAGGGGCGCCAACATCCAACTATTTATTTATTGCGTCTGCAAATCATTGGCTTTTAATGTATGCTTGCTAAAAATCTATGTCTAGCAGTTCTGGGATTATGATATATGTATTTGCACGAAACATTGTGCGTTTTATTGATATGTTACAAAAATATATCTTTCATAACCCTGACCAAAATGAACACAACATGAAATATCAGTCGATGTTGCTGTGCTGTTCTTAAGTGATAATCATTGATACAGTCCTGCGGCAATCGATTAATATTTATATAGATTTCCATTCGTAGATAAATCGAATCATTAACAATCTTGATATATTTTAAAATAATTAGTAGCTTAAGCAGAACAATACGCACTATCAAATAGATTATGATTTGATGGTTCGGCCTCAGGTTTTAAATCAACAATATGCAACATATACATGTTATGTAATAATATTGTTACATACTTTCCTTCCTTCTAAAAGCTATTAAGGCTCAGCAATATTTTACGTGGTATCCGAAGAAGATTAAAATTATAAAAGTATAATGGAGGAGATTCCCAAGATACTTAGCCGTCATGAATTCATAAACGCAAGAGCCACAGAATATTCTTTTGAGATATTGCGAATCCATTACAGGACTGACAGATTATTTTCGCAACACAGTCACTTTTCTTGCTTAAGAGAAAGATAAATAGTATTGTCTTTGTAGCACACCTGTTAAGTATATATTTAGCAAATAGATCTGTAAGCTTTGGGCAATAAGGCAGATAATTGTCTGGTGGAGTTTAGACTCGAGTCACCTGTGCCAATGCTAGCGATCACTTATCCGCTTGCCCCGTTAAGTGATTAAGGTATTTAGGACAGTACCTTTCCCAGGGTACGGGACATGAGTTAAATTCCAACGACAATACTATCCGTAAATGGTTCGAAAGGTAAATAAAGTTTGGGCTACATTGTGTCTGTGTAGAACAGCATATTTCGAAAATTAGATTAAACCCTGTGAGGTCATTATTAATGTACAGCTTCGAATTACATTGATTGGTTGCCCTGTGAGGAGCTCATTAGTATAGCGAGTAAAATGGGGTCACTTTTCATTGCAATCATACTTGAGATAGACGCGGTCATCCTATCAGATTGCTTGGACTCATATTCATTATCATTATATTTGTATATAATAATACATATAGCTAGTATATGTTATCTTTAGTGACCATTTTACTTCGTGTAAATTATACCTCTGCCAATTCCTCTGAGAACTGCCCTGTAGGCCTAGACAAAGTAACATTCTCCCGTGATTGCTCTAATAGAAACGATACAAAATGTATAGAAATTACATTGTCATATCTATTAGCAAAGCGTGACATAATGTTACTTGATTTGCAGGCCCCAGAGGTCTAAACATGTAAAGGGGATTGAAGTAAATATATGAAACTTACCTTAGACTCAGGCTTCGGTTTAGTAGTGTGTCGATGTACCCGCCATACTTTAGTGAACATGGCACCATAGGCCATTGAAAAGCCGGTAGCGAGAAGCCATGCGCGCGCGGCGCACAACCCAGAGTAGTGTTGCGGCTGCACCCAGTGCCCGTCGACACCCAACGCCACAGCGGCGCACAAACATATGCAGCACCCACACAGCATGACGGTGTTGCACGCCGGGTGGGACCATTGGATCACTCTAAGGAATAACGCTTATCGATAAGCTAATTAAATTAATTTGAAAATATTTGATTTAAAATTAAATACTGACACAGTGAGATTTTGTTATTGTTCATGATTAAAGAAATGTAACGCGTATACTCATTAACATGAGTAAGTATTTCTTCTCGCATATATATGCTAATTACCCATGGTCCAACCTTGGGGTCAAAGCTATGTTACCAAGATTCAACGCAATCGGATGAGTGGTACGGTAGCGCATGAAATATGAGCAAGAAAGAAAACTTTACTAGTAACGATTTTGTAATCAATGTATATTAAATTACCTTTGTAAAATTATAAATATTCCAATCATAGCGCCCCATTACACGTTATGGAGCTTACTGTCATCTTAAAGACACATCTTTACGAACAAATGGCTTATTTTAAATCTTTTCGTGAGTTCGAGTCAGAGAAGTCCTGTTGAATAAGGGCGTGCTCATCCATCCGCCGGAGCTACATTTACATTAATTTATATTAAGCTGACAATCACTCGGATCTGGTAGACGACCATTTCTTAATAATATCACAGATTGAAGATACTCGAGTGGAACGACGGGAAATCAGGAACTCATTTGGATGATTTATGCATCGTTGGTTGGTTCACGAATTGAAAAGTATCGTTAATCTTCACCTGTTAACTGAAATGTTAGTAAATACACTACAATCCGTATGTGCACCTTGAAAGCAATGATTTATATGCCCTTGCGGCTGAGGCCTTGAAGGAAATAGAGTCGCCAAGGTGATTTGTTCAGACCATTATAGAGGTCGCATGACTTATAATTATATTGACGCCTCTGGCGATAACGTCAATGCGTTGTCGCCAGAGGCAATTAGGAACTCACTATTTAACTTGTGCGCTTTTCTACTTCCCTGGTACCCCATTTACTGCCTAGCTTAATCTTGGAACCTTCATTAATGTTATTTGTACTATAAAAGTGGGTAACAAGCCTGCAATCCGCTTGATGGTAAGCGGCAACTGCGGCCTATGAACGTGACCAACATCAGCGTATACTCGTGTGTTGCTTACCTTATAAAGTAAAGATGAAATCACTGTACCAACAAAGTACCTAAAAGGACACGGTACCACTATAGTTAGCACAGCGCCTCTACTACCCTCCTCTACTACTCCCCTTACTAAATACTGAATACTTGGGACAAATTTTTATGCGCTTGTCAAATATTAAACTTAAGATATTTAGAAATTATTAAACTTGAGATATTGCGAATAATCCTAGGAATTTATGTTCAAAGTTATCTCATGAAATCTTCGGGAGACCATTTATAATATTGCGATTTCACACATTCAAATGTAACCGAGTGAAGTCAACTCCGTTCAGCCGTCTCTTTATGTGTGGTACTTAAGCCAACAACATAAACATATTACAAAGATCCTGATATTACGAGTTTAACGACTGGCACGGTCGCGTTCGTTCGCAATAAAAACGCGAATAAAGTAAGTGTACCCAGTAGATAAGGGTTCAACATTTGTACTACCGATTGATTTTCTAATGCAATCAGTTTTTATTGCGAATACATAGCACATAGCACACGTTCAACACGTCTGGGGCGACTAATGTAAGTTTTATTTTTATTTTATTAACTATGGTGGCCCAGACCTAATAGTTAGTGGTCACGGCCACCTGTGGACTACCACGTAAGGTAAATGAAAATAGAATGCGTCTAATAGACTTTTAATGATACCATAAGTACGTTTTTCGCCATTTGTTTCACGGTTTGTTTTTTTAATTCATGATCATGCGCTGATAACCGAGATAGGTTTTTATTATAATAGATAGTAATTAGGTAGGCATTGGGCATAAAACAAAATCCAAGCATTTATACGCTCACAATATTTTATTTTGGGTTTGACACAAGCATTACAGTCCGCAATATGCTTATTCCATACTGCACTGAGTAAACACGTAGTTTGTGTAGTTTGGTGTCAGTTGCGTTCGTATTGCTGCACAGCTCGCTTTGAATATAAAGTTCTCAAGTAAGGGAACCGATATGGGCTTTTAAAATTTATTTCCTTCACGTTTGCTTTAACGCTTCGGGCTTATAATTCACGATCTCATATCAATCTGAAATGCCCGTATAGACATCCGATAGATATTTTTTTTATGAGATCTTCATAAAAAAACTGTGCTCCCACTGTACATGCACTTAAATATGAAATCGATTAAGATACAGTTACATATTAATAATTATAAATAAGCATCTTTATTGCATGAAAAAAAAATACGTTAATTAAAATATTTTTCGTCGATGCAATGATAGTAAGTTAATAAAACTTAATCTCAGTTTTAAATAAAGAGCCAATTAATTGCAGTCCATACACATTTCGCCTTATACTAGATTTTAACTCCTGATAACGGCGAGGCAATCAAATAGATTAGCCGTCAGAACAGCTCGCTCGCCGACGGATTAAAGTAAAGGGCAAATTGGAAATACTCGGATTTTATGAATCAATTGTCTTAACTAGGCCCCTGTCAATATCACGTGGAAGCCCCAGTCCCCGCCCGCCCACCGGGACATACTGACAGTGACGGTAATGTAATGATGGCTCACCTTCGTTGCCTCTAGGGATAGTCCTTTCCTTACTTTGAACTGTAGTCTGATTAAATTTCAGCATATGTGCTCGAATTGCCTATCAAGAGGATAGTTACCTCAATATTTTTTTCATGACATCGTTATGGCGCATATTTGATAAAACGAATAAAATTGCTTCTTCGGACTTTTGATTCTAAGACTTTCTGTATCAGGAAAAAATATATATATTGTTTTTTAGGTCGGTGTGCACCTTTGCCAGATGAATTACGATTGTAACTTGAAATTAGAATCACGATCTCAAAGCCTATATTATCGTTATCGAAGCATAAAAACAGTAATTAATACCTCCGATGTTTGTGAAGTATGTTGAACACTATGAGCGCGATGGCAGCGAAGATGCCGGCGATGCACAGAGCTGACATACAGGCGAACAATGGCAGCGACACTGTCCGGAGTTCGTTGACTATCACCGTGCGGTCTGGAGGCACCTTCCCACCTTTGGTCATTAATAAGACATTATTCACTTGTTCAGAAGCAACGAACATACGTTATTTTGCATATTGCACAGGACAACATTTGAATATTTTTACTCATTAGACTTAAGACTATAGGTATCTATTAATGTCGTCACGGTTTTAAAAAGAAAGGAAAATAACTTTGAATTCGCTTACAATGAATGAAAGTAATTTAATGTAATTTTTTATTTATGCATGTATTTACTTTACTTTATAGACGTAACTTAAATAAAATAAATAAAATCTAAATTAAATAGGATCTCTTTCAGGCTCCTAACAAAACTCCAAACACACATGAAATATATTCTTCCGCAAACAAATCACATTCAGGATTCAAGATGATAAACCAATAAGTAAGTTATCAAAATATTTTATTAAAATTATGTCGCGGTATATCAAAATCGTGAGTATAATGTAATAATATGTAAGACTTAAAATGACGGATTTCACAGTAGTTTCCGATGGAAAATGTCATCGTCAATAATAAACAATTATAGCATTATTGGAAATCGCTATAATGGCCAGGCCCTTGTTATAGGTGGCAAGGGCGTTGAGTAAAATGCGAACGTAAAACACTCGTAAAACTATTCTGTACCACCAGATTACATCCAAATAGAGGTTTGATTTTCCTTTTACCAGATTTTCCACGAAGTAATTTCTGCTGCTTTGATTTTACGATACAATTAACTTAGTTATTATGAACCCCGGGAATTCAAGACCCTTGCTTGGTACCGGTGCCCTAAAGCTACATTTTCACAAAAGAATTAATAGCAATTACTTTCATTGCTTTGGTGCCTCGCGGGCCTAGTTTAATTCTTGGAACGATTTTGAATCCTCTTTTTTCTTTGTTTGTGTATTATATTTAAATGTCAGAGGCATACAAATGATATCGCTGTAGTGGGCAGGTACCAACTCTTAATACATTTTTTAATAAACATTTTCGCTACGAAAACTAATGGGTTTGATCCGGGTCGAGTTTAGTGTTATTGGGTTTTTCTATCTACACTATCTTAGTTCTCGGTAAATGGCAATAGGCTCGCCCCCTGCTACAGAGGGTTAACGTTAAACTTGCGAAATATGAGTGTACTATAAGTACACTTATTTCTACCCCTACGGAGAGTAGAGGCGTGGGGATCTGTATGTCTGCTGTTCATTAAATTATTAAGAATTCAGTGTATACAATATTAATTATGCAGTCGAAATAAATAATACATTTATTTAAAATATGAATTGCGAGTTTAATTCATATCTGTTACCTACATATCTATTTTATTTATTACAAGCTGTGCCTCGCAGTTTCACCCGGGTGGATTTAATTTCATTTATCCGCGGTACCCTAATGTTTCTTTAATATAAAAGTAAATAGTTACTTCTTGTAATATTAGCAGTCAAAGTCCCGTTAGAATCGGTCCAACCCTTTCGGAGATTAGCCGGAACAAACAGACAGAGTATGTTTTTTAATTGCATTTTTATGTAAGTAATGTAAAGACAGACGGACAAACAGACATACAGAGAAAAACAATTGTTTTTATTTACGCGAGTACCTACCGTTTATACTTTCATATGCATTTAGTGAAAAGCTGTTAATTTGAAATTAAAAACAGACACTTCCATTATTATAATATGTATATAGAGTATAGACGACAAGATATTAATTTATTCACAGGATACGATAGCATAAATGCAATTCAACAATAAGCAATAATATACTATAATATACACGTGAAACAGCTCACTTATCGCTTAAATTCCATATACAATATTTCAATGTTTCATTCATTAATTTTGGATTAAATCATGGAATTATATTTCCAAATATGCAAACAATACGTTACCTTGTTTTCATTAATGCTTTTGCACAGCACAGGTACACAATATATATATTAGCAAGGATCATATTATTCATACAGTGCTATTGGTATTATATGTGAGTGTTACATGGAACGAATATAAGTATTATAAAAGTAACAAAAAAGTAGAAAACACGTCTTTCGAAGTAAAAGCCAACTGTTGATGTGTGAGTCACTACTTATTATAAATGAAGTTGTAATTTTATGACAGCTGAGGGGTAGCTGACAACTGAGGAATGATATCTATATAACATATAGATATCGTTAGTTATTATAACTGGCCTAAGCGAGCCCTAGCTCCCAACGGATGGAAAGAGGGAAGGGAGGCCTTTGCCCAACCGTGGGATACATCGCGCTCATAATAATAATAAAATAATATAACTAGAGAACGGCTTTACCGATTTTATTCATTTCTTTTTTTAATGTTTTCTAATACTTAACGTACATTTAAGAAAAATTGGATTCCGCGAAGTAAAGTCATCCATGAAATTAAGTCTTCGCGAGCAAACCCTTAGATATATTATAATATGAAACATGCGAAGGGCGGAGTAAATACTAACTAAGAAAACTACAATCACAATTTAATGTTTTTAATTGAATGTGTTTGTTGGATTAACCCTTCATTCACGCAACAACGGGACGTAAGGTGTCAACGTGTTTCAATTGTTTTCTATTTGGTATTTACCGGGGCTCTGTGTAATCGGAGACAATTATATACTTTTCTAAAATGCCGTCAGCGGTATTACGCGGTATTTTATAATAGACTTTTTTTGTTTGTGTTGATCGATTTTGAACTTTAACAGTGCGACTGGATAATTTGTTTTTTCCTTAATAGATTTTTACTTACCGACCCACCGCTCTCGCTCCAGCCACGTGAGGTTGTCTGCTTGCGTGTCATAGTACCCGAGCTTCACGTAGTGGTTGTCAGTCAGCTGTTCAATCTGCGTCAGCGCAATGCGATCTCCTTGCGACGAGAATGCCACTAGACCCTACAAGAAAAACTTGGAGTATATTGATGCAGCTTTCATCTTCATGTTGATAATTTCTTGAGGGTTATGTATATGTAAAATACTACATACATATATACATATGCTCATTTTCCCCGAAAGGGGGTAGGCAGAGGCGTTGCAATAACAGCACCCGCATTTCACCGAAGATGACCAAGTGCTAACGTGACAGATGGTGAGTCCATCGCCGTCTATACGCACTATACATGAATTCGGAAAACTATACATTACTTCTCAGACATATGCAGGTTTCCTCACGATGTTTTTCATAGCCGTAAAGTACGTGGTGTGAAATATATATGCACATAAGTTTTTTAGAAGAACTCATTGGCAGGCCCCGAATTTTATAGCCAAAAATGCGACTACAATTTTTAAAACTTCTTTGGATGGATCTAGTGGATGCTAAAATCTTCTTGTGTAAGTTTAAATATCCGGGGCGGGTCAGCTAGTTTTACATAAAACGGAGAAGTGAGAAGTTATATAAAGTTTTTATACTGAGAACGGTACGGAATCCTTAGGGTGCGACTCGTTTTATAACTTGAAATGTTTACCGGTGAAGTTGTTAACGCAATTTCAATAGCGCTTTCGAAGACATTGAATAATTAAACGGTTTTACAATTTCTTTCTTTGTGGCTCGCGGCGAAGTACGTAATCAGCTTACGGTGATTATTTGCTTTCTTTTTCATTGAAGTGAAGTATTATTAATTGATGTTGATTTAATAGAGGTTTTCAATATCAAAGTTAACGTTCTAAGGAGCTTGCAAATGTTGAAACTCATGTTTTGGTAACAATAATTTGTAACACATTTGCTTGTAAAGGGTCGCTTATTACACCAATTACAATATCGTATTGTATCTCATTACGTACTTCTGCGTTATTGTAATGTAAAACGCATGATTTATCAAGATGTTCTGTCAAAAAGGCACGGTAGTTTTTTAAATCTTAGCAAAGAGTTTTTATGTCAGAAAAGTGGTTAACATTTTATCAGTAAAATTAACTTTGGGAGATGAATATTAATTTACTTTATTAGTAATACTAACTGTTCGTGCCTTTGCCTTAACTAAGCGCCGATGCGCGCGCTTCGCTAATTTGTGAAGAAGTAAAAAATATTCCGCGCTATTTCTTTACGTCCGAATTTTATTTATTTTCTCGCAAATACGCTATAAAACGTCGTCGTAATTTTTGACTTACCACACTCATAACATAATGGCTTATAAAAACTTGGCATTAGAAAATTCGCTGTAATAATATATTACATGAAAAGTCAAGTGATATACTGACACCTTTACAGGGGCCATACCATGAGCTTGCCAAGATAGTTAATTCATCGTATAACTCTGTTGCTCTCATACAGTCGAACAGAAAAAAATTAAGGTACGGTTCCTATATACAAGCTCGACGTATAAAACAAGATGTGAATATTTAGATATGTGCTGAAAAAACTGGCAAAGCTTTCAGTTATAAAATCAATTATTAGTGTGGTTATAGAAAAAAGAATGTTACAATGCTTTATTAAGCTATTATAAATCATCATCATCATATCAGCCATAGGACGTCTACGGATCTCCTCATTTCTGATTCGATCTCGTAGCAAGACACCAAGCATTGCTCTTTCCATGGCACGCTGAGTGACTTTGAGCCTATTCAAGAGGCCTACAGTTAGAGACCACTTCTATTATAAATAATGTTTTAAAATACATAATAATAATAATAAACATGGACTTCCGTAGTTTCAATATAACCAACTTAAATTATTATTATACTTAAAAAATCTGCACAGTTAATATTTTCACACATGCACTATACTTTTTACTACGTAGAACACGTCTATGATATATTATAATTGAGCTTGATACATCAAAAACTGGTACTTACAGACACACCGAGGAATGAGGTGGAATTTATAGCCTCGTATATGTCGTCGGCGATCTTCTTATTGGTGTAAGTGAAATTCTTGAGGCTGAGCCCGCTCTTCTCAAGCTTCTCCATCGTTTTATTGAAGGCTACAAATTTGAAGACAATGTTTTACAGCCACTGCTTTATATTAACTTGATAGATAATTTATAAGAGGTTAACACTTTTTGTAAAACTAACCTTAAAAATACAAAGTTTCATAGAAAATTCAACCCCTAAGGGATGGAATTTCAGGGAGCCTTGTCTTAGTGGTTGTGGACAAAGAACACACTCTCCAAAACAACACGGCCATATGGCTCCACATGGAACTACAGAGATATACGCAGTCCATATATGTTACAATATAATGTGTCGCACAATTAATAATAGCCCGTTCTATAACTATTGGGTTCACAAACGCGAACGTGACCAATACACCATTTTATTGGGGTATTGGATACGTTATGACACGTATAAGCGGGGGCAACGATGTGCCATAGTAAAACTGAATGGCGGTTGCATTGCACTGTACAGACACACAGACGCCACTAAACATGTTATTAATTTTATACCGTATCTTAACCGCTTTCTAAGTACCTACTCATTTAAAATATCAAAATGTTTTAATACTGTTTCTTCAACGCTTTTATATATATACAACAGCGCCCGACGCTTTAAAGCCCCCTTCAAAATAAAATCTTACTTATATTTATTTTCCTTGAAAATCACTGTTATTGATTATTGCGTTACTGTCAAAGTTCATGCTAATGAATGTATTACTTAAAAACCGCATACAATTTGCATTTATTTACCCGTTAGATTTTACTCAACCAGATACATTTCAAATAAAGTCCCACGATAAGTCAAAAATATATTTTTATAGGCCACCCCTTATTTTAGCTACGATTGCAGGCTTCGCTAAAACCAGCCCCAAATCAAGATACACTGAAAAGGTCACGTCACGTCTGACTGATTCTTTTGTTAGAACAAATAAGACAAAAGAAAGCTTAATGTAAATACCTAAAGCGACTGCCCAAACAGCGTCGTAGGCGAGAGGTGCTTCCTGGTATCCCTCCGGGAACCTCTCGCCGTCGATGTCATAGCCCGCCTCACGTAGAGCTCCATTTAACCGCGTGCTGTTGACAAAACACAATCAATTTGTAAAAGATCCTGATTTTATGTGTAATGTCAGCTTCATGAATTAAGCGGGTGGCGGCCGGAGGTCTCAAAAAAAACCAAAATGCTTTAACTAATTTAATTAAAGAATAAAAATTACAATAAGACTTATATTCTAACTTAAACGTGAGACCGAGTCGATGGGTGAACACGGAGTGACGCAGGTTCCCACGGAACGTGGAATCGTCCAAGGAGCTGCGTCAGCGCCTCAGGTTTCTACCGCTGCCCGTTGTTGCTGTGGTGAGTCGGGCTTGCATAGTCAGCAATATCCTTATATTAGGGGTGCGTAACACCTCCCCCCGTAGCACAGCGACTATTGAAGACTTTAGTCAGAAATGGAGCTGGAGGCTGCTCAGGATCGTCTTTAGAGCCGCTGGGGATAGCATACACTGTTCTTAGTTCGACTTGATTCTTCTCATGGTTGCTAGTAATGTTAACCCGTTTCATGCTGTATTTGCGGTACGCCAGGAACATAGCGAGTGCGCTTATGCTTAATATGATTATATATATCGGGATCGTTGTATGATAAATGCTGTAATCGATCTCTGTCTTCTTTACTTCTAGTGCCGGTTGTGTGGCTACCCTTGCGTTGACTGCATGCAATTCGTTTAGGTTTATGGTATTTAGTTTGATTACTGGAGCCTGCGACGACGTTACACGGATTTCAGGTATGTCCATAATTTTGAGTGCTTGTCCTTTTAGACGGTCATGGACGTTTGAGATGATGAAGTCCGATGTTTCTAAGTAGCAATTATGCGGAATGATGGCGAGATAGCTGCCTTGAATAACTTTATAGAGATCTTGACCGCAGGAGAGATGTACTCTGGTGAAGTTGGGGAAGCAAAGAGTGAAATGTCTGTCGTCAAGTTCTTCAAGCGCCGGTTTCTGTAGCCAGATTTTGATTGGATTGCAGGTTTCTTTCCGTTGTTGGGTAGTGATCAGATGCTGGATACAATCGTCAGGTAATCTGCTTTGCATGTTTCGGTTATTATAACATAGATACCATTTATTGATCTTCGGGCATTCAGCCTCTATGTACTTGAAATCTTGTCCGTATATTGCCAGGAAGGGGAAAGGTGGCGTTAGTATTTCAAAATTATTATTTGGGACTATGGATAATTTATACATATCATATACTTGGGCAACGACAACGGGAAACTTAAATACTATAATAATTTCATTATCCACGTAGTATGATCCTACTTGGATAATGTTATAATACTCTCTAATATCTAGATCTATTATTTTATCCTTACCATATAAGTGTTGCAATTTACTAATTAAATCTTTAATTGAATTTATTTTTAAAACCGAATGATGCATGGTAGAGGTTCTAATGAAAGCCAATACGTTCTCTAATCTGTATAACTCTTGAGAAATATAATCTACATTATCTTCTAAAATTAGAAATACTTGCGCAAGGTGCGCATACTTAACCATATCATTATTTCTAGTTGATTCGCTTTTAACAATTTGATTCATAAAATATTCTATTTTATTCTGATTTTCAACTACTGTATCCAGTATTTTGGAGTAATGAGCCATCCAGTCTTTTGTAATACTAACATGGCTATTATACTCACTTATTACCTTTTTTCCAGTGTCCTGTAGATCTTTTATGGCTTGATTATACCGTAAGGCGTCAGTATAATCAAGGTTGCCAGTAATGCTTTTCACTACAGACCCGAGACCATCTACAAGTCCTCTCTTGACGCGGTTTAATTGAAAAGATTCTAACTGGTCAGACACACTTTGAAGCTTATTCTTTAGGTAATTCATATGTGGCTCGAATAAAACAGAAGTTTTGTCGTGAATTTCAGGGCTAGCATTGCGTAGTTGTTCCGTGATTAAATACAATTTAGTTTGTAATTCTTGAAGATTTACGGCTTGTACAAATGAATGATAATGCGATACTATGCGTGTAGGGCCTAGTTTAAAGGGAAGTATGCCAGGGCCGTTTCCAAGGTTTTCAAGTATTATCTCTTGCGACAGAGCTGGGCCCAGGAGTAGGTGAATCACGAGGAGGGTCCTGCAACAAATTTGCAGTTTTGGGTACTCTCTTTAATCTAGACTTAGCAACAGGTCCGCGTTTCTTTCTAGTGTAAATATGAATCGGAAGATCCGCCATTACTTGATCATGAGTAAAACGTGGAGCTAGTTTCCTTCGCGAAGCTAGTGGATTTCTGACAAAGATTTGTTGATCCGGGGAATATTCAGCTTCTACTTCGCGATTTGTATTACGATTGTTGGTTATTTCAGTTCGTTGAGAGATGCCTGCTTCATGAATTAAGTTATAAGTTATACTCATGCGATTTTTATGATCTGTTATGTACTGTTGCAAAAGATGAGAAGAAAGATCTACGTCAAAGGGATCACGAGGATCAAAATGCCCCGTGACTACCTCTATCGGTTTGCATCGCGTGAAGCTATGAATGGAATGATTATAGGCCAGAAGGGCGTATTGCATTAAGTTGATAGTCGGTTCATTATTGCGCTCGAGTTTCAATATGCGGAGGTGCTCTAATATCGTTGAGTGGAAACGCTCTACGATCCCATTCTCATTAGGGGTATGTGGTGCAATTTTGTGGTGCTGTATTTTGTGCAACTTTACAAATTCTGCAAATAACTGATTTGTAAATTCTGGGCCATTATCGGAAACTAGAGTTACTGGAATACCATGATGAGTGGAGAATTTAAGTAAAGCTTGAACTACGCTCACGGCAGTGCCATCTCTTAGGTAGTAAGCTTGAGCATATTTAGAAAAAGCGTCAACTATTGTCAGAAATTTTTCACTCTCGATGGTTAGCAAATCTATGTGAACTAATTCAAATGGCTTACTAGCAGGTGGAACAATGCGGAATTGTTGCCTGACTGGATTGCGGTCATACTTAGCTTGACCACAAATTGTGCAATCGTTAACAAATTTTGTTATGTGCTCTCGCATTTTAGGCCAATAATATTTGCGAGACAAAGCCAAGTAGCACTCATTTATACCCCGATGGTTAGTCTTACCATCGTGATATTTGCTTATGATTTCCTGCTGTCGTAAGTATTCTCTAACATTCTCTAGTTCGCTTTTAGCCAATGTAAGATTCATTGCCGAATTTTTAAACGTGGTTTGTATAATTGGTACTATGGAACTCATAGCAGTTAGTGGATTGATTAACAAGCCGGTCTTTATTTTAGGGTTAACAAATTCCTTTATAGCATTAATGACGTCTTCCTTAAGATTGGATTCAGATACCTGAACTACAGTACGTGTATGTGTGTCGAATGGTTTGGTAGCAACTGGCCTTCCTTTGATGTCACCTACTACTGTAAGAATGATCTGTCTGGTGAATTTATTAAGAGGATGATCTGTGATCGGAATTTCCAGAATGGGGCTCTCAGCATCAGTATGAGCTGTCATGTCTCTGGAACCGTCAACACTTTCCGTTGCTGTCAAGGTTCTAGAATCATCGGGGTCTTCTTCTGAAAGGTTAACTACAATTGAAGTTGTGGTTTCATTATTTATTTCAACGCGTGATAGGGCGTCTGCATTAGTGTTGCATTTACCCTGCTTATAAATTACTGTATAGTCGTACTCTGACAATTTTAAGCGCCATCTTGTAAGTCTTGAGTTGGGTTCTTTCAAATTCATAACCCACTGTAGGGGCTTATGGTCAGTTAAAATTTTGAATTTACGGCCAAACAAATACGGTCTAAAATATTTTGTTGCCCAAACAATAGCAAGAAGTTCTTTTTCTATGGTGCTATAGTTTAGTTCACTGGAATTTAATGTTCGTGATGCGAATGCTATCGGTTTGTCGGCGCCAACGGGACCCTGTGATAAAACAGCGCCTATTGCGACATTGGAAGCGTCAGTTGTTAGCAAGAATTCTTTATTAAAATCTGGATACTGAAGTATTGGATCGTTTGTTAGTAAAGTTTTACAGTGTTCGAAACAGTTTATATAATTTTTGTCTAAAGTGATTTTATTACCCTTTTTCAGGCACTGAGTCATCGGCTTCGTTATGCGAGCGAAATCAGGGATGAACTTCCTGTAGTACCCGAGCAAACCGAGAAAACGCTTAATTTCTGTGGTAGTTTTTGGTAATGGGTATTTAGCTATGGCTTTAATTTTATTAGGATTAGGCTTTACGCCTTCTGTAGTAATGACATGCCCAAGAAATTCGGTTTCTAATTTTAAAAATTCCGATTTGTCTAGCTGAATTTTAAAATTAGAATCTCGTAACTTTTTGAATACTTTTTCTAAATTAATTATGTGTTCTTGAAGTGAAGTACTGAAGACAATTATGTCATCCAAGTAAACTAAACAAACGTCATTTTGAAGGTCTTTGAGGACATTGTCCATTACTCTCTGAAAAGTTGAAGGCGAGTTCTTAAGGCCCATTGGCATTCTTAAGAACTCGTAATGCCCATTTTCTACGTTAAATGCTGTCTTATGTATATCTGTGGGGCTCATTTCTACTTGATAGAAGCCGCTAGCCAAATCCAGCGTGCTAAAATACTGACATTTACCAAGTTTGTCAAGGACATCTGTAATATTTGGTATTGGGTATTTATCATCAACCGTTTTTTCGTTAACCTTTCGGAAATCGATGACAATGCGCCATTTAGTCTTACCGGAAGCATCAGCCTTTTTGGGCACGACCCAAATAGGAGAGCTCCACGCAGAATCTGAAGGTCGTATAATATTCTGCTCTAACATTTTGCCTATCTGATCTTTAACTTCTTGTTTATGAATGTGCGGGTATCTATAGCTCTTAGTATGGACAGGAATTTCATCCGTGGTTTTAATGCTGTGTTTTATCTTGTTAGTGAATGTGAGGGGTTCACCTTCAAGGTAAAATACATCAGCATATTGTTCACATAATGATGTTAAATTAGCAAATTCCTCCTGATTTAAATGTTCGGTTCGAAGTCGAGAAACAACTTGCTTAGCACGTTCTGACATATTACAATATTGTGTACGTTCGCATTCGACATTGAAAACTTCACATGATACTGGACGATCCATAGAAAAGATGACGTCATTAAGCGTTGGGTTTGTCACTTGTACCCAGCCCCGATTATCTTTTACGTTTGTCAAACAATCCGAAATTAAACAATTACACAAAGTCTGGTTGGGTACAAACACTTCCCCATCTTTTGAATTTATTGGCAACCGGGCTATCTTAGACGATTGAGCCGGAATAATGTCTTCGTAGAGGTTGACATTACGTGAATCATACATTTGTATTGGAACAACCGCGTTACGTGTGACTAAAGTTTTATTTTTAAGGTCAATATTCGATTCCCAATTATTCAGCAAGTCTAAGCCTATCAAACCGTCGAAATAATTATGAAATTGATAAATGAATAAAGTAATGTCAACTTCTTCGTTGAATTCTGAGAAACACGGTAAAGTGATTGAGTAATCATTTTTACTTGTGGCATGTACATTCGTTACTTCGAACGGATCATAATTTAAAGGAATGTGTCGGAAGTATTTTTCGACAGCAGAAGGGCTTATAAAAGATTGATTGGCCCCAGTATCAATTAATAGTTTTAATGAGGGGCTACTTGTCTGAATATAGACAAGTTGTCGCTGCGTATGTAAGTTCACCTCTATTTTGGCTTTTCGGATTTCGAACGTTTTTGAAAATTTTCGTTACTATCAGGCTCAGTGTTTTGGTTGATCTCCTCAACAGAAACATTTTCGGCATAATTTGGTTGGTCATAATTATAATTATAAAAAATTGGCTGTGGTTCACAGTTATAGTAGTCGTCATAATAATCATCAACATAGCCGTATTCATAGTCGGGAATGTCACATCCATAGTCAAGTTCGTTGAAATTAACTTCACGTGTTTTAAAATAGTTATTAGGCGGCGGGTTGCCAAATTTACGCCAATCATGCCCAGATGGTGGCAGAGGCTTTGTGACAAAGTGGCTCACACCGCTCATAGGACGCGGATAGTTATTAGAGGTCGATGGCTGTGGTTGTGGCCTAGGGGGTAGCCTAAATACATTGCTCTGTGGGTTATAATTTGGTGGTGGAGCTCGGAATATTTGTTGGGTCCGGCTAGGGCCACGGAACTGAGACATTAGTGTAGGCCTCCAACCTTGGTAAGGCTGGTGGTTTATGAATTGTCGCGACGGACCGGGCATATTAATATTATTTTGTAATCTTGGCACACTGAAATTTTGATGATCGACGGGTTTTGACATATGAAATTTATTCAAGGGCAAATTAAATGTACTCACAGGTGGTTGCGGTTGCCAATCTTTCTTTGAGGGTCCACCCTCGTTGCGCTGCTGTATGTAGAGGGTGTTAAGCTCCTCCTGTACGAAACACAATGCTTTTTCCATGCTTTCCGGACGCATACAACGTATTCTAGACCCTAGTGGGTCCTTGAGACCTCGCAAGTAGCACTGAAGTGTTAGTTTTTGATAAAGGGACCGTTTCGCTTCTACAGTGGTCTGAACAGGTTCATGTAATGTAATGTACGTCATTATAGTACTAAACAAGCTCTGACACCGCTCATAAAATTCCTGTGGGCTACTAGAGCCTTGAGTCTGTAAGGAAAGGTCATTATACAACGCGGTTTCATCGCGATGGTCGGCAAAATTATTTATCAGGGCATTTCGAATCCCGATCCAGTTCTCTGGAATACCATTTGAGTTAATCAATCTAGCCGCAGGTCCCGTCACTTTATTTAATATCCCATTCAATAACGCTAAGTTTGATAATTCGTGACCTTCTCCCACCTTAAAATGTGTTATCACTAATTGATCGCACAGATTTATGAATCTGGTTAATATATGTGGATTACCATCGAATTCTGGCAATAATCGGAGGGATTTGTATATGGTATCAATCGAGTCATTAGCCATGATTTCTAAAATATCTGAATTTTCTAGACTTTCTAAACCCGATAAATTCCTATGCTTATCTATACACGCGTGCCTATTAATATTACTACTACTCCTATAACTAGCACTCATAAACTCGCGTGGGTGGAAAATCTTTGAGCTTTATATTAACACTGCAACATAAAGGAATATCCCTATCTTATCGTTTTAATTTAAATTTTAGTATATAATATGTATATAATATCGCACATATAACGTGGGCGTATAAAGGATAATGAAATGTTAGGAACTAGGAATAGCAAATACTTGAAGATTCAAGGTACTCACTGCATTTTGGTATCTCTGACGATCAAGGTCCAGATCACCTCGGCTTCCTCCCGTTCTGTATACTCGATTTCGGCTTGAAAACCGGCAGCCACGCGGGCCTCGGACCGATTTTTGGTCGGAGATCTTGACACGACGCGGCTTTCGAGTATCCTACCGACTGCGCCAATTAAGCGGGTGGCGGCCGGAGGTCTCAAAAAAAACCAAAATGCTTTAACTAATTTAATTAAAGAATAAAAATTACAATAAGACTTATATTCTAACTTAAACGTGAGACCGAGTCGATGGGTGAACACGGAGTGACGCAGGTTCCCACGGAACGTGGAATCGTCCAAGGAGCTGCGTCAGCGCCTCAGGTTTCTACCGCTGCCCGTTGTTGCTGTGGTGAGTCGGGCTTGCATAGTCAGCAATATCCTTATATTAGGGGTGCGTAACACATGAGTAAATATTTGCACATATATATACTCTATACATTCTCTATATACTCTATGCAGTACAGATAAATAAAATCGAAGTGCCTGTTTGTAAATCCTAAATAACAGCTTTTCACTAACGGCATATTAAAGTATATACGGTACGGACATGAAAAATCCAATTTAATTTTTTTTCTCTGACTGGCTGTCTGTTTGTTCCGGGTAATCTCTGAAACGGCTGGACCGATTTTGACAACACTTTCACTGGCAGATAGCTTATGTTAAAAGAATGCAGGGAATGGCCGGGCTCTCACCGGCTAAACCCCATGGTGTTTCTCCAACTCGCTTTTTGCGGGTGACACGTGATAAATTTTCACATGCTTTGCCGTGAACCCTCCCTGCGACCAGCCGCCGGAGGGCAGCCCCAAAGGCCCGAGCATCAAAGAGTGTAACAGTATGTTTTTGAGGCTGACCGAACAAGCGATTTTTCGCCAAACGGCTATCGTTATTCTAAAACTACGACACAATTTCTTAGGTGGTAAGTTAATGACAACATAGGTTTCGCTAATTATCTCGTAAACTTGTATGGCATTACTTTGTTCCTACTAAGTGGGTCTCATCCGAGGGAAAAATTACTGTGTTTATTCTTCTGTGGAATTTTATGAATACGAGTACAAAATACCTTCTAGTTAATTACCAGTGATATTATTACGTAGAGGGAGAACCGTAGCGGTACTCCAAGTTGTGTAGAGTTTGAAGTAGTACTAAGCTTATTTTTACAAGGTACGACGAGTATAAAACGCAGATGAAACAACACCCTATTCGAAGTCTCAAAATAGCATTGTTGCAGTTAAACACTCATAAAATAACGATCCTGGCCTCAAAGAGGATTATTTTCGTAGCCTACTGAAGGAGCACTCATCCTCTATCAATATGAAACGTAAAATATGACATTCGAGTTGGTTTGACTTCTTTCGTGTTTGTTAGCTTAAGGGGTTCTATACTGGAAACTCAATTACTCAACGTTGATCACTTTTAAGACGGACGTTTGTATTTCTAATCGATTCGCTCTGTTATTCGTCATTTTTGTACGTATTCATTAGGTACATCCATCACACAATCTATCCATCCATTTTCTGGTCTGCCTGAGGGCTTTATTTTTTGTCATAATTATACATGCGGGACCAGCACCAATGAGTTTTTCTAAAAACTTATGTGCAGTGAAGGAAAACATCGTGAGGGAACCTGCCTGAGACCGCGATGGACTCACCCTCTGTGACGTTGGCACTTAATCATATTCGGTGAAATGTGGGTGTTGTTGTTACAACACCTCTGCTTACCCCTTCAGGACCCTTCTGGGATGGCGTGAGCTTATTTTTTTTATTTAATTTTACATACGTATATATAAATATACATCATACTCGTCCATCGCTGTTCCTTACAGAGAACTGAATTGAAGAAGTAAACTGACAGTGAGGCCTAGCCCAGAAGCCCGCGACTTCTCCAGCGAAGAATACTTAATGGTGAGCACCATAGCATACAGGACATAATGTTTGTTTATCCTTACGACCATCCTCTGGGTCAAAGCTATATCTATACACAGTAAATTCGGGTTCAGGGGTTTGATCATAAAGGGTAACAAAGGATTTTCGCTTTTACAATATTATTATGGGTTATCATTTGTTTGAGGGATAAACCTCCTACAAGTGTAGCAGCACTTTAAGCAGCTACGCTACGATGAAAAGCTTATTGCTTGGAGCCCCCGGGAAAACTTCGACTGCGCTTAGCTTTGTTGTGAAGATGTACGCGTTCTTTCTTTTACACTTCCCCGCAGAATACACTGGAAACATCCGGACTCTGATCACATTATATACGTTCAGGGAAAATATTATCAAGTTACACTCTTTGTTCAATTTGAAGAGTTTTGTATATAAAACAGCATGTATTCAGTAGGAAATGTTAAGAGACATATTAATTAATCGTCATATTTGATCGTTAGTCAGCGAATTCACTATAAGGCGATTATTAATTGAGACACACTTAAAATAAAACATTCTGTCATTTCCAACGTTACGCAAATCACTAAGAATTTGTATCAAACATTTTTTGTAACCATGTCTGAGGACATTAATAGAGAATCCGTGTCAACGACGCAATCTTAAAAGCTTTTTTGTAGAAACCATTACCTCCTATATAGGAAGAAGATACAAAGGTTCATCCCGCATTAATATCCTTACACCTTTAAATAGTATACATTGAATTCTTATAAATGGTCACCCCACGACATCTGCAAACCGTGCAGTTGCTCTGCCCACTGAGCTACTCGTGATCCTTCCTCATGCATCTAATTTTTCCTTCCCTTTTTGTGCGGTTTTAGGGGCCGCCTTGCATTTTCCTGGACATTTTTAAGAATTTAGAACGTAAACATGTGTGTCATGTATGAACATATAAATTATTGAAGTCGCTATTTCCATACGAGATTATGTTGTCTGTTTAGACGCATCGTTCTTGTAAACTATACGCTACATTGTTCAAAGTAAAGGTTTCGACACGTTCGAACGTCGTCGCTTGAACTTGCGTTTTCAGCTTTTTTGTATGGAGACGTAAAATTTTCTACACTCGCCGCTTGGGGCGCTTTTTAACGTTCCCATTCAAAATGGGGAAAATACGTAGGCGATATCGTCACCGTAAAAATATGTTAAACCGAATCCTGGGGTACTGATTTTGCTACCGGTTTTGCTAATAAGCAGGAGCTGAACAAAACATATTATTTATAGAGATAAGACTCAAAAAATCGTAGCTCAAAGTGAGATGGGATCAATAGTTGTTATATAAACCGGTTCAATCTAGATAATATTTCTGTTTGTAAATCTTATGACCTTACAGTGAAGTCTTGAAGTTATTCCGTGCGAGTTTCTAAAGGATTATACTTATCCTCGCTTGCGAACGAGCTAAGTCGAACGTAATAATATCCTCATATAAAAGTAGCGCTTCCAACTCTTAGTAACTTATACTTAGTAGTTGGATTCTCGTTTATTTTCGCATTTATTAGTAATTGATGTACTTAGTAGACTTCTATAGGTTTTCATGTGTAAGTACTGGATGGTACAGGGTACTATCATAGTTATAGCAGTGACGTCTAACCAATTTCTTAGCTTTGTCGTTGAATTTTTTGTATCACAAAATGAAACGTCAAAGCTAAGAAATTCTTAATACGCTCTGGTTAAACCGATGATGGTCCCTGGTAAATGAAAATAGAGCAAATAAAAAAACAGAATTATGAGCTACTATCAATGCGTAGCCTCCTTTTCAACCTTCACAACCTGCCACGTTATTCTGAAAGGTTTCTCAGCGATGAGGTCGAGCGTTGGTTTAATTCATAGAAAATTGATGCATAATACATAGATAATAAAGTTCAATTTCGTATCATTGAACCGACCCTCGAAGTCGAGTGCGACGCTGAGAACCCTTATAGAATAGCGCGGCTGGCGGTAGCATGTAATAATCCTGTATAATTATATAATTCTGACTATATTAAAGTACTTTGTTAAAATGTAATCAAATAAACATAATTTTGAGTTTGAGTTTAAATAACACAGTTTTAATTTTAATTCTTAGTTTTTTTTTCAAAGGTAAGAACTTGAACTCTCAAAATAAGCTTGACATGTTTAAATGTCTGTAAGAGTGTCTTGGGTAATTTAAATATATTTTCTAGGCAGCATTAATTACTTCCAAAGCCGAGATGTTCGCCATCTCATTATAAGGGACAACATCAAAAGGACGCGGTGGCATTCACGTCACTAACATCTTTTAATTACTTGGCGTTATCTTGCTACATGTTCCATTCACTAAATACCAGTGATCAATCATCGTAATTGATGTAGTCGAAGACTCAAATTTTCGTTCATAAAGTGTGAAGCCTATTAGATGCGCCCCACGGTTTTACCAGCGCGGGTCCGTAGATTCATGGTTCTTGTTTGTACAGAACCATATTTTTTTTCTAAAGAATAAAACTTTTGCCCTATTACAGCTGCCTGCCAATGGAAGTATCTTCAAAGTCGGTCAAGTCGTATAGGAGAATAGCCGGAGCAGAGAAACAAATAAAGATAGAAGCATATTTTTGAAACATTTTTCATGTTATAAATACTGTATCTAAACAGATATTATTTATATCAAATTGACATTTTATTCTTGACTTTAAAAAACTTAAAAAAAACAGCTATACATTCAGCCGCAAGCGTAAGTGAAAACTGTTCCGTTTTATTATAAAAACATTCGGCACATGCATAGGCAGCGTATTCAACGTGGTGCGTGAACCTTTAACCTCCAAATATTTGCTGAGAAAATTGACTGACAAACATTATTTCTATTGTACACAGTATGTTACGGGCTTTATCTAAACTATGAATAGTCTCAAAATAATCCGTATGGTTAATAAATTCGTATATTCGAGAATAAGCTTGATAAGCTCGTTTGATAAGCTCGCAAATTTACCTTAGAAAATATTAAGTAAAATAAATCTCAATTAGTCTTTTGAAGGTGAATAAGCCCTAAGCTTATTCAAAACAATAATATTTCTCTGTATTGATTTTGTACGCAGATGATAATAAAAACCATGTCAATATTTTACAAAACGATAATATTCAGATAAATACAATAACAATAAAGTTTCAAGAGCAATATATGAATTCAATAACAAGAGCAATAGAAAAAATATCAAGAAAAAACAAAAGAAGATCGGAACTATTTGAATTTTAAAACATATTCTTTTTCTTAATTGTAGAAGGCCAGCAGCAAAATAGGTCCTAACCTTCTTGCACGCTATAATAAATTAAACATACCGCCCACCATGGACAAATGGTATACATTTTCCATTCATATTAAAAGACAAGAAACACAGTAGTTCTTACACACTTAGCAAAATAAATTAAAAACTCTAACTTATATTCAAGCCGTATGGGCTGTATAAATAATAAAACATTTTTAAACTACTAGACACTCCACGTATATGCAACTATGAACAAATTTCAAAACTAAAACTGGATTATCCTAAACAACTTAAACAAACAAAATATTTGCCTGACATAACTATTTACATTCACATTATGGTTTTATTATAAAATATTATGAAGAACAATATCAATAACAATGAATTTCATATAAAATAACTATTATCGTGTCAGCTCGTGTGATACCAAGGGGTTTTTTGACAATAATATCTCGTATCTAATAATCGCGCCGAATGGTGGCGTTGACCACCTTCAATACTCAACTCAACATCTGCATTTTGCACTTCCGTTACAGCCTCCGACCATTTATGACGACATTCGCCATTATTATAATCCTTGATAATATCTATCTTATCTCTCACAATACTGTTATCAACCGCATACTCTATATAATTACATAAAATGTCATTGTTTTCTTTTACCTGACTATTTTTACAAAGGTTATTTGAAACCATACGTTTCTTTTGATGGTTGGAACTTGTCAACGGTGTAGTGTGATTAACTTGCATATCACTTGACAATACAGAATCTATGTTTTCTTTACAAAAAGGTGGTTCAAAATTGTAACGATGCAGCAACGAATGATGTTTTCTCCTGCATATACTGCATCGCACGGATAATCGACAAAAATAAACGGAATGATTAGCCCCGAAACAATTAAAACATAATCCCTGTGTCTTAATAAAATTACGCCGTGTTTCAAATGATGCGTTGGAAAATTGTTTGCAATTAACAAGTTTATGTTCTTCGGAGCAAAAATTACAATTATTTATGATTACATGATGACAGCTTATGTCTATATTTCTACTATCGGTATTTTTACTGTTATCAATAAATTCTAAAGCTCGAAATCGGTTTTCTAAAAATGTTTGAAATGAAACTAGAGTTGGTAAATCGTTATTTACACTTATTTGAGCTTCCCATAGTTTCCTCGACCCTATATCTAAATTTGAACTCAAAATATAAATAATCAATATGTCCCAATTTTCAATATTTACATCCAAGTTCTTCAATACTTGTAAACATTCATTCGATACATCCAATAATTATTTTATAGCTGTAGAATTTTCATAAACTATATTTTTTTGATTCATGAAACGTTTTAAAATGCAATTAACTAAATATCTTTTATTGTCATACCTGTTCTCTAAGTGTGACCAACAAATAGCATAGTTAATGCTCGTGATCGGGACATGGCGCAGCAGTTGCTCAGCCTCGCCACTTAAATGAGCTTTCAAATAATGAAGCTTTTGCACGTCATCTAAGTATTTATTATTATGTATTAATGAAGTAAACAATTCACGAAAACTTATCCACTCTGTATACTTTCCGGAAAATACTGGCAATTCAATTTTTGGTAGTTTGACATTATTTTGATCTATTTTGTTTGTATGGTGTTCTGCAGAGATTGGTGCCCTTAATTGATTAAACACTATTAAATCCTCCTTGAGTTGTGCCTTGTAGCACAAATACAACTCTTCCGTGGCCTCAAACAACTCATCTTGGAAATACCAAGCATTTTCTATGTCTATATCAGTTACCATTAGAACTATTTCTCGATGGGTTGTACAAAACGATAGCCATTGTGATTCTAAGTTCTCTAACCTTGCCTCTATATACGACGCGGACAAGCGATCTTTTGGGGACTTGCTATACTTCGATATGGCTTTTGTTATATATATATTTACATCATTCTGTAACTTACTAAGGGACTCCATTATTTACAAAAGTATATTTTCATATAAGAAACCACACGCTTCAATAAGATATACAACATATAACAATACTGCGCTAATTATTTTTAGGTTGGATGATTAGACAAACACTTGTAATGCAGTATAATAATCTGCCTCTATAGAATATACTACAACTCACATCTACAAATTGTCAGTCTTAATCCATAAGACACTATATACATATTCTTCCACTTTGATTTTTACACTATATAACGTACTCACAGTTTAATTTCTATATACAACACACTTCGCTGAAAACCAGGTTGACTCGATTCGCCTTCGTTCCTCCAGACAGCAGTACCCCTCGCATACAGGCTCTACCACGGGCGCCGCCCACCGTTAGCCGCTAGTCGAACTCAGTCAGGAACTCACTGAATTGCCACCTCACCGTAGCAATGATACGTGGTCATCCGACCACTAGAAACGTCGCCGACAAGGTCCGGTCAGCCCAGTCATCCGACACAGAAGGACCAATGAATAAGCCCTAAGCTTATTCAAAACAATAATATTTCTCTGTATTGATTTTGTACGCAGATGATAATAAAAACCATGTCAATATTTTACAAAACGATAATATTCAGATAAATACAATAACAATAAAGTTTCAAGAGCAATATATGAATTCAATAACAAGAGCAATAGAAAAAATATCAAGAAAAAAACAAAAGAAGATCGGAACTATTTGAATTTTAAAACATATTCTTTTTCTTAATTGTAGAAGGCCAGCAGCAAAATAGGTCCTAACCTTCTTGCACGCTATAATAAATTAAGCTATAAAAGGTTATATTGGGGTCGGCACCATTGGTGTGACTGGTCACCTGATTTGTCAAATGACACGAAGCGACTGCCTTACAATCACTTTCGCAAGTATTTTTTTTTATAATTTTTTTTACCAACTGCCATATTGCCAATGCCAATTGCTATTAAGCAACCGGGACTGAAGACATGTTCGCAGTGGTACACGTGCGGTCACCTAACTATTAGTAATAGGTTTGGGTTGCTCAACTTTGTTGATCGAAATACGTACAAGAGTAATTGAACCACGAGTCAGTTAATTAGGTGTTTAATTCCTTTTTATACAATTAACAAGGCGGCAAACAAGAATGCGGCCCAGCTGAAGGCAAATGGTTACCGCAGCCCATGATCGCTTACAATACCAGGCTTGCATCGTGCATGGGTTACCCTCTCTGTAAATATCTCTTGAAGACTTACCGAAAATCCTCAGAGGTCATGCCAGAGATGGTGGTCTGGTTGGAGTTTTGGTTCCACATGAGTGCTTCAGTGGTGAGGTGGCCTTCGGCGGCCTCCCGCATCTGCTCCACTGTGCAGTCAATGCCCTCGCGGTCCAAGTTAGTCTCGAACCAATTATCTTCATACCAACCTGCAGAAATGCTACATTTATATTTGTGTACAAGATGAGTAGTATCAGTAAGTTATGGGGTCAAACGAGCGCGAATATTTTAAAGGAGCCAATGTCATATTATAAGGTCTTCTCATCTATTTAGAACGTTGACACACTTTTCGAAACTGGAGGATGCTCGAATATGAAATAGACTTAGTTTGTATGACATAAATACAAACATACGCTCATGCGTGGAGGTAGGTTGTGGGTGAGGCCTTAGTTCGATTATAATAAATAATATAAGGTCGTTATAAAGTCCCATAATGTGTATTGTTCCGAGGATTAGAAAAATTCATAATAAATGTATAATGCTTTCATAATCCAAAAAGCTCGATAACTCACACTTTAAATAAAGGTTAACAAATATAGCAGCAGCGTGGGTGCTCCACGCCACCATTATTTATCCCCTTCCTCGATCCTTTGTCCCGTTTGCCAGCAAGCCCGGGGCGAGCAAATGTGTGCTTGTTGTGTTGTCTCCGCTTTTCCCACGGCTAAGTATTTTCATGAAAGTTGAGCAATTTTTTCCGCTGGCTATATAACTTTCACATATTTTTTCAGTACAGGCACGAAGTGTACTTCAAAAATGATTATTTAAAAAGTTTGTTTTTGTTGTTATATTGTAGTTTTACTGCGGAATTTTCGTGTAAACTTTCAATGTGGTTTTAAAGCGAATTGTAAAATTTTACATTATGCTTCAATATTATAAATCTGTTTCATAAAAGATATTAAATACCAAATGATACAGTAATATACAAGACGCAGACATGAGGCGTGATTATAAAAATAATGTAGCCAAAATATGCCACAGTTTGGCGCAAATGTTCCGAGAATGTGTAAGCAGTAGAAGCGCGACCCTTTGAACATACTCCCTGGCATTAGGATGGCATGTTGTTTAATTTAACTCAACCCACAACTGTAGGTATTATTACATCCTGAGCATATTGCTGGTGTCAAATGTACGTCTTTGATCTTCATTTTGCAACAATACATTGACGACATACGACACACAAACCCGATTCTCAAAACTCCCAAACTCATTTTGGGATACTACCAAACATGGGCTAAGATTTGGTTTAAAAGTATCTCATTCTGTGATTTTCAAAAGACATTGGCATAGTTTTAATCGTAAATAAAAATAGTTCGGTCTAATCCTTTAAACCATGTTTTAGCCTGATCAATCAAAAATCATTTATCTCAACTGAAATATGTTTTAATTAAAATCTGCAATTGCATACCACAGCATATGTAGGACAAAGTGTCGATTATTTTTAGGTGAGGTGATCTCTTTACTTCGAAATTGCATACTTAGGTTGTAATAAAGTTTTACTGAGGAAGAGAAAAGATTTTGTAAGGCTATATTAAGGTCAACCGGACGTTGATAACCTGCCGAACTTGGTGACGTACCTCTGGCAGCTCGCCAGCAACCGCACCGCAATATACAAGTGTATACACTTACCTACCAAATGGGATCCGCTCTCGAGACCACCTTGGACTAATTTAGCCCTCTGTTACCTCTGTTCCCGGGAAATGTACGCCCCTTACTACAAATTGAATCAAATTATCATACTCAGGTATGTACTTAGGCTAATCATCGTCTCCGGTTAGATTTAGGATTTGTAGGAAGTGGGGGAGGAATACTAATGCTACCAAAATCCGGAACATTAATGTAAAATTGATTCAAAGGGCGATCAGCTTCCGCAGCAACCCCTAGAATCGCGACAGTTGAACCAATTCATGAATATGTAAATTGCAATTTATCTATTCTATTTTCATGGCCTATTCTATGTATACATATTTAACTGAACTCTATGTCAAATATGTGCATGGAAGTGCTGTACTTATAAAAAAAATCATATTTCTAATTTTGAGATTCTTACTGGCAGCTGGCACTGGGTAGCTAATAGGTATCACATAACAACGCAGATGAATAGGAATACTATATAAAGTAGGTAATATTTATTATATTATAATACTTTGTAGGTAAATCTTGAAATACTTTGTTCTACTACTAGCAGCTAAGGTACACTACCATTAGTAAGTTAATAATTTAAAATGAAACTCATATAATATTAAAGTCAAGCCCGCCCGACTCCGAACCTATGAAACTCTTGAGCTAGTTCTGAAAGCAAGTTTAGTTGACATGTCAAGACAGCGTCGCTACAGCGCAGCGTTTTCATATCACAGTATATTACTCTCTGAATTCACGTTGGATATAAAAATAAATACGTTTCAGAAAATTGCGGTGGATTTTGTAATTTACTGATGGAACTGCGGTGACCGCAGGCCGGCTCGGTTAGGACGAGGCTATTGAGCCGAGGGCTATTGAACGTGGCCACTGCACTGACTTTTTTATTGGTGTATGACTTTTGTGTTTTGTATTGGTTATACGTATGTGGCAAAATATTATGTTGGTAAACAGGATTTCAAATCCCTTATTTTGTCTTCTGAAAATGATAGAAAGGACATATTATGGAACTAAATAACTAAGGAAGGGTAAGGATGCAAGGATAATAATATTTTCTTATATCCATACTTTTACAGGGATTTGAAAAAACTACTCGTCCATTCGACGTTTAGAACCTTAACGTTGAAAACATGAAAACACAAAATATGACGTAAGTTTATGATTTAATTTATAAATAATAAAGTCTCTATGTTTATTGGTTATTCTCAGAGTAATTGCTTAAGGCCGTTGAGTAATACTGGCTCCCCATTCGCTATTCCGTAGTATATGGTATCGTGTTCACAGTTTGTACATTTCCGTTTCGTGTCTTGTTTCTGTCACGCCACACGATAGCACAATCCCACACCTAGAGGCAGGTGAAATTATTGTTTGTTAGCATCGAAGATAGAATGCAGATATTTTGTCGGTGGTTTATTACACCCCTGGGTAACGTTGTCGTAGTGGCACTTTGCTGTTCTTCACTTTATCTAAGCATTTTTTCCCGCTTCCATTACTGTCGCCCGCCGTGGCTGTCCCTCGGGTATCCATCCGGGAAATTCATTAATAAATATCCCAGTCGAGCTCGCGGGGATCATTTATTAAAAGAAAGCAGAGCAGCAAAGTGAGAAGTCACGATTTGCTGAAGATGTTAATGTACTGTCTAAGCTTAAACACACAAATGGTTATACGTCTTTGTATAAAAAATGTCACACTTTTCTGATTATTCTCAGCACCACATCGTTCTTCTTTTTATCCTTCATGAACACCGACCAAATGAGTTCTATTTAGTTCGGTGTCAAGTCAGCGCCCGCCCTTAGATTATTCGTATCATAATCCAGTCCTTCTGACAATTTATAAAGCATTTCCATTGCTCACTCTTTTAAAATATGGTTTGTTTTAAATTTCCTCCGAAAAGTAACATAATATGCGAAACCGTAAATCACAATGTCAATAAATGACGCCTTTTCGTCATGTTTGTACATTTAACGAGGTTGGCTTTTTCTGACGACATTTTTATAAAATTATTATAATGCGCAAAAAGGGATCATCATTCGCTTAGGCGGCAGTTCCCGGGAAGCGATTTCGGTCCTTTGGGATAATGTTGTTTACTAGGCTACCTTGACATGACTGCAGTTTTTCGCGAATTATTTTTATCGCCCTCATTTCTTTTTTTTCATTAAGGACACAAGTTAATTATATTTGCTATTCACAGAGATGTTTGTCAATAAGTATATTGTCATATCAAATTAAACATGTCGTATAATGTGGAATGATAACTTTACCGACGGATCAAGTTCTGAAATCAATATTTAAGTATCTTTTAAGTCGATCAGGATTGAATCTATTGGAATAATTGGAATAATGTCATGTCCGATACAACTTTAGAGTGAATTTGCCAATTAACTATGGACAATCGTCTTTGTAATCCTTTGTCAGAGAACTTGTAAATATTTCATGGAATACAGACTTTCTGCGTATTTCTGAAACTAAATTCAACCTTTTGGCGTTTATCAATAAGATTACAGTCGAACACTCTTAGAGGATTTTACGCCCCTTGCGATGTGTGAGGTTTACTTATCGCGGACAATAGTAGAGGTCCGTTTTATAAAGCTTACCTATAAAGAACCAAACGTATGATTTCCCGTAGAGGCGATGTTTGTAGACCTCGCAGAGCACACGACGAGCGGCGACCACGTAGAATAGCCCTACGATGACCCTTGCGTCCTGCCGCCGAAGGTTGCGAACCGCGTCAGCTGGGTCCGACAGGAATGACTGCCGCGTCACGATCTCTATGCCGGCTTGCTTGCAGTGCGCTTCCAGGTCTTCCACGGTCTGAAATATTATGCGGAATTTAAAAAAAAGAAATATGGACAGATGAGTGTATGGAAGTTCATAGTTGCTCTTTATATGGTGTTAGTCGTTGAAGAAGCTGTTGGTTAATCCCAAAATGCTACTTACTATCTTATTAGTTTCTTCAGACCAAAATGATCTCTAAAAGATAAAGAATGATAGATAACAACACTAAATAAGTTGTGTCATCTGTCAACTTATTTACTACCTAGAGATTAAAAACCAGCTCATTATCAGTCATTTATATCAATAAATAACACGCATAGCACTTATCAAACTAGCCTGCAGCTAGAAAACTTTTTTACACTTTAATGTTCTACTTGCTAACTTCACCTCTGTCCACTTTTTAGTAGGAGCAAATAAAAACGTTGAACTTTACACTATAGCGGAATACACCGCCTTCAATTTGTTTATACGTAGATAACATCATTGAGTACAGAAAAAATGTGCTTTTGGGATTTGATGTGTAATTGAAAGTAAGGAAGGCGTAAAAAACGAAATTGAAAACGCTTTACCCTAAGCCAAAACTACCTAAACAGACGACATTGGCGCGTCGCGTTCTCCGTTGATGCAGAGTTATTGCTTCTATATAAATTCGTTCTAAAAACAATTTTATGTGACATCGAAAAAGATTGGAGTCAAGTACAAACTTGAGCTTTACGTAAACACTCGCCTCTGAACCCTTCTGAACATTATGTTGATTAAAATATTTTGACTCTAAGCGTACCAAGAATCAGTTTTGTGTGTGTGTGCTTCAGATATTTTATTCTCCTCGCACATTGAAAGCAAAACAGAGGCACAAAAACACTTGAAACCCACTTATGCAGAAAAACCCAGGGCCGCTCTAATTACATTGAAAGTGGCGTGAAAGGCCCAGCCCGCATTCATCGCGGCAACTATGCACAACCCTCGTTACGCCACGCCTGCGCTCAATAACTACATGTTTTCACCTAAAAAAAACCTCATAATTACGTATACTTACCTACCCGCTTCTCTATACCACGAAACTGCAATGAAACCGCCATAATATTCACTAACATTTCGCTATCCCAATGCGGGCTTCTTAACCCCGCAATCGAAGTGCAAAGGAGTTTCACAATGTTCAAGTATTTTGCTTTCAAAAGAGACGTGGAGTTTATAAAACGTCCAACTCTTTCTTTTAAGCTACATTCATATTAAATGGCTCTAAAGAAAATGGCCGCTGTATTCATTTTTCGCACATTTATATTTCCGAGGTCCTTTTAGGTATGGTAAATTTAACTAATTCATCAAAGGATACGACTTTATAATCGGAATTTACAATGTGATAAATGTAATTAATATTTCGTACAATAAAGTAAACATAAACAGAACTATCGTGCAAATAGATGTGAAATGCTATACGTAATGTAAATATATCTAGACGTATCAGAAAGCACTTCCAGTCGAATTCACATGGCTGGCTTAAATTTTGCTTTCCACATCCTCACCCCTTAGATAAATACACTTCATTTCCTAGAGTACGATATGGAGTCAATAACATGCTCACAAACTATGTTGTTAAGCGACTTTTCTATTCAACAGCACGACACAGTCGTTTTTGCGAATTTACCCCAATTTCTTAAGCTTGCGTGCTTGTACCCTGCCTACCCTGTGTATCTATCTGCCTACCCTACGGCATAGTTACTCTACATAATATGTAGGTAAGTATCATATCGCGGCAAAGTGCACATATAATCAAGTGATCCGTATGCTCGTAATTGTAGAGGTATAAAAAAAGAAAATTGTATCTATGAATTAACTGTAGATACATCGATGTTTTATTATCATTGTTGGTTCTTTAGTCTAGATTTAAACTTACAGATACGTGCTTACAATTAAAGTATTCGGAAAAAATACATTTAAAATACAAAGCTGGAAGACACTGCCTTTTTGAAACCTAGAGTCTCCAAGGTCTTTGAATTTACTGGGACGAATAGAGGAAAATCGACGAAGAGTGATATCGTAAGAGGAAACCGTTCGGGAGCATTTTTGGGCTGAGATAAAAAGTTTAGATATGTTCATTTATCATGGAACGAGCAGCCCTGAGCCTCGCGGGTGCGATTATCTTCACTTTATGGCCATTGTTACCGTATATCTGTGGATTAACGCGCAATCCTTTACGTATATTTAAGACTGAGCATAATTGAGTGCGTGATTTCTTTTACCCATAACAAAAATATTGAATATTTATATTAAAGGTTAGAGTAAATCCCAATAAACTGTGAATTAGTAACCATATTAGACAACTCATTAGAGGATACACAGGAGAGGTAATTTTATAAGACGGACAAGCAATTCTAAATACTTGCAGTTGTAGATCGGTCTACGAATCGAATTTCATTTGAGAGTTTTACCAATATGTGTTTGAAAATTTATTTCGACCACCTACAATTTACTGACTTTGCCAATATTTTTACGTTAGTAAAATTTAAGACGTTGTAAATATTCGATAACGCGCTCGACTGCCTTCCAATACGCAATGAAATCGAAACAGTCGATTCGCCGAAGGCCAATCACGAAGATCGTTTGTCAACCGGCAGACAAAGCGCTTAGCGTGTCATACTCCACTCGACATCGATACGAACGAGTACCTAACTGCCGATCGAATGATTTGAATCACGCGAACGCCGAGGACAGCGAGTGGGGACACGATGGTACACCGGTGTAAACTGTTGGCGATACCATTCCGCCTTATCACCGACTGGCTACTCCACAGGTTGTATTACGAAACCCAAAGTGACGTCAAAAAGTAGTTTATACGAAGCACGAAATTTTTCTCTGACGTTTTTTTATAAAGGCAGATTTCAGAGCATATTTATTTATCTCTTTAAACTTTATACCTAAATTATAATTCTTCCTTTTATAGGCTTCCTTAATCGATAAAAGACCTCATAAGAGTGCGGTAAAGAGTGAATATAATTGAGTCCGCTAATAATATAGAAGCATTTTATATACGATGATGTAGCGGGACAGGCGGCGCGGCGGTCACAAGCGTGCTTCGGCCACAAATTACTCTTCCATTTCTTGTGTAAACTTTGTTAAGCTCCTTTTCGCCTATTAGCTAACGTACTAAGTGGCCTCTATCGGGAAATGAAATTAAACGTCCATGTGTGTACACGCTAGACAAATGACTCACAAGAGTGCAGTCAATCAGTACTATAATTAAGATCTACTACACCATTTCTTTTATAATTTTCAAACGTAATGAAGCTAACTATAGAAATGGGTTACCATAGTATCGCCAAAATTTTAAGATATAAATTTATTGTAATCAATGTTACCATATCTCATGCCAAGGGCTGTATGTGGGCATTTGAGCGGTTTTTCTATGAATAACAATCGCAGCGACAATAAAGATTATTTTAAATAAAAATACAGTTTATTTGATTTTGTATTGAAAAATTGTGCTCGAGGGAACCTTGATATATACCACGCCATGTTTTATTGAAAACTTCAACCAATTACAAAACAAATAGGTACCTTTGTCAAAAGGACATTAATCTGAGACGATAAGCTTATTTTCCAGAAGTATTGTTGGATTTAAATTTACACCACAAGATGGCGTTATGCCATATTTTGAAAAACCTTTTATTATTAATTAAGTAACGGGGGGCCTACCATTATCGGTTTAAGCCGAGCGTGTTAAGAAATTCTGAGCTTTGATGTTTAATATTTGTACCGTAAAATAATACGCGCTGCTGAAACGATCATAGTTGGCGCCCAGGACCTTTCCAATCAATTTATGTTTTCGCGCTATTACACAATTTCCTTTATGTTCCCTTACCGATATGAAAACCTCTTCGGCTTGTTGCAGGATGGCGATGCGGGACCATCCGAACTTCTGCATGAGCTTGATACGCGTTGGGTTGTGGACAGTCGCGGACGGATGTGTCCGGAACAGTGTCGGGAAGCGAGCGCGATCCGACAGTGCGGGCGAGGACGCACCGTAACATAGCTGTAAGTAAATCTTCATTAAGTACTTAATATGATACGTTTTAAGTCAGGTGTTAAGGAACAGGAAATTATCTAGTATTCATTATTGTTATGGTCATAGATTGATATGTAAAACTAAGAGCACAGTGTTTAGTAGCGGATTAGCGCGTAACGTTTTCGTAAGTTATGCAAAATTAACTGTTTGGTCTGTTTGTTTTACTAAAATTTGTAATTTGCTAATGTGATGTAAATGAGTAACAAAGTACGTCGTTTGAAACGCGCAAGCCCCACGGCCACCGCGGCTTCTAACTAAATATACATACAAAAGATAGCCAACAAATATTTTCTACATTTGAAGATCGAATATACGAACAGCCTGGGCGGAAGAGCACTGAATTAAAGTTATCCTCGATATATTCATAAAGGCCCTCACAATCACTTGAACTCCGTTAACCAATCAAATCAGGTCACTCCGATGTTCCCAAACTTGACCCTTGTTTGTGATAACGAGGGTTAATGATCTACCTATAGTATTTATGTTCATTTCCAATGAATTGATGGCTTATCTCTAATTACTCTCATTTTGAAATTACACCCGTACCTATACATTAATAAGATGAGGGAAAATTTAATATTAAAAAAGATTTGCCGTATGATAAATCCAGTCCATTGGAGCGAAAGAGTTTGAAATTTGGCGTGTAGGTACGTGTTTTAGACGCATTTAAATTTCATTATAGGTACGTGGCTTATGGAACTTAAATTTTTCAAGATGTATGCAGTATCGCCTATTCTACCACCCATACGTCACATATATCATCATATATGGCGGTATCGGTCGAAGTAACTTTCAAATGGATATTCAGGAGTCAGAACACTATGACTACATCTATGATCAATATTATTCACTGGTGCTATACATGGAGCGCAGATCGTAGCTTTATGGAATGTAGTAGGCCACGGATCATTCAACAACATGTTATAATATTATTATAATTTTTTTTTTATACCTATTTATTTTATATATTAACTAAAAACTAATTACAAGTAGAAAACTTGGCCCAAATCGGTCTCTCTCGGGATCGTGCCAAGAAGGCTGGCAGTATTATTATTATTATGAACAAATCCTTTGTAATTATCGCTAAATCTATATGTAGGTAAATAAGTGTTTTCAGGCTATAAATAAACCAACAAATCAATGAAAATATGAAAAGATTTTGCACTTAATTTTATCTCCAAAATAGGCGGGTAGCACCGCGGGTACAAATAGTATGGGTATAAATAAACTGGAGGCGCGTTCACGAACTGTGTAACTCAATCAATTATGGCGTGATAACTCAGACGAGGCTATCTACCAAATTAAATTGGAAATGTTTTTGAAATAGAAAAAAATAACATTTCCATTGAGAATACAGATGAGTATATTAGGTTGAATAATACCATTAGATCTGTCCTTTTATTCCGTTTTATATTAGAAATAAAAGTTGCTGTAACATTTATTTTGCTCGTCTTTCTAAAATTTTCCGTACGTTTTTATGTCAATAGGTTTCAGTGACCACTACACAATTTAGTTCATTAAATTTTCTAACCAACTGTTTTACTACTGATTTTTTTTATGTGGGTACCATATATCATGTGCATTTGGTGAAAAGCTCTTTTTTTGGAATTACAAACGGACACTAAAATTTTATTTATCTGTATAGATGTATACATTAGATTGCTGTTATATACAATAGAGTGCTGTTAGTAAACTGCGGGTCGGGTAGACAATACCGTACTACCGTACTACCTAGTTTTTATTTGTGTTACAATTCGGTTCTGTGAACATCAGGGATGCTCCTGGGTTGTCATTCTAAGAATGGAATCTGAATCTATTCCCATTGTCTGTTACAATAACGTAACCGTAAACCAATTACACGATGAAACTCCTGACAATCCTGTTTGACATTTATAGGAAAGGTTGCTAAGGATAAACTATTAATAGACAAAATATTTTCCTTCGTTTGTGGGAGTACTGCGGAGGAGAGCATTTCGTTTCAATTTAATGTGATCTGTCCAAATCCATTTATCCAAGGCTTGAAATAACAAACAATTTTGTTTACAAAAGTGCGACTTTTAAAGTAAATGTGAGAGGTTACACTACGGTACATTATTTAGTTCATGGAGTTCGTAGTGGCATTGTGGTTTGAATAATCACCTGCCACATAAGCAACTTGAGTATCAAACTCGGCCATCTGAATGAGCTTCTTAAAAATTCAATAAACAGTGATATGATATCACAAGCTTTGTAGTGTAGGAAGACATCATAAGGATAGCTGCATACTGCCTGAGAATCGACGACAGTCTCGCCATCTAACATTCATCAACATCTAACATTTCTTCTAACACCAAATAGATGCAGTTTGCATAACATTTTTCATCGTGATCCATCACACCGAACGCATTATCCGTAATTAGCTTCCACCAATATAATTAATGTTAAAACAGCTGAGCCTTTAAAAGCCATTAAACTTCGGTCGTTCATTAAGTGACTTTTTGTGAGTGCTCCTGAAACATTATGCATTTCAATTTATCTGCGGTCGAGTAAGTGATGGCTATTGTATACATCATTAAGCCTAATGACACAATAGGTATCTATGAGCAGTACAACTTGTCTAGACTTAACACGAAAGCGTTTTTACTCAAAGACAATATTATCTTTATGTCGTGAACTTGCAAATCGTCTCGAAGCAGTAAATAAATAAAATAAACCGCTTTAAGAGGGTTATTCAAAACCACTGGGATAATCGATTCAAAGTCATACACTCGCGACTTCGTCCCATGGGGGTAGGAAAATATATTTGCCACGGCTTTCCCATCTATCTACTATTTATGGCTACATTTTCCGACAGGTACAAGATAGGCTTTCAGGAAAATAGATTTATTCTCCAATTCAAAATATAAAGTTTTTTTTTTTCAATTAGTAATACGGAGTCCCGTCCTCGCTATTAAAGTTTCTTAACTATTTAGGAAGTCATTTCCCATGTCTCCCATTTAGAGCTTCTACTAACACAGTATTATACAGGTATGAGAGACGTGAGGTCTTGAAGTCAAATGAAACATCACAAAGAATATAATAGATTACAAAACTAAAGCTACATTCGTAGGGAAGTATTCTGGCATTACTCCAAAGCTTTGTCTTCGTCGTCAACGTTTTGTAAAACACGAAAACGTACGCTATCGCGTCTTCTGGGACTGTTTACTGGGCTGGACTGGTTAAGATTTAAAGATTGTCTGTAACAACAGCAAGGTAAGCAAAAGTATGAGCTTTATGATGGTTCGAATATTAGGAAATGTTTACGAAAATATGCGCTAGGAACTTCAACTGCATACTTATTTCAAACTGTGACTGGGATGTGTTACGACTTTCAATACGTAAATATAAAGTCAGTTATTATCTTACAAAATATCAAGTACTCATTAGCCTAGAATAGCTTATAAACGAATGTTCTTGGACGCAGTTTCAATTTCTCCTTTCGAAAAGGCAATCTTATAATTTTGGTAGAAGAAGGGAGAGAGTAGCTTGAGGGAGGATCAGGACATGGGGATGATATGGAAGGACGTGAAGACAATTTAACAATACTTACGACCATCAGATTCCACATCTTAGCGGCCTCGGCGACAGTGGTGCAGACGGTGGAACAGCCGGCGAGCAGAAGCAACTTTTGTGGTGGATTGTACAATAAGTTGTACATTACGCTGGCGCCCAACCCCGGCTCGCACTGTGAACAATGATTACTATAATTATTATAATAATAATATGATTTTATGCATTCACTGATTGGGACTAAGTATTTAGCCTGAATGTAGCATAACATTACTGCAATTTTTTTTGTTATTTATATGCTCACGTTATCCTAGGAGGGTCCCCGATGGGGTAAGCAGAAGTGTTGTAACAACATCACCCACATTTCACCGAAGATGATTAAGTGCCAACTTGACAGAGCACCCTCTGTCACGTTGGCACAGTCTATCGTTATCTCAGCCACTACACATACGTCTTTGAATTACTTTTCAGGCATATGCAGGTTTCCTCACGATATTTTTTTCACCGTTAAATACGTGGTGTGATCACTGCACATAAAATCTTATAAATATAAATTAACCGCTGCAATAAATATATTTGAATTTGAGGACGTTTCCATATCATAAAATTTTTTTTTTCAAACTGGCAACGTGTTATTTATAACAATTAAGACTAATCTAAGACCAATGACATTTGCTCCTAGAAACAGTTATCTCTCTCTCTGTTTATTAAGAGGTGGAACAAAAAGAAAATCCCGATTTTCCGTACATGTTCGCCTTACAAGTGAAGCTATCGACTATGGAAACCGCTACTACCAAATGTGCTAATTTGCCACTGAGTAAAAAATTACGACACATCAAAGTAAAAAGGTCAGGCTACATCAAATACTCATTATCGACGTGAATCCGAAAATAGAAAGTCAATATCGGATATCGAAGTGGTTAATAGAATGTTACAACCATTTTATTGGACCCTTGATCGAGGGTGCGTATGGGGTCGCTCATTAATGGCCATCTGAGAGCTTTTAATTAATTAGCTATCTGAATGATGTTTACAAATGCTTAGATAAGGGAAAAGGGCCTCAATATTTAAATATAATTAGGTCGGCCGGATAATTTCGTTCGGCTCGCACTTAAAGTACGTGGATTTTAAGATTAATCTCCCAAGGCTATGCTTTCACACACCTTCAAGTGACGAGTGTTTAAGTAGCTTTGAGTAGACAGCTGTCTCAGACACCACGGCACACTCCGACTTTAATATTTAACTTTGCTTCCCTGGCAAAGACAAATTTACCGTTACATTTGTTTCTCAAAGAGTTTTATCTAGTAATTCGTGTTGCACAAAAATTTTACTTAAGATAGTTTAAAATGGTTTCAAATTACTGTTTAATTGAATGGGGATACAGAGATATTTGGCAGATTTATTTTGGAATCTTTTTTTTTTAATATGTGACTGTTTTACTATGCAGTTCAGTTAAGAGTGCACATAATATATTACGACCATACATGACTTGCACAAGTTATTAATTTGAATACTCGAAACGTCTGCTAATTAATGTTTACAAAACAGATACAAAACGTCGTCGTCATCTGTGACGGAGCGCAGTCATTAGAAATGTCATAATTCACCTTAAAAGCCAGAACCCGGCTTAATTAATACCCCGCTTATAGACTTAACAAAAAAACTCAAATATTGCTCCAAACAAAAATTATGTTACCAGGCATCAAACCTGGAATTGAGAGTAAAAACTAACCTTTCAAGCTTTAGCACAAATTGAATTGTTTTACAACCATTTTTTTGTATCTTCAAATGCTTAAGATTAGCAACACCGCTATAAATTTACAGAAGGTTCTAAAATACGGTCACATGCGGAGATGTGAAGGCTAACGTATGTAGGGTTTAGTTTGTGGCCCAATAAAGATTCAGCTTGAGTTATGATCAATTTACCGTTTTGAAGAATCATTTGGGTAGCCCAATAAAGATTCAGCTTGTGTTAAGATCAATTAACCGTTTTGAAGAATGTTATTATGTTATCATTTATACATGTTTTATGATTTATATTTAACTCGCACTCACAACCTACCCTGGGTTGTGATGCAATTGCTTGAGTGTATGTCATACCTACTGAAAAATTACCGACCCGTGTCTGAAAATTCAAATACAAATACAATACGGTTATTATTTTCCTGGAAGTATCTTTCAACTACTAACGAAATTGCATGGGTGGTTTTATTTCGCGGATCCCTATTTTTGTGTTAAAAGTAGTTTAAGTGTTCCTTATAACAGTTAGCTGCCAGTAAAAGTCTCGATTACCGTTTCTGAGTTTAAATGGAACAAAAAAACATACAGACAAAGAAATATTCTTAAAATTGGGTTATATTATTAATTTAGTGAAAAGCTGTTAATTTGGGATACAAACAGACACTTTAATTTTATTGTATGAATATAGATAACTAAATGCAATGATGAAGAATTTAAACTTAGGCAATTCTTGCAGCCCAGTCGTATCCAATCTTGTATTTATTTATTATCAAGTCTATTTCTAAATATGATCGAACGAAATGTAGATAATATTTTATAACAGATCGACCCATAAAGGTGGAGGCAATACTTTACTCGTGACAAGATAAGCGCGTTTCAATTTAAGTTGATAGACACTATCTGATGACTATGACATACTTGGAAATGTGGATTTGGAGTCTCAATTCGGCTTCTCCTGTCTATTTAACTACTACGATTTATATTCTGCGACAATCCTTTGACGACGGTTACCTCAGGTAATTCTGCCTACTATGTTATCGGTGAACATTATACGTTCTCCCGCTATAAGCGTCACCTTATCAATATCCTAGCAATCAGAGACGTCCGGGAATTGGTATAAATCAATAAAATAGGAAATTACCTTCAATTTGCCGCGGAAATTCTGTCCAATACAATTTTCTTCCGCGAACCATTCATAAATTCTCTATAATTGAATCGAACGTCAGCTCCACCTTTCGCTGCAATATCATGAGCCGATGATTTTAGTTCATTTTGGATTTATGACTGGACCTTAGGCGGTTCGGTTTATGATCCCTTTTTGTTAATTACGGGACCGCAGTCAGCTGGGCTGGTTTTACTTAATGGATTAGGTCGGTACTTGTCATTCAGGAGAGCGACGACACGTCATGCACATTACGCTGATTGGAGTCATAATTGGCATTTTAACAAGTTTGCGACACACAAAGTTATATAACGTCGAATTAGTTTAGAAAATGTAATATACTGAGTAGGTGCTACGTTGGTACCTATTTTGTATGAGATGAGATTCATTGACGTTGATAAATGATGGAAATGTTGGTGGCTGGAATTTTCATATTGTGCCAAAACTAATACATCATTTTAATTACAGTTTAGTGAAATACCTTGCTGTCATTGCTATGGAGGAGCAATTTGAATCCAGAGAGCAGATCAGACCGCGCGTTGACGTCAGCGAGGGCGAGCTCGGCGGCGGGCATGCAGGCCTGACCGCCTTGCCAGCCGCCCTCGCCCTCCATGGGGAAAATGCCGCCGATGTGAAGGTCGTCCTCCCGGCGTGCTTCGCCCGCGCCGCTCATCCACACCACCGCCAGCATCAACGCCAGCCGCCCGCGCCCCCCGCGACCCGCGCCGCACCACAACCGCCGTACCACACTCACAACACACTTGGCAACAACGAATAATTGCACTATCGCATTCACTAATAACGACTTAACAACACAATATAATCTAGTTCGAAAACTTATCGCTCCGCTTGGGGAAGCTTTTAATTTGACTAGCGGACGATTTGAAAAATTAAAGTTCGCGCGCGACCGAGCCAGACAGGGGATGGCATTTTGATATAACGGTGACAATATCACCCATAGCGATTCGAGACAAAGCCTAATAAGCGTGAAGTTGTGTATAAAGCATGGCAAGTGATGAGCGCACGCGTCACGCCGGGCCGCCGCCGCCGGGGGCTGCGCGCGCGCATCGGCAGCGGCGCCCTGCGGTGTCATCGCTCGCATCGGAGCCATCCTGTCATTGTTTGATTCCCTTCGCATTTTCCATCCCGTCTCCTGGAACAAACAATATTTAAATTAGATTAGGTTTACTTTATTACAATTTGTTTACTTGGGTCGTTAAATCGTCAGGAATTTTTTACCCTGAAATAATATTGTCACTATTCTTTATGAGGCAGTTAGATCTCCTTTAAGGGTAGAACATGATTATAAAGAGTCTCTTACGGAGTAGGCGAAACAGACATAAAATGCAGGGTATGCACTAGCTCTCGCTTTCATAACTCACTCATTCTAAAAAAAAAATTAGAAATGTGTGGCGTGCCTAAATTTTGTTAAACTTAGGCACTCCACACCGTTTGCTGCTTCGGCTCAATTGTTCGTCGCCTATTGTAGTCGGGTTACAATTGTTTCCATTCATCGATACTCATCTCGGCCAATAATATAAGTTTCACTTTAATATTGGCGCCCAGAAACCACTTACTTGGAAATTGCAGTAGTTCGCACAATAGAATAGATGAGGGTTCAGTTGCCTATGCTACTCACTAAGGTATAGGCAGTATTTTATAATGGGAAATTGGCAAGTTTATTTATTAAGAAGAAGAGAAGATAGATTGCCTCATTTGTCGACTAAAACTTTACTGTGTTTTGCCATCTGTAAATTCTAGAAGCAGTAGTGAGCGATAAATTGTTTGACTCGATTCTAAAGGATTGCCAATACCTTCAACGAATTCCAATTATTTAATACCGACGTCAAGAAAGGAGGAGGTTATGCGTTTTTTCAGAACATTCGCTAGGATACAATTTCAACAACATTCAATAAGTGATTCCCATTATTTTTATTTCAAATGAGCGTTAATTCGAGAGACTAAATGATCCTCACGCGAACTGGATAATAATACACTTATATTTTAGTAGTGAAGTGCAAAGCCGGGTCAGCTACTTGTAAATAAATAAGTACTAATGAATAATGACACACTAGCTCCAGCAAAGCTAGCCAAGTAGGTCAATGTTCTCCTTTTAAAGCTCAACTTACGATATTTATAATAGAGTACATGATTTTATCAATAAACACTTTGGAAACCAAATGGTCTCCCACAGCTCCTTCCCAAAGGAGCGTTCTTTCCCGGACGCTCAAATTATGGAATGAACGCCCCAAAGTGGCTTTCTCAACCAAGTGTAGCATGGGGTTTTACAAAGTAGGCAACGCGCGAGTGATGCCTTTGGTATTAAAAGCGACCATCGGTAACCACTTACCATCTGGTGGGCCGCATGCTTATTTGCCACCTTGTCTTATGTAAAAATAAGTATTTGATTGCTCTATTCAAGACGTCGCGCGTAATTTTATTGAGTCGTCATCTTCGCCGATACCACACTGAGAACCATGACATGTAATCAATCAGGGGAGGGTATCGGGTACAAGTGCGATACGTGAAGCTTATAATTTAGATATTTGCCGAGCTATCGCCTGTGAACCCAGCACCGGCTAAATGATTTATAGCTTCCAAGCAAAGTTAGTGTTCATATCGCGGTAAATGGAATAAAACAATTATAGCACAGAGTCAAAACAAACAGAAGGACGGCTTCCATACATTGGTATTAGATACACAACACACATAGACACATACACACAAACACCACTATTTAAAGTTATGACTCGAATTAACTCGATTTTATCTGTGATCCTTGTACGCGTTGTGTTTGTGTGCCTGTGGTAGCAAATCGCCCTTCTGTCACCTTTTTATTTTATGCTATTACCAACTTTGCCTGACCACTGTTATGCCTTTGTCGATGCATTTTAGCTCCGAGACGACAGTTAAATGCAAGTTTTCCAACAATAAAGAGAGGCAGTAAATTCGATATTTTGCTGGCAAACTAGTCTGTCCGCCGCAGCAATCATTTTTCAAATGCTATTTTCAGATTGGCTCAATGCTATGCCACATTTCAATTCAGGTCAAAGGTTTCAATTTGTAAGACATTTTCTTCATAAAAATACCTTTGTATTGTACAAACTACAAACGCTTCGAACTCCAGCCTCTCGCCGGGATTCCTTTTTTGGGTACCGTTGAGAGGCCCAGGTTGGGCATGGGAGTTGAATTGCTTGCCTGCCAGACTGCAATCACTAAATTGTGGAACCTTACATTCATCATTTTTATTATTATTATAAAAAGGAAATATTTGTATGTATGTTTGTATCAAATTGACTTAAAAAGTATTGGACCGATTTTAAAATATTCTTTCACCATTTCAATGCTACATTATCATTGATTAATATAGCTTATATTTTATCCCAGTATTCTAACGGGAAGGCGAACTACGCGAGTGAAACCGTTCGACGTCCGCTAGTATGTCATACCAAATGCAATCCTATTTAATGTTGTTATTTACGTGATAATATTTCTTAACTCTCAAAATACCTACATAAAAGGCATTGACGTGTCTCAAATAATAAATAACTCTAGTTACATATTTTGTTAATATTGTGTATACCAATAATAAATTGTGACAATAAGGCGCAAATAACGAAATTTAAGCCGAGCCGCTGACTTAATACATTTAAGCCTCAGGTTTAGTGAAACGTAGTCTTAAATAATCCATTACAGCCTTTAACAATGTGGTATTATAAATGACATTGAGCGCCAAAGACTGTTAATTTAATACCCTAACGGTAGATAGCTAAGGACTAATGTAATCAAAGCGAGCCATTACGCCAATTTCCTCAAAAGGCACATAAAGGTCGCCCCAGCTTCACTTTTCATAACGATTCCCTATTTATTTTTAGTGCTTTGTAAATGCCTTCCCAAAGATGAGAACCTTTCGTCGAGGTACTACATAATATAATAGAATCCGCTCATCTGTGCGGCTCGGGTCAGCGCTGAAATGACACGGTATTCGTGTCTGATTTCCGCAGTTTTATCGACAACGTAGTGATGAAAATTGCTCAAATATAAAATAAAACACAAACTACATTTATACATTACATAGAACGGACAATATACATGTCTCCTAGTGAATAGTATTAAAGTTATAGTTTCAAAAGATTTATCAGTGTGAGCTGGAGAAATTCTACGAGTCCTAAATTTAAAGTTAAAAATATAATGTAATATTCTTACGCTCACGATGGCTTTAGGACAGCCTATAGTAATAAAGTTAGACTTAAGTACCTTGCTATTTTAACGATGTCTTAAATTAATGTCAAAGCTTTTGTACATGTTTACCGCTGAGTGCTATCGTTGAATGAAATTTTGGGCTGATCGTATCTTAATGTACAACAGATCCGAGTTAACATTTTGGAAAGATTTGATCATTGCTAATATTATAAAAAGTAATGTTAACATCGTTTCTCAAATTTTTTAGTGTGCATGTTTAAAGATACTGGCGACTGGGACCACTAAGAAATGGAAACGCATTTCCAGTCGGCTGATAGAATTAATATGTATATATATTCTTCAAAGGGTAATTAGAAGCTTTGTAGAGAAAAAGTCGATTACTGCGGTCAGCGGTGTGAAGAAGAGAATAACATAGTTTGCGATGTCTTTTTGTATTAGTAAAAGTATTTTCAGCATAAATTTTATTATTATATTTAAAAAAAAACACGTGGCGTGCATACATTTCGCCGATCGTGAAGCCTATCAATTATTTTGTCTATCGCATATGCACGCCACAATTTGTTAGCTAAAAAAATCGTTTTGAAATAAATCAAAGATTAATACATACATTACTTGCTTATACATCAAGCACCTTATAAGTAATTTTACCTATGGAGATATAATATTAACGAGAACTTGAGTTGCAAACATTGCTCCGAAGCAGGTACGTGGAGCCCGACATAATATCTCACCGCTATGTTTTATCCAATATTAGCTATACCTAGTTATTTGTAATGAAATGCACACACCTTACTCTATCGATGAACAACTCCGTAAAATGTTCAATTTATAAGCCGATTATGTCCAATGAAGCTTCGGAGCATGAACCACCGTTTGAGCGGGTGAAGGCTTATACCACTGGAAGTGCAAGCCACAACGTTGCGGTTATGAGTTGCGAGGAGGTACAATTCTCCTGAAGGGAAATAGTAAGCTATATTGAAGATGATACTGATGACGGCCAACGAATTTACAACTAAGTCATACAGGTACCTACTGTGGTTTCCAAGGTGTAAAATCGCGAAATGTTCTTGTATGTTCTTATTTTAGACTTTTTATTTCTACTCCTTTTCCTTACAACGGGTCTGTCGTATAATAAATCTGTATTGTAGTGTAAACATCGATCGATTTCTACTCTGTTACAGAATAGCTATATAGCTAATCACATGCGCTGCCACCGGTTTGTTGAAAAACGTTCTGAAATTCCAACGCACTATTGCCATTTTAGTGGAAAGTGGGAAATGGCCGTAATTATAACACAATTTGTAAAGTTGTATTCTATTGCTTATCGAACGGTGAAAACCAAAGTAATAAAAGTTAAGCACGTCGACATTTAGGTTGTAACGAGCAAATCACAATACCTATCACGTTTTATTCCGTGACGTTCTTCGCTTGGATGCCACTGCGAGGCATTGGCGTCCATTTTGACAAGCGAATACTGAAACATTTTCTTCGGTGTTTGAGGGTTAGATAAGAACAGTGGGGAGCCTTTTTCGTGTTTTATGGTCCGTCTCGTATCTTAACATAGCCCATTAATGTTGAAAACGAGGTGTGTCGAGTGCAGTCCCTTGGCGTGTGCGGTACCACCCATCGCCGCGCACATAAATAACTAATGGTGTTTGGAAAGACCCATCATTCGCTATGTCACAACTTTGATTGTATTCATTCAACTTTGCTAATAAAATTATGTAGTTACACTTAGTTCAGTGTCTCCGAAATGTAGTTTAGAAACACTATCAAAGAACAATTTTAAGTTCAATTCTCTCTAAACGCTGTGTCTACTAGTGATTTACGCAGATGTGACGTGGGTATATTTACTTCTAGGTAAACTAAGCCCATTACGCTAGATTTACTACTAGGTTGGTATATTCCATAACACATTTATTTCGACTTGTAATTAGTTTTCAGTTACTTATTTATTATTTTCGACATAGAATAATATCGAAAATGATTCACAAAAACATATTTTGTGGGAATCAATCACAAAAGTTTTTAATAGATGTGGTCATATTTTTCTTAGCAGTAACAGTTGGAAGCTGTGTTGTTGGGCTTCAAGAGATAAAATGTTTCATACAAAAATGGGTTTGCATGTAATCCTGTAAGAGCGCAGTTAACAGAATCGATAAGGTGTCTAGAGCACAAAGTAGTGAACGGTTGATTGTTCGTTGGCGTTGAAAGGAAAAGCAATTAGCTAGAATGCAAATAGCAAAATGTATTGTAGTGTTCAGTATATTTGCATACGAAGCGACTGGCGGGCGGAATTCCGAGGGCCCGGCGCACTCACTGCTTGTTTAAGCTTCCGTTCAAAACTTCCATCGTAAAGCTAAAAAACCATAGCTCTGTACTCTGTAATTTGCTTCGGGCCGAACAAGAAGCCTCGTTTCCCTCAAAGCCCATCTGTAATGTTAGGGCAATGATTGTTGGTAACGCCCCTTAGGATTGAAGACATAATTTAAGGAAAGGAAAATTAATGAAAGAGTACATGACAATGATAAGTGTTCAGTTTCTCTAGAACATAGAACCCTCACATATCAACATATTTCGATGGTTTGACGTCATGTTGTATCTGATATTCATCATATGTGATATTTATTTGTGTGTGACAAACAAAGATGTGGCAAACGGTGGTCTCTGCCTACTCCCATGCGATACAGGCGTCAGCATATGTATGTGTATGTGTTGATTTTCTTCTATTTTGAGTTCGATAAGATTCACAGGTTTTGACACATAGCATTAATAATTCAATCACATTATCTACTCAAGATCGATGCTCCATTTGGTAGAGTAAACGCACCTGACCATTGCTAGTGGTAACCGTTTACCATAAGGTGATTATCTCGTTACTGTAATAACATTTATGTTGGTATCCTAGTACTCTAACTAATAGCATTACATTGTTTGTTTTACGATTAGGTACTATCGCTAAGTTGTTAAGTATTCATTTGTTTTCCGAAGAAACGTTTTCTTCGAGCAATTTGCACGAAAGGCTATTCCGATTTACGTGGTGCCATTTGGAGTAATTGTCTAATTAACCTGCCTATTGAACAATTTATTACAACCCCCAGGATGCTCTAGAGTAATTTCGTTGGGCCTTATTGACTGTGGAGTTGCAAATAAATCACTAATGTTGTAATTTCGGCAGATGGTGCATGCACCTACTTGGGGAGATATCCGGGTGATTCTCATCAAAGGAGGCATTATATTATACGGTATGGGGCTAATAAAATAATGAAAGTGAATGTAGGTGGCACTAGGCGCTACACTATTCGGCTATAACAAAATAAAAACAAAAGCAATGAATATCTTCCTATATACTCTGAACCATTATGCGGAATATTGGTACAATTTATGCTTCCATCTCTACATTATTATTTATTTAAGCAAATGCAATAAAAAGCTGCTGTAAAATTCATCAGATGTATCAAATTAAATGAAAAAGAAAAGTTTTACCTAGTTTTATTAAAAATATTGCAACGTTTCTCTGGTATACTCAACACTAACTCAATACTCAGCAAGGCGATCACTAAAATTGGAAGATTTACATACCAAATAGCAATAGATAAACTTAATACCCAATATTAATACCAAATATCTTCCAAATACTAATAGATAAACTTAATACCAAACTCGAGCTAAAACTATGTCTATCCTTTTTGAAATCCACATGACAAAAAGAGATGGTACTACCAACTTTTAAACCAAAGATTATCTTACGCATGTTATAAGAGATAGATACACCAAATGCATTATGAAGTACGGTACTCACATACGAAATCAATTTTTTTTCTGTCTGTCTGTATGTTTCCCTGTTCGGGTAATCTCCAGAAGGACTGGAACAATTTGAACAGGACTTCCACTAGCAGATAGCTAACGTTATAAGGAGTAACAAGGAGGTAAAAAGGTATTTTTTTTAATATTAGCTTTCCGCGTTCCGCGCATGAAATTAAGCTCTACGCGGGTAAAACCTCGGGGCACAGGTAGTGTTAAATAAAAAAGTCCATATAGGTATTGAAACGAAAAGAGAGCAAATTAAAATTATAAGGAGCTAAAGTGAAAAATGCTTATAAAGCGTGTGGGTGTATGATTTATTTATGTAAAAGAGATTACAGCGCAAAGTCCCAAAATAAAAGTGTCGCAACGCGTTTCCATTGACTGGATGACATGTATCTCGCCCGACTCAGGGACGAGCTTGATATTAAATATATTACAACACATTTTCACATGATAATATTCGCTATGTAAGTATAAACAGGCTGTCATGAATAACTTATATGCGGAAAGGTAAGTATTGTATTGTAGTTTCATCCGCGTACCTACACTCGCGGATCCTTTTTTTTATTTTAAACTAGCTGTGCCCGGCAAACGTTGTATTGCCATATATTTTTTTGGGGTGGACTACCCCTAACATTTAGGGGGATGAAAAATAGATATTGGCCGATTCTCATAGATACCGGATAAGCACAAAAAATTTCATCAAAATCGGTCAAGCCGTTTCGGAGGAGTATGGCAACGAAAACTGTGACACGAGAATTTTATATATTAGATGTCACCTAATTAACTCGTTGTAGCATCAGCTACCGGACAGTGAAAGTCCTGTTAGAAGTGGTCCAGCCGTTGAGAAGTTGCAGACTTTATATTAGCTTCACTTGTATGTTTGTAACCGACTCCTTTGGGCGCTATTTTGACCCACTTTAAAAGGCCAGAATTCGTTCGAGCTTTGTAGATTTATCGAGGACCAGTGACAATACACAATTTGATAAGATTATTCTATTATACAATTTAAAAAACAGAAAATAAATAATATTTAAAAATGTAAAATCACGCTTTATATAGAAAACTAAACTATAAATTTAAATTAATTTTTTTCAAAAATTTGACTTAAGATCAGTTTAACAAATTGTCATAAATATAACTTTACAATTGTGAAATTAACAAAAAAAATTATTTTATTTATAAAAAAGCGTGGGGTGCTTATAAGATTTTATCGAACTGATAATCCTGACACAGTGCATGCAGTATTTTCAATTATTATTTTAAAAGGAAGATAATAGTCCTCAATTGCAACTAAAACGTGATTTGAGTTCTATTTACTACGTTATAAAGTTCAACATACATTGAAACGATCAGGTATGGGAGAGTGTCAAAACGTATACAGTATGTATCGGAAAACTATAAATTGTAAATAACAGCGTTAGTGGAAACAAACAGCCCCAAAGCCTATTCAATATTGAATTTATTGTTACTGCAGTGATCGCAAAAAATTACACCCGTTCATTTCCCTAGCGACCGGGGAAGCCATTGAATTTTAGACTACATACTAATGTAATTCAGCCTTTGCCGTTTGTATTTAGACTTTCCAGTAGTTTCCAGCGTTAGATTATATTGAAAATGTCACTAAATAAATAAATAAATTTCAAGGCACCATTCGTCGTGACGTCATATATTACTAATCAGATAAATAAAATTGGAATGTCCGTTTGTAAATCCAAATAAAATTTTCACTAAATGCGTATGAAAGTATAAAAATAAATATCTGTCTGTCCGTTTGCCTGTCTGTTTGTTCCCGCTAATCTCCGAAAGAGCGGGACCGATTTTAACGGGACTTTCAGTGGCAAATAGCTAATGTAACAATGAGTAACTAAGGCTACTTTTATTTAAAACTAATTGGAGATCCGCGGGCCACCCACGAAATTAAGTCTACGCGGGTAAAACCGCGTGTGCCCACACCTAGCGTCAGTTTAATAAAGTGAAACCCTTTGCCCTTTGACTACTATAAGCTTCCCCATAGTAAGTACCTATGTGTATAGTAAAATTATAAGTATGAAGGCACATTTACGTTTATTGGTGCTATATTACTTCTCCATGCTCCCCTACGGCATGAGGTAATGATTATGACTGGGGCTATACATATTATATTGGGTTGACCAGTAACCCGGCAATAACCCACCCTATTAATGGTTAAATATAAATTAATCCACTTTTTACCCTTTAGATAGGGTCATTTTATGATGTTGTAGATTGCATTTTACTTTATTTAATTATTACTTTATATAAAATTGTGAAGTTATGGCGCAATCTATACATTATATAAATAAAATTTAAGTGTCTGTTTGTAATACCAAAATAACAGGTTTTCACTAAATGAATATGAAAGTATATACGGTAGTGACATAAAAAAACAAATTTTCAAAATTTTTCTTTGTCTGTCTGTCTGTTTGTTCCGGGCAATCTCTGAAATGGCTGTACCGATTTTAAAGGGACTTTCACTGGCAGCTAGCTAATATTACAAGGAGTAACTTAGGCTTTTAATTAAAAAAGCATTGAGGGCTCCGCGGGAATTAAACTAAATCTACCCGGGTGAAACCGCAGGGCACAGTTAGTTCTTATATAAGAGAGTTAAATATATAGCTTGAAGTGTTACAGGGTTGTCAACCGCCTTACTACGTATACGTATATGTAATTTACTTGAAAAGCTTTTAAGATAGTGATAAAAGAAAGTAGTAAAAGGCATCAAGGGACTTATATATACTTATATATTTCTCATGTACTGAGATTATACGTATGTTACGATGGAATTGATGTCATTATATTCTCCTTTTGAAACTGAATTCTTAATACATATATACTCGCGCCATCCCAGAAGGGTCACCGAGGGGGTAAGCAGATATGGTGTAACAACAACACTCACATTTCACCAAATATTATCAAGTGTCAACGTGACAGAGGGTGAGTCCATCGCCGTCTCAGGCACTATAAATACGTCTTTGAATTACTTCTTAGATATATGCAGGTTTTCTCACGATATTTCCCTTCACCGTAAAGCACGTGGTGTGAAATTACTGCACATAAGTTTTTAGAAAAACTTATTGGTACAGGCCCCACTGGGAATCCAACTTGCGTCGCTTGCGTAGGAGGCGACTGCTCTAACCCCAAGACCACTACGGTTCTTTTTGACTGAATTCTTAATACCTTCTATTTTACACAAATACCTAAAGAGTATCTGTCATGGAATGAACATGTAATGTAAAAAAAAGGTTTCGATTATGAAGAAAAATCTAATCTTAGAAAATATTAGAAAAATCTAAGTACCTTAGTATTGTCTAGAAAGGCAGTGAATACAGTGGAAGAGACGGACAACGCATGAAAATGAAAATGTATATATTCAGCTTCAGCACATATGAACATCGGAAAAATACCACTGCTTCGGATGCAAGCATACTGAAAAAACCGGCAAGAAACTCGGCCAGGCATTATGTACAACCACAACAAAAATATTTTATGTAGGTACACCAAATTGGATGCAAGTAAATTAAATTGGGATAGGGACAGGATGATACTGAAGATGACACCAACAAGTTCCTAGATGGAAATGGAATCTCTTATTAGTTCACTAATTCTGTACCTACATAGGTTTAGGTAGATACATTGTGGTTCAGCATTATTGAGATATTCGAGGACATTGACAAGTAAAAAATTACATAAACTACCTTGTTGAATTCTTGTTGACTTTGTCACGTTAGTAATTAAAAAGCTAATTATTTCGGTGTAAAATGGTTGTTGAGTAGAAACAAGTCCAATAAGCCACTTCAGGAATCCTTGTAGAAAAACGTGAAAATATTTATTCCGTGGTGTTACATAGAATTCTAGAATTTCCATCCTTTTTTAAGTTCAAGATTGCGAGTATTTTTACTACTAGCTACGTTACTGTACATGCTATAAGCATTAAAATATATGGGCGTTGTTAGAACTCAATTCGCGCACATTTTCAAGGACGAAGATGAAGGAGAAGACCATTTAAATGAACATAAAAAACATCAGGCTTGACTTTCATTATGATGGTTTAACATTATAAAAGCAATATCAGGAGCATTTATTACTTTCTTGGGTATATTTAACTCATTTTTTAGATTGAATAAAAACATTGAGCTTGATTCAAAATAAACATATTCCAGCGTGCAAACAATATCGTAAGGCTGAGGGCGTTCTGCCCTGCCCTGCATTTAATCTACCTTATTTCATTTCTAATACCGCGTGATTCCAATGTGATTGAATGGATTGATTGAATTTTAAGGGATTCTACGGATTATAGGACCTTTGTTTTTATGGGTCCCTTTTAAAGGTTTTGTATTTGTATCGTAGCATGTAAACGAGTAATGCTTAAAAACACAATTTTGCCCGTGCACCTCTGATCCGTATATCAAAATGGCTCACGCAGCCTGTCGGTACAGTATAAAAGTTTTACATGCACTAAGGAATCTTGGCCAATTTATTGAAATAACAAAGTTTGGTCCATTGAGTGTAAGGTTTATCAATGTTAAATATTTAAAAAATAACTCTTTTATGTGAAAATTTATAATGTAAATTGACATTTGAATTTTGAAAGCTGTCGGTAAAGCATGTAAATGACTTATACGCGATCGGACACTGTTTAATTTATTATAGCGTGCAAGAAGGTTAGGACCTATTTTGCTGCTGGCCTTCTACAATTAAGAAAAAGAATATGTTTTAAAATTCAAATAGTTCCGATCTTCTTTTGTTTTTTCTTTATATTTTTTCTATTGCTCTTGTTATTGAATTCACATATTGCTCTTGAAACTTTATTGTTATTGTATTTATCTGAATATTATCGTTTTGTAAAATATTGACATGGTTTTTATTATCATCTGCGTACCATATCAATACAGAGAAATATTATTGTTTTGAATAAGCTTAGGGCTTATTCATTGGTCCTTCTGTGTCGGATGACTGGGCTGACCGGACCTTGTCGGCGACGTTTCTAGTGGTCGGATGACCACGTATCATTGCTACGGTGAGGTGGCAATTCAGTGAGTTCCTGACTGAGTTCGACTAGCGGCTAACGGTGGGCGGCGCCCGTGGTAGAGCCTGTATGCGAGGGGTACTGCTGTCTGGAGGAACGAAGGCGAATCGAGTCAACCTGGTTTTCAGCGAAGTGTGTTGTATATAGTAATTAAACTGTGAGTACGTTATATAGTGTAAAAATCAAAGTGGAAGAATATGTGTATAGTGTCTTATGGATTAAGACTGACAATTTGTAGATGTGAGTTGTAGTATATTCTATAGAGGCAGATTATTATACTGCATTACAAGTGTTTGTCTAATCATCCAACCTAAAAATAATTAGCGCAGTATTGTTATATGTTGTATATCTTATTGAAGCGTGTGGTTTCTTATATGAAAATATACTTTTGTAAATAATGGAGTCCCTTAGTAAGTTACAGAATGATGTAAATATATATATAACAAAAGCCATATCGAAGTATAGCAAGTCCCCAAAAGATCGCTTGTCCGCGTCGTATATAGAGGCAAGGTTAGAGAACTTAGAATCACAATGGCTATCGTTTTGTATAACCCATCGAGAAATAGTTCTAATGGTAACTGATATAGACATAGAAAATGCTTGGTATTTCCAAGATGAGTTGTTTGAGGCCACTGAAGAGTTGTATTTGTGCTACAAGGCACAACTCAAGGAGGATTTAATAGTGTTTAATCAATTAAGGGCACCAATCTCTGCAGAACACCATACAAACAAAATAGATCAAAATAATGTCAAACTACCAAAAATTGAATTGCCAGTATTTTCCGGAAAGTATACAGAGTGGATAAGTTTTCGTGAATTGTTTACTTCATTAATACATAATAATAAATACTTAGATGACGTGCAAAAGCTTCATTATTTGAAAGCTCATTTAAGTGGCGAGGCTGAGCAACTGCTGCGCCATGTCCCGATCACGAGCATTAACTATGCTATTTGTTGGTCACACTTAGAGAACAGGTATGACAATAAAAGATATTTAGTTAATTGCATTTTAAAACGTTTCATGAATCAAAAAAATATAGTATATGAAAATTCTACAGCTATAAAACAATTATTGGATGTATCGAATGAATGTTTACAGGCATTGAAGAACTTGGATGTAAATATTGAAAATTGGGACATATTGATTATTTATATTTTGAGTTCAAATTTAGATATAGGGTCGAGGAAACTATGGGAAGCTCAAATAAGTGTAAATAACGATTTACCAACTCTAGTTTCATTTCAAACATTTTTAGAAAACCGATTTCGAGCTTTAGAATTTATTGATAACAGTAAAAATACCGATAGTAGAGATATGGACATAAGCTGTCATCATGTAATCATAAATAATTGTAATTTTTGCTCCGAAGAACATAAACTTGTTAATTGCAAACAATTTTCCAACGCATCATTTGAAACACGGCGTAATTTTATTAAGACACAGGGATTATGTTTTAATTGTTTCGGGGCTAATCATTCCGTTTATTTTTGTCGATTATCCGTGCGATGCAGTATATGCAGGAGAAAACATCATTCGTTGCTGCATCGTTACAATTTTGAACCACCTTTTTGTAAAGAAAACATAGATTCTGTATTGTCAAGTGATATGCAAGCTAATCACACTACACCGTTGACAAGTTCCAACCATCAAAAGAAACGTATGGTTTCAAATAACCTTTGTAAAAATAGTCAGGTAAAAGAAAACAATGACATTTTATGTAATTATATAGAGTATGCGGTTGATAACAGTATTGTGAGAGATAAGATAGATATTATCAAGGATTATAATAATGGCGAATGTCGTCATAAATGGTCGAAGGCTGTAACGGAAGTGCAAAATGCAGATGTTGAGTTGAGTATTGAAGGTGGTCAACGCCACCATTCGGCGCGATTATTAGATACGAGATATTATTGTCAAAAAACCCCTTGGTATCACACGAGCTGACACGATAATAGTTATTTTATATGAAATTCATTGTTATTGATATTGTTCTTCATAATATTTTATAATAAAACCATAATGTGAATGTAAATAGTTATGTCAGACGAATATTTTGTTTGTTTAAGTTGTTTAGGATAATCCAGTTTTAGTTTTGAAATTTGTTCATAGTTGCATATACGTGGAGTGTCTAGTAGTTTAAAAATGTTTTATTATTTATATAGCCCATACGGCTTGAATATAAGTTAGAGTTTTTAATTTATTTTGCTAAGTGTGTAAGAACTACTGTGTTTCTTGTCTTTTAATATGAATGGAAAATGTATACCATTTGTCCATGGTGGGCGGTATGTTTAATTTATTATAGCGTGCAAGAAGGTTAGGACCTATTTTGCTGCTGGCCTTCTACAATTAAGAAAAAGAATATGTTTTAAAATTCAAATAGTTCCGATCTTCTTTTGTTTTTTCTTTATATTTTTTCTATTGCTCTTGTTATTGAATTCACATATTGCTCTTGAAACTTTATTGTTATTGTATTTATCTGAATATTATCGTTTTGTAAAATATTGACATGGTTTTTATTATCATCTGCGTACCATATCAATACAGAGAAATATTATTGTTTTGAATAAGCTTAGGGCTTATTCAGACACAACGTGTCACCCCTTACTGACGCTACACTGTCATTCTGCTAGATATATGTGCTCGTCTGTGTGAGTGTGTCATTTTAAACGTTTTGTTATTTGATTCCTTACTACTTGTAAAGCGTATATTTATACTGTGTTGTCGGGTTCTACACAAAATATTTATGGATGGACGTAATTTTCGCTTAATGTTGAATAATATTGAAAAAGAGAAATACAATTACCTACTATAAGTAACTACTTGCTACTGTACACTGACATTCCTTGTAATGATTATGAGACTCAGCGCAAGATGTATATGACTTGTCGATGTCACTGACGGCCCATCATCGCATTATTTGTTTATTGTACGGCCTCCGCCCCTGGGTTATATATGTGTTTGAGTCAAGTTTAAATCCAGTTTATATCTGATATGGTAGATATGGAGAGGAGCTCGTGGCACAGTTGCTATTGCGCATGTCATTCGATCAGCGAAGTTAAGCAACCTTAACCCTAGCCAGTAATTTGATGAGTGACCGCCCGAGCTCGGAGAGAACGCTAAGCCGTCGGTCCCGGTTACCAATTTATCATCTTTGGCAATCGTTATAGGTCAGTCGGAGGCCTAAAATAGTCTGACAACTGGTTTAACCCAGATCACAGATTTTCCTCGTCAAAGGGGTTACGAAGGTCAGATGGCACTCACTTCGTATAAAAATTAGGTGATCAGCCACATCGGTTTGAACCAAGTGCCGACTCCAACAATGTAAGGGATAAGACCAGAGAGATGATGGAAAAAAATGTTTGACACCCAGCAAAGCAAATACAGAATTCATTAATATAGAATGCGTTAGTACCAACGATTAATAGAAACGCATTATTTTCTTATTCGGTTATGCCCTTTCACAGGAAAAAGAGTAAAACCCATATGTAATAAATAGCTTGATACCAACTTCCTTCACTGAAAATTATCAACGCGAGGGATAATACAGTGTATAGTTAGTAATAATATAATTGGCAGAATAACAACACAACGTAATTAATTTCACGTTGTTCAGACGTTGTTACATGTTGCTTCTGAACTGGCTATTAATCCTATCTCATATTATAAATGCAAATATAGGTTTGATTACTTTTTAAGATTTCACTCCCTAGCTACTTCACCATTTATTTACCTATAGTGAAATTTTGCACATCCTTTTTTTTGGAGGAAAATACTATAAATTGATATTATTTAGATACGGGCCCCACTTATTTATCAGTAGAATTTATATCAAAGACAGTGAAACATAGCTCGAGCAAAACAGAATGAAATTCCATAAAAGAGATATTTGCAGTACTAAACTATTTTATCGTTACCTTTTGTGAAACACTAACATTCGAGGTGATTGTATATGAAGTATGAAGCCTTGTACTTTTATTTGCCAGTATGTAGGTATTATGAAATAAATGACGAGTCTCATAGAGCACATAAAGTATGACGTCATATAGTAGTTTTGCGGTAACTTTGTGTAACACATAAACCAACTACAGTTGCGAATGTTGAAAACAGAGCGCGCTTCAGAGGTAAACTAATTTGGCACGCATTCAAATTAAACGGACCATCTAAGACTGAAAGCCCTTATTACTGAACAGCTCGCGGCTTTGCTTACTTCGGATCAATGTTAGTGTACATTATGGTAATACATGAAAACAGATTAACTGTAATTCAACAGTAGTTTGAGCGATATCGTGTTCGGAGAAATAACTTTATTGATTACTGGTATTGTACTGAATTGGGTTAAATACAAACTCGGCTGGTTATGAAATTTGTCGTAATAAATAGGAATTTGCCTCTCCAAGTGTTTCGATGGAATCTCCTTCTAGCTCCTGAAGATCAGAAATGATCAGGTGCAGTTCGTTCCGTTTCCTATGGACGCCAACTGAGGGCGATTGGGGTCGGAATTTGCAGCACACCTTGTGTCCCGAGGAGCAACCTGCGACGTCTATTTCCATCCTGAGGGTCGGGCAATCGCGGACTTTGACGCATATACCGCCACGAGCCCAGCACGTGCTTTGTGTAGATCCTGGGATTAGCGTATACATATACTTCATTACGTAAGATACAGCATTATAAAAAAATATGCAATTAAATTACTTTCCTAATGCTGCTTTCTACTTTCTGATCAAAGATAATTTATTAACGTGTTCAAAAAACTCCGCTCCATAACAACTTTACCCAATGTAGTAACTTTTCTCTGACTAGAAATTTTAAATTAAAATTCTAATTGTTAAATCGAAAACAAACATACTTGTTTGTATTTTAATTAATCATTTAAATGATATCGTATCGTAGGCGTAGACTAATAGGATGGTTCAATCGTTCCAATCAATGTTAAGTTGAAGTCAACAAACGACAACGGCTGGCACAAACCGAAACTTGTTCAGGCATTGTAATAAATAAGTAATTTGACGAATCGATTTTGAGCCAGCTTGGCGACACTCATTGAATGCCAACAGCCGCTTTCAGCCTCTAATGGTGTTTTGTTATTATTCTATGATTTATTACTGCCAAATTGTATACAAAACGATACAAGAGTTAAAATTAACACAAACTAACCTAAGGTAGGTCTGCTGTAACTGCCTGGTAAGAACACATCTTTATAAGTGTTGGGTATCATAGGCAGGGGATGCCACGTGCTTCGTTTTATCACCTCCTCACCAGATACATCGGGTCTGGATACAACTATTATAATCACCGACGCCAAAAGTAACATCCTACAAAGTACTATTGTTATTTGATATAAGAGCGTAGGTAAATATAATTTGCTAGAAACGAACGAATTTTAAATTAACCATTGAACATTTTCAAGCCGTGAAGTTGGATTTACGAGTACTCGCCTTGTTTTATAAGCGAGAAGCACTTGGAACTTCACAAAGGAATCTTGAGAAAAATAGATGCTAGTTGATCAAGATCTTCAGAACACTTTGCACTGAAATAGGTTTGCAATAAAAAAGAGCTGGTTTAGTACTCGTATTTATTCATTGCCCTTGATGATAAATGCTATTGCTTTATTGTCCTCGGAACCTCTAAAATTTTTGTTTCGTTTTTTCTTTAGTCTAATCTTGGGCAGTTCTACTTCTTGTATGCCTTCACCGCCGAATTCTTTTTTGATACTCTTCCAAGGCAATGCAATGTTATCCAGCCCAATTTTCTTATAATCTCTGACTACATATTTGTTCCAGCCAAAGCAGCAAACTTTCAGTTTGTCTTTACAGCCAGATATTTCGGACAAAGATCTGTCAGTAGAGCAGAGATGCTTTTCAATACATATGCCTCCGAGCTCCCAGCAAGATGTGGACCCCATCGACCCTGAAGATCAAAGTGACACAAGCGTCTCATCCAACAAAACACAACAGAACATTACATTTTTGTAGGTACCCATCGCAGCTAAAATGCTATTCGAAGAGAAAGGTAACGGCTGTGCAGAACTTTAAATTTGAGATTTTTGGCCGATTTTTTCAAATTTACTATATATTTATTTATGGGACTCGGGAATTGCAGCTAAAAGTAGTGCAGCTGTGGTCCACCGGGGGGCAAACCAAGTTGCCAAGACAAAACATATGAGAGAGAAGGAGAAGTGAAAACGTTGGGCTAACGAGTTGTGATCATGGCTGCAAAAGGAGTTCATAAAAGGATAGTAATCGTGAAATAGACTTTTAAGCTACTCTTACCATCACACAAACAATAGACTTCTCTGCCTCTTTTGTGAGTAATAAAAAATATGAGAGTAATCTACACGCGAACAAGGGTTTTTACATGCTGACGGCATGTTATAATTACCCCTATAAATAAAATATAAATAATAAATGTAAAGAATAACTGACTGCGTGTCTGGCTTGCCGTTAGGGAAGCGAGAGCGGTGTGGTAAGCGAGTAGTTCAGCTCGCAGGTCTTCGTACTCCTCGTCTACGGGAAGGTCTAGGTTTGCATCGTTCCTCATGGAGCTAATTAGCGCCGCTCCGAAGTCGCTGTCTCCATCCGACTCGCTTTTCTTCCTCTTTGATTCCACTTGTCCCCAACCACATAGTAATAAATGTACCAACACAACCAAGAACAACATTTTTTTCGCACAAAACTGAAATTGCGATATTTTTAGAGCATTTTATTGTAGCAAAAGTCATAAATCTAATCTCTAATCTCCACGAGGCTCTATGACTTTGTAATCGAAATTATGTTTGAAATAAAAACGAGTTAATATTTTTCTATCGTTGACTCAATTACGAACTGACAAGATTTCTGAGTCCAATTATCTCCTAAAGTATTTGGAATTACGAGTAAACATTTGTTTCTAAAATACTTGTCTTTCTTCAACACACTAATCTATGAAGCTAAGGTACCTATCAAATCTAATAAACGTAGGCCCTGAAAGCACGTAAATTATTTTAATATGAATTTAATTTTAATATGAACGACAGAAAATTATCACGGGCATTAATTAAAATTGAACGGTCAACATATTCGATTAAACGGTTATATCTAAGTACATATAACTCAAAGGCGACTGACTAACATAGTGATTTATAAACGCACAGCCCAAACCAATGGACGGATCGGGCTGAAATTTGCCATGCAGGTAGATGTTATGACGTAGGCATCCGCTTAGAAAGGATTTTGATTAATTCTACCCCCAAGGGGATAAACTAGGGGATGAAAGTTTGTATGAAACTTTGTCATCTTACGACTGCCGGAATTAAATGTGTCGGAATTAAATTTACGCGGGTGAAACCGCTGGGCACAGCTAGTTTGTTTATAAATTGAACCTTATTGGCATGGCAATTTTAGGATGGAATTCACATAGCCAAAAGATATGACTCAGCTAGTTTTAAAAGTATTCGCCTAGAAGTAAAACCTTCTCAGAATCAGGAGCCGCTCGCGATGACGAAATCATGCCACGTTAGGAAAGAGAAATTTTATATTATGTATAATATATTTTTTAATTACGATACAATATATATCCCACTGGTCTCATAATAAAGCCCAGTGATTTGCCTGCTATATCAGGGATATTAATAACTCTCAATGAATGGTCGAATACGGCTTACCTAAGGCATTGAATATATACCTTATTTGTATATCTTTTTAAATTGTAGCCTATGTGTTAAACTTTCAAAAATATATTTTATTAGTTTTGGCGTGAAAACAATAAAACAAAGGTTATGTATGAATTTAAATGATAAACGCTAATTTGGAAGATTTGGTACCTTTAATACCAATTCAAGATTAAATCAGTTAACGGACACGAATGGTTATTGGCATCCATAAATAGAGAGCTGCGACGGCAAAACCTTGTGCAAATAAATTTTAATCGAGTCCCATAGTCATTCAGATTGGTCCATCGACCATTATATTGGTGTGTGATGAGAACAAGCATACCAATCAGGGTTATCAATCAATTTACGACAGCATTTATTTAATCAAAAGCTTTGCATAGCGTAGGGTGTTTTCTACAAATTGATCAATTGTGCTCTCGAGACGGGAACCCCACCATCTATCAAGTTGGCTGGCATCTAAGCGAAAATTGGGTGTTGTTACACCTCCTTTCGGAGGCTCGTATAAAAAGGCGTGAAGTATAACATTTTGCGCTACCACTCACTGTACTAAAAATTGATATACCTACATTGAAATTCACACTTAAATACATTTGAACACATATATAGTTTCTAATTTAAGAAAAACAGGGGAAAAATTAGATTCATGAAGACCCCAACGTCAAACTAACTATCTGAGCCCAGATTTCTTATTAGCCCAGAGCGATAAATTCACACGGTCAATGCAAGGTCTTCGAGCAAAGTCATAAGGGCTGAAATTTGAAAGATAATGATGATATTCAACCCTTTGTGCGAAGCTGAGCTCAGCCCGAAGGACACACGATACGGTCATCTGCTGAATTATTGAACCATCCGTCGCGGAATCAATCGGACCCACACATACGGACCACGGCCGGACGTCAAAAGCTTTTTACAAACGTTTGCCTTTCAACGCGCAAAGATTTTATTCCCGAATATATTTTCGGGCGCACAAATGATGGACGTTATAAAGACACCCAGAACGAAGCCCCAAAGTCGTGCACCAACCGTGTAACGAGACGAATTTATTCCTTCGAAAATATCTTTCAATTCTTGTAACTTGAAAATGATTCTTGGAATTTTACGTTAGAAATATTGAAATTTATCTTTAAAGGATTCAAATTTTGCAACGTCTAGCGAAGAAGCCACAGTACCTAAATAAATTAGACAACTTCTTCAAAGTGATTTTGAAATTGAATATCGGTCTATTTTCTCTATCAACTCCGTGATGGAGGAAGTACCTGAGCTGTTTTTCAATGTGTAAGTTGTCGTAGTATATTATATTTGTAGCTAGAAACGTAGATAATACTGTGTGTTGACCTTTTCAGTAATTGAATAGACATGACACAGCAAAATCCTTTGTCGAGCGAGTTGCAATATCAAGGCGCGTGTAATGGCCGGTGCTTTGTCCACTCCATTCTTAAGCGGTCATCCTCTGAGATAGATGAAACTCCACACAAACACAACATCTCAACTATGTACTTAATTTATCTTGTTTAGACTAATGATACTAGTGGTTTACTAGTATTGGCGTGGTTACAGTAAAGGGACTTTAAAATATAATCTTTAAAAGTCAAGTAAGTTAGCCATTTAAACAATACTAGTATAATTTCTCCTTCGTCATCTCCTAACGAACTATTTATGAGCTGTTTGCATCCTAAGCAACAAAGCCCCTTGATTAATCGTCTTCAGAATGACATTTCGCCGAGTCCACGGTCGACGTAAACAACAAAGTTTTACTTAAATCGCTTTTGCAGCAACGCCCCTAATTGCTTCAAGTCAAATTTGACAGCTGATTGTTACGCAAACAAACGAAAACTGACTTAAATAGAGATTCTTGATGGGAATCCCAGAGAAATAGGAGTCCTGGCGAAGTTAAGTACAGCAGACAGCATGGAACAAAATACCCTGTACTTATCTAAATGTACGAAAATGGGAATTCAATTTGCTCGGCAGACGCAAGAACTCTTTAGGGAGAAGCACAAATAACGCTCTGCGATGTAAGCGTTGAGTTCTCGTGTTCACCGTGTGTTGCTGAGGATCCCTGCGGGCTCACAGTTACTAAGAAGACGAGCTACATTACGTCGGAATTTGCAAACAGAACTAGCGAAGTTCACGCAACTGGAAAACTATACACTTAACGACGTGTGAAATTCGGCCACGAGTCCTGGGACTCCTTTGCGTGACTCTCTGATTTTATGTCTCAGTTTAAGAGGCAATATACAATGGCAAAGCAACATAAAACTTTATGTGGCAAGTCCTCGTATAGGTTCACTTTCCTCCGCGATATAGCCGATTATTACCGTATCATTCCACGAGACGTATTGAATAATAATAAACCTCCACGCGTAATCCACTGCGAAAGCGGCACCTTTTATAACTTTATGTGGTTTTTATGAATGAATTTAGGTTAATTACAGGAGCAGGTTTCATCGTTAAATTGATATTACTTCTGGATATTTGGCGAGTTTTAGAAATACATTGTTTGAGTGTAATTTAAGTAAAGTAGGTATTTTGTTTGCTCCATTATCTCCTAATTCATATTAAAGTATGTGCCTGCGCGATTATCCCCAGCGCTTGGCAATCGATAAATACCCTCCGTAAAGTTCACGGTAAGGAGATTTGCAATTTATTATTAATGGGATAAAATACGGGCACACAGCCAAGTAGGTCTTAGTTGTAGTCAGGCTTAAGTATTTTATCTGCTCAAATATTCAAATTATGATGAGGGCATATTCAATATACATTAAACCATAGTCATTATGAAAATCATTGAAGGAACAGATGGCTGACAGTCACACTATGCTAAGTAGTTAACATAGCTCAAAGTAATCCTCTGATGCTTTAGGAATATCGCCCAAATCTCTTTTATTTAAAGCAATCTTGCTATCCGAGTAGACCAGAGATATATAATTGTTAAGCAGTTAGCGCGACCGTCCGCCCTGCCTCCACATTTCAATTTTCAAATCAATAAATAGCTTACGCGTTTTTCAATTGCAATTTATTACACAATATCGGGGAATCGTACTGATTTAATGATACGTTAACAAATAACGCGTTACAATGAATTTTGAGTGCGCGTGTTTTTAAATCCCTACACTGGATGCCCGGCTCTCGGATATGCTGAGACAGCTCACACAAAATGTAGCTATTTACCTCGTTTTTAGCACGGGCACACACAGCAAATACGTTTGTTTACCAAACCGTGTCGCAAATGCTATGTTTCAGCTGCTTACGCATCAAATATGTGAGTTTATGTAGGTACCCACGCACTTACCCACTCACGACCCTACCGACGCGTTACCTCTCTTGATGTTCAAATTCCCCTGTGACTATGTCTAAAGAGGCGACCGAAATAATGTTGAATTTGTCACACGCATTATTTCAATAATAAAATACTCTAGCCATAATATTATAGGTAAACAATTATGATAAAACTGAGCAGAAATGCAACCTGAGATTTTATTCCCAGCGCATGTTTGTATAAGCTCGCTGTGTACTTTGCATTAGTGGAGGGTAACCACCCCACCTGTGCTCCGTGCAGGCAGGGGTGTATACGAACCACTCTAGCTGGAAAACATCGCAGCCTAACACCTATACTATACTGGTTCGTACTAGTTAGTCTTAGCTACTTGCGTGCGAACTTCACTACTCCAGTTGCCGACAGGCACTGCTAACAAGCATCGCTTACTTAAAAATGTATGCCGCTTCGGTTATGTAAAGGATGGCACCTGAGAGAAAACTTGTGCACCTGAGTTTATGCTTTCATTCGTTATTCACACTCAATTTACACGTTAAAAGCAAAGCTTCCAAAATAATTAAGAAACAAAGCGTGCTAATGCTAAGGGAAGAGGTGAAATGTTTTCACGAACAATACTTATTGTAATTAGTTTTGAGTACCGTGGAGTTCGTGCACATTTATGTTCAAGGACGTGAAAGGGGTGTTGTCCTGTGTTTGAAGCCCAGCACTTGCAATAACTTGTAAATGGAGAGGATGGAGTGCGCACGTACTGAATTCAAATATCCGTTATACAGTAACCGTTGAAGTATTTATTTGAGTGTATTTATAAATCAAAATATATTCGTTGTCTAAGCCGCCGTCCGGTAATATTAATATACCAGGAGTATCGTGCTTGTAAAGGTTTCAATATATGTTTAAAGGTTTTCCCGCACCAGTAACTCAATTTTGGGCAATGTATACTTAATTTGTATTGGTGACGTGTTACGAAGCGACGTAAGCCTTATTTTATGTCAAACACGTGTCGTCAATTGCCCAAAATTGAGCTGTTTAATTGTCATTGTGAGAGCATTCGACAAACTGACGAGCTAGCGTACTTTATGAGGTGCAAAGGGAATTATGGAATGGATATAACATCCTCCACAAGATTGTACTAGAAGTTACTTATGGTCAAGCTATTTGCTGTGGCATCTGTACCGTACGCCCCTATACATAAGGGTTTTACATAAGACCAGAGGGCCTTTTTACTCTTTGGGTCTAGATACTTCATACTCAACGCGTTTACCTATAGGTAACAAACAATGGTTGTGTGTAGTATACCGGCTGTGCCTCGGTTACCCCCGCGGGCTGGCGGCTCATCGTTTGTCTTGCCACAACACTTCGCTTTCAACTGTCAAATGTGATGTTTCATTGTTAATAAAGCTTAAGTTCAAATATAATTAAATTGCTTTCAACTGACACGCAGTTCTAGTGGAAATAAAGCGTTTCTCTAAGATTTCGTGATGTATATTTCATTTGGCCCACTTTAAGGCAACACGATAAGTGCGAGGTTTGCCTCACCCGCTCCCATTTTCCCATTATTTGGGGTCGGTTTTTTCAATCTCGAGGCGGCATTGGATCGTGCGCATTTCTTTAGACCTAGCCTTTCTTAGATGTTTTGGTTTGGGCTCATTGTCCATTATGTGGGAATGGAACTTTTACGATAAGTCTTTTGGGGTTAACTGGAAGTGATTTAGATGAAATGTTGGAATTGAGAGGTGCTATGACGTCCTCAAATATATTTTAAGATGATTTCAAATACGAATCTCTTTAGCGCTGAGGTAATTCAAACACAATGAGATACAGATGGAATAAGACGGTACAGTAGACAAAAGGTTAAATTTATGTCACGGTAAATGCCTATTATTTGTCTGGTGTGTGAGAAATTTACGCGCTTATACACTGTCAGCGAACAGAGTTCTTAATGTTTCCGACTTTTTGTGTTCGTATACAGCAAATGGTGGCAATAAATTGTGTGCGCCTCACATGCATACGATAAAAACATCTAGGTAACTCCGGGCAAATGTTAACGTGTTCAAGACTAAACTCATTTGTTATTTATAAAACTGTGTTTAGCGTGTTTCGTTTTCGTTTGCTCTGACAAAACTTTTGTAGGCTCCATCCCAAATTACCTGAAACAAAAATAATATTAATTATCTACGTGACCTACATAATTTTTTGATTACATGAATTTTCAAAGTGACTTGAAGATGTGTCAATTCTACAGACAATTAAATTACAGTTACAGTAATCAACTGGCGTGAGAACGCAGCTAGTAGTAAAGTAAATATTTTTTTATACATATATCATATTCCCAATCCACTTCGTTACAAGTTGTATGATTCTAAGCGTGAAAAAGTAAACTAAATCATGCAAATTTTTGATCACAAAGATCGAGTTACGACGAGAGTCCTCGCTGACTATCCGGATATGCGATAACGATTTTCCCGGTCATATCTTTAGATTGGTGACTTGATCGCCCTTCCCCTTCCCTTCCCTCGTAATATGGAACCATATAACTCATCATACATTTGCATATCTCAGCAATCGAGGCTCTTCCCATCGGCACTTCACATTTCCCCCAAGACCCATTGAGCAATTAAGCAATTCACACATTATTAATACACGATGCATTTGTTGAAGCGGCAGCTTGTGTCAATATCTTCAATACGACAACGTTATGTAAATTAAACAAGATGAAAATGACTCATCGTTACGTATAGACCAACCTTTTCTATACATCAATACATATAAATAAAATTTAACTGTCTAAAATATAAGAATTCCAAATTAGCATCTTTTCAGTAAATCTATATGAAAGTATATACCGTACCAATATAAAAAAACCCTTTTTTTTACTACGTTTGTCGGTCCATCTGTCCGGCTGGCTGGCACGATTTTAGCGGAATACGGGATTTTAACGGCACATAACTAATGTTACAAGGAATAACTATTTTTTTTGTTCGTACAGGCGCGTATAGTTTATACCTTGTTAAGGACAGAAATTTCTTTATTTATGTGTATATACATAGGTTGGAATAACTTAGGCCACTTTTATTTCAAATAAACATAAGGGTTCCGCGGGCCACTCATGAAATTAAGCCACAGCTAATATCACATAAAAGTTACATGTAGCGTATGTAGAGTTTGTCATTGGAAAGTTTGGTATATTGTTTATATTACTAAGATGGTGAACGAGTGAACAGTACGCCTAATGGTCACCGCAATTAACGCAGCCTGTGCGCTCTCTCTCACCAAAGGAGTGATAGGAATAACAATAAAATCGCTGTGCAACTCCATATAAGACGATAAGGGTCTCTCTATCGCAGCGTGTCCATTCTTTCAACCCCCAATTGAGCAACGGAAATCTTACTCACCTCAGAAACAATACCTTTTTTAAGGTAGCGTTATTTGAATGCGATTTTCTGGATGGAGGAACCATTATGACCCGACAAAGAGGTATAACGTGCTTTTTGGAATTATCAGGGGTACAGAAGGGTACCCTACATCAACACGTGGGCCACGCTGCGCATGAAAATTTGTCAATACTAATTTATAAAGCTGAAGAGTTTGTTTGGAGGCGCTAATCACAGGAACTGTAGGTCCAATTTAAAAAAAAATTATATCCCTCATTTATCGAGGAATACTACAATAGCTATATTTAATCACGCTTGGATAAATCGCCGGTTAAAGTTAGCGTTAGCCCAAAGTAACTATAAAAACTAATATATCGTAAATAATTAGATAGGTACTGTAATAATATTAGATAGGTACTGCATAAGTGAAACATTTACATGAGAAAAATGCTTACAGATAACGATGAAACGAGGGCAAGTTTTATTTTACCAATATTATAAACTAAAGTCTGGTAACTAAAGCATTTTACGAAATATTTTCTTTGTAGGTCGAATGAACAAACACAAAGCGATTTTACTTGAAGCGAGTATTATTGCCAACGTTACGTTTATTAAGCCCTTTCAAGTCAAATAAATATAACTTTATTTATTCACCGTTCACGTTCTCATACATATAACATCGAGGCATTTACGCATAAATGCTCGAAAGGAAATTCTAGGGAAATTACAATCGTGTTTCATTACAGTATCTGTGATTAATAATTATAGTAGAAACTCTAGGTAACGTAAACCATGTAATGATACATGAAAGAAAACAAAATGCAATCATTAGTATCTTAGTTGTATTCTATTCCAAATATCATAAATGGCTCAATTATTATTAATTAAAAATGATTTTAAAATAGACTGCATATTTTATCGTTGAGTCGGAGATCGCAAAGAACTACTCCAGCTGGATAAAGCAACCACAGTATCCAATTTGACCAGAAACAGAACGATTAACGAGAAACAGAGCGAACATATCAGAAAATATTTTATCGCAAAAGGGAAATCCATATTAATATTATTTTATAGTGTATGTTTGAAAGTGTCGCTGTCTGTCTTTCCGTAAATTATGATTTCACGGCTTAGCCCCAGAGCCGATTTGAATGTTTATATATATAACTTTGGTTCATAGGACCTTGGTTTACGTTCGTAAAAAATCCATTGCGAGGATAAAGCTATTATATTTATAACAAAAATCAAGTACGCTGTAGAATTCTAATGTTTCTCTTAACACATACATTTGGCATTTGCCTACTGAAAGACTAGACGTGGCGAACACAAATAACAAGTAAATTTACGAGGTAAATTAAGCAAATTTACTTAATTGGGTTAGTACATTATACATCAACTCCAACAAACGCGAAAGTTTAAAATGGAATTGTCAATGGCAGCGTAGTGGCTGCAAATGAATCTGTAAATAGATTTGGAGTTTTCATTAGAATACAGTGTGGAATTAGCGGCGCACACTATGCGATATGCACGCGCGTCGAACTGCCAGATGCAGGATCTGTATGCACGACTGGGGTCGGCCACAGCTTACATTATTCAGTCATATTGCTGTTTTGATTCCTTCATATTTCGCTCCTGGGAGGGGTGCATCAATTGACCTTAGTAATGACAAATTGTTATATTACTGTTAGGGGAAAAATTGATGACGTTATGACTTTGAACTATTAGCATTAAACGCCCATGTTTGCTCTGACAGTTTTACACACCAAAAAATATAATTATTATATATAAAATATATTTTCTCAACAAATATGCTCTAATCCTTTCTTTTGTATAGGTTCTACTTCGAAAAACAATCTTGTAATGTATACTCAGTCATATCAAAACTAGCCAGATACTATTATACAAATTATATAGTAGTATTATACTCAAATATTTTTCTTAACATTCACATAGATTATCAGAGGTTAGAGAGTGTGTATTGCTGTACCTAGTACAGGGCATGACTTGTACAATTCTTTTGTGCAAATACGACCGCTAATTATAATGAATTTATATTATGATAAGCTAAAACAAGACTCCAAAAAACATTAAAATTTTTATGAGCACTTACAAAACGATATGCAAGCCTAAAAAAATTACAGCACTAGTCTGTCACGCGATACCAGCCTATGGATGCAACATCAATGGTTAAGGGAAAATAGTGCCACCTAATTGTCATAAAATTACATTTTTGTGCATACATAAAACCAACGACACAGCTGCATCATTTAGACTGTTTTGTTAGCGAATGTTCAGATGGAGGTGTCAGAGCGCGTTGATTGTGTTGCCGCCGGTATTAGGGTAACACGGCAGGTACTGAGTAATATCGTTTTGGACCGTCCAAATTTCAAACGACGTTAATGTTCGGTACTGTCGTAAATTGAAACCATATTTTAAATGTTCCATACCATTTTAAACAGCGTCCTTTCTGATAAAATACTCTGCAATGTAATTACGTACATTATGATAATTGTATCCAAAACCGGTCACCTTTTTGAAGAGATTGATGATAGCGGATGAGATTTATGTGGTTTGTATGTAGAGTGGAAAGGCGCTCTATTTTGTGTGTTTATCTCGTTAGAGTGAAATGAATGAATACATGAGTTCGTAATCATTCTAATAAATGAGCATTCTGCTCAATAACTTTGGCTTAGAACAGTGTTGTATTTCGCTGGTACAACTAGTTAGCTCAGCGATTTTAATCCTGGATAAGGTACGCAACACACCATTAGCACTCTTGGTATTGAAGGCGAACAGAGGCTGCAGTGGGCGCTTGTTCTCTGGTAGTAGTTCACATAATTTAGTCACCTCTCCTTACAACATATATTACAAATAAACGCTACGAAGACTACGTGCTGTTACGAGCTGCTACAAGCTTGCTACGAGCCACTACGAAGTTTGGTCAACCTTTATGTTGCATAACTGTTACTGCTGTGTCTAGGCAAAGGAATATTTATTGAAAGGCTACGTCATAAAACCTATAATCAGCTTCACAACTGTAAAAGCTACACTATATGCTAAGATTAATGCTGTGATAAGCTCCATGGAGCGATGAGTTACGAACTATGCTACGACAAGCCACGATACATGTTACAATCATGTTTTCGATGAGAACACGCTATTCTGTCTTGTCCCGTCATTAGAACATTTCCAGGAATCGAAACAGTTTGCTAGAAGCCTCTTTAGCATCACCTCCGGGTAACTATTCTTCTATTATCTATGGCAGTGTGGAACCTTTAATTTTAAGAAGATCCCTTCACTTAGACAAACTTATATATAAAGAAGATCCAAATGTAAATACTTATTTAGGAAATGAACCAGAACGACACCAAAATTACTTTTCAAAAAGGCGCCTAGCTATACCTACATTCAGTCACGTAGGGCCCTTAATATGGTAGGAAGAGAGAAGAACGCAGCTCACTCAAGACTTAAGTAAAATATTTAAAAATAATTGCATGTGTTTATCACATACCAGGAATTTTATTTCAAACTAAATTAACTAAATTTGAGGGTGTCTAGCTATTGTATTTCCAAGGGTTGCAGAACTTAATAAACCCATGGTTTACAATCAAAGGTTTGTTATAATGTTCCGTAAAAAGGGGGGATGCAAATCAATGGTACCCATTTATGTAACGCGTGAATAGAGCGATCTATTTTACTACTCACGCCATCTAACCAGTTAACCATTGATCTTAAATTGAACATAAATCTTCTGTATATATTCTATCTTCTTCTTCTAGCTATATCGTTAAAAATGATTTGCTGTTTGTCTCGCTAAAACTCGAGAATGTCAGGATCGATTTGGGTAATTTTGATCTTTACATCATCAGGGAAGATATAAACGGTGAATAATAAATAATAAGTACAAGTTCTCCTCTGTGAACGTGATACGAAGTTCAACGGGTCCTCTAGTATTTAATCTATACTAATACTATAAAGCGGCAGAGTTTGTTTGTTTGAACGCGCTAAAAAATATTTATGTGTTGGATAGTCCATTTATCGAGGAAGGTTAAATGCTATAAAATCAGTAACCTATTTATGCGTGCGCTGCAAAAACTATTGACAATAGAATAAAATGATGTACTACGGGTTTGTAGGTCTTATTAAGATCTAAAAAAAGTCCGCAACAGCACATCTACTATCTACAACTATCATAGTTTAGTCACCATAACCGTTTTTATGTTCATAAAAAATATTAAATCGTCTGAAGAAAGGAACTATGTTAAATGTATTGTAATATTAATATTATATAAAACTAAATATAACTATAAAAATAAGCGAAAACGTGGGGCACAGCTAGTACACGTATATGGAGCAGCTGCAATATTTTCCACGGTCAGCTCATAGAGTCGAAGGGCAAGTGGTTATCGATCCAAGTGGCTCGCTATTAAGTCATGGATTAAGCACCGCAAACTTGGAATAGGGCCGTTAATGGCCATTATGGAATATCCTTACGTGACAAAATTGATATTAATTTTGCTCACAAAAGCCCCTATAACTTATAGCGTTTAGAGATTACTCGACTCGGTTTATGTAAACAAATTAATCCTTATGATAGTTTGGTTCGCATATTCAAAGTCAAAGTATTAAGGAGCAAAAAAATTACATGCTTATGCCTGTAGCCTGTAGGCAGAGGCGTTGTAATAACATCACCCACTTTTTACTGAAGCTGATCTAGAGCCAACATGACAAATGGTGAGTCTATCGCCGCCTCAGGCACTATACATACGTCTTTGAAGTACTTCTCAGATATATGCAGGATTCTTCTCGATGTTTTCCTTCACCGTAAAGCACGTGTTGGCCGCTCGGATTTGAATGAAGGCAGCTGCTCAAACCCCACGGTAGAAAACTCTCTTGTTTGTTTTCCAAATTATTTATCGTAATTACCTCAATTTCCTAATATACACTCATGCAAATGTAAAATATCGAAGCAGCTTGGATACATATTTGCAGCTGCATTTGCAGACGGTGTTTATCTAACATTCACCAATCATAATTTGTGAAGAAATGTGTCAGAAATAATATAAGTAGGCTTTTATTACGTTATCCCTTGGGGAAATAACATTTCATGCTCCTAATGAAACCTCAATTACCCACAAGTGTAAGCAATACATAACAATACCTTTGTACGATGGAATTACCTCGAGTATCATCATATTTTGATGAAAGGCAAAGTTTTTGGAAATCTACTTCCTTCCATTTGTGTGTAACGTGTTTATTATGATCTCGTTGGGTATTGTGGCTGTAGAGTTCAAGTTTGTATGTAAAGATTTATTATTGACTAGCTGTGCCTGCGGTTTTACTCATGTAGAGCTAATATCATGGGCAATCCTCGGAAACGTAATGTTTTCATCATAAGCTTGAATCTTTCAAATAAATACTAGCTTCTTAAAAATTTGAAATAGTTAGATAAATACGAACACGAGGCGGGACTGGTAACCACAAAAAACAAAGGTAGGAGAAATTCGACGTATGATTAAGGACCACGAATCGCATGGTTTGCAGAGGTTATGGGTTCGAGTCCCGCGTGTTAATATTATTTGTAATAATTTGTAGATTATAGAAATGATACATAATGATTAAAGATAAAATAAATGTAGATTATAAGCATATGCAGGACAGCATAAAAATATATTCTAGTACGTAAGGTACGTAGGTAAGGTATTATGAAATATTTGTTTTAATTCTCTCAGTCGTTTTGATTACTATATATTTTTTTTTGTTTAGTAAAATGTATACACGATTATATAAATAAACGAGCTCCCGTTGCGATTACTAGTAACTTTGATTATCCGCACATTCCAACGCTAACTTTAACTCGCGGTTGGTCTTAGCGTGATGATATATATTCTATAGCTTTCCTAGAAATCATACTGAAAGAATTTTTCAAATCGAACCAGAAGTTCCTGAGGTTAGCGCGATTAAATAAACCAAAAACTCTTCAGCTTTATATAGGTATCTGAACCTATAGATTTATAAAAAAGTGCTGACAGGCATAAAAATACGCAAAATGTTACTTTTGTTCTCCCTTAGGTACGGCATCGATACCACGATTCCGGCGTAAACACTCTTATGACGTTTTGATAGAGCGATAAGACAGTAGCGAGAGCCTATTCCTTCCTCATCGATCACCGGCGCTTACTGTGTCCCAACTGAGGAAGTGGATACAATAACGACCTGGAACGTTGATTAATGTACAGAGATATCTTACACCTACTGTGTTATATTAGTAAGCCAATATAATATCAAAGGTTTTGATAGGTAATAAACTTCACTAACATCGCTATAAGGCTAAATTTACGTCAAATATGGAATCTTATCTTAATATGGGTCAATGAAAGAGCAAAGGGTAGGCGGACGCTTACCAAGGCCCGTGTATATATATAAAATTCAAAGTCCTGTCTGACTGGCTTATATATCAACGCACAGCCTACGGCTGATCCCAGAGACATGAAATTTGTAGACTGTATTCTTGGTGAGTTATGCACTAGGGAAGGGTTTACAGAAATTCCACCCTAAGGTTGTAAAGTGGAGATTCCAAGGCACAGGCGAAGCTGAAGGGCAAGCTAGTTCTAGATAATTAGGTACTAACATGACATCTATATTTTACACATGTACCTACTCGTAAATAAAATGTAAGTATTTCTTTTAATATGAAATTATACTTATACAGCTTATACTTCCCTTCAGGGGAACTCCGCCCACACAGCACTCAACCCGCGCGCACATTTGCTCCGTCTGTCTGTTTGTTCCAGCTAATCCTCAAAATGGTTGCACTGGTTTTGACAATACTATCACTGTCAGGTAGCTAATGTCACAAAGCACAACTTAGCTTTCTCTCCTTTTAACGTGAAAATAACCATGACATTAAGCCTACGCGGGTGAAATTGCGGAACGCCGAACACGTAGGCTACTTATGTTACAATTGTGTTTGAACCAATGACGTAAACTCAATTCGGCTGAAAACTGTCCACTTATGCGGTATTCATTATGTCTCGGCTCCCTTCTGAGGAGCCCTTGCTCCGCGCTACGACTTGAAGCCGCATTATTCTTTCAAAGACAAGAACTCCGCTTCTAATTAAGGAAATTGTATTTGAATATAAAACAAAGAGAGAGGGAATCTTGTTACTCGACTCTTAACATAAAATATATTATCACAATGTTGAATTATTGTTCACAGTACAATGGTGAATGATTGTGGCACACGAGTTAAAGTAATGGCTTGTAATAGAACATAAAATAGAATATACGAGCACCTGGTGTTTTGCCAACAGTTTTGCTAACAGCTTGTTAGTTGGTATTGTTTCAATTTCGCCATATTAAACACTTGAGGGGGAAATTGCGTGCCTAGAGTGCAAGGAATTGTTGAGGCGTCAGAGTTAACAAAGCGGTTGTATTTAAGTGTTTAGGTGCTTACTTATTCCCTGACACGAAAATAATAGGAGGGGTAACAAGTCGCATGTTTGGGCACAGTATGGCTTGAGATAGGTATCGAAAGACATCGGAAAACACGTTGAAACTGTTTAGTTTCAACGTGTTTTCCGATGTCTTTTTTATCTTTAGGCAGATTTCATTAGCGCAGCGATTTTGCCCCGATTCGATTATTGCACATACAGCCAGATCACCTGAAATCGTATGACTGTTCATTCGTAATCCGCTTAAAACACCACGGTTTATCGCATTTCATTTTTATGACGGTTTTGCAGAATTGTGAAATTTCTGATCCATTGAAAAGAATAAGCCTGAAAATATACGTTTTTACAGTCTCGATCTATTATTGTATGATTGTTCGATCTATGATTTCCTAAAAAAATATTCACTTTCAAGGATTAGATCATTCAGAGTACTAGGTACCCTGTATAGTGTATAGTCTAATACGGATGTAAAGGGTTTGGAAATATTAAACAACGCTTATCTCGCTCAGAGAATCAGCATAGCCATTCAACGTGGCAATGCTGCCAGCCTTCTTGGCACGATCCCGAGAGACATCGCTTTGGGCCAAGTTTTCTACTTACAATTAGTCTTAAGTACGGTTCCTTGTTCATTAAAGAGACAGCAGAATGTGACTTACATTCTGTTGTTTCTTTAATGAACAACCGTATTTATACCGTATTTATTAATAAATACCCGATATATTATGATTATCTTCTACGAAATAAAATTCATCATCATGTGTGACTTTCCAGGTTTCAAACAAAGTTTGGAGAATTATTCTCCAACAGTGAAAAATGACTGTGAGAAGAGTATTCAAACTTCTTTGTTTTATCTAAGATCTCAGTAACAGAAACATAATGTTTAAGAAAAAGTTTAAATTGTATGGGTGTAAATCAAGGTCAACGAAGGGACCACCGTTCCCTTCGCTTTTCAAAAGGATCCTGTTTTGTTAGACAATGATTTTATCGCAGTTGACAAGACCATCGTGATATCTAATTAGAAGTAATATCGCGAAATACAGTTGGGATGTTGTTTTATCCAACCACAGGATAGAGGGTACTTTAATTAAGGATAGTAAAGTTTCTGTGTTGTGTGTTGTTGACTAGCGACACCAGCCTATTGTAAATTGAGATCATTTCGAGATCTACGCTTATTGTACCGGAACATAAATAGCGGTAACACGAACCAACTGTGCATGTTATTTGTGTTGTGGATGTTGCCCTCATATTTGCCTGTTCTTGCTCAAACATCGCTCCAAGTGTAAATTAATTAAAGTTTGTTTGATATATCTTGAGGAAGTCATGGTTTAGTAGGTAGAGCTAAACGCGTCAGCCTTTTGATGTCATGGTGCAAAGGAGGAATAATGGATGCCTGTGAAAACCTCACGTTCGGTTTATGGTTTGAAGTTAATTGTAGAATTTACTATAATTGAAAAAAATATGAACGTCGAAGAACTAACCACCAGTTCGGAAATTAGTTATCAGACTAGAATCCGCTAGAAACTCAGGCTAAAACAAAAAAAAATGTTCTTGTCAGAAGCTACTTAGTTTAAGATAATTTAGAAACGAAAGGTAAAACAACATCTTAGACGCTGCCAAATATGAATGCTGATTGTTGATAGTTTTAATCCAGCGTTGAGCTTTAGTGTTTGTGACGTGATCGTCGATGAATCTATGGCGTGCTGAGAATATTTACTACAAATTACCACTGTTGAGTTATATACCCTCATTCTATACAAAATGCATATACTTTTCCACGAAAGGGGATCTTGTCTATGTCCTATTGGCGCACCTATGCAATATGTCTAGTAAGTATGTAATATTAGCGTTTATCACGTAAGCGATTTTAAGTGTCCTTGGCTAAATGAAAATCACTGAATTGACTGTAAATTTACCTGATGACTAGACGGTACAGTTGAATAAACACGCCAGTTACAGAAGTCGTAATGAAAATGTTACATACTCAAGCAATATAACGCCTGTTTGATGGAATACTTGGGTCCTAAAACTAACACTCAGACTCCAACTATGTTTTAGGCATTGTTAGGTTTTTATTAATTATTCAGCGAATGTAACAACTTCATGCTCCAGTTGCGCAACGAAAACTAGATCCTAGCGACCTTCCAGATTTGAAGGTTACCTAAATTATACAGAAACAAATATTTATCAAACGCACATACACAATAATAATTATTCTTAACCTAGGCATTATCAATCGTGCTAAAAAAGTTATACTATTAGTAGTAACTAAACTAAGACTATAAGATTTAACCACCCCACCGTTTCTGTTGTGGTTACCAGATAGTGTAGAGGGCCACTTGACACTGCCACAGTATATGAATATAAGCTTACTTAGCAGTATGGAAGCAAGACAAATTTTTGAAATAAGAATATTGGGTCCATAGGGCATGAGGGCTGTCACTCTTAAATATTTTAAATATTTACTCTAACTAAAAACGTAAGTGACATACGCGATCGGCCTGACGTGACACCCCTTAATGGCAATAAGTCGATGCCGATAATGTCGTAGATGCGCGCGTCTGTGTGAGTGCGTCATTTCGAACTATTTTTTCTAGATTGCGTGTGCCTAGTGCAAGTTGTTCACTGCCACTCTGTGGGCCGACAGATGGCGCTTTTCCGATCCTATACAAATCTGTGTTTACGTCAACGCGATGACTTGTGACGACGATTTACGTACTAGGCACTTAGTACTGCTTGTAGTAAGCTCATACCTATACCATAACACTGTCGCGATTAAGCGTCATTCACATTCATCAATCCCTTCACATGTATTTCCACCAGCAAACCTTGCTTTCTGATACCGATACTACGAAATATACTACATTAATATACAATATACTGTACTATTAATCTCTCTGCGCTTGTTTCACGTGAGTGAACATAATAATATTATATGTATTATAAAACATTGTTTTATAAGGAAACGGTAATCTTTTGATATTCACCTAACAGTACGTTACATTTGATTTTACAATTGCTTGCAGCCCCCTTTGCCAACCCATTTCTTTCAGCTATACAAAGGTATAAAGGAGTTTCATAAAATAAGGACACAAAGGATGCTGGCCATAAGCACGTAGACATAAATTACCCATATAAAGATCAATGTAGATACACTTCTATACTTACCCTGCACGCAATATCTATTCACTTCACACCCACCATTTATCTGGCCGGTATGGTTCACCCCTCATTATTTAAAAGAAAAGATACGTGTGGCAGGTTTATCGATTATCCATTTGCGTTGCTTTGTACTTGGGAAGGTATCCAGGTCGCTCCGATGGAACCTCAGACTGCGTCCAAATGCAATCTTCAGTTTCCTTTTAAACCAAATAGTTGCACTTTAAATTGCTTTTCTCTAAACTCACAAACTTCTTTAATCCCCTTGTGTAAAATTGCGCAAACTTTACAAATTCAAAACACAAATTCGACTCAAGTTGACTTTGAATTTAAAGAAAATAATAAAGTAGCACAAAGTAACGCTTGGATTATCGCTGAGTTGTATTGAAACACTTGTTTTGACAAGTTTTTATTAAAGCGCAAACTTCCAAAACATGTTAAATGTAATTAAAAAGTTGTCTTGTTAGTTAAAGTCAGTATCATTATAATTGTAAGGTACAAGCAAGGTTCCATAATGCTTTCTAAGGTTACAATTATGTATGTCGTACCGTGGTATAAATAATAAAATATGTCAACCCATATCATCATTCTTCATATTGTAAATATGCATTGTGTAAATATTATACCACTACATATGCAGGTTTCCTCGCGATGTTTTCCTTCATCGTAAAGCCCGTGGTGTGAAATTGATGTACATAAGTTTTAGAAAAACTCATTGGTAGGTACAGGAACCGTTGGGGTTCGAACTTGCAACTGCTCAAACCGCAGGGCTAGCACGGCTAAATTGTAGTTAACTATAAAAAATACATAGTTAGTCATGAACAATCAAACTAATTAAGACACACTAACTATTTCGGAATGCACACATAGTTAGACAACCGGTGTCAGTTAACAATTTGTGTGGCAGCTCTCGATGCTTCAGGAAAGTTAAGTAACCTTGGCCGCGGTCGGTTTGTTAAGCTGTCCGATGTGGTTTCATTTGGTACGTTTTACGTTATTCACATTCCCAATAATTAGACTGCGGTGGCGAAACATTCTCGCGAACGTGTAGGTAGTGGTCAGGCGTCAGACAACCACACACAAATTAGATAAACTAGATAATCCGGTGAATTCATTCTTAAATTAAATTATTAAACCCCTATTTCCATTTTCAATGAATAAAAAAATAAATTAGTATAGGGACACTTGGAAAAGTCACTGTACGTATTTTTTAATAACATAGGTTAATCTACTATAGTTTCCGAATTTAAGCTTGTCTACGTAGTACGTGCATACGAAGCTGTTTCCACGTTTAGAGCAATTCAATAAGTAGTATTTATTTATTGTATTGTATTTATTAGGATGTCCAACAGCGATTATATTGTAAATTTAGGTATCAGAACACACAGAGTATAAAGTAAATCATACATGTTTTAAAAACATGTACAATTTGTATAAGTAGATAACTGAATGAAGCAGTTTTCGAGAACCGATCTGATGTGCGGCGAGCAGAAAGCGGAAAATCGAAGAGTGGATTGCATGGAGTTCAGTGGGTAATGGCGAATGTGATGTAAGGGTAGCGTTAAACCAATAATGCGTCATGTTACCCATTAGTTAAATACGTCACGCAGGATCACGTGGGTGCAATTTGTCGATAACTTATCCTCCTAGTTTGACACGAGGTTGTTAGCAGTAACGAGGTAGGATCCAATTAGTGATGTTACCTGCCATCAGACCAATGGCAATTATAAAACTCAACGCCGCACTGGTTTGTTAATCCGATACACCGCTCCGTTGATTCGATGCGGTAAATGTACTCACATACGTGAACTGTTTAATTGATTAATAAATTTAACATCCGGGGCTTGTGGAAAATATTTTTACAGAGAAATATTATATGTCAATATATTATGCTCTTGTAAACTCCTTGTATCCTTTACTTTTTGAAACATAAATTTGACAGAAGGTTATTTTTAAATTCGGCATTTTAATATTCACATCAATAAAGCTACGTCAGTAGATCCAGTTGCAAATATGGCAATATTGTTCGTTTGTTAATTCAAACTTAGAGAACAGATCGAGAGAAAACTTTGTATATTTTATCTCTGTGCAAATCATGCACAAATCCAATGCTGTTACATAAATTTTCCCTCGGATGATTTATAACATCATTGATGTTGGCTATTTTGTATTCCGATGCAGTATTGTATGAATAATAAATTTCTATTGTGATAGTCTGAAATATTTCAGATGTGTAACGTGATATATTAGATTTATATTTGATGCAAAGAATGGCCTTAAAAAGAAATATCCCGATTCTTGCCCTTATTTCAGTCGGTAAAAACCTGCAGTTCTAGTTCTGTGCACCTAATAAAGATTATACAAATATTATAATTTAGTTATAAGTTAGTAATGCCTATAACTTCTAATAGATGTGATATATTATGGACTTGGTACGTTCACTTTTAAAAACTCCAACCAAACTCTCAAAATAAATCGCCGCTCTACGATTAATGAACAGAGTTTCCGGGCTAAGTACTAGATGGGTAAAATTCGAGTGTGCATTTAACTGAATATTAAAGTTAAAATATTGGAAAACCCTATCCATGATAAGGGGCAAAAGTTATTTCGCATATTAAAAAGGAATTTACCTTCTTTGATAAGATAAGATAAAAATATGATTATTATTTTTAATCGATTTGAATAAATTCGCTTTGCAATTAGACCGTATATTCTAAGGAAAGGTGCCAGATTTGAAAAAAAATTAAAGAGCTACAAAAAAGCAATTACTGTAAGTTGACAAGAATGCTATAAAATATTTAAAGTAAAACCAATTAGTGCAAACAAAAATATTCCTAACAGCAAAACACGTCTAGGCAAAATTTATTGAAACGGTCTAAGTAAATCCTGAGATTACTTTGGAAATAAGGGTCTTACGAACCTTCCAAGTCAGTCCAAGTCAAATTGAAAGTGAAATCGTAATGTGATTATAAACAGGTTTGCGTTTACGACAAGATCAGGGGTGGACTTAACTACCCCGGTTCGTTAGTGGAATTCGTCAAATGAAATTACTTTGAACACAGTCAAAGTAAAGCCATCTTTGTAACAGAAGTTAGGGTCGCTAATGTCCTTACGGCAACATAGTTGGATGAGATCTTTATTAAACTACTCCGCTGGTTGCCTCTGCAACTTCGTTGTTATCCTTGTTCGTAAAGGACATTTCACTTAAAGAGATTCTTCGGCGTGATGTGAATACCTTCACATCACGCCGAAGAAGTCTTACTCAGTACTTGGAATACGAGTATCGGTGTTATAGATGCCGTCACGAGCTATAAGCACTGAACATATTATTTTTTTGGATATTATATGGAGCGAGCGCGAAACTACCTATGTTATTCCTAAGCGCTCATAAATCTCGCAGGTATCTGCAGCTTTATATTGAAACAGTGATCCAGCGAAATGTAAATATTGTGTGTAAAATAGGTAATGATCGTAGTATTTGCTGCCGGGTTCTTCTCAGTAGGTAAAATCAACCTAAGTTGTACGTGTATGCAAGTACATGTGTAGTTAAATTTGCCACAAACGAAAGGAAAAAGCACCATACTATTCTTATATACAGACATTTTTATAATTTTTAGAAAAACCAAAATGTGTTTTCCTTGGCCAAAATAGGTTCACTCTCTCCTAATCCCAGTAAAGAGAGGCAATGTTCAATTGATCGGATTGTATAGGATTTCTTGCAGTGCAGTAAAGTAGTGGCCGGCTACTTCCGACTTTGGTAAATTGTTGGCGGGGCGCACTTGTGTGCACTCATCGTTAACTTGCCCTGTGCTAGATGGGTTTTCGATCTCTGTCTCTTTTCAACATAAAGTACTTACCCGCAGTATGAAATGGGATTGAAATGGCGCCTGTTTTATTTTATTTTTGCTCAGAATAGTATCACACAGTAGGTACCGCGTTGCCTCGTGGTAACGAATTACATTCTAAGTCTCGGAGTTGTAATAACCCCATTCCTCATATTTATTGCCGTCAGGTGGTTGATATTGTATACATGTTTGTATCTAGTAATAATTTCCGCCTTCAAGGGGTTTACCATCATCGATTTAAGCAGAGCGTATTAAGAACTTCTGAACTTTGACGTTTAATTTTACGATACTAAAATTAAACGTCAAACCTTATAAGTTGCGCTCTATAAGATATCAGACGGGTCTGATTCCCGGGCATAGCAAATTTGAGTACGCTTCGTTTTGCTTGAAATTTGCATTTATTGGAAGAGTATGACCATAAGAGCTGTGAGCTATACATTTATATTACGTTCAAAATGATCTGTATTTGCTGGCTATAATTTAAACAAGTTAGACAGTCTGTTTGTACGTGTGACATCTGTTTACGCTGGCACCGAGGCACTCTGAAACAAAGCCAATATCAGGACAAGCCGGCCGCGACGTTCCATTATTTATTCAGAGGCTTCTGCGTTTCTTTAACATTCGAGAGCTTAGCCCCGCGTTATTATAAAAGATCCGACCCGGGCACAATTGGCCGCAATTTTTCCCGGCCTTTTACATATAAATACGGTTTCGATGTTTGCACTGGTTGACGCGAAAACAGCTTATGTTTGATTTAAACTTAACGTTATAAAGGAGAGGGGCTCGAATCGATTACGGCTTTATACAAGAGGTACTTATATAAACACTAGCTGTGCCCCGCGATGTCACCCGCGTGGATTAAGTTTCATGCTTTATTTCGTGGAACCCTCATATGTTTCCTAAATAAAATATCAGCTTTTTGCCGGTGAAAGTTCCGTTAAAGTCGGTCCAGCTGTTTCAGAGATTAGCCGAAATAAACAGACAGACAGAGATTATTAAAAAAATTGTTTTATGTGTAATTATATTTTTTGACTCTATATATATTCATATGCATGTAGCGAAAAACTGTTAATTCGAATTTACAAACGATACTTAAATTTATTTATCTTTATAGATGTATAGATGTGTAGATAAGAGGGCTATAAATATTAATGCAACAGAACTTAGTCAAATAATGCCGTGACATAACAACTACTAATATTTATTCAGTGGCAAGTCTGCATAACATTATTACGGATAGCAAAACGCTAATTCATGCAAAATGAATATTTTCTCTTAGTAGTTTTTTTTATTTAAGTAAGTACCTTCTTTCCACTCTCAAATGTTTTTTTGAAATGTACATGGAGTGACAGTAAAAAGGATTTAACCATTTTAGAGTCAAGAGCCGTACTGTTCTTGGGGTTTTGAGCAGTCGCCTGCTACGCAAGCGACGCAAGTTTGGGGCGTGTACCAATGAGTTTTTCTAAAAAACTTATATGCAGCTATTTCACACCGCGTGTTTTATGGTGAAGGAAAACATCGCGAGGAAACCTGCATATGTCTGAGAAGTAATTCAAAGACGTATGTAAATTACCTGGCGATAGACTCACCATCTGTCACTATGCCACTTAATTATCTTAGGTGAAAAGTGGGCGTTATTATTACAACACCTCTACCTAACCCATGCATATAAGTTGTACCTTTTTTTCTTTTTATTGACGAGGCGGAAACCTTCAAAAGGTCCCCCACTGCCCTGGCCATCCTTGGCCATCCTCAGTGCTGGGCACTCCGGGTACTGTGATAGATCGCATCGGTGTCCCCCAACACTTTGCCGGGGCATATCTCCGGGGCAGCTGTATCGCTGCCCCTGGAGACCTCGCTGTGCAAGGCAGCGCGAGCCGCATCGCGTCGCAAGTAGGCCATCCGGCCCCTTTTAGTCGCCCCTTAAGACAGGCAGGGGATACCATAGCCAAATTCTTAGACCCTGGCTATTGGGTGATACGTGATGTACCTATGTTATCCAATTAAGGCACTATTGGCATAATCAGAAATATATATGTTTATCGTTTTCATTCACTTCCTTCTTATTGTATCTAAATACATTTACCACTCGGCAATAAACGCTTTAATCATAAAAATGTCATGCCACATAATATTAGTATAACAATTATTACCAGTTAGCAATTTATAGGCATGGTGCATTTCACAAAGTATGACGTCATATCAGGTTTCCTGTGTTTCATGTTAAATGCACATAAGCGAGTCAGTCGATATCGGCATTACGTACGTTAACACGAAGTACCCGGATTTAGAATATTACGCTTACCTACCATAAAAGTTAAGTTATTAAGCGTTTAAGATTTTAAGTGAAATATAAGTTTAAGGATACACAAAATGTTTGTCATCGACACGTTATGAAAAGGAATCATCTCCCTGGCCTTATCCCATATATTGTTGGGATCGGCACTTGATTCAACCCGATGCGGCTGATTTTAATACGAAGTGTATGCCATATGACCTTCGCAACCCCTTTGACGAGGAAAATCTGTGGTCTGGGTTAAACCAATTGTCAGAAAATTTTTGCCTAATTTAACGATTGGACCGACGGCTTAACGTGTTCTCCGAGGCACGGAGGGAACTCGGGCGGTCACCCATCCAATTACTGGCTAGAGTTAGGGTTCCTTAACTTCGCTAATCGAATGATATGCTGTGCAACGAGCTCCTCCGTTATCTGTTATGAAGAAGAATACAAATTGTTAATATACGTTTGGAGTAAATATTATTTTTTTATTGTTTTTAATTTAAACGTAGAATAATACCACAGAGTAACAGAATTATGTCCACATGGTAGAGCTTGCATGTCTATTGATTTGGGTTCCTTTTTGTTTATTCATATGTCATCTCTACTTACGTCTACGTATACTACAAAGGGAATAGTGATGGCCAATCAATACCCGACCGGACCCTTTGTCTTATTCCTTTTGTCTACGTAATCTGTACCGCTTACCCTACCAAATTTAGCATAAAAACGAAATAAGGTTCGAAGGCCCCGTTGACAGATAAAATTGAGCTCGAAACCGAAGCGATTTCACCGAGACCTGTTTCACATAATAGAAAGGTACAGAAGGTCGACTTTTACACTGAACAAAAATCGACACACCCATGCGTGTTTCTGATCCAGTAACCTTATTAAGAGTTTTACTCAGTTTTCGTAATCTATCTAGCACTCGCTAGCGCCACCAACAATATTTATATGACAATTCGTCATACAAATATTTGGCGGAGACGCTAGCGTGTATAAATTAGGAAAACTATGGCAAATTCATGATAAGGCTACAGTAATCATTGTGACTTAAACGATATGGTCGAAGCATGTATGGGAGCCGACTTCAGATGTTCATACTTTGTGCGTATGTATTGTAAGCGTTTGATGTCAAGGGGCCTGCGTCATTAATCGTCACGTCGCTGATGGATAGCTTATGTTGAAAGCTATTTAGCGGTTATTGTACCCTTTCATTGGTTAAATAATAGAAAAAGTTTTGATATCAAGTTGTTACCGCAAGTTGAAATACTATTCGCTCCCTGATAACGTCTACGATATTGCTAGAACTTATTGTGATTGGATTGGATGGGCCGTAAGCATAAATATTATATTAATTAATGTGGAAGTATATTACTGTTCATAAACTAAGGGCCATTCGCAATTAACATCACTGTCGTAACTAGTAGGAATAATATTTGCCTTTACTTTTACTCAGTTCGAGTAAGTTATGATTTATTTATCAATATAGGTCGAAATAATGCGTGTGCTAATACGCATAGTGAAAAGCTAATTAATTGTAATGATTTTTAGTTTTCATAGACACCTTAGTCGTTAAAAAAATATTCACAGTATTTTGTTAAAGGACATATGTTATGCTTATATGAAGGGTCGACGGAGCGTGGGACGACAGCCAGCGAAGTGGGCTGATGATATAGCCCAAGTTGTGGGATGAAACTGGACTTAGAAGGCCCAAGACAGAAATTTGTGGCGTGCACACGAGGAGACCTACACACACTCAACAGTGGGTAATGACGGATTGAAGAAGATGCTTATATGAATAACCAATTTTTTTCTCATTTTCTGCACCTATCGTGATTACGGTTATCGGTGTCAAAAAATCAAAACACCAATTAGAATGTAATATTTATTAAAAATTTATTTAAAAACTTTATGCACAAAGTACACAGGTGGACTTAATGCTAAAGCATTTACTGCCAGTCAACCTTACAATACAGGAAAAACATAGAAGCGGGTGTGCTATATAATTATGAAAAATAACATTAAAAACTGATTACATACTTAAAAACTAAACTAGTCTAACAAACACATATATGACACAGAATATGAATAAATACAATAATGAGAAGATATAAATAAATATATAAACAAATTATGCATAGCAATTCAGATTATAGTCACTGTACATCCGACAAGCATACAACTCCACTTGAAACATAAAACAGGATTTAAATTTATACAACAGGGGGCACAGCAAATATATATATTATACTTATAGGTACTTAGTTAGTCGTTTTGAATTCACAGAATACCGAGATATATCTTCATTTTACCAGAACTGTGAAGACATTATCTAAGATTTTATTTAGCTTTTGGGTTTAGCCGAGCGAACTTTTAATTTACTGTACTTACTTACTCTCTTTTTGTTTTATGAATGAGCTAATACGGTAAAAGCAGTTCAGATTTGACGATAATAATCCTTTGGCCTTTCACCTAAACTAAGCCTCAGTCTCACATTAAGCTTCAATGCAAAGTCACAACGCCGACGCTAAGACGCGAGTTGATTAAAACATTAAAACATATGAAAACGTTATATTCCACCGTCAAACATTTAATCCTTGCATTATTTCTAGTCCAAGTTTCTCATTTCAACATTATGGAATGAGACTAGGGGATTAACTATAGAGAAAAAGGCTTTCAACGAGCATTACGCTGTGAGTAATTTATTTTCGTTACGTTGAAACATCTCATTACTTATTATGTCTTGTCAGAACGTTATTAGACTTTACTTTGTAAAGTGAAGCTTAGTCTAAAACAATTTGTAGTTCTGAGTATAAGGGTGTAAAATGTGAGAAGACAGCAGTTTGGCACGCTACGGCATCGTTGTACCCATCTTCGAAATCTTCACCCCTCCCCACAATGGTTCCCATAGGGAGCCGACAGAGGTATAACTTTTCAACAAAGATAATTAAGTGCCAACGTGACAAATGTCGCGTTTGTCACTGTCACAGGCACGAATACACATAGCTACGTCGTAGAATTCATTCTCAGACGTATGCATGTTTCCTGCACTGATCAATTTGTGGAGTGACAAATCACTTAATGCCTTTAGAAAATATCTCAAGTGCTAGTTTGTAGTTCTAAGCCCTATGGATTTTAATGTACATAATCTCACACCTCCTCAAAAGGGTAGGCAAAGACACTGCAATATCCACTTTTCAATGATAATAACTAAGCGCCAACGAGAGACGGTGCGTTCATCGCCGTTTATGAATTCTTCTCAGACAAGATATTCCACACTATATCGTCCTTCATCGAAAAGTTTGGATCTTAAATTTATTTAAAAGACGTTTTTATTTGCCTAGTTTGTTACAAGGTTTTTTTCAACATAAGCCGTGGAAGCGAAGTATAATAACGGATCGCTGAAAGTGAAAGTCATTTTGCTAAGCAAGCTTGATCACGAAGGTCGGGCGAACTTTCGTAGGCCTTCACGGCGACCGCCAAGCACAGCTTTCATGACCGACCTACTATAACCCACCTACTTTACATATTACAATGTGGTTTACTAAGGAAATATGTTGGTATTCAGAATGTTCAACGTCGATCGATATTAACTCATATTTCATAATAAGCTACCGACTTACTGTTACTACAATAATACTTCACATTTTCATAGTAAAAGAATTTCAAGATTAAAAAAACATTTTTAAATAATTTCCCGCCCGTAACTGGATTTGCAGTAGGTAGCACTACTCTGTGCCTGAACCTGCATTAAATGTAACCAGCGTTTATGAAGCGCGAAGAGCACTTTGCATAGTAATAACTCTGTAAGTAAATTGTTGTTGAGTGGCTACACTACCGGTATAGTCAATAATCAGGAAATACGTCGAGTGCTACTGTAAGTTGACGGGAAGCTTCGAGAAGCATCTAGATGAGAATATTATGATCCCGAGGGAACCGTATACGTACTCTCAAGATGGAAAATTATAATTGTTAATCCTACTACTTACCTACTAGTATTTTTAAGTAAGCATAAAGTGAGATAAAAGTTTGCAATTTTCTTTGTACAAAGTTTACTAGGTACGGATTAGTGAAAATAATAATTTTAAAATAAAGCATATAAAAACTGATTGAGACGGAAGATACCCATGAAATGAGTCTAGTTCATGAGGGGTACAGCCACGGCACACAATGCCAGTGTTTTGACAATGGTGGAATTTCTTGAACATTGTGCAAGCACAGGCTTTTCGGAACGTCTATCAGGTAAACACGTAAGCACATTTTACTAGTAATATTGTAAGTTACCGACTTTCAACTAAATTATGAGCACCCTTCCGCTAGCAAATCCGTCAAACAAAATTATACATTCACGCACAAGTAGTAGGTAAGTTAATATAAAGTGTGTAGAGCCAACGGAGGCAGTGTAAGTAGGTACATAGTTAACTTTGTTATGGATGGAGATACTTCCCGCTTCCTTGGGGGGAACTTTCATCATTCCGCTTTCAATATTGGTAGTTGGATCAAATATCGGTCGCCTCCTCAGAAACTTTTGAGTCGATGTAAAGTATAAATGTAGAGGCTACCCGTGGTGGACGTCGTGTCCTCACTTGTAAATGTTGCTCGTAACTTGTGTAAGTCACGAATACCATGGGCCGGAACGAGGGTTCAGCCTTTAGACACGGGACCCTTAATTAAAATGTTGCCCAGTTCCTAATGAATTAATCATCTACATCGGTTCGGTTATATATATATATATATATATATATATATATATATATATATATATATATATATATATATATATATATATATATATATATATATATATATATATTAAGCACGTATCATACGATATTTTTATACGATTTATAAATATATGACAAGAAGTACAATGTAACATATGTCAGGTAATTGGAATATATTCTTAGTCCTATTTCAGAACTGTAGCACAGTTTTAAAGAAGATGTATATAATCAAGTCCATCTCCAAAATTTTATGAAGTATAAAGTTGTGCACTACATCTTTCACCCAAAAAAATATTTCAAGGTATGCAAGACATCGATCGTACTTAACAGAAAATTGTTTGTTTCCTCCCGTAACGTCCTCTGGTGAGCCAATCCAAAATAGTGACATCAATGTTTAATAGATCATGAGCAAAACGCTTTTCTAATCCAATATCGAACTTTTCCATTAGTATCTGAGTGGTAAAGTTGAGACAGAAGAGAGTAGAGATAACTCACGGCAACCAGGCGTCTGTGGAGAGCAAAAGTTTTTTGATAATACTAAGTAGTAACCGCGAAATAGTCTCCGGACAGCAATAAGCTACCTTAAATAGACGGTGGGCTATTGTCTTAATTGGGTTGTGTCAGGTTAAATAAGTACGTATTCTGAACCACAATTGAAACTCCGCGAACCCTAAACGTAAGCCGACGAACAATGCCCCTTGAATAATGTTCCAGTGCGACTTTCTACACAAATGTCACCGCCATGTGAACATTTTGGCCAGCCCAGCGATTTCAAGTAATAACTGTATCTATAATTAAAGGTATAAAGTTCAAAGTCGCGGCAGTGGTAATCCAGTAGTGTCCAATATGCACCTACACACCAGTGAGTAGACCTATGAAATACTTTTTTTAATTTAAGTGCAATTTTTCGCGAATATCTTAGTATGTCTGACAACATTTTCAAAGACTTACCTATGTTAACGCCTGAGACAGTGAGCGACTCTCACTATCTCTCACGTTAGGCCATCAAATCATCTTCAGTAAAATGTGGGTACTGTAGCAATTCTGCCTTCCACTTCAGGTGAGACCAGGTTCTGGGATAGCATGAGTTAAGGTGTATTAAAATTAATGGATGTTCATTTGCTCCAAATAAAGGGGTGGTACTAGATTGAAGTAGAAAGGCTCCATTAGATATGAGTGATATTATTATTCTAATAGTTGACTGATAATTAATCTTTGGCAAAAAGTGCCTTTTCTCGAAGACCCTTCTGAAAAGGCTTAGATGACTATGAGACTCTTAAACTTACTTCTCATACTGTATTTTCTTAATCAAGTAATATCACCATCAAATAACTCTTAAAGGTAAAAACATAATATTATCATTCGAATGAACATGCACGATAAAATAGTATTTTGTACCTAATAATAAGAATCACCTTCCACATTCGTGTTTGGTTGAACACGTTTCCAATCATATATGATACTAACATGCAAGTTCTCGTGACTAGGACTCCTTTTAATTAGCCCGTCGTCACAAATATGTTCTAGCAAAACGCGATAATATGGATAGTTGTCTGTCCTATGGTTTCACCTCAGTAAAAAAATATTATTAGGTTAAGCAGGTTTATGACTTAATATAAAAATGAAAATACTATTATTATTCGGGTTATTTTTTGTTGATAGGAAAGTTCTAAGCTATTATGAAAGAAAATAACTTCAGCATTGTAAATCACTCACATAAACATAGTATGATTACCGTCTGACGGATCTCATGCATGACGCTCTATTCCAGGAACTCTTCAGACACCATAGGTACTGCTATCTATTAAAGAATTTTCATTATTATATAAGGTTTTCATCTCGAATTTACATAGTAGATTCGATATTACTAGTTTAATAGCCTATTTTGTGAAAAAGATTTTAGTATATTGTACTTTTTAAACAATAAAACAGTGACTGAATTTCATAAAACTAAATAAAGTTTTTCCACAAAAATATTTGCGTGAGGTTGTTGGGAGTTTCTGACTGAACCCAAATTAATTTATTTTAGTTATTCGAATATACCTTATCATACAAATCCCACTGATTGCATTCGTCGCGCAATTTCAAATACTGCAGTTAAAATATTTTAAACCCGGAGAACGACAAGAGTTCTGAATTATATTATGCTTCGAAGACAAAACTTTAGGTCTCAACCAAAATTATTATTAATTAAATTTTTTTTTTAGTAAAACATGCTTTTAACCAAGATAAGATAAAACTCGTACTCAAACTATATGTATCTCTTCCGAAATCCGAATTACAAAAAGAGATGGAAACAGATTTAAATCAAGAATTATCTGAGGCGATGTTACGAAACGATGACGTCACATGGCACCTGATAATAGATGACGCCCACCTAGATCAAATTTCAATACCATCCTGGAATTGGGTTTGCGTGAGTGTCACTTTTTCCTAGTAATTTCATTAGCTACCGTCCGCTTTGTACTGAAAATCAATAAGGCTTAGTCACCACGCGGATATAGTCGGTATCAAAAAAGTCAATTACGATATTTACATTGCAAGAACTGAAATACTCTGGTGCAAAATGAATCGTTGATATTTTTATACTAGTTAGTATTCGAGTTCGTTTGTTAAACAATATTTACAATAAGGTATAGAAAATCGGTCTGAGTATACATACAAGTTATCGACTAATCATGCCATGATACATACATTATATTTAAAGACTTGATAAGAAACTAGTGGCCACTTGCAATTAAGAGTCTCTATACCCGCACCCCGCAACCAGCAAAGTTGTCAAAGGACGGTTTTTCTACATAATTATAACTGCGGCTTCACTACATTAATGTTGAAAAGTTGTTCGTAAACTGCTTAATTAAATTATGTTACTTGGCTTAACTTGGCCTTAAATTGCGGAACGAATGTTGTTTTTGTTAGTTAAATTGTACGAATATGATAATTACATTTTCCGGTTGGTTACATATCTACTTATTGTCTTGAAGTAATTACAGACACAAAATTGTGAAGAATTTGAATTTTTATTTTACTTTCTAAAAGTAACAGAGTAGGTTACAAAATACTGAAAGAAACCGTGGAAGATATTTAGGGCATTTTTCTCACTCTCTCACAATTTTTTAATAAATAAAAAATAAATAAGTAAAGGATATTGGGAGAATATGGAATTCACATGTCACGAATAAACTCACATAACAGTATGAAAAACGGATCCATCAATAGCGATTATGTGATAAGCTTTGTGTCTATAATTGAGCTCATTATTTACAAAATCTGAATAAAACAAGGAAAGTGAAAGAGTGAACAAATTCTCTGATAATGTGTAGTGATCAAATCATATTTGACCTTTTTCCGATAAGGTAAAAGGGTTATAAGAGGGATAAAATGCTATCGATTTGGAAAAATACACCTTTTTCACATTACCCAACTTTTGCATAACCTTTCAGGGCCCAGGGTATTCAAGTTGGGATCACTAGATACGATTTTATTTATGAATCAAGTAAGCGTAAAAACGAGTTAGGTGATTGTTGTCCATATAACATACTTACTGTATGTCTAGAGGGCGACATAATAACTCTAATCATATGCACTTTTTCCCAAAAGGGTTTCGCCATATCTTTTTGTACTATTCAGGTGACAAACAGGAGGGTACTACAGTACCTACAAGGTACCTACTTGGTAGCACCAAGCGCGCGTTACCTACCTTAGAAAGAGATACATTTTCACAATTTTCACTACTGTGAATAATTTTATTGTAATGAATAATTATTTACTATGTAAAATGAACATGATGCCAGGTGAGTTTCTTGCCGGTTCTTCTCAGAAGGCTAGTTTCCGAACCGGTGATAAATTCTTCAACATTCATAAGTGCCTTACCAGGGCCTAAACTGAATAAATCATTTTCATTTTCAATCCTCATGCCAGTGCGTTACATACATACATACATATGCTCACGCCTGTATACCCCGAAGGGGTAGGCAGAGGTGTTGTGATAACAACACCCACTTTTCACCGAATTTGATTAAGTGCCAACGTGACAGATGGTGAGTCTATCGCCGTCTCAGGCACTATACATACGTCTTTGAATTACTTCTCAGAAATATGCTGGTTTCCTCACGATGTTTTCCTTCACCGTAAAGCACGTGGTGTGAAATCATCGTACATAAGTTTTTTAGAAAAACTCATTGGTACAGGCCCCGCTGGGATTCGAACTTGCGTCACTTGCGTAGCAGGCGACTGCTCAAACCCCAAGGCCACCACGGCTCTTGCGTTACGTACCTTATAAAGAAATCTATGTGCAAACAAAATAACAACTATAGTTCACACAACGACTGCAATGTTACTCCTCCCCTCCATGGAACACTGACGACCTTACTAACTTTTGGGAAGGAATCAACTTTATGCGTAGTCAGAGGTGATACAAACATCTAATTTTCACCTATAAGATGTCACCGCGACAGATGACCAGGCCGATCTTGATTCTTGATCATGTAGATGTCGTTGAATGGCATCACTTTACATCAACTGTTAGAAAAAGTCGTCAGATACAGTCCAGTGAGATCGGAACTCGCTTACTAGCGCCGCAAGTGACTATTCAAACCGCTCGCCCCCGAAGTCCCTTACAGGTTCTGGTGGCTTGATTAGGGAGTATTGAAGGAGTCAAAGTTTACAGAGCATGAAAGGCAAGGGTCGACGTGACTCAACGCAAAATCAGAACTGCTAAACACTTATAAGGTAATTATAGACAGGAGGAATAATTGCATTATAATAACTAATAATGTTATAATAATAGTATTAGCTCGAAACAAGTTATTTATATTCAGATATTTATTTCATTAAGTCAGTATAAAGGTGGTATGAACATAATTATAGAACTTATACGTATTTTGCTAGCGTATATAATTTTTTACTAACTTCCTTGCTAGTTCCGCGGTTTCGCCCGAGTAGACTTAATATCATGGCTTTTTCACGAAATCAATTTAAAAAACACTGAAAGTCTCGTTAAAAACAGTACAGTCGTTTCAAATATTACCCGTAACAAACAGACAGACAGACATGATTTTTTAAATTGTTTTTCATGTAAGAACCGAATATATTTTCATATGCATTTAGTCAAAACCTATTTATTATTTTGGAATTACAAACAGACGCTTCAATTGTATTTATCTGTATAGATATTATTGTTGGGGTCTAACTACACTGCAGTTACAAAATATTTTCGAGATAAATATTTAACTGAAACTTTCTACAGCAGCTCACAGTGAAACGAGGACAAACTTATAAATAATAAATTATGCATTTATAATATGAAAAGTATGATTGGTCTAGTTAGAGTATCGACCGTTCGTCAGTGTTTTGCAAGCGAGGTCAGATTGCCATTAAACATGAAAATCCAATTTCATTAAAGCTGTAGTCAGTAGTAGGTACATTAATAGGTACTCTAGTGTTCACAACCCTTTGGATCATCACACAATATCGTCTTATTAAATTACGCGCATTATCGAACTACCATGCTTTTTTATTAGAAATTGTAATCTTAGTTTTGAAACGGAAATATTGTTTTTAACCGACTTCAAAATCAGGAGGAGGCTCAATTCGACCGTATATAATTATATTTTTTATATACTATATATCTTTTCAAGGTTGCTAACAACTACTGCATCTTATGAACACTTACAACCTAAATTAACAAGTGCTTATTTATATTACATTAAAAATGTATCACAGTTGTCACGTGGACATTCCTTACGGGGCAAGCAGAGAGAAAAGTTCATAAGTACCTATAAGATAAAGAAAATAACTGAAAATTGACAGTCACATCAACAGCAGGACTGTTTACACTGCTCAGTGGAAATGAATAACCGACCAAGTGCGAGTAGGACTTACGAGTACACACGAAAGGTTCCGTGCTATTATTATCTATTGTCGAAATAACCTCTTAAACATTATTTAAGGGGTTATTTTATTATTTTTATTCCGTATAGTATATATAGTATTTGTTGTGATAGCGCAACAGAAATACTAAAGTCATCTTTGGAAATTGTCTGTCCAACTATCATGGTTCACGAGAAACAGTATTGTGGCAGACAAACGGCTGAGTCTTAGTAATAGCGTCCCGTTTTACCCTTTAGATACGGAATCCTAAAAATAATTCTCCAAAGAGATACTAAAGTATATCTCGTGTATAATAGTCGAGGAAATAGCTTCTATAAATGGTTTGGTGGTATGGAAGGAAATATATTAATTATGCAATATCTTACCTGCCTACTTAAAGTTATTAATGGTATTGTTTTTTCCCGTTACATAAGCGTTTAATGTCCTAACATAGGTAACACTTACGTAAACTTCGCTCACTACAATATCTTCCATCCAAAATATTGCCGGAAAGTTTTTATGCTCCAAGTTTGTGTATTTTTTACGAGTTGTATTTCTACTGCGAAACTTTGTCGAAGTTAAAGGCTTCCTTTTGAAATTTGAATAAATATAACAATTTATTTAATTGTTTCCTATTCAAATCGAAATTGTTTTTTAAAGTTTGGTTATGATATAAAATTATGAAATAATCATTATTACCTCTAATAAATCATGAATAAGTCATTATCTATATAAACATTTAGATTTATCGTTTCAACGTTTTAAGCAAGGGCCGAGGCTGACGCCAGACAAAGCATTAACGAAGGAAAGAAATTCCCAGTAACTCAAATACAAGGCTTTAGAACCAGGCACACGAACAAACAGAGAGTAAAATGAGTCTAGTTCTCCCTATTTTCATGTTTCTAGGACCAGCGGTTTAAGCTGTGCTTTCGAATCTTTGTCAGAAATAGTGTTGTCGAGTTCAAAGTCTGCTCTTTATTTTTACTTGTACGGAGTATCATTAAATATAAAGAAATATACTTTATATCTTTGTAAGTAATTAGTTAGTGCTAAGAAGATACAATATTAGACTTTACACTGCCTGATTGGGCCAGTGGTTGTAAAGCAGTACCTACGCAGCTATTTGCTTTTCCTTTTGGACAGAGCAAAGTGTTAGGGTTTTCAGTCATAATTTTCCAGTAGCAGCCTAGTTTGAATGAGTGCAGGGGTAAAGGCAATAGGCTCGCGCCCTATATAATGGGACTATAAACATAACTGACCAAATGAATACAGGCGTGATGTGACGTGAGGTATGATTTTTTTTTAATATTTATTCCCAAAAAGATTATCTAATCAAGCCATATATCTACGTACTCATTTCCTATGTATCGTGAACGTAACTATGTAACTTGAGATATTACAACTAGATAACTACCGGAGTAGAAATGTGAACCCTCTTGGTGAGACTATTTAAAACTGAATGTTACGCTTAGTTCTAGAGGCAGCTATTAGGTGCACTCTGACTAAGAAGTAAATCCGACAGAGAACTAAGTTGACCGACCTAGCTCAAGACACAGCTCAAGGGATTAGTCAGCTGAAATATACCCGGTCATATAACACTAAAGACGATAGCTAGCTGAAGAAGGACCAGTAAAGCCGAAGAATATGTTCAGTGGTATGAGGGAATCCCGTGCAGCTGTGGATAGATACATAATATACGTAATAGACTAGCCATTAAACTCGTACTCCCGTATTACAAAACATGGTTTAAACAAAGGCTAATCCTAAACTAAGACTAAAACTACGTCCATCCCTTTTTAAATTCAGATCACAGAAAGGGATGGGGCCACTTTTAAACAATGGACTATCTTAGTCTATGTTTTGTGATAAAAAGGATAAAGGCGTGCTAGGCATGCAGCATGTCAGGCGTAAGACATGTCATATATTCGGGTAAATTATGTTCGTGAGACCATACAAGTAAACACATTAACCTATTTTAGACTTTTAGTCACGTCAACTCTATGCATGTTAGTAATTTGAGCTAGGTGTGATGACCATAGAGCAACAAAGGTCCCGTGGGTGTGTTGACTGACTGCCATTATCTTAATCACGTACGCAGAGTACGTTACTACTCTGTGACTGTACGTACTGTACGTTTATAATGGAATGGCGTCATGTAAGTACTCAGTTGTGGTTTGTGGGTCGGTATTATATGTCACTGAATTAGATCTATTTATTTTCTATTATTACTAATAGCTGTTAGATCTAGCATTGCTAACTTGCTTAAATATTTTATCTATACAATTACTTAGGGAAATAAAACATTTTCTGGTACAATTTGATTTCGTAAAGCCGTTCAGCTAGTTTGTGGATTGAAATCGTGTAATAAAATATTCACATCAATCTTCTCCTATATTTACACATATCAAAGTCATTCACGCAAAAGTAACAAAATAAGTAACGTTAAGGAAAAACTGAAGGGATTTGTATGAGGGTAAAAACATCAGTCAGAAACAACGTGAATTATAGTGGCAGTCGTTGGTGAGCGAAATCTTACGAATGCGATATATTTTATCTTTAACGGGACGAGCCTGGAAACTGAATTTCTTTTTATGAATAGGTACATAATATATTTAATACGTCACAGCATATGAAGTCATTTTCATATCACTAAAATTGCGTCTGGGCAATTGGTATTGTTACCGGAGTAAAAATATACGTTTATGAACTGATAGATTAGCTCACGGGGTAGGAAGTATTTTTTCTTTCAGTAAAATGTCCATAGGTTTAAGTTTGAAAGCTGAAAGGGTTACACGTGGCGTTTTAGGTCAATTAACTACAATTCAACGGGAGTTTGGTGATCGAGGCACCTTATTTCAAGGAAGTTAGCAATACAGTATTTATAAATTAAAGTAGTAATATTATTTTAATATCTTAACAAAGCAAATCATCAAGATCTATGCTATATTTAAAATAAAGTGGAAGACCGTGTATATCAATTATCAATCGATTTGCACGGTTAGACAGAAGGACCATTTGTCTATATTATATAATTAGCTATTTGGATAATACTTAATAACTATTCACCAATATTTAAAATGGAATGTTCATGAATACTACAAAGCCTGTCCAATTAGGTCCTTTATAATATGAACATTGCAGCGGCAGAAGCAAAGTACTGAAAATGCTTTTGGACCAAGTTCGAATTGCATATCACAGAAATTCAATAAAAACGTTACGCGTTTATAATCAATACTGGTAAAGATTTGTGTGCGTGCAGGTGGAGTACCCACGCCAGTTCAGTATGACGTCACCTCATTATAACCAACGTCGCGGTGTGCGTGCGAACCGCAACTCGAGGGAGTACTACCCACATTATACTCCACCGAAATGATAAAAGTAAGAGCTCCCTTCTACTTGTACAGAGCCGGTAACTAACTCTTCTTAAAAAGGAGGAATTTTGTCGTCGAGTTCCAGCTTTCGTTATTGTTTTGCAGGTAACTGAAACTCGTTTTAATTAACAAACTTTTTAAAACAATACGTGTAGTAAACAGTAGAGACTCCGTTCTGGAAACTCCAGTTAGGTGCTTGTAAAGTAATTTGAGAGTCAGAGTAATTTGTCATAGGTACTTTGCATCATTGACTAAAAAACATCCGAACATATTTTTTTTTACATTTAGAATATATTTTTCGATCTCCATTTTTGAATATTGATGTGTTAAAGTGGTAGGTAAAGGTGGAAATTAAGATAATGTTTCACTTCGTTTAACTTATTAATTATCTATTACCTAGATAGAAGTATAAAAAAATAAGTATATTATTTAACTTTAAACAAACTATTAACATGCTTGCTTTATTCAAATACGTGGTGTAAAAAAACGGACAATATTTCTCTCTTATATCTCTTTTCTCTCTGTCAATAGTGTTTGCCAGTTCGTTTCGGATAATGTCTGGAACGACTGGAACGATTTTAACGGGACTTGTAGATAGCCACTGATATTATCGAAGCAACTTATAAGCTACATTTATTGATACAAAATAAGGGTCCCGCGAAATGGGTGTCTTCAATGAAATTAATATCAATTAATATGAGCATAGTATAGGGGGATTTTTAAAACAAAGGAAATATGCCCATGGGCTTATATTCATGAGATATAAAAACTGTAACCAATAACATAATATCATATTTTTTATTAGTAATTATTTAGTTATTTGCCTGGTTTATCTCAACAAAAGCAACCTTCCAAACCCGGTGGTAACATTTATAATCATGTATAATGTATTGTTGTGTCCTTCTGACGATTTGAAAGTACTTTGTTAGAAGTCTAATAAAATAAAGATATATTGAACTTTGAAAGTATTTTTAATGAAATGTGATCCCAACCCACATCTTGTAGCTTGATAAAAGTGGTCCGTTCATTGGGGTATTAGTATCATCATAATTTTCTTGTTATCGCTCGAGTTATCCAACGTTATCGTCCTGGGACTAATGATAGATATCCTGAGTACGGTCGGCAGTATAAATTCCTATATCATAACATAATACTATAATATTTTATTTAAACATGTTCATGATCTTATTCATTTCATAAACTAATTGTTATTTACATGCAACTTGGTACCATACTAAGTAACTATACCTACAAATACCGGTATACGCATGAATTCCATGTGTACGGTTTATTAAGCGATATTTTCGATAAAGAACCTACTGAGCTGATTAATTTATATACTTTGCAATAAAGCAATGAGTTTTTAACATTTTTGTAATAAGTATAGGAAATAATTAAAGCAAATATTATCTTTAATTCATGGTAATTTAACCGGTAATACATGTTAAAAAGAAGGTATTTACTTTTATCAAATTGGCGCCTTCTTCGCAGACTTGAAAAAACACATCATGTTTTATCAAATCGTTGATGTTTTATGTTTTAGGTCTTTTCCGTTATTCGTACGAACATTTTTCTTTTAATAAAAGATACTGAGAATAAAAGAAAACAATTCATATTCTCCAAGCTTTTGTTTCGGGTGGTTATTTTTTAAGAAAAAGCACAGTGTATTTATAAGTATAATAAGCAGCATGGAAACTAGACCGAATTCTTGAAATAAGAACGTTCACTCCATTGGAGCACAGTGTACTTAGTATGCGCTTACTACAAGCGGTACGGACTCTAGGAACAAATTACTCGAAATGACACACTCACACAGACGCGCGAATCTACGAGATTATAAACAGCCTCGACGTGATGCTAGTAAGGAGTGTCACGACGCGGTCGATCGCGTATGCGTCATTTGCGCGTTTAACAGATATTTTTCTAATTTACAGTCAAAGTAAAGAAAAAGATTTGTCGATTTGAAGTTTTGAAAATATTCTGCTTATCACGAAAATGATCTATAGGTACACGATCGGCAACGACGTGACACCCCTTACTGACTCGCTTATAATCTTGTAAATGTACGCGTCTGTGTGAGTGCATAGTTTTGAAAGATTTGTTCCCAGATTATTTCCTCTCTATAGAAATATGTATACTGGGGAAATACTTTCCTCAAAATGTATATTACTTACTTGAACGTTACGGTATAGTTATCCTTATTTGAATGGGAAATATATACATTCCGTCACGCAGTTCCTTATATCTAGTAGGCGCTCCTATACGTATACGCACCACTTACGCCATCCACCGTGCGTTTATTAGCTTTCTTTGAATAACCACTTGAGGGGAAAATAAATAAAGCTGTATTTCTTCGTTGCTGCTTGACAGATGAATCGATCTATTTATCAAGCTCAGTCTTAGTTCTATGTGGCTTTCTACGCCCCTATCACCCCGGACGCGAGGGAGAAATGGACAAATATGCACACTTTAATCAGGTTAACCAAGTAGGCAACGGTACTTGCATCAATAAAAAAATATGAATATGTATGTCTAGATCGATAGGTTCAAAATTCAGAGCTGCTTTAAATAAATAGAAATAACCTTTAAGTAAGGAGGCCATAGCTCCATGGAGTAAGTACTATTAAATCTATAGGTACAGATTGTAATTGAAGTGTCCATTTGTAATTCCAAATCAAGAGCTTTTCACTAAATGCATATGCAAGTAGGTACATACCTACATAAAAAAAAATATCCGTCTGTGTGTCTGTTAGTTCCGGCTATTCTATGGAACGGCAGGGTTGACCGTAACGGGACTCTCACTGGCAGATAGCTGATGTTACAAGAAATAACATAAGCTACTTTTATTTTAACGATCAAATTAGAGTTCCGCGAAATAAAGCCACCCACAAAAGTAAGGTTACGTGGGTAAACCCGCGGGGTACAGGTAGTAATCAATATGTATGTACTTACCTACCTGTATTATACAGGCAATGCTTTTATGCTACGTGTCCTGAATCCTGCCTATTATACACACTTACCAGCCCTCTTCTAATATCCAAGTTTTCACTTTTTCTGACAAAGATTTACGGCTACAAGTTTTTCAATACATATTTTTTCTATGCCGACACAAACTTACCTACAGAGATTAAGTTATTGTGTAAAAAAAATGCCTAAGCATCAAGCCCAGAAAACAAATTGATAAAAAAAAGTGTTCTAGTTTAGTAACATTCAGAAAAAAAATTACAAACTGGAACAATCAAAGTTGAGTAATAAATTATATGAGTACGTCTTAACAAAGCCTTTCATAACCAAAATTACTGCAGCCATAAAAGTTAACGGAATAAAAGAATTGATAAACGTACGTACACACGTTTACTAAGAAAACATACGTAGAAAATTTCCAACATAAATGTGCTTTTATTTCCATTTAAAATAACGTTCGTACGTTAACTCAAACATCACACAGTACTTCCTTTATTGATACACCGCTGTTGAACAATTTATAACAAGCGGATCGTGTTTCTTTTTTTCAATAAGAGCATTTACGATTGTCATCTGTATTCATATCAGAGTACACGTGTCGCCAATGTAACCCAATAAAGTGAATTACACAGGTGCCTTCTCGACCACCCGCGAACATAACTAGAACCAACTTATGAATATTCTGTCCCAAGGCACAGATATACACTTACAATATCCGAGCGTAAGGATTGTGTAACATCTGCACTATTCGAGTCACAGTCCACGGACCGTATTGTGAACTAACGTGGCTCAAAATATAAAGCGTCGGTTTCTGTCGAGATGCGGATGATCTACTACCGGTGTAATGAAGTTAGGAGGCCAAAAGCAAACATTCAAAGTGCCTTGAAACAAGTCGAGGGTAATACCTGGAAATAGTTAGGTCAGCTATTCAGGATGAACGATCACTAATTGATTAGTCGACAGTGAAAGATATTAATGTTTTGTTACTTAAAGATTTTATAGCCTGCAAGTTCATAGATATATAATAATTATTATCGTCATTGAAAGAGGATCATAACAGGATCTCTTGTTCAAAATTTGGAGCTGCTCGACTGAATCTACCTTTACCTTACAGAACATCGCAGCCAAATAATGATATATTAAAAAAATAATACGATAGCATTATTTCAATAGAATTAAAGACAGCATTATTTGAGAGAGGGGTGGAGGCGCTTCTGTGCTAATTATGGTGCTTACGGCTCCACATAATGTCGGCTTTCTAATTGAATTTATGCTCTCACTCACACTCACTCTGGTATGAGCCACCTTCATAGGCTGCAGTAGTCGCTTACCATCAAACGAACAGCATGCTGGTAAAAAAATATTTTTTTAGCTAAGTATAAAATTGGAGCAGCGTTGACAATAATTAATGATGTTTTTTCTTCATCAGTAAGTACGAGCAGATAAGGAGCCGTAAGTAAACGATCCATAATTCTATATCCCAAAAGGCGATGATTAACAAACTCTGCCAAGTTTTTATTGAAAATGTTCGACCATTTCTCTAATAAGTTTGCCCGCCAATATCGCGTCAATATTAGAACTTTAACGAAGTCCAGCTCATACGAGGAATTTGGTATGATTAGATTACTTTGATCAGAAGGCTTACTCGATATAGTCCTCGGTGCTGGCAAACGGAAAAGGCAAGTTGTTGCAACCATAACAAAAACGCAAGAAACACGATAGTACCTTCATGAATGATCAAAAGCTTTTCGTTTCTTTAAACAAATTTCGTTACTATTTATATGAAGCTAAAAGTAGTCTTTGAATGAATCGTAAGCAAAATAAGAAGACAGTTCTCCATATGTATTCCCCAAATGGGTAAACAGAGGTGTACGTATATTTGGCCAGTTATGTTTAAGTCCTATGTAGTAGGGGGCGAACCCATTGCAAACCGGGCACTAATCTCTTGATTAGACTCCGAGCTGTTACTGAGAAATTACAGATGGAATATCCCAATAATAATTTCTCATGATATTATTGAAACGTCGTAGCGAGCGTAGACGATACGGACACATCATTTGTTAATCTCAGTGTTAAGTTTTAACCATAAATTCATTCCCTCGGCATATTCACCGGCCTAGTTCCTAGATGGGTGGACAAGCTATAGTACTTCGGCGTACTGCGGATTTATGAATCTCATATAACGACGCTTAATATCCCCTCGGGCTTAAATATGAATTTCCGATCTCAGCGACGTTTTATAATACTAAAAAGCTGGCACTGATTTAGAAAACCAGATATTTAGTGTAACTTAAATTTCTGGAAAAGTTATTAGACAATCACCACGAAAATAAGCTGAGGTTTATATTTTAACCGAGGCGGAATTGAGTATAATTTACATAACGTGATTTATAATATTCTAAGATACCAATTTCGTATTATTTCCCCCAAGTCGATCATTCAACTGTTAAATCGAATCTGACAAAACACCCTCGAACGCGATACTGGAGGAACAAGCACAATTTAGATGAAGATTTTAATTACGACTATTCAAATGCAAAACGTGATATCATTTTTAATCATGATGAACGAAGACTCTTTTGTTTTAGTTGCGAATATTAATTAAGTACTTATAATACTTACTTCACAGACTCCTTGTAGATCAAATTAAATGATGGAGGATTACAATTCAAAATTATTGGTATCAAGCTCGATACTCGGTAGTTAATTAGGTGCTTTCATTGCATTATCAACGTCGTTTGCTTACTTTATTCCTTTGTTATTTTTTACACAGCATAGTTGATTAACAACCTACTTATAGCCTAATTAATGCTTGCAACAAGGAGGGTGTCACTCGCGAACAGTGAAGTAACGAGTTTCCTATTGCCTTTTCTTCACCGCCTCATTAAGGACACCTTAATCACAACACTAGAACGGTAGCGTGTTTCTTTTCGTTAAGACATTTTAGGACCTACTATGCAAAAAAAACCCATCCACACAAAGCCGGTTTTAAGAAGACGTTTTTTTCAAAATGTTAAATTTTCCTGTTAAAATTTTTATGATGTGGGTTGACATCTTAGTCTTAAAAATATTTTATTCCGTCAAAATTGTCAGCTCATTTTGGTCTTTATAGAGTCCATAGAAGGTGCAATTTGAAAGCATAAGAGTAGATTGGTTCTTTTATGTAAAAGGAGCCAGTACGCGGTAATGTCTTAGTGGAATGGCTCTGATTACTATTTGGGGGTTCCCATAATACCTTTTTAATTTATCTTGTTAGACATCGTTTGTTAACGTATCATTTTTTAGGCGACCTACTGAGTTGCGGAAGTATCGGATTTTGTTTGCAATATCCTTTCTTCCCCTTCTTTCAGTCCCTTAGGCCAAGAGGAGAAAAGTATTTATATAAGTACTTTTCCAAATAACTTGATGGATACACCAAATTTCATTTACATCGGTCAACACGTTGGTCCGTGTATAGAGTTCGAACATTTTTTATTTTTCCACTGGATTGGGATATTATTCCGCATGCGGTCGATGTGCGGTCTCGATACAAACAGACGGACAGAAATGAAAAGTAAACTACAAATTCGGTTGCGGTATCGATAAATAATAATTAACTGAGTAAAGTAACTACACAATGTAGGTACAATATTTATTTTGCTACAGTTTTATTTAAGTTCAGCAAATTGGAGTTGTAACTAGGATAACCATTTTCTAAAACAGTCGTGCTATGGAGTCACGTACATTTTTCTAAATAAATGTTCGATTCTTCTCATTCCTCGTGTTTCTATAATACTATTAGATACATCTGGGATTAGTATTCCCCGTGATCACTGATTTTGTTAGCTTCGTGTCTTGCTACTTAAGTAGTTACAGTGTAGTAGCGTACACAATCTCATTGAAATTCCAATGGATTTAAAAATACATTTTCTAAAACAGAAGAAATTTCTACTATGTGTATGTTTATTTTATGTTATGTACACCGATTTATCGAAAACGACTGGACTGGTTGAGATGGTTCAAAGGCATTTGTTTTCCGACGTGAAACTGGCCGTTTTCAGGAAATCGGAAAGCACTTTTGTGATGTGTTGTTCATTTGGGAGCAAATTTCATTCATTCAATCGGCAGGTAAGTTTGTAATTTGTTAGGTAAGTAAGTACTGGGCAAATATGGTAGAAGCCATAGAAAAGTGTATCTTTACGCATATTGTGGATACTTAGTAATATCACAAAAGAGAAAAAAAATGCAAGGAGTACTTCGTTTTGAAATTGATGCCAAATCCAACTTGATATCAAGCACCTGCATCAAAAGTAGGTAAGTAAAAAAAATCACTTTTTTAAAACCTTTGGTGTAAGCAAGTTTGTTCAGTTCCTATCATTCTAAAGACGGAAGTGCGGTTAAGTCCAATCAATCGAACTTAAGGAAGTCGATGGAGATATTGCAAAGTTCTCGCAAAGACGCGGCAAGTATATTAGCGGTTTAATTGAAATGTCACGTAATCCTTCGGCGCCCTCACAAACTGGCACGTGCGGCAAATGTACTCAAAACATGTTCGGTTGCAAAACAATCTAAATCAGCTTATTTTCTAGTGTTAAACATTTCTGACGATTTCAAGTACTATTATTAGACTACACCCTATTATGCTGATAATTCATTGATGGCAAAGAGAATATTAGTCAACTGTGTGTTTGTTTAAAGCCCAGATATTGCAAAATGTGGTAAATGAAAAAGATATAACTACATGTGAAATGGTACCTTTCTTGCTAACTTTGAAACGCGCTGTTTGATTATTAAATATATCGGTGATAAGTTAACAAAGATACTCCATTTTCACGAGGATACGATTAGTGGGTAATATCACCTACATTCATAGTTATATCAATGTAGGTTCCAAGCTCAGTTACTCAACCAACTAGAAACCTAACTAGGCGTAGAGCTATTAGCTATTGCCTAGGTTCACACACAGGTCAGGTCGACTACAAATTATCATTTGCTACGCTTCTCACATACACTATCATCTAGTAGGTAATTCATAAGTGCTTCTCTATGAATTCAATAGAATATTCTAAACGTACATGACCACGCAAGTCACATGCAGCATGGTACATGCTATTGACAGTATTCCAGGAATCAAGCCCGCAGGAACACCGTATGAAATATAATTATTTTGTTTCTAAGTAATCAAATACGAAGATTAACCCTCATTCGAGAAGTATAGGTATTTCAATGTAAACCTAAAGAATCGATCAATATGGCTGTGTGTCGATCAGCTTTATTTTTTAATATCACGTAAGCAAGCTCTCAAATTGAAATCGTGAAAAGGTAGTGTTTAAAGTGGGCGAATTTACATTTCGCCAACGAAAAATGCCTACTTCAATTCCCGTTCAAAAATTCAGTAGACACGTACACGAATTCGCTACGTATCCATAAAAAATACAAGTAAAAATCGGATACGTGATCGATTGCCACCATCGACACGTATGTAGCGGAGCGACGATAAAATAACCTTTGACATTATTGGTTTCTCTATATCAAGATGTGCCGCGACCGTGCACTCTGCTCACCACCGCACAATATTTTATTATTCAGAACGCAACCAAAAAGTACTGGCCTAACATTTTTCAGTTCACACGTGATCAGAAAGTGTATCATGTACGCGAGCCACGTCCGTCTCGAGCGGTGGAGAACTAGCCTACGTTTTATTTTTAAAGTACTCCAAGCTTGTCAAGGGATCCCGCTGCATATTTATTCATAAGGGCCTCGAAGCCCGAGAGCTTGCTAAACACCTCGTATTACATCCTCCGCTCACCCTTTTGACGTATTTGCGTTATTGCGTATTATGTTATTCAGGATTAGGTCCCTTTAAGCCTTGACGCAAATTCAAATTATTCCACCTTAATGGGGGTGATATGACGTTGTTCCATAATATATGTATCTGCGAGCCCTCTTGATCAACTACCTTATATTTAGTAACAACAATCCCTCCAGGGTTAGTTTTATTTTAAAAACCGTAAATTATGAATAATTTATCAATGGTTTTAATTCTTAACCAATAGATATAATTGAAATGGAAACAATTTGAAAAAGGGTGTTTTTCACCCGGAAATAATAAAATAAATACATAATGCGCGATGCGTGATCCACTCACAATCTATTAGAAATATCTATTTGCGTGACATTTATAGAGTAATCGAGTAGAAGATAGGGCTTTTACTTTACTTAGATGTTTTACTAAAATTACCTCCATATTACAATCTGAAAGCAAAGAATCTAATTTCCGATGTTTAACATAATAGACCCAATAATAAATTGTTAGTGAACGGTATTGATTTATGAAGAAAATATAGTTACCGCTGAATAGCAGAACATACGGAGTCCAACTTTCCGGTTCAATTAAAGGAAATCTAGATATATATTTTATCTGTATTAATACTTATGTCGGGCTCTATATTTTATATGTAATTTGATTATATCCAACTTAATAAGTAAGTACACGAAGGCATCAAAATATTTTCACACCAAAAAACAATACGCTTCAGAGAACCATTTTTAAAAATATATTTGTAAGACTTTTATTTTTCCCTTTGTTTTAGATTTAAGTTAATAATTATGAATAATTGAAAATATACTGTTGGTTTTTAATGTTCAGAATACAACAAGGCATATGGAAATAATGACCGAGTATGCAACCCACAACGTCAATAGGTCTTGTTTGTCACCTTAGTTGACAATATATTAGTATATTAATAAAAACTTATTATTTCATTTCATTTCATTTCCAAATATAAAATCTTACACGTAAAAATAAGTGGTTTGCAGTCCGAAGTTATCCGAACTAACCGAAAGACAACTAGATTAATGGATAACTTCAAAAAAAAATTTGTTATTAACTTAAGCCTTATGAAATCAGCAACTATGGAATTGTGAATAATTTAGAATTATCGATCCACGAAGCAGAAATAAGTCGACCTAAGTATTTAATAGTGCATAACTTAGATACTAGAAAAAGATAATAATTTTAAACTTGTGCATACGTTACGTGTACGCATCTTAGTGTCTTATTTTTACATTTTAACGATATAATCAAATGCATGTAACTGCCCACTTACTCATTCAACTATTATAAGTAACAAAATAAAAATTAAATGTTATTTATCTATAAGTGAACACATACATATATGCGTACATCAGTTATGTTCGTCAGCTATGTTTAAGTCCTATGTAATAGGAGGCGAGCCTATCGTCATTAAGCGGGCACTAATCCAGACTCCGGGCTGATACCAAGAAATCACAGATGGAAAAAACCTATTAACACTTTGCTAACCCAGGTATCGAATGCTGGACCTCATGTTACGCAGTAGCACTTGCGACCACTAGACCAATGCGAAAACATAAAGCACATTAGAATCTGTCTTTGAAATAATTAATATATCCTTCTAGAATACACACAAAAACAGCTTAAATGAATATTGTAATCTGTTGACGCATTAAAGGTTAATGTATAGATAGAGATCGCGTCAAGGCGAAGCTAATCAAGCGTGATTCACATAGTGTGGTGTGGGGGTCCCAGAGGCGTTCACCTCGCGCCTGGTTTAAATATGCAGACGGTCGTATTGATTGTCTCCAAGAATAACGCCCCTTCCGCCTGAACCCAGAACGCGGCCGCGCGCTGATGCCACCAAACATCAACCAACCGCTATTTTTACTCCAAACGGTAATTACCTAATGTCCCATCAAATTTCAAATTATTCATTACCACCGCGTCGTTAGCCACGATCAATCATAGCAGCTCAATCCAAACAATTTTTAACTTCCCTTTCGTTTAAACTTCCAAAGCATGCGTTCAATCAAACAATGGTTATTTATCGTTCAGCAACAATTAATATATACAGCAAACTTCCCAAAGTATCTTAATAGCAGCGTTTTGTTGAACGTGTGAATGTGTGCGGCGGAATTAATGGGCCACTCGAAATATCTCGGGCTATTATCAAAACCATTTATATTCAAAGAAGCCCGAAACAAGGGAGAATGGCTCCTAACGATCGGATATCAGGAAATTAGATTAATTAGCGAGTTTTAAATAGCAATACATCACACCAATCAGTAGCTAAAGTGCTAAAACTATTGTAGGTGTGGCTTATACAACGATTCCGTTGGCCAACATGGACATTTTAATGAAGTTTAAGATGTACTATGGGTATTTTATTATACCACTAGATATTTTGATTCGGGATCAAGGAAAGAAAAAAAACAGTTTTTTGTATTAATGTTAAATATGTTGAATTGAACTACCTATGGAAATTTTCAATACCTACTCGCGTCATTTTCTTTCTTTATTTTTTATTTTATTTGACAGTGGAGTAGTTTTTCTTTTTCATAGTTTGAGGACGCCACGTGAACGTCTATGAAAAAGATTTCCATCGACTACATTCCTCAGCCTTAGCGATAAAAATACTGATTCATGCATTATTCAATTCAATCCAAATAATTGTACTGTTTACGTTCTGTGTAAATAAATTGCTTCATAGTATTAGATTCTCATTAACCTAATTAAAGTAACGAAGTGAAAAAAATGGGTCGTTGATTTATTTAAAACATGCAACGTAAACTATTCAAGGCATGTTTTTTGCGCACGCCACTGAAGTAATATGACAAACAAACAACAAAGATAAGGGTTTACATGCATAGTGTTTTACGATGGGATCACTATAATTACCATCACTTCACAACTACTACCTGTTTTTTTTTTGTTGCCGTGGGGGAAACTTTCAAAAGGTCCCCGATCGCCCTGGAAGAGGCAGCTCGGGGTATGTGGGATTTTTACCTCACTAAAACCCCCCCGTTGGACATCCTCAGTGCTCAGGGGGGATTCAGGGTACTCTGATAGAACGCACCGGTGTCCCCCCACACTTTGCCGGGGCACATCCCCGGGGCAGCTGTGATGCCGCCCCTGGAGACCTCGCTGCAAGGCAGCGCGAGCCACGTCGCGCTGCCACATTCCCGGGCCCGCGGCTCGGTGGTCAAAGCTCCCACCCCGACCACCGCCAGCAGGCCTTCCGGCCCCCTTTTAGTCGCCTCTTACGACTGGCAGGGGATACCATAGCCATATTCTTAGACTCTGGCTATTGGGTGGATACAGAACTTAGCCTACATTAACCCGGTAGGAGAGAAGAGACCGAAGCGGATACCTGTTGGGAGGAATTCAAAAAAGCATGTGAAAACATAACACCTATACAGATACTATCAGCGCTGGTATCTGCAATAAGTACTATTTTAATGGCAGCGGCCTGCACCAATGAATTTTTCTTAAATCTTAAGTGCAGTAATTTCACCCCACGTGCTTTACGGTGAAGGAAAACATCGTGAGAAAACCTGCATATATCTGCTAAGTAATCCAAATACTAAATGTCAGGGTCCGAGATGGGTATGGACTCACCGTCATGTTGGCACTTAATCATATTCGGGGAAATGTGGGGGGTTGTTATTACAACACCTCTGTTTACTCCTACTGGGATGGCTTCATCTACCTGACCTTATCCGATACAATGTTGGGGTCGGCATTTGGATCAACCTGATGGCTGATCACTTGATTTTTAAACGTGGCGACTGCCATCTGACCTTTGCAACCCCTTTTACGAGGAAAATCGGTAACCTGGGTTAAACCAGTAATTTATGTAACATTATTTTCTTTTTCTCTTTTTGAAGGCGGTTTTTTAGTACACGCTTTATATTAGCTTCACCTGTATGTATGTATGTAACCGACCCCTTTGAGCTCGATTTTGTCCTACTTTGAACGATCAGATTTAATTCAAACTTTGCGCACCTGTCAAAGATCGATGACAATACAATAATCCGTTCAAAGCATCCGATTATCCTAATTAGATTCGCCAGGATTAATTCATTCCTTTCCGCATCCTTTGCATGCGAGTAATAGAGATAGAGCTAGTGCGTGAAATACGTTGCGTCTTGTTCCTTGTACTTACATATATGTTCCGACAAATCTAATACGCATAAATCGAACTAAATAATTTATAGTTTAAAAAATTTAACTAAAGAATGAAGAATAAATCATAATTTAAAAAACTATAAAACACGCTTTATATAGAAAACTAAACTAAAAAAACAGAAAATAAATTTTATTAAATATTAATCGTATATTGAAAAAAGTATGTTGAGATGGTTTGGACATATCGAAAGGATGAGTGAAAGGCGATTAACGAAAGAAATTTATAGAGCGAATGTGACTGGAAGTGTCGGTACAGGGCGTCCAAGGAAGAACTTCTATGACCAAATTAATAGTATTTTTCATAGAATGGTCAAATTCGGAGCACTCGTAACCGAAGAAAGTGTATGAAGAGATGCATGAATGTGGATGAAGCGAAAGAAGTATGTAAGGATCGTAGCATGTGGCAAACGGTGGTCTCTGCCTACCCCCATGGGATACAGGTGTGAGCATATGTATGTAAATATCAATTAAGAATAATGTAAAAAAAAAAAATATAAGTTATTAATAGTTTGAATAAGAAAAAATCTTTTATTGTAAAAAAAAGCGTGGGTGCTTTTCAATATATTATCGAAATGATAATCCTTCTCATATCTGTCAATTAAATATCCATAACTATTGACACCATGCACCCACGCTTTTTTTACAATAAAAGATTTTTTTCTTATTAAAACTATTAATAACTTATATTTATAATTTGTTTTTACATTATTCTTAATTATTATTTACTAAATTTATTTTCTGTGTTTTAGTTTAATTTTCTGCATAATTTATTAAATATTTTACCGTCAATTTGACGAAATGGCGTTCCGATATTTGCGTCCCGTGAAATGTGTTGAGCCGCAGTACCGTAGCGGAATCCTAGCGGCTACGGTCTTTGAGCTACGGCGTAGTACAACCACGGTACATGAATATCACTTTCATTTGGAACATGAATTTGCATGTAACCACACGTACTGGCTAGAACACCAAGCGGTTCGTTTTAGACTTTGACTCTGTAATAAACTGGAAGTAGCATTAATAATTGATTATGCAAGGTGTAAAAGCTGTGCTGTCTTTGCATTATGGAATTAAAAAGATGGACATAATTGTGGTCCGGAATGACCGTACTATTTTTTTATTAATAAAGGGTGATTAAAATCTCCTTGTAATAAAACTGTGTTAATTCATCATTCATTAATAGTTATCGACGTTAGTTACGAGAGTTACGGAAAGAAATTTTTTGAATATCTAAAAATATTTCAAATAAAATTGGAAAATACATTGTTTTTATTACAGGTCTGATAAACTAAGAGCGTGTAGGGCGTGCCTCTCAGCTATATTTTACACATTCCAACACAAACAGTGTCCTTTCACGCATACTTTATCAATGCATAAATTTCGGGTCAAGGGTTGGTCCCCTAACAGAAATAATTTTAACATTTAAGCATCCCCAGGCTAAATTATTTTCTGCGAGCAGCGAGTGCGATAATTTCATAAGAAAATGTGTTATGCATAAACAAGGTTAAAAATTAGAGAAAACACCTGTCACCTGTCTGTAACTATACAGATAAATAATATTGAAGTATCTGTTTGTAATTCCAAATTCTGTTAATTTGGAATTACTAATTTTAATTATTAAATTTTTCACTAAAGTCTATGAAAGTAAGTATATAATAATAATCTCCTACCGAATTTCGGTTACGGCGGCAAATCTCAACGAGGACTAGCCATGTGCGCAGGAGATATTATAGTGCACAAGTGTGTGCGCAAACACAGATGCACTCTATATTCCCTCACTCTCATAGTCCGATGGGAGGCAATCCGACACGACCGGAAGGAGATCAGGCGTAGGACCAACGGCTTAACATGCTTTCCGAGGCACGGGGGTGGAAACACCGCCGATTTCCAAACTCCCGGCATTTTATTGTGAATTTATTGACAGAAAAGCCGATTATACATTTTTTGACTCGACCCGGGAATCGAACCCGGGACTTCGTGATCGGCAGGCGAACGTACTAACCACTAGACCAACGAGGCAGTTATCATATATGCGGTATAAGTAAGTATATATGCGGTACTAAAACAAAACAAGCATTTTTTTATATTTTTCTTTTACTTAAGTATGGTGTTAGTAGAAAATTTGTGAGCAAACAGTAAGTTTGTTTAGTTTTGGCAGCTATGCCTCTGGTGAGCTTCATAGCTTAATCCGTCCCGAGCCCGTGTGAGCACGGAGCCAAATTCGACATTGGCCATTCCCCGGATTTTTCGTCGACAGCACACTGTAGGTACTCGAAAGTCAGCCGACAACAAAAGCTTGTCTACACTGCAATAGTTTTATTTATACAACAGCACCAAACTACCTGAAAAGTGCATATCGTACATGATAATAATATTCTCACGCCATCCCAGAGAGGTCCCCGAAGGTGTAAGCAGAGGTGGTGTAATAACAACACCCATATTTCACCAAATATGATTAAGGGCCAACGTGACAGAGGGTGAGTCCATCGCCGCCTCAGGCACTATACATACGTCTTTGAATTACTTCTCAGACATATGCAGGGTTCCCCGCGTTGTTTTCCTACTGCACATAACTCATTGGTACAGGCCCTGCTAGGATTCGAACTTGCGTCGCTTGCGTAGCAGGCGACTGCTCATACCCCGAGGCCACCACGGCTTTTCTTAGTGGTCATATCGTTCATAATGCTTCTATTTAATCAGGGGGCCAATTACGATCGCTTAAGCAGCATGTATTAAGAACTTCATAGCTTTGACATTTCATTTTACGGTTCCAAAATGAAACATCAAAGGTCATAAGTTCTTAATATGCTCTGCTTGAGCCGATGACGGTGGGCTTCCAAAATTGGACTGACTTTCTAAATTATTTCTATTCCTGACTAACGTTCGTTAAATAAAAAGGCAATTATTGATTACGTGCATGAAAAAGTAATAAAAGCAAAACTATAAGACATACTCGTCATTAATTACAAATGATTCATTTGATTAATCCATTTGTTGTGTGGTAATATTGTTTTCTTCGTCTATTATAGATAGGTAGTAAGTTAATTTTAGCAGAAGTTTGGTAAGGATAAAGTTATGACTTGGATTAACGCGCAACTTGTTTGGGTACTTCGATATAACTTGATGTGTCTGGTTAACTAATTTTCAAACGAAGCGACTACCTGACTTTCGCACCCCCTTTTTTAAGTCTGGGCTCTTTAAAGTTTCGATACGATCCACGTTAAAGATTCAACCAGCAACCGAGATCGGCACACAGTGCTCTCCGAGGCCCCAGTTATTTTTATATTACTATTGTGGCAAACAAGTAGGCTGTATGCCTACCTGATAGTAAGTGATCACCGCAACCTGTGAAGACTTCGCATTACCTTAGGTATATCACGCTCGTATTACCGACCCTGTAATAATCTCTTCAGACCCTTCTCGAAGGACCCCATGATGTAGGTACTCGTTTCGGATAACCACTCTTGAGAACTTATTCCACAGCTTGAGGATAAATAGGTACCTGTTTAAGTAAGCTACCGTTCCTGCTTATAATAATTAAGCTAGTTATTCACTGACGGACGAATCTGGCGAGTCAGTCACAGTAGTTTTAATGAAATATCTGTAACGACAGGAACTTTTAAATAAACAAACAGAATCGAAATTTTACATGCTCTGGAACAAACCACTTAGATCAATTTTGATCGAACAATCGACGATGGAAACCCGAAAAGAAGTAAGAATCTTCGCAAAACTAACGGGCTTGAATGCTGAGATTGATGAATGCAGATGGTGTGAAAGATGTATGCTACAGAAAAATTGGGCTCTATTAGTCTCTTCTCAGCTAGCCCCGTAAGGGGTTCTGGCATCGTGATACCTAATATTCTTAGGCTGTACTACCCGCTTTACACCGGTAGGGCTAGATTCCTGATGCCAATCTTCGTGGCAAGTTCGCTTTGAATAGAAATCATTGAAATATGCCACTTTTGAGAGTAAACTAATATGTTTCAAAGGTCATCAACTTTTCAAAGAGGTTGCACGTCGTCTGGTAGAAGCTTCTCGTGACAAGCGGGCTGGGGCTTTTCTCGCTCAGAGAATCCACGTTGAATAGCAATGCTGCCAGCCTTCTTGGCACGATCCCGAGAGACACCGATTTGGGCCAAGTTTTCTACTTGTAATTAGTTTTAGTTACTTATTTATTATTAATTAAAATTAATAAAAATTTCAAACGTGGAAACTCCAGTTGATAAAAGATAATATACTTATCAGAAAAAAAAATTGTTGGGTATTGGAAAATCTTAAAGGTACACCAGGTAAAACATGTTACCTAACTTATTCTGCGTTTATTGCACAGACCGATGGAAATGTAGATTCATCAAAATATATTTTTTATTGGCGTCAGCTCCTTGTAGGTACTTACCAAAATTAAATTTTATGTTGTTGCAGCCACCACAATGTGGGTATGAGTAAGATAATTATTTGGTAAATTATAACCAAATAATTATCTTACTCATACCCACATATTTGCTGATGAAATAATATGCTATCGTTTTTTAAAGTCATGTCAGCATTTCTTTAGCTTTAAATATTTTAAGTAGGATTATATCAACATTGTTTAAATTGGGTAAAAAAATATGCCTATATATACTTAAATTATTTATCTAAAAACGTTATATTTTTTACTCCTAAGCAATAGAATAATAACATTTTTAATGATTACAATATTTTTCTGACTTACGTTACTAAACTAAATTGTATATTTCAAAGGCACATCTACCTACTATTTTTAATTAAAATGTAGCCTCTTGAAATATAAAGCATTCCTATGTGATAAATGTGTATAGTTCAGAGGTATCATAATGGGTGCCCAACGTGGGGTCCGAATAACTCACAGTAACATGAGTAGGGTGGAGTCGGTGAACGGCAACTATTAATAATATCACCTGTCGTACCTTTATTGAGCCTCGAACCTCATGGTTTCTGCTCCACAACGCTCCAAAAATATCGATTCACGACGAATCCAGCATGTCGGCCGCCCTCTAGGGCAGACGGCTCCTCTCGCTCTACGTACACATAGGACACAACACGTCAAGCGAGCTTTCCCGCCACTAGTATTTCAATACACTATTCTTACAATGCGCGATAAAAAGTGCACGGAATTTGAGCATATCGATTTAAAACACTGTAGTATTTTTTTTGTAATATTTGAATTAGGATATGACAAGAAAACAGACTAAAAGTTTCAATAAAACGTTAAATTTCGGAGCGAGTAATGCACCCACCGCCCGCGATCGCTCGACCTGACTGACTGAATTTCCTACGTTTTCCCGGCGCAAGCCTTCACCCCTTGTAATCGAGCACGTTCTCAAAGACATAGTGGCAACTGGAAGTCCCTCCCTATTTTTAAACATAAAAAAATAGTTTAGGTTAATAGTGTGCAGGTACTTAATAAATATCGAAAAAAGAAACAATTATTATTAAATTATTCACTCCATTATTAACTTTATTTCAAACTTAGGTTGATAAGTTGTCACAACTCCTGTAATGTGGAAATTAGTTAATTCTTGCCATTATAATATGATATCTATTTCTATTTTATCATCCAATCATGAGCATACTGTCTTAATGTCCAATCGACGCAGATACTTTTTAATGGTTTAATGTAGGTAGACAGAGCTTGGTATAACCAGCAACGCAAAAGGTATATAGTAACCGCTTTCCAAAAAGGTGTTGGGACAAACTAATAGTAATGTAATAGTTTAGTAAACAGTTTGAATTGTTGACACTAATGGGGTATTATTTATTGATTAACTAGGCAGCCATAATTTCTGAACGAATAAATAGTTGTCAATGATGACGTATTGTAAAATAATTAACTTTTGTCAACAAGCTGTCAAGGAACCTTTTTTTACCGTATTCCCATGACATTCTCGATATTATTTTATATACATAATATATCTGTGATGCAGTGTACACAAATTTCATTCTACATTTTATAATCTCTTATCCGCTATATGCTAATGCTCTATCTAACCATTTTGAGATTGTGGAATATGGAACACAGCTCATAAGACATGCCTGGCTTGACCATAGATAAAGAAAAAATATAGGGCTTTGACTGACGGTTATAATGACTGTTGTATAGACGTGCGTGACAGGAGGACATGACAACGCTTACTACTACGCTAAAAGAGAGCGATCTTTTTGTGATAAACTAATTGAAGCGTATTTTTGTTTATGCGTTGAAAGTTTTCATACAACGTTACAAAGTTAAGTGTTCCTGCAAGTAGAAAATTGTTGATAAATACCTCATAATATTCAGTGAAACATGGCTCAAGCTGAAGATACAGAACTTAGAGATTTAGTGATAGAAGCTTTAGAAAAAAACGGATCTTTAGCTAAAATTCGCGCGTTGCTAAGGGCTAATATTTTCTTGGCTTTTGAAGATGAATGTGAAAATATCAAACACAATATGCATTTGGATAGTATTCTAAAATTGCCGGAAGGATTACTTGCATTATCAATCGTCCACGAATTTTTGGAGTATTGTAACCTGAAAAACACATTGTTTGTGTACATGTCAGAGACGCGACAAGGTAAAGAATACAAATGTGAAGGAAAAAAACGGTTGCTGGACAAGTTTAATTTACCTAAACAGGATAGCCTCAAGGAACCACTGCTCACAATACTCATAAAAAAATTACAGCAGTCACTACAACACAAATCTCATGAACAGGGGGATTCTGACAGCTTTAAAAGGAACGAAAAGAATAATGGAGGTAATTTCAGAGATGATCAAAATAATTGTACTTACATAGTTCATGAAGACTCGCAAAGTAGTACTACTGGTAGTTCACAGTCTGATAACTCATCTGATGAGAAAAATAAGTTACATCTCAGGTTGCATTTGGACAACTCCGATACTGATACATCAAGTGATTCTGCACGGGATAAAAATAGTTCTGAGTACATTCCTAATGAGCACTTTCAAAATGGCAGTAAGATTAGTTCACAACATGACTGTGTAGATGGGAATGGAAAGAGAAATACAACTGATACCCAACAGGATCAAACAACATTATCTTATTTTATGCATGAACTGAAACCCTCAACAAATAGTATCACTGATTCCACATCATATCTGGATCTGAAACCTTATAGCACATTAGATGAAAAAATGCTAAATACAGCAGGTGTGCCTATACAAGAAATGGATGAAAACAGTTCCTCTAGTCATGTCATACAACCAGCGAATATGACTGATCAACAGAGTACGCATTCTCCACAGTCAACATCAAGTAATATATCATCGTTGTCTCCCAAAACAGATAGTGAAAATAAAATTGACATATGTCTCAAGAAATCTCCACAGGGCTCGGTGAAGTCTGACGTTGAGGACTATAGCAATGACTTCAGCTCCTCTCCAAATATAGAGAATACAAGCAAAAAACAAGAGTTGACAGATTGTGGTCAAGAACATAGTCCAGTGAAGCATTCTGCTGTTGAAAGTCAACACCAGATATCACCAAATTCTCACAGTTCAGTCTCTTTATCTGATGTTGCTGACTTGATTGGTGAGAAAAGTTTATCTTTTAGCCAACATACTAATAATGAAAAGTCAGTAGACAAGATAGCCACATATTCTGGTAGTCGCAAAAATAAGACTGACGAGAAGAAAAAGTCTCACAGTGATGATTCTGGTGAATTCACTGAATCTCCAATCCCATCATTGTCTAATCTCAGCTTGGATATACATAGTGATTGATGATGAGTCATGTATTACTGGTAATTAATTATTCCTAGCTTACTTCCATAGCATATTGAAGTTGGCTGTTTAGTTCTGAAATAGTTATTAATATCACAATAATTTTACTCTCATCCAAATCATTTCACAGATATCAATTTTATAAGGTGCCTGTCTTAGTGTTAAATAGAATGATGTCAGGAAAAGTTATTTTACAGATTCCTGCTGTTACAAATACTGCCTTAAAATTCATTTCCTATTTAGAAATAAGTAGACTTTACTTGAAAGACAGGTAAATGAGTCATATGTTCCTGTGAAGAAATTAGCTTCTTAGAATGCATATTAAGGTGTAAGAGAATGTTTGATTTCATAAAATGGTTGTGGTGCCTTATTTGTATTGAATTCATAAAGATCATACAATTTATTGTTCCTTCTATAAGTCAATGATTCTAGTCCTATTAAAATTAAACTGTTTCCGTCCAAATTGCTCCATTGTAATTTCTGCTGTAAGCTCAATAAAACTGTGGCGTAGTATTATTTGTCAATAAAAGTTAATGCACTATAATCTGGTTTTTTTAATGTTAATACAACTAGTTTCTGTCCACATTAACATTAATTCATTACATCATACCTGAAGGTAAAAATCAGCCATGTGATCAGCCACATCAGGTTGAATCAAGTGCCGATGTTTGGGATAAAGCCAGGGAGATGATGATCATACCTGAAGGTCGTCCAATACTCCTATGTATGTTTCCTTCTTTTTTAAGGGTTTTAGACATGTTATAAGGTTCTGGTACGTATCGAAAAGTTTTAACACAAGTTAAAGATTTATTAAGAAGAATCATTGAAAATACCAGAACTTAAAGGATGTGGATGTTTTTCTTCTGATGAATTACTTTTCTTAAAAATTAGGGACTTAAATTATGCTACGCTACTAGGATTATAATGATCTGCTGATCGAAAACCATCTGGAAATGATACAAAATTATACAATTATTTTTTTATAATCAATGTTTATTTTCACAATTTATGTAAAGCATAGATTGTATATATCACGTTTCACTTATGCACACAATTCAATCCATACCGACAACTGTAACAATGATGTTACGCATTTCTATACAAAATCAACGCTGTTTATGGCATAGTAGCAGTTAGTGTATTCGCATAGAAAAAAAATATATGAAACATATTTACACTTAAATACTTTTTATTAGGTACATGAGTTTTAAATATGAAAATGGTATAAAAATTACACTTTCATATATTACATACATGTGTCATAGTAATACAAATGCGGTCCGTATCCTAACTGGAAAAATATAACAATAGTAAAAGCCACAATACTTCATATAAACAGTATGTAACAGTCCTACACTTTTAATTCACCTTCGAAACTGGATACACTCCAGGCACAGTAATGTTATAGTTCTTTACGAATATGTTTGATACGAACATCCAGATACAATAACAAATCTCAATATTCTAAAGAAAACAAAATCATCAGAAAGGCTACTACTCATGCTTTGAATATTTGTTCCACTTTCAAATACGCAGAATAAATGCCTTTCGACTTCACTATAAAGTTTTATTGATATACCAAAACCAATCTGAAGAATAATGAAATTTAAAAAACTTAAAAACAATTAAAGAATTCTTAATGTAGATAAATAAATATAAATTTACATATGGCAAATATTTGGCTTTATATATCGTACCTATAGATCACACGCGAGGGACGTGGTAATTTACTTAGTCATTATCTGAATGGAGTCCTCTATTATAGTCTCGAATCTTATCAATATTCCACCACAGCAATATTTTGTCAATAATATGTGATAATACAGACACACAATCGACAAAGTATTGTTGTTTAATCGTCAATATAATATAGGATGTCTAAAGTTCGTTGCCCATGGAGCTGTCGTGAGTGAGATTCGAGTCCATGCTCGCGTTGTCCGAGTCCTGGCTTTGGTTTCCGCTGTAGTTAGCTGCCTCTTGCAGCCGCATCAGCATGTTTAACTGAAACAATATCGGGACAATAAGTGATTTCTTTGAAGGTATATTCAGACTTACCAAGTTCGATAGATGATGTATCTATGAAAAGTCGGCTTTTCATTTCAGGGTGTTAAGCTAGGTAAACTTACCAGGGGATCTTGATTGTTGTTTGTGTTCGAATCTTGATTAGCCTCCTCAATGCCAACCTCTTCCACTGTTATAGCTCTCAATGTCTGTAAATAAATTGACAATGCTTCAACTCATAATGCAAGATCTAGTACAAATAGACTCGTTATTCACAATAACTTTTACAATCTTCAATATTATTAAGCAAGTATCTATGAAACTCACGTGAGAATGGTTAGGTTCTCGCCAAGGGTAGGTACTCTTGACGTGTTGTAATGGATCGACGGCAGCGTGACGTCGACGGCCGTATAAAGCGACGCCTTCGCGAACCGCCTCCGAAGCGTACGGTACAATACTGTAGTTCCAAACGTCAGCGAACCATGCCTGTTGAAGAAAGGTTTATTATGTGTATGTAGAAGAAGTAAGTAAGAACTAGCATGGGTGAGTTAAAATATTAAATCTATTGTCACACACTATAGACTATAAACTACCTGTATTGCGGGACGGCCTCACCATTATGCGCTCAAATTCAAGCCAAATAACTGGCTAGGTAGATGCAAGAGGTACCTCTCGATAGGGTCTTGCGTATTTATGTTTTACCTGACTAGCTTCCAAGTCCATAGGACAGGCAAGGAAGAGGCGCGGGCCGACAGTGACGTCACTGGAGGAGTGTGCCTCAAGGAAAGCATTGAGAGCGGCCCATACGCCGGGCAACCACTCCAATACTGAGGCCAAAGCTGCCTCACGTCTTCCTGTGCCCAGCTCTAGGGAGAACAGCTTGCGACGAAGGTACCTACCAAATATAAAGACACATTAATACAATTTGTGCTTACATTTATATATAACATACCAAACACAATGCATAATATTCAATCAAACTTCTATCGTAGTTAGGTACGCATACGATGGACAGGAATAGTGCAAGTGAGTATAATTATATGTATAGTATATACTTAGTAGGTAATAGGGTACAAAATACTTCATTTCCGGACAACTCCGGGCTAAAAAAAACTATGGTATTTAAAATATGTGAATAATTTAACACAGGGATGTGAATGAAGTAGGTACCTTGCTAGGAATCCTTTGACAGGCTCCATGTGGTTGGCGGTGAGGAGCCACCTAAAGTTGTGGTGCAGTTGGAGATTTGTCGTGTTGCACGTCGCTTGGGACATGGTACCTGCAAAATTGTTGAGTTAAAGAGTTTTTCTTGGAGGTTAAGACTAAGTACCTAAGGATCGTAAAGAACGTAAAACGTAAAGTAAGGGCCTAACAATTAACATCGGTTCAAAGTTAGTAAAATAATTCCTTTAATGGTTTTAAAAAAATTGCAACAACGCCAAGGAGTTAGTTCAAAGATTCATCAGAATACACATATGCACCTTAGATATGTCGTATTGACAGATTTTCCACAGAATCACCTACCTAACTGGTTGTATTTTTGCAAGTTTTTAGGTGATCGGTGCTTGTCCAAAAATATTTCAAAGTACCGAAGAGAAGTCTTAAGGGAACTCAATCTGTAAGAGATTCTGGACATCAAGTAGTACTGACCAATAATGACAGGCATATTCCTGTTGTCTGGCGGCAGTAGTCCGGCGAAGGCGTCGCCCAAAGCGTCAGCGTGTTGAAGGTTGTCAAGCACTACCACGGATGGCAGCGCCGCATCAGAACCCGCCGCACCACTCTGCTCAGCTATATTGCCCAGGTACAAACGCACTTCCGAACAGGATTTACGCTCCACACTACAGATTAACAAAATTCACCCTTATTCATATTACTATACGTTTTCTGATTTACGATCCTGACGGCTTGTGCTCCACGAGAAGAAGTTGCCGATCGATATTGCAAACATTTTAGAGAGAGAGGAAAGGAGACCGTGGCAACATTTTCTCGTGCCGGTACATAACCTACAGTTAGGTTAGGCGGGCTGGTATATGAGGGTAAACTAACCTATCGCAACTAGATATATTTGAGTTATTTGGTATCCGTAAGCACTAATTTAGTTCCATCATAGTTTCCCTAAGTAAATTATTAACCAATTACCTAGTGTTTCCACATAATGACCTTTTTGCGGAATAAACTAATAGCGTTAGGATTTCCGCTGTCCTGAGTTTCCGCAAGAGTTAATTACAAGAGATTGATGTCGTAGGATAGCGGATATCTTAACGTTTTTCTTTGCCTACAATTTAAAACAAAACAGCTCGCGTGTATGATCCCTCGTCATCGTAATAGCAAATCAAATTTAAGTTAAGTAAGTACGCATCTATTGCTTTTTTTTTAAATACAAACTTTGCTCAGTTTGAGACTATATTACCCCAAAATATGATACGATGTGATTTTACGTACTTGAATGTGGCGACGGCTTCAGAGGGGTTTCCTCGACGTTGCGTCCTTTGTACGTAGAACTCTGCCAACTTGGCTGCTAGATAAGACTTGCCTGTCCCACTCGGCCCGCAGAGAATTACCCGACGGTGTTCCGATAGAAGGGACACGTATCTAGTCAAACAAACGCCTTGATTAGTTTTAATTCAATGCCCCTCAGTAAAAGCTCGGTATATTGGTAAAAAATAATAACTAACTATACCAACAGAGCCAACTTTGATTATGAAATTACTTCCAGAAAATTACAGATATAGGTGGCGTTAAGAGTTTAGCGCGCTGGCTTTGAATTTTTTGGGTGTGTTCGGTGCGAGCGCGAATAAGTACATGCTCAGTTCTACCCTGTTTTCCGAGCGCTAAAACCTCATCATTCTCGGGCATACCTCCAGTGCTAGAAATTGATTGATTGTTGTTCTGAAATACCACAATGGGGTGTACTTATATCTTACCTGTATACAATATTTTTTGGTATTAGGCTATCGAAGGCTAAACTGCCAACTCCTTGCAAGCAGATGTAGAGCGTGTTGACAGTGCCCACTATGTAGCCACACGGCAACAGCTCAGGGAAACCGATCTCAGGCCCCCGCGTCGCCTCACCCAGATGATAAGACGTTATGGAATCCGTATTCAAACCAAGGTTAGTCCCCGGATCTATCCTCGAAAGGTAGTCCTTAAATGTCTTCCTAACTATATAATCTAAGTTCTGCCAAGTAGTCTTGCCAGATATATAAGTGTACGCTATAGTGTATTCATTGCAGTTTATTGTCGAGTCACTACTGTACACGTTCTTATAAGAATTACTGTGCGCAGACTTATTGCTCTTAAGGCTATTCGTGTTGGACTTGTTTATTTGGGGATAGTCTTGCGTCTCCGTTTCTGGACTATGGTTCTGTGATATTCGGGGTGAGTCGAAGCTCGGTTGTTTCTCGAAGTGATTGTATCCGCTCGCCGACTGTTTGGCGTAGAATCTGCATTCGGACTCTGTAAGTGTGTCCTGCACCTCCTCAAAGTATCTTTGGAATGTTTCTGGCTGTCCTAAATACACCGCGATGGCTATTTTCTTGCCATCCGTTGTGTCTCCTTGACTATCTGCCACGCCTGTAACAAACGAGTTATTGAAAATTAAATAATTTATTAAATATATATGAACATAACGCCTGCTGAGAAGGGATCCCGATGGGGTAGGCTACTACAAAATTGTAATAAAGGGATAACTAACCAATATCAGCATAGCTCTCTCCGATCGCAAGTTCTCTACTCTTAGGCGGTGGCAGTACGGTATTGATATCATAATCTCCGCTCAGTCGTTCCGCAGCGTTGAGTCCATTCGCGAAAATATCACCAGTGCCATTCAGAGCACCTAACAGATCCTCACTGTTTTCATTCAGTTCACACGCACCCTTGTTTCCGTATATAGGCTCGATCAAACTAGATTTGGGAGAACCTTTCTTGGAAAAGTCCATGGTGGGTGTGGATGTCATACAATTGAAGTCCAGGTCTAAAGGTTGGGAGTGAATGTCTATTGCAGCCTGGAAAGAACAACATTTTTAAATTAATTCTGTAATATGTCTGCAGAACGGAACACAGAATACTGATTGATGCCACATTAAACTAAATTAAATAAAAAAACATGTTAAATATTTTTTTTATTATATGAAGAATAAGAATTAAAAAATATATGTCACAACGAAATAACAAAAACACACTGCCTGAACCACATATTAGTATAGGAAAACAAATCATGGCAAAATTACCTGATGCATAGTGGCTTGGTCAGCAAGGGAGAATCGACGCGGGTCTTCAGAACCTCCGGTTCCCAGGGAACTCTGACTCCCAGCCAGCGACCGTGACGTCACCAACCGCTGTAGCCTCTCGTTGTTATGTTTTAGGTTCAACATTTCATTCTGGAACAAGGGAACGTCTATTAAATAAGCCTTTGGGCATGTTTGTGTAATGGACTAGATTACCGGACAGGAAAAGTCTACCTGGGACAAACATTGTGTACCTACGATATGCACTTTTCCAAGTGGGATTAGTTCGTTGCCTCACTTCAAAATTCCATGCCGAATTTGGTGTTTAGAATTGCTTTGCTTTTGACAAAGCACTAAGATTATATCAACCAAAAATGTATCTGTTTATCAACTCAAACTACTTACCCTCATTTTTATAACTGTATCTTTCAGATTTTCAAGCTGATGCGCAGAGGTGAGCGCTTCTAATCTAATATCTGTTAGCACCAAATCTTTCTCCCGTAACTGTCGCTTCAGCTCGTCCACCAAACCGGATTCGTCTGGTTTATCTGCAAAACAGCATGTTTTATTCCACCCTACATTCCATATTTTGATCTAGATCACACCATTAAATAGTTATAGTCCATAAGTAGGTCATATTCAATTTTAACTTCCTGACAATCTATTAATATGAATTCTCAATTGAGATCGTCGCCCAATTCAACCCAATTATTTATCGACTTTGCATTTGACTCCTAAAATAAATGACCAATTCAAATGTGTTTTTCATTGTTTTATTGTGTGTATTGCTAACACTACACGAGGTGTCATTTGTTCGAGTTACATTTAATTTTGATACTCAACTCAACTCTTTGAAATGTGCGAATTTTCACAGTTAGGCAGGATGAATTAAGAACACAATAGAAACGTAGGTGTTAAACTTATATTGAGACATGAAATATGCATAAATCGGTGTCTATTAACAAGAGCCGACATATTGTTCCACGAATCCGTATATTCAAGCTCGTTAGTGGGCGCTTTCACTCTGCCAACCCAGCCCAATTGCGGGCAAACTGTCCATTGTTTGTACAAGTAGGTATTTGCTCACTTTCAGTTCAGGTATTGCACGGAAGACAACCAGGGAAACGTGTACTTACTAGGAAAACTACTTCACGATGTGTTAAGAATAACCTGGACGAATAACAGGTGAAGGTAAGGAGACACGTGCATTTTAAGTTGACAGCATTGTCAGAGCTCGTACTCTTTATTTTGGGGATGGAAATTGCGCATTTATTCCGCATTATTAATATTTTCAGTGGACTAAGAAAGCCTAATTTCGTTTATTTATTTTCATTAGATATCTGTTCTATTATAGGATTTATCGTATCACGGCATTACAAGCATAAACCTAATATTTAGGACTAAGTTTAATGCCTTCCGAGCAATAATGACGTGCTATTCTAAAAATAGCGGCGATCAAAGTACGATAACGCATAACTATTTAAACGGATTACTACAGAAAACATTGGGTGGAATGTACGATGATAATTTCTTGTCGTTAGACTAAAACCATAGAATGATGACTGTCATCGGGAAATCCACGTTTTCTACGTTTATCACGGAATATGTATAGTCATTCCGTTGACGCCATCGTGTTTAATGAAGGTAAGAGTATCAACGAATTGCTTTGATTCTATGTCACTCGTCATTAATTAGATTGTAAGCGATATACAGCAACAAAACTATTCAATGTTTGACTTAGGAAGTTTATAAATATCTTATCGTAAATAATTCGATTCACAATTGCGTCAATATTGAAGGTCTATAAGACTGACCTTTGGTCTGTTCATCGGTTGGTTTGTCCTTAGCGTCGAGTGCCTCGTGGGAGTGTTCAAGGCTGTTCTCGTTACTTCCCTCGCGGATCGTGTGCGGATCGTCGTAGTGGTGCGACCCTGATGAGCTGTCCTGCGACGACAGTTGCCCGAGGGACGCGTGCTTTGCCGTCTTTGATATCTTTGCGTTCCGTGAGAACGCTTTTGTAAACGATGACCGCAACTGTTTGGGAATAAACACTATTAGAATAGAATATTGTATTTGCTTTACTATAGTTGCGTGCGATAGTACATTGGTAGAATTGCAAGTCATACACCATTAACTTGAGACTTGTGTATTGTATCATGTGGAAATTCTTAACTATTCGTACATAACATTCATCAATGGGACAAACGAAATTGGGGATTCTCCTATTCGCAAAAAATAGATCTGATTTACCATTTCAAGGAAGTTGATAAAATTTGTCAAAATTATTTAAATAATGTGAAAGACATATCTACTTAGATTTCTTCTACCTTGATCATCGTAATATAATACATACATACAATATACTCACGCCCAAGCATAGACAGAAGTGCATTTATGAAATTACAGATAGAAAAACCCATTAACACTGCCCGACCCGGGATCGAACCCCCGCACTAACCAACGAGACAGTCATTATATAATAAGTACTTTTAATATTCATTTGGTCAGCTAGGTACGTTGCTGACCGTATGAACAATACATCAGTTGTTTGTTAATTACCACAATGATTGATTGCTTGACAGGGTAGAACAGGTGTACTGAAATTGATTATCGTACGCGTGTCTCAGTTTATAACATGTATGAAGCATGATTTCAATAAATCGTTCAGCTTTGTACACCATCATATTTGTTTTGCACGTGTCTGCAGCTGTCAAACAGCTCGTCTAGTAATGCCTTCAACGTGTCTTTTCATATGTAAATAATCTATTATATTTTAAGTATTTAGGAATGTGGGTTAACTTTCATAACTTTCAACACTGTAATAATCAGAGCAGATTTGTGTACCTACGGATAATACCTACGTTTTAAAAGGTTTTACGAGAGAGAGCGTTACACGTTGTTCATCCAACATAATTTACTTTTATAAAGGAATAGAACACATTACGCCGACACCAAATAACATGGGATAAGGGCAGGAGGATGATGATAAAGGAATTCCATAAGATCCATAAGATAGCTATTTCCACATATCATTCGTAGAATCATTCGATTAAAATCATATGCACTCACGGATATGGGTCAAATTTCCATTCTAAAATAAGTCAAAATATGTAGAGCCATTTCAGTGATTAAATCAACCTCCACTGCACCTAATACATAAAAATCTTATTTAATTATAAATATTATACTATTTATTTCGCAGAAAAATGGCTTTGACAGAAGTTCTATTCAAAAAGTGCTATTTAAAAAAAATCAACAATTCTATTTCATATTAGAGTTAAGTACCTACTGGCGATTCCAAAATCTTATGATGCAGTTTCAATATTTAGCAAAATCAAGCCCGGTACTATTTTCCTATGAGTATTTTACGCTATTCCTCAGTTTTGAATTTGGGATTCCACGCTGACTTATAAAATAACTGACTGCGCACGTCATATATTCGCGCTCGCGCCTAAAAACTATTACTGCGCTTTCAAGACTAGCGCACAAAATTCGTGACGACACCTGAATGTAACTTACCCATCCTTTCTTTTTGTGTTTCTTGTCGTGTGGCGCCGAAGAGCCGCTGCTAAGACTGTTGATGCTGGACACGCTGTCTGTCGACAGGTGTCGCGTGATGGCTCCGTTGCCGGTTTGTGCGAGGCGTTGTGGAGAGGACTGCTGCGTTTTCGTTAGAGGAACATCCTGGTTAAGATGAACATGGGATTTAAATTAAAGAACCTATCAACATGCTTTTGTACCTACTTTCCACCCAGAATCTGATGGTAGGTTATGGATTTCAAATAGTTTCTTAATTTTTTTCTCTAGCGCATAGAGATTTTCTCACTTTGTTTTTGTAGTGTTACTAATCAATATGGTGAAATAGGTTGAAAGGAAATTAGTTTAACTATCGTCTCAAATTGTATTATCAATACATACTTATAGTATGTGATTAGATTAATACTAAGCGGTATTTTGATAAACATGATATAATCATACACGCGAGGATGGGCTACAAATACACCGAATACTTCAGATAAAGCCACGATCGCTGCTATATAAATAATATTTTATGCAATTATTAGGTCACTGATAGGTATGGTTACTAAGACCTAGAATGGTAGAGAACATATATACCTAGGAAAGTACATCCTTGTTTTTCTGTAAGGTTTCTTAATGTCGCACTCGACGGCGAGAGTCGGTGTCGAAGATACAAAATAGAACGTTATTGTCCATGTATTGTGTTACAATTTCCTATGATTTCAACTGACGCTCGGCATCGAGTTCGACGTTGATGAACCTTACAGAATAACGCGACAGGTCCCGTCACGAGTAAATATCGCGCTGCGAAAAATTGTGGTGACTCTGCGCATGTTTTTATTCGCCTCGCGCCATACATATATAGACAGAGACAGACTTATAAAATTACTACGGCGCATTCAAACATACGCATTCTTAACTCGTTACGACACTTATATATACATGATAAATGGTGACCTACAGTGTATAAACAGTAATTTTAATTTGCATTGCAATATCAATTTGTATGTGCATAAGTGATAAGAACATCATGAGTAGACATTTCCATGGAGCCTCGAAGCTCTCGAATCTATAGCAAGTATGTCATGTCACTTGACGATTCTCTGCGCGTATTGAATGTAGAACGGGGACGGATCTATTGATGTTCAATTAATGCAAATCATGCCTTATTTGTATTTGCTATCGCTTATTGGACCTCATTACCATATTACTATTTATTTACGCTACAATATATGAAAGTTATTTTTTTAATTTACCTTTAAGTTCAAGTTTATTTAAAATCTAACAATAGTTCATTATATTAAAACAACGGAGATATATGCAAAGCAACTGTCACATACAATATAATAGGTGCCATTGAGAGGAAAATGTTACACTTATGGTATTGTTGTAATGGACTTAAGATAAATATTTTTTTGCTTAGTTAGATGATAAGGTATACAATGTGATCGGAAATATAGGTAGGTACCTACATTATAGTGAATTCATCTGAAATAATAATATCGATAACAACACTTTTAATAAAAAGGTACTCCCTGCCTAGCCCGACAAGGACAGGCTTGATAAGTTAGTTTTAAAGTAATTGCAAATTTCGTGTTACCTTCTAACAAAAGCCTTCAAAGAAAAAAGATATAAATCTTATATGTATTTAAAAAATACTGTCCCACATTTACTACAAGAGCCGCCGGAGACGTTAAGGTTACAAATCTCTACAACGAATAATTATGAGTAAAAACATTAATGCACTTGATCTCGATGTACACTGTATCTAATGCCATCTAATATGATTGATGGCTGATCGCAATGACCGACATATCAGTGTTTCCTCACTGGCATACAAAATTAAGATTTTATGTAAATTTTATCATTGTCAGTCTGAAAAGTATGTTGTTGGAATTAATGAGACACTTGGTGTGTTCTGCGTCGTAGTTTGATAATACGCTTCGCTTGGATCAGATTTATTTCATATCATAACATTAATGATCTAAGCTTAAAAGCTAAATGTAAAGTCTGACTATAAAATGCTTATATAGGTCACAAAATGTGGGTTAAGTATCGCTTTTGTTGTCATCTCAACGAAGATACTGCTACAACTCGGATATCATATCGAAACCGTGTGATAAAGTGAAACCTACGCATTTTATTGAACATGATTCACTCGTATTATGAAGGTTGCACCGGTTATAAAAATGCAATTACCTGTTTTCCTTTAGAGGAGTACAACTATTATCTGCATTTATTAAGGGTTTTATTGCATATTCTATACAAAGGTGACATAATCTAGTAAGGGCGTTCCAATTAGGGAGTAAGTATGTATTACTAGTCTTCATGACCTTTTCATACACCTTTAAAGACATTCACTTCGGTGTACTTAATTTTGTTTGAAGATATTCCAAGATGGTAGCGAAAAGGATAGTTGCATATGACGCACAGTAGTACGCGCAAAAAGATACAGGCATGAGCATGTGTGCGTATATGTATACATATTAGAATGAGGATGTACGTTACCTGTCCAGACATATTGACTCCATCTGTCCTAATGCCCATGGACTGCATGTGAGCTGTGGTCAGGCCGGCTTGTATCGACTGCTTCCGAAGCAACTCGATGGTTTGACGTAGCTCCGTTAATTCCGAGTCCTGGGAAACAATTCGACAAGTACATATTAAGTACTTACATACATATGCTCACGCCTGTATTCCTCGAAGGAGTAGGCAGAGGTGTTGTTATCACAAAAGCCACTTTTCACCGAATTTGATTAAGTGCCAACGTGACAGATGGTGAGTCTATCGCCGTCTCAGGCACTATACATACGTCTTTGAATTACTTCTCAGAAATATGCAGGTTTCCTCACGATGTTTTCCTTCACCGTAAAGCACGTGGTGTGAAATCATTGTACATAAGTTTTTTAGAACGACTCATTGGTACAGGCCCCGCTGGGATTCGAACTTGCGTCGCTTGCGTAGCAGGCGACTGCTCAAACCTCAAGGCCACCACGGCTCTTTAAGTACTTAATTAGACAAACAAATAACTAGATTACACTTTTGAAGACTTTGATTGCCTTGATTGGATTTTGAATTAATTCTTTCCAACTAAAATTGGGGTGCAGCTCAATAAAAAACACGTGGACTCGATCGACAATATGTAAGAAAAAAGCAGTACATGATTGAGACCTCTCTTACAAAACGTTGGGAACAAAAAACAAATAACATAAAGTTATTTGCATCCGTTCGAACTGGTTACTGGTTCATATGGGCTGCCGGCGATTTGGGGCACCAATGCTTAACATTTGTGTCAATTTTATGTAATTAATATTTCTTGGCAATGCATGGTAACTTGGCGACAAATCAAGGTACCATTTAGTGTGCCATAAATTATTGTAACATTTATTATTGTGTTCGGAGATTAAATAAAACCGACACAGCGGTAAAATGAGGAAATATATTGGACTTAAAGGATGCCCTTGTGACTTTACGGTAGAAATCAAGACTTTAGTACCTTTCTCTCAGCGGTGGCTGTGAGCTGCTGCAGTCGCTGCGTCATGTTGGATAAACTTTGTTCAAACGCAGACACCACATGTGCCTAAAACAAAAATAAAACAATAAATACATAATATGATATATAACTTTACATACAAACTATCTTACTATTGCATGTAGTGTACAATGTCCAGCATTCAAAGGTAACTGAACCCTAAGATCTACGGCACTCTGTTAAGAGTGTTACGGAATCGCATAATGAACGACTGCAATATCTTTACCGTTTAATAAAATTGTAGTGGATGTTTGTAATTGCATATCCGAAGTTTGTCATTAAATGAATTTGTTCAATAAAATACATATAAATATTTTTTTGTTTGTCCGCCTGTCTGTCCGACTAATCTCTGAAACGGGTGGACCGATTTTAACGGGACTTTCACTGGCGGATTGGTATATCAGCCAAGTTAGGCTACTTTTATTTTAGGACCTTTTTTATTTTAATATTATTCAGGTAAATAAAACCCCTTGAAATTAAGTCATCGCGGGTGAAGCCGCGGGACAGAGCTAGTCATTAATACGATTCACGTGTGAACACTGAAGCTAACATGCGTATATTGTTACCACATGGATAGTTTGCGAGTTTTAACTATAGGCCTGGACAAGAGTAACTAATCCTCAAGATATGTTACTTATACGTAAGTGATACAAAATGTATGAGAATGACATATTAAGGCACAGGCCTGATTATGTCATTCCCATACACTTCTATAAACACAAGAGCGAGGAGAATGTTACTTCTAGAGCTACTGTGAATAAACAGAAATCTTTTGTGATTCATTCGACCTTAAAGTTTCTTTGATTTTTATAATTATCTTGCAAATAAGCACCGAAACGTGTCTAGTGTGCTACGGTGGTGACTTAATACTAGTATTATGATCTACATAAAATGCAAGGTAATAATAAGTCGCGCAGCAAGGCAAAATACCGACCATAATGCGTGTGCACATTACAACTTCCCTTACAACTGGTCTACGAGCGTAACTGTAATTTCTATTCAGTTTAGTAATCAGAGATGACCACAAGCCGACATATATCTCTCTACATCACTTCGGTTTCGTGAACATATCCAGTTCCCAATCCCTACAAGTCATAACTTTAGTGAAATAATAGCCCTATACTCAAAATACTCTCGCAGCCTTAAAAGTTGACCAAATCAGTACCCTAAGTATGATTTGACACGTTCAAACGTCTTCTCTTGGCCGTTGCTCAAACTATATTCATACTTTTTCGGCGAAAGGTTGCGGTTGAATGCCAAAGATGGCGGATCGATACATTTTCAGCCACGATAAAACGCAAGATTAAATTTTTTTCGAGTTTTTCAGTTTTCGATGACAAAATACTTCATTAATTAAGTCACTCTTTATAATAGATAATTAGTGTCGTAGGCGAAAAGGCGTGAGATCTTAAGAATTGTTTGTTTACACATGTAATGGTCTATCATGCCTGACAACTACACACGTGCTAGGAAACACAGGCTGTTTTCGATATCGGCGGGTCGTACTAAGTCGCGATCATACTCTCCTGTCCCTCGCACTCTCTCTGCGCTCAACGCTCTCTTGGAGTCCAACTCTGAGTGTGATTTGTTTGCGGATGAATGGCAGACGATCATGTCGGCATGTCTGGAGTATTGCGAGGCGAATGTTTGATTGTGTTTGTATTTTTATAATATGCTCTGTATATAATTAAATGTGATGTGTACTGTATATATATTGTGTAATATTGCTACGTTTTGTGTAATTGGTTACTGGCCGTTCAAAATGTATATTTCAAATAAATAAATAAATAAAATCATACGGTCATATATCAATGGCCTGTAACAACAAATTAAATGTTTTTAAGATACACAGATGGTGTAACTGATTTTATAAAAAAATATTATGTTAATATTTGATGTCAGTATCAATGTCAGGAGTATACCAAAAAGTGACTCATCGAAACAAATTGCTTTATAAGTCGGTAATAGTGGACGTGGGTGTAGCTGGTCAAGGGACCCTTTGTTTGCTCGTCACAGGAACGCACTTAGCAAAATTAAATTGGGGGTAACGACCCTGTACCCTAACTAAAGTAGAAAACATAAAGTAGGATACATAGCACACAGTAGCTTATTACACAAACAATTGGTACATAAATACTTGCGGCCTTAGGCACGGAACAATGAACGAAATTAATTCAGTATCGATGGGACAATAAACTATCAATCACATTATCTACGATCGAAATATCGTCCTACAAATTACTTATTATGTTGATACAAGTACGGTACTAGCGAGTAATAGGTACTTCCAATATCATTGAACTGACGTGATAGAGAATAGGTACATGTTATACAGGAAACTAGTTTTGCTCCGCGGTTTTACCCACATAGACCTGATTTCAAGGGTGGTTTTCTTTAAAGAACCCATTTTTAAATAAAAATCCTCCTTGTTACTTCTATGATAGTGAAAGTTAGAATCGCTCCAGCAATGTCAGAGATTATTTGGAACTAGCAGTGCCCCGCGGTATCAACCGCGTAGACTTGTCTCAGCCCGATCGGTTTAAAATTGACAAAGTTTCATCCCCTATTTTATCCCCTTGGGGGTAGAATTAAGCAAAATCCTTTCTTAGCGGATGCCTACGTCATAACATCTACCTGCATGCCAAATTTCAGCCCGATCCGTCCAGTGGTTTGGGCTGTGCGTTGATAGATCATAATGTCAGTCAGTCACCTTTGAGTTATATATATTTAGATTACAAACAGACACTTAAACTCATAGATTACCAATAGATAATCGGAATCACAGCAGAGTAATTAAAATTAAGTAGTTACTATAATAGGAATACAATAGAAATAGGTTACTTTTTGTCCTAAATATTATATATATTTATATTATATATATTTTTATACTAAATATATAATTGTGAGGATATAACGAATACTTTAGAATATAACACGTTATCTAGGTAGATAACGTGTTGTTCGTTTAATAGTATGTACTTTAATGTACTTAAATTTGAGGAGTGCCTCAACCTGCACCCTTAACATAAAACAACACGTAAAGTATTTTATTATGTTTCCTGGAGGGACATACAAGGCTCCACGTATAAGGGTTTTTACTACACTTAACCATATAACAACCATTTAATAGTGCGATTCACCTGTCCGAGTGCATGCTGCTTAGCCAATTATGGTGTCTGAACGTCATTGATAGATCTCCAGTCGGTGTCGGGACACCTTTAGCGCGTGCCGAACTAAACAGCTTCGTTAATAAGTTTCGAAGTTCGAAGTAAGCACTACTGGTTTTTCAAAACCTTTTGGGGTCCTTCATAAGGCTTTTTAAACTCGCGATTTGTACTCATGTTTGTAATTCCTCGGGACTTATCCACACTAATCTACACTTATATTATAAAGAAGAAAGATATAATTGTTTTTTGTTTGTTTGCATTAAATAGGCTCCGAAACTACTGGCCGATTTGAAAAATTACTACATCATCAGTGAGTAATATAGGTTATATTTTATTCCCGTACTCCTCGTGACGTCCGCTAGTATTATAATAAGAGCTGTGGTGGCCGTGGGGTTCGAGCAGAGACGCAAGTTCGTATCCAAGCGGGGCCTGTACCAATGAGTTTTTCTAAAAGCTATACGCAGTGATTTCACGTGCTTTACGGTGGAGGAAAACATCGTGAGGATACCTGCATATGTCTGAGAAGACCTGTCGCGTTGGCACTTAATCATATTCGGTGAAAAGTGGGTGTTGGTATTATAAAAACTCTGCCTACCCCACCCCTTCGGGGAATACAGGCGTGAGCATATGTATGTATGTATTATATTTTATAACATACCTCGACGATTCGATTGGTTCTTCGTAATGAAAAGTATTTTTTGTTCCAAATCACTGTATACCGTTCATAGTAATACCAAAAATTTGTTTACTTTTTTAAATCAACCGTAGGCACCTATCAGTTATGACGGAAAGAAAGCACAACTCACTACCAACTCAAAATAAATTAATACATTATATCTGTAAGGGTGTACGATCGCTTTGGCTAAAACAGTGTTCGTAATTTGATTTTTATCGGGCAAAAGAACGCTCAGTGAATAATTCAAAAAATTGTTATGAATTACGGAACCCCACACGTGGATTGCGGACAGGTGTTTGCTAATTATTAATCAACAGCTGCGGACACAGCCGCGCTTTAAGTCTTTAATGACACCATCAAATAGTACTCAGCTCTCGACAAAGAAAGAAATATGCCGTATGCCCATCGCATTCTGCAGGTTTTTGTTTTAAATAATATAAATAATTACTGCACGAGAATATCAAACTTTTTGCTGTACTGTTGCAGCTTTTGGATTATCTCGCAAAGCAGTTAAATTGTCGTACCTGGAAACAGCTGTAATTCATGGCATACTTAGAGCTAAGTAAGGACGTGAAAGTATGACACAGATGATATATAGAGGTCAAGAGATATTATTCATCATGTGGGATGGTCGATGATAATTTATTCAGGCTAGTGTAGTAAAATATACTCAGGTATCTATATAATTTCTGGAACAATACTTGTCGAATTTTATTGCTGAATAAGTACAGAATACTATAAGTACCCCGCACCTTAAAAAAGGCAATAAATTATGACAATTTCACAACGTTTATGTTTTTATGTAAGTTCTGAACAATGATTTATTATCTAACTTTTATGGATTTGGGAACGTTGCCCTCTAGCATTCAATTTTGAATGGGCTCGATTAGTGTAGCATATCAAACGAATCGTGGTATTGCGTGATCTTATCCATGTGTGAAAACTAAGTTTATTATTACTTCACATTATAGTACATAGATAATAAGCAACATTTTAATAAACACCATCACATCAAACAGAATCAATAAGTTTCGCAGTTACAAATTAGTGAAGAGGTGACATTTGAATCAGAAGTTGCAGCGCTCTGTAATAGAAGAAGGAAATCACTTGTTTCACTTCTGATTTTAATTTATATTTGATATTGGTATTAATATTGGGGTTGAGACTTTAGGGCTAAGGCAGCCAAATGCGAAGTCCTTTTTAAGGAATTCTCAAAACGCCTGGTTGACGTCATACTACTATGACATACACACTAGGTACTTAAAAAAACACAAGGTTATTGTGCGAGGCGCTGTTAGAGTGTGTTAAGCCAGTAAGATTATTTGTACAAGTGCAATCTTCCTTGTTCGGTTGCTTGCTAAGTTGTCAGTAGCTGGGATAGGTGTATTACAAAAGCATGTCATTTAACCAATGTTTGACCAGGGGGCCTACCATCATCGGTTTATGCATAGCGTATCAAGAATTTCTGAGCTTTGACGGTATAAATAAACGTTAAAAGCTAAGAAGTTCTTTATACACGCTGCTTTACCAATGGTGGTAGGCCACTAGGTAAAATAATAACAAAATAGCAAGGGAATAACGTTTAGTATGTTTTAAGAAATAATCATGGAATAAAACAGGTCGTACGAGAATCGGCATAGGCGGATGCAAGTGCGTCAAAGTGTGCCACGGTAGCGGCAACTCAGCACCTTTGCGGCTTTATCAGAGGTTCTCCGTGTAATAGTTCCCTCACGTTCGATCCCAATATACTTATAAAGTGATCTCTGTCTACACAGCAGCCTACCGCACCTACAAGCAACCGTGTTAATAGCCCGTCAATGTGTCTGTCTACCTTTTGTTACAAAGATTTGTAAGAGGGTAGAAAATAATTTGAAGGTAAGAAAATCTAACGTGAGAAAGATACATAGTTATTATGCACTTAAAATACCTCGCTTACAGACTAGAAATTTATCTTATTTTCCGAAGTTGGCAATGATTGCTCAAGTTCAAAGGTGTCCCTTGCGGCGGTAACAATGGTGCGCCCGAGTGCCGGTAGAAGCTGTCGCCCACGCTCGACAAGACATTATAGTAGACGAAATAGGATCTACAAACAATGCCACTTTATCAGGAGAATTTCTAAACAAAACCAGTTATTAGGTCACTCATTTGGCCGCCGTACCTATTACGAAAAAACTATTTTATTTTCTACTAAGTACTGCAGCTGAGAAAATTCTTTCCTCTGAAGGAATAATATAGATTTCGCTCCATCACATTAAATAATACAACACATACACATACATAAATTATACAGCAAAGAATGGTATCAGTGTTACGTAAGAACCACGTTGCATTTGATTATCGTGGGAAAAATATTTTCAATCCGAGAAATCTGTGAATGAGATTTGTAAGGGACGATTAAGTCAACACCTGTCGGTCTCATCGTAAAAGGTTGCTTCTCTGGTAGACAGGTAATATTTTTTAGGAAAATTTTAAATATATATTACCTGCACCTGACAGGTTAAGAAGTCGATGTATCTTTCTTTTAATAATATTCGCCTTTTGACTAAAGTAGGAATTGGAAAGCGAATCTAATCGATGAGAGATTCTTCATCATAATACCTATAAGAAATTTACGTTGTCACGTGCATTACATTAAAGAATAAAAACATAACTTATATAACCGTTGTGTATGTGGTTTTAATAACGATTTATTATTAATCATATATTTTTTTAAAAGGATCCGAATTTCATCACTATCTTCTCTGATGGAAAGTGATGATGAGTTTGATAGAAGGTGAGCTGATATTATTTTATTATATACCTCAAAATATTTTGTTGTTTTAGTTTTAGACCGGTAGGCAACGTTAACCCCCTTATTACAAAACATGATTTAAACCAAGACTAGACCATACTCGGTGCATCCCTCTTGGAATGCTAATCACAAAAAGAGATGTTCCTATAAATGTTCCAAGGGCTATCTAAGTATTGTTTTTGTAATAATGGGGTTACGATTTAAGTTATAGGTATTTACAAGTCGTACCCAGTTTGGTTTCTAACCTTAACTGTAACATAAATGATATAGATGATATATATCATAAACATTTACTGATATGCCAACGTTAGGAACATTTTACAATACTTTAAAAACTAGGGGAGGGTCCCATGAGACATCAGGTGAACACGCTACGTCACTTATTCATTATTATTAGTGTGCTCCCCTAGCTGATGTTCGTTTTGATACGTTACCATACTTGCAATCTATTACCCCATTAAAACACGGGGAACCGCACCTTAAATTGAGGGAAGTTTCGGCAAGAAAATGTAGGTATCTATTATGAAAACACATATATTTTTTTATAATACCTAAATTTTAATTGATATCGAGTTTCCACCACCATGACCATATATCATAGAAGAGTGTATAAATGCAGTGCAAAGTGTATAAATAGTTAGTGTGTATATAGTAATTCCTTTATCTTAAATTTTCTTAAAAATGATATTTCATCATCATAGTCTATCTATACCACGGGCCCAAAATATGATATGGTAGTAGTCTTAAATCAAAATCAATCTTCCCATTTCGTGGTATGCCTATTTAGAGTTGAATGCAGGTCAAAGATTATTGAAAAAGTAACTCACCTCCTCTAATATTGGGCAGCTTTTATAGCGCGATTTCTTGATAGCTAACTCCCACCAGGGCACGGGAGGTTTCGAACGTAGTATGGTTTGACATCCAACTTTTGGATCTTGCGCTTCGTACAAAGTTCCCAAGGTCCTCGACGATGGCCTTGAAGTAGGTTGGTCGACATCGTCTTCTGCTGGTATACCAGTCACACATTCGCAGCACTTATGAGGCTTCTTCACTATAGACTGAGGTCTAAAGTCAGCACTAAATGAATGCCGGTAGTTAAGCCGCTTCGAAAAGCCATTTGTCTCGCTGACTGATCTTTTGAAATTATTTCTATTATTTTGCAAAGGCATACGCGGAATCTGCTGCACTTCGCTTAAAATACTAGGCGAACCGCTCAAACTCCCACGATCACCATCGAGGGGCGTGTTGGGTTCCGAATGGTACCCCATTCTATTCCGTTGTAAGCTTCCATATAACCGATTCTCTTTTATGCTTGGTGGCTTTAGGTCTATAAATTTAGGCCTGCGTAAATTTAACGTGGCGAATTTTTGGGGAGATCTATGGAACTTGGATCTGTTCGGCAAATCTTTCAAAACATCTTCAGTATCAGTGGATGGAATCGTGGAATTATCACTGTAGCTAGATATAGGGCGGTCGTTATCGGTGAGATATGAGGACGATTCCGAGCAATTATCTCGATCGCTGTGGCTCCTTCTATAGTCAACTGACGAACCAGTAATGTCCGTGCGGACGGAATGCTGTTCCATACCGTCCTGGTTTGCAACGTGCTGCTCATACGACTGCCGCTCACCGTTACTCAAGTTCGTGATTGCTACTTTTTCGTAAAATCTAACATCCTGGTCCCCTGGAAGCTCTAAGCTCTTTAATCGCCGGCGAGGTTTTGTGTCTATAGAATCATAATGTACTTCGTGTTTACCATTAACATATTTAACAGGAGAACTGCATTTAGAGTGCGGTGGAGATACTTTGGCATAAATAGGTTCCGTAAAGCTAAGTCTAGAAGGTTTTTCTTCAACAAAATTATTTGAATTCCCATTAGTTACATATTGAACTCCCACACTGCTATCTAGGAAATCGTTCTTGGGCGTCCTCTGAAGCGTAAAATATTCAGAATGTCTTTGAGGTAGATTGATCATTTGATTTGGCTCCACTAAATTTCTGATCTTGATTCGACTTCTAGGTGCACGAATGGTAGCGAACCCGTCGTGAATCGGCGATCCATGATAAGTCGGGGAAGTAGTCACTGCCATATTTATTTTCTTATCACGAATCACCAAACATTGTCAGTATACATTAACACATCACATATTGCACGAATAGTTCAAATGGAACACTCCGATCGATGCGCACATTACAGTGAAACGTACGTTCTAATCTGCTCTATCATCTGGAAAGCGTAAAATTGGAAAATAGACCTTTAACAATACGCTTAGCGAGTCTCGGTACATATTCCTTTGCTTGATACATATGTGTTCAAAGCGAGGATGTGATGAATAACAGTGAATAGTAAGTGGCGAGTTTATCGAAGAACGAGTAGGTAGGTCCTATATCTATAATTCTATAGCGCCAGTGAATAAAGTAGTCAAAGATATGAAACACTTGACCCTTTTTACAGCAAGTCAAGAGCTCTAGAGATGTATTTTTAAACATAGGTCCATCAGATTCTGTACAAATAAAACAGATATCCACTTGATAGGCAGCCGCCACCAGCGGTAAATATCTACAGGTAGAGTTTAAACTGAAACAAAGATGGCCGTACACAACCTATGATCCAAAGTGGATCATAGGTTGTGTACATTTGGCCGTTGAATTTATATATAGTTTAAACCTTTAGTAGATACTGCCTAAAAAAGGTAATGGGCACAAATTCAGAGCATTGTAAGTATAATAACAAAATGATTCGGTATAGTTTTGCATCTGTACGTAAGCAACGTAAGCAAGGTATCTCTATCAATCTACCAATCTATACTTGTATATCAATCAACCGTACGTGTTTTACGTAGTTATATATACACGAAGTTAATATTACTCGTATCTACTAAGCAACAGTCTGCTTGCATCCGGCGTTCGTTGAAACAGACAATTACCTTCGTATTGCAAGGGTCACCAACACTTGTTACTTGCAGAGTAACGGATACAAAGTTTTACGTTTACCGACTTTAAGCATCATCAAGTGCCCTTGGGGATATCACACAATGTTCAAATAGGTACTCCAATCGTATTTCATAAAAGTGTCATAAGGACTTCCAGTTTCTACATTTACAAAGACGTTGACTGATGTGAGTCACCGCCCCTGCTATAATATACATTTAACGTTTATTGGCACTAGTTGTACAATTGATCTTACTCTTTCTGTATGTTCTTCATCCGGCACAATAGTGGTCCCTCGGGATGTGTTTACTAATTCATTGTGTTTTAATCATAAATTTTGAAAATGTAGGTATTAGCATGACTTTCTTATATCAGGCAGCTGTGGCAGAAACTCACTGATCTTAGACTGGATGTTAATAGACATGATACATATATAAATGAATATTAGCTGTTAGATCACTTAATTATAGATCAGAAAAGATGAACGTATTATGAAATATAAATCTTTACTTTGCTAAGTTAAATTACCGAAGTTATAAACCATACAGAAACTTGATTATTTAATGTAAATTCGACTTGTCACTTTGAAGTCAATAACCTTGAACTTTATCGTCAAATATTTCATATATAAGTGACACTGTAATACAGTGATTTATAGGCGATAAGTCAGCTCATAAAACCGGGAGTTACGAGAGCTGCATTATTCATCTGCAAAGTAGCTACGACAATAGCGTATAGCCGGCGCGGTGTATAAGGGTCAATGTATAAATTACAGCCGTGATCAATGACCACAGTCACCAGACGATCAACCGCTGAAGACATTTGGAAAACTGATTTTAAATTATACGACCCAGATACAGGTATTGATTCAGTACCGTGGGTCCAACCGCTTTCATCGAGTCACTTACTGCCATGCGTGCGGCGTGACTATTTTCATGTTTTAAGCTAAATGTAACAAGTAACGACTGTATTGACATGAAATACGACTCAGACCAATAATTTTATAGAAAAGAGCATACTCCTTATAACGATATTCAAACAATGGCAGGGCATGAAGCAATACGGGTTAAACAATAAATTGTAGATGGGGGCGATCGCGGGCGCCAGTCAATCCAATAGTCAAACGTCTCGGAGGGGAGACTGGGAACAAACAATTCCTACACAAGGCGTTCCATCTATTACAAATTGTAGATCAGATCTAATTTACCTATACAGAAACATAGAGTGGAATCTAATTTTAGTCAACGATTCGATAATAGCAAGTTTCAAGTTTTTTTACCTTAGCCATATATTTTAATTCTTAAAAATGTTCTTATTTATAATCATGGTTGTATTAGAAACCAGCAACTATATATATGTTTAGATGTTGTTTAACAAACAAAAAACTGAATATTATGTAACCCAAGACATCGGTGCCTTGCAGCAACAAAAAATGCTCTACTAATTTCTAAGCCTGAGAGTATCTGTCAGGTTGCAAGGAAGAGTGGGATAGAATGTTGTGTTTATGTAGCTCACTCATTCCCTCCAGTGCATTGTATGCATTTGGTTCGCGTATCAACGACCTGCGTTGTTTTGTAGCCTTTACTTAACCGAGGCCGTAGCACTGTGGCCATGTGATCACATTGTTTTATTTTTCATTACAGATATTATTAGAAAGAAAGTAATATTATGACGATTAATCAAAATGCAAATTGCTCTATAGTTTAATGAGACTGAAATCGTGTCGCTGCATCTTTGTTTCGCGGTGACAATTAAAAGACCCCTAATAAAATAATAACCACAATTTTTGCATATAAAATTAACCATTAGAACGAATTTAACCTTCAACATCTCTACTATCATTGTGTGGGAAAATAATTTGATATCCGAGGCCTATTTGTGCAATATTGCAATGATTCGAAATATATTTGCAAGTAATATTCAGTCAAGCATAGGCATATCACATTTCAAATCTAGGCAAATATGTAAGAATACAATACCAACACAAATATACGTATAGTCAAATATTCACAAAATGAGACATGGCCAAAATACACACGTAACCTTTTGAAGGGTCTGCGGAAATCTTGAGATGTTATCTCAAACAAAACAAACAATAACAACATGATTAATGTCATCTGTATGGACAGGGCATAAACTTGTGAGTGTAAGTAACACGGAAAAAACGCACGTGTTGTAAAGAGATCACGACCCTGCCTAACGGTTTATGGAAGAGTCTCATTCTCTCATTGGAAGCACCGTCGATCATATGAGAATTGATTGTTTAGAGAAGTAATAACTGTGTAATTACTAGCTGTACACGAGTTGCATACATACATAGGAACTCGGAAGAATAACGATAACGTACGAATGGTGTGACCTTAATGAGTTCAACAGTTGTGAGGGACGTATCTGTTGACTGATCTTTCAACTAGCATTTATAAATGCCCTTAAATGTTCGCACATATTTATAAGTAGGTATGTTTCAACGGAATATAATTCGTTCAAAGACCATATTAATCCCTACCAGGAAACTAACAGTACCGGGCGTTAATTTTGCTGTAGTAAACTTTCATTGCCTAAATGTTTAGCATCACGTTTAACATTAAACACATGACTCATATAACAAAAAATATATATAACTCAAATCGAGTTTGAGATTTGATTTGCCTGTATTTCGTCAAATTATTCATTGTAACAAGATACTTTACTGACATGCAACCATCTAAGACATGCCATCAAAGTAGTGGTGCTTTAGCCTATTTTATTTAATACGTCGCATTAAAGTAAATCTAACCATATCTTGACATATTAGAGATAATTCTTGTGATGCTGTTAGTAACCTCTGCGCTGATAACCTAAGTTATCGTTTAACAACTACCTACTAAAATTAGAAACATAGGGTGATAACTACTTAGATTATACAGCAGGTTTTTTAAGAACGGAAAATCGTTTTAGTTTGTTGGTATCTCAGTTATGTAACAAGCAGAATGGATATTTAATAGAAACCGAATGACCGTTGCCAATATACAATATTTATGAGGTAAGTATCTATACTCTGCATAATAGATGGAAATCACCGAAAAAAATATTTAAATAATTCGATACTTTAAATGAGATAAGCACTTGAAATAAATCTTAGAATAAACGACATTCCCGAAGGACAAAAACGTAAAATAGTGATGATGTCAACGTACCGAACTAAGTAATTCCAATCTTTATGCCATATGAATAAAACGGTGACCTCTGAATACAAGTTTGACTCTAGATTATTCCATCCATACAATATAACCAACAAACAATTCCTATGACGTGATACTTTTAATTCGTTATTTCATAATAAAGTTGTATTGAAACCATGATCCTTTTAAGAGATAAATTTCGTTCAATAATGAAATGAGGGCACGGTATTATTTGAGGAGCATGGCCGTACGTAAAGAGCCAACGTTCGGTTAAGTTAAGGCTCAATGTTCAAGGGGAGCATCTGTTGTACACATGGCCCAGTAGCAGTATTAAAGCACACTTGATGGGAAGATATCCGATACCAACGTAAAGACATGAGGTGAACACCAAAGACCTACGTCATATGCGTGAATTTAATTGGGCCCTCTAAAAGCGGTCAAGGAGGTTATGATAGATTGCTATTGTACACAAATTAACGTGAAAATATCTTACAGTTGGTACACACATCATAAAACTAGGTTGAGTTAACATGACAAAAACGTTTGTAACACTTCATGATAACGTATAACATGATGTGAATGATGATGGCAGTTCTTATCACGCGATAATTTAAATTATGAGACACTTATTCGCGACAAAATTATTTCCATTTGACTTAGCTATTGTGTGAATTTAACCATGTTCTTGGGACCATAACAAACATACAGCGCTGAATAATATTAGTTCCTAAATCAAACATGACAATAGATTCAACCTGGGTATAAAGCTTGAAGAAGTACCAAATCAGCATAATTATTCCATTTGTATAAGAGTTTGATTGTATAACCCAGTACCAGAGAACCCATTCCGGCGTATCAATTTGTTATTGGTTAATCAAGGTAGGTCACACATCGCATGGCACGAGAGCAAATTTCGCAGACAACAGCTATAAACAAACGAATAATAACGTGGGTTGGGCGCATTGTATTTGCTCTGGCTTTAAGGCTCAAGTCATCCTATTGCTAAGGAAGTAAATTTCAAGAGGATTTGATTTTTTTATATGGATGATTATTATAGTCTAGCAAGATGTTCCGGGTCTGATTGTATTATATCATCAAAAACTGCATTAAGAATGTGCGTTATCGTATCGCTCTGATAACGAAGACCACCATCATTTAAGCATGCACCTTATTATAGGGAAAGCTTCGTTGACTTGCTTGGTCATCAACAGTCCCTCCTTATCTCTTCATTTGTTGAGTCAGAAGGGACCACCTCGTTGCTCGAATCTTTTACCGAAGCAGAATTCATGATCACATTGTTTGTGTATTCAAGTAAAGTGTAAATTGAAACTGATCCCAAGCTTATCCAGGTTCAAATTGAAGTACTTGTTACTGACGCTTCCTGGGTAGATAAAGCATGATCCCATCTTGTAGTACTTCCTTCCGCGCTAGTTACGGAACTATGTATATAATTATGATAACGGATATACCACTCGGGGATATGGCTAGATACAAGCAGAGACAACACTGTTTGCTGATTGAGTATCTACTCAATTTGCACACGTGGGCTAATTATAAAAACTGACAACTACATACAACAAAAAATAATTGCTTCTAGACCATATGAGTAGAGAGAGACGCAGAGATAAATAGAGGGGCGCGGAGTTTAGACCATTTCAATATTATGCTTCTAATATAATATCATGCCAGTTTTGGTAATGTTACATCTATTAAACATATAAGGTTATGTATGCATGTGTGGTTCGTTGGCGAAATAAAAATTCGCAGCTTCTTTCAAGGTCAACGACTGACAGCTGATGACGCAACGGTGGCGTTAAACGGGTTTGGTATTAACGTACGATGTTCATTGATAAATCGTCAACTGCGGTTTAACAACATATACCTACATAAAAGGCCAAACGAATCCTACATTATATATATGATCTTGAATACAAATTTAACCATCTAAAATATAAATCAAGTCCGTTTGATCAAAATTTATTATTGGAATACGGGAGGCCCGTAACGAAGACGCATTTAAAACGTTTCAAGGGCCATACCTAATAAGATAGAAATAGTAGATACAAAGTGGTATAGAGTAGAAACTCCGATGTAGAAGAAGCAAAGGTTACTGCATCAAGTGGGCCGCATGACTGTTTGGATACTTGGTAGTTTTTAAAAAAAAAAGATTGCAATATTTAAGAGTTTAATTCAGTCTAACGAACAACGGTGTATTGCAACTATAGTGAGACAAAAGTGTTATTACTCTTATTAACACATTTATTAGGCACGTAAATATAATCTAAGATTGAGTAAAGAGGATCATAATTGGCCCAATCTCCTTTATTGGTGTAAACTTTATTGCTGTTGTATATGTTATAACGACCAGTTTTATATCAAGCAAAATGGCAAAGGTTAAAATGTTAACGTTTGAATTTTATTATTGACTTCATTCGTTCGTACTTCAATACTCCCAAACGCTCAAAATAGCAAGTGCTGTGACTTTATTTGACACAACACCAGAAACGGCCAATAACTAATCTAGCCATAACAATGCAGTAGCAATTAAGACTAAATGAGGTACAACAGGCCTTGTGAATAGTCATTTTCTGTTTTGCAACGATCATTTAGAATTGGAACATGACATAATAGTGCCAAATGGAGATCAAAGGTATCAACATTTGCGTAGGAGTCAAATAAATGCGCACAATTGCTTTAATTACCTACCAGCGTGGTAGCATTGAACTTGTTTTTTAGCTCATCAAAATTATTAATCGATGAATTAACAAAAACATAAGTCGATAACAATCACTAATTTGCGTTTAATGGCTATGAATTAATTCAATCAATACAACTCATTCAAGTCTTTCTACGAGTATGAGTAAAAAAATATCTTAGCTAAACTCCAGATATTACACAAGAGAGACATGTAATTGAGTTAGCATGAGTGATACTTATAAAGTTGATGTACTCAAAATGATATACGTATGACATGGCAAAGAGAGTGTGCTTAAACCGTTGCTATAGGTACCAACCTATGTCTGATCGGAACACGATTTCTTTCCTCCAGCTAGATGGTTACGTAAGTACTCAATGTTCTGAGTCAAACTACTAACGGATATTACTAATTAACAATTAAATTTCGCATTGCAGCTCCTTCCTGTAACCGATAAATTTAGTTAAGGCTAGTTTCCGATATATCGTTGTTTGTGGGAACGTTACGGATGACTACACAATTTCGGAAATCAATACAAATAAAGGAATGTATGGAACAATATGACTGATTTGTAACGCAGCCTATAGCAATGAATTATCAAGGATTTCCTGTTACTCTTCTGTTGTATCTATGAAGTGAAATAAAATTGTTACCTATGAATTAAGGTCGTTACTTAACCTTACAAAATACATTGGTACGTATTCAGATACATCGGTCATCTCATCTCGGCCCAAGAATCAATATATTTTACGAGTTCGTTGTCTTTGTACTGTTAATGCACTATTACACTATTTTCAGTACGCGCACGCGTGGCCAGACTGGACAAAACATAAAAAGTTTCTGTTAACGCACAAGCTCGTAAAGTAAATTCTAAGTTTACAATTTGAGACTGTTTCGGTTAACTTTAGGTTCAACTCGGCAGCAATTCGTAAAACACATTCCTATTGTGAATAGCTTTAAATTGCAATTGCTACTTTACGGCGGCATTTTTTAATTTGAATCTGTTTGTCAAAAGTAGGAAGTGGGTACATTAGGGTCGGTTATGAATATGGACTCATGATACATGGCCATTTAGCTTATTGAACAAATAAATAATGCAGGGGCGCTATCTTGAGATCCGTGGCCAGTCTCTATATGAATTAACCTCAATTGACTGTGGCGAGGAGGCGCTTCGCTGATTGAAGCCAGTGGACTCTGACTTCTAGTTCCCCTTACAACGTTCATGTTATTTGAATACACGTTGATACTTTCACAAGCTAATATCGAGCACCTCTTGGAAACCTCTCCTAGATCTACTGTCCATTTCAAATAGTCCTGATCTAGCATGAAATAATCAAATTCATCAAAGTATGCAATGATTTTTACAATCCAGTTATGCTAAGTAAATAGTTATTAACTGTTTTGATATCGTTAGATAGCTTTTATCTGATAGGTGTGTATTAAACTATAAGTTATAAAAATCTATTGAGAAAAGTAAGCAAGCCTTGGCTAGCACAATAGCAAGTTTATCAACCTTGAGACATACGCATTAGATATGTTTGAACTCGAATAAGACACCTAGATAAGAAGGAACAGTGTCATCTACAATCGAATTCGGAGGAAGCATAATCAACAAAACATTCACCAAAGGAAATAAGTTATTTTTATGTATAACATGTGTATGATGAGTACCAAGGGAGCCGTAAAAGGCGTGAAACCACAAATGGCTCGTGATTAATGGGACTAATAATGTTAAATCTCATGTAGGTACCGGCATTGAAAATCTTTTGAAGACTTTTAAGAGCATGATTCTAAGAAAGTGGTATTTCTTATCTTTGATGTAAAGTAAGATAAGTGGTTGTAAGTGGTAATGGGTACGCAGTTTCAGTATATAAAATTGTATAAAATTATGCTTCAGATAGAGTTTCATATCTGGGACAAAAACAGCTTTTAGTGTTATCTTCCAGATTTATCTACCATCCATCGTAAATAGTATCTAAGTATGTAGTCCACATAATACCAATACCGCCGTGATTTATTTCATACATAAAAAATGACAATTGAAAGAAGGCGCAATATAAAACTACCCACAAACTTACGTACAGACACGGCCTATTTGGGTTTCATAAATAATGGTTTTATGGTTAGTAGTAACAACAATATTACAACGTTATCTCCTCAATGGGATATTTGTCAATTGAATGTTTTAATAGAATTACTAAAATATTTTAAAGCAACTCTGAAATAGGTAGTTAAAAAGAGGATATTCAAAGATCAAAAACGACGACATCAGATAGGCAGATGTTTATATGTGTATAACATATTTAGGCTGGTTACGTATTTTCACATAATCAAAAAGACAATTTGACATGAAAGAAGCCAGTAACTAAACCATAAAACACATCAAACGCATCACATGCAAAACTGTTGATAGTATGGAGTTACCTTCATAAAAACCTGTCTAATAACCTCACCCGAAGCATTACAATAGTCATCTTTTTTTAAATAACACAGGTCAAAATAGACCTCTCGATACATACATTTTAAATTTACGCCAGTGTCTAAGAATACGGAGCTGAATAATAGCAGTCTTAAAAACCTTATCAGGTAACTAATTGAATTATTCTCTCCTGTTTGGTGCTAAACACAAGTATGCAATGCACATTATGTCTAAAGCGAGTTGTCAAGAAGTAACAAACAACTTTCCTCTGACAATAGCACATCCAAAGAATAGTGTCCGGATTTGAGCAGGATCTGCCAATAATAGGGTCTTACAAACTCAGTAAAAAAGGGACGCAGTTACCTGCTCTAGACGTTAACCAAGCTACGCTAAGGACAAATGTTATGGTATGATTGTGAAGTAACTAACTTTAACGTTAGTCATTAAACTAATCAATAAAACATTAATTTTAAACCGCAATGCAATTAAATCACTAGTCAATGTTATCCATTTAACGTTTTCCTCGCTTGAACACATTATTTTGAATGATTATTCAATTGCTCATAATAAATCATAGTATCATCGTCCATATAGGGAGACACAAAAATTACACCCGGATGCCTTAGTAACGAAAGAACAAATCATAATCAAACGTGTTTGGCTCATGAGACCACTAAAAAGATGAAAACACTGTTCTTCAAGAACTGTATGTACCAAAACTCGCTCCTAAGGTATTATAGCACTCGTAAAAATAATAAACTTTTCACAAATATCACTTAAATGTTCACAAATTACACAATACTTTGTTTATAAATAGCGTAGTAAAATCAACGTGAACAACAGCAAGTCGACGACGCGCGCGCGTCCTGCCTCTGACGAGGTCTAGTGCACACTGGGCCGGGCCCAATGCTGGTGTACGGCGACCGTATGCGTTGAAATTTTATTGAGTCACGGAACCCAAGGAACCCGGATCACATCGAACAGTAATTCATGGTCTATTGATTAAAAACAGGATGGGGCTAGAGAGATTACAATTTTAGGGTGTGGGGAAACACCACAACTAGCCACTCAAAATAATGTTTGAACAATCCAGTCTAGAAATAAGGATCGTAGACGAGCAAGTGAACATGATAAAAATAGAATCAGCGAGTTAGAAAACGAAAGGAATATTAATTGCAACGATGAAGTCGGAATGACAAAAGAGGTGGGACACGGGCATTATCGTATGCGAGGCACTTGTTGCGCAAGTGCAGTAGACACTTCTGAGGATTTATGGGCCACGGGCTCGTGTTACACTTGATAACGGAGGCAACGCGGCAACCACACAAAGATCTTATGTTAGGCAATGGAAACAAACACGGAGAATAGGTTATTAAAGCTCGTAAGGTAAATATTATGTGATGGAATATGAGTGCTGGCGCAATTTACTCCGAATTAAGTATGTTTATAAGTTGAAGAAAGGGATTTATTCGCAGAATACTATTGAAGCTTAGAATTGTGGTGTAATTTGAAATGCCAAGTATATAACAGGCATCGCCGTCATTTAACATTTGCATTGTTTGTAATACTCAATGTCTCCAAATCCAGATACATCGTCGATAAATGCAAAAGGAATCGATGAGGCATACTCCTTTACGCAAATAAACATAACCATTTTACAAAATTGGCTTTATGCCAGTAACCACAGCAGGTTATAGTATTTTTCGTTATAAGTATGTCCTTGCTGTAACTAATAACAGCATATGTTATTAGTAAGGACCTATTCCCAAATATAATAAAATCTTTATGGAGTAATAATTTGTAGTAAAAAGATATAAACAAGAAAATTTTCCACAAGGAGAATACTTGACGGAAACATATCAGCAGCGAGTAATTAATTAAAAAGCAAGGATAACTAGATACTTTTTACTAACCAACAATCAGTAACAAAGTATTGAGATAATGTTTCTATAAGATCCTAGACAGTGTATTTTTCATTTTGAAGATTCTGCCTTTTTTACCGTGAAAGTAAAGCTCAGATTACACTGGATAACATATTAAATAGCCGAACCATGTAGGTATGGCAGAGTTTCTGCATTGTTTTCAAACGTGTATGTATAATACTATATCCAAAAATTAATAAAATGTGTTGTTAGTTTCAAATATTCACGAGTGCTTTCTCCGACACCTAATTCGTAGTTGCATTCTTCATATAATACTAGGTACAACTATACTAATTTCATAAAGAGGATTTTTTGGTTTGTAACGAATTAATTAAACTTTTTCGGAGACTCTAAGCTAATTAAAAAATATTAAAAAAAGTATTTCACTAATATAATGCTACATCACTGAATAACAAAGGATGTTTAATAAAACGGTGAAGCCACGGACGGAAGCTTGTTAATACTTACTAACTCAAAACTTGTGAATTGCTGTTTAGCATAATATCATTAAAACGAACGCCAAAAGAACCGACTCTCAGAGATGGAGCAACACGGCAACAACGATCGATACATCAAATTAAATTTTCTATTGAAGCCAATTTAGTGCCACATTCATATCTAACTCATTGTCAATTCACTAGCTCCATGTTAATAGAAACGCCACAAACGAACTTGACGACGCAAAAACATGTAACGATGCTTACCTACCTTAAAGCCGTATAATCACTGCAATTAGTAGTAGCGCTTAATTCCTTTCATTTCCATTAAGGTAAATGATAGGCTACCGAGGAAATGCTGATCTAAATTTTATAGAATTATCATAGCTCATATAAGTAGAATATATAGAAAAAAATTGGTACAACACTTATAACGGACTCGTGTTTAGAAACCAAAATGGCTCGGTGGTCGAGTAAAGTACAACAAACGCACCAAACAACACAATAGCGAGGCAAGAACAACGATGGATGTCCGTGTGCTAGTGTTGAATAATTTATGGCGGCGATGCTTTAAAGAGCAGTAAATTAGAAGAACAAAACCTTCTATTCGACCAAGACTCATTGAAATCGCAGCTTTTTTCTTCGTCCAGACGAATTAAATTAACTGATGGAGACATAGTGCGCGACGATAACCGTTATTTATCGAAACGTTAACTAAGGGAAACTCATTAAATACGTCTGGCGTTCTTTCGCAACGCTTTCATATGTTACGATTCGGTCATCACATCATTAATGCATAATGTATCCTTTGTTTGCAATTGAAAGAAATAAAAACATCAACTTCGCTTTCCTAAGAATTTACTGTATTGTTTTAAAATGCAAATCACTTTTAATGTACGCAGTAAATATGCAAATAAAACATCATATAATACAAACGTATTAATCATAAGAATATTTGATTGTAGAAGAAAAGATGTACTTATAGTATGCTAATAGGCTTTACTTTAATGAGAAGCTCTATAAAGGTGCGTTTGGAAAGAAAGTAGTCCAAACTCATATTGATCCAAAATTCATGCCCCCAATCATATGAAACCGTAAAATTAAAGACATTGTAATATAATTAGACTTAGAGAGAGTTATAATAAATTAGAGAAAAATGCTATTCTTACGAAAATGTCGACATCAGTTTCATAATGTAACTGACTCTAAGTTCAGTGACAATTGTTTCATAATAGATTTGGAGGTCATAGGTTTGATTCGCATTGTTGGTTGAGTTCTGACTTCTGATAAGGTTAATTAGAACGATGATATAAACAACATTCCATGTAATCAAGTCACACATATTTAGAGCAAGACAATAGTTACCAAAAGACAATAACAAATTCTGCGTTCAGCTTCATTCAAAAATCGATGTTCTAACTTAGCTCTTTCCACTGTGGTCCATTTCTTGCACAAAGCACAAGTCTGCTTTGTTTAGTAATTTGAAGCTTATAAAACATTTTCCGTTTTCACGATGTTGTCTTTGTTCTGAATTAATTTCCAATTTAATGGTGCCTCCCTTATATTTTCGAAATTATCAGGTATGTAAAGCTAGGACACAAATGATTTAGGTATTTGTAGACCGAATATTATTTTCAAAGAATTTCAGATATTCTTCTTTTCATCGAAGACTATGTGTCAACGTCTCAGCTATAGTAATCTCAGATGCCTTTCGAAAAGTTTTGAACTTTCCCTCTATTACATGGGACTTAACTTATGACATAGAAATGTGGGTATAATATTAATATACCTGTGGTCTACCCCGAAAGAGGTAAAAACATAAACAGGCGTGGACAATGTTAAAAATTTCTCTCAGACACACACGCTGTGATATTTAAATTGCGAAGAATATGTTTACCTTCTTCTTTACAGTCGGTTCTTTGTTCAACTTATGCATCTTCTTTGTTTATAATTGTTCATAATAGTAAATGTTATTTAACTTTCATAATTCAATTCTAGCTAGTAACACCCAATAAGGTATCAACATGACCAAATTCGAAGTTGGCGATATCCATATTTGTCCACATTATATATCTACCGATAGAACATGTCTACTACTTCATGTCATAAAATGTCGCGGGATATTTTTCAAATTCCGTGATTTAACAATTTCAAAATGGAACACACATGAATCTTATTAATAGCATCTCAATCGATAATCCCCTAAATATTTCCAATATTCACCATTTATTTTTTATATATTTATTTATTCCATAGTATTCGAGACAAATCATAAATCACTCTACTTCGCGCTAGACTTGGGATTGGTCCACCGATAGTAAACGGTGGCAGTTAACATTTGGCATACATTCCTAATGCCTGATATGGGAACGACACCGGGCGACCCGGCGTCTTTTAAATGTGTCGACCTCTGATACCATTCGCCGACCCTTCGCATGACATTATGTTCCCATGTCCTTATAGGTTATCGATACTGATAACGAAACCTATTACACAAAGCATTACAGATACTAACTATTCGTCCTCAAAGTCATCAAATTAACGCAACAAGTGAAAGTGAAATAAAAACTTTGGTGTCAAGAACTTCGTCAACCGCAGGCAGTAAATGATAAAAGGCGACCACGAAATTGGATAGTATATTATTACATTGTTTTCAAACAAAAACGAAACAAATGCATCAAGCATCACCGAGCACATCATGAAGGTAGCTTTACAAGACGGTAAGCAATCTACGAATCATAATATCTAGTTTCAATATTATCGGTGACAGTTGCTTACTCGTTGCGATGTCTTATTTGCTTACCGTTGACTAATAATGTTCTTATATTTCGTCTTGTTTGTGTTTGTGCCCGCGTTTAAAACAAACTCATTTGTTTACTAACCTATAAGAGTAGGAACTAACCGATTAATTATGTAAGTTCGGCGTCGAAAATTATGTTTGCCTATGTTTATTATGTAAAGGTATAAAACAAATAATTGTAGGTACTTACATTAGTAGTCAGCTGTGTAGTTAACGTATGTACTTTTTCTTTGGCGTCAGCAAGCTCTCTTCTTAATTTGCGTACCTGAACAAAATGAGAACCTTAAGATAACAGCTAAATGGATAATTATTTCTACAATTATAGAGTAGCAAAATAAATGGAAAGTACAATTGCTAATAATGTAAGTCAGTAATGTTGTAAGCTCGAAAGTATCGTGAGTTATTACTAACAATGATTTCAACTAATTATTTAAAATAAAAGTAATTATTTTCTTAGTTACTCTGACCATTATACAATTTACTTCACGGTATTAGAAAAATATAAATAAGAAAAACCCATCTATGGAAAACTAAGCTATAGCTATTTTGGTGTGCAAATCTCATCTCATAGCCCAGTAGTATCCAATCTACTCTTACTTCACAAAGCTTGGTTCCCCTTTATGTTCAAATCCTTTGTCCACCAAATCAGGCATAGCTTAGTTTTCCTACCTTAGGTTAGCTTATTACCTTTGGTTTGAATATTACCTCGTGCGCCTGCCGCTCTTCGGAGCCAGCCCCGGCAGCCAGCGAGGAAGCCGTTGACACAAGCGATGCCGTTGAACCGTGCACTATATGGAACGGGTGGAAATTATCGTTAAACTCTGCCATTCCGCGTCAAATGTTGGCCACATGTCTGCAGTTACGACATGACATCGAGACATCTGCTTCGTGTAAATGATAACACTAACCCGGATTTAATTTAAGAATTTACAGTTATGAATTAGGTAGGTGTGTACATTGAAAGTGATCAAAGAGGTGAAATAAACACTTTATTTATGGATCGTTTATTACCATGTTTTTTCATTAGTATAACATTGGATGAGAGGTAAACCTAAATAGAATCTCCCGTTTGATATTTGGAGCAGCCCGACAACAGTGCGGAAGATCCAAGCGAATAATGCTTTGTAATGTTCCTGCGGTGAGTGTGGTCACGCCAGAGATCCAAAAACGATTGTGGTCGTTGTGCTAACAATCGTTGTTAATTGTGTTGACACTTTAATTCAAAAGGGATGCATAACTATTTAATCTATTCCTCAATTATCTACAGATGTAGAGTTTGTTTATTTGCTCGAATATAATTATATTGCTATTTATCGAGGTAAGCATCACCTTAACACCAATATCTATCTATAAAATTCCATCATAATCACAGCTAGTTATTTATACGATAGACAAAGTGCGAGAACATACTTGGTGTTTCAAGCATTAATTAGCTACAGTAGTCACTTATCTTAAGGCGGGCTATACATATGGTTGTTTGTGGGTAGGAATATAAAACAACAATAAGGTAACTACCTTCGTCATTCTTCTTAGGATAATGATGCGAGTGTCTTGGAGTGTGCATCACATTGCCAGGTTGGTGAGTCGGGCTCAGAGCGGATCTCGGTGACGGCGACGGAGGCTCCGAGACGCCGTAGTTTAGACCTTTCAGGTAAATAAAATAATATGTAACTACTTTCATAAGAACTATAGACATTTCCTAAATCTTGATAAATCCTATTCTGTATTTGTTGCCAAGTGATGACTTTGGTCAAGGTCGCGCCATGCTAAAAGGGATTTGAAACCAAAATCTTTTAACCACTTAATTTTTCGAGTCGTAAATTTTCCCTTCGAAGTTCCATGTAAAACTACTCATTGACAAAATATGGAAATAATCTATTAACGCCAGCCTCAAAACATAGATCTTTGGAGTGTCGCAAGACCGTCTATGACAAAATTTTATCTCACCTTGTCCCGCTGTTCCATATTGCACGGGCAGACAATAATACGGTTCGTAGTCGCTCTCCGATGACCTTTGGAGCATCGACGGGTACAACTTCTCCGACTTTGTTGACCTGCAATTATACTTTATTCACACACACATCCACAGTTCACTGGCCTTCTCTTGATTGAAGCAAAACGGTGTTTGTGTGTGTATGCACTTGACGAATACATTGTGAAAGCCTACACAAATTACAGCGTACGTTACGACATGGCACAGTATGACAATTAGCAAGTACCAATTACAAAAGCTTTTAGGCTTACGATTCACCCATTATTATGATAACCTTACACTGCATAATAATAAATACAACAGTGATGAACTGATCCCTGTAAAATAATATTATAAGGTGCACTGTATTGGTCGACAAAGTGCCCTTAAATTGTGCTAATATTTTGTTCAGTATGTTTTTGTTGAAGGGAAACAAAAAAAATACATAAACTGTAAAAATTGTGGGTATATGTAATATATATAATAGTTAGAGTAAGCCGTGCCATAAACAAATCATGCATGGTATAGTTGTAGATATTGTAAAGCGTGCCACCTCGAAGCCATATCATAAACAAATGTTCAATTTGTATGGCATACCTTGGAAATGTCCTATCTCTGAGGTAGCTAAAAAATTAATAGTATCGACTTTACATCAAGTAAACCTACATCACACTATCCACAGATAATATAATGTAATACATACATAACACGATATTTATATAATGATGTGTGAAGGATGAAATGTGTTTGACGATCAATGGGCGATTAAAGCATTAAAGTAGGTAAATATATAAATGGTGTTACAGTTTTGTGAAAACACGTAAGAATAAGACTTGTTTGTGACTAGTGTTGCTTTGTCTGGGTATTTTATCCCGAAACAACACTATCAAAAGTCGTTACATTTTGATAAATTTCAGTAATTTTGAGCTTGTGACTTAATTGGCGATGAACGCGGGTCATACGCCAATAGCCGACCCTGATCTAAGTTTGCTGCACGCCCCAAAATCACACCATTTTAAGCTAAGCCGTAATCCCATTACCACAAGTATTGAGCTCATTGAAACGGTTCAGAAACCCACCTAATGCTGTTGCTCCTGTTAAGCCTGGAGCCCTGTGCGTCTCGGTGCAGGATGAGCTTATTGTGTGTGAGTGAGCTGCGGTGTGAGTTAGGGGAGGTGTGGTGGGCCTGCGAGTGCAGCGATGTGAGCGACTCCATCGACTCGCCCTCCGAGAGCCGCCCGCTCGCCGAGTACGTGTTGCTGAAATGGAGGACAGGTCACGGGCTGTTCGAGGCCAGTTGTAGCCGTTTCTTAATAAACTGAAGGCAACTTCGTCGTTCGTGGAAATCAATTGCGAATCTATCAATTATTGATGGTACAAGAGTCACTTGCAGTTGGGTCTGCATGTGCGTGTCACCGATTGTTAAGTATTTATTATAAAAATCGATCTACAACTGGCCACTGGAAATAGGTCTGCACAAGCATATGAGATAAGATAGAATATATTTCAGCGTTATAAAGAGTAAAGTGTGATGACGTGATATTCCTGGAAGAAATTACACACAAAATGCACACATAAACATAGTGAACTATTAACAAATGATTAGAATGAATGGTGATGATAATGGATCATGATATTATGACACAAACAAACAATATATTTACAACAGTTATTACAATGATTGACATAACATTGCAACTCACACACTCATCATACAACAGTCATAACATAATCTAAAAGAGGAATATTTACCTGTGCCTCAGCCAAGGAGCATAGGGTATTCCGTAATCCGACTTCACTTCCGAATATGTTTGAGTATCCGACAAGCTCCCGTCGCTGATCTTCATCCCACCCCTTGGAGGAATCCTGTAAGGAATAACACTTGGTTAAACACGCTAACCCAACAAGGAGTCCCAGAACACTGACTAGAATATTCCCACGCGATTGATAAAAATATCACCAAACATTGATAAGGAAATATTTGCTTACTTGATACGATTCATTGTGTTAAAAAATATTTTTAGGAATTAAACGCCTAGCGAGCCTACCCAAAAGCGTATGCCATAGCTTTAATTTACTTTTTCAATACGAGTCGTCTACTCGCCACAAGGCGCTCCTTCATAGTGATGTAAAGTTTACAACGACCTAAGCAGAGTTGGATTAAATAATGGCCTATTATTTTATTGAATTAAGTTTTAATTAAATACAAGAATCAACAGGCCTCAGACTCTTGTATCAATAAATGATAATATTAGAATTCCATTGGGTTCTTGAGTACTTATAAGCGAGTTGTTTATTTTACAAACACTTGCTATACTTACTAATAGATATATTTTACTATCATGATTATTAGGGTCAACGTTCAAAATAATTGTTCCCAATTTCTAGTAGGTACTACAATATAAAACCTGCAGTATTCCATGTTCACATGCAACATCATAGTTTGATTACTGCTTGATAATAAAATATAGGTATACAATTATCAGTAAATACCTATCTTAGTTTTAAATATAATGAGTGTTACAAAATATCATGCACGAGTGCAATATTTTTCACTACTTTTAAGTAAACTAAAAAATCAATTAATAATGCCACTTCGATATCCATTTGTTTCATGATTAGTAAACTACATGCACTTAATTTCAACCTAAAATTGCGTACAGTCAAAACGTGCATGAGTAGAACCCTGTAATATAAATTTGAAGACAGTGACATTCATTACATTGTTCTGTGACTCGTCTGTACACTATTACATCTCTCACTCTAATAACAGTTAATTACACACCCGACTATTTAATTGCTGGAGTCATTCAAAGAATTACTGTTGCCCACTCCATTTGTAATTGCTTTGTATTCAATGCACATTAATGTCACAAAATAATTACGAAGTCCTACGGGTAAGCTACAATAATGGGATTCTCCATTTGGGATAATTTATTGGTCGCGAATTAATATCCCGCAAAAAAAATGTGACGCTGGGCCTATTATGAGTGATAACCGTTTGAAAATAGCATTTTAGTGAGCAACAAAAGGAGGAATTTATAATACGACAAATATTAGAATACAACAGAGAACATATTGTGTGTATAACTAGCTACTTGGATGGAACCAAAGTTGAGTGCACTTAAGCCCTAGTTAAACCATCACTTAATACATGGATAATATTTAGATGAAAAGTGATATGCACATTTTTCAGACGCAAAATAACGTGGCCATTATGTAACATAGTAGAATAAAACAGTGTAAGTTAGAAATCAATGGTAGTAAAACTTGATATACAATATAATGCACACCAATTAAAAATAAGAATCTTCTAAAAGAAAACAAATATTGAAGTCTCTTTGTTCATTCACAATTCTAAGGTTTGTCTACATATCAATTGCTAAGAAGGCCCTACTACCAAACATTTTGTACTAACATTATGACTCATATTTTTTTGTTAGAATAGCTATTTCAGGAGCAATGAACCACTTAGGTTCTATACCTATGTAGTAAGTATTGTATCATATCCACCTCCATATATAAATAAATCCTAATTGTAGGGGCCAACGTTAGATAATAGTGGTTGTTTGTTTAATTGTTTCCTATCAGATTGGCGACACAGTATTTTGTGTGATTGGTATGACTCGAAGTGTGTTGATCCGTCACCCTTGGAATTCAACCACAACATGCCCTTGAATGAGTATGAACACTTTTCGATACGTCTGTGGCCTTACTTATTGCCATGATAGTTTTACTCTTATTATGAGACAGATGTAGGTATATGACGTGTATACATCTGTCACTGTCGCACAGCTGAACTTTCATTGCAATAAGAGCTCATGGTCAGGCCCCAAGTCATTCATTCGTTGACTATTGAATGACCTATACTCGGGGCACTGATAATATACAGGATGTCGGAGAAAAAGGAACAGTTGTCTTCCAGAAGTTGCAGGGTTTTATGAATAATATCACTATGTTGAAGATACGACAACGTAGATATAGACTATGTTTGTTAAGGGCCGAAGAGCAATTGCATGAACGCGCGGCCGCGTTTACCTACATTACGCAGGCGGTAAATTAAAAAGAAGTTTAATGGTTTCGAAAAATGATTTTATGGGATTATTTCAGGTACTATTAGTGAACTACTAACTAGTAGTTACTCGAAAACGGAAGAAGATATTTTTGTCATAATAATTTTATTTGCTTCCTAAAATTATACCCTATCACATATTTTAACAGCTGTCCTATTTTCCCCGACAGCCTGTATAAGGGAGTCATAGGAAGCTTACTAGAAATTTAGAAATCTTTCTCTCGATGTACCTGTGATGATGGAACAAAGCAGCAAACTCATGAGTGCCAGGTTTTGGTAGGGACTGCGATCCCAGGAGCCGTTCCCTGACCGAGGCTGACAACTGAGCTGCAGCCGTCCCCCCCAGCGAATAAGACTTTGGTCCGATGCCATTTTCTGTAGAGCAGAAACATGAATAATCACAGTGAATATATTAGTAAAATACCTACGTTTTTAGAATTTCTAACTTAATCATATTTGGTAATAGTCTCATAAATATCACAGAAGTCTATGGAATTGTGAAAACTTACACTGCCGCCTTCTAAATCTGATATTTATACCGTGCTGCCACACCTTGTATCTCGCAGAATTTTTAAATTGAGTAACCATGGTAGCACTTACTAATGCGATAAATCTATACATCTACAGACACATCTATCTATACAGATAAATAAATTGAAGTGTCTGTATATAATTCCAAATTAACAGGTTTTCTCTAAATGCATATGAAAGTCCATAAGGTACATTCATAAAAACCCATTTTTTTTTTAATTTCTCTGTTTGCCTGTCTGTCTGTTTGTTCCGGGCAATCTCCGAAACGGCTGGACCAATTTTAACGGGACTTTCACTGTCAGACAGCTGATGTTACAAGGAGTAATTTAGGGCTATTTACATTTTATTTAAAAAAAACTTAAAGTTCCGCGAGCATAATAATCTGTTAGTGTACTCGCAATTATACTATAGCTACACCTGTGTTACAAGTCAGCTGTTTAGCCTAGGTTGAACAGGACTTGGTGTAAGCAACCTTAAATTTACATATCTCTAGATGACGTCTTTGCGTAGAAATAAATACGAACCAAATAACCAATACATTTTAAGCGTGACCTACTACATAATACAGCTTATAACGACATATGATATAACTATACTTATAGCGAACCTACTTAGGTTCATCATACTGAGGATCAGGGCTGTAAATATGTGAATAACTCACTGTGTATTTGAAGATCTTGCGTGCATGTCTGCGTTCCACCGGATACTTTGACTTTTGTTCGTGGCACAGCCGATACTTGTGCAGTTCTTCCACCTGCAATAAATTGATACATTTGAACTGAAAATATGGATCATCATCATTCATCAAGTGGTTTTGTCTTATCTTTCTAACCTTATTCTACCTTGATTATGTTTTTACTTAATGTCAAAATACAGAAAAAAATTACGTGTATACATAGGTACTCGTAGTTTAGAAAATGGGCACAACACTAGTCTATGGTAGTATTATTATCCATATACTCGTATACAGCGGGGCCTGTACCAATGAGTTTTTCAAAAAAAAACTTATGTACAGTGATTTCACACCACGTGCTTTACGGTGAAGGAAATATCGTGAGGAAACCTGCATATTTCTGAGAAGTAATTCAAAGCCGTATGTATAGTGCCTGAGACGGCGATAGACACCAGCACCATCTGTCACGTTGGTTCTTAATCAAATTCGGTGAAAAGTGGGTGTCGTGATATCAACACCTCTGCCTACCCCTTCGGGGACTACAGGCGTGAGCATATGTATGTATGTATGTACTCGTATATATCAATACGTACTATGAGGATGTTGCGGCGGACCATTGGACTGGGGTGCTGGTTGCTGAACTCCATTCTGTCTCTTCACGTAACCGAAATTTTGAGGAACTTTCGCTTTACTGGATGAGCAGCTGCTTCCGTTACCACCACTTGAAACACTCGAGGGTCTTGAAGACGCGCCACTAGGAGATTGGAGCTGAAATAAATCAGGAAAATTTACTCGTGTGTCTATGAACTAATTAAATATATCAGTTAATAAAAAGTAAGGTAAATATAGTAACTGTAATAAAAATAAAAGTATAAATAATAAACAGAATTTTGATTAGTATCCGCGGGAATTGTGCCCAGCAAACTGGCTGCGTTACCTCGTTGGATCCCTAATCTGATCCTCTGACCCACGTATATAGACTGACTCACGTATGATAATGTGATATAATATAAAATTATTTCGTTTAGAGAAATTGAAATTTAGAAGTTGATCAGTATTATATTATATGGATATTACAGTTGCTATTGCCCATATCGATTGATCAGCTGTACTGGTTTTCCCATAAATAATTCAAGCGATTGGACACCTACTAATCAATACAACAAAAATCAATTGAATGTGAGCCGTTGTATTAAAATGGATCGGTTGGCCCGACAGGTATTATGTATTAATAAACTAGAGGGATGCGGAAAACAAAGTAAGGATTAATACCTGAGAGCCACTTCTAGAAGAATGCTGGCTAGATGGATTGGCTGCAGCGACGTACTGTAAAATTAACAAAACAAATTAATCAAGCCGTAAGCAACAATAATGCGAAGATTAATATAAATGTACTTATGAGTAATGGGTTGAGTTAAGACTGGTGCTCCAGACAATGACAAATTAAGCGTAGAATTTAATGGTGTCTAGTTTGCAGTGTATCGTCACAATGTTTGGTTAAGCGCTACGAATTTGGGAAATCTTCCCATAGAAAATATTTATTGTTGCATTTTACATAGTGTAACACTCGCAGGCACTAGCTGTCCCCGCGGTTTCATTTATGGAGATTTTTACCCGCGGAACTATATATTTTTTTAATAAAAGTAGCCTAAATTACTCCTTGTAAAACTATCTATCTGCCAGTGAAGTCCCGATAAAATAGGTGCAGCCGTATTGGAGATTAGCCGGCAAAAACAGACAGACAGGTAAAAAAACATGTTTTATTTTATGTCAGTACCGTATATACTTTCATATGTATTTAGTGAAAAGCTGTTATTTTTTAATAACAAACAGACACTTCAAAATTATATATCTGTATAGATTTATAGGTATAGGTTTAAATTCAGAAAAATATAATTTTGTTTTACTTGCCAAATAGCTCGTCTGACTTAAAATACCAATTGCCATTTATTCCACGAAACCGTGCGGAAACTACTGTATATTATCAGTATAATAGCGTTAAGGCGAATGTGTTCGGTTTGTTCTTCCACGCCTGAATTACTCATGAAAATTTGCACATACAGGAGAAGAGAAAAATATAATATTGACCTGTGGATGTTGCGGATGAGGTGCAATACCAAGTTGCTGTGCTGCAGACAGTTTTTCGCGTTTGTGATGTTGAGGGGAGTGGTGGCCTGCGCGGCGCTCGCCCTTGCGCCCGTGAGACGGACTCGGGGGAGCTGGCGGTTGGTTCTGAAAAGGTATAAATTCAAATCATAGAAATTATATAGTGATTTTACACCACGAGCATTATTGTGAAGGAAACCATCGTGAGGTCACCTGTATATTGTCTCAGAAGTTAGTAATTCAAAGACGCACCTATGTATTAATATTGCCTGAGAGGGCGAATTCACCATTTGTGACATAGAGACGGAGACATTTCCTCATCCCGTACACAATTCTGAGTTATCCCGCCCCACACATTCAAAGAGATTAATTTACCATTTGTAACATTTGATAACAGTAATAATCCACAAAAATTATACCTGAGGTGGCGTCCCTACTCCTGGCGAGTCGGTGTACTTCTTCCATGTGGTATCCTGCCGCGGCGGCGGGGGTTGGCGCTCCGTCTGCTGGCCACAGTCGGCCTTGCTGCGCGTGCGGCCCACCACTCTGTAGACCACACCACTGCCACCCTCCATGCCTCTACTGCGACTGCGTCTGCAAAAGTAAATCAACCAATTCATAAGTTCCGCTGAACAGCTATATTAAGATAATAGATATACTCGTACATGTTATGTGACGTTTCATTAAGATCACCCACATATCATAACAGGACCCCTATTTCGAATTTGCCACCTTTTTCCCAATATATGGCTAACGGTCGCACAACGTATCAGAAACAGTAAGTAGACAACGCCTCCCAATAGTAAAGTAATCTCATACAAATATTGCTAGTGAGTATGTATAGATTGCAAAATCAAACAAAAAAACTCGTATAGGATCATAACAAAACGAATTACTGATTCCTTACTGAGTGAGGGAAACAAAACAACGTCACCCTAAAACTTATGAGTCAGTGTAAAAGCCATAGCAAAACTGATTAAAGTTTAACCGATAAGTATATCTACTGGAACATTGTAAAAGGAGAGAAATCGTATATTTACTTTTAAATTTATTAGTACTTTTATTCTAGTTCCAAATCATAAATAATAATTATGTAGAGACACCATAAACTTCCATTGAGTAATTAATAAAAAAAAAATTTAAGTTTTTAATTTCTTCACTTTATTATGCTCCCTCTTCGAGTTAAAGCTTACTAATCGAGCAATTTTAATTAATTGTTCGGCCTTAATTCTCTGTCGCTAGACTAATTAGGTGTCTAGTTCATAAGAAGCTTTATTTTTCAGTCGCGCCCTCTTATAGTCTTACTTAAATACGGGCTTTCAAATAGCCGGAACCCTCTACATTTGTTTACTGTCATGGTTCGTGCGTACTACACACTTAAATAATCTAATCCTCTATGAACTGGATTACAAACACTTCGCGTAAGTTTATACACACTTGTGAGTTGGGTGCGAATGTTCAAGTAGTGGAATCTACCTGCTTTATACTTATGTTCTACTACGTCTTTGACCTTGAGATAAATATAAGTATTTTCTTTATCTTCTCCTCGTTTTAAGACATCAATATCAGATTTTTATTCTTCCTTTCCAGAAACTTTCAAAAGCAAGCTGTGCCCTGCGGTTTCACCCGCGTAGATTTAATTTCACTCCCACGATACCCCAAATGTTTTTTGAAATAAAGTTACTCCTTGTAACATTAGCTATCTGCCAGTGAAAGTCCCGTTAAAATCGGTTTTAGAGATAGATAGGCAGACAGACAGACAGACAGACACACAGACGGACACAGACGGACAACCGGACAGACAGACAGAGATTTATTTTGGAAAATTTTATTTATATATGTCTGTACCGTATATACATTAATATGCATTTAGTGAAAAGCTGTTATTTTGGAATTACAAACAGACACTTCCATTTTATTTATCTGTATAGAGTATAGATGTATAGAAGTAGGTTTAGCATGTGCAACATATTTGACAAACTACAAGTAAAAGTGAAGTACCAGTTTAATACAAAGGTTAAAAACCCCACAAAGACGAGGGTAGATAGAAATGAGACACACGAGCATGTTTTGTTAGCGACATCAAAGCCCGGGTCGTGAACAAAAGCATTGATGCCTGCTGATAAAAGGGGGTTCTCTCAGCGCAACATGTTGTGACCTAGTTTTAAGGCTATGGAAACCCGATGCTTGCGATACGAATGATATTACGATCTTTCAATAGCATGAGCCAGTGAAGTTGCTTTCCATTGGAAACGAGGACGTTTTTATAGCGCAAGTCTCATATTCTTACTACTTTTAGAAAAATAAATCCATGGTAAGCGGTAAATTGATAAATTACGAAAAACAGGTTTTATGTGAACTTTGATGGAATATCAAATGTGTGATTCTGATCTATTGTAAAAGCTTGCCAGTATTCAAATTATTTTAGAAGCATTACTCAGCACTTAAACCTTATTAAATCCAGAAATCCGATAGTTATTACCGAGTAGAATGGATGTATTCACAATAGTCATTCATCACTCTTCATTGCACTCATTTCACATCAATGGAGTCTTTATGCTCAAGAATGGAGTTCATTTATTTTTAGTCATCTATAGAACCCACAACGATTACTGATTACTACATATTGATGTTGATGTTAATGTAACAATATTATTGTATATTTGCATTTTACACCTACATATAAATATGCTTAGAACCCATCTACCATCTAGGTATCTGGGGCACAATCCCCAAACAAATAAGTAAACAGATAAGTTATTGCAGTTTGGGTATCCCGAGCAGAAAGAACAGGCAAAATTCTTATCCCCGCAATAAAGATTACGATAACGCGGAAAAGTGCGTTAAGTTTTTTAACTTCCCAGTCTCCAAGCGCTCGTTCCACTTACGGTGAAGTACTACAATTACATGGAGTGAAAAATGCAGCCCTCGGAACGGAAGTACATGGCTCAGGGGAAATTGTTCCTCAGACTAGGAGTCAGGTTAAGTAAACTGTAACAGTTTACAGACGTAGTCAAGCCTTTGCGGCTACAAATACCGCAGCGCCCTACTTTAATTTCAAGATGCAACCGTGACTTCTGCCGGCATACAATTACATTGCTTATAATATCATTGACATTGAAGTATCTACCTATAATCATTAATTAAATATTATCTAAGCAAATAATTATATTCAAGGGTACGGATATATAAGGAACAAAACTCGCTTTCCCCCGAAAACAAACAGTTGGTAAATAAATCTACATGTAAGTATTTTCACGTATGAAATTAATGGATGCCAAAATTGCATCGAAAAGTTCTTGAAAATAAATTAAGTAAGTCTAATGTAACTTACTTAACGTTAATAATATTTTACAGGAACATTCTACAGAGTCCGTAAAATAACAAGTAAGTACTTTAAAGGGAAGTGTGATAAATGCGGACGCTGTTAGCGTTCATTATATTTTCACCTAAATAATAACATTTACCACGGATGTTGACCTTTTACCTTCCGTTTGCCTCGTGTTTTTATTCGCAGAAATGTGCTTTAACAGTATCACAGTGCTAAGTTGATTTTGGTCAATTTACATACATGTTTGCATGTAAAGGGGAGATAAACATTTACGTACATTGTATTTATCCATTCGATCACATATACATACATAAAAGTAATTTAAGCTTAGATTCGCACGTTGTCCATCAGAACGCGATCTTGTGTTCCTCTTGGGTGAAGTATTCTGAACCATTTTAGAACTATATATCCCTATATGCTATTCATCTATTTCAGAGAGGCTTCAGTTTGAATGTGACAACACAAGTCAAATGAAAATCCAGATGGAAAGAGGGAACTCCTCGTTGTTGCAATTAATATGCGTCTCGCTCGTAATCGTAAGGTATACGACTCCTCGCAACCAGACTACTTACTATATCCAGGGGTATTATACCCGTCGCCGTGGTTATTTGAAACATTGGTGTTTTAATGAAAACTGAGCGCCCGAAGCTGCGCACTAATGATGACGGATCTTCTGAAAGCAAGTCCCCACGATGCCACATTCCTTATTATTTCTAACTGAGCAACCTTCTCATTATTCTCTCCCTTCCAGCTCATTATTATTTCCATGCCAAAGATGAATGTGAGCATTTTTTGTACTTTTAAAGTGCTAAAAGAGTGAAAAAATACTCGACTATTCGTCACAGCCGAGAATTCGTCATTGTGTATTGTCACTTCTCTTTAGTATTGTATATATAGTCGAATAGGAATGTCTTCCACTAGATAGAGTTTTCCAGTAAATAAAGCCGTGGTGTCCTTGGGGTTAGAGCAGTCGTCTGCTACGCAAGCGACGCAAGTTCGAATCCTGTACCAATAAGTTTTTCTAAAAACTTATGTGCAGTTATTTCACACCACGTGCTTTACGGTATATATGTCTGAGAAGTAATTCAAAGACGTAAGTATAGTGCCTGAGACGGCGATGAACTCACCCTCTGTCATTTTGGCACTTAATCATATTCGGTGAAATATGGGAGTTGTTGTTACAACACCTCTGATTATCCCTTTGAGGACTAGGTATATACTTAAGTAAGCATTGACATCAAATAAAGTTCTCTTCGATTTCGCTCTCAAGTTATAAACAGGCATTGATAAACTACCTAGGTGCATAAAAAAACGTATATCTTTTAGATGTTAAAGTTATATTGAAACACTGAGCACTAACAACAAAAGTTGGATAAACAGACGATCAGAAAGCTAAGAGCTATTCAGAACCGAGTGGATTTCCTCACTGGCGCTTTCAACTTCGATTCACTTTGTTGTCAGCCAGCCAACTGTGAGTTTTGACGATATTGGCATTTTCAGTCTCTTTCAATACAATATGTACAGTGTAATTCAACATACGGAATACGTATTCCATCCCTTAGACTAAAGGCATTTCTAAAAAGGATTTTATTCATCATCATAATTTTAAGAGTTGTGACTCTTGTCGGTGTAACCGATGCAATTTCTTCCATTCGTCTCTATCAAGTGCCATTTCCTTGAACTCCCTATATGTCATATTTTGTATTTTATTAACACCCGAATTACCTTCCACTAGCAATTATAAAACGTCACGGTTCAAATAAATAAAATAGTGGGAACATATGTGTTGATCTTCTATATCGGATTCGGCTATAAGAGGCTCTGTGTGAGAACCCATGACTTTTAGAAACTTACAATACATCATTTACTCATTTTTTAAATCTTGGCAAATACATTCATCGTCTCCCTGGCCTTATTCCATACATGCCATCTGAACTTCGCAACCCCTTTAATGAGGAAAACCTGTGATCTGGGTTAAACCAGTTGCCAGACTATTTTAGGCCTCCGACTGACCTGTAACGACTGCCAAAGATGATATATTGGCAACCGGGATCGACGGCTTAACTCTCTGAACTCGGGCGGTCACCCATCCAATTACTGGCTAGGGGTAGGGTTGCTTAACTTCGCTGATCGAATGATATGCGCAATAGCAACTGTGCCACGAGCTCCTCTTGGCAAATACATTATGTACGAATAATATAGCACAGTATTTTAACCACTAAAAACTCTCATTCATGCACACATGCCTAATGTAGAGAACCGATATCTACGCGGAGAGTAAAGGCAAAATAAAATAAGTAAACTGATAAGCCTGCTAATAACATAACGTTCGAAAACTATCATCGCAAATTGAACCCTGAAACAGAATTCCCGTTCCCGCTTCATTAATTTGGTTCGCCAGTTCTAGGAGATAGGATGCTACTGCTCTACCCTCGTCAAACTTGGAACGTGCGCTGCTCTACTTATAGTTTCATATGAACTCAAATACTGACACTAGATGTCAGCTGAAAGTTGTTCTCTTGGGAGATAGTGGCACATGTTATTAGACCGTGAAAAGACTCCATCCTTTCAAATGAAACTGACTAGAAATTATTAACTTCACGAGGCATTTTATTGCAGAATAGAAGGAGACTGCCAAATCATTTATGAAGCGTATTCTTTCGATGAAAAGGTTCACAGGACATTTAGCAAGCGAATAGCAAGGTAAGAGTTGATCTTATCTCTAAAACTACTACAAAGTTGACTCTACTAATTATTACTAGATCTAAAATGCACGAGCGTATCTACGAAAACGCAGGAACTCGACAAAATGTTATTATTACGCTGAGCAGCGTAGATAAATGCATGCTATCAATTTAGGCTGCAGAAAAATGACTTTTAAAAGATATACATTTTCCCAACGGGCGAATTTATCTCATTAAAATTTCTACAAACGCCAGAACAAACATTGAGGCGGACGCGCTGCATGTAATATCCGAAAGTTGAATTTTAAACTTTTTCGCTATAACTTTTATTCCTGCTTCTCTGGGTCTTTTTATCGTTGGTACAACATGTCAGTTGTTATATTAAATCCTTTAGTTCACTATGAACCACTAGGCGCCCCGTTCTATTTTCAGGTGGATATTAATAGCAGTATATTAAGCCGTGGATTTTACTTTCGTGTGAATTGTTTTACTTAGTACCTAATCAATCAATGTCTCGTTTTTCGTGCAGTACGTTTGACTTCCAGGGAAATGTAGATCGATAGTTGGCAAGGATTTTACGACTTCCTACTGACTCCTTAATTACTTTGTAGGTACCTATTTTACTAAATACTGTGAAATAAAATAATTTTACTTAATGTTCGTCAAGAAAACAGACTTAGATTTGCGTATACAGAGTCGATTTATCGAACAATAAGAAGTAATGTAGTACGGGTCACAAACAAAACAAATAAAATGCATGATTCATAAATCCAGTCCACTAAGCCCTCAGTAAAAAAAGTCTCGCAATGGATTGCATGCTCATGGTCGGAATAAATTTTTAGTGCGTCCCCAAACAAATGGGGATGTGAATATTTCCACAAGCTACCGTGTTTGAGTGTCGCCGTTTCTAAAGGATATCCTTGATGTAAATACACGATCAAATTTGGTCGGTTGACTTCCATTAAGTGGGGGACAAAGTTTAATGTAGTAGATATAAATTTCCGTTGATCGGTAGGTCGTTTTCTCTACTTATAGAGTTTCATAGACTTGGAATATTGATTATCCATGAATTTTGGTGTAAAAGCTTCGTTGTAAGGAATGTGTTGGTGAAAAAACGATAATGGTAACAAAGTTTAAGTAAAGTAAAGTTAGTAAATACTTCGATAAATGTATTTTCTCGCCACTTTCAATTCATTGAGTAAGTACAGTTAAGTGTGTAAACGTACAAACATGTATAAGCAATAATTAATTAAATTTACTCAGGCTGAAACCCATTTGTAAATAAGCAAAATAATAAAGTTTTGAATACCAAGTATTTCGACACTTGGAAAATTGCATTGAAACAATAATACTAAATATATTAAGAATATTATACAATACTAAATAAATTTGATCAATATTGAAATATGCGAGAATATCCTTGTTTTGCACTTGACTGTACCAATGTCGTCCCATAAATACGATACAGCAAACAAATCATAAATACTACAGTAGCTCCTTATCCTTGAATGGTTGATAATATTGCTTATTCAATGAATTCGTGGATCAGCCCTGGGGGCGAGCTTAGGGCATCCCACCCCGTTCCATAACCCTGCAGATGCCGAGGTAATAACCTTACACGGATCAATCGCTATGGGTCACTAACCGTTTACTTATTGCTAATATTAAACCTCCCATATACAATACACAGATGTCTACATTCTTAGAGGCTCATCAAATACTGGTTAATAACAATGTTAATAACAATGCATGAACTAGCATTGTTATTTCGTACCATAAAATGACAAGTATGCGATATTGTGTCAGGAATGGTGGCCACATGTCACAAAGTACCAATACATTGACTTCGCTAACAACCACATGTGTCCAAGGTTATTGCCTTCACGACAATTAGTTAAATAGAACTTATTGCAAACACACAGTTCTACTAAATTTAAAGAAAGAAACAACTGCTCACCAAATGTATGTTATCCATCTTCAATGTACTTTACATATATCTTGCAGGAGTATTATTTACTATCTACTTATCAAGCACCGTAAGCTTACAACGTCTAACGCGAGAAGCAAAGACACATAGCAAGGCAACACTGATCCTTACACTAATGTCCGCGAAATTATTACCGTGGCGTAGAAAAATACAGCAAATTAACTTTTGTATGTTATTATTACAATCGGTATTCCCGCTCACCCCAAGTTCAAGCGACAGAAGGCACACGCGTATGTATGGTCCACTACATCGTCTAAACACTAACACCAATTTTTATATAAAATAACCGCACGAGTCTGGCAAGGGGCGCGATCGTTTTGTCGAGTTCCTTTGTTAAGGGCGGTCCAGATCCATGGCGCCAGCTGTGATCGGCGTGCTCGGTTCAAGGAGCGCGCGTCTGATGGAACGATCGATGCCGGCAACAGATTTACATTTTCCGTAGAGGAAATCGGGAAAGTTTGTCACGTGCGTATTTGAGCACGGGCGGCGAGAACGGCGCGCCCGCACGCCGATAGTGCGCGCCGCTGAGTGCCGCCCGCCCTGCCGCTCCGCCGCCGCGCCGCCGCCGCACACCACGAACACCCACACCCGCTCTACGCTACGAGGCACCCGCGCCTTCCACTACGAGGCTTACAATCATTTATTTCATTTATCATCATGGAACAATTGGATTCCAGATACAGCGCATCATAGAATGTCAAAAGAAAAAAAAATACTAAGTTCTCGGTTATGTCGGAAACCAAACTAATAAAATCAATTTTAGCGTTAATCAGTAAACGTGGGAAAGTATGATCGAAGTAGATATGAATATGTCTTATGAAAACCGTGGGACTTTTTGTGGAGTTGCGGTGGAAGTACAGTTTTATGCTGAGATCGTTAAGGTCCCGAATGGTGCGTTTGTGTTAGGGGTGGTTAGGGTCGAGCGGTGGCAGCAGTGCGCGGGGCTCGGGCGGCGAGAGACGGAGGACTATCGATTTTAGCCACCCCGCCCTTCCCCTAGTGTTGCGACAGTGTGAGTGCGCCATACGAGTCCTCACTGGGAGATCGCTGGTTGTAAGCCGCGGGAAGAAGCGTCCAAATATTAACAATTGCTTTGTTCACACCAATATTTCCTGAATGACGCATCCAAATCAAATAATTAATTTGACTTACTTAATTTGATTTCTTACTCTTTCACAAAGTCAGTCTAAGTATTTCCAGCCCACAGATATGTTATTGTTATATAGGTAACAATAGAACGATGCGAATGAACTCGAAGGGTAAAATGCAATAACATCATCCAAGAGAATGTACTGCTATTCAGTGTATGTAAGTTGGGAGTCACTATTTACCCTCCATGTGTGTGTGACTGTATCCACTAAGACCTGAGATTAAGACTGGCACGAAAAGACAAATAACTACAGAAAATCAATTTCCGGTAGACTGTGTGCTTGTAGTTTCGATAGGGCTTAAGATTACAATTTTTTAATGCTATTAGGGCAGTAAAAAAGTAAAATAATGATAGTGTGAGGCTTTTACGCAAGATACAAGTTAGAACATAGCTATAGTATGTCTGATAGTGACAGAAGGCGGGCCGACCACTTGTGGAACGTAAAGCTCACCCAATGATATTGGAAAATGGATTTTCTCACATTCACCCTGCTCATCATTATCTATAGGTATATTGAAAATCTTTATACTAATCTCGTTTCAGTTCATACATTATTTTAGACATTGGTAAACCTTTAGAAGGGTGTCAACATTCCTGTTAAATTTTACAATTTGTTAATTAAATCGATAAAGTTGTTTTTTATCATAGTTGGCATTGAATATTAGAAGTGTCTTGAAATATTGCACCAAAAAAATAGAATGAAACTTTAACGACACTTTTGCATTAGTGTGTGCCGGCCGTCGACATTCAAGTAATTACTTACTGGAGTCTGAAGTATCCAGTAATTGCCATGCCAGACATGACTACTCGTTGTCTATTCAAAGTCTTGTAACAAACTAAACTGTAAGTATTATTGCACCCAAACTTAGTTGTCAGAGTAGTACTATTATCGTAAAATATACCTATACACTAGATATTATATTTTCAAATTAAAAAATAAGGGTATCCAGCTGCCCCCCTAATCCTAAAATGCGCAAACATTTCGGCCTCAATCCCATCACGGCAATGAATCTCACGCCCTGAGGGACCGTTTTAATTTGAGTTTTATTGCGGCTTAGCAAGAAATAACGCCCCTTTTATTTCATTGAAACACCACCACATATTCACAATTACCACTAGGTATAGACATGTACTAGCATTTGAAATTTGGAAACTTACCTTTCATCTAGCTGCTGCAGCTGAGGTTGCTGGTAGTTCATTCGCCGGCCGTAGAGTGAAGCTCCACCTTCCGACATGTAGCCGTCCATGATATCATTATTTCTTGCACTCTCTATTTCATTCAAGTTTATTCGCCTCAAGCAATCACCATCAGACATATATCCGGATGCTATTTCAAGATCACAATAATCAGGATTAGAAAAACCTGGAGCAAAATTCATTCGTTCACGTAACCCCATGTTCTCTCGTCCAAAATTTGCTTTGACTGTATTGGCATGGTGAGGATATCCAGGCACATTTTTTTGTGCTAATCCTGTAGTTCTCATTGGCAACGTTAGATGACTATTGTATCCTCGGAGTAGTGGTCTCATTGGCATCACATTCATAAGCGGATTATCATCTTCACCTAGTGAGTTGTCTCTGCAATGTGAAGGTGTGCTAGAGCGGCTTTCGTTTTTATTCATTTCTGTTAGAGTTTTATTGTGATCAAAATTTGGTTTTGTAACTAGATTTATCCTTCTTTGAGCTGCCTCTTTTTCGGAAATTTCCGCTTCATTTATGACTTCATTGATGTAGGTCGTGTTCACATCCATGCGCTTAGTCGATGACATGTTGCTAGGAGTTTTTGAAACTTCCGATCCGGACTCACTGGATGGACGGTATATAACGCTACTATCACTTGAATTTGAATGTTGACCCGTAGTGCTATGAGTTGAATTTGAGTGAGAACTTTCTGACATTTGACCGATTCCAGAATTAATAACTGGCATTGGAGAAACGGCCAACGTTTGTTTTTGAGATATATCTTTACTTAAATTAGACTGTTCTCTAGTGAATGGAAGTGCACTTACGTTATTTGTAGAATTTAAACTAGAATTGCTTTGTATTGGACTTAATTGACTATTTGTACTCTTGTGTATAATGTGTCTATCATCTTTTGATATTTTGAATGTTCCCTTCACAGCAGCTGTAGGTTTAGGAATTCCAGTATTCTGTCCCCCTGTTGGAGTTTGAGGACTAGGACAGTTTTTCGAATACGATGCGGTATTCTCATGACCTTTGGAATCAGTCGGGGCATCAGGCCGCTGTTCAGTGAGTTTCATTTGACTTCCCGACAGCTTCACCATTTTGTTCTCCAGCTTGGGTTTTGTATTTCGTATCTGATCATCGATCTGGTTTAATTTAGTATTACTCATAGATTTTGGAGCTGCCAACTTTGACTCCTTGTCTCGAGCAGGTAATTTGGGACTATTTCTAGATTTATCACTACTAGTTGTTTTATTGCTTGCTTTACTTAAATTTGTGGAAGATTCTTTAGGGGCCTTAGAGCTAACTAACTTAGATTTAACACTTTTTCCAGACTTGTCTTTTGTTAAAGTATCATTTTGCTGTCGAATTGATTTAGGCCCTATTAAATTAGATGATTTGATATGTACGTTTGTTGCATTTGAAGATTCATTCAGACTTAAACTAGAGTCAGATCTCTCACTTTTGGCTGATGAGAAACCGCTGGAGGAACTGGTGCGTTTTGATACTGCTGTGCTCTTAGTATTTTGCTTTTCATTAGTTACTTTGTCTTTATTGAAAAGTTTGAGTTTGTCGAGCATGGAATGCTTGGTAGGTGTGCCATTCTGACTTGTTGGTAATGGAGAATGTTGCTGTGTTTGGTTTACTAATGTTGACGGGATCTTGCTACCTGGAGCTAATAGCGAGGAGTTGGGACGTGATCTGCAAACGAAACAAAAATGTGAATATTCTTATCTAATAATATCGAGTTATACATTTGTGATGAAAGTCAACCTTAATTGATTTTTCGCTTGACGTTGAATGTAAATTGTGAAACGTTGATCAAAATCAACGTTTCACAATTTACATTACATCTCCAGTATTTAAAATATCGAAATAGTAGTGTCTAGAATGAATCCAATCTAATCCAAAATCCAGCTTTTCACTAAATGCATATAAAATAATAAACGGTACTGATATAAAATACCAAATAAAAAAAAACTGTATGTTTGTTCCGGCTAATCTCCGAAACAGCTGGACCGATTTTAACGGGACTTTCACTTGCAGTTAGCTAATGTTGCAAGGAGTAAGTCAGGCTACTTTTATGTAAAAACATTAGTGTTCCGCGGGTCACCCCTGAAATTACCATGACATTACATTATAAATTAAAATGAAAAGATGCTTTACCCGGAAGACGAAGTCGGTGCACGGGGGATGAAGCTGACAGCTCCTTGTCCCAAAGGGCTAGTGGAGCGACTTGAGCTTGCAGAGAGACCGCACTTCCCACCTGTTGTAAATACATATCATATTATTTAAACAACCTTTACATCACGTTTACATGCACACACACCTATCCTACCTACCGATAAAAACCACAATCTCAGTTTCAAGAATGGTCTCATTTCAACGACATCCTACACCACAAGCTGAGTAAATATTATCACTATCGAGCTAACATTCACTAGATAAGTCGAAGTATCGTAAAACCGCACGGGTGGCCTGTTGCGCGTGCGACCCAGGCGATCGACTCACGAGACTAAAAACATAATCATTAACTTACTATATTAAACTTAGTTCCAAATTTAATTGAACCCCTGCACCCCTTTCAATTCAACAGTAATCGCTCCCAAGAGGGGGACATTAATTTATTTCAAGAGCTCCGCTTACGCCGGTTCGCCGCACCAATCGATGTTGTACTGACAAAATAATAATTCGTGATGTCATTTCATTACCTCTACAAATGTATGCGTGTGCGTAAACTAGCCCTAAACAGGGTACATTAATGAGTCAATGGTGCCCATAAAATATGATGTGTATAGGTTTCCGCTCTGTTTTGTTCCGATTTTGTATTTGGCCCTATGATAGCGATAAAGTCGTTCTTCGATTTACTCTGCCCTACATGTAGAATATGAAATGTACATACATACATACATACATATGCTCAGGCCTGTATTCCCCGAGGGGGTGAGAGGCAGAGGTGTTGTAACAACAGCACCCACTTTTCACCGATGGCGATTATGTGCCAACGTGACAGATGGTGATTCTATACAAATATGAAATGTAACTTTCAAATTATGATGTGAACCATTGTAAATATTAACAAATGTGTTAAATATTAAATGAAACATTCTTGAAGGACTTATATTACCTATTTATTCATATGTGTACCTAATTGTTCCAGGTTTAGGTTTAGTTTTCTGCATTGCTTCTTGCATAACCCATTCATTATAAAAGAACCCGAAAGAACTTAGAACGGAAAATTGATTCCGTCTATCCAAGCTATTGAATGAGCAATTTTTTAAATTCAATAAATATTTAAACAGTTTTGAATTCAGAGACATGATCTTTTCAAAAGCGATACGTATGAACGTTTGTTTGAGCAAAAGGGGCAAATCGAGATCCGACATGCTCTGTGGATCCGACAATACTTAACATCTCAGTCATCTCAAAGCAATTTGATATCTACTGAATTGGTACATCCGCGCACTTATAATAACGTTATAGGGATACCCAACTTTTACACCTTTAGCGATGAGATTGGATTGCCAATATTAATCAACATTGCTATGACAAGGATCACGACTTACTAATGACATGGTTTTTCTTGTCATAACGTTAAGGTAAAAAGTTCCATAAGCAGAACATTTCCGTGGTGTATTATTAGCGTGGCTTTATTTCGCGAAACCTAATTTGTTGTCACCAGTTAAAGTCCTGTTAAAATTGGTCCAGCCATATCAGAGATTAGTCGGAACTTACAGAGAGAGAGAAAAAAATATATAAAACGTAGATACTTTCATTTGCATTAAGTGAGAAGCTGTTAATTTGGAATAACAAACAGACAATTTTATCTATAGCGAAGTCTACAGATTTAGCCATAGCGAAGATAATCTAGAAATATTTTATTTATAACGTAGAACACCTGCAAACTGACGGTGGATAAAATATTCAAAACAGACGTGTTATTGTTATGATTCTAAGGATGGTAGGAGTGTAAGGAGTGTGAAACAACGTTGTCAATCAGCGCCTCATCCGGTCTTTATTCAGACCGAGACGAATGACGATCGATCACTTTAGCAACGGCCACTAACTGCACTAGGTTCCTACTTAGGTATGTGTATGTAAATTGCCCGTATTTCGAACGCTTACGAAGAATACGCTCATAAGTGGGCATACTCTAATTGAGTTAGGGGCTATAACAGACATCGGTGGAGTTGTTTAGTCATTTCTTCTCGTCGTAATCTCGTAATATCAATCAAGGGAGCCGTGGTGGCCATCGGGTCTGAGCAGTCGCTACGCAAGCGACGCAAGTTCGAATCCAAGCGGGGCCTGTACCAATGAGTTTTTCTTAAAACTTATGTGCAGTGATTTCACACCACGTCATTTACGGTGAAGGAAAACATCGTAAAGAAACCTGCATATTTCTGGGAATTAATTCAAGAGACGTATGTATTTAGTGCCTAAGACGGCGACAGAATGAGTATCTGTAAGTATCTGTCACGATGGCACTTGATCATCTTCGGTGAAAAGTGGGTGTTGTTATTACAACACCTCTGCCTACCCCTTCAGAGAATACAAGAGTGAGCATATGTAGATCAAGATCAAAAGAAAGAGGTGTAATTTGTTTGTGTTTCTGTCTCATGGTTCCTGTTCTCTTAAGCCATTCAAACAAATAAAATTTTTGCATAGTGAGGAGTCAGTGACCCCAGATTTAGCGAACTATTTGCTATGTTAGCAATAGTAACTTTTAACTGGCATAATATATTAGAAGCAAGCACGGAAATACCTGATACTTACAGTCATAGTGATTTGCAAACTTTACCCCTTCATTACATTCCTTCCTCATATATTGTATCTATATATAAATCAGTAATAATCCAGAAAAGGCTTTTGTAAGAGTCTTAAGTAAGCAACTAAGTTGCAAGTACGGAAATAAATATGAATAATAATGATGACGTAAAATGTGGTGGAACTGCAAGTTCATACAAAATAAGATACGGTAATATATTTTAGACCAAGGAATAAGCATTCTTATTTGTTATAAGTACAACACTATATACCTATGGAGTCTATATCTACGTAGTCAAAACTTAACATTTACCGCTAAATTATAGCCTTATATTTAATTAAAAACAAACCTCTTTATAAACAATAGTGAAATAGGTTGATACATTTTAGATTATTCTCTGTACGTTCATAAGTATTTGATGTTGTGGTGTAAGGACATTATTTTGCTCCCCTCATTCACTACATTGCTAAAAACTGACGCACAGCACATTACTTGTTAAACAAGAGGGCTTTAGACCGGTTTGTTTATATGCACTAAAAGCTAGATATTGAAGTGATAGATTTTAAGGCATAAATGAGAGGAACTGGGGGCCAACTACGATCGCTTAAGCAGCGCGCATTAAGAACTTCTTAGTTTTTTTTACGCTAGGTATCGTGTCCCTTGTTTATTCTTTATTGCTATTTAGGTCACTAGTTAAAGAAGGAAACTAACGTAACTGACTAAACGTTTAGTAAAGTTTACTTATTGCTTAAATGCGTGTGTATTGCAGAACAACCCATGATGAAAGGGCCTTTAATTAGTTACCTTCTAATTGAAGTAGGTACGATAAGTTCGTAGCTTATTTCCATTGTTCTCAACGGCAGTTAGATAGTTATTATAATTTAAAATATTAAAAAGAAAACGTCTGGAAAGGAGTTTAGGAGCACCTAGTTTTAAACTTACCGGCCCATCAAAATGTCACAGAATTTAGCTTTCAGACTATAGAAAAATTGAACGAGCAACGTCACTGTAATTCATAAAGTTTTGATCTAAAATTAACAAGTTTATTTTAGGAAAGCACTTAATAATGCAAGTGAAGAAATGAGCGCGCACTCCGACTCGTGGCCGTCTACTGAAGATGCATCTGCACATCCACCACTATCGATACTATCACATAATAAAAACATACAGAAAGGCCGCTGCTACGTCGTTCGAGAATTATCACATTAGATCTCGATTCACGTCGGCATAGTTCCGAAGAAGTTAACTTGTGAGAGAGACAGCTTAGTGCATTTTGTTTAGAATTTTCGTGAAAGGTACTTTTGACATGCCTTTTGAACTGAATACGAAAAATATTAATTATTTACATTATTGAAAGAAGACTCAGAAAAAAATTATTATATTTAATTTTAAAGTTTATAATTTTATACAAAACTAAGCTACACCCACGCCTGTATTCCCCGAAGTAGGTAGTTTAGAATTATGTCAAAAGTTTCTCAATTAAAAGCCGGTTTCTATTCACGAACTAATCAATCTGGGGGCTTGCGCTTGTTACCGCCATTTTATAGTGGCTGACCTTCTGTATGATTTAATTTTGTAATATTATGGACAGTACGCGATAACCGCGGCGAAACATGTCGTTAGATAAATTGCATGTTTAATAACAAACTTTACTGATAAGTTATGTCATACCTTGTCAGTATATTTACTTGTAAAAAAAATTCGGGGCATAAGCTATCTCAAAATATACGCATTTTTTAATAGTTTTACTGCCATAGTGTCAAGTCATTTTAGTAAATCACTTAATGTAATCAATTACACTATAAATAAGATTGAGTAGGTGACTAAAATCGCAAAAAATATTTGATTAAGGAATTGTTTATTTTGACTTGCAAATCTACATTATAACTCCAAATGTAAATACATTCATGCTAGGAACAGGAACTCTCCTGCTAAATGCTAAAACTTCTCATGAGGTGAATTGTGTTACCATGATAAACGAACAGTATCGGAAAGATATCGACAAACTCAATCCATTAAGACACGAATTTTGCAATGGTTAAGTGATAAAATACCTTAATTGGATTAACCGCTATAATAAAGTTAGAAAACGTACGAGCAAAGATCCGAAGATAGCAAATGCATTAACTCCATGCGAGTCGGACTCGTCACACGGGCCGGCTATAAACCGAATGACGTTACTGCACTCATCAACTCGGGAAAGTGAATCAACGTTTTAACTATAGCACGTATTGCTTCTCGTTAATTTCAGCCATTTCGCATAATCAAATCTGCGTTCAGTCAGATAATTTAATCAGTCGATCAATGTCGGATTTTATTAATTGCCTAGTAATTCCCGCTTTGCCCGAAGCATTCTGAATCCGAAACACAATTAAAACTTTTGTCAGTTTTCAAATTGGTAAATATCCGGGTTTTGTTTTCAATTTAATTTTGTTTTCTATCTGGGTTCTTTGTATGAAAGTATTGTAACTGAGGCAGAGAGAATAGCAGCATGCTTCCAATTCAAATTGATTAATGAAGTAGGCCAACATAGTGAGGTGCGGACAGAGCTGACCAGTTCAATAGATCTACACCTAATGAGTAGAGGGATCTAATTAATTACGACTCTCGTTCCGAAGAGAGTGCACTTACTTAACAAAATGTGGATAATGTTCGCTTTAATCTTAAAATTGGCTCTGCAATGCGCCGCAATCCTTTTAAAAGTTTGCTCTAACCATTGCTAAAAGGGTTTTGCGAGCCCTATGTAAATATACCAGATTTTTTTTCTGGAACAAATAGTCTAAAGCATAAACGATTGTATAATATCTTGTTACACAATTTTATAAAGAAATATTCTGAAGCATTTTGGATCGGTCTGATTTTCTAAATCGTGAATAAAAGCTAAGAGATGAGCAAGTAGTTCAGAATTCTATCACATAAATAAATAATATTGATCTTTGTATAAAATACTAATTATTAGTTGGTTCGTAATAGATACCTGTGTGTCCCGGTGTGGCCGGCAGAGGTCTTTTGTCTGGCGGTGCCCGCCTCGCCGCCGCCGCGGACGCAGGCAGGGGGATCGACGTCTGCAGCACCGACACTTGTCTGTGGACAAATTAAATAAACCTTTTATTAAATATATTAGCATTAGCAAACAGTCCTAGGGTCAGATCAGATCAGAATCACCAGTGCATTGGGAACTCTTGCTCTTGGCATAAATCACTGCTTAGCAAGCAGCATTCCCTTATGCATAAGTACCCCCATATATTTCTTGAGCAGTCCGAATAATTTGAGAACGTGAACGTGACTGTAAGTATGCCGTATAGGCGCAGCTTCAAGCAGTGTATTGTGTCTTACGTCTCTCTGAAAGAAGTGGCGTATGTCATGGCCATGGCACTTGGCCATTTAGGCTACGATTATTTACCATTTTATACATGCACTGACAGCAGTCATCTGAATTTAAGTTATTATTTTAATTATGTAGACACAAGATTCAACTGTACATAGGTACTAAGTTAATTGCTAATGTGATAGAAAGTAAATTTGTCGCAGTCTCCCAGGTTTGCTTCAATACCGGGCGCTTTTATAGGGATAGATAAACCATACCCTATATACCTGCTTTAGGTATGTTTCCTCAGCGTGGGGATTGAATCCAGATAATAAACTCGTTGTTGTATGTGAGACGGGGTTGTAATGTATGAAAATTATATTACTTTGAGACTAAACTCCCCGCTGACTGTATGTTTGGTCTCATAATATAATACAAATACTGGATCTTGTCATAGGGCTGAGCTAGAAGAAAGTTCTTACATATTTTTTTTTCTAGAATAGAGAATATATTGTATTAAACCTTATTATATAATTACTTTTGTAAGCATCGGTAAAATATAAAGTACTACATTAATTGGTTTGATTTTGAGGTTATCACCAGAGGACAAAATAATTAGGAGGGGGGAAATATTTTTAATAAAGGGTGAACTTTAAAATCATTGACTTCAGAGGGCACTACAGCCCTCAACTTAACAATAATCACATTACAATAGTATTTATGTAAGTAGAATACAATTATATATAGAAAATGACATTAATAACCTATCTGATTAATATAGTTATATTGTCTACGTGTGTTATAGTATTAAAAACAGTACCCCCCTATCACGGGGTTGCCACCGTTTTCGTAATGTATACTCGCTAGCGTTACTCGCAATATTTGTATGACATAATTTAGATCTTCACGTCACCGCTGGAAGTCGCTGCACAATTTCTCATACAAATATTCGGCGGAGACTCTAGCTAGTATAGATTACGAACGGTGGCAAACCCGTGATAGGGGGTACTGAAGCATTCTAAAATGGATCATTACCTTCATTTAGTTATTTAATAGAACTAAAAACTAGGTAGTCCAATAAAATGTAGATATCACCACAATCTGTACCACACGATACCGCAAATCGGTGCGATGGAACAGTGAAGTATCCAGTTCAACAATCCTCATTTTCTATTGTACCATGAAAACTATCCACAGTCGTGTGTCACGATTTTGTAATAGACAACGGTTTAGAAAGGCATTTCCGAATATGGAACAATACCGATCGACAATACTTTGGAGCTTAGGGTCCATCAACTGCAAAATCATTAGTAGGTATTACCCACTAAATTAAATTAACCTGGGTTTATTTTCGTTGATTAATCTCTTCACGCTTTAAATATCGATTCGCGTTATAAGTCATTTGCGCGTAGGCAACTTTATTCCTCGAAAACTGCCATGGATCAAGGCAAACCAGACTATAGGCTTAATTCTGCTACTCGACGCTAGATGGCGCTATACGTTAATACTAGCTCGTAGTAACAAGTATCCAGTAAGATAAATGAAACTGCTTTACAAAGAGGAAATAAAAGTGTTAAATTAAGTTTTATATCCATTTGTCTCGTGGCAAGACGTCTAACAAAAGCGATGTATCTTACTTAATCTTATAGACTGTGGTCTAGACAGGACGTTTTTACAAAGGTCCCGTAAAGTATTGGTTAAGTGGCAAACAAGTGATTTTATATTGATTAGGTTACCACCTAATTAATAAAAGTATTTAACTTTTATATTTCATATATTCCGATTATTTATGATTGCTTCCGATATTATTATTTTGTAGTATCTGTTAGAACCGAGTGATCATCGTTATTGCCTAAGCCACAAATTATAATAAACGCTCACGTGTTTATTTAAGGAAATCATTATAAATTATTTCATGTTAATTAGGTGCTGATATATATGTAGATCGTTAATAGCTTCTTTACTATCCATTATTATTTTCAAATAGTCAATTAAAAAGTACAAAATGCTTAGCAAATGCTTGTGAGAACGATTTTAAGTAGAGGGAAAGATCAATTGTGTCCAAAACAAGTACCCTAAATAGTGGTATTAACGAGGGCGATAACAATGAACATCTGGCGATACGACACGCGAGTTGCGTCAGAGCGTGTCACTCCAATGGACCTTTCTCTTATTGTACAAAGTGCCGTCACGAGTAATGAGCGCGGAACGAAAATTATGAGGGTACTATAGACACTTAAGGTAATATAGACACTTTCTACCTCATCGTCCCCCCTGTCCCTTACTAGAGTCAGCGCGCGTCGAGCTACTAGCCTTAAACATATCCCTAAATAATACCACTCAGATGCAGCTCCCTAGCTCATCCCCAGAAACGCCCTAAGCCGAGGTCGGAGCCCCGCACCTTAGTCGTGTTGGTTGATTTTTAAGTTTCAGCTCGGCAGGAGCCCCTTGGGTCTCGCCCTTTTGTCCAGTTAAGCAGTGGAGGTAACTCCCCCGCACTAACTGCGAGAGATCATATCGTCAAAAAAACATGTAGCTTCACTCATAAAATTACTATTGCGTACGCTCATAGCTCGTGACGGGACCAGTAGGTATCTCATATAAGAGGTTGATGAATGTGAGTGAAGTTAAAGTGTCAGACCTAAATACTAAAGTGGAAATGCATTATAAGCTTTATCAATTGTTGTTAGAGCAGCGACTGCTAACGGGCAAGACATGATGGAAGAATAAGTACGCTATGATGGCCATTGTTACTGTTGTAATAGTACATTATGATATAAGTAGGTACGGTAAGTTGAAAATTACAGTCGAGGCGATATTGCTAGCACGAGCCGAAGGCGCGCGTGGCGCACGTATGTCATGCGACGTTTTATAACATATTTGCGGGGCAATAAATAAACTCGAATTTCTTAAACAAATAAATCTTTAAACACTTTCGTTAAAGCAGTTATAAAAAATTGTAAATTAAGTTACTCGAATGTTTTTTATTATATTTTATCTCCCAAAGTTAATTTTGTTTATGAAATGTTTACCATTTTGACGCCGACATAAAACTCTTTGCTAAGATTTAAAAATTACCGTTCGTTTTAGACGAATCATCTTGATAAACAGTGCGTTTTACCTTATTATATATACAATAACGCACAAGTAACGTAATGAGATACAATACGATATTTTAATATGTGAAATAAGAGTCCCTTAACGAGCAAATGTGTTTGTTATAAATTTAAGTAATAAAAAACAACACTCATTAATTAGAGTATTGTGATTTGAATATAGAATGAAATTTATGTAGCCTTATTAATAATATAATATTCTACTATCACTAGCTAACATCTCAAAATTATGTCCAACTGTGTTTGATTTCCAAAAGGGACATTTTTACGCATAATATAATCTTACACCACGTTGATTAATAAGAGGGTTATGAGTTTACTTAAAACCAACGGTTTCTGTCTAAAAACCGATCCCGCAAACACGCTACCACCCAAAAATTAAATAACGCGTGTCAAAACAACGGAACCACTAGTCATGCGATTTCCTGCAGGTCACGTCAGGAAATGGATGCTGTCGACGGGGCCTGTGCTCGTGCAAAGGTACATTTCGCTTTTCATAATGTCACCGGGTATTTCACCTGTATTTTATTTGAGCCGGTTATAAAATAAATAAGAATAAAAAATACATGTAAAGGAATCTCACAGTGATATTTAATACCTAAAATATTTTTTTTTCTATTGAAAGTATTTTGTAAGAATCAAATAAAGATATTTTTGATTTTAAGAGTAGGTACTGCAATTTAAATGGGCGATGCTAATGGAAACCAGTCATGAAAGCCTTACCACAATAATTTCTATTTATACGGCATTCATTCGGATTTTTATCTATTTTAGTTTTAATATAACGTGGGTTTGGAACATGTCACAGAAAAGCCTTTAAAGGGTAAAAAAATCATGAAAGGTACATCTAAAATAGTATTCTATTTCGCGAATTTGCGTCATTGTGAAAGAGTCTGACACCCACGCAGCCACTACCATTTCTTTGCAGACAATTTCATACTGTAATCTTAATCCTGGAGGCGTTTCAGTCAGGTTCGCCTTCGAATTTTATACCTTTATCTGTAATATCCACCTGACGGCAGGGTCCCGATGGATCCGGAATACTGATGACCGAGTGTGACGCAATATTAGAGAGGCCAAGGACTTTGATGCTATTTGGCTTGTTATAATCAGTGGATTATTTTTATTCGGTTTGAAAATGTAAGGAGGTTCTCAATTCTTGGGAATATTGAATTTTTAATTATAATAAAACAATCCAAATAAAAATGTAAGTAATATATTACTAATTGACCCGGTATCACCTTATCCTTTACTTATTATTTATGGTTTTCACCGTTTAAACCTTCTGTGAACTTTCTCAAATATATCAATATCATCTACCCTCATCGGTGCAGCCTTTCTCAAGTTTTAGTGAGACTAACGTACAGCAATTCTATCAGATAGATAGAATCTACTCTACTATCATAAAGAGTAAATATTTGTATTTTTGTGTGTATGTTTGTAATGAATAAAGTCAAAAAATACTGTGCCGATTTCAAAAATTCTTTCACCATTGGAAATCTACATCATCAGCGAGTAGATGATATGTATAAACTAGCGGACGTCACGTGGTTTCACCCGCGTAGATCTCGTTCCCGTGGGAGTACGGGGACAAAATATGTTACTCGCTGATTGAGTTTGCTCACTACAAACAAAAACATAAAAATACAAATCTTTCCTCTTTTATAATACCGACCCTACTAAGCCTGCTCATTGTTTACACACTTTCCAGGTACAAGTTGCGATCGAATGATCAAAGATTACTGAGGCATTTAACTTTTACGATATTGATGAAACGATCTCCGTAAAAGTTCTACTGGGCTTTACAAGCAGCTACAGGGCCAAGTGTATTTTTAGTTTGGTCTGTGTGAACCTGCTCAATAATTTAACCCGAAGCTTAGAACGCGAACAAACAATATATTGAAATGAAAATAAGAAATCTAGATGACTATCAAATTAATGTAAGGGCTAGAAGAAATAATAATGTTACAGTTGAGAAGATTTAACCTCAATTTACTCAAAAGTAATTACTGCACGGATACCAATTAATTTAGACGCTACGGCGCCGTTGCTTTAACTAATAACAAGTATCTGAAAATTATTTATATTTTATATACTAATATTAACAATAATTCATCTTTTGAATTATAATATAACATTGATGGCCTAAAATTAAATAATCGTTAATTAAATGTGCCGAATATTTCAGCCCAAAATATTCATAAGAAATATTTTACGTAAACGTTTAAGTTATTGACATGCATACATATTCTCATGTCTGCATTATCCGAAGGGGTAGACAGAGGTGTTGTTATTACAACACCTCTGCCTACCCCTTCGGATTACCCCACCGAAGATGATTAAGTGCCAACGTGGCAGATGGTGTGTCTATCGTCATCTCAGGCACTATAACATACGACTTTGAAATACTTCTCAGACATATGAAGGAAACTTTACGGTGTTTTCCATCTCCGTAAGTCACTGTGCATAAGTTTAAGTGACTGAGTCAAGAGCATATTCATTCACGCAATCAAGGTATTCCGAGTCTCTGTGGGGACTTTAGGGTATGCAGACTTTTACAAATAAGTGCTACTTCCAATCCAATGCAACCAACACAAACCGCAGACCAAATAATTGTAGTTCATAACACGTATAATTTCACCGTCGATTTGAGCATACCTTCGGACTTCAGGTGACGTTGGCAAACTCCTACATTTTCTGCTCTTGCTGTTTTGTCGATGATGGCCGTGGCCGGAATTGGTGTTCCCCATAGTCAGCAACTTATTTCATCACATCTCTCAGTACACGTTTCACATCACACAATACACTAGGAACTTCATATTTTGATAATAAAGTAATGCTCCACATAGTTTGTTTGTTCTCTCAGTTTACTTTTATTTAAAGCTGTCACCAATTTTTTTCCTCTACCGTCATTATTTGTAGAAATATTTCAAAACGCTAGTCAAATTCCTTTTAACCGTTCCTCATATCTATGGTTTTTGACCGACTTCGATAAAAGGAGGAGATTCTTATTTTATGTTTTTTTAAGAATGTACAATTTGTAAAATGTTTATTGGTTGTGGCAAAACTTTGTAGTTCTACATTGTTCGCTCGATGGAAGTTACTCACGTTAAACATTTGCTTGGCATTTCCGAGATTGGACAACAATTTGCCGCCACCTGAGACCAGTCAGTTCGACAATGTCTACCTATACAATATAAACGAGCACAGCCAAACTCCTCAAATGCCAATGTTCGCCGTCGTTCCGAACATTGCAGGAATTTCAAAGGTCATATCGGTTAAATCGCCGTGCCATTATTTACTGACCACCTTCTGGTATAATCGCAAATATTTCACCCGTTCAATAAGGTACAAATTCTTATTCTTATCCGGTTTGGATTTTGTGACGTATGATTCGTGTCAACGAAATTAATCCCTAACAATCACCAATTACGTTAATAGTACGGTGGAAAGGGGAACGATTAGTTATTATTGTCTCTTCGTTCGGAGAAGTAAGGACAATGGGAAAAAAGGTCTAATTACAACTGTTGTGTAGGTACCAACAGAGTTCATGGTTCATTACCCTTCTTTGACGTTGTGACTTGCTTCATAAAGTCTTTAGCATTTTAATAAAATTCGTTAATTCTGGAGGCATCAGATAAATAAATGATATCTAATACTTCATTACTAATGTATGAAGCCTGTTTACAAATAGAATGAGTAGATCTGGTCAAACATTGCAGAATTTGTTTTGAAAGGATACCTATTTGGGACCGCAGTGAAAATAGATCGGCGCGTATGATTACATCGTGGATTGGTTTCGGGATACTCGCAATTCATTGGCGCATTACATCAATGATTTAAAATAAGCAGCTGTGATACGACAATGACACGGTATTTGAAATGCATGAGAAGGTTGTACGGGTACGTCGTACAGCAAATTCCACTGCAAATTGTCTATTGTCAGTTTCTAACTGGAACTGAATGCTGATGATTCGAGTGCATTACCTATTTAGATTATCGTAACGGCTGCAGTCACTCAGTGCATCAGACCGAACACTGGACACGTTTCAATTCACCCAAAACTGTTCGCACCCATTTTTCATGTGACTTTATACATAACTGTTCAACTATTTAGACCCTCAAATAGAAGTTTAACAACGTGTATGGTGTAATTAAAGCCATTGTCACACGTCAAGCAGCTTAGTCGAGCGTCACTGTTCATTGTCCTTAATGCCTTTCTGTCAAATGAGCTTTTGTTACAAATTTATACGGCAATTGTGTTCCCTACTATAATGTGTTATAATGTTAATACATGGCAGGCGCGTCGAGCGCAATAGCTTTTTGTTTCTTTTAAATTGAACCGAATATCTTGAGCAATACATTACTAAGTTGCACGTGAATGTTGAGTAGAATAATAAAACAATTTAGTGACGCCACTGGGCGATAGTAAATAAACATCTCGGTGCAAACTGCGGAAAAATGCGAGGGAATAGAGGTAAGTTAATAATTCATGAGCGTTCAAACCCGGCGCCTAAAGCCCAGCCTAAAGGCGTAACGCCCACTACACATAATGACAATGGACAAATCGGAGATGCCGGGAGCGCGCGTGAGATGTCAAAAGTCACTCGTGACTCGTGGCATTGAAAGTGATACTTATATGGGATAAAGGATTTAACTTAGGTACCTTTATGGTTTTCTATTAAATTTAACGACTCATGTTTTATTTCAAGAATAGTTTGATATAACTATGGAAAACAAAACTTCCTATCCCATTGTCCGATTTGCCAGATTCCTTCTGTATTATATAATTTTGTCTTAACTATAAAGACCAATTATATTCAGGTAAACGGATATGATATACGACAACATTATTATAATTAACGTCTGCCGTAGCAGATACTTGGGTAAACGAGAAGGGTGTGGTGACCGGAAGACGACAGATTGGTAGTAAGCATGTAGTCGTAGAAGGAGGACTTAATACTCGCAAATTAAGGTATGGAAATCGATGTCACGAGGTAATACACATGCAATAAATCAATCAAGGCCCTGGGGGTTTACCGTGTTCGGTTTAAATAGAGCTTATTAAGAACTTCTGAGCTTTGACGTTTTCATTTTGGTACCGTATACTTAAACGGCGAAGCTAAGAAGTTTTTAATACGCGTTTTGTAACGCGTCATAGTAAACGATCATAGTTGGCTCCCAGGTACCTATCTATAAGCTTGTAAAATGTTTACAGAAAACTGAGAGTGCCGGGGGATTGAGTAATCGCTTGTTAGTAACGCAAGCGACGTAAGTTCAAAGCGTTATCCAAAAAAGTTGAGTGCATTGATTTCACACCATGAGCTTTACCTGAATGTGTCTGCTCTTTAACACTTCTGCTGACCCCTTTTTGAGCTTTAGCGACCATATGTATTCATTTGTTTCAAATAATTGAACTACATACGTTCTACGTTAACAATGCCATACTGGATCTCAAATCTTAATAAATACCCTGCGAGTTCCTTTGTCTTGCTGAACTCTAAACAGTTGGTGCCTACAAAACAGCGAATAGCTTTTCGTGGAAGCAGCAGTCAGACCGCGTTTACAAACACAAAGACGACGACCGGGCTTATGCTAATATATGCACGTGTACTTGATTAAAATAACGCCAAGTTCAAGCATGAACGTTAGTAAGTTTCCAATCTAGTTCAAAAAAAATATGAGACCCATCGACTCTCTGCGTCGTATTAGGCTGGTAGTATGTTTTTGTAACAAATGCTTCATTACAATTCTGCAAATCAGACAAAATATCTCATAAACGTTAGAATTAAGTATTCCATATAACCACTGCCATTATTTTAATACTCATGAGTCCGTATAAATAAAGTGAACGTACTTATGCCAATACGCAGCACAAATATAAATTTCTCGAGAAAGCTTGAAATGAATCACATTCATTCATAATAATGACCGGTGAATATGCTAGTGTGCAGGAGATACGTATGCCGATAAATAAGTCAAGTCCAAGGTAAATGACGTGTTCACGAAGGCAGATTTACACGGCCGAGGCGAACGATTGTGCTTATTTCAAGGAGATAATACATAAATGCGATAAGCCTTGTGAAAGCTAGATTACATCGTCTATAAAATAATACATTTTAGGTACAGGGCTGAACGTAACTGTACGGGGATCTAATGTTTAAGTCGCGGATTAGGAATACCGGCGACTTGCAGACAGACCCAACAAATTCCTTAAACTAAAATATTTGCTTAATTTTTCAAAATATTTCGAATTAAGACATAGCAGACAATTTTAAACGATCGTTATTATGGTCAACAATCATCGACCAATCTCAAATATAACGGATTTTATCCCGTTAACTTTAGTGTTCCATAAAGTCTAGACAGTGATCGAGGAGGTAATGCTTGCTATCAGTAATTTAAATATGATTATGAACTCCCTTATTCTGTGTACAAATCATCTAATTATGCTAAGGATGCTAAGGATATGGCAACCTTTTCAGAAATTTTCTTTAAAAGTCACACATTCGTTATAAGCAATATTATGCCGTTAATTGCCGATAGCATAATAATACTCTTATATCATCATAGTAGAAGATACCACTTCAGTCAACTTCACTTATTATGCGTAATAAGCGCTTATTAATTTACTTTGTGCTTTCTTTGAGTCACAGATCAATATAACTCTTGGAATAGCTTGCAATAATGGGTCCTCGACATATTCACATTGTCATTAACGTCCGATCGCGAGCTCTCGTAAGCACGCAAATAAATCGCTCTGGCATTATTTCTCCGACGGTGATTCAACGAAACAGCAAAGAGTGTTCACATAAAAGCAAATTAATTAAGCTCGCACAATGGGCCGGTTGAAACAGGGTGTTTGGAGGGAGCGTGAGCCGCGAGCAGCTGAGCCATGCAAGTGACAGGATATCGGCGGGACATAAAATGTTTAGAATGGGAGAAAAGAGAGACGATTGCTTAACTAATACAGCAATGTAATACTGACTTTCTAATTAACATTGTAGGAGATCAATAGTGACACGAGTCAATAATTGGGGCTTACTATAATCGTTTTATGCAGTTAGCTTTGAATTTTCGCTTTGGTGCCTATACACGTCAAAGGTAAGAATTTCGCAAGTCTCGCTGGTTTAACGATGACATTCGGCCCCTTGTTCAGCTACAGTCACAGTATTTGGTCAGTCAGTTGCGAATATGGCCACAATATTAATGTTTAAATAAATGCGAAGTGTGAATTCTTATCAATGAAACACAAAACAAGAGATAATGGAAACTTAAATGCTCTCTATCTTGACTGATAGATTGCAGTGAACCCAAAGTGACAGCTAATAAGTAATTAAATAGGGTTGAAATCCACTTGATGTTTTACTGTGCCGCTTTGTAAAGTTCTGCTTTATCAATAACTTGCAGAGATAGTAAACTGTCACTTGTAACAGTAACACGTGATTAAATCAATCATATAGTTGTTTAATTCCATTTATATTGATTTACAAAAATATGTAAAGTTTGCGATAATACTGGCCCTAATTTCTAGAAAAGATAACTGTTTATGATTTTAAATAACTATTTCGCTTCGCTTAAGGCACATCTTAAGCCTTCGTATCGAACGGGAGGTTACGCAGCGCAATCCGCTTTAATATATTATCATCACATCGCAGCCACGTTAATAACATAACGCCTTTGTGTGAAATTCCAATGCGAAAAATCTCCTGAGATGTGATGCGAATACCACAAAAACAAAATCATTATATCAAGTTATATTTTGGGGCGTTCAGTCTCGTCTCTTTTGGGAAATTTTGAAGCTTGATTTATTGTCTTTGCGACTACGAAATGATAGCTTGATCTTTCAGCAAAATATAAAGTCTACTTGTGGGTATCTATTCGTGGAGAGACGAATTTTGGACTTCCTTTCATGCCCAAAATGTGGATATTAAATTATATCAGTAAATATGAATGCACTTCAGCTCGTATCATCATCATCCTCCAGCCATATTATTTGAAATCAGCACATGTTTCTCTCTCTCTTTCTCATATCTCTCATTTCTCTGTCTCTCAGCCGTCATATTATCTGTATTACGTACCTTTCTAGCTTTCACACAATCCATCATTCGTTTCTTTGGTCTTCCTTGTCCCTTGTAACTTAAGCTCAGATAAATACCTTGCTAAATCAACTAGAAAGCTGTTGCATCACAATGCAACAGTAGTTCGATGCAGAACAAACCCGTTCGCAATTTACTTAAAGCTGCCGTAAATAATCTAGTGTCTAGCCACTGCTACCGATACGCTATTTACCTGCGCAGGAATACATACGACACGATTTACATAATGTTTTCACAGAGCAGGAAGCGCGGAGTCACCATATATTTTCATTAGAAGCAAACGTCTGTACAGGGGTTGTGGGCACGGGTTACATCGTGACGTTAAGTCAGATTTATCACGGGTAGTTCATGTGCCTATTCGATGTCACTCAGTAACAAACAGCCCCTGCTTTGGAGAGGTACAGTACTTTTAAGGTGATTAATAACGAACTGCGATAGCGATCTTGAACGAAACACTTTATCACAAAAACATATTTCTGAAAAGGGAATACAATAATTTTAATACGCTTGCTCATTAATGCTGGCCGTGGTATTTTATTGCGTTCTTCCGGGAAATTTTCATTATTATTTCGTTATTATTAATATTCAGTGTGCTTTTGCGAAGATATTAAATTTAATTGCATTAATAAGCATTATTCCTTTTACCAAATCGAATAATTTTCAGTTACAAATAATGATAATAGGGAATACTCGTTGGTTGTTCCGTAGTTCGTATATGGCCAAAATCTCAACAATCCAAAGTATTCCATAACAGAAAGACATCACCAGTGAAAATTACAATATGTATATGAAAATTACGATACAGCCTGGCGACAGATAGACGGACAGCGGAGTCTTAGTAATAGCGTCCCATTTAGCGCTTCGGGTCCAGAACCCTAAAAATGGTAATAGATTAGTAGATAGAACATCAGCATCATCATCTTCAGATTTTATTTTGATTGGATAATTGGAAAATTTATTATTGTGCATGGTATTGTTAATGTCTATTTGTGAAACCACCAGATTAACGGCGAATTTTATCCGCTATTGCGAGTCTATGCATCAATTTGCGAATATTTACGTTAAATAGATTTTGCATCTCATCCATCATACGAGCATTTGATGAGTCATTATTGTTATCTATATCTACACATATGAGTAAAATTTAAGTGTCTGTGTGTAATGTCCAATTAACAGCTTTTAACTATGAGCATATGAAAGCATATACGATACTCACATTAAAAACAATTTTTTTTGTCTATCTTTATGTTGTGACTGATCTCCAAAACGGCTGGACCGATTATAGCCGAACTCGTAGTGGCAGCTAGCTAATGTTACAAGGAGTAATTTAGGCTACGTCTATTTAAAAAAACATTAGGGTTCCGCGGGCCATCCAAGAAATCAAGTCAAACTATACATGTTTGACTTAATTTCAGCTAGTAAAACTATACATTTAGAAATGTTCAATCTTCCTGTATAAATTTAAATTGTCTGAAATGTATATGGGCATGTATTTTTATTTTTGCTGTAACTTATACAGATGGTATTGCGGCAATTCGAACGTCAAAAACAGTGCACGCGCATGTAACATTTTCCAGCACTAGCTTATAGTTGCTATGGTCGCTATCGATTATCTTGTGAACTATTGTGTGGCAGACGGGGTCCAGAATCCTTAGGGGAGGCTCGGCCCACCCCTCGCCCAACCAACCGAATCAAACAAACAACACTACATTTAAAATGTTCTGCATCACATTAGACTATCTGTGCCCTGCTATTTTACCCGCGTCGACTTAATGAAATAGGTAGTTTTATTTCGCAGAAAACTATTTTCTTTTTTAAATAAAAGTAGCATAATATACTCCTTGTAAAATCAGCTACCTGCAAGTGAAAGTCCTGTTAAAATCGGTCCACCCGTTTCAAAGAATAGTCAGCTAGTGAGTACCGTATATAATTTCATATGCATTTAGTGAATAGCTGTTAATTTGGAATTACAAATAAACACTTCAATTTTATTTATCTGTATATTGAAGTCTGTAAAATTCCTTAGCGAAGTCTTAAAGTTTAAAGAAATGTACTTAAAGTCATAAATGCGGAATGGACGTAAATAGGTGAACAATCATTCGCAGTAAATGCTCATAAACGTTTAAATACCATGCTTTACGTCCCATGTTACGTTTTTGGATGTGAACGAAATTACTGAGTGTTGAACAACACGCTATTAGTTATACTACTAAAGTGAGGATATGAGATTCAAAAATAAAATAACATGTTTATTATTATCTTCCTCCAGAAACTCGTAACCGAGGGCATATTAAGTAAGACTGCCGTTATGAAGCTAAAAAAATAAAATTGCATTTTTTAACGAGATTCGAATTTGCACATCATCTTACATATGTAGTAGGTACAATGTCTGATGAAGAGGGCAATTAAATGCCATGTATTTCAAAATTAAACCGCATTCACTTATAAAGTTATATTTAATTTATATAATTCAAGTACTTTTTTATATGGGTCCAATATGGGTCCCTACTTGCAAGACCCCAGTGATTTGAATGTTCATTGCTTCTCGTGATTTCACTCGCGGGCAATTTAATCAGAATTGGTTGTATACCTTTCCATTAAAATATAACATTAGTGTACGAATAAATACACGTAATATATTCCCCGGACTATCATTACCTCCGAAAAAAACGTCCTTTCTCCCAACTTTTGTTCTATGCCTAGAACGATAACGAGATATTTCCTAATAGTAATAATACGTTACTATTGCCTATTGCAAAATCGTGATCTGGAATCTGGCCCTGCCATATTCGCAACACGTTTCTGATCACGACTTAAATTACCCGATAAAGATCCGAATACCTAGTTAGGTACCACGCGCAAAAGGTGTATATTGAAATTTATTTCGTTGCATTGCGGGTAACTGCAATCTGCATCGAGTTGCACACCCACACATTGGAAACCGGTTCTCGTACATATAAACCTCAGATCTTTTATATTACAATTTTGCAATAAGAAGTTGTCAAAGATTTAACGACATATTTCAATGCGGTGTTCAGTGATGTTTGTTATTAAAAACCTTTTTCGATAACCAAAATTTTTTCAGGGTTATGTTTTCTTGCCAGAAATATGCCAATTTAACCATTTCTACAACATTTTTGAAACAAAATTTGCTACGAAACCAATAGGGTTGTTGTTTATCCAGTTGGAAGAGATTATTTTCGAGAACAAACACCAAATGGAATAATGCGAATTGCGAATGTCACGCGATTGTATTTAGGAGAAGTTTATTCGTGAGAGAACTAAGGAATGAATCACGATCCAATTTCAATATGGTTCATTTAAATAATATTCTAATCCGACTAAATATTAGAACCATGATGTCACAATGATGATATACCAAAATATTACTTATAGGTTTATAATTCTTCTGAACCTACGTGTCTATGTCAGTGAACTCTTCCTAAACGGTTGGACTGGAATGTTTGTGTGTTCTTTTGGGTTTCTGGATTGTTTTAACTAACAATTGGATCCGATATATGGCAGTACGATCCGGTAAGATGATATTTTATTTGTGGTCTTACTTGAATTTCGGGCAGAATTAAGATTGCCTATTGCGGTTTAGTCTTAAACCGATCTAGTCGTATCGGCTGCCTAGTCATTAAAGATGTAGTCGTAAAGTTCCTAACCGAAGTAATCGTCCTGCATTTTCGACTTATAACACAACCACAAAAACTCACGTGTACCTGTCCACTGTCTTACGAAAAGTAAAGAACGTAACTTACCAATGGGAAAATAAGTATAAAAGAAAGCGTTTGAGTATCAATTTGCTGAGTGTTCTAAATGTAGCCTCAAGATAGTAATTTGCATATTATGGTTGAAAACTATTTTTTGTCGTAGTTGCATCGGTACCAGTCTAGGCTCGTGGGCGAACCAGGAGCGACGAGATAGCTCGCCCACCGCAGGCTCCGGGCTTCGGGCATTGCGAGCCTCGCCTGTACAATACTTTGCATTCGACACAGATTGCTATAGATATTCGAAGCCTAGAGGCGAAATTAATGCCTTTGTCAGCAGCGACTAGAGTTGCACAACCTGTTGGCTTTAAATATCAGAGCAGATTATACGTACCTATGCAATAAATAATAGCTACATTGAACTTGTTAAGTATGGTTAAAGAAACATGATTTTACTAAATTACATCAGTCGATTATCTTCATGCACCAATTTTGGCTTTGATCATGGAGACTTGAAAACACAACAAAAGAAAAACACAAGCACTCGCGTATTTTAAGACGTTAAAGCGCATTGTAGTGCGGTATAAATTAAGTTTTGCCACATCCAACACTTGACTAATTGCTCGTGCGGAGCATATACTCCTAAGATAAATTTAAATATCTTAAGTTAGTGTAAATACGTGATTCACGTTGTAAACAAAACAAGTGTCCGGTCGAAAATAATGTTTAAGAAAACTTGGAAGTTCTCGTTGCGTCAACTTAGACGGCGGTTAGGCTATAAATACTAGGAAGCTTTGCACCCCATAAACAATAATCCTAAGCACAATTTGTCACAGAAGCACACTATACTGAGTGGAGCGCGAGCGCGTGCGACGGGCGTCTGGGCGTGCGCGCGCCACCATTGCGACCGCACGACAGACTCGAAAGCGCAAGGGCCTTCGCCCCTTCCGAATCCGTGGACGCGCGGGATGCAGTGAATGCTGAATACTAAATTGTAGGGTTGTCAACAATTTCCCATTTCATCTCAAAATGCACGCTAAACAGAAAGATAAGATATGTTATCTATATTCTTTTTATTTGTACATGTTATATCTTTGTGTAAATGAAAATATTGCCAATGTCCTCTATATTAAAACCCTACACTTTTTTGACAGATGTGACATGTGTACAATTGATGATTGAAGTTACTACGAAGTTACAGAGAAAAACTTGTCTTACCTCATTCAGAACTACAGTACAAAAGATTCTGACGTTTAAAAAATGTACTGGGTACATCCCTAGCAAGTGTTATGTATGAAAAACTGAGGGTCCGGGTGCCATCTGCGCAGGGAGGGGCCTTAGCATTAGCAGGATGACATTATGCACTCACAAGGGTTCGCGGCTTATCTCGTTAAATCACTTGAGTCTCCTCGACCCGCGGTGGAAATAATTTACACACGAGCCTTCGGTACACAGCTTCCTGCAGATAACTACGATTACTTTTATGTAGGTATCGCTTTACACCCGTTTAGGACTGCTCGTGTCGACGTCAGTGAAAAGGGTAGAAATTATAGTCGCCATATGAATTTGCATTTATTCAACTGGAATATTGCGTTTAAATATTTAAACTTTTGACGTTACGTTCTCTAGCTAATGAATAATATGTACGTACTAGTTTTACTTTTTAAGCTTTGCCCGAGTTATTTTTATCGCTATAATTCAATTGATATAAATACTAAATACCTAAACGTTTTACGGGATCAAGAATCAGTAAATTTTACCCGTTTCGGTTAAGCCACTTTTTCATGATTGAGTAAAAAACGTTAAAACACACAAGAAACTTTCACATTATGAATATTATTTTTTATTAGATTTATTAACTCAAATGCACAATTTAGCAATTGATAAAACTAAAATATATGTAACCAGACAGCGAAAGGCAAATCATCTTGTAGATGTAGATGTTTGAGATATAAATAACAATTTTAGTGCGACAAATGCAACATATTCCTAGCTAGAGGAAGATTAATTTGTAAAATAATAACTAAGCGTAGCAGAGAGAGATTAATTGACGGGAGCTGTGAAATATTGATCGTAGTTTGGTTCTCTTTCGCATGACAGCAATAATTTCTATTATGCAATAGTAGGAGAGGGTGAACTCTAGTTGCGTCACTATGAATTTATACTTATCAATAATGCCATCAATATCCATTACATCCTCTATACGAACTGTTTATGGTATTGAATTATTTATTTTTATGACTCTATCATTCTTAAGGGATATACCGTCATCCATTTCCAAATATATATTAATTTTGCTATAGAGGCGTTACATATGACAGTTATCGTACATTTGTTTGGTAACTTATGTAAGTTGTAACCGTCTCTATCGTAAAGTTTCATTGTGTAGTACTTGTAGTTGCAAAAAGTTTTACATAATATAATTTTCACTGGCAAAGATAATATTTAGAGTATTACTATACCATTTTGCTATTTGCTTAAGCTATATAACTGTTTATTTTTAAAGTTATCTAAGTTAAACAAACACATATTTCTAGTGCAAGTAAGCAAATGTTCTGACACAACAGTGGGGGATGCATATCCCATGTGACAAAAATTGTTGCAGGCCAAGCTGAACAAACTTTAGCAAACTTCAGATAAACACTCACACTCCTCGCTATATCAATATTATTCGTGAATATGATACAGCCCACCGTGTAACGAAGATTAAGCTCCATTTCGATTTCATGATAGTGGTTTTAGCTCTAACTATGCGGAAATGTTCCGCTTCGGTTAAGAATTAACCAATTCCCCTTTCGCTTGTTAAAGCAGATTAAACTATTCGTGGAACTTCTAAAAGCACCCAGTGATTTATAATGGAAACGTGAGAAAATATGAATTATATTTTTGTACTGGGCATAAATAATATTGATGGGCACACGGAACCGAGCCGACGACGACATGAGCCGTGACGGTCTGCCACGATGGTCTGAGTGATGCATTTATCAATGACATGATCCTCTTACGGAGACACGAATTCATAGCAAATTGATACGCAGTACTTTCCCGTATTCGTCTTAAATTGCACACTTATCTAAATAGATCGAGGTTACAGTTTTTAATATTGATCTAACTCAATAATTCAACGGAGTATTGAACTCTTAACTCGTAGTTTACGAGGACATTGAGAGCCGTTTTAATAAGTAGAATTTTCAAAAGTGGTCTGTCAGTGGCCGTCGACGATCGTAAAACGATTCCGGCCGGACGTTAGTTCTAAAGACATTTTCTTAATAGAAAACTTTCGAGATATTATATTGTTAAATGAAATAATATCAAAGTGTGGTCTTCTAATAGCATATGCGTTCTATTGGTTGTTAGTTCTGTTCTAAAAGCACACGACTGAGCGTTTTCATCAGTGAGTGATATTTGTGTGGCCATTAAGGAGCGAGCCAAGTCGGGAGAGTGATGTTTGTTGACAGAATAGATAGACGATAGTGATGAGGAGAAGGGAATATAAACAAACACCACGTGACACGAGACGGCCGCTGACCGCGTTTGGAAATAAAGGCACAATTAGTTACACTTTTAACAACAACGTAACAGAAATCAATACCGATACATATATCGCATGTTGTCAATTAAATGCAAAATGTATGACGAGCAAAACGTTCAGATAGATTCAAAATTAAGACAAGCTTTCTGCAAGGGGTTCAAGAGGTGAAGGACTACTTCTAGTTATTAAATTTGGTCTTAAACACTATATAAGACAAATACACTATACCAGGAATGTACCTACTTATGAAAAATATATTTTAACGCTTTAATAAGAGCCGTGGTGGGCATGGCGTTTCAGCAGTCGCCTGTTACGCAAGCGACGTAAGTGACGTAAGTTCGAATCCCAGTTTTTCTAAAAACTTATGTGCACTGATTTCACACCACGTGCTTTACCGTGGAGGATAACATCGTGAGGAAAAAAAATCTGCGTATGTCAAAGACGTATATATAGTGCCTGAGATGGCGATGGACTCACTATGTCACGTTGGCACTTAATCATATTACAAGATCACTACTTACCCCTTCACAGAAAACAAGCTTGAGCATATGCATGTATTTTTTCATACCTACTCAAACAACACAAATATTTCTGTAAATAAACATTATGTAACAGATTTTGTATCGAAACCAAACAATATTTACGAGAACAGGAAATTCAATACGGGTTGGTGAGTGCACCGCTAGCTAGTGATCCCTAACTTCCTAATTGGCCATCCGATCTGTATAACCGTAACGCCCTCCGGCGGTAACTCGACACTAGTTGATAGATTCACTAACACCACTGTTAAACAGCTGTTGATATTTTGGTTTGAATAACCATTTTCATTACATTATATGTAGTTAGGTTACAATCTATCTTAGATTCATTCTGACTGGTTATGGTAATTTTCAATTCATGTATTCTATAAGTAGCTTCAGATAGTAGTTCGAAATGTTAATAAAACGGATTTAGCAAATCTTATGATTGCAATGGGTTTTCCAGCGTATGCGACCGACCATCGAGTCTTTCGCCTCAAATCGATTGCATATTTATTTGGAATAAAATGTTGACATAGTTATAATAGTTATAAAATATATGATATAATCTTGAAACAATCTTGTTTTCTCAATCCATCCTATTTGCAAAATTAAAGGTCTGGGGCCAAACAATGAGCCCTTATTGTAATAATAGTTCAGTTGAGCGACAGGGACAGATGTATACACGTCATATACATCCATCTCATAAAATGAATCAAACTATCAAGGCAATAAGAGCTCATGGTAAAGCCCCTCCATAAGCACTCCAAAAATTCAAAAAAAAAATCTCAAATCTAAGTATATATATAAAAATGTTATGTAGGTTTATGTACACTTCAAAAACTCAAAAAGTTCTGCACCGATCGAGCTGAAATTTTAGCATCATATATAATCCGCACCAAGGATTGTTTTTATAAATTTTTATTAATCTATATATATAAAAATGTTATGAATGAAAAATATGTTATGTTGGTTTGTGCACGCTTCACATAGGGTTGTTTTAGTACAATTTAATAGAAGAGTGAGCAACTTACTGCCAAGCTTGGCTATCATCAATATAATCAGTTTCACTATAATATTCTTTTTCATAAAGTTGTTGTTTGATGATTGCCCTAAAACTTAAAGCTGGTAAGTAGCTCACACATTTGTAGTATACCAATGGATTTTAAATTGGAACAATTTAATAACATTACAACTAATTATTCCAGCCATAAATGAATACATAAAGGAACGTGAGCGTTTATCAAAGCCTCCGCAGTATTCAGTGGTCGTGTCCCCGAGGTTCCGTATAAGGAGATCCCTTGTAAGGAAAGTGGACCCATTGTGCGCGATGCCGGTTATTCACCTAAGAAAAACTGATGGAATCCAGACTTGATCCGGTTGTATATGACAACGAAATGCTCTCACTTTTGGCTTAGGAATTTGTTTTCCTCTTGCTTGTTACGTTATTTATGAAAAAATCATATTTAAAACCTAAATAAATTATTTAATTGATAGTTATTTATATTTATTTCTCTAATTTGATGACTTAGAAGAGATGAACAAACGGTGTCTTAAAATAGCTTTTCTTTGATTCTATAAAGCTCTTATAAATAAAACGAGAAATGATCTGGCTGTCAGGTCGTTAATGTCTGCTGACTATAATATGAGGTATGGCCATTACAGATGATATAAACTTCGTAACATTATAGGCCCACTACAATCCATATCAGGAAACTGACAAGTAAACATGCCTTTTATTATTATGAGCGTTCATCGCTCACATATCACGCTAAGGCTCTTGGCCAGTAAGATACGTATGTTCACACTTGAAATATCACCAAATATTATCGTTTTAAGCAGATACCTAATCTAGAGCGATTGAAGTTAAGATGTTTATAATACTCGCTGCTTAAAGCGATCATAGCTGAACCCCAGAATACCCAGACAAAGATTTAATACTAATGTCTACAGAACTGCCGCCGGGTACCTACGCAGGTATAGGTCCTGTCACGAGTAATGTGACTTTAAAATGCGCAGTACTTGGCCACTTTATTAGACTCTGTTAAAACATAAATATGCTCCCTCCATCCCGGTTCCCCGAAGCAGAGGTGTTGTAACAACAACACCCACATTACGCCGAATATGATTAAGTGCCAACGTGACAGAGGGTAAGTCCATCGCCGTCTCAGGCACTATACATACGTCTTATGATTACTTCTCAAACATATGCAGGTTTTCTCACGATGTACTCCTTCACCGTAAAGCACGTGATGTGAAATCACTGTACATAACTTTTTAGAAAAACTCGGCCCGGTGGTACAGGGCCCGCTGGATAACAGGTGACTGCTCAAATCCGCGGGCCAACACGGCTCTTGTTGTTAGACTGTAAGTATGGTGCGATGCAAATAACAAACATGTTTAGTTTAGCCCCCACTATTTTCGCCGAGAGCTATTAACTCGTGTCGGCATCTGTACAACATATAGCTAAATATATTTTGTTACGTATACGAAGTTTGAAGTAAGAACGTGGCAGGTGAATCGCTTCATCAACATCGTCACTAAACCTAGTCCACCGTATTAATAAACGTAGCGTATAGTGTGTGTAAATTAATCCTAGGATTAGAGTAGATCCATTTATTTTTGTGATGTGGTATTAGAAAGGGATGGAAAGGGGTTTGTATCAAGCTATTCTAGGTTTAATACTTTTTATAGATAAAAGCGTAAATTATATTGTTGACTAGCCGTGCTCTACGGTTTCACCCGCGTAGATTTAATTTGATTCCCGCGGAAATCAAAATGCTCTTTTTTTCAAATAAAAGTTACGCCTTAACATTAGCTACTCGGCCAAATCGCTCCAGCCGTTTCGGAGATTAGATAGACAGACAGAGAAAAAAAAATGGTTTTTAATAACAGTATATATTTTTATATCCATGTGAAAAGTTGTTATTAAAAATTACAAATAGAAACTTTAACTTTATTTATATGTATAGATGTATATATAATTGTCTCATTTCCAAGCGTGTGTCAATTATATGGGTGTATAAAATAAACAATTATAGCAAAATTAGGCATTACCGTTGATATCTAATGGAACAAGCATCAAAGCCGCCACACTTTAATGAAATGCCACGTTTTCACAAAAAAAACGTTTTTTGTATGCATATGCAATAGGTGGTGCACCTATGCACGTGCGACGCTCGCTCAAGCGAAGAGACGCAACAAATGACAAACAATGGCTTGTTAGCCCTTTGTCGTGATGTAAGTTGGGGACTTATGGCGTGACATCCTCGCATTGTCTGCGTCATCAGGGAAGCATTAACCGGCTGTCGAGGAGGTCGGGAGCACCCCGGTTAACCTAACGTTTACATAACATTTGAATAACATTAAAGGATTACATAAGTTTCCCTTGGTGTTTTAGAAGCTTTTTAAATATTTTTTTCAAAACTACAAGTCGTGAACTTCTTTTGTAAGTAAATCTTAATTGCTACCACAATATGGTATTAGTGAAGTTATAACACATATAAAAAAGCCAACATTTTAAGGAGGATCGAATTCTTAAGGTTACGTAATTTGAGCTGAGCTCGTCCTAAATGAAACCAGCTGAAGTCGCTGAATTAAGATTGCAGTAGCTATTTCTGTAGGTAGGCACTATTAATTACCAGAATGTATATCAAAATGACATTACTCTACAGCCCGATTCACATAATGAAAGCCGTCGTCGTTCACAGTGTTTTTTCATATTCATGTTCGATTAAATGATTTTAATCGTTCAACGATATTTCGATCGTTTGTTTTACGTGAATCGGGGCACTGTGCACTTTGATGTATCAGTGTCTTTGTTTACTAACATAGAACATGAGTAAGTTTGTAGTGTCGAGGATCATCTCGGCAACTCGCCAATAGAGGGCGCTAAAGACAGAAATAGAAAGTGTCACCCAGAGATTTATTGCCTCCGCTGCGGTAGGCATTTCCGATGTTCCGAGTTGATGTGAGCTTTACTATCTTGCATTCACTTGTGCACACAAACTATAAATATCTTGCTTTGAATATGATTATAGGGTTTGTTTGCTCTTATGTAATTTTAATGATCAATCCATTGATATAAATAAGGGTTTTTTATATCAATGGATCAATCACATTAATTGGAATTTTTTGTTACTTCTTACTATTGTATTGTACTGATTTTTTTATAAGTATTGTTGTATTACTTAACAGTAGCTAACCGCCTAATAAGAAAAAAATTAAAGTCAGCAGAATAACGCAGTTATACGAGTGTCGTCACGAGTTATAACCGCTGACCTTGAATGCGCAGTAGGATTATTTTGTTTCGTTCGTGACTCATGGTGGCTCCTATACTAAAACGTGTACAAAAGGGATACAAAGTTAACAACAGTAGGTTCCGGTAGTATCCACGTAATATCAAAGGCGATCACTTAGCCGCGACCGTGTCGCTGATCAGAAACATTATAATTCAGTTCAGGTACCTTTCCCAAAGTGGAATAAACTCTGTAACCGTGCGCACTATTTATAAACTGGGAAGAAAGGGCAGGGCTGCCTCAAGCACGGATACCATCTACTTAGTTCATAGACTTGGAAATTATACTTGTAGGACCCGGCACGAGTTAAAAACACGTAAAATTTTTTACATTTGGTAATTTATCTCATTATATTATTATCTTTGTCTGTATGCATATTATTATTAATAAGTTTCATTGAAATCCATTTACATAGTAGACTATGCGTGAAAGAGTAACGTTTATAATATTAAGTAGGTAGAAGGATCAATTAAATATTGGGTTACCTATGCAGATATCCTAAGAATATTATAACAATGTCAGAAAAAAATTCTGACATTGTTATAATATTTGAATTGATTCAAAAATATTTACGGCACTGTTGGTTTAGTGCCGATCATTTTATGAGATCAATATTTGTGTTTGCCTTGCCTGTGGTGGTGTTTCGTTTATTATAAGTACCTATATAAACCAAATATTTAAGTAATTTATCCGTTGTCTGGTACCCATAGTACCAACAATCTTTGCTTTGCTCTAGATTGCGGTGTGTAATCATATCCAAACATTATTTATTATTTAATTTTGTGTATTTTACAAACTTTTTATTATAGTAACAAGGAAAATTGATATTTATTTCACACCAAATTCATGGATATCGTCAAACAGAGAAAAGTTTTCTGGGCCATATTATGAGATATGCCAGATACGGACTGCTGCAACTTATTATGATGGACAAAGTGAGGAAGAGGAGAGGAAGTCGTGGCTGCGCAATATCCTCGAGTGGACTAGCATCAGCAGTGCTGCTGCACTCATCCGCCTCGCGAACAAAAGACAGAAGTTTACCGAACTTCTTGACAGCCAACCTTCAATAGATGGAGAGGCCTCCAGCTATTGTAGGTTGGCTGCCAAGAAGAAGATATTTATTTAATGGTAAACGGTAGTTTAGGGGGCTTTTTCACTCGCGCATGTCATGACTTCCTTGATTGATGTGTAATAACATTAATTTCTGTAAGTAGAAACTTAAATCACTTTTACCGAATCGCCTCAGCTAGGGCCATAAAATATTAAAATTACCTTCTGTCGGCCCTATAGAGCTAATTGTGAGTTATAGGCGATGGGTCCCTCGTTACGTGTCGTTGAGAAATCGCCGCGGAACGGCTCGTTCCCTTATTATAAATGAACTACCTAATATAAGGTACTTTAGCCATGTTTAAAATTAGCCAAGTGCCGTCAAGTCGTTTGTAAGTTAAAAGCGAGTTATTGCCAGCTGGAAAAGTTAATTTTACCCATATTGAGTAAGGTTATTTACTTAATATAGTTTCTCAAATTAAATTTTTAAATTTGATTGTATTGTTAAGTTTTGTTTCCTTTTTCAGAGGAAAATATTTATATTATTATTAGCAGCTATCGTCAGTGACCCAAACCAAAAATGCATAAAAGTGTCATATCTGAAGGCAGGCACTACCTGATGCTGCATATCTGAAGTCACTGTGATGAAGACGAACTATTTTTTATCTTAACATTATGATACTATTGCCATCTTTAGCAAATTATCAGAAACTTTTATCGTACACTGCCATCTGGCGATGAGTGGCAGAACTTTACAGAGTTGTGTCGCTGTTGCGTTACAGCAACAAAAGATGGCGCTAATATAGTTATGATTTAATCTACTATGTATTGATATTTGCAAATAAATTAATTTAAAGATGATATTTTGTCATGTATTTCACTTACCTATTTGCCGTCAACGTCGTCATCTCGACGTTATTTCCACTGGCTGTTAAAATTTCATCGCAGCTGCTGCCTCCTGTGATCCTTTGCACTGCACTCAATGAGACGTCTTCACTAGAGCTTTTAGTTACGTTCGGAACATTTCCACTAGATGGCGCTATTCTTTGTTTTGAAGCTTGTTTATGTCGGCTGAGTGCGAAAAATAATGCTAGCACAGCTTTGAGCTTTGCGTCTCTAATGTCGACAGCTGTTACTTGTTCTAAGCCTTGGACTTTTTGTGCATGAAGAAAGTCCAAGCAGCACTGGACGTTCTCCAACTGGAACAAAAATATGTAAAATTATGAACTAGATTTATCTTATGTTCACACAGGTTTCAAACTTGTAGGAAATTACACCCTAAAATAGTGTCAATTCTGAAAGCGAACTTTCTGTTTTCTATTTGAATATGTACTACTATTATTTCACAGATTGTTTCAGAATTTATTTTAAAGAAAAGAATGTCCTTTAAAGGTTTCAAGGAAAACTAGACACAAAAATATTTTTTTATTAAGTAATTAGGTGTAACTGAACCAATTTTATCTTTTTCGTTGCTGGAGTGGAAAAACCATGTTTACTTAAATTTTATTATTTAATAACATGGTGCAGTATTTATATCTTCGTGAAAAAAAACATTGGTTTCTCATAAAAATTACTAATATATTTTTTCATTTTATAAATTTGCCTACAATCTGTTCTGCCCTGAATTTTAAAGTACCCTGTCAAAATAAATCTCAGTTGGTACCTTACTAATTACTCAATGCCATAACACAAAGTAGGCAGACACTTACAGTCAGATAGACATGGCGATAATATTATACTTAATCAAAATCATTTGTGTGTATCATTGTTATGCGTACGCGCTTCCGATCCCACCTGAGATGAGTTTCAATGAGCTTAAGCCTTGAAATAATAAACTGTTTGCCATTTGGTTGATACGTGCACTTATTTTAGGAAAATTTATAATATCGACACCTTGATTTAAATACCTACGTCCGTTAGTAGAAAAATACGATGTGGTACGGTGATGATTATGGTTAAAGATATTTATTTCTCAAAGGAATACATTTTCGTTTAACTGAGAAATACAATTTGAATCTTACAGTAGTAGTAGTACATACAAGTGCCGTAACGGCGTTATTAAAATAGTTAAGTATAATCTCACAAGTGAAGTGGGTTGTGTTATTAAGAATGTCACAGATTATGAGGGTAGTGCGATAAATAATACAAGTCCAATAGTGCAACCACGTCGATGCAAGTGTATGCATTCACATGATACCAGATGATTACAGTATTGATTGTTCTATCTGTGAGTTTGTGATGAGACTTGTAACAATAGAAAAGGAAAATAACGTTGAAAATAGGAGACATGTTATATACGGTATGAATATAAAAGGTTGGTGAGGTGGACCGCAACATATTATTGTGCACCAAATTCCAATAGATTGGTAAAGTTATTTCTGAATTATTATGAAAAGACTATCTATGCCCTGCAAACGTTTTTTTGGTCACCCTTACAAGTAGATGTTGACTCGATATGCACACAAAATTCATTCAAACCGGTCCAGCCAATTCAGACGTTGACACGAGGATTGAATAATTTAGAGTTTCTTTAAATTTATAACATGACCTCCGTCAGATAAAAGCTACGTTGATGAACATTAATTTCGTCTAAAGCCAGTATATTAATAAATCATTATCACCCTCAAAGTAATGAAGTGAAATGAGGAAAACCCAACACAAATATTTCGAATTTAATTTGGATTCAAATTCCATCTGCTGCGTGAGATTATGCTTGTAAACTTAACATGTGCGTTTGACATTAATGGAACACGACCACCACAAGGGAGTAATTCGTGAGTTGGCCGTGACTTGATAAGCGATTACCAAGAGAGCTGCAGCGGGCAGCGGTTGCAACACCGCCGGCGCCGGCCCTTTTATGGCCTGTCTCCTGATCTCATAGGTCACCGGCGCTACTGCGTCCAGGTACCACCGGCCTTTGCAAAACTCACCCTGCCTGTTCTGGCCCAGAACTAACACTTAATAAATGTAAACACTTTTACTAACATTAATCCATCTTATGTATAAGTACTTAGTGTATGACGTAGCATGTATGAACATTTCTTGTTACAAGCATTTATAGGCCGTAGTAGCCGCCTAGCATCAAGACAGGGAGCAAAGTATGATCCTTTAACCAGCGCGTATTGAGAACTTCTTAGATTTCTCGTTTAATATTACAGTATCAAAATGAAACGCCAAAGCTTAAACCGATCATGGTAGGCCCCTGTACGGTTTTTTGTCGCTAAAAAAAATATTGCTGAAATTTTTATATACCATACCTTAGCTTTTTAGGAAAATGTTCACAATGTTCAAACTCTGCTATATTTGTCATCACGTCATTATACACTCGGTATGCGAATGTTGCTATCCTAATTCATCGGTATCTCATTAGTAGTTAGTAAGTCACGCAGACATAGTAACAATGTGGCGATTCTAATAGCATATTCGTGTTTAATCAATCTACAAGAAAGGTTACAGCATAGATTAAGTAACAGAATATTAACTCATGACACGACATTATTGTACTAATTTTGTAACAACATCAATTTTATACTTTTTTGCGTGTACTTATCTTGCAACCTAAGGGAGTGCTTATAATACGTATACTACGTATAATACCTACGCTACTTACTGATTTTATCAAATAACACTTAAACAAAAGAAAGAGAAGATGATGTAGAATATATTACTCACAAATAAATAGATTGAAAAAATGTGATGATAGCTAATTAATAATTTGATATGATAAAAAATGTGTTATGAAATCCTCGGAGTTTGAGCTACGCAAGCGACGCAAGTTCGAATCGCAGCGGGCCTGAGTTTTTATAAAAACTTACCAATGTGCAGTCATTTCACACTACGTGCTTTACGGTGAAAGAAAACATCGTGAGGGAACCTGTATATGTCTGAGAAGTAATCCAAAGACATGAATAGTGCCTGCGCCGGCGATGGACTCACCCTCTGTCACGTTGGCACATAAATCATATTCCATGAAATGTGGGCGGTGTTGTTACAACACCACCTCTGCTTACCGCTTCGGGGACCCTTCTGGGATGGCGATTTATAACTTTTTTAATAACAAAAACAACAAGCTTGGTTAACAACAAATTTACGCTTGAAATTCGATGAATGCTTGGTTGCCAACCAATACGTGAGATTTTTCTATCCATTCATTGTAAAAGGTCGAAAGAATGCATATTCACCATAACGCGACCGAGGCACGTGCGAATTTGATTAGCAGGTAAGGCGAGTCCTACTCTTCACAATCCATGTTGTTTAACCAGTAATTTTGTTTATAATATTAATTAAATGTTACAGCTAAATGCGAAGGTACGATTTCTTTTCTACTAGCATATTGTTAATTAGTTCTGCCCCGCGATTTCACCCGCGTAGATTTAGTGCCCTTATTTCGAAAACCCTATATTTTTATTAATTAAAGTAGCCTAAGTTACTCCATGAAACATCACCTATCTGCCAGTAAACGTTCCGTTAAAATCGGTCCAGCCGTTTCAGATATTAGCCAGAAGGAACAAACTGAAAAGCAGAGGAATTTGTTTTGATTTGTGTATCTATTGTATATATTTATATAAATAAATACACTTTTAAGGTAAACAAGGCTTGACAATGTTGTTAGTTACTCTCCTGAATATGGTTTATGATCAGAAATTTGTATATTTTTTAATTCACTTATTTTAATCATTCACGGCAACTGCAGATCTTAGCAATCTTCGGTTAATAACAGGTGGAACACCTATTGCTACTTGTTATGGATAAGATTTAATAACTTGTATTTTATCCCAAGTGAGTGTCTTTTAACCACAGATAAGTATATCTGAAAGGAAATCAGGAACCAATCTAATATTCAAAGTGAGACAGATGACACTCCACATCCTCATATTGATAGCCATAAAACAGAGCAATGTATGCAGACTTATCATATTCTTCATTCATGCCATAAATAAATGTATACTTAAGGACGTCAATTTTATATCTATACAGATAAAGTTGAAGTGTCTGTTTGTAATTTCAAATAATCAGCTTTTTACTAAATGTATATGGAAGTATTATATACGGTCACCTAATAAAAAAAATCTCCTTTTGCCAGTCTGTTTTTTGCGGCATGACATTAAGTCTACGCGGGTGAAACCGTGGGCACAACTATCTTCTTCTTCTAAATATATATAACTCAAAGGTGACTGACTGACTGACATAGTGATCTATCGATGCACATCCCAAACCACTGGACGGATTCTCAAATATGAACCTTATCACAATACCTTTGAAGATTTTACTAACGAAACAACTCGCCAGCATCCCTTAACATAAAACCAAACGAAAGCAAAAGTGGAACGGTCTGCCTTATCCTGTAGAACGAAACGTTCTTAAGTGTGCCTTTTCATAAATTTTAAAAGTAATGTTCCGTTAAGATTGAGCTGCACTCATGCGCACAATCAGGGCTTCTTATTGTCTCGTGACTTAATTACCCATTCTAATTGAATCGTCACCATAATATTCATGAATAAGAATTAGAGCATCGTATTGCTAGACTTAGCAATACGATGTTTTCAAAGACGAATTTACCGTACACTGGTCCTAATGCCTAGCTCTTTGTTGACAATAATACTTCGGAGTCACTTTGGAACGCTACAACGCTACATCCATACACCCTCTATAGCAATCTTACTCTTCAATGCTAATGGTTGCGTTTAAAGCAGCGCCTATTAAGAGTTTCTAAGATCATAGTGCCTAGGTTTCGATGCTGATGGTGTGGATAGCAATACGATACTTAAACCTACACTGTTATAGGTAATTTAATTGGTCTTTTGTTTTGTGCTATTTCATCTTACCTACCTCACAACCTTCAATTGGAATTGAGCTATTACATAAAACTGCAGTAAAAGTCAAGTGCATCCCGTTATGCGGGTCAAACACGACGCATGTGTGTCGAGGCCTCGTCCTGCGACAGTACGCACGCACCTTATCTGCGCACACGCACTCACTGTTACCGTCCAATATGCATATCTTGTAGTAGTAATCTAAATATAAACGCAGTGCCAGTGGCTTACGATACAATAATACCTTAATAAATGCATTCATTTAAAACAATTTGACCGTTCATATTTTTCTAACAAACGCATACGATAGCTATAAGCGCTGATGATTTTTGAACTTAATACATTTTGGGGATGAATAAATTTAAAACTGTTCAATGTTTTGCAACGAAAACATGAAAATAGCGAAAAGGTAAATAAACACATCTAATTATACATATATGTTAGAAATGACACATAATTATTGCAGCAAAGTTAATTAAGATGAGCGCTAAGATTACCTTGTTATACTTGACCAGTCTAACAATCTTATACGAAGGTATCTTGAATGCGCAGTAATTTGAATACTTTAGAGTAGTATGAACTTTAAATGAATAACAATTAAGTGTACCCATTATTAAGTTACTTTATGAGCAATGGTGATCGAATGACTTGAAAATACTGTGAAAGACTTAACCCAATAACACTAATCAATTCGGCGATCAAATCTAGGATCTTATGTTCCGAAGCAGCGCTTTGCTACCGCTAAACCTATTATACCTATATATATTATTGACATATCTATAGACTGTATATTTAATATTGTAGGAATATCATAAAGCCTCCTACGTTATTATAGTATTTACAACTATTACCGTAAACACGTTATTAAAGAGTGTGTGACGTGGCTACAACGGTTGTACCGTAATAATATATCATGATAACGGCCCTCGTCCACTGCACCGTCCAGTGAAAAGTGGCTAGATAACATTTGATAGAACAATGTGTCACGTCACGCGATGTGCGTTACGTATGTGTATAATAGAGGCTTTATTTGATTGTACGCGTTTTTAAGAGAACAAGTTATTGAAGAAGTAGGGAAATCAAGAAACTAAAAAAGAAAAAAAAAATTGTGGCGTCTCACCACAAAGTCCCAATTCAAAAATTGTTTTGAAAGAGGTTACCGATTTTCGAAAAAACCTAGATATTTAATAAATTTAAAAAGAAATGGTACCTACCAACCTACCAGTCTGATATTTAATTTTGAATAAATAGATATGTAATTAAAATTATGTAACACTGAACTAGAGATATGGTGGTGCTTCCAAACTCTCGAAAATTAATTAACACCATACATATTCAGAGCATTGAAGTTATGTACGTCGTGTTAATTAACGCTGTTTTCTATAATAATGAGTCTAGTGAGATACCTTCGATGAAAACTATAATAATAAATATTTATAGTCATAAAGTAGGTTATACTTTATCACCATTTAAATGCATTTAAGTCTCAACCATATTAACGACTTTCCCCAAGTGGCCAGACTTTCATAAAAATATTACCTTCAACAATCACGCGTCTGACTGACGTAGGATGATGGATATGTCTACTTTTAAATGACGCCACACATACTCAAGTATGCCACTCAGAAACGGAATCCATAACAATGCTAAGCAATTAAACAACACTTTAAATAACATTAAACTAATGTGTATTTTTTTTCTAAATCACAGCTTATTTATCAAAATTGTAGGTTTTATCTATAGGTTCAAATGCTCATTACTTTCTCAGGACATCGGCATTGCTATTCAGTGTATCAATGCTGCCAGCCTTCTTGTCACAATTCCGCGGGATACCGATTTGGTTTAAGTTTCTGTGTTAGTTTTATTTGTGTATAAAATGATTAAGTTTTTTTTTTTTTACCACTCGAATCACAACTTGAATTAATTACCTGATAACTAATATTTTTTTTACATAATAAGTTCTAAAAGAAAAATCAGTCCGAAAGAAGATCAAAAATTCTATAACTTAATAAATTATTTCTTATACTCACTTAGTAGGTACTTTTTTCGGAAGCACATGTGGTTCTGAACCAACCAACCACTGGTTCAAATAATTGAAAAGGCACTAAATCAAATTAAAGCTCGTATGGCGTCACCTTAATTTCAAGTGCGGAACGAATCAAAAATTGTTGGTAGTAATGATTTTTTGTAACCAAATTGACTTCATACAATGTATGATGAATGGAGTGGCGTGAGAAATGTACACACATACTTCATTTGTGGTCGATGGTACTTAGTTCTTATTTGTGGCACTCTGCGGTTAGTCGGTTATTCAATTTTAACTTTACTGCACTTGAGTACAGTTAGATGAATAATTGTTGAAAGGCATCATCGTTTGAAGAGAAATTTGGTGGAACTGGATCAGTATTTGTTTATGTATGTCATCTGCATGGAATTCATCTGAACTTGTTAAAATTGTTCATAATGTTTATTCCTCGTGCACAAAATCCTTTAGTAAAAATCGCGTAAACACGTACGTTTTACAATCTCTCAGGAAAAAAATTGTTTATTGTTGAAAGAATATTCAGCGCAACTATTTCTACTACGTGTTAATTATTCTGTGGTTTACCCTCAACGATACTTCCTCTTAATATTAGTGTTGTAAATATTTAGTCACTTATAACTACTAGCTATACATTTTGAAGCATCACTCTTTATACAGCAACTATGGCAGGTCATATGTGACATAGGTATGTTTAGATAGCAACCAATTTGACAGTGGCCGGATGTCCAAAACAATAACATACCGACCAAGCACCTGGCTTGGTTTCACCGCCCACTAAAGTGTGCGAAATTGTACTTACGATGCACCATAAGTACTAATTGTGTAGCAACCCAATTCGTGCTGACATGTTTGTATGTTAAGAGAGAGTAGAGAATGAGCTGTGTATGATAAGAGTGACGCAGCGCTCTCTACTCTTACTACCCAAGTATCATCTCTATCTCCACTGAAAAGGTTTTTTTAAATCACGACCTCAAACCATCTAGATTGTCAATTTTCAATAATCATTTGCGCAACCGATGATATATATTTTTTTAAACTAAGCACGTAGTTGTTCTCTTAAAAATTGTAATGAAATAATGTTCCTGAAAATATTTCCATATTTTCTGAGTTTATTTTTGCACAGTAACTTGATTCACTAAGCTTTAAAGAACCTAGTTAATTACGAAACATGGGTCGGAATATAAATACAGAGGAATTACCAAGTTCAAATAGTTGACTGGTGACCGCTTAGGATGGATTCTTTCTAAACAGAAGCAGCGTCTGTTACTAATCTCTTAGGAATGTACGGCTTAGATAAGAATACCTATAATTACTTTGATGGACAGACAGTTAAACATTAAAACGATAATGATATACTAAGTAACTTCATACAAAAAAATGTGTAAGTATAAGAGAGAATAAATTACATAATTTCGATCGCTACTTCCCCACTGCTCAACTCAAATTGCTCAAGTTCAGCAAGTTGAGCAAGGAGGAATACCAAATGCTCAACGGGTAAACCTTCTGATGTACCCACTGCTTAACCAGTTGAGCAAATATCATATATGTTAATGACATAATAAAAAAATACATTTGCACTGTCTGGCCAAATAGTTAAGCTATAGACCATAAAATGTTCAGTAATACAAATAATACTCAACTAGTTGAGCAATATAGTTGAGCAGTCTTCATAGTTTAATAAGAAGTTTTGCCATATGTAGGGGTTAATAAGGATTATATGGTTATTGTGCAATTACACAGAATCTACACAAAAACGTTTTATTTTTCATCAAGCGTTACGAATTACGCGGCGCTGCTGCGAAAAAAACTGTCTCTCGTTTGTTCCTTTAACGTAAATACAAAAAACATAAGCGACGAAGACCCCCCTTGCTTTATAGTCGCTTAAAAATGATACGACATCATGACGACACTGTATTGTGATAACATGTCATGACAACCATCATTGAATTGAACCGTGGACCATCAACTGTTTAACATCCGCTCAATTCTCTCCGCAACAAAGCAGTTTTTGTATTCAATAAACCAAAGCAGGATTATACTTAGAATATTTATAACTACTTTACTACGTAGGTACTTACATACAAAAAATATCGTGTGTAATAAACGACATCGAACGAATACTTATGAGGTTAAATCTTTACTTTTTATGGAGTTAGGTTTTTGAGAGCTTATCAGTAGGCCTAGACAAAGTAACATTCTCTCGCGCTTGCGCTAATTGAAACGATAAAAAAGATATAAATTACATAAATCAGCCACGTGACATATGCCATTCCCGTACATACTGTATCCTTTCTACTAACGAAGCGCGAGGATAGTGTTACTTTGTCTACAAGCGCAGTATTGTACGAGGTATTATCAATAAGAAAAATAAAATTATAAAGCTTTCAATAACCTAAAATATAAAAAAATCTTTAACGAAATTTTGCCAATTCTATAAAGAATAAATCTATTCATAAAAGGAGGTTTAGTGTCTTAAAACAAAATAAAACCTCGTCATATTGACATTTGTATACTTTAATTCACCGTACTCATAGGAATAAAATTTATTCAAATTTAAATTACATAATAATATTACTAACATCACCCATAATAATTTGAACTAAATGTTGAATTATCCCTATGGCTACAGCACACGTATTACACAGTATTACTGTCAATAATATGTCAGTGTAAAATATTACTATCAATATGTACTTTATCGACAACAATATTACGTGTGTGCGGCCAGTCTTAGTCTATTACTTCCACAATGTTGTCAATATTGACAATACTTTATGGACTTCATTATGTGTTAATTTGTAGTACTTGCTACTTGCTACAAATTGTTAAAAATAATTTATCTGTACTCACTTATTTTATCCCGTATCCTGTCTATCCCAGTACATTATCATCTTGACAAGACACCAATACATCGACCTTCAACATAAGTTCAAGAACATATCTGATTCGCCTTCTCATGCAAACTAATTCGCTAAAACCAAACATATGTTTAGCGTATTTCTTGTGCCGTTTTGTTGTGTTGACAGCTGTCGGCAGGATAATATGATATGAAGAAGTCTATGTTTAATAACTATATTTATTTGATGTTGTGTTTAAGCAAATAATACATGTTCGTAGACTTTACCTTACACACATAGTTATCTAATTATACATATATTTGATACATAATCATAATACCATGACATTGATTCCTTTTTCGAGCACTATTCAGTTTCTTACGCTTATTTTTCTCTCTCGATCTACTCGAATATTTTTTAATTAAAATCTTATTATTGTTAAACAGAAAATTCCAATTGAATGCAAATAAACTTTTCGATTTTCCCCTACTTTTGGAATGTAAGTTTTGAATAACTGCTTAAAGTATGTAACTTTATCACGATACCCGTAGTAACTAACACAATATAAGTGGGATTGTGATGTATGTGTAAGACTTCAATTAAATTATTGAAATGTTCAATCCGCACAAAGGGTTTGTTATGATCTTATCATCTCAATATTAAAGATATCATATTCTAATAATTCTAGATTTCGTATCTAAAGTTGGTATGTAGTAGTAGGTAGGTCTGCGTGGGGTCAGTAAGTAACAAAACTATTTTCTTTGAAATAGCCACATTCAATAAAAAGTCTAAATACCTCATTTGTACAGATCCGAGGAAGCGACGCAATTCATTGTTTCCGCAAAACGAGATGAACATCTCAGTAAATGACACTATATCGTGTTGTTGATTAGTGTGGGTTGTGGATGGAATAGAAATCCTGGCGGACGAGGCAATTGCGGCGACGACGTGACTTAGCTCTCGCGCGAGAAATTGACAGCTAACGTCCCAGCCTTCACCCCAATACCAAATACCAACGTGGTATAACCACGTTAGTATCAGAACGTAGCTATTATAAGAATAGAATGGAAATGTATTTACACTATAATATAATCGTTTTTATAAAAACCTAGCTGATTGACATCCAACTTCAATTTATATTGTTAGTTTAGTTAGGATGCAAATTTACATAAGACTGGATACGATGGATGGAAGTAAGCAGGGCCGGATTATGCATAAGGCGAATGAGGCCTAGGGGCGCCGCAGAGACTAGGGGCCCAAGAAAAAAATAGGAAAAAATATGTTTAAAAAACTAAGATGATAACGGAACACATCGAGAGGGTTAGTCCGGCCGGCCCTTGACGTAGACGTTTCGTTGGTGGAAGAGGTGTATCTCTGCACGGGTAGCTGCTCTTCACGCCGAAGCAGGGTTTGTTACAATTCTAATATGGCATGGCGTTTTAACTCTGATATAATCTGCCTAGTTACTGTTAGATATCTGGACCCGTCATGAATTCACTTGGTGAGCTTTTAAAAGATATTTTAAATGCCCCTTACGTTTTTTTAACTAGCCTTGGAAATTTATAAGAAATTAAAAAAAATCACATCATTAAAAAGGTAAATTCCATGCCGGGGTCCAATCGTTGCTTTACTTTGAGATACTAGTAAACTTCGTGTACTAATTATGCCCTGCGGTTTCACCCGCGTAGATTTAATTTAATTCCCGCGGTACCCTAAATGTTTTCCAACAAACAGACGGACAGACAGACGGAGAAAAAAAATATAAATTGGTTATTCTATATCAGTACCTATTAGGTACCAATTTTTTGCATTTTTATACTCGTGATAATTTCTCAACGAAATGTCTGATTGGAATACAACAAAAAGTATTTTACTTCCAAAAAAATGCTTAATTTGGATAAGAATTGATATTACGATGCACATTTAACGTAGTTTCTTTATTCAGACGATTTAATATTTTTTATGAACTTAAAAGTCGTTATTGTCATTATTTTTGTAGATCTTAATAAGACCTACAAACCCGTAGTACATAATTTTTTTTCTATTGTCAATCGTTTTTGCAGCGCACGCATAAATAGGTTATTGATTTTACACCTTGGGTTAAAAATTGCAATTTCCTTACGGATCCCAAATTTTTTTGAAAATAAAATAAAGCCTATACCATTCCTCGATGAATGGACTATCTAACACAGAAATAATTTTTGATATCGGACCAGTAGTCGTAGTTCCTGAGATTAGGGCGTTCAAACAAACAAACTCTGCAGCTTTATAATATTTGTATAGATAGTTATAATGTCCTCATAATTTCATATTCTTAACACATATAGGTCATTTAATATAGGGGATATTAATGCATAGTTTATAGTCCAGTTAATCCAACAGCTCGCGTTCGTTATTATTCTCTGATTAATCCAGATTATTGTGAGGCTCGTGTTCCGTGCGGACGTAAACATTTTGCTCTTAATATCAGATAATCTTTATTTATTGTAAAAAATATGGTTATAATTAAATCGTAGCTTATCAGTGCCGATCAGAGTAGGTACGAGGATGATTATGATTTAATCGACAAGTCTAATCGTTTTGTATATATATATTAAGTAGCAAAGTAAATCCTGTGATATTGATGACCAAGCATTGACATCAGTGTATGAACGAAGGCAGGAACATGACTTAATGATTATAGAGAAGACATAGATTCTGTGGCAGTTTGAATTAGAAATTGACGAGTAGGAATGCGAATCCCACCCATTGTAAACAAAAGGCAACCCATCTCGTATTATAAGGTAACGTGTCTAAACTCAAATCATCTCTAGAATATATAATGTTTACTAGAAAGGAAAACTAGGCTTTTTCATTAATATTCGTGTATTAAGACTGCAAAGAATTTACGCATAATTCTTTGAATAACTACACAACTAAATTAATTAAGTATGGATTTATTTTAATCACGCACGTATGTTCAGGGAAAATAAAATTGTCATACGACCGAGTAATAAACGGTTTACAGGCAGTAAATTTTGTTTCACAACACATTTGCCTTTACCATATAAGGATTATCGTGATATGAAAATCTCTGTCAGGATGGAGTTCGGCCTTGGACTAAAAGCTGCATATTTTAACTCACCTTAAGTGTTTAAGTATTTAATTATGATATTGCGCACTCTTGGTATGATTGTTCAACCCAAGTCTATCTATCCTATACCTACATGGTAGCTAGCTATCAGCAAGTATCTTCCAATCCGCCAAGTTTCGCAACTCAGCATCCGATACTAATAATAATGTTGATTGTTATCTATCGCACACACCTACACTATTGATTTCTTTGTATTGTTATAGTTACTTCACTTCTGATTCAGCGAGGTTCTAGATACATTATCAATAAGTAGATGATATCTGCCTATCTAACAGTATTGAGTTTACATTTTGATCAGTAGATATAGGTATAAAAGTTAATTGTATTAGATGAAGGTGTTGATAAGATTCAACTCAAACGCAGATTAAGTTATACTCAAGAAGTACATACATATGCTCACACCTGTATTTCCCGAAGGAATAGGTGCTTGAAGTGCGACCACATTTCGCCAGTTACATTTAGGGTTAAATTGGCTAGCCTATCATTTAACGGGCTCTAATTCAGACTCCGGGATGCTACTGGGAAGATACAGATTGAAAAACTCAATAACACAGACCGCAGTTTGCGACTACTAGATCAACGACACAGTAAAGAAGGCATACATACGTACAGTTATCTCACAACTTTGCTCATAACCTTACACAAACCACAAGAAGTCGCAAATTAAGATAATATAAATTCAATTCGATGCCAGTAGTAAAGGTAACTTTATTCGTAAAGAATCAATGATTTCTTATACAAGTTAAGATAATCTATGTCATTAACGCGCGTCATTGAGCATCCCCTTATATCACGTGCTTATCCTAAGAATCTTCTGCACAGTGCATTTCCGATTGAACCAAAATATTTTTTAACTGCATTTTTACGTCGACTACTTAACTATGAACATAACATATCTAGTGTTACAATATCATCGAGAAGTATTTCAGTGATAGCTTTAATTGTTTGATACATTGTTATAAGTGTACCAAAATAGAAGCTGAGTTACCCTATATTTCTTAGAACAGCCGCAGACCTCTAATTGCGTTCAGCAAAAACACGATACGTACAATGGATTTGTTATGACCAATAAGTTGAGTAAGATCTTTTTGGTGTCTGACTCACGCCCTGAAGCTGCAATTATAGGTATAACGACCAGGAAAAATAGTTCCAACGTGCTCATAAATAATTTAGGGAACTCGCTAGTGTGAAATCATTTGGTACACATAAAAAAATATTGTATATTTTTTTGTATTAAAAAAAATCTGTTTTATTCTAAATTAACTTATACGAAAGTATCTACGAAGCTACGATACCTCGGTACTTTACACCATATTTTTTTGTATGTTAGTTAGTTATTTTAAAACCATGATATTGAGATTGCGCGAGGCCTAAATAAAATGTAATTATTTATACCTTCTAACCCTTGCCTGTAAATTATTTAAACAAGTTACTCCGGGACGAGATCTTTGGGGATCAGGGTGCTCAGCGAGTAACCCAAATATGTAGCTAATATTAGTACCATTTGTCGGTAATAAGTAGGTAAGTAAATCCCGTTGTTATTAAATAATGATTCAATTGGACGCCTAAATGGTCACTACCGTTACTAAACACAGTGCTCTATTCGCGGACTGGAAATACACGCACTGCTCATTTAATGCCTCAAGGTACAAATGTATGTAGGTAGTTGAAGTCAGCTAATATAGAAGGATCAAACTTTTAACATTAACTAAATGAAGATTGTTAAGAGAACGATCTTCCAAAAATCGTTCCCATTTTTAGAAGAAAGCATATTGTTCACTTTATCTTTACTTATCTATCTGTATCAAAGAATTTACAACAGATTCAGCATCGACGTATTCGTAAATGCTTATTCCTGTACACTCTGTCGACTCCTTATTGCCAACACCTTACAGTATACAAGAAACTTAAAAAAGAATATTTCCGTATTCTGAAAAATCCCCGGTATAATTTTGTTTATGCATCTATTATAATCCTGGGAAGCCCACTTACAAATTATCTGGAACATACAGATAAGTTCTAATATCTCGCAGTTTTAAAACCTAGCAGCTGTATATTTATAATCCGTTTCATGCATCGAATAATTTATGAGGCTTATAAAAATATCAAGGAATAGATGAAGCAGGTAAATGAAAGCATCAAATATCATTAGCCCAGTTTCACCGCAGCACAATCAAGAGGGTGTGATCGATGCCATCTTAAAATAATACCTCGGGGCATAACGTATTTACATAAACGATGACCGGTTGCCAGTTGACCCGTTTACTCGCGGAGGCTAGCACAAAAAATATCGTAAAGCGATCGCATTAATCAGCGTAACCGTCGCCTGGGTTTGGCAATTATGAATATGCGATACACATGTTACTTAGTAATGGTGTCATTAAATCTGCAAATCTTTATATGTAAGGTTGAGACTTTCCAGGCACACATGGTGGTACATATCAAGTTAAAAATAAAATAAAAAATCCTTTTATTTTTTCATCGTTGTACTAACAATTTGTTTGTGGTAAATTGTAGTTCTTAGAAGTAATTACAGATTTGATACTTATTGGTTGATACATATAATACAATGCTTATTTTTACTGTAAACTTAAATCCTAAACAATACATTGATCCATATTTTAGTAAAATAAACACCGAAAAATAAAAATAAATTTAAGTGAGTTTTTATAAAATTGATAAGTACCACCAACTGGTGCTCTGTGCAAAAAATGTGCGCCTAAACAGTCGACACCCTGTATAGCTTACTACACTTAAAGTCGTCATGCGTGGCGCCTGCACTTCCATTGTAGGTAGGTTCTCCCTTTGCGCCTGCGCCGCGCTTTGAGCCCATAAACTAATGTCATCGTAATCATTTTTACAGCTGCACTCACTTGAACAACTGATGATTTAAGCATCTCTGATGTGTGGCAAATTGCTGTGACAATTTGTTTTTCTTTTGTACGGGAGCTTTATCATGGCCCTCACTCTAGGAGAAAGGTTTGACCATAAACATATACTTGAAACATTGGTGTTACGACTGAGCCCTAATGCTCGATACAAAACTAAGAGTCTACGTAGGTCGAACCTTTTCAGTGTCGTGATTCGCAGGAACTTTTGAAACTAAGACCATCAATGACACCATATGAGACGTATTGTAGTCTACATTTATTTAGATATACATATTATAGGTACATAATAATTTATTATAAAGCAGGTAGACAGCACAAAATATCACAATGGCTATCTTGCCTTTGCACGAAATAAACCCAAAAGCTGGGCGTTAAAATTCTGGTCGTTATTAAAATATAACTAGTTAAAAAACGAAAATAAGGAACGTAACATTTAATACATCGTACTGAGTACGAATGAAATGAATTCAGTTTTCAAATATGTCCAACTACCGTCATGTCTACATCATAAATTATATTAACACCCTTGTACTTTTTGTGTCCGACCTTATTTGATTTGATTAATAGTACATTCTACGTCAAGCAAGGATTTGAAACACATGACCTATATAAAATCAGGAAAAGAAACCAGATATCGGTGAATCTATATTTAACATGTCGTATTCGTCCGGCTCAAAATTAATAAATCAAAATCACTATTCCCCTATTAAAATAAAAAAAACAAAGAAAATAAATCTTACTGACCTGTATAACACACAAAAACACAATGTTGTTATTTTAGATCACTGGCCACTGCACTAAATAATCGTAACACAGTCACAGATTAGCACAAACCTCAGATCTGAACCGATTAATTCAATTGATTGAAAAAATATATCGATACTTCAATGTTGTATCACGCGAGTACAATCGTTTCGAGTCGATGGACGCAGCCGTCACAGAGCAAAGCGAACGCGCGAATGAATTGTTGGATGGTGTAGGTCCCGAGCACACTCGTCTCGGATCAAGAACTTGAAAAATACATTGAATCGGAATTACACTCGTGGAATGGAAGACGTGACAATATGTCAAAAGATGTAATTTAATGTAAATTAAAAAGATATTTAATCAAATAGATAATATTAACCGTTACTGAATTTCTCTAAGAGATTAATTTACTGAGATTAGTTGAAGCTCCCACACAGTACAAATATTTATGTGACCTTTATCTACTGAGAAGATGCGGTGCCCGTAAACATACGTATTATATTGTTTACGGACCCGCAACATTTGCATAAACAATGGGGTTGATCTTAAACACCGTCAAAGCAGATTAGAGATGCGATGGTTATCTAAATCCGGGACTAGGTTGGCCACTGCTAGTAACTATTTGCAAATGTGGCATAGATGATGTCAACAAAACATTATGGTTTGGAAATAAAATAGATAAACTTAATCACGATAATTTACACCAGGAAAACATAATCTGAGCAATGGCATTCAAGATAACGTGTCTTTTAACTTTTTACCTTAAAATTAAATGAATATTATCTTCATGCTACTCATACAATGTTGATTGACTGGCATTTATAAAAATATAATCTCATAAAACTTGATTCTAATACGCCGAATTCTTAAACCAGATACGACAGAATTCCTCAATATTTTAATATAATAACAATAATATGTCGACCTTGATATTTTAGGTATTTAATACCGTATATTAAAATATTAATTTAAAAATCCAATGAAAACTGGATCACATTTTCTCTCGTGTTGTGTATGTTCAATGTGTCTTAACACGATGAAAATAGAAAAAAATATCTGATGAAACAGCATTAGAGTCTTATTAACTTAAACGAAGGTCATAAATCCGTGAATCAATGTGTAGAAATATGTTACTTGTAGAACCGTGTGAACCACTACTATGAGCAAGGAAGTACATCAGAGATATGATTTGACAAAATGATTGCTTAAATTAAATTCGGCATTTAGCATATTATGTATACAGTATAGTACGACAACCAGTCGTGTTCAATGATTGATTTCGATGTTCGAGTACATAGGCTTACGTTACTACAAACCCATGATATAACCGTTAGCCATCAATAAATCACAATGTGTTCTACGAGCAAACAATGCGTTTGTTTGTCAGTTACCAGTCACCCGACTAACGATCTAACACGGATGCTGCAAAAAACACTCAAGTTTTTACTATTAATTTTTTTGCCCAACTTCTGAGGTAGTGATGAAAGAACGCGCTGGGAGGGCAAAGCTCTCGAAACTCTAATTAACTACTTAAAAGGTTGCCTTTTGAGAAAAATATAAATAATGGTCAGAATGTTTTGCCATGAATGGAAGCCAAACAAATAATAAACTTTGTTAAGATGAGGAAAAAGAAAGTTCTTTGTAACCCTTCAGACCACCAATTAAAAACGTGAATGGTATTTCGTTAGGTGTTCCAATTCATTTGCACAATACAACTAGAGTGAAAATTACTTAGAAAGATTAATTAAACTTCCAAAGAATACTATAATTGACTGCCAAAATGTTAAGCGAACAACCCTTAACTAAAACAATATCTTTCTGATTGATATTCTTTTTCTCTGATCTGACAATTACTATACCAAAAAATTTTATTGTCCGTCTGTATTCATTTTTAAATATATGTATCTCTTAAATCTAACACCTCACATTCCAAATTTAACTGTAAGTAAAGTTATGCTACTGAAACAATAATATTCTGAGGTACATAAATACATAATAGGCGAAGCATGCAGGCGACAGAACTTATCACCTCATTCATAATACATATTGTGGATACTTTATTGTGTGAAGTATGACAGAAATTATTATACCGGAGTATTAATTTACCGTCTACGAATAGTAAATGTTACAACGTCTCGTTCAGGATAACCCGGGGTCAACAGCACATAACAATCAATAAGAAATCAACACCAACGCGACTTGGGCTGGGCTGCACACTGGCCCGTCTCATTCAGCACTTGGTCAAACAATGCCTGACTTCCGATCTAATGAATGCAAACAACTCTGGAATGTAGAACGGGCCCATACATTTTATTTTTGTATTAGATTAGGTAAACCATATTGTTCAAGTGAGAGGCATTAAAATTCACGTCTTTATTATGAAATTAAATTTGGACAAATGTAGGCTTTTATTCGTGAGTGATTTCTTTGTGATTTCTTTTCATTATTAATTTATCATTTGCTCAAAGTATTTCAAGATGAAGGTCCATAGTCTATTTACTTTTGGTTGACTGATCTAGTCGAAAGATCGAAGTCTGCAGTTCCAACATTAGGTCGTAACAGTGTTTATTCCGTGAATAATACAGGCACTCAAACAATTTTATCGATTTCTCTAGTTCATGTTTAACAACCTGTCAGCTTATCGCAGGGCAGGCTTAACGACTTATTCTTGGTTGCCAACTGGTGTTATGGCTATGATCAAATGAACATTTACCATGGGAACGAGCTCGAAATCGACAGTTCCGTCAGAGAGTTAACTATTGTTACAAATCTGGTTACACTTCATGAGACCATAAATCATTTCTCCAACAAGTATAGCTTTATCTAAAGAGTTAATCGAAAGGCAAATGGACTAACGTTGGTTAATGACAATGAAAAAGTCATTAGATATCACGCCAGTGCGGATGTGGTATTTAACACTACACCGCAGCATTGTCAGGTTACAATGCACACAATAAGCATTGAAGCCACTTATGGGTGTTATATGTCTTTTAGGTAATTGCTTATGCAGTAGTTACCTTAATCAAAGTATTGTTTAAAACTGCAATAAGTTTTTATGTGTAGAAATAAATACAATGAATGGTAGAACTAAGAAATCCAGAGAATCACTACAGATGAGTTAGTTATTAATATGCTGAATGATAATTTTAGTATTAAAGTATTTCAGTTATCCGATTATTTTAAGATAAGAAATGTCAAAGTTATGGCTTTTGTATGTTAGATAAATCTTTATTTTGATGGTAATTAGATCCACATATTTCAAGAAAAGTAGTAACAGTCTTATCTTACTCTGCATTTGTACAGTAATAGCAGGCGAGCTTAAAGTTAATTTGCTTTTTAGATTTCTACAAATACTATTGATTTCTAAATCAAAATCTTTATTCCGACTTTCACGCGAGCCGGGCACGAACATTGTTTACACATCAGGATTCGGGTTTCTGTGCTTCCTATCATTTGCCGCCTTGTACAGTCACTACGGAGTGTGCAAGCGAGTTCCGTTCCTCGAGTACCTGCGCGATGATTTGTGGCCGATAGCTATTTCTGGTAAACTAAATATCGCCACACCGCTTTCATTTTTGTCCGTGAATAATAATAAAGAATATTTACGGGATATACGAAAGTTTTGTATTGCCGTGCCTCTGATTGATTTTATATCTTATTGGAAACATATTAAGGTTACCAATTTAATAAGACTGCAATTATCACGAGGGTACTGGTTGAAGTGTCCAGTTGCACTTCAACTACTTACTCGAAAATTGCTTGTTATTTATGATCTGACCTTTTAAATCTAGAGCGAGGTAGTTTTTTTACACATTCTCCAGTATTTATCGTATGCAGTATTTAATTATGCTGAGTGTATAAATGCAATGGATAGAGTGATTAAGAACTTACCATTTGTTGAGGGTTCCTTGGCTTGCGGTGCGCACGCGGCACCTTCAAGCCAGTGACTCCTTCTAAGACGTCTGCTAGGAGGAGACCGTCGGCGCAGTCTCGGGCCAACCCGCCTCCAGAGGTGCCTGCGCGACGTCTCGACCGAGCACGCTCCAAATAATGGTTTGCCCAGTCTGTGTAGATCTGTGGAAAAGCAACTTGGTCAGAATCAGGGATCTAGAATGACATTTGTTTCAAAACAATACCATTATTTTGGAAAACTACGAGAAATTATATATTTATTGTTAATTGTGATGAAAATAAAATAAAGTTTCGCTAATTACATTAAATGGTGTAGGCTAAGTTATAGGAGTAATTGAGTACTCTGTCGAACATAAAGAGCCCAGACTTTTTTTTTTCTTTTTGTTTGTTGGTCAATTTAGTTAGAATTGTGAAAGACTATCCTTATTTATTACATTGTGACTGTTATTTATAATGTTTGCTCCATACACTGAATCTTCCCTTGTCTAAAACAATAATGAAGCTGATTTGCTTTACGATCCTGACATCAATGCGTGTAAATTACTTCAGGCCATCAGCAGGTAGTTGACAGTGAGCAAACAAGCGTTGATAAGTTTTGATAGCCCATGACGCGAAATTGCCACTAAAACTTTAACGACAATTATGCGGCGCTAACAAAGAATGATATTTAGATGTAATATAAGCATCAACTGAGAGCAAACGCATTGTTTTGAGGGAGGGGGATATTAATGATGAATAAAAGCGTATTTTTTCCTCATTTAACATGAGATGTATATTGTAACCATCAATAACAATGAGCAATCACTACAAGATATACATTATTTGTATCCTTTGATCTAGTTTTTTGAATTGACTGTTATTTCGTATTGTATGTTCACGACTGATTCACAAAGTAAGCATTAAGTGTCGGAGTGTGAGGTACAGAGGAAAAATACGTTGTTATTTATGGGTGTCATAAAATTCCATTGTATTCAGACTCTTCCAGGGCTAGTGTGAGGTCATTCCGCAGCGTAAGTTAATAAGCGCGTGTCATGTTCAGCGCTGTGAATTCTTAAGAGGATTAAGTCATATTCGAGTCAATTTGCTGGAGAACGAGGGCAAGTGTGGACGCGACAGTCTGACGCCGCCGACACAAACTTAGGCAAAACTCACATTATGTTGCATGTCTGAGCGAGCTGGAACCTTTTAGCATCTGAAAGACCCTTTCTACAAACTTTGACCTCAGACCTAAATTATCGAGAGAAGTTAGAAGAATCTACTGGAAGCAGTAAACAAATTAAAAAATGACTTTTTATGATTCGACGTTGGAAGGACAGAAAATATCATTATACAGGATTATGAATGCTTCAACTGTGCTTGGATGGTTGCTTTTAGTGAGAAGAACTGGTATAATGGCAAGAAAAATAAATTCCTATCCTTTGATATCTTTTTAATGTTCGTAATTAACGGGTGAAAGATTTTTACTCAGGGACGTAAATAACGCGTAGTATCCTTCAACAGCTGGTCCATTGCTTATCACGCAGACTCGTGGCGTGGCAGGCGCCTTACTTACTCATGTTCCAGATAGTACTTAGGTGTATTATATGGTTTATTATTATGTGAGTACTGCAATCCTTCATCTCCCCGCTAATGGTCCGAGAAGGCGGCCACCGCGGCTAGCATTAATGACTGCTAATGGGTTCTCGATTACGCATTCAATTAGATCCTTTCCAGTGTCATGTGTGAAGTGTTGCGAATAAATATGAACGGTATTCATGCTAAAATGAAAATAAAATGTCTCGTTTCATATATCTTCATCCTAAAGAAATTGCTCTTATACAAAAAAATCAAACAAAATGTTTTTTAAGTATATATGAAACTTTTTATTCTGGACCAGTGGAAATGGGTATTCGAGCCCACTTTTGGAAATAAATAAATACACAGCATCTCAAAATTATTTCTTTATAAGTAAGTACATAATAATTTAAAAAAATACAATTTCCACGCAGGTAAAGTCGGAGAATTGATTCAATTCACTAAAGCGACAAATACCTTAATCAATATTCTTTTGTCAAACGTAGCTTCAATAATCGTAAATCAACATTTCGAGATGTTATCATGTAATCGAACACGTTAATAGAATAATCATGACGAGATGGCCCCGGTCGTCTCAATATTTCTTATCAGTCGTAGGTATCACACGGGCGTTTATTCAAATCGTCTCTGAATAGCTTTCGATTGTCATAAATCTAGAGGGCACAGAAGACCCGACACTTTTATCGCCTTCTAGCTGGGTCGAGATTCTGTATCCGCTCTTGACATATAAAAAACATGACTTAGGGAGTATTTGTATTCCCGCCAGAACAACATTTGTTACAGCATGTTTTAATTTTAATATTGTTTGAAAAGTATTTATAGCTTACCTACAGGTATTACCTACAACGTAAATTGGAATTTATTTTACCAAGATTACAAACCAAGTATTATCAAACGGTCTTAAATTAAAATTGGCAGATAATAATAAAATAAAAGTATTGCTAAAGATAAAAAATTCACTAACATGGCAGATTTTTTTCGAAAGTTCCCTTCAATTTCTCTGGGCATCATCAGATCATGGATTTCTTATCATGGTACCACAATCAGAATATATTTTTTCCAACAAAAGAATAATTATCAAAATCGGTACAGAAGCTATCCGTGAACACACATAAAACCGCCTCATTTTTTTGAAGTCAGTTAAAAATTTTAAGTGACAAATTAAAATTCGTATTAAACTATAAACCCTTGGTAAGCTCCTTGATCTATTATGGCATGAAGATTTATTAATTTGGGGGTTTGTTGCCTACTTTGTTTAATAAAATGATGTCCAGAGTACGTTAGCCACTCTCATTCCGTTTTATTGCACAGCACTCAACAGCTGCGCCCCGCGCCTGTCTTGTCTTATTTATGATTTTTGGCTAAAATACAAAGAAAATTAACGTTACATTTGCGTATTTACCTAAATGGAAGATTGTGCTAAAATTAAGCACTGCTTGCGTATGTATACATACCAACACCACATTCTTTTAGCACGAAAATTCATCATTATATAGTGATGCTTCTAAATGAATAGTGATCTTAAATACACAGTGGGAGAACACCGTACCCCAAGAACAGGCAAGCGGAGTCTCCTATAAAACATCCACATTGCCTGTAATGCAACTAGTTATATTATTCTATAACTAGTAGATTGCAAACAAAGTAAAGGATATTACAACTGAGCATATTACGCCATAATATTTACGTTCGACAAACGTAATTTACGCCAACAATACGTAAGTTTGCTCGTCCCGCGGTGTGCCCCGCTGCTAGCAGAAGGACCAAAATAAACAAACCAGCTCCGCCGTATTCCCTGGCGGCTGGATGTGGCTCCCCGCTCTGATTGTTTTCATAAAACTTGCACGCTGAATTAATTTTTGACACATAAACATTTACATATAGCACAGTACACTACCGTTTATTTTCCCTACAGTTTACGAACGAACATTCAAAGGGATATAAATGAAAACTGCCTGACTGAGTTTCTTGCTGGTTCTTCTCAGAAGGTTAGTTTCTAAACCGGTGGCGATTAACAAATCGACGTTCATAATTGCGTAAACTTAATAAAGCACTTTCGTTTAAAAAATTCACACCTTTTCCAATTTTTTATTTTAAAATGCCTGCTTTAAATTTATATTGTGGTTTGGCATATATATTATACTTCTTTAAAGAGATATGACACTTTTAGGCGATACTTACATCCTCACTCCTAACATAACTGAGGTTCCTTTTTTGTTTACCAGAATTGCATCTTATATAGCAATCGCATCACGTTTAATGATAGACTGTTGTAAGAGGAAATTATGGGGCAAAAATCAACATAAATAAAAGCCTGGAACATGTAACTATAAAAAGGAATGACGCAAGATACAATTTAATAAAAAGTCTTCTGCAATTTAAGTGATCAAATTAATTGAGTCAACGATGAAAAGAGTGCCAATGAAGTCATTTGCATATTTTGACCTCAACATCAGTACGATTCATGGTAGTTATTATAAATACCGTTCGTTTATTAAGGCGTAACTGAAATCGCTTTATTAATATTAAATGATACTGAGTGTAATCATTATATCTACCGTTAAACTCGAGGCACTATTGACTGGAAGTAGCTCCCGATTATTCTTAATCGAAATTCTGTTCGGAAAGGGAACCGTCACTGTCTTGGGATTAACGCTATTATGTAATTTGATATCCATGATTTTGATCTTTCTGACCTTTGTTTAACAAATAGACTTGTATTAGACAAACTAAAGCTTTGCCATCCTGGTTTGTTTGGTTTGGTTTGTCGGTTGCAATGTTGAAATCGTAAAGTTAGTTCACTTTGCCCGCGACATCTCTTTTTATGAACATACTCGAACATAAACGAAAACAGCAAATAACTTTCAAGTCCATAAATACGTATAGTAAGACACATTTCATTCTCCAAACAAAACAGTGTCTTAAACAAACAAATATAAGGTTAATGCATATTGATTCCTGACCTAGTCTTATCAACGCACGTGCCTAAAAGGAAAGCAGCATCTAATATGGCTTTATGGTATCGATATCCTACTATGACCAGTCGGCTATCGATACAGCGTCAAAGCAACGTGACTTTAGGTGAGGGTTTAAAAGCGTAAAGTGCGGAAGGCAAAATGAGGCCGTGCTTTTAATACACTTGGGTCGGGCTGCACTATGATATGAGCCTAATGTGGTTCCGACATCAGAACTTTGTAATTATTGATCCATTAGAGATATATTTAATCTTACTTTCTTCATTAATATAGGTTTTCAGGCAATATAGTTCATATAATTACGTGAAATCGGTAGCAAAGCAATAAAGTGACGAAAAGTAATTGAATACAAAGAAAAGACTAACTCTATTTACTCTTTTTTTTATAAAATATTCTAAAAATAGGCGTTAACTTATCATCGCCTATCAGGTTTCAGAGCAAACTTAGGAAAATATTCTTAACAACACTTCGACGTAGCGGTCGAAGTGTTGTTCAAAAGTATAACTTTGTTACGTTAGCTTGTTACCTTGATCGTAAAAAAGATGAATGAAACTCACAACAGTTATACGACGTTTGTTTATTAATATTTTTATACGAGTGTGAGGAAGTTCTGTTTGCGAATACATAACTTTAGTTAAATATACGTTTTATGATCCAACAAAGGGAAGAAACGGGGTTATACCAGTTAATAAGTAGACACAATGAGTTAAGGAGAATATTACTGTAAATTAATCTATGATTCATAGCTTGAATACCAAAAGTGAACATTACCTGTACGATGGAGCGTGTCTGCCGGGTGACGTCATCGGTGGAGCCCTGGATGGACCGGGGGGCTCTTATACACGTGGGTATCATAGTGAAGGTAGCATGACGTCACGGATACCAAGTCCCCATAATGACAACTTGCCCGCTATAGTATTTATATCGGATATATACTTATATAGACCGCTACCACCACCATACATCTCACTTCACTACTTCTGTTCTCGAATTTCACAAAAACATCAGATTTCTGGGCAATAAACGTCTTCACTTCATGCAACAGTATAAATTAACAAATGCCAGAAAACATCCAACCTCATATAAAATGCTAAGCTCCTCGTATTTTTTCGTTCTTGAAGAGTGTTTAGAATAGTGTTGACACAATGACGAATATAGACCAATTTACTGTGACCCGTTCCGTGCAAGACATTGTTGAATAGATAGACGACGCTGAAATATTCGGAGCTAGAGGCACGGGTCATGAATGAATGGATTTGTTTACAAGTCTGTGCGATAAATTTCTGGGAATATTTACTCTACCAGCGGCGCCGAGCTGCCCACGCGCCGCGTCACCGCGCGCACTGGGTCACCGTAGAGCGAGGTGAGGTGCCAGAATAAACCTCCTCACCACGAGAATACTACATGGTGAGTAATACCCATTATACCGAGTATTAACCTCGTTACTTATTGTAAATTCGCCGTTTCTACCAAGATATTATGCAAACGCTTGTCGTGTGAAGTTACTGTAACTTATTGTTATCATTTTTGAAAAGTATTACAAGGTACAGACAGTCTTGGCAAAAAAAATCACATGCAATTTTTGTTTGGATTTAGGATTCAATCTTAAAAACCTACATATGCTCACGGCTGTATTTTCCGAAGGGGTAGGCAGTGGAGTAGAGGTGTTGCAATCACAACACCCACTTTTCACCGAAGATGATTAAGTGCCATCGTAACAGATGGTGAGTCCATCGCCGCCTGAGGGACTATACGTGCATCATTGAATTACTTCTCAGACATATGCATTATGCAGGTTTCCTCACGATGTTTGCCTTCACCGTAAATCACGTGGTGTGAAATCACTGCACATAAGTTTATTTATAAAAACTGTATGGGATTCGAACTTGCGACGCATGCGTAGCAGGCGACTGCTGAAGCCCTAAGGCCACCACAGCTAAAGGCATTTTTTTTTAATTCATTATTAAGTACAAGGGGCCATATCTACCAACGATTACCAAACAAGACAAAACTGAGATGAAAGAAAACTTAGCCCCATGATTCAACAAGCTAACCGCACCAATCTATCTAGATACACATGACACATGTAAACAATAATGTTAGAGTGTAGGCGCCATCGGAGTGGTTCCATTGAAATGAAATAGTGCTGCATAGAAAACAATGACGGAGTACCGTAAAGTGGGAGGGTCTGTTAATATTCATATGCATTGTTTTTGTCTTTATGCAGGTAAGGATCTGAGGTCAGATGAAGCATGTTGTGAAATCAAAAATGTTCGTAAGTTCGTGGAATATAATTATTTGGAATGAAATAGAAAGCACTTTACATGTACTTTCCGTTATAATGATTTTAGACTTTTTGAAAAACTTCTGTACCTGAGAAAAAAATTAAATGGCGATAATCACAAAATTTTTTTAACTCTTTCCCATATACATAATATATAGTATGTGTGCCTTTGAATGCTACCTACCTACCCAATTCTTCCAATATATCAGTAAATAGGCTACATGTTTGTTAAATGGTCTTCGTATATTATAGTAAAACGCGATGTTACGTAAAAAGTTTTAAATTAAATTAGGTTAATAGCGATCTCCGCAGGCGACGACAAACATTTAACAAAGCTTATAAGTTTCCTGCAGGAAATGGATTGCTTCACATCTACCGGTAAAATAAATATGTTCTAAATTATGTTTAATTTGTGACATAATATTTATTAGGCATGAAATTGGTAATTTCTAACATCCACCCACGTTTGATGCTAATAAACTAAAATTAAACGCTAAGATCGTTATTACCAACACCTACGATCTGCCCACATTGCATGATAAAGTGTACGTTGTTAATACAGCCCTCTTATTAAATGATCTTAGGAGCACAGTAAAGTTCCATCTATAAATAGCATAAATTTAATTCTTCATTCCCATACAAAATTATTTTGTCTGTGTCTGAACGCATTGTGTATACTAAGTTACAGATCTTATTACGGATGTTAACATGTAGGAGATTAGCTCTGATGCGTTTATAGCTATAATAATCCATATTAAATTTAGGGATAATAGAGAAAACATTTAGTTTTCTAATAGTCTTCAAAATCGTAGCGAAAGTAAGTAAGGGTGGAGTGCATTTAGCCCTTACCAAATACAGAATGGTAATGTATTTCATCTTATTTCTTCACTTACACGCTTGAGTATAAGCTTACGTAATTATATACAGGCTTCCTCACCATGTTTTCCTTCACCGAAATTCTCGTGGTATGTTAATATATTTTTGGAAAAACTCCATTAATAACATACAACAACTCAAATTCCTAGGCCACCATGGTTCATAAATACATTGTTTTTGTTTACAATATTTATTATTATACAACAACAATATTGACAATTACAACGAAATGTTACAGGCTTTTTGAAATACCAGACGGCTACGTCACAGCTAATCCTGTACAGAATATTTTCCTCAGTCTAGTTCTCCTTAGTAGATTTTCTTGGAAGTAATATTAATAGAATCATATTAATATAAACTGCTTAAATACTTTGGTATTTGTGCGTTGAAATTACGCACAAAACGACGACTCTTACCCATTGGCCATGACAATAGAACGGTATTTCGCGGTTAAGGTCTCCTAACCGCAATGCAAAATAATTTACGCAAAACAATACTGAAATAAGAAAAAGAAAATAAGTTCAACAACTTTTAAACGTCTCTTTGAAGTTGTGTTGAAACTTTAAAAGGCTTGAGTTCTTGTAGATACTTTCGAAAATAGCATTGTAATGTGAATTTTAGCTTGATAAATATACTATTCAAAAATTTGAAGATAATATTACTTAAAACATGGGATATAAACGAATAAAAAAGTGACAATGGACGGATCAACGTTGTAGAAATGTGTGATGAAACTTTTATCAAATAAATAAAGCAAATCATCTTAAGGAGCTGTTTGGAGCTAGGTGCATGGATTGCGTAAGCTCAGTGTGAAATAACCCAAAGGTGGGGTCGCAGTGCGCAGCAGGCAGCTAGTTCGCGTCCGATCCGCACTGTTTATTTACACGCCTGTCAAAAGTTCGACACACGCCGCGTATTTATAACTACGCGGAAGGTGCGCCCGGAGCAACGACCCTTTGTGACATAATCATAAAACACGACCATTTACAGCATCACCGACCGTTTGAGACAAAACGTACAACTGGCGTTGTTGGCCGCCGTAAAAGGATTTATTGGCGCTCGCTCTAAGCATTAACACTGCCAACATTAGCGAATCATATGGTTAAATTAATTTATAAGTAATATATTTTTTGTGTCTCGTTCAACTAAATGTCCGGTTACGGTTAATACCCACAATTTTTTTACACTGTCGATGTTTCGTCAAACATACACATTTAGGTTCTAACTACGCACTTTATTAAAATGATTCAATACCTATGTATTATATTTTATGTTTTCGAAAAGTCAAATAAGGCGTCAATCGTTACCGAACCGGGATCGTTCCGTTATTGGAACAAATGTTTGATAAAAGGACGTATCGGCCTTGGGTATGTGGGGCGCAGATGTGCGTTCACCGTCTATTGTGGAGGGCCAGTGCACTTACTTTACTTAGCCTTATCTATGAGTTCGTCACTAACTTTCCAAAACATTAGGTCAATACCAACAATGATACATTACTTGGCATCAATGTTTGATCAATACCGTAAACTCTCAGACCATTTAGAGAATAAGCTGATACCTAAATAGATATATTCTGCCTTGTTTTATAGACATAAGAAGTCTAAATATTGATTGATTGAAACATAATCTATTACACTTGACCGCATTTTTCATTTATAGTAAGACTGGTTTGAATATTTCAAACGGGTTGTAAACGTTAATTATAATCTCACATCTGCTTTATTTCAGTTTTACGATAACTCCAAATATTTGCACGTTCTTTAGTAATAGAACCGAATATTTTAGCTAAAGCTTTTACCCCTATAGAGTAGGTCGCAAATATATTTCACTAGTTTCGATATTTAAGTTAGGCTTGACTGATGATAAGAAAGAAAAACATTTGTTGAGGGTAATCTGTGTGCTAGCAGATCTCCTATAGAAGTGTAACACTTGTCTCCATCGATTAATTGATAATCAAATTTCTCATCTTAAACCTACCTCATCGGTTTAAGGAGCATGTATTAAGAACTTCTAAGCTTTGACGTTTAATTTTTGTATCGTAAACCGTTATGTAACGGAAACGTCAAAGCTAAGAAGTTCTTAACACGTGCTGTGTAAACGATCATAGTTGGTATCCTGTTGTGTTTCTAGAAGCGTAGCGTTTCACACAAAATATTTCATCCGAAACTTGGGAGTACTCCCATAGACAAGTAAACATCTAGATTAAATTTAGACCTGGTAGGTATGACTGTTGTAGACAGCCAGTGAGTCACACTGAAAACTGTTTCCACGTGGAGCCAGCAAATTATTATTACAACTCGCAGATTTATTTTCAGTATCGATATTGTTATATCAGTTTGTTTGAAGTTTCTGTTACAATATGATTTTATTACCACATAGTTAAGTTTAACAAGGAATCTGGAATACTTCGATTTCCATTAGAAACGAACTACATATTCATGAAATATTAAACGAAAATTGTTGAAAAATATGAAATAAACAAAGATTTTCATCTTCCAGATCTCACATCTACATACAGCTGTTGATGATGACTATATTTGTTAAAATGATTATTAAAATGTATACACAGGATTTCAGAAGTAGGTCTGATACCATATTTAAAAGAATATTTAAAAATATACACACAGTATTTGAGAATTCGTTTATGTAACGCCGATGTTAAAACAACTGTGTTAGAACTGTGGATAATAGCACTCAAATTAAATTGGAACTCGTCTCATGTTATCACACTACCTATCACAATACCTATCACCATCTATCATTAATGTACACACCACAACTGCAGCAGTCGAAATGCATATGATAAATGACACAAAAAGATTAGACCAAAAAGAAGGCTTAATAATATGTGATAATATCACGCATCATTGATTCGACTCGCTAATGATTTCGCGACTGGTAGGCATTGTACAAAGTAACGGAAACAAGATACTCTATTGTTACCGAGGAGTGGCTGTTAACATGACAACTGGAGATTGGTGACTGTAATATAAAACGTACGCGATATTCAGTCATAGTGCTGTGATAAAAAGATCTATCATGAAGAGGTTTTAAACTGATATTTGTTTCTATTGTACAATAGTACTTCGCGAAGAGCACATTAGTTACACTTACTACGTAAATATTTTACTCGCTAAGCCATCGCATACTTTAACTAAAATGTTACTCAAGTAGATAGGTGTGGTTACTGATTGTGAACTAGATTACTTCTACTCTCTTTTTCTTAATGAGTAACCAACTTATGTTGTAATCTATACTAATAAATACAACTGAATAGTTTGTTTGCTTTACGCACTAATCTCAGGAGCATTAGAAAAAATCTGTGTTTTCGAGGATTTATTTAGGAGGATTATAGAGGAAGGCTATAGGCTATATTATATCATCACGCTAAAGCCAATCGCGGGTTTAAGTAAACGATCGCCCAGTCACTATTCCCCGCGGATGAAGTCGCTGGTCGAAGCTATTAGTACATTATAATAGAAGCGACGTCCATTGTAGCTTAGTGCAAACTCCAATCTTATTTGAAAATCATCAAATCCCATACATGGTTGGGGTCGGCACTTGATTCAACCCGATGTGGCTGATCACTTGATTTTTATACGAAGCGACTGCCATCTACCTTCGTAACCATTTTAACGAGAAAAATCTGTGATCTGGGTTAAACCAGTTGTCAAACTATTTTAGGCCTCCGACTGACCTGTAACGATTGCCAAAGATGATAAATTGGTAACCGGGACCGACGGCTTAACGTTCTCTCCGAGGCACGGAGGGATCTTATTTGAAAATATCGTAATATGTATAATGCAATCTCGAGAGAAAAAAGGTAATGAAAATAAAACAAAACTTTTAAATAAATCACTATAGTTATCGTTGCACTGAAGTTAGACACTAATATTAATCTTTAAAGCTTTAGAAACAATTCACCTAAGCCACCATAACCCAAGTACCGTGTACACATTCTACCAACAAATTGCTATCGAAATGATTGAATTGATCGCAATGACCGCTCCAGTTTGTTTGTTATCATTATAGAAACCGACGAGCGATATAACAATGAGCCGAGAACAAAAGCGCATCACTCTTATTAACTGCTCCGGGAGTACGTAATTGATACCCGACAATAGATTAATAACCAAGCTCAATTCATGATAGAATCCTTGAATGATAATAATTGACAGAACAACATATCTATTAAATTTTAATATAGGGTTGCCGCAATGCGAGTCTCAACGTCAACAAGTCAACGAGTTTATTAAAAATTATACCTTATCCCATTTTTTTTGCAATTTACAAAAATGTTTTTCAAGCTCACGTTGAAACTTTCGCCACATCCTTAAATTAATTTCATGAGTTATGATAATTAATTGTATCTATAATATATATGTACATGTTCAAGGAACCCTTCGTAAGACTATTATTCTTATCAGAATTCTTAATTGAAGTCCGTTTTGTATACGCTGTAACAAAAATCAATTCAGTTTCAATACAGTTACGTATCCTTAAAGGTAAATTTTGGCAAAGCAAAAAAGTCGACAACACGTCTGCATAATAAATCTTTTCGAAAGCAATCGCAATTTGCAGTTTGAGACTTATTGCATTAAATGCATTTGTTTGTTGTTGCTTTGAATTTGTTTAAAGTCTGTTGGAACCTAAATCATTTGAAGCATTTTGTAAAAGCTCACATTATTTATTTATAAATAATTGAATTCATTACGAATTCAATAATTTATCTAATAAATTATAAAGAACATCTTATAATCATTCTGTCAATGTGGAGGCGGAGTCATTATTTTACCACCATTAACTACAATATAAAGAGTGTAATTATTCAGATATATTCGAAAGTGCTACATTCATTTTTACAAAATAAAGACCAAAACGCGGAGATTAATTATTGCCCAGAAATCCAATCACATCAGATAAGAAACCACTTGTAAGTAACCACTGACCCGCAAAAGTTTGTTTGATAGGTTTAACTGCGTGATAGAAACGTGCGCGAATATAAACACAGAGACTTTACGCATACTATTCAGATACGCGCGTGACCGATGCGCGTGCGTTTCAGTGACTAAACCGACACCGGGCCAGCCCAGCTTAGCCGAAAGCGATCCCATAAGCTCTCGAATGTTAGAGAGAGACAACAGCGAATCCTAAACCACCACTTTTGTCACAGCAAGAAAATCAGAAACAAATTTTTCCTCGACAACTCGAAATATCTATCCCTTCAGACGATATATTTCGCCGGATGCAAACAGATAATAATAGGTTTGGCTCCAATGAGTTAACGACCTACGGAATCAGATATTGATTTGAAAATAGTGATACCGCTTTCGGGAAAAAATATCTAGTACGTAACTAGAACTGAATTTTGCCTAAGGATCAAACTGCGAATCTGGACTTGCACAACCGATCACTAAATGTATATTGATCTATAGATTTTTTGGAGCACGTTTTCTAGATCATCAAGATTAAAATTACTTTGTATGTTATTTTATAAGCTTTGATCGTATAACGGTGTAAGTTCACAACAAAAGATATATATTCACTCACGCCCTCTCAGAAGAATCCCCGAAGGGGTAAGCAGAGGTGTTGTAACAACACCCACATTTCACCGAATATGATTAAGTGCCAACGTGACAGAGGAAGAGTCTTTCCTTTGATTGAGATTTTTTCCTTCACCGTAAAGCACGTGGTGTGATATCACTGAACATAAGTTTTTAGAGAAACTCACTGGTACTGGCCCCGCTGGGATTCGAACTTTCGTCGTTTGCATAGCAGGCGACTGCTCAAACCCCGAGGCCATCACGGCTTTTCACATCACAACAAAAGATAATTAATAAACCTTACTTAATAGTGTTCTTTTCCCTCACTGTATCTCAATTCTATAATAAAAATCTTGTGTTGACACCTCGCTGTACTCTCGACCTGTCACAAACTTATTTCCAACTAAAAAAACCAGCGGCCTTTTGTTGCACCGGGACAGCGAAGTCTCACGTCCGGGAAACCGACACTTGACCTACCGACGTATTTAGATCTTTTGTATACGGGATAAAGGGAAGCGTGACTTATCGTATTCGGGCATTAGAAAAAAACCCATGAATAAGACCTCGTTATTATCATACATTTTGTGTCGCCGAGACTCTTTTATTTGTTCGTTGATCGCCAGCTTCTCGCGTTCTAATGAATTGATATAAATACAATTCTGTTTAATTTTCTGTGGGTGTGTGGTCTCATTTCGTAATAAATACAGATGCACCAAGTGCACACACTTCAATTGGATTCTGGTTAGTGTGAAAAAAATCTTTATCTATAGATCGTGCCGATATATCTTTACTGAAAGTACCTTTGGCAAAGTTTTCCATAGTGACGGGATTATGATGTGCCACAGTAATTGCTAACATAATTTCTTAAAAGTAGCAGACTCTATTAGACATATAGTCAGAATTAAGCGGAATGAGTAATTCCCCGATCTCGGAAGCAAATTGTATCATTCTTGCGTCTAATTCTGAATTTGTTGCTCAATTCCGATTGCCGCGTTTGCTTACAGTACGCATTGAATTGTTTGTTATTAGATCTGCGTCCTAGTTAGTATTCCAACTACAGACTCTCGTTGCCACTGTACAGGTGGGTCGCGGAAATGCCAGTGCATTCGACTCTATTTTCAAACGTTTCGTTTCGCCACCGCCGCCCGAAGACGCCCCACATCAATGAACGCTTCGCCCAACTACTTGTTTCTCCGCCCTACGATGACGCGTGTAGCTTGACGTGCTTTGATACTTGATTCTTTTATTTATATTGCGTGTCAAAAAATTTCGTAATAATTTTCATTAATCATATGAGTATGTATATTATATAATCTTTTCTCAGGCAAATCTTCTAGTAGTAAACTTTTTTATCTTAATAAAAAAAATTACACTTTCTGTTCTCACCGATATGGCGAGTTATTTTGTACATTAAATTAAAAGTTGATTAAATTTTTGATCCAGCAAAAGGTAAGGTATCTCTTCGATCTCGCATATTTTGCAGTGACGTTCCCATAAAGGAACAATCCAAAGACAGTGGTTACATCAAACATAATATTATTTTAAAAGTATTAAAACGTATCATCCGGCCTACGGCCACAAATATAAATAGGTGGTCTTATTTTCTTATTTACGACTGTTTCAGTCTTAAACGTGCAACTTTTTATGATAAATTCAGCTTTTATTGCCGTTGTCGGCGGTTCCTTGCGATTGAAACTGGTGCAACTCGCGTCCGCGTGTAACACCAACTAGGTTTACGACGATATGTTTGTATGTTATTTAAATTTAATAACCTTTTATGATACATCTATGTTACTTATAATTTATTAAATCATCTCAGTTGCTTTAATAAAAAGTTGAACTTTGAGATGTTTTCTTCAGATTTGAGTGTTTTTAGTTTAATTAATGGCACGTCTACTTAATGCTTGGAACTTAAGACGCATAAATCATCTATTTCAGGAGTGAACTTCCGTGCTGAAAATTTTGTTTCGATACACAATACGAAACATTTGCTTTTATGTTTGCACAATAAAAATATCAGATCCTATATCAGATCGATCGAGTATCCAAACTAGACGACAGGAACAGGGCGATTTGTAGGAGAGTGGTGAGTCACACACTTGTGAGTCACAATACCTACTCACCTCCAAATACGCTCGACACTAATATAATGAGCTATCACTAGAAAAGGTGTCTGTCATGAAGTATAGGGAGGTCAAAGAGATGCCACTGGATAGAGAATTGAAGAAATTGGTTACACCGGCAAGAGTCACTCTTAAATTTATGATGATGACCACTAGCCTCCCATGCATAAGTAGCTGCAGTTATCCGTTCTATTCGTGTATTTTATTAAATAACATACATACATAAATATAATCCAGCATAATTTACTTACTATGTTATAATATTAACATAACCATATTATACAAATTTTAGTTAGTACATACTTACTTATTAAGCAGAGTTAATATAAATTAAAGTACTTACGTATTTAAAACCCAATCTCAAACATCGAACTAAAAATATATATAATAGATAACCTAATATAACTCCTAAAACAAATCCTTTAACAATGGAGAAAAAAATACACAATAGACCAATGCTCAATTTTAATAACAATATTTTTCTTATTCTACGTGCGTACAAACTTGCATTTTTTAAACGTCACTCATGCAATCATTCATTGACGCAATACTTCCCAAAAAGGAAACAAACAACTGAAATCAAACTCAATTTATATTTCATTCCATTCAATTTTGAATCCTGCCAAGACCCTTCTCTAATCGAGTTGCACCAATCACAAAGCTATAAATCAAAATAATTCGTGTGTTCAAAACAATTATGCTACCCAATGGGCAAGGAAACTCCGTCGTTTCTAAGGCAGTTCCGGCGTATAAATCATTTTTGGTTCCCAGTTCTACGAAAATGTATGAATGTATTTTTATTAAGCATATATATTTTTTTAATAAAGTTTTAATTAAGAGCTAATCATAAATTAACAAAAAATGTGAGTATTTTTACTAAGAAAGCTATAATTATGAAAAAATACAATAAATATATATTTCAATTTAAAAATATTGGACGGTGTACTGTACAGATATAAAATGAAGACGTCTTAACCGGATAGATTTAGCTCGAATCCCGTAATTTTACTAAATAGGAAAATACTATAAGGTACTAACTACCGTCCGTCCCGTCACCGTCACCCGCGTTTTATTACGGATCCCTAATTCAACTCGATTAACAATATAACCTACATTGCTCAGCGATAATGTAGCATTCTATTGGTGTAATAATTTTAATAATCAGTCTAATAGTTTTGTAGGATATTTGTTGTAAATAAATAAAAAAAATCCTCTACAAATATTAGTATGCTTATAAATGCAGATGGAAATATCCCCTTATGATCATAATGCGCCGCAAAATGACTTCGAAGGATTACGTCTACCCAGTATAGATGAAGGAATTAACAGTACATTTTAATGATCTTTATCAAATAGTAATTTCAAGTAACTTAAAAATAAATTAGTCATACTTTTCATTAATTTCACTGCCCGTTTAATGTGCACCATTATGTCGGCATGACAACACTTTGATGGTTCGAAATTAATTAAGGTTTTGATTCAACGCACGATATGCAACGGTAGGCCAATTAAGCCGCCGCAAATCGTAATGAACCGTTAATGACACGCGCAACGAATACTAACAAATCTGCTTATGCTGGGCTGTGGACGTTTTTATTCAGAGATAAGATAAGTAAGTTTTGAATTTTGAAAACAAGTCAAAAACTATTCTTGACTCATGCAGGTCCGTCTTCCAAACATAAGTTTCGAATTTGGTCAAGACTCAATACTTTATTTTGTTCACTAACAGTTAAAAATGTGTAATGATATTGGCAAAACAAAAATAATTCGGGTTTTCACATCATTATTTACGTCAAACCATCAAGAAATCAAATTGACTTGGATCTCCAAACCCAACACAACAAAGGCCGAATGAATCAATCTAATCAAAAGTTAGGTTGATGAAGATTGACACGAATTCGGGACAAAAGGAGGCACACATTCTACTCGTGATGTTTGTCGCCCACAGTTATATTGGCTTGCCCAAGATTGCGGACCCCAATTTAAAATTGGTCACATGATTTAGGTTTAATCCGACAAGATTCAAATTGAACAAATTGAGAGAAAAGTTTAATTGCTTTCTTTCCGATTTACAAACAACCACATACATACTTCATGCAAAACGTAACAAAATATATTAGACTGGATGAAACAGTAAGAATGAAGCTGCGGCGAATAACATACTTACATATTATAAAAAAATACTGTTTTGAACCCTAATCGGTATCGGGTTTATTAGCTTTCAATTGAAACACGCAGCGCTAATCTATGCATTCACAAGCTCGAAACAAACACGGACGATTTCATCCCTGTCGGATCATTAGTCGCTGGTGCACGCTGCGTAGTCCTGACCGCAGCTAGCTTTTGATGGTTATTGAAACATACCATAAACCATGCGCACACAGACATGTGTATTACTTCTAATGGTATCAACACAGCATCAATCGTGTTTGGCTCCCGTCCCGGGGCATTGCGTTGTGGACATAAATCATGAAGCACAAACATGGTGCTCGATTAACAATAATTTCGTTAACATTTGAAATAAATCTAAATGAAAATGGTCGACGGGCGACGATTCTTAATTGACACGCCGGGTTACTGGACCGTGTTTTACTGTGTAACGCGATACGTGCTTGCTTGCTTACTAATTACAATGTGACAATCTGTTGGCCATGGCGTTATAACTGGCCAGCTGGCAGACATGCCTAGCATCTAATTTCATTCTTATTAATAGAAGATATCTTCTTGCAACTGGTAAGGAGATCTTCCATCATCAAAAGGTTCATGCAAACTCTAGAGCAGACAATTAAGTAGTTTCAGTTCCAATTAAATTAATAAAATACAATCATGAAGCAAACATCGGCAGCGTTGGAGCAGAAACATAAATGCACTATCGTTTTTCATTCAGTCCTTAGTCACCGGTCGTGGAATACAATGGGGAAAACAAAAACTCATTTCCATGGGTTCGTGTTTTGTTTGCGGTCTCGGCCCCTCATAAACGGTTCGGCGAGGATCTCTCATATCGCAGGCTGCATTAAGCGGATGCTACCGAGCCGACAGCGCGGAAAAGCCACCCAAAACCAATTTCCATCGGCCGATCCATATCCCAATTTGTGTTTATATTAAATTTGTTGTGTTCGCCGTTCAAATGGAATGAAAGCTTCATATTTTTGTGGCGTTAATAATGACGTTCATCCAGTGTGCAATAAAATTACGCTCGAATCGTTCAATTGGATTGCATCGGAATATTATACTTGAATAGCGTATTTATTGTATTTTTAAAATATTTTAAATATTCTGGTTGTTAGGTCACACAACAAAACGTATTGCATTATTATAATATCTTTCGAATATGAAGCACGTCTTGTTGCAAAGAAAAACATACCATTAATATGTTCAATTCAAACACAAATTGTAGCTCCTAGACTCAGATTAGTTTTTACTAATCAAGTAAATAAATAAATAATGGGGAACTGTGTTCGTTTCTACAATAAAATCACACAGTCAATAAACGCGTTTAAGACACATGTTGAAACTATACTGATGAATAAAGCTTATTATACAATTTCAAATTACATAAATGATAAAGACACATGGAATTACACAGGAACAGCTTCTGGCAATGACATGGTAAGTATGCAAACATAATTATGTAAATCATTTGGTATTATTAATACTTTATTAATTATTGTTTTTAACAGATGCATGCTGATAGGATTTTCACTATTGTGCATAATTTCATACGAATGTTATTGTAATTGATAATTATTTACTACGTAATGAAATGTACATGCTACCAGCTGAGTTTCCTGCCCGAGTCGAGTTTCTTCTCAGAAGACTAAACTTCAAACCGTTAGTCAAATCTTCGACGTTCACAAGTGCCTTACCAGGGCCTAAACTGAATATATAATTTTATAGTATGTAATAAATATAATAGTAAGAATAAATAAACCTGGACGAGTATTTATAGTTACTAATAAAACGATTCGCATATATCGTGTGCACATTCCAACGTATTTGTTAAGCAATTTGGGAACAGCAAGTCTCGGTGATCCCACCTGTCCACAATCCAGGCATACCAACCCATGATACAGTAATTTATTCGATCGAGACAAGCGTGTAGCCACCGGCATCATAAAAATTCATAAAATTATCGTTAAAGTTATGTTAAATTAATTTGTAGAGATCGTATATATAGAGACACAATACTATTATGTTAGATTACATAATATGGAGTCTAGTAGGATTACATAAAATATGTACTTTTCTATGAAATTTAAACAGAGGGTTATAGGTTTGCAGAGCTTTCTATTACAACTAAAAACAGAACGACGACGGTCCTTCAATTAATTCATCGAGGATCTTAATACAGCATCGTTGTGTTATATATAGCACCTATGCCTAATGCCTCAACCATATGATTTTTCATTGAGCTTCAATACTTACATTTTGTAGCACAAATATGTGAGGAAACATTGCTGGAAATAGTAAATACATACATACATATGCTCACGCCTGTATTCCCCGAAGGGGTAGGCAGAGGTGTTGTAATAACAACACCCACTTTTCACCGAAGATAATTAAGTGCCAAAGAGACAAATGGTGAGTCCATCGCCGTCTCAGACACTATACATACGTCATTGAATTACTTCTCAGACATATGCAGGATTCCTCACGATGTTTTCCTTCACCGTAAAGCACGTGGTGTGAAATCACTGTACATAAGTTTTTTTAGAAAAACTCATTGGTACAGGCCTCGCTTGGATTCGAACTTGCGTCGCTTGCGTGGCAGGCGACTGCTTAAACCTCAAGGCCACCACGGCTCTCTCTGGAAATAGTATCCAACTTTAGCCCTCAGTGCCAATAACATCACACACGTCACCATTTCGCTCTTCAAAATATAATGACACTTTTATAAACGGACTGGGTATTACGGGCTGGGGCTTAAAGATTAGCTTGTCAGATTAGTAACCGTATTGTAACTGACCAACCAGTTGGACTGACGAATATTGGCGTTCCCAAAGAAAACCAGATCTATTCGTAATTCAAGCCAATTGGCTTAAACCAAATAAGTTTGGTATCTAGTATATAATGTTATATGCTCTCTTCCTTCCCTGTGATTCTGCGTGATGATATTTATATAGACATGGTCACATAATATTGTTTTAGATAATATACTTATAGCTTGCAGATTTTCAGATCAGGTGTGGATTGGGTTTGCTTATAAATACTAAACTGTGACTCATATTAACGTTTATTAGATTATTTATTTTCAGTGAGTGGTGCTGCTGAGTAATGCGTAATGAGCGCAGTAAAATTTTCCTCGGTTAATAGCCAAAAGGTTTACTCACCGAGACTCCACAAGGAGCCAATTGATAAAATATTGTGAATCATCCCATATCCAGGAATTTGGTTCCAGACATGCACAACGTTCGTATGCTCAACTTCATAAACTAATCTAATCTTTATTGGCAATGGATCAGGTATAATTCTATAATAAAATTGTCAAGCCAATTGATACAAAAGACTCGTTTAGAATGCAGAGACGATGGTAATCAGTGAATTCCGACTAAGTAGCAACGCGTGCTTATATTTTTAGTATGCAGTCGCAGTTGGATCCTTAATTTTGATCGAGTGTGAAGCGTTATTTTTTTTCTGGATCACCTTCGCATATTTGGGATTGTCTGCTCATGATTCGATGTGAACCTGACACCCTGACGTATTCACAGTAGCGCAATTTACGCTGCTGAGATTCGAAACATCATTTACCGACCACGTGCCGCGGTTTTACCCGCGTTAATCACATTGCTGGAACCCTAATATTATTTTTAAATTTAAGTAGCCTAAGTTACTCCTTGTAACATTAGCTATCTGCCAGTGAATGTACCGTTAAAATCGGTCCAACTGTTTCGGAGATTAACCGGAACAAACAGACAGACAAACGGATGAACAATCCGAGAAAAATTCTAAAAATTGGTTTTGATACGTGTGTGCTTGTATTTATATGTTTGTATGTATGTATTATGTATAGGTATAAAAGACTTTTACACAGACGAGTCAACAATTACTCACAAATCAAGCACATTTCCGAAATAGGTACGTAAGTCGACTTGTATTATAGCATTTATTTTCTGGATGTCTGCACCCTCTTCCGCCACCCCTAACTACTTCCTTGGTATAATTAGTTAGCTAATATGTCTCTCGAATATTCACTGACTGCCTCGGGATGTGAATGGAGCTGTCGATATTGATTACACCACCCTCTTGTTGCGAAATCTGTAGTGAATGTTTATAGTGCATTGGTCACTTGGTGTGCATTGCGCCCATAGAAGACGCAAGTCGTTCATTCTCATTACTTACGAAGATGTTGGAAATCGGTAAGATCTGATGCGTCCAATAATGTATTACACTTTGCAAAGATCTTACATAATATGGCTTTGTTGCCAGAAGTTGCGTTATAAATTCAGAATTTACACGCTATCGCATTAGTTAATGGTTTAAAAATATTAATATACCTAAGTAGTACTACTGTCTTTCATCTATTCCCACACGAAATTAAGAATGAATTATTCTGTTTTATTATTATTAATCTTATCCTATGCAAAAGGTCCCGTGAGACAAGAAGAATTATAGCCACATTTCCTTAAATAATAATTCGCGTCTTTAATGGACATCTGCTATTATGAATTGTACCTTTTAAATCTGAGCTCTTGAGCAATTTTTTTTAGAAACACCCATTGTTTATCAGATTTATATACAATAAACTCAAGCTATTCATTCATGACCACAGTATAGCAATAAATAAACAGTATCACACATTTTGCGATAAATCTCAATTCGCAATCCATTTGTTTATTGCCCATCCATCACTTCGTAAAACAAGAGAATGTTCTCTGAAGGGTGCATTACTGATGCACTCTCTGCAAACAAAACAATACAGACGCATTTGGGGGAATGATTATTTCTCTATAAATACTATCTCTTTTCCTACTTACATTGGATAAACAGAGCATCGTTATGGTTGGAAACATAACATCATAAAGTGATTTACCGAGCTGCACCACGTATACAAAATTCTCTATTCAGTACTTTCATATTACGATAAATTTGTTTGGATTTACAATGTGTTTAGCCAACTTTTTTGTCGAAGTGACAAGAAAATTTCAGGAGTTCAGTTTCCGAAGCGGTGGATTTTTTTAGCCGCTCAGTGCCTTTGCTTAATATTCATTTAATGTTGAAGTAATTTTATTACTCAGAAAAATATACGAATCATTAATAATATTCAAAATATTACGGTATGTTAGTAAGCATTTTTGGCGATTGCAAGAAATAATTTAAAGTAAATAAATTGAACCAGAGCTTTCAAAGGATTTAATTAAACGTCTAAGGAGCCTTCAGACGTGTTTGTGGAACAAATAACTTATCATCCAGCTCAATATTAACCCTATCATAATGTCGCTGGCTCGTGACACGCGTCGCCCGGGTGCAGGTTCGATTCCTCATACATATTCAAAGGTGCTCGAAGCAGGGGATAGGGTTAGCCCTCGTCAATAATAGTATATACAACTTAAGAGAGTTCTAATTCAATATTTAACCCTTGAGTAGACTATTCTTTGAAAGTTATTTCCTACTTTATGCCGAGTCCAAAGAAGTATTTGCTTTTTGGGATATACTTCTTTGAAGAATGAAGAAGAAGAATTTTGATCGTTGCATATTTTGAACACACATTTTCTCAAAATGCTACTAAAGAGGGATGAAGTATCGAACTAAACTCCTTGACACTCTAGCAATTAAATGTCCTCCAACCCTGAATATTGCATTATATATCTTAATTCTATCGTCTATGACACGTCTTAAAATGAGCACCCACAAATTAGTATACGTTATTAAGTTCAATTTAACAGTTTTATTTTAAACTCTTGAGAGATATATCAGCTTTCAAATGGTGGCAACCCTAGGCGAGTGGAATGGGTGTCCCATGCACCTCGCTCTAATGAAGCGCCCTCGTATCCATTGTCAAATACACAGGTTCCTTTTATGCACATCAAATTAGGTTATTATCCATTGCTTTGTTGCCACAATTTGTTGAATAAATTGTACCTTTAATATAATGCTATGTACGTTAACAAATTGAAATTGACACAAAGGAGCTTTGGCCATTACGTCGTGAAATAAATGTTGTAAGTTAGTATATTTTAAACTACGGATTTATTCTACATTGTGTGAAAGAATGGCTTAGAATTCAATTTTATGTACAACAGCTGCCTACCTTATTTATTTTAAAATATTACTGCCAATGGCAGTGACTGAAAACCCTAAGTAACGCTTCGCACACGTGCTTCCTTAGTTTAAGATCAGATTCAGTAACACTTAAAAGCTGCAACGGAGACATAACACATATTTATTTCTTGAACAATTCCATTTCAATAAAAAGCTCAAATCATACACCCCACCACTAAATGATATAGGTAAGAGAACCTAAAGCCGTTTTTACGCTGCATTACAAATAAAAGAAATATTAGGTTCGCATTACACTGTTATAAAAGGCTAACTTCTCTCATCTTTCCCCGGTTTCTCTGTGGATAAAAGTGAGGCAATACTGTAGGGTTGGCGAGGAGACTAATGCGCCCGAAAATTGCGCCTGATATTATTACGGTGGCCAAAACGTCGGAACGAATTCGACACATCTCACCGCCTCCGCAGATTAAACAGCGTATCGCATGATATTATTTTCGGAAGCCTCTCAGTGGGACAAATGAAGGATTGAAGTGGTTCGTGACATAATTATAAATATTTGAAAGGTTTTGAGTTCTGTTTGAAATATTTTTTTTATTATTATTATTTTTAGACACGTTTTGTTTTAACTGTCTTTGAGAACGTAACCTTTTAGTTATATAAATTAAAGTCGTATATAAAAAGTTTGTAAGCCTGTGTTTCATTTAATTCCACACCGAGTGAAATAACAAAGAATTTTCATTTAATAATACTATACCACAATTCGTTACTCAGTGGCCGCATTCGCGCGGTTTGTTTTTAAATTCAATTCGGGTTTTTTGTTCACTGGTAGCCCTCGCCGTCACCTGAGGGCGCATTTAGATTGAAATTTTCATTTTCTTCTTGAAAACACCCCCTCTGACCCCCTTGTTAAACACCGACGAGCAGATTTGCATACAGATTTTTTACTTTACATTTTGTAACAATCGCTTAGCCTTAAATACGACTAAGTGAATACTAAGCGTGTTTTCCTAAGGAATTGCTGCAATAAGACTTTGCCTGAATTTGCTTGACTTTGCCTCGTAATAAGTATAATTTCCATTTTTATATCCAAATTTTGACAGCAAACGTTTACACGGTACACAAGGCACAGCAGTGCAAACAGCATTGCATAGTCTGTATTGCATATGCATATATTGGCTTCGTCGGAATGGCTATTGGAAAAATAGTTCAAGTTACCTCAATAGTCGTTTTGCCGGACTCCTGCCACTTCATGAGATGTTCTCCCTTCAGAGACCATCCAGGCGCGTAGCTGATGAGTCCTCCTCCCGCGGCGGCTCCCCCGCGGGCTCCCTTGTCATCACTCGTCGTATCCGTCTTCGACTTTTTGGGACTTGTCTGAAGTCGGAAAAAATTTCGCCCGTGTAACTTGCAACTTTTCGAGGGTGAAAAGAAAAATGAACTCTTTTTCGGTGATTTTTCCTGCTCCTCGACCTTAGACGTAGATGCGGCTTCTTCCATCGGCGCATCATGAATATCATTTTCTGCTATACCAGCACTGTTCCCAGGTTTTGGTCCCGAATTCTCATCAGCAACGAAAAGTAAAGTTCTTTGCACAAACGGCGTGGCCTTATTGTAGAACTCATGAGGCTCCGGTACTTTGAAACTGGCCGGTATTGTGGTGCGGTGTGACTTTGAGAACCTTCGCTCCATGTATTTTCTTGCCATATCATGCCAACATTACTTATTGATACTCAGCCTTTATACAATTAAAACACAAAATATTAAAATGAAATCTATCGATATTTCAATAGCGATTTCTCGAATGTAAATACGAAGTTAGAAATGAAAGGCAACAGTGAAAAGAGGCAAATAAACCGAGCTGAATAAATCTACGGCGTCCCCCCAACGCAGCAAGATAGGCGGGCGGGATCCGTAAACTATACTAATGCCCCACCTGGCGAGAGTCTCAAATCAAAACATTTACTGGAAACGATATATTCAGGTGGAAATTGTACCTCATTTTTTATCGTACTCGAATTCCTGGATAAACTCCTTTATTTCGTCACGGCAACTTACGGCTGCATTTAATTTCTAGTTTTTGTTCTATATCTACCTATCTTTCGAATGTGAGACATTAAATTCTACTACAATTATTTTCTATATATTTAATAACATCACGATATTAACACAGAGCTATCAAAACTCTTTCTTATTAAAATAGGTGATAAAAATACCACTACTTATAATCGAATTTAACTCAAGGTTATTTTTAATACCTTCAGTTCTGCCTGTAAACAACCTCTTCAGTTTATGACTCAATAGGATCTCCTTTCCAGTAAATATGTGATTCTATCATACTTGAAGAGTCTGGTTGCAATTTTCACGCGAAGGCTTTACTTGCCCTATCGATCGCTTGCGTGCGTAAACATCACCGCCCTAACCTAGAGCAAACAAACATTACTGTGCACCCACTATCCGCCTTACTGCAATCGTAACAAGGCTTATAATTATGTTACTCATACAAAATTATAACTTTGTATAATTTATCTCGGATGAAATAGGCTTCAAAGTATTCACGTCTACTTCGAAAAATAAATTTTGCGGGTTTTTGTTTTGTGTTGGTTTAACAAAAATGTCTTTGGTTGGCAATTTTTTGTGTCGACATTTTTTCCTTTGTTACCCGAAAATACTTTGAGAAAGTACATGGATACTAGAAAAAAGAGAATACTTTTGCTTTCTATTGATACGGCTTCTTGAAAAAACTAGTTTTGGTAAAGCATCAATACTTCTAGCAGTTTACACGGTTACCAACAAAGCTAAGAAACAATCAATTGACACCTCACTTCATATTTACAGCAGTTTTTACCGTTTTTTTGCAACCCAGCGCGGTCCGTACCCATGAGTTATTCTAAGTTAATAAAAGTTAAGGGCAGCTATTTCATACCATGGGCTTCACTATGAAAGAAAAAGTCGTGAGTATACTTGCATATAAGTATCTGAAAAGAAGGATTCACGGACGTATCTGACACGTTTAATCAACTTCGGTGAAAAGTGGGTGTTGTGACACTTTAGCCGTTCGAGGTCTATTCTGGCATGAACCTAAATATATTTTTTATATTTGTTGCATTACTACAGAATTTCCTCCCTACAACATTCAGACGTTCTCCTAAGAATTGAAGGCAAAATGATTAATTTCCTGCTCGCTTTACGAGGGCATAATTTCCGAAACAAAGGAAACGCCGTGAAATAACAATCGTAGTGAAAGTAAACACGTACCCCTCTGCTTTGTTAACACGCACTACTTCGCGCCAATCAAACTGACATGAGCCCTGAAAAGTAAATTGTGTTTCATACTTGACACAGCTATTTATGGGCACAAAAAAGAAAATTGAATTATAAAAACTATGATTTTAGTTTTATTTTTAAATTCTACCTCATAGGGAAACAGCGGAATGGATTGACCTTTTTAATATGGTCTTGAAGATGAAAGTGAAATCATTGGTACTTGTGCTGATAATTGTGTACATATACCAACATCCATTAGCTTGAAGTTGTCCTAAATACCAATTTCCAATACATCAAAAGATGCTCTTAATGTCCCTCCAGCTACTTCTAAGGAATGTAAATGATAATCTGAGACTGTTACTATAAGTATTACATTATAGAGCCGCGGACCAAATTGTTCGTTTATCTCGGCAGGTTACCGTTTAGTCGGGAAGTCGTGACTGCGATTATCTGAATCGGTACAGGCGGTCAATCGCCCATAAGCCGGCCGACTGACCCCCGTGTTATTGTCACCGTTCGAGCCGTACGGTATTATTGGTGCTTTGGCTACAATATCACAAGTTTCCCTTCATGGGGGAGATCGAAGTTATACATCTAACTTACATAATAAAAGATATGATAAATACATGGGACTTCAATCATTATACCAACTTAATTATTTTAATACATTATACAACGTTTCTTTGAAATCTGCACGTATGTGGGTCCTATCAAATAATTTTACACTTCAAATGTATTTCCAGTGTAATGTGGGTTCTGTTATTTCCCTTTGAATAATAGTAAGGATAATGAGGACAAAACATATTCAGTAAATTGAAATATTCGTAGCCAATTTAAGAAAAAAAATGTATTATAATTTTTTATGTATTTAGGGAAAACAATTTTATTTCCAGTTACTAGAACCTTATTCGTAAATAAATACGAGAAATATATCAAGTTATTAGAAAGCTTAGTGTTAAAGCCATATATACCGAAGAAGAAACGTACAGTTCTGACAAACTACCTATCTCAAATCCACACTTGCAACCAATCGATCCATTGAAAGGCACGCGTAGATTTGCTTCCAATTCTTAGTTCCATAAGATACTGCGTTCCGCCCCTTCCCCACGTGTCCCCAGTTTCTTTGTAAATAGCTTTCCGATGCGACCGCCGAGGGGAATTATTACATTTCGATGACATGACGAATTCAAGATGACACACACGAGGGGTTCACTTGACCTCAGTACATGAATCGTAAAACCAAATACTTCGCAATAAAACTTAAAGCGGTTCTTTATTACAGGTGTAGAGTTATTTGTGGCTAAATTTGCGATTTTACAAGTCGTTTGGGTTTCGTCAAATGACTTTATCAGCTTCGGTCAGAAATCAACCATATCAATATTATGAATGAAAAGTGTCCTTTGAGTTGTCTGATGAGGCGAACATAATATAACTACGAAATGTAACTGACGTGTGGTAAAATCGTGTGGATAAATAATTGGTCTGTTTGTCTGTTACCGTTTCACAACCAATTTGCTGAAGCGATACCGAGGCGGACATAATTTACATTGGGTAAAAGCACAAGAAACGTCTAACCTTGCCTCCTTATTACGAAACATAAACTAAAGTAATCCTTAAAAGTAGCTCCATCTCTTTCTGTGATTCGGATTTAAAAAGGGGTGGACATAGTCTAGTCCGAGGTTGGACTAGTCTTGGTTTAAACAACAACATATTTTGTGATTAGGGAGTACTCGTTCTGTGAATGAAAGCCAGCAATAAATAAATCTCCGTATCAATTTTGGACCTATTAGTGAGAAATGTAGGTACAGTTCCCTTCTCAATGTATTTACATTTTGCTGGGGTAATTGGTCGAGACCCGATATTTTTTTCGCCGATCTAGGAACTAATTACTACGATGCCGTACATATCTTATTTACAAGTACAATTTAAGGCAAAACAAAATCTAATGAGACGTTAAAGAATTTCATCTTCCGGCGGCAGTTCGTTGAACGAGCGAGTACGTTTGGTGGATGTCAACAAAATAAATAGAAATAATGGTCTGCTATAACTACCGCACTGGAACCAAATTAGAAATAGACCGCTCCCCATGCGCCGCGAACTTGACAATATACCTATGTGATTATTTTTAACACTATCTTATTGTATTCGGAAATAGGAAACGTATTCGTTAGTATAATACGAAACGGTGACTGAGAGATGGAAGCTGAAGACAGATGTGATGAAATGCGACGAAAAGAAGCAATAATTACTAACATGTAAAATATTGTACAAGGATTTTATAGTTGCTGCATTAGAGTTTCTATAGAAGAGGATCGTAAGGAAAGAGACTTTGGAAAATGTATTGCAATCAAAAATTATTAAAACCTCTGAGTCAGATTCTATGAAATTGTCTATACTAATATTTTAAAGAGGAAAGATTTGTATGCAAGTATGTTTGTATTGAATAGGCTCCGAAACTGCTGAACCGATAAGAAAAAAAATATCAGAAAGCAACATAAGCTATATTTTATCCCCGTACTCCCACGGGTACGAGGACTACGCGGGTGAAACCGCGTGACTTCCGCCAGTATCAAATAAAGTAAATACCTTTTCATTTAAGTCTCGATATTCACCAAAACGAGATACAGTATTTTAGATATTATTAAATTAGATTTAAAAATAAAAGATCAGACGAAGTGAGTGAGTTTAATAGGCGATCAAATATAGACGAAACGCATCATAAAGTTTTAATACTAAACTCGCACTCTCCATATACTAACGGACGCATTTAAACCGTAGATTAGATACATAGTCATGGCCATAATTTTTTTTTCATTGTGAGATATAGAAAGATCATAACAGTTTTTTAAACGCAACATCCAGTAATTTTTTTTTTACATATGTGACTCACAAATACCTTTACAATACGTGATATCAATATAAAATAATGAAGCATTCAATAAATGATGAATTATGATATTATTAAGGAAATATTAACTACGAGAATACCTATTACAAACCATTTTATTTAATAGTCTAGTTAGTCTAGTTATACTACTTTTTTAATACTATAATATTGAAAGTCATTATGAGAGCTTTGAATATTTGCTTATTCCATAAATATTTTAAGCGATTCTACTCGTGTTAGTCGAGCTCTTGTTTTAATTAAGACGTCGCTTCAAGTAAGTCTGTATTAAGTTCAGGAGCCCAAGGGACGTGTCGGGGGGTTCCCATAACGCGGTAGGCCGCGACATGGCGCGATATGAGTTATTGTAGCGCTACTGGGTAAGTAGGATGAACATGATTTATGGTTCGTTGCTATTACCGGCTACACTTGATAAATATACTGCGTGACATTTGGGTAAATGGCGTTTAATATACTGAAGATTTTCGTGTTTTTATACCGTCATAATTTGCAACTTTTTTACCTAAAAAAATGTATTTGTGAACATGGTGGCAAATTGCATTCGGCTTAACTGAGGCCCAACCATAACCTCTTAATGCCATGATAGTTTAACTCTTATTTTAAGACAAGTGTAGAGCTCGTCGCCATGAAATAAAGACAGTATCAAAAATGACGTATCAAACAGTAGAACTATGACGGCAATAGAGCTTATGATAAGGCCCCTTGTTATAATACCTCCTTACCATTGGCACATATAAAAGTCGCATTTTTGTTTGGTATTGGAGCTATTTACGCAAAGAATCTTCAAAGTACATCAACGCGCCTCTACATATTAAGAAGGAACTTTCTCGTGCATAGTAACAAGTAATTAGGCAGTGAGCATTGTTATTCGGTGTGACCCACCGTCACATGTGTAGAGCGTGGTGTAATTTATACGTGCACGGCGAGCATTACTTCAAATGAACACGTGATTAAAATGCAAATAGGTGCCCTTTGCCGCTGGACGTCAGGCGCTGGCCAATTATGTGATTATTGAGCTGCGTGAAGGGATGCCTCGTTCGTGTGAGGTGATGGGTGGACGTGATGAATTACAAATCATGCACTGTCAAATCTTAAGTCTTCTCGCAAACTATACTCTCACTGTTACACAAGTTTGGTTCGACTTTAAGCGCTGCGAAAATTCGGGAGGGTTCATTCTTTGAAAACAAAAGGTTTTCAGAAAATATCACTTATAAGGCGACACCTCAGACTCCCATCCAGAAGAGAGTTATAAAGTCGTTAACAAATTTACATTATTATAAACCAGGAGAAGAATTTATATGTTTGATTGCGTTAATCTCACGTTAAACAGGTATTTTTCTGAGCAGCATTTTCTCTCCTCCATGAGGTGGAGCAGGGAAAATAGCTACCTATATATGAGCGATTTAACAACTGGATTAATTTATTTGAGTCAGGCATCTTTCTTGCAATAAATAATCTAGATACTTTCTGCCAGCAGGAAGTCAACTCACAACCAGAAAAAATACTACCGGACCAGTGGTAATTTTTCGGCATGTGCCAGGGCCCAAACTGAATAAACTATTTTCATCAGCAAAAATAAAATAAAACTCTCCTACATACTTATATGTTTGTGATCTGCGAATTGGATATAATGTACCAATTGGGGGAGGAAACCTACGATCACAAGTAAATTGACTTCCTTATAATTAATTACCTTTTATAAGTAAAGTTAGTTAAGTTACTTCATAAAATAGATCATTAGAACGGGCCGTCTCGCCTCCACGTCCGGCCCGTGTTTATAGTTCCAGACATATTCCAAGAACGTCCACGTATACTATTTTAAATTAAAAGGTATTTGAAGGTGATGTGTCTTTGTAAACGATTTACAGGAAGCCTTTATAATGAAAACATTTTGTAAACATTCACGTTTGAATTGTTTGAATGAAACAAACCTGTCTCAAGAATAACATTTTTATAGTTAAGTAATCTATTTAAGAAGAATTATTTCTTTGGTTACTACTCAAAGTCTAGTTTAGTATTAAACAAGCGTTTTCGACTTATTTTAAAGAATTCTATAAAGGCAGGTAAACTACACAAAACACAAAAGTCCGTTACAGCTAATGATAAATTATCACCATCAATCCTAATTAACCGAAATTAAATTTAAATAAATTAATTCAACCTCAATAGAGTCGGGCACGCAGTCCAATAATGGTATTAGATTGATAAATAATATTCGGTGCGGGTCGCGTGTAGGAAGGGATTAGGCAGTGCACAGACTGCGCGTGCGGGCGCTAATCGCCTCACAGTTACGTGTCTCCACCGCCTTATGTGCTAACACATACGACTAATTTAACATGTGTTTGAATTCACATTAAATTACCGTACAGCTAAGCTTAATGGTAAACATATCTAATGTATCGACGATCGGGTGTTCTTGGGTTCTATGTTGGTCTTTCTGTGACGGAAAATTTATCAGGAAAATAATTGAACTACAGTATCAACTCTTTACACGTTCAAGTCGCACTGAAAGGAATGGTCCTAGAGCTACTTTAAGAAGCACTGTGCCAAGAGAAGGATCTATTATCTGTTATCTGGAGTCTATAGGTTTCCGTGATAGCTTTTCATCTGATTGGATGTAAGCCTCTGTAACTCCAATAATCACATCATAATTAATCAATTACATTATTCTGATTTTAACAACTAATAAAATAAAACGTGATCTAACACCGAAACAAAAGGTAAACGGCAGAGTACGATGAAATTACCTTATATTTATCATCAACAAGACATCGTAAAGTATCTCGGCAATATTTTCAATTCCCCCTCGGTGCCCTTTAAGTAAGTCGCAAATTAGATCGCAGATTTCACAATAAACTTCCCGATGCGATGATAAATGAGACTTGAAAACTTATCGGGAACGCTCAAGCGGAACGAAAGTGCGAGTATTTATTTACGCTGCCAATATTTGCCGAACAGGACACAATAAATAAGCTACGAATGCTGCGAAATATTTCCAAATAAAATTGGGCTTTTCTGCTGCAATAAAAAATAACTTCCATACACTTTTTACGCGATAGATATTGGTATTTTGCCAATATTGGTTTTAGTAAAATTCTGCCTGAAATGCTAGCTAGGTAAATGAAAGGAGTTATAAAATCGATAGTTTTATAAAGTTTTAACACATCTGGTTATTTTGCCAAATAAATATAGACATCATGCCATAAAGTAGGTACTATAAAGTGACATAATAAAACTTAGTAATTTAAGTTCATTTAAAAGATTAACCGAGAAATCGCTATTGAAATCAGAGTTCACAGTATTATTACTTTATGTTAAAAAACTAAATTAATGATACTTCTATTATACTGTACTGAATTTTAAGTTAGCATCACAATTAATTTAATCACTCTATAAAACACACAAGTCAAAAAGTCAAAGTACACTTATCAAACTTTAACTTAAATTTCAACCCTTTAAAAAATACTAAAAAAGCAAAACGTCTTCCAAAAGGTTCGCTTGGAAAATATTCGCGCGACAACTTTCGTAAAAACCTAAGGAGATCGCGTTCCCGCCTAAACGCGAAGGCTTTGCTGGCGGGCGGCGCGGGTCGTGCGACTTGTGGGGCGCGCGTCTCGCGACTGGGGCGGAATCGGGCGGATCGATGCCGCCCTGTCCGTAGCACAGGCCACAGCTACTCCCGCGGGGATGCAGATGCACGCACTACGATATACAGATGCTGGAAGTGACAAACACATCCATACACCACAATTTTTAATAAAATACTTAAGTATACCATATACCAAACACCCAGACACAAGGCAAATATTGTTTGCCCTGACGCGGGAATCGAATTCGCGACACCTAGAATAGCAGTCAGGTATACTAATCATAAGAGCTAGAACAACATCATAATAATCTTTAAATTATTTCTCAGTCAAAAGTATGTGAAAAGTCAATCCTATGTGTCAAAAGAGGTGGAAATAATTACAGAAAAAACGTTTATCAAAGAGTTCTTACCGTGTTTCGTTTAGCATTTCGGTAGTATATTCTGATGAACAGTGATTCTTACGACAAGAAATATGACGTTGTCTAATACGCAACATTAGTAAGTGTTAATGCGGCTTCTGTTTCCTAGCAGGTGGTCAAAAGACATTCCTTATTATTTTAATTTAGCTTCTCCTTCGCTCGTATACTTTTCAATCTACATTCAATGCTGGGTCTCTGATCTTGACTCATAACACGCCTGTACAATAAAGCAAATTAATATTCCAAGTAGTTAGCAGCTACTTCACAGACGAAGTTCAAGTGGAGGATGTCACTTTCAGCGATTCATACATCAACAGGGAAACAAATTGAATAACACCGGGAAGATGTACGTGTTCGAAGTAGAAGCAGGATGGGCCATCTATTTGACTTGGTCGTCCCTTTGAGCGGATTGAGTTACTCAAAGTGCGGGCAGCCCTGCCTGAATATGTCTTCCTTTTGCATGCTAGGTGCCGCTGTCAATCTTTGGTGAATACTGCTTTTCCGTAATCCCATGGAAATTCGTTAAATAAAGACTTATTAGCTTGTTTATTTCTGCCGCATGTTGGTGAGTAAGATAAAAAAAGTTCACGATATACATGACAGTTTTTTAAATATAATCTACCTTTTCCATTTGTATTTTAAATAGCCCTTTTAATTAGTATATTACGCCAATATTTTTTAGATCTGTTGTACTAGATAATAAGTTTAAACATATTTTTTATACATACATACATACATACATGTGCTCACGCCTGTATTCCCCGAAGGGGTAGGCAGAGGTGTTGTAATCACAACACCCACTTTTCACCGAAAATGATTAAGTGCCAACGTGACAGATGGTGAGTCCATCGCCGTCTCAGACACTTTACATACGTCATTGAATTACTTCTCAGAAATATGCAGGTGTCCTCACGATGTTTTCCTTCACCGTAAAGCACGTGGTGTGAAATCACAGGACATAAGTTTTTTAGAAAAACTCATTGGTACAGGCCCCGCTGGGATTCGAACTTGCGTCGCTTGCGTAGCAGGCGACTGCTCAAACCTCAAGGCCACCACGGCTCTCTATATTTTTTATATTATTGTTTAACAGCTACGTAATCATAAAAATTGTATTGTCATATTTTAATTTGAATATTGAAAACCAGTAAGCACAAAAAGCAAGCATCACATATGCTTCATAAAGCGGTTGGTGTGAACGCTTCAGCGAGCCCACCTCTTGAGGCGCAAGAGAGCGCTTTGTACGCTTCAAAGCATTGTTTCCGTTCCATATGAAATTTCCGACAGATTTCACACACATATTGTTGTGTTCAAATCTACACGAGTAATGTATTCTATTTGTTGGAACATCTTTTAGATTCAAAAGGATTTATATATATTTTCAGCGGATTGTTTTTCAATCCCTCTTTGCATGAATAATAACACTCGGTAGTCAGTACCAGCAGGTACTCGCATTTAGCTTTGTAATTGAAACGTTTAAAATATTAGCAGATATAGATTTTTACCAGCTGTGCCCCGCGGTTTCACCCGCGTAGATTTAGTTTTGTATAGTCAAAGTCAAAGTCAAAAGTATCTTTATTCGATTAGACTTTTTACAAAGTACTTTCAAATCGTCAGAATGACATAATCATACAGGATTATACATGCTACCGCCAGGTTCGGAAGGTTGCTTTTACTGAGAAGAACCTGGCAAGAAACTCAGTAATTACTCTTTTTAAAAATATTACACAATTTAAAGAATACAAAATAAATAATTTAAGAAACGGTCGATAAAAATTAACATAAGAAAAAATCTAGCACTTATAACTAAATGCGTAGCTTGATTTGACCAGCCCCCACAAGCAGCACCTGTTCACAAGTATGACGTGAATGCCAGCCATATAATATATCGATTTAAAATTGATAAAGTTTCATACAAACTTTCATCCCCTATTTTATCCCATTGGGGGTAGAATTAATCAAGATCCTTATCCTAATCCTATTATCCTTCTTAGCGTATGCCTACGTCATAACATCTACCTGCATGCCAAATTTCAGCCCGATTCGTCCAGTGGTTTGGGCTGTGCGTTGATAGATCGCTATGTCAGTCAGTCAGCTCTTGGAAATTATATTACTAGGTAACATTATTACAATATATTTTCAAACATACGAGCCCATAGTCAACGGAAACATGAAACATACCACTACGAGCGAACATAACGATAGCTCTCTCTCTAATTTTAATGAAGGTCGTGCAAGAAGAACATTCCCTTGTCTCCATAAAACCCATTCAAAAGTTGGTTGGTAACGACATCCGACGTGTGCCTTGTGGCGGGCGCCGGCGGAGGCACCGTTTGACTGATTGGGCCATTTTTAGCCCGGGAAGGGCACGCGGCCTCGGAATAGCACGATCGTACTAATTATCGCCCCTGTCATCTATTATGAGCGTCTGCCAGGGGGATCTAGATAAATTCAACGTCAATTTATATGAAATCTTACGCTCCGTGATAAAATACGAAATGATATCTTTGAAACACAGCGTTTACAAATGAACGTTGAATGTTAATTTAAGACACGGCGGCTTAAAGCAATAAAACAAACAGCTGAGACATATCCACTGAAGTTCTAATTATAATTAATTGAGACTTGAAGACAGGTGGTCGTTGGACGCACTACTTATGCTATGAATATCTTAATTTTTTTAATAAGTTTGAATAGGGGGCCTACTATAGGTTTAAGCAGAGCGTATTAAGAACTTCTGAGCTTTGACGTTTAATTTTTGTGCCGTAAAATTAAACATCAAAGCTAAGACGTTCTTAATACGCGCTGCAAAATTACTACCAAAACTAATATGCGAATGGTTAGTTTGGTCAGTTACGGCCATGGCTTAAGTTTCTGAACTGAATCTGGAAAGAAATATCATTATTTCAGTAGTTACATCAACATGAAAAGTATGTTTAATGAAGCGGGGATTAAATCATCAATGTCTGTCTAATTAGTGTAAGAGCCGAGACTGTTGAGGCATTTACATTCAGACTGAGCCCTCCGCTTTGGTACACTACAGCTGTGCTATATGATACACCACCGTAGAAGGTATTACAAAGATTCTAAATTTAAACACAAAACTACCCTCATAATTAAATTGTCTTATATAATGATAAACCCTTATTCTCTTCTATCCATCGTAAATGTCGACAAAGAAAACAAAACAGCACCAAAGTTAAACATAAATTATCCTTCTTTTAACTCGTATCCTTATGTCACACGGTAAGATATAAAAGGTTCATTAAACTAAATAAAACAGTAACAGTTTAGATAGCAGGAATAGAGTATAAAAATACAAAGTAAAATGTGTAATGTCACCCCATTAAAGGCGTAAAACAACGGTCTGTCGCCGCTGCCAGCCGTAAGTCAAGCCGAAACAAATAATTTATAGCCTCTAATCCCCGGCATCCAGTTTAAATTCCTTACGGGACACGAACAATATCGCCCTTACAGAGAACTTTTTAAGTTTTAAGAATACTAACACATTAATTAGATGATTGATTTAGATATCTATGGGCCTTACTACAAACCCGTAATTGCCATGATAGTTTGACAGACTTATACACGTCGTAGTCATAGGCATTGTAATTCTGTGATGGCAATAACAGGGGGTCAACAATGATCGTTTATCCATAGCTTTGAAGTTTGATTTTACGGTACAAAATCAAAGGTCAGTTTTTAATACGCTTTGCTTATACCTATGATGGTAGCCCTCCTGATCATGGTAGGCCCCCAGAGCTTTTTAAAGAGATTGTAATATGAGCTAGCAGAAGGGGGTATGTAATCCACTTTTATACAACTATACTACTGGTTCAACAATTCTACATAAAATAAAACTTACCCAATTATATTAAAAGTACGCAGTTTGTCAAAAACTTAAGAGTAACCGAGGAAAGAGTCTAGCGTACTGACAACGTCAACGCCTCAATTGCGGCAAGCTGGTGACATAACTACCCCCTTTTTTAGTTCTAATATAGTGGTAGGTACATACCCACCAAAATCTACGGACCTACTAACAAAGACTGGAGTGTATATACACACACCACGTTTAGAACGTAGGTATTCTGTGCCAACGTGATCTACGATGATTCTGATTTCCAAATCCTCTCAAATGTACTTAAATATTTTGTTCCTAATGCTGTTTTCCTTCCTTCCATAAATCTCGTAATATGATAAATATTGAACTTAGTATTCTGCTACTTGCTCATGTTGTCAAATAAGTATGCAACTTCAAACCTAACATATTCAAGCTCATGTTACTATGCCAGCCCTTCAAGAGAAGTATTTAATAATGCATTTTGCTCTACGCAGCGTATCTGCTTGTCGAGAGGGGCGAGATCACACGAACTCATACTTTATTAACGTAAGAAAACATAGTGGGGAAGTCACGAAAGTTTAAGATTTTCGTATTTCAAAGAAATGGTCTGTTCAAGGTTGAGCTGAAATTTATATACATTATTCTCCAAACCATATTTTAGAAGTACGACTATTACCTACCTACTTTAAAATAAATCACTTATAACGCTCCATAGATAAGATAAAATAATAAGTTTCTGTCAAAATATCCAAACTTCATCATTTTGACTTGTGCGATGTATATGGACACGTTATGATCTTCGATGAAAAGTGTCATATCATATTTTAAAAATGTTGATATTTTCACGATTTTCACAAATTGTGCTTCTTGTTACAGTTTCAAATATATAAAAATAAAATGCAGATTTATCTTGAAAAGTCTTTAATAGCCACATTTTTGTGAATAGCTACAACACGCGCCACGAGCGCTTGCTATATTTACGGTCTTCCCGACTGATATATGATCCCACACTTCCGCCGAATCTTACGTTCGGTGGCAAATAGACGCATCTCTTTACTACTTACATCCTGAAAACTACCTATATTTCTTTCAAGACAAAGTACTACAAGACTCGACACTAAATAATATAATTGTATTTTATGTCCGTGTCAGGCAGAAAGTAGTTACAGTACAGATACACCCTCAGTCAATCGAGAAACAGCCTCTTTGGGGTCCAAGTTTCGACCGGAAAGAGACTTTAAGTAACCATAGATATAGAAACTAGCTCGAGCTTTAAATCAGGCCTTACGTACACAGCCATATTGGTGAATTTTGTTTGCTAAGAACACACTTCTTGAATAACTAAGGGATAAAAGGGTGGGAATATTTCGCACGTGTATCACTATAATATTATTTCAAAAGTTTTTTTCAAAATAAAAATAAAAAAACATTATAATAGCCAATGAATTTAATAAGTAATTACGGAATGATCAAATAATACAATTTAAATGTACATTATAGTATTTTCATATTTCAAAAAAATAATATATTTATCACAATAATTTAAAAAAAATATCCTGCTAAATATCCCTAGCAAGGAATAGGAATAAAATTCACTATCAGGAATTTTCAATTATCTTTACGGTAAAGGTTTGACCAACCAATCAATGTTCAACAACGTATTACAAGTCTAGTCTAGTAATATAATAAGTCTACGTCAGTAATTAGGTTACGGGCCCCAAGCGGGCGTGAGCAGCATCCTAACGCCTGCGGGCTCACTTTGATTTGCACTCAAATAGGTATACTCTTAGTTTATTAGGCCGTAAAATACTACTTTTCAGTTCATTTTAAAGGACAATATCAAATGTATGTAAAGTGGAAACTGCAACCATTTTAGATCCTGTATATATGCTGTATATATATAATCTACACTACGTATCTTTGTAATGAATAAACTCCAAAACTACTGTGCGGATTTCAAATATTCTTTCACCATTGGTCAGCTACATCATCAGAGAGTAACATAGGTAGGCTTTATTTTATCCCCTTACTCCCACGGGAACGGGAACTACGCGGGTGAAACCGCGTGACGTCCGCTAGTATCGCAAAACCTACTTAGAATTTTTTTTAAGTAACAAAGATAGTATAAAGATGTATTGCTTAATTTGTACCTCTATGATTTTCTGGTATATTGCAAATAGCTGCGGCTTATCTTATTTATCGGGCATCTGTTTATTTCTAAGTAGTCTCTTATATTATTTGTCCAACAGAAAACGATGAAACTTAACTTTCACTAAGGGCCACAATGAGAAAGTTTACGAAACAATTAACATTTTAAACTGCGCCTCTTCACGTTAAAATCAAGTAAATAGCCAATCATGTTAATGTGATGTTACTCGCTGTGAATTGGTATTGTCCGTTTACTTACTATTCAATTGCCCTATTTGTCTGTTTCGATGTAAAAAAATTGTATGTATTCCACGTTTTCTTCACATCATAATCCTATCAATATTTTGGAAGGTGTATTATTTGTGAGTTTGAATTTATAAGCTTGGGAACTATAGTTTATCGATTTGCCTCTATCTCTAAATTGACATCTATCGTAACAAGCGACGCAAGATCGAATCCCAGCGGAGCCAGTGCTTTACAATAAAGGAAAACATCGTGAGGAAACCTGCATATGTCTAAGAAGTAACTCGAAGATATATGTATAGTGCCTGAGATGGCGATAGACCCACCATCTGTCACGTCTCAATCATCTTGTGTGAGAAGTGTGTGTTTTTATTACGCCTACCCCTTCAGGGAATACAGGCGTGAGTATATGTATGTATATATCGTAACATTCATATGTTTATACAACTAAGCTAACATAACGTCCTTAGGATGTGTCGTAATTAAGTAAACCTCGCGGATTAAGTCGGGGTCGGTCGGTTAACTCAACGTTGAATACAAAAGTATTAATTATTTTTTAGTTAATGATATATGTACATTGCAGATGTTGGCGTTTTGTATTTGATATTCAAAAACCCATTCTATAACATGAAGTCGATCTCTAAACTTTAGTGCATAATGTTTGCATAAATATTATACATAATCACTTCTGATAGATAAGTAGTGTCAGTACCAGCGTGCGTATAAACTGAAGCAACAAATTGTATGAGCAGGTAAAACTTTGTCCGTTCCCGAACATCCGACCTTTGCCGTCAGTACACTTACCTCACCCGTGTAATTATAGTACCCAAGTCACCCTTACGCCACAAGTCTACACTTCCAAATTAAGTGATGCAACATTTTCACAAGCGTCGGTGAAAAGATCTTAACTGTTACCCTTTGGTGTTACCTGTTATGTGAAGGGCTCTTGCAGTGAAGAGGTTGGGCTCTCAGTGTGTGTACTTCTTAGTGTCCTAACCTTATACCGTAGTCCTTAGACATTAAGGTGTGTGTGTATAGAAGCTGACATGTATTATGGATACGATGCTACTAGTACGAGTATGTACTCGTATGTAATGTAGAGTGTCTTGGCGCTCTATAAGTATTTATTAAAATAAAAACAGTTTGTGATGATAAGTGTTGAAGTTTTCATTACCAATAGTTTTTATTAAAATTGGTAGAATAATCTTGGCTGGACCAAGGCAAACGCTGCCAGCATCAACGCACCTGAGAATGCAATTTCATCTCTATGAGTTATATTCAAGCTTATAGACTACATAAGATATGAATGGAATGTACTGAAATGGAGGTATTCGCTAGTTACTTGTGTATTCGTCGCATGCAGCGGTTGCAATCAGCCAACAGATTCTCACAGGTCGCATGCAGCGACTGCTGATCGCACATTAAATTACAAATAAGGTCACGATTGCACCCAACACCACCTTATCCGACCGATATGCTTACTTATATTCCGTTTCGGTGTTATGAATATTTGCAGTACAGTATTTTAGAAAGTGGGTTAACAGGGACATCTGTTTACTACAGACAAAATACAAATAATTTATTTTTAATCCGGTGGTTAATTAATGGTTAGATAGTGAAACGAGTATTGAAAAACAAAAAAGGGTCTTAACCGTCTTTCAAAATGAATTTAAGTCACGTAAGTTTTAAATAAAGCAATAAAACAATTTTGAAATACATAAATTATAGCGAGAGCTCGCAAATATCAGGGTTACCTACCTGAGTGGTAGACTTAATTTTATAGCGGTTATTCTTTACTTTGTACGTAAAGTACGTATTACTTATAAGGTAGGGCTTGCACATGCAATTACAATGTAGGTGCCTTTTTAAAACTGTTAATTTAAAATACTCATCTGAAGATGAAATCAATCACCACCCATCATCAAACATGAACAACAGGCATTCATCATCCAAATTGAATTGTCTATAAATAATGCCTTTTACAACCACATTTGTCCACAACAAAGTGGTTTCGAACGCACGCCGCCAATGACGCTCCACTGCTATTTTCGCTAAATGGACCCATTTGAAAATTAACTGCACGATTGCTTCCAAATAATGCGCCTGTGTAGAGTGATGTATCGCGGGAAGTGCTTAACAAAAATAATGAAGGGGACTTGAATAGCTTGCCGAATAAAAATATCAGGTACAACGCCATCTGTTGGCAAATAGCTATACTAGGTAGACAAGAAGTGTCGTATTCACAATTACTTTCAATATGCACACTAAATTATATTGATACCTTGAAGTAATAACAATTTCAGATTTACTTAAAAAAATCCCACAATATTAATAAATTATAACTAAGTATCTCGTGCTGGACTTCAATAAAATAAAATATTTACTGCCATCTATTGCAGGATAGCATTATCTTTATGCTTCGTTTTGTACTTGATCCAAGGAAGTATGTACAATGATCAACAGATGGCGCTATAAGTACAGTTGTCTGAAATAATTTAGGTATTTAATAATTTTCTTACGGTTACCCATATCATGAATGGCTCTAGAACAGACACAAAGATCAACTAATATAAGTCAAAAAAAAAATATTGTTTGATTTATCCCACCAATTTTTTTTTAACATAAGTATTTTATTTGTGGAATAACTGTTTTTATTTTTTCGGCCTGTGGATAAATATTAATCTTCGCTAATGGTTCTATAAAAATATTTCAAAAGCTTAGCTTAGTTTTCAATTCCAAAGTTGCGGAAAAAAAGTAAAACTTGGCACAGACTGGAACTGCTGTAAACTGTTGTTGTGATAAATGACCCCTTCGGACGAAAGTTCAATTAAGTCTACAATCTTTTCACTGTGAAAAATACGCACACATTTTTCAAAATACCAATTTACGCCACAATAGCGGTAGGAAATTTATTAATGTAATACTAAGCACATAAGAAAGTAAATATCTAGAATCTACAATCATAAAATAGGTATGTATTTTTTACTCACCTGTATTTGCTCTGCAGCTTTCTTCGCCAGACTGGGGTCGACTATGGTGATATCCAAATCCGCAGCACATCTTTTCACAGTTTCACTAAATGCTGCAGCGTTTACATAATAAGCGCCACCCTTTTTACTAGGTTCCACTGGTGAGTTAGGCGACAATATACCACTATCTGTATCACTAACATTTGCAGATTTACCCGCTACCCCAGAATTTTCACCAATCGGCGATTTAAGAGGAAGCCGTGATTTATCACTATTAGGTGATTTTAAAGGTATCCGAGACTGTTTTGATTCGTCTGGTTTGAACCCAGTATTCGGATCGAATATTACATAGTTGTCCTTATCACATCGTACTTTATTATTGACTGTCACTGTATACTTTTTATTAGGACTTAGATTTAAAAAGGGATCTTCACTATCAACAGGACTTTCAGGAATAATGGACTGAATCTTTGGTGTTATTTTTGGTATTGATTTCCCATCAATGGTTCGTCTGATCACAGTATCGTTGGTGAACTTCAAACGCACGTATTCATTGGATATTGTTCTTCGCACCGGTGATGACAGCAGAGTGGATGACTTGCCCTCTTGCAAGTTGGTTTTATTTTGGAAAAAGTTAATCTTAGGTTTATCCATCGTTCTTGTTGGGGAAAACGGTAGCCGTAACTTTGATGAAACTTTCTTTTTCTGGTTTACATTAACATCTAAACCTTTACCTTGAATTGTACTTTTGTAGACAGGTAAAACACTTGCTTTTTCCTCAAATTTTACAGTATCCTTTAGCTTGCTACTTTGTTTTCCTATATTTAAAGTTTTGATCTGCCTTTTTATCGGCGCTGGGGTCTTAAGTCTTCTATCTTTGTTTTTCTTATCATTAGTCCACTCGTTAGAAGCAACAGCATTACATTTTTCATGAATTGACGGGGTCTCATCTGATTTGATGAAGGTTTTGCTGCGATCGTACGTGTATGGGTCATTATGATCCGCTGCAAATAGATCTTCGTCGATAGGGTTTTCAAATAAGCTTTCTATTATAATATCTACTTCACTTGATTCAGAATTACTTTTGGACGATCTGTTTTCGTTGATGATGCAAGATATTCTTTCTTCGACATCTATAAGAGAGACGTCCGACTTGTCATCTATGCTCCTGGAAGTCCCGCTCCCGGAGTCTGATGGTGTTTGTACCTCGAATATAGCTTCCTGGGAAGTGACTGTATGCCTAGAAGGGTTCTCAGGGCAGGAGGATCGTCTTCTCTTCACCGTCCCCGTGGCTGCCGACGGGGAGTCCCAGTCTAAACTTTGCACCAAACACTGAGGCCCACTTTTTTTAGCTCGTCTTGGGCTTGTCATTATCACTTTTCATTGTTAATACACAAGTTTTACTGATATGTATAAAGTGCGAGAATATGTAGATCTGTAATCGATTGTTTGTTAATAGTTGGAACATCATCCGAGCGAACAAAAACCAATGGCTATTTTGTGTTGTACATTCCAATCGTTAGTGGGATCGAGCACGAACGCACCAGTTCGATTGTGATCTAATTACAAGTTGACGCAAGTGCACATGGGACAGGGCGATATCTATACGTTATTTTCTCTAATGGAGCCATTTGTTTCCAGTCCCATTCTACGGAAGGGGTAGCGTTGAAATGGATAACACGGCCATAAAAGTTTTATTTTCATTGTGAGGGTAAGAATAACTTAAATGTACGTGTTAGATGAAATTGTGTCCATAAAATGTAGTACCTACCAAATTCTTAGGTCCTAGTGTCTAAGTGGAAAGCAGAGGTGTAAGAACACCCACTTTTTATATTTTAAAAAGAGTAAAATAACTTTAACAAGTCCCTAGACGTTATGAGTTATCTCTACATATGACGTCTGCCTAGGTAGTCTTATCTACAAGCCAGGAAGGCACTAGACAGTCGACAGCGCCGGAAGGCAGTTTTTAAGTTCCGGTGAGACCGTCTTGGTGTCTCAGGAAAAAGTTCTACATTCGCCCTTACTCATGCATTATGCAGTTTAGTATTCCGACAGGTATCTCATAGAGATTTCAAGGTATAACGTATTTTAAATACTTGTACTTAAATCACAATTTGAATATGATATGAAACGAAATCTATACATCTATACAGATAAATAAAATTGAAGTGTCTGTTTGTCCAAAATCCAAAACAGCTTTTTACTAAATGCATATGAAAGTATACACTGTACATACGAGGATAAAAAAAAATTATTATTTTTTTCTCTGTATGTTTGTTCCGGCTTATCTCCGAAACGGCTGGACCGATTTTAATGGAACTTCCAGTTTTGGATAGCCAATGTTACAAGGAGTAACATTTATAAAAAAAAATAAGTATGGTTTTGCGGGCTAACGATCATCAGATCAATGCATTGAGTCATTCGCAACGTGATTGATATGTGCGGTAATTGATGTTTAATTTGTATAACATTGATCTGGTATACTTAAAATGTTTAGCCCTTTAAATAGTTACGATAATATACTGTTCAAATAAATACTTAAAATATTTTAACAGAAAATGTAGGTACAGTCGCAGCAGATGGTGAATAATAATTAATAAAAGTTCAGAACTCGGCAGCCACAAAACTTGTGAGCCACTCTCGTCCTCCACAATTATCTACCAAGCAAGCAATGTCGCAAACTTGAACAGTAATAAAGTGAAACAGAATGAACTTAGCAAGTTGGGAATTCCTGACAAATTACTCCCAAGTGTCCCGCGGTAACCTAATTACTCGATAACTTACCGCAATAAATATTGCCGACAGAGGGCGCGACAATACCTAACTACCTTACCATCGCACTATACACATGATTACTATACATACAATGTAACATGCATATTTTTATCAAGTATGTGTTTTGGTAATATTTTTAAAGTTTTTATAATTGAGATACCTACTAGGTATCTATAGGCCAACAACTTTCTAATCTAGCCTGACCAAAATGTCGCTTGGACTTTTTCATGCTGACAGTACTATACAATATTTTTTTAATGTCCAGGGAAATAATTTGTATACATAAATAAAAGCCGTGGAGGTTTTGGTAATAAAATCACGGATGTCTGGGAACTAGCCACAAAATTAATGATGAAAACTATATTGTACTTTTATAAGAGATTGTACTTTTAGAAGAGTGGATTGCGCAAACCTTACATTAATACTTCAACTACCTTTTGTCCGTTTCAAACATAATGCACAATTTCAACATACATATGTTCGAGCCTATATTCCCCGAGGGGGTAAGCAGAGGTGTTGTAATAACAACACCCACTTTTCACCGAAGATAATTAAGTGCCAACGTGACAGATGGTGAGTCCATCGCCGTCTCAGGCACTATACACATGTCTTTGAATTACTTCTCAGAAATATGCAGGTTTCCTGCACCGTAAAGCACGTGGTGTGAAATCACTGTACCTACTTAGGTTTTATTTAGAAAAATTGGTACAGGTCCCGCTGGGATTCGAACTTGCGTCACTTGCGTAACAGGCGACTGCTCTAACTTCAAGCCCACCACAGCTCATTTTAAGGTGTAGGATTTGATTTCTAGGATTTTATAAGACAGTTGGAAATGTCGGGCTGAAGCCAATCTAATACCCGTAAATCATTGTTACAATGTAGTTCTACGCGCCCATAGCCCGGGCTAGTAAGTTATCCCCTACAATTTATTGGGAGAACGCATCCCCCTTGTATCCAGCTAAAACTTTCTAATTTGTTGCGTCGCCGGCCGTGGCCAATGTTGGGGCGTAGAGCAATTCTAATACAGTAGCCAAAATCCGGAAGATTTCTTTTGCTTTCTTACCAACACCACGTGTAACGTAAGCTTTGTCTACATTGCCTAGACAGCCATTGATATACTATGTACTTACATTCTAGACAGCAGACAAATAGTAAAACAATTTATTGTTTTGTGAACGCTGGGTCGCTTGGGATACAGCGAGATTTATAGTTTGAAAGGATATGCCAGTCCATAGTAAATATGAACAAATATGTACGCTCATCATACATATGGTCCAAGTGAGGAGTGTTTTTCTGTGTAGGAAATAATTGTAAATCTTTATAATATATAATTCTACTGTACGCGTGTATGTCACTAATTCCTCCTATACGGCGGGACTGATTTGAATGATTTTTTTGTATGCGTCCTTGATGGTTTAGATTCACAAATCAGCCCGGCAGATGGCGCTGCAGACGGTATGCAGGACAATGTCTATCGGGTCCTCTAGTATAAATCTAAAAATGTATTCAATTCAATTAAGATCCGTAAATTAGTTTGTTCTAGATCTATTGTCAATAACATTATAAATATCGATACTTCAAGGTGGTTTTGCTGTTTAACTGAAAAAATAACAATATTTCATCTTTATTTGTCCTACTGATATAAGTTCAACTATGTCAGGGAAGTAGGTATTTAACAGTAGTTCCCGCACGTCGCACGTGCTGCACTGAACTCTGCTCGGGTGAAAGTTTACATTTGAAGTTCGTGTAGCGCCACGCTACTTGAACATGAGGTACCTACAGAAACAAACCTAATCTTAAGTTAGAACTCTGTAGTCGAGTCGAGTATATTCAAAGGCGAGTATTCATTGAGCTGTCTCCTCAGAAGACTCTCATGCGAATTAAATAAACATGAGGTAGGAAATACCATTTTGAAACCCAAACTACCCTCAATAATATATTTATTTGATTAGACTTTTATGAAATGAATCCTTTCAAATCATCATATGACATGATTACATAGGATTTGTTCCAGAGGTTGCTTTCCAAAAAAAAATACAATTATAAAAACAAAAAACAAATACAATTAGAATTTAAGCCAGTTACAAGTTATTCCAGTTCAATTAAATGTAACGAAACTTCATTTCCTATTTAAATATTAGGTAATATTATGATCTCCTTAGACATTTGATTAAATAGGGATTAATTTCGTTAACTACGTCGTATATTATAATTCCACTATCGCACCTCACAAGACCGCTCCCAAACGAGGTAAACGTTTACCGTTTGGTATGTCTTATCACCCCAAGTCCCAGGAGTGAGCAAAAACAGGAACTTACAGACCCGGATCCCGTCCGTAGCCCGTCTAAGTGATTTACTATCGTTTTGCGAACCATCGCGAGTAGGCTCACCAAACTGCTAGTTGTCAAAATGCTGAGGCAATAATACAAACATTTATCTACCCAAGTAACTTCTATACACATAAATAAAATCGAAGTGTCTGTTTGTAATTACAATTACAAACAGACAGAGAATTATTACAAATTAACAGCTTTTCACTAAATGGATGTGAAAGTATATAAGGTACTGACATAAAAAAACAATTCTTAAATGTCTGAAAGGGCACCGATTTTAAGAAGACTTTACGCAGGCGGTGAAGGAAAACATCGTGAGGAAACCTGCATATGTCTGAGAAGTAATTTAAAGACGTATGTATAGTGCCTGAGGCGGCGATGGATTCACTCACCCTCATTCACTTGCACTTGCACCTACAATGTGGGTGTTATTGTTACAACACCTCTGCTTACCCGTTCGTGGACCCTTCTGGGATGGCGTGAGCTTATTTTTTATACACAAAAAAGGGCTTCTTGTAATAGAGCCAATCTAGAAACTAAATCTACGCAAGTGAAACCGCGAGGCACGGATAGTTTCAAATAACTACCCACTTTTCTTCGTAATTAAAAGGAGAATTTGTTGCCTGCATTGATTGTCTTTCTCGTAATAGCAGAGAAAGTTATTTCATAGGAGAGCTTTTCGCAGTTGGTACATATTCATAAAAGAATTTTATTAATCTTCATATCTATGAAGATTAATAAAATTGAAGCGTCTGTTTGTAATTCCAATTCAACAAGTTTTCACTAAATGCCCATCAAAGTAAATACAATACAGATTTTTTGCAGTTTTCTCTGTCGGTCTGAAACGGCTGGACCGATTTGTTGGCAACTTTCACAAGCAGATAGCTGATGTTACAAGGAGTAACTCCGCCTGCTTTTATTTAATTCAAAATATCTTTATTTGATTAGACATTTAACAAAGTACTTTCAAATCGTCAGAATGATACGATTACACGGAATTATATACGCTACCGCCAGGTTTGGAAGGTTGCTTTTACTGAGAAGAACCTGGCAAGAAATTCAGTAATTACTCTTTTCAAAAAAAGTCATTTTTTAAGTTTGATTAATACAATGTAATTTATAAAAAAAATATACATATAAGCCCATGGACACAGTTCCAGTGCACAAAAATCGATAAAAAATATAAAACTAAAAGTAGGTAGTACTACGTATAATTGTGTAGCTTGAGATGACCATTTAACATTTTCAATATTAAATAAAGCCACTCACTGTCTACGCGGGTGAATCCGCGGGGCACAGCTTGTACCAAATAAAGAAAATTGAGACCTGTAAAGTCCGTGACTGTAAATCTATTTGTAATATATGTCAACAAGTATCACCTATTAAGCATCGCCCAATTAAAAAAGTATGCGTATTATGCGGCATACAAATCCCATTAAGATAGTAGCGGTTCGAAGGTTCATAAGTTGTAACTTAAAAGTGATAAATATAAAATACCTTTGATAAAAAGCGATTCTTTGCCGGTACTCGCTGTGATTCAATTTTTATACTACATTTTCATTAAAAATAATAACGCGTAAGTATACTGCGTTAGTATAAATCTCCTCAGACGCCCTGCTAGACTTATCGCTAAGGTAAATTTTGTCCCCTCCCTTTTGATTACCAAGAATAAGAAAGGGATGGAGGGGCGATTTAAATTTTGAAACGCGCGAACGCCCCTGCAATATACACCAAAATGGGTCAGGAAGGCGAAGTTTAGCTGAAATTGTGCGCTAGGGTAACCGAAAACCAATAAAATCCGGCATAGAAACGGAATTAGAAAATTATACGGTACGTAAAATGTTTCATTCCGAGTTGAGTTTATAAAGATTAATTCAAGTGCCTTCGAGCATTTTAAAGAGTCCTTATGCGCACCATTTAAATACAGACTTATTACGTCACTAATCAATAATATAATTAAATTGATAAGTTTGGTAATAAATATTGACAACAATTCAAAGCGGTTTCATATGTTTTTATTATGTTAAATTTAAATCAGCTTTAAGTTGTTGTAATACTAACTAAACAAATAGAAAGCGGTGCACAACAAACAGTTTCCGATGCCCTTTCGCGGTCAATAAAATGAACTAATAAAACCCAATAGGCAAAGTACACAATGGGGCGACGAACACATTTCAGCGTGGTATTAACACTGCAATATTTCGCCGGGAACAAATATTATTTGCATTGGTAATGTAGGGGTGGCGCCCTCTAATACAAAGTGCATTCCTGCACTTGGGTGCACTTCTTTCACGCACGGTCTTTACACGCACACTAATACACTGTGCCTACTCCTACAAGGACATACGTTTATCCCATATAATTATTACTTAGTTGAAGTTAAGGGTATATCAACAGTTACCACTTCAAATTTATTTTGTACTAGCTGTGTCCCGGTTTACCCGAGTGGACTTAATTTGAATGGTAGGCTTAAACCGCAGAGCCCTATTAAAAAAAAAAGTTAAGTTACTCCCTGTAACATCAGCTATCTACCATTGAAAGTCCCGTTAAAATAGGTCCATCCTTTTCAGAGATGAGCCAAAAAAAACAGACATACTGACAGACAGACAGAGAAAAAAATTATAAAGTGGTTTTTATTATGTGATATGAATTTAGTGTAAATCTGCTAATTTAGAATTACAAATAGACACTTAAATTTGATATATCGGCATATATGGATTTCGATATCAATATGCCAATAAAAAAAAACATTTGTTTACCTATCATATAAATAAAGATATGCGTTATGGGTTCAAGATGGTTGCTTCGTTGAACACAAACATCCAAAAATTGCTTTCTTCGCACGCTACGAGCGTAGCACCTGCTACGAATTGTCTACGAAACTATAACATCGCGAATAATAATAATAATAATCTGTAAATATTCTCAAATTATTCACACATACAGACATAAAAAGTACTCAAGGAGCAAATTACATTATTTTTCCCGATTGCAACATCAGAGCAATAGTTTTCCCCACACACTGCGTTCGGTGCAGTGCGGGGGAATTTTCCATTAAATATTTAGATTAGATTTTTCGCAAACCATTTATCATGGTTTAATTGTGTAGGGGCTGACGTCCTTACTATGATGCTAGTAGCCATGGTCTTTGGAGAGATTCGACGATAAATCCTTTGAAATGGTAATGTAATAAGAAAATGCAGCTTTGTTTTGCTATTTCCTATTCAAAGATACATTTTGATCTTATCATTTTATTTTGCTTGCTTCAGTTTGCATCTGCAATTTTTATTACACTGTGCATCTTATATAGCTGATTCAAATAGGGCTTCCCTTGTATAACTTCAATAGACCTAAAATATTTTTCAATAAAGTTTATGTTTAAAAATTCAATGTTAATTAATCTTAAGAACAGTCGTTTTGAAAAAGAAATACGTGCATTAAACGTGTTGAATAAATTATTTATTTAGAAAACTCAGGAGGCAGAAGTAGTTTTACCTAAATCTACGAGCGAGTCTAAGTGGCGAACACAACAACAAGTAGTCACCTCAACCAATGTAACTGTGTCAAAGCGTTTCGGTAAAAAGTTTTTTAATAATGTGTATGAGCCGCGTAGGCTTAAAATATTCTAAACATCTGTCTGCTTAAATTGATTTAATCTAATACAAGACTGTTCTGTCCCACTCCTTGGCAAAGGTCTCTCTTCCCATTTCCCAACCTACAAAACGTTATTTTGCAAACAGTGTAAAAATCCGACCACAAGGCATTTTGCACGAGGCGAGGTGGTGGAATCGGATTTGCTCCGCCGCCCTACAGTTATTTAGCTCCGCGCTACATCCATTACAGCATAGGGATCAGGGCTCCCATTGTACCGTCTCTGACCGTAAATGTGCTTTCGTTATGTTCTCTTAATATGTTTCACCTTGTTTACTGGGTTTTCGTTACCATATATTTTACTTTATATTGTTCTTTATGGCCAAAGTTGAAGGCCCGCAGAGTTTACGTGTTTGCTAACGAGTTCTAAGTACATCGTTCTAAATTAAATTAAATCAACCTACATTCGAAAAAATACTGTGTGATGACTAAAATACAAGTAATATTAGGCATTGGTTCTAACTGTACCTATGAGTCCCGCCCATTAAAGTGTCATTATGTAACAGAACTAAGCTCTTAGACGTTGTGAATATATATGTTATACACACGGCTGAATGATTTTAACACTATAGACCTCAATAAAGAAGAAAACACAATACATACTACTCTGAGGTAGCATTATTCGAGTGCAATCTTCTCTAACCATCGTAACCAAGCAGGCAATATAGACGCAATCGGTCAGATTCCAAGATAGAGCGGGAAACCCACTTTTTTTCACACCCTTTATCTTTTAATTGAAGGTATTGTAACGCGGTATCGTCTAGTGCGATAATTCTGAGCTCAGTAGAGAAGTACTTACAATATAACATGCAATTTATCCGGCTAACGTTATCATACTGATGTCGATATTACAACCTAACTAGATAATTTAAAAGTCAAACCCAGATGGCAATCTTTTACCATGTAATTTTTTGTCCATTTTTTGACAGCAATGAGTGATCAAGGAGAGTTCCAAATCTCAGGTCCAAGACTAACAGAACGTGCGAGTTTTCTCGAACCCTCTCTTTCCAATTTATATGCAGATTTCAAGACCGACCATAAGTTATCCGCTCACGCCGGATCATGCCCTTAATGATACTCGGATAAGTGGATATGGTACCACGAAGGGGTGATTTTTTACAAAATTGGAACTCTATCAAAATAACTCCGTGTTGGGTGTAACGGTACGGAATTAATTTATGTGGGGAGACATCTTGTTTCATTATTGAAATATGTTCCGAGGGATTAGTCGGATTAATATCGTCACGGGCAAACCAATGCGTTATTTGCATATTTTTAATTAATATAATTCCTGTGATGTGTAGAGTTATGTATGTAATACGGAAATTTATTGAGTACTGAGAGTGCTTAGCTGATTGATGTAAATATTAATTAAAAGCTCAGTATAAATATCAGCAGTAACAAGCAGTAGTCAGCAGTTGGCCCCCACGATATGATCGTTTTAAAAGCTTGTTGAGAACTTCTTAGTTTCAACTTTTCTTTTTGGTACCATGAAATGAAACGTCAAAGTTATAAAGCTTTTAATACGTGCTGCTTAAACGATCCCCGATCTCCGATTGGCTCCATGATCTCTCTAGTTAGACTTAGAGGGGGTCAACTATGACCGTATGTAACAGCTTTGACGTTCCATTCTATGGTACCAAAATAAAATATAATTAGTCTGTTCATATTGATTATCTGCTTGCAAATACTGTACATTATACCTACTGACTATTGATAACATGTCCAATACAAGTTAGCTCGTATCGCTTACTTATTCTCTAGTGTAAAGATATTAACAGTATAATATACCAATTACTCATAATTGAATACAATATGAGTGACGAATAGCTTTTTAATTGAATTATAATACCGTTTATTCGCTTTTAAACTTTCAGGAGGCACAATTACAAATTCTTGTGTGGAAAATTGTGGTTGCCGCGTAAGCAGGATTTTGATTAAATTAAACGTTATTAAGAGGGGGAAACGAGTACAAGGGAAAATAATGAAATTATTGCCAGGGGTGATTACCAGATCCGCTGATTACCGAATTAAGCCCGAATCGAAGTAAAAACTTTATTTATAAAATATATTACGTCTTGTTATAAGATTACGAAAAGAAAATGATTACATTCTCATAGTGTACTGTCCCATAAATATTTAGTGGAATACGAACGAACGAATAACCTTGATAAAGTTAAATTTATCTCTAAATATAAGCACTTAGATGAGATTTTCGCGTATTGTGTGTGTCTGACTCGGTGTATTTTTACATCTTGTTTCACTATGAAAATTATCTTCTGTATGCAGTGCAACGTAGGCAGTACATATAGCAAAACAAAATGTGGCAATATGCAAATACTCTGCGCAGACCATCAATCGTGCAACGTGTCGGCACAAGATAAATAGCGTCGCTGACACATGCACTATGCAACCCTTAGCTCCAGAGTTTCCGTTTTGTAAGCTTATACAAGTGCCTTCATTCAGTAAAAACTGTTACACGCCATCCTTATTTTTGACTTTGACCGGATAGTGAAAAGTTTAAATCATATTCGTCTTAATTCAGTAAATTGCAATTCTACACAAACCTCACGCTTCTGACGTCGAATTGCAAATTGAATTGGTTTGAGCATATATGCGTTTTAACCAAGAAACACAAGCGTCTAGTTCGCCTTGCGAGGAACGTGCTCACGCCTGTATCCCATGGGAGGTGGCTGGGACCACTGTTCATTATACTATGAACCATGAATCTCAAGATACAAACAGAACAAATCACTAGGACTTTGTAAAAAAAACTACCAATATATAAGACGCTTTTGTTAGTGCCAATAGTTACTCAATAGATTGGAATCATTAAAATTATTCATGTGTGTTGTGGAAATTTAAGCCTCAAATTGTAACCGTAAATTATCACCAAATAACTTTATTTCACTTGGATGCGAACTCTTGAGGTACATACATACATATGCTCACGCCTGTATTCCCAGAAGGGGTAGGCAGAGGTGCTGTAACACAACACCCACTTTTCACCGAAGATGATTAAGTGCCAACGTGACAGATGGTGATTCCATCGCCGTCTCAGACACTACATACGTCATTGAATTACTTCTCAGAAATATACAGGGTTTTCTTTCACCGTAAAGCACATGGTGTGAAATCACTGTACATAAGTTTTTTAGAAAAACTCATTGGGATTCGAACTTGCGTCGCTTGCGTAGCAGGCGACTTCTCAAACCTCAAGGCCCCCACGCCTCATTTGATCTCGAGGTACACTAGAAACTAAATATGATTGTCGTTGTTTTACGGCGAAATATGATATTCTCTATTTAAGAATGAAACAAAATAAATACTAATAATATCATCTATGTACCATGTTTCTTGCAAATAATTAATGTTCTAATTCTATTCTATTAACGAAGACTTCACAATAGCAAAACAGGCAACAATTTCTTTAAAATTAAAACCTCTTTATAAGTGAGCTCGAGTATTATATAACGTGGGAGTTAGGAAGGATTAAATATGATATTGTTGCGTTTGAGTTAGGAAGGGTTATGTCAGAGGTCAGAGTAAGCCTGGCAGTAACTCAACAGGTATTACTGGGATCGACCGGCCGGTGTCCAGTCGGGAACGAATTAACATCGCAATCGACCCGACAAGCACTATTTATTGTACCCTTAATGACTCGAGTCGATTATAACTCTAACATGATTAAACGCAATAAACAACAAATAGGTAGTAGTTTTAAACATTATTATAATTTTTAGATCTTGTACACCTACATCGAAGATGCCCTTATAACAAAACTTGACTTAAGATTATCCTTAGTCTAAAGCTATTCCCCTCGGTTTCAATATCAGCGTTCTGCTAGTGAAAATTCCATTAAAATCAGTCCAGCCCTTTCAGAGATTATCCAAAACAAACAAAAATACAGATGGGCAGAGATATTGTTCAAAATTCTTATTTTACTTTATGTGGGTACCGTATATAGATTTATATGCATATGGAATTACAAACAGACACTTAATTTTTATTTATCTGTATGTATAGATTTACATATTTGATGAGTTATACAACATAATTATGTGCTTAAACGTTATTCCTACTCGAAAATATCATACTTCATGTTCGTGTTCTACAATTGTGTTACAAATAATATAACGAGTTTAATACTAAAAAGGGTTGGAGCAAGGTGAAACATGAATTACAATTTTGACACAAAGCCGCGATAATATTCTGATAAAATTAAGTCGTACTTACACGTTATACTTGGGAAACCCAAATCCTTCGCGTGTTTCTCACAAATATCAAAAGGAACAATGTAACATAACACTAATTAACCTGAAACTCTATATGAAGCAATACCATTTTATGTTTCATTCCAACAGACGTCCAGACGAAAGGTAACCTCGAACATCTTTCATTATTGCAACATTATTACCGTGATAACTGGACTCACTTCGAAGTCTACGTGATCAAATCTCACTTAAAAATAATTTAAGCTTTGTGTCGGCTGTAATAAGGTGAATAATTGCGTGGCTTTATAAGGGTAATTCAAGTCTGTTAACAATTGAAATTAAAGGTACTTGGAACTACTAATAGGGGTTTCTTCGAAGTATTACGAAGCGGAGGCTAATTGAGGCGAATGCAAATATGAATGCATTTTATTCACTCGCAGGCTTTTCCATTTGAAAACTTATAAATGTGGTTTCAGGGTTATGTTCCCGTTAATAGCTCCTAATTCAAGTATAATTACTTAAGTATCGTGCTGGTAGTAAACTAGATTTCAATGATCTTTTTGCAGATTGAACAACTGATGATAAGTTAAATAACAATTTGAGTTATTTGAGGAATTTTCACAGACTACATTAATATTAATCTTTATGTTATTTAAAACATTTTCTTTTAAAATTCAACGAACTGTTGAGTAATCTTTTTACAATTCAAAAACTATTTCAAAATTATATGCATCACACAATATATTTTTTCTAGTACTTTTGTGTCGGTGGATAAAAATAATATTCAAACTAAACTTTTTGGCACACGCGACGCACCTACAGTATTTCACAATTCATTAAAATATGAATTTCACAACACATGAATTGAACTGTCTAATACGTGTCTAATCTGCTGAAATATGCACCTGCGGGGGTATTTTCCGGTTAATTCAATTCATGTAACGAGTTATGATCGTGTCGGGTGCGTGCTTCGGCCAATTAAAGGAGCTCCGTAATTAAAACGGGATATATAAATGTATATTTACGATCGTTCAGACGACGCGGCGCCAACTGGAGAGCTGTAATTTATTACCGTCCTTGATTTAACCCAGTTTCGCAACTTCTAGTTTTAACTTACGCAGTTTGCGAAATTTATGGGTGCGGGGTGTCTCATAAAAGGCCCTTATTACATTAGCAACAACACATCACGCCGAGTCGTGACAGTTTAACTTGTGCCGCGCGCGTCATTACTAACAAAACAACGTTACTGTTTTATCTAAAGTTTTATAATGGCAACAAAGGCTTACGAGAACGAGTGCATTACATTAGCCTACGGCACCTATTGGTCGTCAAAATATTCTGTGTTTGAGATGCTCTTAATACCAACACGTGTATAGAGTGGCATCTAATATTAAAGCCGAAGACCTGTGTAGCTGTGTAAACAAGACCGGAGGCAAAGTATCGTATCGATTTACCATCAGGAGTCGACCCGTTAATTTTTAACGACATTTGTCCCAACTCCCTAATTCCCAGCGATTATATCTACATTAACTTATCGATGAACCTACTGTCATCGAAATGCGACGCAGACACGCTCCAAAATGAAATATTCATTACGTTTCGAACAATTTTTTCTCCTTTCTACGTTTCGTAGGAGGGTCACTTCTGATTATAAGAGAATTAACTAATTCCTATAATAATTATTCCACGGTGAGGAGAGAAAAGGAGTCTTTGGAAACGAGTTTGCGACTGAGACGGTTGATGAGTGAATTTAAATTTTCGCTAGTCAAGCTCCTTTGCATTACAATTTTAGGTTGCTCTCTCAGTGGAGCAAGAAAAAAGAGATTTAACTTAGATTATTACCGTTAAATCAATATACTTCGGTTTAATTCAATTAAAAATTAACACATTATAACGTAAATCTAAAGTAAACTAACTAATGGTAATTAATTATTGCTGTTCAACTCGTAAGATATAATTTAAATAACTTTCAAGTTGTTCTGTGACTGTTATATTTGCAAAGACTTATGTCTAGCCGAAATAGGTTCGCGTGTTTATTGTTCGGTATTATTTTGTCACGTCCTTACGTAAGTTAGGTAAAAATGGAAGCGGGATTGCGACGGTAGCGCAATAAATAACACCAAAGGGTTCTCCATACGTCTAATGCTGTTTGCTCACGCGACTTGACACAACTTTTTCAGAGGATGTTTTACACTGGTGCAATCAAAGGCACTACAAAAACTATTTGCTTATTCTGGACACAAAGAGCGTAAATTCAGTGTGAGTGAAATAAATCAAAGGTTCCAATCATCAGACTTAACCACATTGTCTAGAACTAAATTAAATAATCCTTATATGTAAATTTTACCCTTTATTACAAGACATGGCTTAAACCAATTCTAGATAAAACGAACTCGGCCTAAAGCTATGTCCAACCCTTTGGAAATCAGTATTACAAAAAGAGATGGAACTACTTTTAATCTGAGGACAGCGATTAGGCGATGTTTTGTAATAAGGAGGTACGTTTAGAGTTCTGCAGAGTGAGTCCTCACATATATCTTGCTGTAGGCAAGAATGCAATTGTATGTCTGCCATATATATTAATTAAATGCTACCAATTTCCTGGAAACGTTAAAGAAAATCGTTTACTTTTCATACGAGAGGAAAGTAGGATAAAGAGCCCCTAAAAATAAACCGGAAAATTACACATATTGTGTTGTGCTATGAAAGGATATAAGAAAGAGACTTGCCAAAAGTAATATTGTATCATTTTCCTTATAAGTTTCCTGTTGTCATATTATGTGTCTCCTCGTTACACTGAAAGTATCAATCTTACTCGAGTCAAGCAAGAGAGTAAAGTAAAAGTTACGCGTAGTGTACGCACACCCTAATGTCGGCGTTCGCTAACCCTTGACAGTAAACAGAATAGAAGGAATGTCATAAATTGAATGTTCACAACAATAACTTTATTTACACTCTTATTTATTAACTTTGTTGGAGAAGAAACATAAATACAGGCATAACAACCAAAAGGAAAAGAGCCGTAGTGGCTGGTGCTACGCAAGCGACGCGAGCTACGATTTCTACCAATGCTTTTAAACCCGAATTTAAAATATGAGGAGGTAATAGGTTCGACGCGTATGTTTCTTATAATTTTCTTTTGCTCAAAAACGGCTATATAGATTCGTAATTTAAAGTAATTAACATACATACATACATATGCTCACGCCTGTATCCCATGGGGGTAGGCAGAGACTACCGTTTGCCACGTGCTACGATCCTTACATACATCTTTCGCTTCATCCACATTCATGCATCTCTTCATACACTTTCTTCGGTTACAAAATTTACTAAAAATCGGCAAAAAAATTTGACATTTCTGAATAATTCGTAATAATTAAATATACCTTATTTTGGGTAAGCTTTGCGCAAGAACACAAATAAGGAGGATTTGTAACATATTTTTTCATCATGCTCCTTTTCTCTTCGGATTGCAAACAAAAGGGGGCTAATATCGTTTTTAAACAACCCGTATAAAGAACTTTTTACATTTGATTATTTTGTAACAAAATGAAACGACAAAAGAAGTTCTTAACGTGCGCTGTTTATAACGAACATAGTCGTTCCCCTTTCCTCTTGCTTCCTTATATGTATAAACTAGCTTCACGCCACGGTTTTACCTCCGTAGACTTAATTTCATGGGTGGCTTATTTAGCTGAATCCTAATTTGTTTTAAATAAATGTATCCATTTACTCCCTGTAACTTCAGCCATCTTTAGTTTAGTTTCTATGGTGTGCTCATTGTAATTTTTACTTTACATGAAATAAATAAATAAATCTGCCAGAGAAAATCTCATAAAAATCCGTCCAGTAATTTCAAAGATTAACCAGAACAAACCGGTAGACAGACAGATTTTTTTTACATACATACCGCATTTACTTTCATACGCATTTCGTGAATAGCTGTCAATATGAAACTACAGACATTCACTAAAATTTTATTTATCTGTATGTATAGATATAGAGCCAGCAATACAATTTTAAAGTCTTTTAATGTATCATTACGCAATATAATATGAGATTAACATTTTATTAGAAAACGTTAAATGACAATATCTTCCGTATTTTCAGCAATAGTTTCCCAGCTTACTCGTACAGTTTTCTGCGATCGGTTGCAATAAATATGCAATGGAGATTCTAGTTTGGTACGCTTGTCAGGTGCAATGGCAATTTTACCCGGCTGAAGCCTACCCGGGCCAGACGACCGGTTGAGAAACGGTTAGGAACCTTTCATTTATTGCGTTCCCTTCTAAACGACCGTTCTCAGAGCACGCTTAAATGAACGGATCGCATTTATTGACCATTTTTATTGATATCCCAACGCTTAAGTCGGGATGAATTTGGTACTGAAACTAATTGCTATTCTTAAACAAACCCATTTTACTTTGGTTGATGTTACTGACTATTTAAATAATTAATAAAATTGTCTTTAATTAGAATGTTGTTAATTTATCTGGCTACTCATCAAGAGAGTCGTTTCATTCGAAAATATTTATAATATAATGTGGATAAAGTCTTTATTTGGTACATACATACATATGCTCACACCTGTATCCCCCGATGGCGTAGGCAGAGGTGTTAGAATAACAACACCCACTTTTCACTAAAGCTGATTAAGTGCCAATGTGACAGATAGTGAGTCCATCACTTCTCAGAAATATGCAGGTTTTTCCACGGTGTTTTCCATTAGCATAAAGCACGTGGTGTGTGACTGTGAAATCACTGCACATAAGTCATTGTTTGGTCGAATTCATTGAACGACTCAATTTGATGTGATGCCATTTCCAGCTTCAAGGACATTTATTTTAGGCTACTATACTTAAAGATAACAAAAGCATAATATTTTTTAACCAACTTCAAAAAAACGATGACACACAGAATTCTATAAACGACATTTATTGAAATTTGATTTTGAAATCGATTTTGTTGGGTCGAACTTTGGGATGATAATACAACGTGTATAAAACGAATATGATTGAAAATAATATTACTATATATCTACATATTTATATTAAGTAAATGAAATACACATAACCGAGTTTTACTGGTTTTTTTAAATAAAACCTAGTTAGAGAGATCTATCGAAGGTTCCCGAAACCCCCTGCTTACAATATTATAAAAATCGTTCGAGCCGTTTCCGAGATACATACAAACATAAGTATACAAAAATTTATCGTTTATATATACCATAACTTAGCCGAAAAATCATCGTCCTCCTGTCCTCATTCCGTTATATTAGGACGTAAGACTGTTCCCCGAATATATTTGTCCTATAACTGAAGTAATAATTTCAAAGTTTTCGCCAAACTCTTTCATTATTCTTTTATGGGTCATCCGGTTTTTATCTGTGCTAGCAATACAAACAGCACGGCAAGTTTAGTGCAGGAGCGAGCACGGGGAGCTATAAACTGCGCGGACAATTTGTTTAATCAAAAACAAATGTAGGCCTCCGCCCCGGGCCTCGCCGACGGCTCTTGTGACGCGACATTCTTTTGTTTTGTTTTGACATTCAACCAATGAGATTTATACCACATATTAACCGTAAAATCGTATAGAGGCTTGTTTGTTAATTAACAGTTTGCACTGATTCCCCTATTTGTGACTAATCGGTGTGTTACGATGAGTTCTCTTTACATTGATGCTACTTTAATATTAGGCTAAACATATATGACGTATGGTACTGAAGCTGAAATCTTCAATAGTTTTAATATTCGCAATTGACTTGAAACATCATTAAGATCTCACTAAAACATCCTGAAGTTATTTATCAGTAGAGTTTAAGTAATATGGTTTCCTTCCCTAAAATTCGACAGAGACAACTTTCTTCGTTATGATACAATACACACACTAATCATATTTGCGTACAAACGTGTGAGCGTGTGTGTGTGTCAAAACAAGAGTTTCCCTGATGCGTGCAAATATTGTCGCATCTCGTGTATTGTTATTCTCCTCACGGGCTTCGGTCACGTTTCCATCCAATAACACTGCAGTGACTCATCCTGCTATAATTTTCGCTCAAGAATATGAAATTTGTACAAAAGTTCATTTTATATTCAACAATGCGAACGCCAATGTAGAAAAAGCTGACTAAATTAAGTAGGTACGTACATCAGGTGCACGTACAGACAATTCTCTTTTTTACGCGAGCTCCAAGCGTTGTAACACGAACAAAGTTTAATAGGATAACGAAATCAACAAGAAACGTAGAGTTCATGAATAATACTTTCAACTGAAACTTTTTTACGATGACTCACGACCCTGGCCACTCATCTATCATAACGCGATTAGCTCCTTATGACTTGCCACATTCATAATTTTCCTTGCGGTTCAGTCATGAAACTTGTGAGTACATAAAAGCTTTGCAAACTTAGATAACTTTACGAGTATGGACGTAGTATTACATACCATAAAGCACGTAATATCATAAAACACAAAACTGCAAGCCCCCTTGAGGATCCCTTGCGCCCATTAAAGCCGTAAAAAAGGAAAATCGCGGAAATCTCCTCCCAGAGAAGAAATGGCATACATAAATTTTGCCGCCTTCGGACGATGTTCCAACGTTACAGACATATCTTTTGAACTTTTAATTTATTGGTACCTGTTGTAAAGTCGGTAGAAAGCATCCAATAGCACTAGTATCAAAAGGTCACGTCTTTGCACCACAATACAAAACGAACACTAAACACAAACTTTTCATTAATTTTGACTACACGTATGTTTCGATACGGGAGGGTACATAGCCGCGTATACGTATAAACAAGTTGGTCAACAAGTTGGTTGTTGTGTTGAGGGCGCGCGCGGCGTCGTGGTCGGGCGCGCGTCGCGCACTGCCGCCCTTGCCGTGGAGGCTGCATAGACGCCTCACGCCGCCCCCGCGCGCGCGCGCCCCTACACGATGCGCATTTGCAGTTCTTTCACATTGCGCCCAACAATATTTTGTTATATATTAACCTTGTTTACGCACAAGCTTTATTAGGCCCGCTCGCGCTTTGTAAGGTTTTATGGTATTTCATACCAGTGAGAACCCTCTCTTGGTATTATTTTTGGCCTTATTGCAATCGGAATATAAGTAGGCCTGAACTCTACCGTGTTTTAATGTATACCAATTAAACTGGCAGATAAAATAATAACACCTGTTTTGTTCAAGTTTCAAGTACCTAAGTGTCAAGGAAAATTGTAATTATTAATTTTATTGCATTGTATTTAGAAGAAATTGTTGCTAATGTATACAATACAATCGTTACCCTTGCCGCCCGCACACCCTAGTCTCGTGGCTTCCAGCGGTGAAATCCGTGAAAGTAGAGCCGTGCTCTACTATAGCCTCATTACACACAGTGTGTCGTTTTGCCATAAATGGTATTAAGGAATTGACGCATTCAAATGGTATTATGAGAGTTAATAACTCTCATAAAATCCACACAAATTAATGATTTTAACAAAACTTTGCCAAGTCTAGAACTTAACTTAGTAAATATTTCCCCCAAACGTAAGACGCGACTTTACTCCGCAAATACTTCCATCTTACAATATCAGAATATTCAATAAAATACAACTACAAATTGCAGAAACCACACACTAAACGGAACTGACGTCAGACAATTTTACAACATAATAGTATTAGAGGGGAAATACAAAACAACGAAGATCTATAAAATAATCTATTTCCAAGGATCTGGGGTCCAGTCACGTACCCGGCTATAACTCGGGCTGACGTCTTTAAGCGGAGGGAAATGGCTTTTTGATCTTATTCTAAACTTGGAAACTATAAGATGTGAGCTCAAGTCTCAACGCAGCCTCACAGACAGGATAAAGCAATGGCAGATAAGGAAAATCAATATTTACCACAGCGATATGCAAAAATAGAACGTGTTTTAGGCTGCAATGCTTGTATTGTTTGGGTCTGAATTCAGATATGAATTCTACATCATTTTTATTTGTGGGTATATTTCGTTGCTGGCTGAACCTATTTTACCCAAACAGGGATTACCTCAAAAAGCTTGAAACATGTTTTTATCATATTTAAGCAGAAGGTCATGGAACAATTTCGATGATATAATAAAAGTAAAGGATTTTATACTTAAGACTTATCCTCTGTTTAACTAGCTGAGGTAGGGGTGGATTAATTAATACACCCCTAATTGTCGTTTTGTGAATTTCAAAACATAGGAAAAAATCTTTGATCAGTTGTTCTACGTGGATCAGTCATGGATATAACTATACTTAATATATTACACCTAATATATTTCCTGTAACATCGCATTAGTAGAAAATACTGTAAAGAGGTTATAAGTAAATAAATAAATATTAAGCTGAACAATTTGTTCGCTTGCTTGAACGCGATAATGTCGGGAACTACTGGTCCAATTCTAAAAATTAAATATGTGTTAGATAGCCTATTCGTTGGAGAAGGCTATCATCATATCCGCGATTAGTCTTAGCCCGGAGAGTCGGTCCACGCGGACCAAGTCATGGGCAAAAGCTAGTTTATCTAATTAATATCTAAGTTTTGCATACTATAATTTGGTTTTAAATACTTTGTTTAAAATAACGATGAAAAAACGACCTTAATTGTAGAGTCGAGCCCATCCACTTTTACGCATCGCCGCTTGTGTAAATTAGAAGAAGTGCAACCCCCGAACAACCCCGTGACTTGCACTTTGAATGCACATTTTAATGGGGTTGTTCTCGTTTCAAGTCCTCAGCTATTTTAATTGTAAAGACGTCGTTTACTGTTCCATGTGTTGGTAATTAAAGTTCAGACGAAGTTATAACTAAGGAGACCAAATTATGCATGACAAAGATTTTTTTATCCGTTCAGTTCTACTTTTTAAATTTTTTTTATTATCAACAAACATATTTTCTACATCAGTTTAACAGCTTCTGCATGTTGCCCACAAAGAAACAAATGAATATTTGTAAATATGTAATTAAATAGAAAAAACATAAATATTATTCAGGTAGATTTATCACATATGCATATGCTCACGCCTGCATTCCCCGAAGGGGTAGGCAGAGGTGCTGAATCACAACATTGAATTACTTCTCCGACACATGCAGGTTTCCTCACGATGTTTTCTTTCACCGTAAAGCACGTGGTGTAAAATCACTGCACATAAGTTTTTTAGAAAAACTCATTGGTACATGGATGGAATTCGAACTTGCGCCGCTTGCGTAGCAGGCGACTGCTCAAACTGCAAGGCCACCACGGCTCCTCCACGGTAGATTTATCAGGACAGATATTAACAATTTATTCTTACTCAAATAGTTCCTTTCATGTTTCATGAAAGCAAAATCAAGATTAGGGAACATTTTATTCCGTGTGTAGTTCGATTTCGGTCCACAAGTGCAAGTTCAATGTAAGCACTTTAGCTAGGGGGCCGCCCTCCGACTTAAGATACAATGCGTTTGCACTTTTAGGCCTATTCTGCAATTTTACCAAAATAAAAGTGTACACAAATGTTAAACTATTAACCCTGCTGCCGTATGGTGATCTGATGGTCTATAAGTCAAACGATTTTTTATTAGATTGACTATTACTAGATTCGTTGGCCTAGAGGTCGCAATCACTACTGCGAATACGACGTCCTGGGCACGATTCCGGGTCAGGCAAAAGTTATAGAATTTTTTCAAACTGTAATTCCCAGTAGCAGCTCGGAGTCCGGATTATTACCCGGGCAATAGCAATAGGCTTCCCTCCTAATAAAATAGATTTAAACATAACCGGCGAAATGAACACCTCTGCCTACCCCTTAGGGGAAATACAGGTGTGAGAATATGTGTATTATTCATAGATGACTTGATAGAATACGTACCTACAATGAAATTATAACAATTTAAAATAAATTTAATAGTGGTTTATTAAAATTCGTGTAGATTGTAATAATTGTAGGGACTATGGACCATCATTTTAAAACTTCCTTAAGATATGGAAAACAATTCAAGAAGCATACAACATGCTTAGATGCTTTAAGTTAACTCTGCACAAGCCTACTGATTTCGTCAAAAAAATAGGAATAAGTTTTAAACGTATACCTATTTTTTTGACGAGTATGCAAGAAATATCAGAATATCCCGTGCTGTGTGACCATCATAAATTGGTCGGTTTGATTAAGGCGGTGCAGTAGGCGCTGCAAGACTTGGCCCCTTGCGACTTACATCGGTGCATCTACACATATAGGCTGTTCCTTTTATTTTATATTTTCCACTCTCAAATAAAATATAAATTCCTACATTGTTGTAAGTAATTAATATGTATTACGATAATCACTGTTGATATTAGCTGAATTAACTTTTGTCTGACCGGAAGAGTATATAATGGTTCAGCGATTCTGTAATTTGCAAACAAATACAAACAAATAGATAAGTAACTTCGTTAATATTTTTAACAAAAACTATTTTAGCCCTAGCTAACTTTCTTAGTTCTTAAAAGGGAGGTAAGTATTGTGAAGGAGAGGGATAAGAAGTAGATTGAGTAGAAGTCAGTTAGTAGAGTCTTTTATTGCAATATTATAAGATGTCTTCAAAGATTTTATCATCAATTAAAAAGTTTGCAGGAACACTCTGTATTCATAGATCGCCACATTGCCATCTACTTTCGGGATTACTGTTGTAAGTAGGGGATCGTTTATTTCTTTTCTATTCCAACGATTCTAAAACTTTAGATCTCGATTCTTTATAAATTATGAGTATTTTCGATAAATGAAGATGAATATTTTTTTAATTTGCATTATTTCTCGTTTTGTGAAATTTCTAACTGTAAATGAAATATTTTTAATGCGGCCGTAATATCATTGTATATTCATTCTCCTGCGTGGGTTGAAAGTGTAGTCACAATTACGACTAGCACTTTTGATATATGGATTAGCTAGAAGAGAATTAAGTTCTAGCAAGCTAAAAAGCTATTTAATGCCCCAACCTATACATCTAATTATAATTGAAGAGTATGTTTGTTATACCAAAATGACAGCTTTTCACTAAATGCATAATAATATGAAAGCATACATACGGTACTGCATTTAAAATAACTATTTTTCAAAAAAAATCTCTGTCTGTCTGGCGATTTGTTCTGGGTAATAGCTGAACCGGCTAGAGCGATTTTCACAAGAATTTCACTGGCAGATAGTTAATGTTACAACGAGTAACTTAGGCTAAAAAAACTAAATTAAATCTGCGCGGGTGAAACCGCAGGGCACAGTTAACTATAATAGTGAGTTGTAAGTTCGACATATTTCTTTAATTTCAACATTGCAACACAGCGACACAATTATTTTATGTATGTATGTTCAAAAGTTTGGGGTCCACTGACGTGTCGTGTGAATAATCGCAGTGAGCAATGTTGGGATTTGATGAAAGAATCCGGGAACTTCTGACGAGGGCGGGAGATGACGTCATCGATAGGGATCGTCACGACCTCATGAATGAACTAGCTAGAGAAACGAAGACGTCCTATATAGATATAAAATTAAATTAAAGTACATTCGTATAAGATAAACAGCTCTGACGTTAAATAATCAGTTATTAACTGTGTAGTTATATTGCATTTCTTTTGCGAATAGCGAATACGCACATTGTACAAGCAAACCTATAACATATAAGCTTCACAAGCAGTTAGGAAACTAGGAACAAAATTCGAAATAACACACCCACACCCACAGTCGCGCATCTATGAGACAATAAGCGAAATAGGTGTAATGACCTAAGAGTTGTCACGTCTTGACCGACCGCGTGTACGTCATTCACGTGTTTTACTGACATATTCAAAATTCCAAAATTCCAAATCTTAATTTTTTTTTTATTATTGACAACCGTCCCGCTTAATAGAGCAAACGTTCTTATTTCAAAAGTAGGTTTAGAATCCTTACTGCTTGTATGTACATACATACATGCATATGCTCACACCTGTATCCCATGGGGGTAAGCAGAGATCACCATTCGCCACAGGCTACGATCTTTATATCTCTTCATACACTTCCTTCGGTAGAGTGCTCCGAATTTGACCTTTATGAAAAATGTTATCAATTTGGTCATAGTAGGTCTTCCTTGGACGCCCTCTACCGACACTTCTGCTCACATTAGCTGTATATATTTGTTTCGTTTATCGCCTCTCACTCATCCTTTCGATATATCCAAACCATCTAAACATTTTTCTTTCAATTCTGATCACCACATCATTCTTCAACTTGCAACTGTCTCTTATCACAATATTCATTCAATCTACTATTTGTAGTGCTTATAGTTATAATATGCCTATAAGACATATTTTTCCGTGAGTGTATAACAAATTCAAATTGAGTAGTTTCATACAATGCGAGTACCGGGCAGTTGTCCGGCAGTGGCTGGCAGGGCAGTGATTTAGGGCGGCGCGACGGTCGCGGGGCGGACGGCAGATTAACCATCGCCTGTTAATTACGACAAATGGTCACCCTACTACGAATAATGACTGCCGGATACTTGTACAACTGTTTTATCTGACCGAATTGATTTATGATGCATTCACAGCACAGACATTATTATGTCATCATTAAGCTAGATGTAGTGTGATTGTTAATGTCAGCCAGTATTGCCATACTATAAATCATATTCTCACAGTATTACAATATCTGTTATTATTAACTGTTATAGTACAAAAACAGATGAAAATTTTGAATGTGTCCTTAACCTTATTAATATACGCATTGTGTCCAGCGGTTTCTCCCGCGTAGTCTTAATTTCATGAATAACCCGTGGACCCTAATGTTTTTTTAAATAAAAGTACCCTAAGTTAATCTCTGAAATGGCTGGACCGATTTTAGCAGGACTTTCACTGGCAGATAGATAATGTTAAAAGGAGTAACATGGGCTCATTTATCATAAAATACATTAAATCTACTCAGGTGAAACCGCAGGGCATAGCTAATTATTATAACTAAACATAACATAAGCATAACATAAACACAAGGCACAAAAACAATATTGTAGTGCCTGCGCATCGCTTACAGAAAGTACATGGCTCATTTTTAGGACAGTGCACACGCTTCTATAATAAATTACCAAAAGAAATTGTAAACTTGCCCTTCAATAAATTTAAAGAGACCATCAAAGCAGTTTTGCTCAAAAAAGGATATTATGTATACTGTAAGTGATTATATTTGTGATAAGGAACCCTGGGATGTATCTTTGTTGAAAAATTATTGTAAATAATCCCATTGGCACTGTACTTTTGCTACAATTAATTAATCTTAGTTTGATCTTTGCTTTGACTGGCTGGAATTTGCCATGCTCACAAATATTTGTAATATTTTAGTTATTATATTTGACAATTGAGCATTTGTGCTGTGTCCATGGGCTTATATTCATGAGATATAAATACTGTAACCAAAAACATTGTATAATATATATTTTTTTAAAAGAGTAATTGTTGAGTTTCTTGCCGGGTTCTCCTCAACAAAAGCTACCTTCCGAACCCGGTGGTAACATTTATAATCATGTATAATGTATTTTGTGTCCTTCTGACGATTTGAAAGTACTTTGTAAGAAGTCTAATCAAATAAAGATATTTTTGATTTTGATTTTGATTTTAAACAAATGAGTAGACTTTCTAACTATTGCCCTTCAACAAGTAAAAAGTAAGTACCCTTTCGAATTCTAAAAAAATAGCAGAATTGTCTTTACTTCACTCCAGATATCTCAAGAGGTTGTATCAACTCACAAAAATAAAAAAGAGTACGAAAAATTTAACCAAGTGGAGATAAGGCAAATAGTGACACCATTCGCGCGATGCCCGTATAGTATACTACTTTACTACAATAAAAAAATACCGTGAAGACCGTGGGGTTTGAGCAGTCGCCTGCTGCGCAAACGATATGTAGAGTAGAGAGAGCATATTTATTTAATTACTAGCAAGTTTCATACGCCTAGGGATAATTTTAAGTAAATCATTTTTAAGCCTAAATTACTCTTTGTAACATCAGCTATCTGACATATCCCGCTAAAATCGATGTAGCCGTTTCAGATATTAGCGGGAAAAAACAAACACACACGAACTATGATTTTTTTTATTTGCTATTTTTAAATGTGTGTGCCGTATATACTTTCGTAGGCATTTAGTGAAAAGCTGTTAATTTGAAATTACACTTAAATTTTATTAATCTGTAATAGATTTAAAAAAAGTAACCTTTACAAATACATTTTCATAAGACCAATAATGTAACTACAATAACTTTGAGAGCCCGTAGCCAGTGCCAATAGTAACATGAAAAGAAAGGTTCAAATCGATTGTGGAAAAAACACTGCCATCTTGCTGGAAACAGAGACAATAAAAATACTTTTCTTTCGCATCCCCACAACGGATTGCTAACTTCTAAACTAGAGGGCGTTAACGCGTAACCAACGAAGATTATATCTTGTGAACAACTTTAGGGATAAAATAAAATAGTCGAAAATTTTATGGTTAATATTATTCTAGGTATTAATATTCATATGCCAAATCGTCAACTAGCAAAACCTGATCTACATATTACAGGCCTTTCCTGCAAAGCCACTAACTTCAGACCATCTACGTATTTTTTAAAAAAAAATGCAAATAGGTCTCATTAGGCTAAATGGGTGTAATTACCAGTACGTACCTATACTTTCGCGCAAAAAAGTTAATTAACGTCCCGTTTCATAAGAAGCACACACTCAGTTCACCTAACAAGTTTTAGTTATTTCCTATAGATACCCAACCAACAAGAGGTTTTTTGCGACCACTCTGATGAAACCTATACAAAAAATAGCAGCTTGATGAAAATACGTAGATCTACAAACTTTTCATAAGCATTTTTTACTAATTCTACGTATTTCTCAAACCCTTCTATGCATTTTTCAAAATCTGAATTGGCAACACTGAGCGAATTCCATTTTTTTTAACGAATGCCTTCATCCTAATGTATCCTTATCAACACAGCCTATATGGTCCCACTGATAGATACCTAAAGGACTTTAAGTATAGGCGAAAGACGCAATATCAACATTTCCCAGATCTCCCAACTTCGTGCCTGCCTTAAGCATAAGTAAGAAAAACCTATATATTCGTGATCATATCTTCTTATAAACTTGGGTTAGGTACTACGTGTCCTGAATTCTGTCGTCGAATTATACAAAATATATGTGCCTATAGCAAGAAGATATACAAGTGTTAAGTTAGAACAGTTTCCCTTCGTAGTACAGGCTTTGAACGGCCTCTCAGGGATCGTAAACCTTCTGTCCGCAGTTTAATCTTTTGGAAAATTTTAATCCAGATAAAGGATCGCAGCGAACGAAGGCCTTTTAATTAACTTCGCACATAAATTCAGACTGAAATAGAGTTTTCAGGCTTCTACTGTTAAAAGTTGCCTTAAGCAACTACTTACACACAACTTAAATATCTAGGAACTTCATTCTCAATATCAAATGCAGATAATTTAATTTTACACAGAAAATCCAAAGATAAATATTTCTACGTTTCCTAAATAATGTTGTTGTAAAAAAAAGTTACATAATTAAATGTACGTGTTTCGTGTGCGCTCCGTTTCATTTAAGTACATTTAATTCAACAACAGGTAAGTATGTTTATATTAGAATGCAGAAACAAACCTCTTTCTCAGATACATAATAAAATATACATACAATACCTATTAAATTAATCGCCAGTGAAGGACTACAGCGGAGGCTCTCAGGGCCCTTAAACCAGCTTTATCTTTTGGAAAATTTGAATTCGAGCCTTCCCTTCCGTCTGTAGACACGGTAATTCAACTGCCTGTTCGAAATTGGGAGCTGTTTACAGTTTAGATATTACAGATAAGTACACACTCAACGCCTCTAATTAAAATGAGTTCAAAACGGATGGTATAAAAGTCGATTCCGTGGTAAAAACGTTTCATTTGTTTTCTCTTTGTATTCTGACAGCTTCTTTAAAAACATGATAGAAGGAAAGGTAGAAGGGAAGAGAGGAAGAGGGAGATCAAGGCTAACATACATGAGACAAGTTAAGGAAAATGTGTCGAGCAATAATGAAGTCTGAACGAAGGTGATTGATTGATTGGAAGCAATTTGGTAAACTCAAATTTAATTTAATGGCTCCTTTTTGTGAGCAATACAAAAACTAACGGAGTTTGAACATGAATAGAGTGTATTGAACGCAGCGCGAAGGTGCCGCCTCTTGAGGAAGTGGAATTGTGTCAAACTTTATGGATGGGACACGCTCTGAAAATACCAACAAAAGTACAAAGGTGCGGGAATTTGTCCATAAGAGCGGAAAATTCGATTTTCTGCTCGGCGCCTCCTTAATGTGATGTGGTCCACATTAGCCCAACGCCCAAGCGAGGGCCAACCCTTGCCGGAAACTCAGCATTAATCAAATTCACTAACCCAATCCAGCCGGCCTGATAGCAAATCACAATATATTGCTCAGACCCTGATAAAACAATCGAATGGCCTCCAGCTGGCAATATCGGTTTCCCATTTCGCGATAGTCATTTGACAAAACCTGAAGAAAAACTATTTCAGATAAGATTGCTTTGGGATTGGTTACTTATAAAAGTCGATCGAGTACTTGAATTTCTTATAACTTAGTGGCTAGATAAGTATGTTGTCATTGAAAATAGGTTTTCTACAGTTACTAGAGACTGATTTCCCGTAATTCGTACATCAGTGTTCCTATTAGGTAATAAATATTATTCGTTGTTCAAATCTGAAGCCATTATTTTGTAACCAAACTGTTTTTGCGGCCTCGGCTGAGAATCGTCATCACTCCACAAGCGTTCATATAATTATAAAATTTTAAGAACAAATGCATTTAATAGAAAGCCTTTTTCAAAATCAGTTGTTTGGGGTGGACTTCAAAAGAAGTGAGGGCGCACAAACACAACAATTCAAAAGAAATAATAATCAAATAACGGCTGCGATATCTTGAACAGCTTCTCACAATAATCTGTGCGGGTAATCGGGCCAATATAAAATAAAGAAGCTCGCCGGCAGATGGCGCGCTATTTGGGTCGCGGCAATCGCGGCTGATAAATGTTCGGTACCTTCAAGATAAGGGCTCGCAAGCATTTGGAACGGGGGATGAAACGTGCTTTGTGCCACTGGTTTGTTTCAATGTCGAAGCGAGTGACTCAACATCGCAATGGAATCTGTATTATTTTCAGAAGCGATATTGTTTGGAACGTAGTAAAGCTCATTAAGGAAGATATAATTTAACTTCGGTCTACGTCGGATGATATCCTGGATGAGTATTCAAACCTTAAATTGTACGAATTAGTGCAGTGACTTGACACTCCATGAGCTTCGGTGGAGATATCGAGAGGAAAATACGTATATGAAGTTGTGCTTGTAGGCTGTAGGCACTCTATTTCTTTGGTCGCGCAACTCTGAGGTCATACATTATACTCACTTACAGAGTCTTCATTTAACGTCAAGCTCAAAAAAGAAAACTCGCTCACTATGAAAGCGAACTGTCATGAGAGAGCAGAGGCCATGACAACGCTATCAACACGTAAGTGAGTCTCCTCACCTCAGGCCCGAGACTGGGTTAAAAGGGCACTAATCGGTAGTTAAGTGTCGGCAGTTCGCCCATTGACCCGGATGGGCATAACGCATCGGAGTGCGGTACCCTGTACCACATTAATAAAGGTAAGTGCGCCCGTGTCGGCTAAATGTGTTGTTATGACCCGCCTGAAAAACTTCTCCCAAATCCCGGACACATAACTCCGATCTAAAACCACCGCTACGGTCCTGATAACAAGATTCAAAATGGTTACCCCAAAACCCAACAAATTCGCGTTTACGGTGTACCATGAAGGCTCTGCAATTTTAGCACTTTACCTCCCACACATGAATTTAGACTTTATTAAAGTGACTCCTAAGTCCGTATTTCATTAACAGGGTAAGTTTCGATCGTACCAGAGTACTTCATACATTAAACCGTTAGTCTACACCACTGAAAACTTCAGGACTGTAGTGAAAGTGTTGAAAACGAGTTATTCATTCAGCCGATAAATTACTAGAATATAAAAAATGTTAAGGATTTTTATCTTAAATAGATTAACCAACGGGATATAAGAATAAGTAATTTTCACTCACCGTGACCTCGATGTATTGGGACCTCATTCCAGTAATATGCAAAGTGAAGTCAACAAATATGTACATGCTATTGTATCCATAGAGTTTCAATAGAGTGGCATAGTTAGTACGCACCTGTATGGTTTCATCGTACGAGTAGTTGCGGCTAGTTCTGTTCGCCGCAGCGGTCATCTCACCGGAGCGCGCGCGTGACCGCACACATCTGGCATTATACAAAAAAAAATTATATATTTACCTCCAAAATATACCTATATGTTTACTTATAAGTTTAAATAATTTTATGTTTAAAAAGTGTTCCGTGCCTTGTCAAGCAAATAAGCTACCTCATGACATCTAAAAAGTACTATGCCATACCAATTCGATTGTACAGCGAATAGCAATTAAAATTTAGTAGGTATTGGTATTCGATTTCTTTGCGTATATTATTTAGGCCATGGAGAGCCCAAAAATCTAAATAATATACGAAAAGAAATTTTATTTCATTGCAATTTTTTTTTAATTTTCATTGGACAACTTTTTTTGACAACAAAAACGTTGGATATAAGAATCCAACTTTTTAAACTTTGCTTATATTGAGATATAAATTAAATTCATATTGAAGACCTTCAATTCCTCTCAATACATAGCTTGACAGCTTTATGGAAATAAAAAACCTTTCTATCTAGCTATCTTTCAATCTTTAATAATTTAGGTGATAAGATAGATTTTGTTTACCCGTTACCTTTTTGAGTAATGATGGATGAATAAGTAATCATATAACCTATACTAATACCTATTATAAAGAGGAAAGATTTGTTTGTTTGTATTGCTACGAAACTACTGGATAGATCTTAAAAATTCTTTCAGCAATGAATAGCTAAATTATCAGGGAGTAACATACGCTATATTTTATCTTCATACTCCCACGGGAACGAGAACTACGCAGGTGAAACCATGTGATGTCCGCTTGTAAAATTAAAAAAATTATTCAAGTCATGGTTGTGTTAAATTACTGCAGGTGATTGTATATATATTTTAATATTTTAAACTGTATGGTTACGAAAGCTTATTTTTAACACCAAAAGTTCAACAGAATTAGAATGCAATGGCACACGCAATGCTGTAAGAAGTGGGTGCAAATTATTTAATAGAAGCACGCCAGATGTTGGTCCAAAGTTGGTGAGACGCGTCTGGGTCGCTCATGAATAATTAAAACGCGGCCCAGAGCGATAACTCAAGCCGCTGTCACAAAATTACACTTCTGGGGAAGAAACACCGCTTTTTATTATCTAATTAGTTACCTAAAGCCCGACTAGAAATATAAATACTTTGCGCTGAGGGCGTGGGCGTTACAATCTCATATTAACTTAAAAATAATTTCGTTTCACAACCTTTAACAACGCAAAACGTAACTTGCAATCGTTTCAATAATGTTGAATTGATAAAGTGTTGCTATTAAGCCTTGACAACGGAACTTCGAAAAAATATCCGCCTAGAAAAAGATTAGAAATATTAATGACAGAGTCGAGAGCAGCGCCTTGAAACTGAAAGCAAATTCTGAGTAAGGTACTGAACGAGAAAACGAAATGCACTTATTACTACTATTTAGATATAGACTAAGGTTCACGAGTTAAATAGAATTGTTGTAAGACAAGCGGGTTACCATGATGTTTTGGCTAAACAAGATTTCGTTATTGACAACTCATGCGTGATACCCTGGTATTGCAAGCACTCATGCGGTAAGCACTTATCATCAGGTGATAGTTTCCTCCCCGTATACATCTATACTAATATTATAAAGAGGAAAGATTTTTATGCATGTTTGTAACGAATTGGCTCAAAAAGAACTAAATTATTTTAAAATTCTTTCACTATGTAAATGCTACATTGTGACTTATATAGGCCATATTTTATGCCCGTACTCCTATGGGTATGGAAACTACGCGGGTGATGTCTGCTACAAATATTATGAAAATATACAGCTTGTGCCTCTTACCACTGAAAAAAAATTCTTATAACAAAATGTAGACTAAACTTTCAGGCTCGTTTAAAGACAAAGAAAAAATACGCATTGTCATCCTGAGCTGCCCTTTATATCCCACCAAACTTATCTACAAAAACTTAATATTGTTTATAACATTATAAGTAAATATTAAACAGAGCTAGTAGCATGCGGCAGACAGCCGTTAACCATTTAGATAACGTAAGGCGAATGTATCAGAATGGAAGCCGGCGCTATCTCTCTCCCACCAGATAATGGAACATATTTATAAAGTGCGATTATATAAAGTGCATGCGAAACTTTAAGGACTGCTACACAAAGGTAATTAGTGTTGCCACCAGTAATTGGGTAAGTTTTTACTCTGTGCTTCTAAATAACTGTGATAATTTTTAGTGGGTCCGTGTTGACTCATAAGTAATTAAATACTATACCTATGAATAGGAAACGTGATTGGAACATTTATAATTTTCCGATTTCAATATTCTGTGTGTTTTTCATTCCGTAACTAAAAATAATGGAAATCTCTGCCATAATGAGTAGGTAACATATTTTTCTGCAAGCATTAATTCCAAACACAACAATCTAGATAGCATTTCGGCAGATAGCCGAACATGGAGCCCGGTTAAAAATCCCAGGATTTCCGTCGGATGACAATATGAAAAAACCCGAATCTCATCGATCCGGTAGCTTGAGATTCGCGTCACGAAGCTGCAAGCCTACTGCGCCGCCGTTGCCATGGCAACGTGAGTAGATACTCACTCGAGGACACCGCTGAAATTACATCACTTACAACAAGTTCAGGCTTCACACGAACACAAACAATTTTCAACTGATATATAAAAACTTTGAACTTGTATGTAAGCAACCCAATTAACTTTTAATAAAAAAATATTGCGATACTAGCTGTGCCCTGCGATTTAGCCCACGTAGATTTAATTTGATTCTCGCGGAAACCTAAATGTTTATTTTTAAACTCTCGCTCATTGTAATATTAGCTATCTGGCAATGAACGTCCTGTAAAATTCGGTCCAGCCGTTTCAGATATCCCAGAACAAAAAGAGCGAGAGAAAAAATTAAAATTGGTTTTTTTTTGGTCAATACCGTATATACTTACGTATGCATTTATTTGGAATTACAATTAGACACTTCAATTTTATTTATCTTTATAGATGTATAGATATAGATTAATCACCTAATAGTTTTGACACAGCTGTATAGGATCATACCGCTAGTTACAAAATTCAATTTTAAGAACGTTTGGGTAGTTTTCTTTATTCATAACTATATTTTATCTCATATGGGTGGCTAGCTGGCAATCTGTGGGGCTTATCTAAATATCTATAACTCAATGGTAACTGACTGACTGACGTAGTGATCTATCAACGCACCGCCCAAATCACTGGACGGATCGGGCTGAAATTTGGCATGCAGGTAGATGTTATGACGTAGGCATCCGCTAAGAAAGGATTTTGATTAATTATATATAGGAGATGAAAGTTTATATGAAACTTTGTAAATTTTAAACTGATTTTAAACCGATATGTTATATAAAACTAAATCTACGCGGGTGAAACTGCGGGGCGCATCTAGTTGTGTGTATGGGTTTCAACCAAATGTAAATCCGTTGCTGATTGTTTTACTATCACGACTAGATTATTATTATGTATTTTTAATTTTATAAATATATATCACACCTATCCGCTGGTAACAATTAAAACCATAGCCTCCATATTTCATATCTCTTGAGCTAGCAGTTCAGGCTGTGCATTGATTTCATTAAGTCAGGCCTTTGAATTTTATATGATGTATAGATATATCCGAGTAATATGAAGACTCAATCTCAATCTGTAATATTTTTGAATGCAGGAACTTTTATTTGACGTTCTCAAGAGTGAGTAACGTAATACGTATTAGTAACTCATTATGAACATGGGACAGTATTTTTTGTAGCGTTGCGTGCGCGCACCCCCGAGCTAGCCAACTATAAATAACTGGCAGGACGCTCTTCCTGCATCACCTTAGACACTTGTTTACCTTCGTGGTGGCTTTCAACAATAACACACTCGGTCAATGACCTACCATCATATTTATATAAGTACTTACTACCTATGTGTTCACTTCATGACTTTTACACGTTTCTCTATGAATCATTTTGACATGAAGAGGGTATAAGCAGCATATTTAACACCTATAATGTTTTCGTTTACTTCAGGTGCCGTTAAGCTACATTTTCAGGTAAGAAATTAATGTATTATCAGTTACTTTCTCCGCTGGTTCCACTTATTACTTACTTTTCCGCGTTTATTATTGTTAAAACTTTCATGGACTTCTTTATTGATAACATATTTTCACATTCGCTTGGTATATTACCCTCACAATAAAAGATCAAGCTTCCAAAAATATTTAATTCTGGCATGCTACTACTCATCTCATCTACCTAGGTCATGTTTTTAAAAGGACGAAGAAAACAGATATACATATTACTACCGATCTGTGATGAAGAAGTCTTGTGTCAGAATATTATGTACATACATACATATGCTCACGCCTGTATTCCCCGAAGGGGTAGGCAGAGGTGTTGTTATCACAACACCCACTTTTCACCGAATTTGATTAAGTGCCAATGTGACAGATGGTGAGTCTATCGCCGTCTCAGGCACTATACATACGTCTTTGAAATACTTCTCAGAAATATGCAGGTTTCCTCACGATGTTTTCCTTCACCGTAAAGCACGTGGTGTGAAATTACTGTACATAAGTTATTTAGAAAAACTCATTGGTACAGGCCCCGCTGGGATTCGAACTTGCGTCGCTTGCGTAGCAGGCGACTGCTCTAACCCCGAGGCTACCACGGCTCTATATATAGAATATTATCTATACTAATAATATTATAAACTCAGGAACTACTGGTCCGATTTCAAAAACTATTTCTGTGTTGTATAGTCCATTTATCGGGGAAAGTTATAGGCCATATTTAATTTTGTAACCCAAGGTGTAAAATTGAAAAACTGCTGAAAAATCGATGCTAAAACAATTGAAAATAGAACAAAATAATGTACTACGGGTTTGTAGGTCTTATTAAGATATATAAAGAAGACCGATATATCTAACTATCATAGTTTAGTTACAATAACGACTTTATATTAGTAGTAATATTAATTCTTATCCAAATTAAACATTATGTTATCAAGGGCATTTATGTAGAAATATGATACTTTTTGTTTTATTCCAATCGGACATTTCGTTGAGAAATTATCACGAGTATAAAAACCCAAATAATTGGTACCTAATAGTGAATTATTTGCTAAGTGCAAATGAAAGTATACAAGGTACTGACATAGAAATACCAATTTATAATTTTTTTTCTCTGTCTGTCTGTCCTTCTATCTGTCTGTCTGTCTGATTGTTTGTAAAACATTTAGGGTATAGGTACCCTAAATGATTTGAAGATCTACGACGGCGAAACCGCGGGGTACAGTTAGTTATTGATATAGTTTTATAAGAATGAAAAAAGTTATATGTTTGCATATGCAGGCAAAATACAACCAAACAGGTTGCATGCAAAATACCTATGTAAATATTACTGTCAAGCACCAAAAACTGAAGTAGTCGGTTTCCTAACATGGTAAATGATGTATGCAGTAATACATGTGGTATATTTACCCCTGCTGTCATCGCTTGAGAGAGCACCACATCTCCGATCGTACCAACACCTTGTCCAAGCACGACATACAATACCAACCTCGGCAGCACCAGTGTCATAACAGTTAAATTACTTAGATCTCTACTGAGATCAACATTATGAGAAATATAAGTTTCATTATCAGCAACATTCACTCCGTTTTCAAATTCTTAAACGAACCTCTAACTTAACTTATCAAATCACAAAATCTAGAATATTTCCCGCTTATTCAATGTTTATATTGACAGCAGCTTTTACGTAACGTACAAAACACCGCCCTACAAGCAGGGAACTCCGAAAACTGAACGGACTGAAAGCGGTTGTAAAATATCTACCTACCCATCTACCTATCGATATTATTGTTGAACTAACGGAATGTAGGTTAACTCCAATTACTAAGTATAGCACTATCTAGCGGCGAGTAGCTGAACTACAATGTTGTTTACTACAATGACTTTTAATTGTTAAAGTTTTATAAACTGCGGAAAGATGGCGCTGCTCATAATAAATATTGAAGAATTTAAAAATATAGATATTTAACGATACAATTGTAAATTTTAAGCAGTTAATTCTATTAATGCTACTTTTTCAAACGGCTAAGAAAGTAAATTTTAATCCAATTTATTATTTTAATTATTTGATCAAACAGCCAAACCAACACTATTCTCACGTGTAAATGTCATTGTCATAAACGTCTCAACGTCGCAATGGCAGATCAAGTAGGTAGTAAAAGAAAATAAAGATTTAAAAAATGACAATTGTTTGGTTTTAAGTTCGGAATAAAAACACAAAAATATCAGAAAAATAGGAAATCAAAAAAAATTACATACTGCTAATACTCCTGGAACTTTATAAATTTTTTGTGTTCAATTAGTTTAAAATGGTTAAGGTGTGGAGACTAGGCTTGATGAGTTACGACACCGCTTATAAGATTCAAGGAGCCTTAGCGCGTAAACATTTAGATGCAGTTATAAAGGGTCAAGACTCTCATTGCGACACCCTGCTTATCGTGGAACATAAGCCAGTATACACTGTTGGTGAGTCTCATGACCTTAACTTTAAAAACAAAGTTATTACGTACTAAAATTATTCTATGTGAGTGGAAACCTGTATTAGGTACATTAAACACAGCTACAGACCTCTCCTTGGGAGTTATAGTTCCAACAGGATTAAACCTGCACCTCCCTTAAAATCATTGTCCATCTTACTCTGAACAAAACCTTTCAGGCATAAGAGATGACACATCCAAAGAAGAAGTATTACGGCTCCGAGAACTTGGTGCTGAGTTTAGAAAAACGAATAGAGGTGGGCTAATTACGTTCCATGGGCCCGGCCAGATGGTGGTGTACCCTGTGATCAATCTGAAGCATTTCAAACGCAGTGTCCAGTGGTATGTCAACAGTCTAGAAGAGACAGTCATCAACATGTGTGATGAATTGGGTAAGGATCTTCATCTGTCACAATTTATACCTCATAAGATGATTGTAAAGTTTCCAACTATTGTTTTATTTAAATATTTAATTCTGTAATGTTATGTCTTCTTTATTTGAGTTAAATCTCTTTTTAATAGTATAAAATTATAAAATTCTTAAAGAGGGGTGAATAAAAATAGGAACACAAAGTGGGACTTCAACCCACAACCACTGCAAATATGCAGTTGCTCTTCCAATTCACGAGGATCATGAGGAAGAGCAACTGTATGGTTTGCAGAGGTCGTGGGTTTGAGTCCCGCCTCCTGTTAAAATTTTTTTTATACCCCTTTTCAAGAATTTAGCATTTAAATTTGTATGTCATAAATAAAAACTGTAATATTTATAAAATTATTAATGTGTAAAATGTTTAATATTAATGTGTAGAGCCGTGGCGGCCTTGAGGTTTGAGCAGTCGCCTGCTACTCAAGCGACGCAAGTTCGAATCCCAGCGGGGCCTGTACCAAAGAGTTTTTCAAAAAAACTTATGTACAGTGATTTTACACCACATGCTTTATGGTGAAGGAAAACATTGTGAGGAAACCTGCATATTTCTGAGAAGTAATTCAATGACGTATGTAATGTGTCTGAGACGGCGATGGACTCACCATCTGTCACGTTGGCACTTAATCATCTTCAGTGAAAAGTGGCTGTTCTGATTACAACACCTCTGCCTACCCCTTCGGGGAATACAGGCGTGAGCATATGTATGTATGTAAAATGTTTACTTTGACACCAGAAAAGTACTCATAGTGTATTTTCAATACATCATGTAGTAGTATAATATGTGGTGTGTGATTATGTGTATCAATTGAATATAATTTTTTTATTAATTTGTCACATCAGGTATCAAAGCAAACCGGTCTCCGCACACAGGAGTATGGGTAGATGACAATAAAATAGCTGCCATTGGTATTCATGCATCCAGGTATGTCACTACTCATGGTATCTCATTGAACTGTGATAATGACCTGTCCTGGTTCGACTACATTGACCCCTGTGGGATTCAAGACAAGGGTGTCACATCACTCACCAAGGAAACCGGGATGGAATGCTCCATAGATAAAATGACACCACTGTTTATACACCACTTTGATAAAGTTTTTGGTTGTAAAACTGAAGAAATTGATACCAAATCCCAGGAAGAGATATTAAATGGGATATACAACAAGCTCTTAGTAAACACAGCTGTTTAGTTTAATATACAGTTGTAGTAAATTATTTTTATTTAATTATACTCTTAATTCTCGAATGACTAAATGTGTAAAAATTTTAGACAAATTTATTGAGACATGTGTCTGTATTGTTGACTAATAAATTAAAATGCAAGTTAATTTGTACAAATTTTATTCCATTTGTTAATTGTTATGAAAAAATAAATAGATAAATTATAGTTAATTAATTAATCTAAATAAATAGAGATGAAATCTCAAGTTGGGTTAAGAGAACTATAATTATCTGTGACTGCAACTAGCTGTGCACTTTGCACATATAAATTGGTCCTAGCTACTATATTTCTACAAAACCCAACTGAAAGTTCTAAAGACTAAATTTTTTAGCACAAAGGCAGTATAATAACACAATATTTACAATATTTTTTTAGATTAAGTATGTAATGTTTGAATTTAACTTTAGCAAACGAGAAGAGTAAATGAAGTAAAAATTAATTATAAAATTCATTTATCAAAATTGTTATTACACTATAATGAATATACTAATCTAATATTACATACTAAATATTCTAATAAATTTATGAGTTCAGAATAATCCCACGAAACTCCATTCCGTTTGTTGGGACTATTCCAAAAATATATTTGTTTCCTCAATCTTAGAATGAGTTATCAAAATTGTACAAGTTCCGGTCTAGTATCTTATAGTTAATAAATGCATTGTCTTAAAAATATAGCACATAGGCATCCCAGATACAGCACAAGTAGTAATGTTGCAGCTGATTGGGTTACTTATTTACTTGTTCATTTAACTTGCCTACTTATAATAATAAATGCTTCTAAATGCAATAAATTACTCCTAAATGCAAAACACACGGTGGTTACAGCAATCATACCATACAATTTTCATCAGTGTCATTCCCCAAATCTAAACACCACATATAAATTTCATTGAAATCATTTACGGAACTTAAAATAAATGGACGGAATTTGAGAATTTGCAACGTACTAATTTTTGTTCGTCGTCAGTCATATGTATCACAAGTTCCTCAATACAAGAACATTTAAAGTTATCTAGTGTGAATAGAAGCAGGTAGCCTCAGTATGCGATGGGTGCGGCTGATTAAGGCATGTGCTTAGGTGGGGTAAGCCACTTGCGCATGTAGTAGCAGAATATGGTCGCGATATACAGGAGTACCAGCAGCGCACACGCCACTCCCAGCAGGAGGACTGACGCCTTGCTAGGGCACGGCTCCACTATCGTCACTGTTTTCTCTGTAAATATAAATATTCCAATAAAAATACGTTCCAAATCGTCTGCTCGAGTCATTGAAATTAGGACTACAAATTGCACAAACCTCCAAAGTTAGCTTCTGAGGCTGTACCGCCAGGTTTGTCAGAGCGAAGGAAGTCAGTACTCTGTCGCTCATCACCAAAGTCCAAAACGAGGATCTCCTGAGAGATGTTCATATCCTCCTCCTGGTGGGTTTCGGACTCGTTGCGAGGCAGCGAACGTTTCTTCCTGCCCCAAGACTCCAGCGAATCCCTGCCCCACTCGCACACCGCCTGGAACGAAACGATTGCGTCATTTAATGATACAGCGTAACAAACCGTTGATAGTTTAGCACATAGCCGTCACTAATGCCTACATTCATAGGTACCAAAAAAAGTTAATGACAATGACGCATATTTTACCAAGAGTTCAAAGTAATACTTACTGGCTCACAAGGGCCGAGACAGTACTTGACGTTGCACTGGAAGATGACTCCATAAGATTCAGTGAATCTAAAGGCTTCGTATACTGATTGGAGTGCGTTGCCATCGGGTGTAAACGCAGGGAAAATTGATGGGTCCACAGGGCAACTACAATGATACAAGAAAATAACTTCAATAAGTATTCCAATTCAACACGGCTGCCTAATAATTGAGACTTTAATAAAGTGAAATTATTTTTACCCCTCATCGTCGATGATTTGGAAGGTGCTCTTAGAGTCCTTAGCCATAGCAACACAGCTGCGAGCAAAGATGCCATATGGAGCTGAAAAAAAAAGAAAAAAGTATGTAATTAGATCATTCGTACTCTCGACTCACTTTATTTCAAAAACATTGATAGTGTGTAAATATCTCACTGTCTTCGGGTATTTCGATACGGAACGTAAGCCTGTCTCCAATGCGCACAGTCTCGACCTCACGTTGGCGAGCATCCAGGATACGAATGCGTGGCGGAGGCGCCTCGGGAGCCGCAGTGATGGAAATCATCTCTGGATCTCTGTAATACAAAACAACGTTAGTAGCCATATATCAATAAAATTCATCACCATATCCCGTGCTTTATGGTGCAATATACTTGCATAGTATTTAAATGGTTGGTTTTACATACTCATTGGGGTCATTATGCGTGCCTCACTGTAATTATGTTGGTTCATTGACAATCATCAAGATTGTTATCGCTGTTCCAGTAAATTCATTTAAAATAGTTACAATGTAATTTAAATTACTCCGCACGTCCATATATGCTGCTCGTGGATCTAATTGTGACATGTTTACAATGCAGGAACGATATTAGGACAACGGAATTTTAAATGTTCTTCATGTAAGCATTTCGAAACAGAGTCCGTTTTTCATATTACTCTACCATATCACGTAAGTTCTTGTTCTGAACCATTTGAATACATTATATACATGAGAGCCATACTAAACCCGGTGAAACCGAAAACATCTGTGTCAATGTGAGAGAGAAAAATGTTGGACCAGCTGACGACACCAGTTTCATTTTAATTTCAACGAAAAATAAAACACTTCTTATTTCTACATTTAATGTACTTATGAACCGATGCTCTTACCTGATTGGTACCATTCCGAATGTGATGTTCTTGGAGCTCATGTCGTATGTACACTTCACTTTGTAAATTTTGTCAGCCTTCGTCATTACGACGCTGTGGTGTTGTAGTACAACAGTATTTGAGTACACTCCAGTCTAAAATTTAAGAAAAGTATTGTACGAAACATTCAAGGGAATAATTTTTTATGAGTTGATTTTGAAGAGTTACTCACGACACTCTGAGTGTTACAATCTTGTCCAGCCATTGTAAGGTCGAGACGGAACAAGTCGCTGTTAAGGACGTCTATGTTGCACGTCTCTGAACGACCCAGCGCGTAGATACGACCATTGAAGGGCTTGTTGGTTCTAACTTGCACCGCTATCCTTGTATCCTTGCAAAGAACCGACACTAAAAATACAAGCAGACTTTAGAATATGTTTAATTGTCCTGTACTTAGAAACTGTGTAGAAGTGAAGCGCTAGGACGTACCATCATAACAAGTGCCAGTTTTGTCGCAGTTGGCGTCATTCCTAGTCAAGTTGTTGGAGACATACGTGTCTTGCTGGTGCTCAATAGTGACAGGCAGTTCTCCGGCTGGGTTGGAGTTGCTTGGAGGCTCTAAAAAGGAAAAGGAGTGAATCTTAAATTATACAGTCATCTAATAAAGCTGAACAAATTGAAACCGCAAATTATTTTTTATGTGTAGCATTTGATTAGACAGGACTGGAAATGTGGATGCGTGCCGAGCGCTCTACGTGTCCATCATAATCGATACAAGATTACTGCGCTGGAGCGGCGAGTGCAGATGCAGCCATAACAGCAATTACATTACTAACACCGCGGTCAGCTCCCCGCTCCGGGCAATTCTACATTTTCACACGCAATTGATAAGTGCTCAATAGCTGCTAGCTTTGCCTACCGATACATAAAGTTGGTCGCTATTAAAAACACATAAAGGATGATTTATTATCTGCATGGGCATGATTAGCCAGGTTATATACTCTTTGAAGATATGTAGGAAGATATTTAGAAATTACTCAAGTTAACAGACAGGCACCTAACCATTAAGGTATTTATTTAAAGGAGTTCTTCTCATCAGAATAGCTCATAAGCAGATGAGGGTTATAAGAAACGTTCGGAATATGATAACGGGCATGTATTTAATCGGGAAAAAACTTATATTTTATAGGTGTAAAACTTGACTCCTCAGCAATTTTTGCAGTACCAAAACAAAAAATAGTATAAACTGTACCTGATTTTTTTTTTCATAATATATAATTGATCTAAAATCTGTAACAAGCATTTGTTTGTTGATTTCTTGGATTTTTCATCATACAACCAAAAGCAACCTGGCTTTTGGTTTTAGCTACCAGAGCTAGGCTAGCTAGTTAATAATAAAATACTTAAAAGCATGGTCAAATTACGTCCGAACTCCGGTCGTTCAGTGAGTTGAACCGTCCCTAATCGATTCGTCCGCTTAGTGGCGATGTCTGGGTATATTCACGACTGTTGCCCCACCAATAATAGGGTGACGCAAACTTGCTATTTAGGCCGTTGACCGGCAACCTCATAAATATAAAAATAAAAATAATTGTGACTAAAGATCTCTAAAATGCCGCTTATCGTATACGGTAGTCTCTTAAACATTCTATGTGTATTAAGGTTTACGTAAGGTACTTTCATTTCAATTTCACGCCAGGTGGTCCACCCTGGTGATTAATTCCCTAACGACAGACAGGCAGTATATACTGTCGTTATCTAGCCTCACAAAGACGTGATGCGGCTTCCTATAATTACGATACTGAGATAGCTCCTTAGAAATTGCATTTCAACCCAGCATGGGACAAAAACTAATTGTAAGTAATAAAACTCGAGAGAGCCAGGTCCTTATATCTATATAAATACCAATTCCCTGTATACGTTATTTAACTTAAAAACCAAAAGAAAATAAAAGTTTTGTAAACAACTTTTACCTCGACTCTTGACGTAATAAATATTTTATGAATATAAGCATCAATTTCATGTGTCAATCACTATTTTATTTTACCTGATAATGACCAGCCTATTATTTTAATGAGTAGGTCTGGACACGTTATTTATTTTAGGTGCTTGCTCATGATTTAGCGGCAGCTTTATAGCCAGCTTGGTCATTAAGCCTCATTTTATCGTCAAAATGAAGGTAGCTCTAGGACAGAATACACACCTTACCAGGATATATTAATCTATATCTGGCTACATAACATTAATTTTAACCTTTTAAAACTTGCATAAAATGTTATACATTATACCAGGAAATTGCTACGATTTTTTTTATTGCTTTATAATACTTAGGTAAATGCGCCGTCACGAAATACGAGCGCTGACCGTGAATGCGCAATAGTCGTTTTATGAGTCTGCCCCTAACTATCAGTATGGCGCGACGCGAATGAATACATGCGCAGGTACTCTCTATTGTCGCTGAGCGCGCATAGCTCGGGACCGCACTGTGTACTAAACCAGGATTTGAAATTTTCCACAGATAAGCCTTCAAGTATTTGATGTCGTTTAGAAACCTGATTTTGTACATGGTTATTCGAAATATACCCACACGAGTCATACGCAATATTGTGCAAAAACTCTTATTAATTTGATATCGATGTCACATCTGGTTGTATCAAAACGGTTATGCTACGATTCATGATGGACAAAAACAGCTTTTAAATAATTAAAAGATGTGTTTGTCCGGTTTAATTAAAGCTTCGGATTTAACCATGTAATGTATTAAAGAAACCATTAGGATTTTAGAAACGTAAGCAACCCAATATACTTACAATATTTTTATCTTATTGTAACATTATACTACACAGAAAATACAAATAGTCCAACGTTTTCTAAAAAAGTATGAATTGCCTTTACAAGTTACCTACATTTCATAAAGTAGGCTTCACTTTTTGTAGAAGCGTCTTTCGTATTTACAAAAAAAGTTATTTCGGGTTCGTTTCTGTTCAAGTTGTTTTTATTCATTTTATGTTGGCCCATAGTTTGCCGCTAGATTACGTTGCAGATTGGATTTGGCCGCATTATCATCGACAGTGCTTTAATTTGGACCATCGACTTATCTGCATCTGATCAACATTAAAGATCGAAGGACTTAACCGGAAGATATAATTACTAATATCACTAGTTTTGCCTGCGTGGTAAGTTTATACTATTATAACCGTGTGCATGCTAATAAATTAACGTAAATATTTATAAGTAATTTTGTCTATATTTAAAAAATATAAATGTCGCGATACCGATCCAGCACACTTTCATGGAAACGTACAGAAAGAAATAGAAGCGCACCCTAAAAAAAATTGCCCTTTACTTTATTACTTAAAAAAATTTTGGAATTTTGCATTGATAGTAGGTATATATACCTACTATACTCACATTTTCACCAAGGTGATGTCACTGAATCTTGGTCTCGCGTGGGTGTCGGAAGTGTCCACTCAAGGATATAACGGGTCCATTGGACATCAACGCGCGTTCCGCGTGCAATCTTGTTTAGGTACCGAGATGCCATCTTGTGCCGTTATCTTTATCTACCTAGGCCATGTCGTTAGCAATAAACTTGTTTGCCTATTTACTCTGATTCAGAAAGGGCAGGGCCCATTGCCAATAATACAAATGAGTGTTCTCAATAATCCAACTTCTGCAGTCTAATATATTTTCCTTATGACACATAAGGCAATTTGGAAGTAATTTATTGTAATCGAAAAAGCCTCTTCCATGTTTGTATGGCAATTTATCAACAAAATGTTCCGGTCCAATTTGAAAATAATTAAGTGTGACGTAGCCTGATTTGTGTGTTAGTTACCTTCCATACGTAAATAGTTGATTAGCGATAGATACGGCAGCGGTCGCTGACCCGCTGTGTATATCCACGCCGGTGGCAAGGCCATCCAAGGCCGTTATACTACTGCTACATGACTGATATTATAACACCGTACTCGAACTATTAATTTCTACTTCGTCAGTTCAGCGTGGACGGCGTGGTTCGGCGCTACTTGAAACTGCATTACCGGAGAGCCTCTATACATCTTTTAATGAAATAAATTGCTTTATCAATCTTAGGCACGTCTAATATTAAATTGCTTGTTAATTTACATGTATTTAAATAGATTTCACATTCATCGCTGAATTAATTGCGCGTATATTTTATCTATTCTCAAAAGTTCGTCGTCGCTCACCCGGTGTGAACTGGCGGATCGGTTAGTTTAAAATGGACAATTTTACTAGTAAATAGGGCTTTTATCTCACGCAGTGTACATCCATCGTGATTCAATTATAGGTGAATTAGGCCTGGACCACGACGAAACCGACCTCACGGGCGCCGCAAAAACTCTATTCAATTTGTGTACGACCACCGTTATGAGAGCACGCACGAGCGCCGCCGCCGCGCCGCCCGCTGCCGCCACCGCCGACAATGCACAGCGCTTTGTGTTTTTTTTTTGCATTAAATGCAACAAATGTTATCGTGACTCAGCACATTCTATCATTGTAAACATAACTAACGAATTTATTCCAACGTATCGCCGATAACACTGTCTATTCACTTCCAATACATCAATTACATTACTAAATAGGTGTCATGGTACTGAGTTCCGCTTGATCGATTTGAAAAGAAAAGCTCTTTTGCTCCACGCAAAGTAACACTAAATACCTAAATACCTATATCTACTAAATTACATACAGCTCTGATTTTTTTTTAAATTGCTATCGTGTTTTTAATTCATACATTATTCAAAAGTAATGCTAGCTTACTTAACAAAGTGAATACTATTGAGCTCAGTTCAGCGAAATGTTGACAATGGGCTTGTGTGGGATATTACATTATGCATGTGTTAAATTTACAAGTTCTTTCTATCTTATCTAACGGGTCGAGCCAAAAGTCAGGAGGTAGAAATCAGCTAAAGTGAAACTTTAAAATTTCAACACAACAGTAATATTGGTAGATACGGCGTGTGAAGCAACCGATGGATAATATTAGCATTAAAGCTTAATTATTTTGGTCATCATCAAATTCGGACAGTAGTGTAATTGCATTCCACTATGATCGATGAAGAAGCGCAAGGGTTTATATACGTTGGTAACGGTACCAAGGCGGGGAAGTATATGAATGGTTGATTATATTATGTGTGATTTGGCTGGTACGATGAGCGCCGGCGCCGGGAGCTGGCAGATGGCAATCTTAATGCCATAACTACAGGTTCACGTAATGGAGTAGCTGGCATCCATCTCGTTTACGGAACTCGCAATGCCTCGTGCATGCTTCTAACAAGGTGTAGCGCACTATCCTAACTAGTTGCAACCACCCAACAACGTCACTTCGCTATCTTATTCGCCATTACCTTTACATTCGCTTGAATTTAAAATATTACTGACAAAGCTATGTATGGTTTTCCTCTATGCCATCACTAACAAGCCCAAATTTCTATTCACTTCACAGCATGTCACGAACTTGCTGCATGAACTGCTGCATTAGACCATAGCATTATTCTCAGGCGAGCGTTATAGTTGCTAAACAATGTTATCGATTCGTTTGCGGCTAACGCGGGTCTCGTTTCGTGGCACATCGAACGCTTTTGACCCTGAGCTCAGCAGGCGGCGTGAGATATGGGCCCGTGTTTACATCTTGTTTAGTCTGTTGAACCTCCGCGAATTTACACTATGTCCCTTTATCCGCATGTTCATGTTACTGAACCTTTACGCTGTAGAACACGCAGATCTGAAATTATTTTGTCTTTTTTAATATATCCGTGAACCTGGACTACCAATTTTGCAGCGGACGTGAACCCTACGTTCGACATACTTATTAGACTTGTTTATTAGATAATGACTCCTTTGTACCAAACATCATTCTCTCGCTTACAGTAGGTAGCTGTCACCAGGAAAAGTAGTTTATTTTACTGGCACCACTCTGCTTGATCTGATAATTCCAATGCTTAATCTGATAATTCCGTAAAAAAAGGTTTATTGTTAATTAAAATGCTGGCGTTTCTCACGAGCACTTAGGTGAGAAGTTATTTGTTATCGCATCAGAGGACCGGCTAACCATTTACTTCCGTCTATTAAGCTCACTTACGGCATAATTATCGAGATTTGCATCATTTTATTGTTTAAAATCAACTACCGATTCAGTTTGACCATGAACTTTAAAATTATTAATACGTCGATTAATTTACCAACGAACTATTATATCAATGTCCGGACTAAAGTGCGCTTTTACTGAACTCAAACTGGGGTTGCCAAAAAAATGTATGTTCATGTCGCCAACTTTATAATATATAGCTAATGTGACTTCAAATAAGATATTTTTCTAATTACAAACCCTAATTCGCTCCGTAGGTTGTCGTACTAAAGACAACCTACCGCATATCTGTTATAGTAGGTATAGACGTAATTCCTAACGGAATTAGAGAAATAAATTGTCATCTATAAATGTACAGTGTCGCGAATTCTCAGCGTCGGTAATTATGTACTTAATCTGCGACAGTCACGCTTTACCAAAGCGGATAACTGCATTTAAAGTTACAAAACAGTGCAATAACTGTAAATCAAATCTAGAAACAGGATTTTGACTTGGAATACTTCTAATAACATCGGAAACACAATGTCATACCTAATGACTAACAAAACCACAACGTTTTTTTATTTAATTTGTAGGTAATTTTTATTTTGGATAAAAGTACTTTGATCTGTAACTAAAAGCTACCTTACTGCTAATTTCATGTTCTTGTATCATGCGGCTTTTTTATTTGGACGCCCTGTTATGAGTAGACCACCTACGAACTTAGTTGCAGCTTCAGTAGAGAAATTCCTGACAGCTAGAAATAACTAATTATTTAGCCTTTTTGGAGTATATCCAATCATATTCATTATTATATTTAACACTATTATGTCACTTTTTCATATCAAAATAATTGTAAAAATATTATTATCGTAGACGAGTGCAAACAATACAGTTAAAAGTAACAACTGTGTAGTCACCTTAATGAGATCAATTGTAGATATTAATGGGCTCTGTCGCTATTAATCTAATCTGCCGAAAAGAAAGTGAGTGCGAGAAGTGAATGCAGTGAAGCACAATTAGCGCCCTCCATTCCATTAGTGTCTGAAGATTACCAACTGCTCTCACGTGCTCTGCTTTATGTCTAGAGTAGACAGACACGCATTTGTAATAATAGGTACCATCATGTTCACAACTTTCCATTATCTACTATAAAAAGTTTATCTCATTTGCTTTATCTTTTTACATTCGTTTAGTGTTTTGGCCATTTAGATGATTTACGATGTAACCATTTCACAAAATGACATATTGTTCTCGTAGTCACATAGTCCTCCTGAATTATCTAATCTCCCTGACCTTTTCCCATACACTGTTGGGGTCAGCACTTGATTCAACCCGATGTGGCTGATCACCTGATTTTTATACGAAGCGACTGCCATCTGACCTTCGCAACCTCTTTGACGAGGAAAATCTGTGATCTGGGTTAAACCAGTTGTCAGACTATATTAGGCTTCCGACTGACCTGTAACGATTGCCAAGGGTGATAAATTGGCAACCGGGACCGACGGCTTAACGTGCTGTCCGAGGCACGGAGGGAACTCGGACGATCACCCATCCAATTACTGGCTAGGGTTAGGGTTGCTTAACTTCGCTGATCAAATGATATGCGCAATAGCAACTGTGCCACGACCTCCTCCTGAGTTATCTATCTACTAATTAATATTCCCTAAGCACATCCATACATAGTTCCATACCTCCAGTTCTCAGGGTATTACAGTAAAACATATGGTTCGTTTAACTCCATTAGTGACCTTACAGAGCCATACTTTATCCAGGCCGCAATTCTTAGAAAACGATCGATTAATGAATTGCTTTCACGTATCCAACACTCACTTCTAAGGACCTTGTCTTTGCATCACGTGTGGCTAATACAAATCGTATTCCGCTTGCAAATTTAATAGTGTACTGAACTCGTCTAATAATAATCGCAACGGGTCTCTTTTCATAATGGCTATATGTTTGACATCACAATTGTAAGGTTCCGTGGCCGTAACGGTTATTACGGGGAATTTAAATCAATGCAATAGTGTAGCATATCAGTTGAGTAAGTCGGCAAGATGCGGCGTATTTACATTTTAGTGCGTTGTTAAGACAGTCGGCGGTGGGTGAACGCTTGGCGCCCGCGCCGCCGTGACCGCTACTATAGTCAGCTAGTCAGCTACCGATTGCCACGAACACGCTCCTCTCTCTAATTTGTAGGCAGGTATCGAGAGGTGTCATTACCAAGGCCGGATATTCTCATTCTACTTTCCGACCCATGCCGTATTTCAAGTTTAAATGCAAACTAGCATTAATGTTTGTAGCACTTCCTGATAGTAGCCTCAATGCATTGACATACGGCGTTGTCTTAGAAACATCAACAGTCACAGTAGAAGTTTCACTTGACGTTGTTTATGTTCTCGTTTTATGTGAATAGTTAAGGGTTTCTAACAATAAATAGGTATCGTACATGTTATTTTCGTCAGGCGTCTAACTCTTTTACTACTACCAGAGAACATCGACCTCACACAAATATATAGCGTCATTGAGCATGCACCCTCTTATTCCATATAGATAGATGAACAGCCCGATAGCTCTTCGCTTGCGATCGCTTCCTGTTCAGTCTTACTGGCCTCGGTGTTCAACTAATAGCACAAACGGTGAGCTAATGATATAGTAGAGCTTTACTTGACTACGTATGTATTGTTGACATGAACTACTAAGCTCTACCAATTCTCGCAGTTTATAAGAACCATTATCATTGCATGGAAAAAATAGTGTGCCTCGATTTGTAGGAAAAGTAATCAACTTCACCAGATTAAGATTTGATGCAATATCTCGGCGAATATAAAAAATATATATCATTTCTAGACTGATAGGCTTACAGCGCCGCATTTATTAACTCGCCGCGTGCATCGGAGCCAAGATTACAACCATATTACAACTACTTTGAGCTCAAATAATGTCCAGAAGCTGTTTCCATTATTACATACGCGTTTAATGTGTTCGAGACGCGAGTGGGCGCCACTATTCATGTAATTATTACCTACGATGAAGTTATTACAATATTTTAATTTGAGACCGTATTATTATCAGTGTCGGTCGACTACACAAGTACAAATAAAATGTTACCGTTGTGCTCGACAGTTTTTGCTCTTAGCTCGTAGTAAATTCTTACAAATTTACGGAATCCTTTTATTTATTGTATGATTAGTCAAATTCAGTAGGCTGTAGAGCTGTGAGACCAGCAAACTGATAGTCCGACATAAAAGTAGAGGACATTTAATAATAAACACTAGATACCGCATATTATATAGGTATACATTTTATTCAGGTAGATGTAGAGCTAATTAGAGAAGGGACCATGAACAAAAATATATGATAGAAATGAGACGTTACATTCTCACCAGTCTGGTTTCCTAACTAATACATATAAATAACCTGTATTTTTTTTCTGATGATTACTATAATTGAGTCTGACTGTAACGTCAAAGGAAAGTAAAATAATGTTAATTACGGGTATAATTTGGAAGAATTACGTACAGCAGATTCTTTTTACGCTTGAGTCTTGTGTTACAGCGGATGAACAACCAAGTGTTCTTAGTAGTGTAGGAAATACCTGAATAAGAATATGACGAAGTAAAATATAGATTACTCACTCTCACAGAAGTTCTCGAAGTATTTTCCAATAGGCTCGCCATCGTCAATGAGCGGTCTGTCCGCGTTGAGATAGGCCGAGGGTCCATCGGGCAGCGTGTGGTGGTCGAGGTGATACAGCCGGCAGTTGTACGCAGCGGTGTGAGGCGCGCCCATGTACAAGAACGATCGGCACAGGAACTCTGACTCTATTTCGCATGCCAACCGACAAGCTGCCTCGGATGTCACCTGTTTCGATCGCATACAAAGTTGTTAGTCATTATCGACGGATGCTACCACAAAGAGACAATTTACACAGGATAAGACTTTGAAAGCAGGGGTCATTGAATGCTGGTTACTAAGAAGTGCCGTCATGAATTTTGAGCGCTAAGCAAAACAAGGAGGAGAACTGCGCATGTATTTGTTCACGCTCATCCACAAATTGTTTTACAAGACCCAAAAAACTACTACTGCACATTCAAGTTCAACGCTCGTGACGGCACGTGTACATAATTGTATACATACGCCAACGAAATGATCTAGATTATCTTAAATTACGAAGTCTATTTGAAGTAACTAGTGAACACGTGACAAGAATACATAACTTAACAGAAATCCGAGTGATAAAGTTCTCAATTTTCATCGCCCATATTGGTATTCCAACGGAAACGCTTTAAACATTGCTCATTAAAAATTTGCGCACGATATGAAGATAATTATTGTAGTGTCGCTGTAAGTAATTTACTAAGAGCACACGATGTTAACCTCTGCCATCTTGTACCTGAGCACGAAGGAACAGGATAGACAGGGTCGCGCCTCCTAGACCTCATAGGGCGACGTGGCATCGCTTACATGCTTATTACATAGTTTTATAGCAACATTATAATTGGTATAATCATTTGTGTACAAAGAAGGCAATAAAAAGAGCAATTGTCTTATGATAGCTATCATCATTTTATTATTTTTGCACTTAATGCATGCAGATTAAGTTTATTAAATTCAATTACCTAAGTATCTGCTTGCTAGATATTTCATGTAATTAATTAATAAAAGATTTCGTATGATCTTCTCGTTCGTTGCGTACAATCTTACTCTCTTTGAAACCGGCCACATAGATAACAGACAACGATTTGATGTAAACGTTAGAGATTTTATGTTCTTACTGAAATATAAAATTACAATTCATTTTCCAATTGCAAAATGGAGCCATTGTCGCGCGCAAAATATATGTGCATTGTTATTATCGCGCTAGGGTGCCATGCGCCGTAGGGCTTGTAAATGGGATGTAATAACAATGGAGGTGGTACCTGGAGCTCCTTGTCTGTGTAGTAGTGCAGGCCAGCGTACTGAGCCACTTTGTCCTCGGCGACGCCGACGCGCGGCGCCGTGAACACGCGCTGCGCCTTGCACGCCTGCGACGCCTTCAGGCACAAATTCTGCACGACCACACACAGACACACACTAAATAACACACGTAATCATCATAACCAGCCTACTTGCAAAATTTACCGCAACATAGTTTGTTATTTCCACGAAACATTACTGTTTGTTGTAATCACATGTATGAGTAAGTTGAAGAGAAATCTAGTTTGCTTAAAAAGTGCCCTGTAACTATTGATGTAGCATCTCGAGACAGCTATGCTATTTTATATTTATGGCTGAGGCGGTTTCAATATAAATATTCTGCATAAAGACCTAGTCTTTCCATAATAAACTGTTATGTCATTCGATATGCCTGTATTTGGTTCGTCAAAGCATCAAGACTGCCTTTTTTAAAATTTGCATAGGTTGGTAATCACAGCCCATCAAGAAAATCGGTTTAAGTGGTTTGAGTTATCGTCTACTTCGCAAGCGACCCCCGGTCCAATCTAACCAATGACTTTTTCTATAAACTTAAATAATGGCACACGAGTACGAGGACTCTTCTGGGAAGACATAAGCTTACACAAACAGGAACCATTTGTATGCTTGTATTGTACTTACCTCAAAGTAGTCAGTCCCGGGCGTGTCCACTAGTTGCACAAAATGCTGAGCTGTGCGCCTGTCAGAGTCACTGAGGGAACACCTCATGCTGCCGTATTCATACTCCGCCGACCGACACGGGAACTTTTTCTGAAACAAATTCGGTTTTTACATATTGAATGTACAAATACAATATTATGCTTGTATAATTTGAAAAGAAATAGGTAGAATTATAGCAAGTAGGTGAATTCCTCGCCAAGTGGAGCGAAACTATAAAATATAAATTGAATAGATAAACGATAAATTGCAGTGCGACGGTTCTTCAATGCTTGACTGTGGAGGTAAAGGTAAATATACTACTTATACTTAAACTGCTGGGCGGATTCATAAGTGCCTTACCAGGGCCCAAACTGAATAAATATTTTTCATTTGCATTTTCAGTACTGTAGTAAAATACTAAAGATTTCTTTGCATGATTGAATTAAGACATGTACCTTCAGAGTTTTATACATACCTCGTTGAGACAAGCGGCAAGACAGGCCTCCTTGGTAGATGTGTAAATGATGGTGTTGTCCAACCCTCGCAGCGCCTTACCAGGAACGCGCTCGAAGGCCCAAGGTCTGAGGCACACGCTCTCAGTCCTCACTTGCAGTTTCACCATATAGTACGTGTTCACTGAACGCTGCACGAAAACACCCAATTTAATTCCAATTACATTTTCGACTCTTATGTTCCATATATATACCTACACAGTACTTATTATAATCTAGCTGTGCCCTGTGGTTTCACCCGCGTAGATTTAAATATATTCCCATGGAACCCTAAACGTTTTTTTTTATAAATAGTAACTCCTTGTTACATTAGCTACCCCCCAGTGAAAGGCCCGTTCAAATCGGTCCAGCCGTTTCGGAGATTAGCCGGAACAAACAGACAGAGAGACAGAAAAAAATATATTAAAAAATTGGGTTTTCTATGTCAGTATCGTGTATACTTTCATATGTATTTAATCAAAAGGTGTAATTTTGGAATTACAAACAGACACTTCAATTTTATTTATCAGTATGGATTTTATTAAATGCATTCACTTCGTTTCAGAATTCATTCATGCTACTTTATTTATCAGTAATTAAAATAAACTACTTCCACCCAATATTTACAAAAGCATTTCCATTTAAATTTCTTAAAATGTCGACTTCCAGTTCCCTGGGAAAGTCGCAGCGGAAGAAGAATAAGATCATTAAAACTGCATAATGTAACGGTATAAATGTTTTCGAAATATCGCATAACTTAATATGAGTATGAATATACCCACACTTGTATGTTAATTTTTCCCACGTCGTAAAACTATTAGTACATGCACATAATAGTAATGGCTTCATGATGGCTCATAGATTAGAGTCGGAAAAGCACATTGAATGAATTTAACTCGAACAACAATATTTCCTAATACGGCACATTTTGCTATTGTAACATTCGTGCAAATAACTACAAATCGGCATCTGCATTCTTTAACAATGTTGATTTACCGACGACATTGTCCATTAGTCCTGAAAGCGATTAAATTGTATCACGTTCAGCCTGAACAGTTATAACGTGTAGTCAGCGGATTAGGTTTCCCAGACCGATTTAATCTGAATTGTTAATTTAGTGTCTGCCAGCCGGTTAATTGGCAGTATCGGGAGGAATCTAACGGCTGATTTCCAGTGATGCATTTATTCATAATGCCTTGATAACATTCAATTCAGTTACATTTATTTAGTTGGCAAACAATCTTAAAAAAGCACTGAATGAAAGTTTAGGTGCCAAGTATCAGATAGTGAATAACGATCATAATAAGAAAACTCAGTAACTTAAGGAAGCATGACAAATCGTTGGTAGGAATATTTTTCCTCGATTCGAATGTTTGACAAATGTTAAAGAATATTTATCAAAAGCACTGTGATAAATCATGGAACACTTTTCAGGCCACTGCTAACGTCACGGTTAAATTAATTCAAAAATATGTTACTTTTCCTATTAGCTACGTACGTTCACGTGGCTTGTAAATTGTAATGTGCATCGCAAAACCAAAACATTGTATAATTTAAACTTATGTTTGGCTGAATAACACGAAAGGTTTTTTAATTTTCCAAACTTCGACGGCTAGATTCAATCATAGATGTAACGTAGCTAGCTGAGGGTTATTGAATCAGTACCCTCATTGTGTTGACTTAATATGATCGGGAGAGGCCAATGTCCTGCAGTGAAACGGTAATGTGACGATAAAAAATGATTAAACGTATAGAATAGAATACCTGCGGCGTGGCCATTGGATTGTTAGCCTGTGTGTCATTCTGCAGTAAGCAGCGGGTCTCCTGCACCGGGGTCAGGGGGTTCAACACGAAACTGTAACAAAACATACCACATCTCAGATACTGAACTAATATTTTAACAAATATTAAACTAATCGCCAATAGGTCTCGGACTTTCTTTGAATTAAATTTCTTATGCTGCTTGGCTTGTTGAAGAGTCCAACTGGATTGCTTGTTAAAAACGTATTAGTTATAGTGAAAATAAACAAAAAGTACTTCTCAGTAAGAGTACAATTAAATAACGGTAAATTAAAGTGGTTAAAAGTAGATATCAATTTCCATTTCGCAGCACACTAGTCGTTCGGATCTCGGCCACCGGTGTTTTGCAAAAAGGCAATAAAGCGTCTAATTGCAATTTATCTCAGCTTTATCTTTTTGCAACACATTTCCATTGTGAGCGGCAGTAATAGCCGTTTTATTTGCAGTGTTTGCGGTTTATCTTCCTGACGGCTCTGCGATATGCTCGTTTGTCAGCGAGATTGATTAATTCCATACCGTCACTGGACTGCTGATTGCGAGAGAGCAGAGCTGTGAGTGACTAGATATCTAGCTATAGATTAAATACAATTTACCATCACCTATTCTTCAAACGAAGATTAAACTAGACTTTCACATTCACTACGCTCGAAATATATACTAGGTACGCAACCAAATTGAGATTTGCTCCCAAATTGACAGCACATTATATGCGTGACCAGAATATAATAGCACTTGAATGGAACCTAAAAAAGACGCTGTGTTTGAAGGTCTGAGATAGTTGTGAAACACATTGTCGCTCACGGTGAAACCACCAAATAACCATGACTTGATATTTTTTCATAGTTTTACATAATTTATTTTTTACTAAAGTCGATGACCACACTTCGACGTCCCAACATTGATGTAACAGTATTTTTTTCTTCTTCTAAATTAGGTGTTACGTTATAATGGAAATGTAATTAATTAAATCAAGGATACATCTTCCGTTTTTTACCTTCGTATTAAAAAGTGACATTGTATAGCATCACGTAGGAGTCGTGAATGTTTTCTTCGGGAGTCAAGTAGATGGCTGAAGGTAGATCATTGCACCAGGAAGTGCTGTGTGTGAAACGTGATACGGCCTCGGCGCTAGTCTCATTAACGAGGTAATGTTCATGTATGAGTTAAATTCACAGAATACCACAAAATTAATTTTAAAAAATTATTCAGTTTTGTCCACGGGACAGATAATCTTTTTCATCTGTTTTGTGGTTATGGCCTCAAAGGAGGTCAAATGATTGAATTGAATTAAGAACAATACTATGTATATATTTTGTATGTACACTGAGCAAGGAAATGACTATTGGATCCGACAGGCTGTTTTCTAAAAAAAATTCTGTACTTAGTTATTCATAATAATAATAGATAACTCAGTCATTCTATTTAAAATATTTATATTTCCTACTATTTCTGTAAATTACAGTACAAATGATACCGTGGATGCAGTAACAATACTCAATGCCTATAATATAAGTACAGCATCAAAATAATTTGAGACCTCAAACCAACCGTCACAAGTAGCATCTGCTTACCACAAGGGGAGAGAAGCTACTCCAATGAACTCCGATCGGTCGTAAAACGATCCTGCGCAGGTGAGTTCTAGGATAGTTCTGAAATTGACGGGATTATATGACGAAATATACGACATTTTAATGACTTAAAGGGCCCTGCGGTATGATTACGGCAATGTTTCTTAATAGAACAGGCGTCATTCTCCAGCTCATGATGGTGTAATTGCATAGCGTTGGCACTGCGCAGACGCACATAATACCGTGTAAATAATCTATCTTTAACTCATATAACATCATTTTTATTGGTTTTTGTAAGAACTTGACTAACGTGGGAAAGGATTACCTATTTGTAATGGTATTATTAGAACGCACTCATAAACAATATAATTACAAGTAGAAATATAACCAAGTTTTACCTTCAGCTTAATTCCAAGTCCCGCAATATTCTTACTGATAATAAATTCGCCTTCATCTATGTTGAATTCTTATGGTGATGATTATGTGTTATTAAACTGTGAAGGTGGCAAACAAGCCCGTGTACCCATATTCCTTATGGTAAGTTACTATTGCAGATTATTAATACTTACATTACCAAGTATAACTCGAGCGTTGTCTACTAGATAAACAGTGAAAACAATCGAATAAAGCGGTGCCAACATTATAACAACTATTGTTAAACTACTCTAATTATATTCCTCCCGTCAGTGGAGTACTGGCGACCTTACTACCGGTACCTTACTGACCTTACACCGTACTGGTGATCTGCTGTAAGGTTGAGGTACATTCCACAGTCCCCGACTGAAGCATCTAATAGATTTCGCGTGATGCATCCAGACGAAAATTCGAAAGAAACGTGTTTTGACATCGATATCGATGTTTAAAATACACATTAATACACTCCCATTTAATTTTCAAATTATATTGCATTCTTACCAACGAAGGTACTACGTACGAGTTAAATATACAATTATCGATTGCATGCCGTTCTTTTCTTTAATGCGACTCTGTACATCTCGCTTTTAATGTATAATAAGTATGTATTTTAGGTTATACATACCTAAAATAATATAAAAGCAATAACTTTTGAATAAATATTACCCAATACCGATATTTATGTTCACCTCTACAAAGGTTTTTTTCTAAATTTGAGTGCGGATCAAAGATGCGGGCAAATGATAAAATGTTCTATTCATCCCAAGGGCCCAGCTTGGAGAGCGTCCATTTGACTAAAGAGCCTGTGATGTTACAAAATCACTTTTTACACCACATTTTAGAAACTGCCGTTTGACCCTATGGTTCTACAAATAGCCCACAGTAGCCAGATTCACGTAGCATACAATGGGAATATCGTTGAACGAATAAAGTCGTTCGATGGAAGTCCTATCCAAATGTGTAGTAAGATAGGAATTCGGTCGAACTTTTAAGTCATTACATTTTTTCTTCGATATATTCTGTCGACGAGAAAGTCGCTACGATATCGTTACGATTTTTATGTATAACATTTACAGACTATAACACAGATAATGTGTTGACTCTAGACTTGTTTAATTCAAACCGATCATAAAACCGTTCCAGCTGCACTATTAGCATAAACTATCATCAACGTAAAAGCCTAGAATTAATTCGTATAAATGTGACTTAGATAGTAGCAGTGGGGTAACGGGAGCGGCTCTTACCGTTCACTGAGTCTCATGATATTTCTAGTAAAGTACAAGTAGGTTCAATATGCCATAGACAGGTCTTGCTGTTACGATCGTACGCTTGTATGTTATGGCTAGGGTACACTAGTAACTAGTAGACCCTAGTTATAACACACAGCCAGGCAGTGTTACGAACCCTACTGTTTATAAGTAGATTTGCTGTTTTCACATTGATGTCCCTATCTTCTGTTTCATTCCTAATCTGTACTGCTTTTCAACTAGCGTTCTTCAGGGCCACCTATTACACTATGCAAACATCGACTACAACTATTTTAGGAGTATTACACACTAAATCCGAATTATTTTTTTTTAAAGAGTTTGTTATTCATTTGAAGCCACAGAAAGGCTCGTAAAGAAATTCAACAAAAATATGTATGATTTTAAAAATAATAATCAGTTTGAAAATAATGAAGATGAGGCAATTGAGAATGAAACTAAAAACATTTTTACTTTTATTTTTGTTATTTTGTTGTTGCGATTATCAATATAACAATGAGTTCTGGTATGTAACTAAGAAAATAATTTATTGTTTATTTATATGAACAAATGTATGACATCCGCCTTTTTTACTTTACCTACTGTTTCCTGCTGTTTTTTAGTTTTTTGGTTGGCACTGCAGCAAGAACAAGTTGTATAGTGTTACCAAATTATTGTGTACGTATAGACCATGAATTAAATAAGAATGAATTAGAGTACATTTCTAAATTCACCCCACCACAAATTAGTTTTACCGTAAAGCTTAGTTCTTTACGGTAAAACTAAAGTCTACACAAAATGCGAATTATTTCAAAAGTGGCGTGAGACGCAATTATTGCAGACGAAAAATACACCGATTCCCTTTATAAAACGGGTAATATTTTTTGCTTTCACGTTATATATATTTGAATAAATATAATATGAATCGGGGTAAATTTTACTTAATGATTTCTTGCTTGATTATTATATCCAGAACCGCGACTACACTACCCCTTGGAGAACTGGTGGTTATTCAGTGCAGAAACACAAACTTATTAGGTAGCATTATTTGGCTAAGGTATCCTATACATTACAGTTTCCAGTCGGGAAGCTCTGATTTTGAACAGAAGGGCCCGCTATACGCTAACTACCGAGTTAGTAGCATGAGATGTAATTATCTTTTATACAGATAAATTAAATTGAAATATCTGTTTGTTTTTTTAAAATAGATATTCACTAAAAGTATATAAGATAAACTTCACAATAATATTGTTTACACAACAGAATATGCTACAATCTATAACGATATTATGTGAATTTACCAAAATATAACGATAAGTCAAATCCTGCGCGGACGGAGTAGTTAAATATTTCATGATTTATGGGTTTATGGTGATTGGTGAATGTTCGACAGTCGCGTTTAATTTCTCAATCTCACAGATCAGTCAGCAAGAAACAAACTCAGCAACCTTACAGCAGTAGGTAACATGTTCAATCATTTACTCTCTATTGGCTGACAAATTGCTGAGCGACCTTTACGTTATAAATTACTCTGTAGGTAGCTGTAAACAAGAAAAAATCTATGAAAATGGTGATTAATGTTGCGCCAGAGCCCTTACACTAATGACATCGAATATCGTTTCTGTTTCACAACTGGAGTGGTAAATCTACCGAACGCTGCTGTGCTTGTAAAGCAATAATTAAATGGTGAAAATATTTGCTTTCTATTCCATATGAAATGTTTAGAGTCACATCAATATAGACTACGTAGTTATTTATTCACTGCTATTAATAAACCACCAGTTACTCGTTGAACAATAGATGAAGTGAGTCATGTGCTATTTTACCTTATTACAGATTTTTAATGGCACTAGATATTGAGATAGGTTCGATGTACGTTGAAGCCAGAGGCGACAAAATTAATTATCATGGAACCCGATACCATAAACTTTAAGGTACCTGTTAGAACGGTAAAGAAATAAGAAATTAATATACGCGCTGCTGACGGAACGCCGAAAGTCATAAGGGAAGGCATATTATTTTTATTTTGGTGATCGCAAGTTGAACCTGCTTCGGGGTCTTATATTTTCTAATATAGGTATAATATATATTATTTCACCGGTCTCTAATGTCTACCATTAACATTTAAGCATTTTTTGTCATTTTCCATTTGCTCTTAGATTGAATCACGTGTCCTCCGAAAACGACAAACTTTTATTGAGCACAATACAAATTTTGAAACTCATCAACAAATACCGACTCCTTTTTACTCGCATCTAGCCGGCTACAGTGATTACTGCACGTCCAACGCGCATTCCTATTTTAAACGTAAGTAAAAGGTCTGAAGCTAAATGGTATTATTGCCGCTCTATCCGTATCATTATGGAATATACGTGAATACTATTGCTATGATTACTCACAGATATTTACGATTAATACGAAATTAGCAGTATAACCTACTGTTACTGCGCCCGTTAGCACGACTCCTACATCTGGGGCCTTACCTCTTATTGCCATGATAGTTTTACTCTTATTTCGAAATAGACGTATATGACGTGTATACATCTGTCACTGTCACACACCGGAACTAACATTGCAATAAGAGCTCATGGTTGGACCCGGGGACATTATACTATGCATCAGTCAGCAACGATGCAAATTGTAAGTTCGTAATTTTTTCAAAGCAGGAAAATCGCTTTCTTATTATTATTTTTTTGATTTCCAGAAACTCAAGAGTGGCACTAAATTTTAAATAATTCGCCACCAACGAAGATTTCTCCTACCGATGTCCCGTTATCTTAGTAGCTACGGTAAAAATATTTTATTCCGTTTATAGTTTTCCTAATCATTTTCGCTACGAATAACAAAATAATAGACTATTTTGATTTGTTTAGGTATTTTTTTATTCAATTGTACGATTAATAGCGATGGTGACTTGCACTCGGTTTTGGCTTGTAATGTGAGGGAAAGCAGAGTGATATAATAATGTATTTATAATGTTTTTAAATCATAGGTACCTACAAAAGGTAACCAAGGTAATTGACGTAGTACATTGGTTTAGCGCTAATAACTTAGTACTCAATAGTAAAAAAACTAAATGTGTCAAGTTCACTATGCCAAATGTGAAACAAGTGCAAACCAATGTACTTATCAACGACGAAGTGTTGGACCTTGTTGAAACAACAGTTTTCCTTGGAGTTACATTGGATCATAAATTGCAATGGGGGCCCCATATAGCTGGATTGTCGAAAAGACTCAGTTCTGCAGCATTCGCAGTAAGGAAAATTAGACACCTAACTGATATAAACACAGCTCGGTTGGTCTATTTTAGTTATTTCCATAGTGTTATGTCTTATGGCATCCTTTTATGGGGAAATGCTACAGACATCAGTTCTATCTTTGTGCTGCAGAAACGGGCTGTTCGTGCAATCTATAAACTCAAATCTAGAGATTCTCTCAGAGAGAAGTTTAAAGAAATAGGGATAATGACTGTGGCATGTCAATACATATTTGAAAATTTGATATATGTAAGAAAGAATATAGATAGTTTTAAGAAAAATAGTGATATGCACAATATAAATACACGCAAGAGGGATAAACTCCGTGTCCCTGTGACTAGACTGCACAAAACTAGTAACTCTTTTGTGGGGCAAAGTATACGCCTTTTCAATAAACTACCATTAAAAATGTGTGAACTACCATTTTTAAGTTTTAAGGCAAGCATCAAACAGAAACTTTGTGAAAAAGCATATTATAGTGTAACTGAGTATATTGATGATAGCCAAACAGGGCAATGAGTTGCTCACTCTTCCATTGAAATGTACTTAAACAACCCTATGTATATAGAAGGGACACATGTAAAAAAAAAAAAAAAACCGGGGAGTTTGTTTCGCCGTTTCTTCTCCTGACAGGCTTACTTTTGGAAACGGTAGTAAATTAACTTAAGTTAACGTAAGAAAAATGACGTTCAATAAGTGTTCCAAGTGTCCCTTATATTGAATAAAACTTTTTGATTTGAATGATTTGATTTGATTAATGTCCTTAAAAATCAAAAAACATTTGGACTTTCATTAAGAAAGTACAAAACAATTTCACGTTGTCATTTATGTCGCTCGTAAAGATTATATCAATTTCTCGGACAGCATCAAAGATAGAGAGGTCATGATCCTGCTGGGCATCTTAGATATTTCATCTGTGATTGGGTTTGGCAGACTTTCGCCGCACGCAACATCAGAGAACTAAACGGTCGTTTGCTCCCGAATACCGTAAAATGATTCCATACTAGACAGTGGCACCACCACAGAGAACAGTTACCGATTGTTATTATCGAATACATCCAATTCTTCACAAAGATCACTACTCCTCCGGACAGATTGATTCGAGATACGAACCCGTATTATTTATTAGTACCTACAATGCAATATTAGAAGCACGGGAACTACGTCTCGTTTAATTGAAAACCGAATTGATTTTCGATCGATCCCGTTCAAATTGATTTCGAGGAATCTAACCAGCGCTCTAATACTGTTACACGCCTCGCTTCAGTCTAAGTAATACAATTAAACTTTTTGCATCCACGACAATAGCAACGATAATGAGAACCTAACACAATAGGAAAACATGATTCTGTTCCTTTCTTAGCCTTAGCTTCTTAGCCTTTGAGGATCATGCACACCACGGTTATAGTTCAAGTTTGAGTTAAACGCTGTCTTAATTTTATATGCATAGAAAGTAGACTTATTTCCGAATAACTGATAACACAATTTGGCACAGCTTTCATTAACAGAAAATAATATTATATCAAATGAGTTGTAGGCTCATGGTTCATAATAAAGTCATACCACGTGCATTAGAAGTGGGTAGAAAACGACTATAAATTAAATAACAATGCATTGGAAACCGCCAATAGTCGTGAAAACTATTGACGTGCTTGAAAATAGTGCGCCAGTAATAATCCATTGAAGACGTATGCGATCACTTTTACTGTTATCCAATTTGGAGCACGGCGAGGTTGGTTTCCGCTTTTACACGGTTTGTGGCCAGCGGTTCTCGAGACACATTGTTATTAACCAAGAGCGTGTCATTGGAATGCCTGAACCGCGGAGGACGTGTGGCAAACTGACACACATTCCGCCGCCGACCTTTGCCGAGCCATCAACAGATGCCCATCAAACGGCCGCAACAAACACCACACTGGAATACATATAAACTCCCCAACTGTTTAATCACATTAACTATTGATAATGCTATGTGCCTGCCAACTCTGATAATACTACTGTGAGAGATGTAGGAAAATATCTAACAATCTTGAATCTGCGGTCATATACGTTTAAAAAAAAAACAAAAGAAGTAGATTATGAACAATACAGATTTATTCACGTATAAGAAATATAAAGCCAGCCGACACTGTAATTGAATAAATTATAGGTTTTGATGCGGAATATGCGTTCGCTTCTGGGTCGTAGCGTTTGTCCTGCTCTACAATTCACGTCTCAATCAATTCAATGTTGAATGTTAATCCATTGCAATTTACCATTGTTATAATGCAATCATCATGGCGTTTAACGGGCAAGTGTAGGCTTGCGTGCAATTCTCCAAATGGTTTGGGTAGTGATTCTTCACGTCAATCGGATTGCTTATCTGAGACATTTGGGTCAGAAGCATCGAGATCATAGATACGACGTTGAACACGTTGATTTTTATTTGTTTCGTGATCATTGAGAGAATGACGAGACAGTTTGATGTGATATTCGTTACTGGGTCAGATCAGTCGCTTATTGATTATTATTGACGACAGGTATTTTGTTATACATCGATCGGGATCAGATGAACATGGTTTAACGTCTTTTGAACTATCAAAATCATGTACGTGCATTCACTTTAACAAATAGAACATATAATTGGGTTGTTAAGAAGCGATCTGACAAATGTTGACCCTTGCTTAGCCTATTCACACAATCAGAGGCTATAGAATATCTTTAAGTTGTGGTAATGATTTGGAATGTTAGGGTGAAAGTTTAGCTTACCTGAACGAGGCAGCTTGGCAGTCGGGCTCCTCGCGACACCAGCCCTGGCACTCGTACAGAGACAAGTTACGGACGGTGTAGTAAGCAGTCCCCGAGAAATCCACATCTGTGAGTTTCTCGAATGCAGTCCGACCTGTAAACAATACAATATTTATCCTTAATAAAATTGTGTCAAACAAAATAATACGTCCACGTAGTTTTTGTGATTTAATCTATATGAAAACTAACCACATCAATTTTAATAAAAAGAAAATAATAGAACCGGAGACTCTTAATAAATTGCTCACGATATTATTAAGGATTATTCATTCGAATTAAGAAAATATTGTTACCTGTCATTTTGCTCACATTACTGTTAAACAACTGATTAATGGATCATATTATTTGCATCTTATCAACTTACTCAGTGCGTATGAGACTTGAAGCAGGAACAGCGCTAGCCGCGCTAAGCGCAGCGTTTCACACCTCATCATAGACACCACCTAGAAAGAAGAAAATATTGTTAGCATTGTCAGTTACATTGTAGATTTCGCATTAACATTTCATGTAGTCGACGAGAAAAAATTTACAGTAATAAAGTTTACTCTTGTATTTCCGTGGAAGAAATATGTTTTGAGTGATGTAAAGTTTATTTTACGTTGATATTTACAATATGCATCCTAACAAACGAAAATAACACTCGATTTCTAATTACAAACATCAACCAGACAGATCCGAAACATAATAGAACACGTTAACTATTTATTTGAATAAAAGTCCATCATTTGTGAAGTCGCAAAACATTATTAGTAATGACTGCATCTGGGCGTCGTGCATCGTCGCACAGTGCCGTCAATAACAATTTTATTTCGATTCCAACACACGTTCGGCGCAAACAACGAGATAAAAGGCTCAAGATTTATTACCGACGATTATTCGTATGAGGGTCAAGATCAGCTCAGGATGAGCCTACGAAAGCTAAATAGGAAAGTCAGTGACACGAATTTTCATTGACTTTTTTGCATTGCCTGCTATATCGCTTTCACTATTCTTTTATTGAATAGAATGAATGAATTGTAAACGAGAAAGTACATTGTTGTATCATATTTTGTAGGTACTGTAACAACTAAAATAATTTCTTCTTATACAAACTCAATGATTCAAACAACTTTCATTGGATCGAAATGTTTATGCTTCGTTAAACATATTCAATAATATTGAAATCAAGCGTCATAAAAGTACCTATATACCACTGATAATATATTTTTACACGTTCAATTGAAGCAATCAAAGAACGGAAAGCTACACCTATTGCAAGTTGTAAAATTTCATAAAATAAATTACTGATCAAAAACGTACCGCTATTTTAATTCAGGTTGCTTTCTTTAAAGACTAACTGCTAAAATGTTTTAAACAGAAAACTGAGATCAAGTCATTTCACGAGTCACTGATGCTATCTATGGCGTGCAGATGGATCATTAACAAAGGTCATTAATTTACTCACCCAAATATACCAATCGTATTTAAAGTGGTATTTAGCTCGGCATTACGAATATGCTAGTTGTGCTATCAAGAATCGAAGACAATATTTTTTTAGACAACAATCTGACACGATATGCTTAAAAAGTTGTAATTCTATGCCATGTGTGAATGTGATATTAACTACTTAATTTATTTATGTATGCATCAAAATGCATTTTGGATACGTATAACAGATACAATAAGACTCCAGTTATTTCACAACTGTAACGAACCACAAATAATTTAACGGTTTTGTGGTTCACCTAGTTTTCATTATAATTTGACATAATTTCATTATAAAAAGACAATGATTAGTTCATTTATTTGTCAAAATCACTGTAACTCTATAAGTAAAATATTTAAGGTATTTTCAGTAAAGGAAAGTTCATTATGGAACAAAGGTGGCAAACAAGTTCATGGCTTGCTTAGGCGAGAAGCTTCTACAGCAGTTTACATCGAGTATTTAATAGCTTATATTTAAGTATTATATAAAAGTATATAATTCGAGCATTAATAGAGGTAGTCCCAGTACAATTTGAAACAGCCTCACCTCGAACCGGATTCAGCTACAGAGAAACAAAACAAAATACCATAAGATCGTGTCGAATGACCAAGTACGGTGAAACAACGGAAGGAGCTAACAGTTAGTTCACCTATAACACCATCACGGCACGACACCAACCGAGATACGCCTCCAGCGGAACATTACTAACTGGGCTATTTACACAATGGACAATAATGCACTGGCCTGGCTAACTGTGTCGAAGAAATAATTACAGACCTACCCCACTAATCATACAGCTGAAATAAGGTTGTACATTCAAATAGAGCTATTGTCTCAAAGTAGTAGGAAAGTGGCAATATATTAATGGTATAAAATTAGTAACACAATCGAAATAGACACGGCGTGAAGGTAAAAGTAAGAGTCCATCTTCATTATGTGTGTAGAATGTTTTATAGAGGAAGATGTTTTAAATAACAATTTAAAGTTTATTTCCACTTCTCATTGGTGTCATAGCAAATAATTGCAAACTTGAACACGTGTAGGTAACCGTTAAGCGATATATAATACGCGTGCCAATTATATGATACACCCATGCGAGGTATCACGTGCTCCATATGTCACATAATGATCGCAACAGTTATATCACGAAGCGCACCACCGCGGCGCGGGCGCAGCCACCGTACTATGCGCTCACAAATTGCCCAATTTAACGGTGAACCCTACGCAGATCTTTCTATCATCAGTCGCAACAGCTATCTAGAAACGATTAAAGTTACGTCATCACTGATACAAATCCTTACATTTTAAAAAGAGGTAGATATGTCGCTAGCGTCCTAAAATTAAGGAGTTCGAGTTGTCAGAATTCTTTCCTTTCCTTTATTTATTTAATGGCGATGAGCTTAAGTAAAACTATTCAGCCAATGTCAAGTGATTGTTGAGAAAATATCTTGCAAATTGTTAAAAATATGTGGAGGAACCCATTCGTCAGAATTCTAGCCGCTGATCTTAGTTGCTGTCAAGTGTTTATTCTACTTATTTGACAAGTGACAAAATGGCATATATTTTTTTTCCAGTTGACATATTCCACATGACATATCTCTACTTTTAATATCTTTGGAGTAACATGAATACTTAAAACTTCTCAAAATAATGAGTGAGCTTAACTAGAACGTTGAATTATGATATTTACAGTTTGAAAATAAAGTTACATCCGTCTGGCTAGTTGCATTCTTATTGTGTTTTTCTTTCATCGCCTTCATTCTCATGATTGGATTAGCGCAGGAAATTATACAAAAACTATAATAGATTGAATAGAAGACTTAATAGCTTTACGTGATTTAAGCTCTACAGGCTATCTCTGTGTGCTACATTCTAATTATTTTATAGTGCCGACAAATCCCAAGATAATCTTGCACAATCTTACGCACATGGGGAATTCACGCCATAGAGTTTACACAAGAAGAAAACTGCTTACCTTTAAAACTGAATGTGAAGCCAATTTGAACCTTATGAACAGAGATGAGCTCCCGCTGTTTATAATATATAAAGTAGTATGCATCGTGTAATGAACATAAAGAAATTTCTCATTAAGCGCACAATGAATCTGTTCCCATGAACTGATACATAACCCATAATTTTCAATATGCTTAGCTTAGGTTACTAGAGTTTGGTGGTTCTACTATTCACAGACTTCGCACAATGAAATTACAGTTTAAATGCTTGCAATGCAATATCAAAGTTACATTTGAACACCGGCCGATTCATATGCGAAAGATTGCTAGAGGCTCTAGCCGCCATTGTCTGCTTTATTTAAGATTCTCACAGAAACTAATGGGTAAAGAACTAGGAGATATTTAATGACACTGAAAATAATTGCTTAAATCTCATATAATCCATAAAACTTGAAAACTCTTGTCTTACTATTGCATACCGTCGATAAAGCACGGTTACCAACCTAACTACTGACCCCATGTAACATCGCCTAGCTTCTCCCATCAATTTACTCAGTAGCAACTATTAAACTGCGAGTAATAAAATACTCAGAGTACAAATTGTCTAATGACCTAATGACCATTTATATAAAAAACATAAAAGCTTCACTTTCGTGCTTGAAAGCCTCGCGTCATAAGAATGTTAATTAAACGTATATTACATTTTATTGTAGGTATTTGTAATAAAATAGAAAGCTTTGACCCAAAGCCTACATTTGTCAAATCATGCTCCTAATAAACGAGCATGATCAACACAAACCTGGAGTTAAAAGCTTTGCTCTTACAATGAACTTGACTCTTAATTAATCAACCATAGCCGGAAAGATTAAGAGGCTCATAACATTTCACGATTGCCACGAAGAAGAGTTTTATTCAAAGGTAACGTTCAAATCACGGGCTAAAATGATGTAGTATGGCATATTTGATGGAAGTAAATTTTATCCATAAGAATATTTAGACGCCTTGAAACCGCACAAGAAGAATTTATGGGCTAGCATTAAGATCTTTGATGTCGCCCGGCGGGGGTCAGATTTGCCTACTCACAAGCGGCTTGCCGACATCTGATAGGACCAGGTAAATAACATAACTTGTTTATCTCATTAAAATCTCAGCGTGTAATGGATTTGTTAACTTGAATTACTGTGCAGTGCAGGTCATATAATGGCCTGCAACTTAGATCCTTAGATACGAAGAAGGTAATACATATAGCCTCTGCCCTTTTAGTTACTCAGGCATGAAACTCTGATAACTTTAATGCAAAAACAAAGGGGGAATAATGGAACTAACCAATTTTTCTTCCTAGCCATGCATATCTCACAGAAATTAGATGCAGTTATTGAAAGTTAACTACCTTATTTTCCTTGGGTATCAATAAAGTATTTCTTTACGGAAAACTTGAAAATGTAGAACTAGTTTCGAGATCAATTAAGTAGCGGAAACGTGTGAAAATCGCCAGGTTGTAAATTAAATCCATATATGTCACAGCAGAGTGACGGCGGCAGCGGCGCGTCACAATGGGCCGAACTTGACCGAGCGGTAACGGTACCGCGCCTCGACGCAAGACAATGCGTGTGAGCGAGCCGACAGGTTGCTCGCCTGACCCAATTATCAACCAACTGGGCCAGCTGTTTTCGAATGCGTGTGAATTTTACTTTAATTCTGCTTTCTTACTTGCACCACTGATCATTTCCGCGATATACGTGCCCAAATAACTGGTCAGCTTCTTATTTGAATCGGATATCATTACACGTTTTTAAATGTAGATAACCGCTTTTCTTGCATGTAATAATTACTTTATCATTTTCATTACAAATGTAAGGAACGTACATTTATATTATGTAACAGCTGAAATAAAACCGTTCAGATTTGTTAATTAGCCATTCCTGGTGCTAACAACCCGCGAGTTATTCCAGGTAAGGTAAGATCATAATATAATGCGGAGAGATTGTAACCTATAGGACTTGCAAAGAGGGCGGAGGATCGCGTGTTTATCTAAGAGCGGGCTCTGGCTGGTATGCGGGGACTCGGGCCTTGTCGCTGTCTACTGAACAAGTCCGGCTCTCCTGTAGTGTAAGTTAAGGGAAACAGCGGGATATCCATATAAATTAAATTAATTAATATAATAGAAATATAGAATATATATTTTAACTGCAAGTTACTGTAAGGCATAGATACTCCACCTGTGTAGTGTATATGATCTGAAGTGTCAACAAAGTTTATAACCATTATCATACTTTACAAGAGGCCTACTGAAAATCGTTTTTGAGTGTAGTCTTTAAATTAGTCTGTGAATTTGAGAAATAGACCTGGGGGTTTCAGCAGAGCGTATAAGAATAGGAACTTCTGAGCTTTGTTATTTATTTTTTGTACCGTAAAATTAAACGGCAAAGAACGCTTTTCATTTGTACGTTTTAGTGGCTATTTCACGAGATACATTGAAACCAAAATGCATGTGCACAATTTCCGTATCTAAAAGTTGAGTTTGAGACTCGATACAACATAAAATTTTGTATCGAATTTTGAGTTGTAGAGAATTTTATTGTAAAGTAAAATGATTATAAAAAAGATTGCACCAGCCAGTAATGAATGCACGACGTTGTTGTTACCAGGCGCCGACGCGGGGCCGGTCGCCCGTGTCACAGACACGCCGATACTAAACATAGCTCTGCTGGAAAACTAAATGGATACCTACCCCTCATAAATATAGTAAATTGACGTATTTCCTTACCGCGAAACCTGATGTATCGTTATAATTTTTCCTCTTCTTACAACCTGTTTTAATCTGTGCAATTTTTCTTCACTTTGAACCGGAACAAATGTATGCATAACGTTTTTTTCATATTTTTATTTTATTTATTTATTTAGTACAGTGAAATGTTTCATAGTGTACTAACTGCTAAACGTGAAGCATAAACTCATTCGAGTTTTGCCTTACACCAGTTTCATCGACAATACAATAATAAAAAATTTTTTAATAAAAATATTCATGTTATTGAGGTAAAATGTATTCTATTATATTAAATATTTAATTAAACTATTATGTGAAAGACTAACAAAGACAAGAGAAGTTTTAGCTTTTTACACATTTTGCCTAGCCCTAAAGACATGATTTCTAGATCATAAAAATACGCGTGAAGGAAGAAAGGAATAAGCATTTTTATATAGTATTTATTATTACACTGTGGGTAGGCACTGTAGGCAGGAAGCGTCCACTTATCGGAGCAATAACGTCACAGAGAACGATGCGCGTGCTCCTATCAATATACAAAATCAGTGTAAGTAATTGGTATTCATCCGGCAACGTACTGCTATAATACTATACTATTTCTTTGAACACATCCTCCACAATTATCACTATTAAACCACGTATTCTTGACGCATGCATCAAAAGGAACCATTAGTATTTAAATTATGATGAGCAGGTACATATAATTACGCGCATACGCTCTCCACATCTATTATTTACCAAACATGGTCATTGCACTGACAGTGCGACCGCAACGAAATGTAAATGTATGCTTGAATACCTGTTAGTTGTGAGTGTCTAGTTTCCACAACATGAGAGTCGCGGCGTTGGAAGCATGCAATAATTACTGGAATCCTCTGGAATCCGTCCAAACCAACCGCACTGCGGTCACGCGTTAGCCTGAGCTATTTGATCGACTGTTTAAAAACCATCTGATGTGAACTTACATGCATTCCTAATAGTTCGCTAGAATTTAAAATACACACTTATAAACTCCCTGGGATGCACAAAGCACCTACGCTCTAACTTCATAATTGCATTCTTGCTTATAAACGTGCGCACGCAAGGCTTACAGACGTTTTATTAGCTAAAAATACTTGGGAGTACCAAAATGTCACCATCAATTGCAATATCCGTTTGTTTAAGTACATTTTTACGCACAGACATCATTACTGCAATAAAATGTATCGAATGTGTCTGGAACAAGCCGCCTATTGAGGCAAATAAGCTATAATTTACAGTCAAAGGGTGGACTGGGTAACTGTATTCGAAAGTTCTATAATACTAACATTACAAATGCCGCATATTTACAGACATTGTGTCCATTCTAATTATGATATTGGCTATTATGGTCCATTATGGTCCTATTTCACTGGAAATACTTCATCGATTGTATGCAAGAATGTTCATGACCCAAGGCGGCGGCTCAGTGCCTGTCACTCACGCTAAGAGAAGTGGTACCTCAATATCTTACCTTGCTTTACATTTAAATTAGACATTTTTTAAATCTAGTAGTTAGAGGTTTTTATTCTTATATATCCCGAAAAATTGGAACTACGTATTAAATTAGTAGTTTGTAGAGTTATTGTAGGTTAATAATAAATACGGTTTGGAGTCAAAAATATTCGTTATAAGTACTTAATTTTAAAAGATGTAGATTAAACTCAATGGATGCAACTTCAATAAATAATATATTGTATTAAGCATGATGTATGTAAATCAATGTGAAACAATGATATAAAAACTGTCTTAAGTACGTCTACAGTTAGCCATATACACCCGGAAATGAAAAGAGAGTTGCGGTGCCACAATAAACCACAAACGCTCCCAATGAATGTAATGGTACATGCGAAACAAAAAAGTATTAACTAAGCAGCTCTACATCGTCAACAATGGCCAATGTTCTTCTCGTAGATTATTTCCAATTGCGATTCAATTATTCGTTTGCTACTTTCACTTGGTTACATTTGGATAGTTATTTATACATTTTATTTTCTGTCGATCACAATGACAAAAGAATCACCTGTGCGAATTCAATGTCGATAAATCATGGAGTCGGCAGGCGCCGCATTTCGCCGCCCACTCCGCGCACGCTCTAAACTTCCATTCAAATAAATCATGCAATAAATCATTCAACATAAGGGACGTTGTTGTCAAAATATATTAAGGCTGAACTGCATACATCACATAGCATTCAAGTCATGGAACAACTTAATTCATATAAATTTGTTTACATTATCATAATGTTTGTTAAACTGTTAGTTTTTTACTAAAGACAGCACTGGACGTTGCTCGTTTAGAAACATGATTTACTTCAACAAATAGAGTGTGCCATCACAGTGAAATAGGTTCACACAATAAAGTATTATATATTAAGAATGTAAAAATAGACCAGATACGCGTCAGATGAATGTAGTTCCTGCTGCGGTGTACGGTTGCTCGGTGCAAAAAGAGCCGAGTTCACCGACGTCCCACGGACAAGTTATTGTGTTGCTGTGCTGCCGTGTGTACTAGTGCAGCTCTCCAATAATAAAAACACGTCTATCATATATGTGCATTATGACTTGCACTTTATTTATCATGTTAACAACGTCTTGTTAAAAAAAATACAACTTTAACATAAATGTATGTCAAGTGAATGACGAACCAAAAATATTCGTGGCTTGTGTGCCCAAGTTGTACTACATAGAGATTATGCTTGTGTACAATTCAGTTAAAAATTATCCCTAAAAATGTGGTGTACTAAGCTTCACCTACAAGTAGGGACGTCAAAGAATAAAAAAAATAATTAAAGTCTAAAGAGCTTAAAGATTAGCTCTGTAGACAGTCATAAAAGCTTTGGCTTGTCTATCGGTTGCAATAAAAATCTGGTTCCTCTCGACTCAGAACTTATAATCTTGTCACAAAGAAAAGTTATATCGCCGCTCAAGAAATCTTAAATTCTTTTAGGATTTAAAATACACTAAGGTACGAATGTTACCCATAACCTATATTTGGAAAATGCATTATTTGTATTTGTATTTCAATATGAGGTGCTTAAGCTTACATGGGCCTCAAATGCCTAAAGAAGCAATCAGATTGTACGAGTATATTCGCAAATATACCGTTAAAACGATCAATATTTACCATATAAGAAACGTCGTAGCAATTGGTGCAAAAGTCAACAAACAAGAGCCTACTTTCTACGTCCCAAATTGAACTGTCAATGCAGGGGAGGTAATGAGATCACACGCAATCAGAAAAGTGTGTGAGCATCAATATCTGTAATGGAATGCAAGGTGTCGCTGCGTGGAAGTTTATTTATACAGTGGCGACGTGAAGCCGGCGCCAACAATCGACACAGTCGACTAACTAACGATATGACATCCGCTGGGTTTGACCTGAGCCTACTGCACTCTTTAATACTTCTTAGTTGCAAAACGAAATAACCATATTTAGAGAATTAATAAGTTGTTTTAATTTGACACGTTCCAAATTACACTCGGAAATATTAGCGTCGTTAAAATTACTAATTTTATTTAATGGTCGCTATTAGTTTGCGTATCCTCATATTCGCGCAGAAGAATGCTGCCATATAAATTTAAATGTATTATCGAATTATGTTCGATACAAAGTAGCTAAAAACTTTATAGTAGGTAGGTAGCTACCATTTATATAGTTGTTCAACTTACCATAATAACGGAACACGAATGAAATTTACAAAGTATGGAAATGTTCCCGGTTGCGCTTTACCTCTTAATTGATGACAACTATCTAGTAAATGTGGTTTAATCGCCTTCACCGCAACATTGAGCATTATTTTTGTCATTTTTGTTCAAAACTGTAACGGTCAAGTGTGAAAGTAATACAAATCGCTCATGTCTCACGAGTAACATTTAACATTAACTTTTTATGAATATTCATGAGCACGACTGGAGTCAGTCGGTAGCGGGGGAGAGTTTATTTGCTTTAAAATGGTGGTACAAAATATATCGCTAGTTAAAAGCGAACCGCAAGTAGACTTTAAACGTAAGATATAGACCGAGATACGCGCTAGCCCGAGCAGGCATCGTAAATAAGTAAATTACTGCTCCAACAGTCTTTTTCTTTGTCGGAACTAAGAAAACGGGCGTTAGAGCGAAGATCTCAACCGATCGCCGGAGGCGTTCGTGCTGTACCGAGACTGGGTAGAATGGCAAATGTAAAGTCAATTCGCATTGAAATGGTTCGTATCGAGTTAGGTCCGGTCGGACCCTTTATCCGCAGCAGATCGCGCGAGACAATGTGGTGGTGGGTGCGGAAGACGGCGCGGGGTGGCGCGAGGCGCGGTGGGGGCGCAAGCTCATGACCGCGCAGGGCGCAATGACCTTGCCCGCGCATTCCGCTCCTCTGTGGGCTCTCGCCTCGCTCCAGGCTCTCCTATATTCTAAACTAACTTAGGGTATCGAACAAAAGATCCTAGCTCTATTCTACATTCAATTGTAGCCTTCAAGTCGTATACAATATCGGCCAAGCAATTAAGTATTTTACTTGTTATACTCTTTCACTTTCATAATAATATATACATAAAGGTAGCTACCCTCTTTAGCAATTTACATTTTAAGTAATCCCATCACGTTCTCTATTATGTAAGAACGAATGCTAGTGGAACCTTTGAATGGAAAGACAAACATGGCTAGGTAAGTACATGCCGCTATAATAGGTAAACCAACGAAACTGGGTTAATAACCTTTAAGAAAACACACAAAGCAAGCACAGATCAAACAAGCTGAGTAAACATGAAAAAATTCAGCTCAACACAATGAGTTGCATCGACTCCAGTTCACGTGCAAAAGAAAGTAACGTTTGCACTTCATTTCAACTAATGACATCAATATCTCGGCACATTAAAATAGCAAATATAGCAGTCAAAAAGATTATTCTGCCCATGTCTCTTAAATTCATTCGCATACATACAACTTTCTATTTTATAAAATTCGAATCCGTAGTAATTATTGTACTAAACTATTGGAAATTGGTTCCCAGTTTTTGATAGTGATAGAGCATGTAGTAAAAATATAATTTGTAGATGATTTTAGATACTTCATTTGCATTTAAACATAGAAACAGAAGCAATATCTACAGAATCAAAACATCAAATCAGCACCCAGATAAATAACGGTAGCGAAGCGAAATAATTGGAAAATCATAAGGTACAGAAACCGTTCTGAATGAGTCCGAAATCCGAATTAGCATTGAATCCGTTCGCGGACCAAATGTCCACGGACCGTAACATAAATACACAACCGGTCCATTCCTTTTGAAAATGTTTGCTATGGACTCCCACACTATCATTCAGATTTCTTGGACTTAAGTAAGTTATTGCATCATCGTCAACATTTTCTTTAAGCTTTAACACCTTCAAGTAAATACTACCATTCCATCATCTATTTTACAGTATGTATCATTACTTACTTCAGAAATGAGCTAAAATAAGATACGTAATAGTGCATTATGCGCGACACTTAATTCAAATAAATGCAAATTTAAATTCCTCATTTCTTCTCTCTAAAGCAGGTTGTCAATCATTGCCATTAACCAGACAAAAGAAAAAGTAAACTTGTCTACAAAAATAACTTTCTATATTCTATATTGGAAGTAAAACTGTGTATATTATTTGTGACATTGAACCCGGGCGGGTAACACGTGAACTAAAGCAACCGGTCGCTATTACGTCAATTACGCGTCGTGTATAATTGCTAAGCTAGCAACTCGTCGCGCCTTATTTAGCTTACTTCGTTGCATAACTCAATGAATTTATTTCCAATACCTTTTCTATATTTATGAATACTTCGTGAACCTGACTAGAAGATAAATAATATCTTAATAACGATTTTAGATTTTTCAAAGCAACTGTTTTATGTAAAATAAAATAACTAGGTTAAATATTAGGTTTTATGAATCCTAAGAATCGGGCGCATGATTCAATGAAAAGAGCTTCAGTTGCCATTATCAATTTCTAATATGAAACCTTATGAGTGCAACTTATATGAAGTAGTTTTGTTTCTTTTCTTTGATAATATGTTACAGTATTGCATACTAAAACGGCTTTTGGCTGATCCCAAATCACCGGAATTCGCAACTATTGGCTTGCTGCAATTAACAAAATCAATTTAGAAAATTAATAAGTTCTATTTTACTAAGTTGACGCCACGTCGGGTTTAATAAATGAATATTTTGGTTATCGTACAGTTACTATTTTATTTAGACGATTATAATCATTAATCCAAATTGAGCTCAAGTTAAAGTTTGGATAAACCAAACATTTATATCCATTATACTTCCTTTTCATTATTATAATGGCAATAACGATAACTTGTTATTAATTGTCATTTGTCCATGAACTGAGATCTATAGAAATGTTTATACCATCAGGTATTTGTTGGATCAGGAAGATAAAGGCACGAAAATAAAATAAAAGAGAAGAATAAAGTGTACAAAAAAGCCATAAATTATAAAATAAAATTCAAGACATACTCTATTCGGACACCAACAGCATCATGAAGAGGAAGTAAAAATGTCTATAAAATTGTTGGGCATAGACACATCATGTAACAGCCATCATAATATCACATTTCAAGCACACGGCCAGTTAAATGGTCTTCTAAAGCTGTTAACGTAATCAAAATCAAAACAATAAAGAATGCCGTTTCCAATATAAACATAAGGTAAGTAATTTCCTGTGCGGGTAATTAAAACAGCAGTTTTGTTGTTACCGTTAAATGTTGCAGGTACTTCCCGCGGCTATAGAATTGTGTGCACGCATTTGTTTATGATAATCCCTGGGAAAGTCACATGTAAACCAAATAATCGCCCGCCTACTTTCCGCGTAATTATTTAACATTTAGCAATTATATCACGTATTTATATCACGCTATATTCATAATATTACATCAAATTATTACTTAAATTACAGCAATTATTGCTAACAGTTGAACACATTACTAGGGATACTAAAAATATAGAACAACTTCTAAAGAATAGTTTAGGTTCCCGAACCGCTAGTCCAGTTCCCACAGTTAAAATTAATACGCATTCAACAAACATGACCGAATTATCAACGCCACATAATATGTATAAATACATAAAGGTAACGGCATTGACGTCGTTACGTTACAATCTTTAAATAAACCACATTTGTATGACATTAGAAACAGTTAGAACGCGGTAGGGAAGTTAATGTCACCACTTTGGATTCGGCTTTGAGATGGGGTTCCCATGTGATGTGATGGGCCATGGTGGTGCAAAAACCAAGAGTTTGTACTTGGGTAATGACTGTATGCATTAGGAACGGATATTAACTTGAACGATCAAACATATTACGTTATGACACTTTTGAGGTTAAAATCTTGCACAAATATTTTTACAACTTTATGTGGTTTTGTCCCATATTATACCGACGAACGGTTAGGTCACAAGGATGTATGTATGAGAAAACCTTTGTAAATATTAGTCCAATTCTGAAAAACGTTCACATAGGAAACTAATTTACAGAAATGTATTTACTTACTAGTTGTGTCCCGCGGTTTCACCCGCTTAGATTTATTTTCTTGGGTAGCCCGCAGAACCCTATTTATTTTTAAATAAAAGTATATCTAGCTATCCACCAGTGAAAGACCTGTTCAAATCGTTCCAGCCGTTTCTGAGATTAGCCGGGACAAACAGACAGACAGATAGAGTAAAAAAATTAAATTTGTGTTTTCTATATCTTTACTATGTATACATCATATCATAATATGCATTTAGGGAAAAGTTGTTATTTTGGAATTCCAAACAGACACTTCAATTGTATTTATCTGTATACACAAGTTACTTGCAAAAACCTATGTAGTAATATATTTTGTAACAATATTAATTGGACCCTGGATTTATTCCTCTTCTTATTTTTGATTTGGTTTGATTCATACAGTTACTAATTGACACTACAATGTTGTATCGATTTGTCGCGATACTCGAAGTGACAATGAGTCTTTGCAAATGGTAATGGCTCTGCTAAGGGGTCTGTGAAATGATCACACCCAGTTTACTTATTTACTTTTAATTACAATATATAATAAACTGACCTCGTTTGTGACTATTTAAGAAGCTCAGTCAGCAAAGAAATGCTTCTGTTGCAGTGGTAATTCGATTGAAGTGAAATTGTAATTCAATTCTGTTTTTTTTTTTAATTATATCGTTTTTCTTAACAATCACGAATCACATTAAATGATGCAGCACATTTGTGTTCATTATATAAGTCGTTCTGAATTAAAAAATAATGCACATATATGACTGCGTTCCATAATTCAAGAACAATTTTATGATTATCTCAACTTGTGTCATGGTCGAGTGCATAACTCGGCTGTGATTGCGTTAGTAATCTATCCACGTGACTTAGATCCCGGACGATGCGACCCCAGTACTTATCTAGCGATCATCTTATTAATGTGATCTGAGGGTCATCCCGCGCTATCTGAAATCGTCTGGACGTCTCAAGTAAGCCGACCAACATGGAAGTGGGTCCGTTAACATTCTTTTCGCAAACAACTGACGACCGACACGGTTCGCTACGCTATAACACCAAATTTTCCGCCTATAATTATGAATTAGAGGTCAACAGGTACCGATATAACAATGCCGTTTTGTGGTGGGTTAACACAATTATTGTTCCTAACCAGCTTGTCTCAAAGAAATAAACCCAAACTTTCCAGTATTCAAGTATGCTATATATGTCTGACCCTCTTTAATGCCAATATAAAATTATTTTTAAAGACTTCACATTGACTTTGTTTTTAGAATAAAACATTCCTTTTATGTTCAATATAAGTAGCGTTCATTGAAAAAGAGCCGTGGTGGCCTTGGGCATGAGCAGTCGCCTGCTACGTAACGACGCAAGTTCGAATCCGAGGCCTACAAGCAGCAATGAGTTTTTCTAAAAAAAAAATGCAATGATTTCACATCACGTGCTTTACGGTGACGGAAAACATCGTTAGGAAACCTGTATATGTCTGAGAAGTAATTCAGAGGCGTATGTATAGTGTCTGAGACGGAGATGGACTCACCATCTGACACGTTGGCACTTGATCATCTTCGGTGAAAAATAGGTGTTGTTAATACAACACCTCTGCATACCCGTTCGGGGAATACAGGCGTGAGCATATGTATGTATGTATGAATACGTAGCGTAGCTCAAAATGCGCGTAGCAAAGCTCGTTGATGTCTAATGCAAGATCGTAGCAACAAGATTTCGTAGCCGATTTCCTATATTCGGCGTGTCACTTTGCATTGAAATTGAATTGAATTTGAATTGAATCTCTTTTGTTTCAAAAGTACCGTAAAAATTAATTTAGCATACTGCACGACACATCGATTATATGTATGGGAAAATTATAATTAACATTTAATTAATACATCAATCGCGATTTAACTTGAATATATACAACTTTGACGGACGTTTTTAATAAAACTATTACACTGACATCAATTATTAATAAGTATTTAATGATGAATAATAGGTTTCACCCACTAATAACGAAACTTTGCTCAACAGTGGGTTAATGAGCATCCATTCTCTCATGATAAGAAGTAATGACGCTTTCTATCAATTTCGTCGATTCACTACACACTTTATAATAGCGTAGAAAGTGTTATTTGTAGTTTCCGAGCATTCGTGTCAAAAGGGGGTAATGTCCGTGTTTAAGTAGTTGTCAAACAATTGGTTGGAGACGTGACTTATTGCGGCGATCGTTGACAGCGTGGATAATGTCAGATCTTCAGTCCTCTCCACGGTGCTCGGGATCGATCCCGCCGCGAGAGGGCGGGGGTGGGGTCGACGACCTATGCGCACGACCTTCCCATAATTTATCATGTAATATAATATTATGAATCCAATCGTATGACTGCGTCGCGACTAGTCCAGCTCCGCGAAACTCTGCTGAATCCAGATTAAGTCGATAGTAAGAACAATTTATATCTTTATCCTCAAACCAGTTACCCTAAAGAGAAAATTTATTCTCCGCGCAAGCTTGCTTTTTATATCCCATAGTGGCAATACAGGCGATTTAGTCGATACTTTGTAACGACTGCAAATTGTGACTACATTAAAAAAATATCGACTCCGTTAAAAAAATACAATAGGGTGTCCAAGATGAAATAGTGTTATATAACATGATTATGTTCTCACATTGCTAACTAGCTCGATTGATCTTGATAGCAATATCCGATGATACGCTAACTGTAATTGATTATAAACGTTGGTACATCACACAACAGACTCTGATATCGAATTGTGATTGGTTTTATACAAAGCCGATTGAGTTTATCGATATAATCAGTTTATCGGCTCGGGGAACGAGACAAAGCGCTAGTAACGGCGACAGGCGTGGTTCATTTGCATCGACAAAATAAACATGTATTTGATTGTTACATCAGTTTTAACTATTACAATGCTATGATCTGACACATTGACTCCATATCCGACGGCTCGTGACATAACTTTGTTCTAACAACACTTACACTGGGATTACATAATGTCATGTTACAAGACTTGTTTTATTTATAGTTTGCTTGCTACTGACTCTGAAAGCCTTTGGCTACATACTGTCGAAGTTCAAACTATTTGTACAGAAAATTTTATCCAGTTAGCTCTTTAAACGTGAAGTTTAGAAGTGATCGATCTGACTGAGACATTCTCACGTTGATAATTATTATCATGGAATATTTTAATGTAAGAACTTGTATTTTCTCACGAAAAAAACAGAGGTTAGGTAGACTTTTTGTAATCAATATTTCAAAGCATAATTAGACGATTAAGTAAATATGAAGGCGTTAGAAAGCCAGTAATTGGTAGTCTTAGCAGCGTGCATCGATCAGCGGTGGTAAATGGAGTACAGCGTCGATGGGCGGCGGTCACGGTCGAGGGACGGAGGGATCCAGGTCGGCTGGAGGGCGATGTTCCCAGACACGCGTCACTGCACACCTAGCCGCTGGACACTGCGTGTACGCCGCACTACTCTACTTATTATGTACTTCTATTACTGCATCCATCTAGTTTTACGACACTTTAATAAGCAATGCTTTCGCCAACTAGCCCTTACATAATGTCTATACAGAAAAATAAAGTTGAAGTGTCTGGCTGCCATTGAAAATTAACAGCTTTTTACTACATGCATATGAAAATAAGTATGAAAGTCTGTCTGTCTGTTTGTTTCGGATAATCTCAGAAACGGCTGCACCGATTTAAACGGGACTTTCACTGACAGATAGTTGATATTACAAGGAATAACTTTTATTTTAAAAAAACTAGGTTTCCGAGAGTTAAAGTCTACGCGGGTGAAACTGCGGGGCTTGGCTAGTTTACAATAAATTCGATGTCACTTCAGTTATAATTTCATTGCCTTCTTGCAATATTTCAATATATTAAGATTTGTGTTCAAAGAACGTGAAAAGGTAATTGTGATTTAACAAATCGGTGTAATTAAAATGATAGGCGATAAAAGGGCATATGCATCAGACAATTTATAATCTTTGCTTATTTGATTAGTTAGTGGCATCGAGACTAAAACGCGAAGACGTAGCGTGTGCACTTTCTCATGTATTGAACACGTTAGTGGGTCGGCGTCGCGACGTGCGCCCGACGCGGGACGCTGTGGCAAATCCATTACGCCTCACAATACGCCACTAATACCTCCTCTCCACCGGCTACGTGAGCCAAACTCTCAGTGAAAGTTACACTGTCTCTTTGTCAAATCAACCGTTATCACCCAACTACAAATTGACAGGAAACAAACGAATGTTTGTCAACAATCTTCTAACAATTTAAAAAACTGGTCACCTAAGAAAAAAAAATTTTGACATAAGATTCCCAACATTAATTTGCTTTTGCCTGTAGTGCAACCATATCATATTATCACTAGGCATATCAAGTGTACTTTATGTGAAACAACTTCACAGGAACCATTTACATAAACCAAGTCACAGCTTAATGTAACTAGAACGCGTCGTTTCGCATTCGATAGCCACTTGCATAAATAAACATTGCCCATAGCATTACGGACTTTAATAGTAGGTGTTGAACATGAAGGCTTCACTGGTATGGTAGTCGTGTAAAGGACACACCCACACATACGTTACAACACACGTGGTTTAACAAACGAATAGAGGAATGTCAAAAATGCCTTGTAACTGTTCTTTGCGCGGACAGGTCGCTTCAAATGAGATGCATACGATAATGTTCTACGCTTCGCACTGTCTCGAGATAACCTTAGAGTTACAGAAAACGTACTCGTAACTTGTCCGGCGAGTCTATTCCTCATTATCTACAATAATATCGTGTTTCAAGTTTCTAATCGAGCTTTGTAGGTCTTAATATAAACATTTATCACACGCTCCATCATAGAGGCACAGTTCAACAAACTCAGTGACCGTTGTACTGAACAGACGAGGCGCTAAATGTTCTACAATGCTGTACTGGTTTATTGTTTACCAAATAATTTAATTTATCAACTTTACCTCCTTATTTCACTCTTACTAAAAGCAGACGAGAAAAAAGTATGTCTCTCGATAATACTACGGATGGCAAATTCGAATCCGAGCTTTCTTTAGACCGCCGCAATGAATATCATGCAATGTGAGCAATAGAATTCATTATGAAAATCGATCCATTACAAATACCTACTTTGGTGGAACGTATCGAACTCAATTAATGATAATAGAGGCACCTGAAAGCGGGAATCTGAAACGGTGTTTAAATGAGAATCGGAGTCAGTGACTTTACTTATACTTTTTTTTGCAAAGATCCTGAACCAGGTAATCTTAGTCAATTACTTTTTCACCGCAAAAGAAATAATTTTCTTTTTCATATGGTAGTAGATTGAATTACACGGCTATTAGATCACATTTGGCGGAGATGCGCCGGAGTTGGAACGTGATCCCGTTTGCTCGAGCAAAACGCTCAACTAGCCTTTGGACATTTGTAATTCCTTAACTGTATCGGATTTTTCATAATAGATACTAATGGACTAGTGGTCAATCACATTTGAACTTTGGCTTTGGATAGTATTTGTATGTAAATTATAGTGAGATCCACTATAAGACACGTGATAAGATAGTTAATAAATATGACATGACGGAATTGCATTAGTGTGGGTTGTGGGTCGCGGGTGTAGGTACAGTGCGCAGGCGCAGAGAGGGCACTGGGTCGGGGGAAAGTACTGGGCGAGTGCGTGCACGGTGCATGCCGCCGCAATCACACCGCCTCAACATTTTGTGTTGCTACCCGATTTAATTTAACACAACTTTATTAACATTGCAAAATAAGAAAGATACTCGATACCACTTTATGAGCCTCTATGTATGGCTTAGAGTCACAACCAACGCTTGAAAATTCGATCGATAAATACAATAATTACAGGCAGGAGACTGCGAAAGACTTTACACCTTATATGCTGGAACATAAATACATACCTTGCCGTCAGTGCAAAGTGGCTTTGTTGCTTACACTACTTACGCTTACTCCTTGGGGCTATGTTTTACGCGTCGAAAATAAAACACCTTTAAGTCGACTTATTAGGTTGAACTGGAATTGTTGGACATAATTATCTTCGCTGTATTGGCGGGTACAGTCACATGGAATCCTAAGTCCAGACAATTTCACCAAGTGGGCCATTTTAACAATTCACAAAATTCACATGCGGCAATCTAGAATTTGAGATCTACAAACACAGTTATGTTCACGAGTATGAAATGGTTGCAAAACCCGTAAAAACTGTCTATTGTGCTACTTTCACGTCTGCGTGATTCGTGCTTAGACTTTGGTCAAAGTGTGGAGCACAGGATAAGGTAATCCTTTCCCCATTGTTGTATCACTATACATTATTGTTCCTCACTATAGCACTATAACACATAACCGTAAAGTAAATATTTGTACTACGTCCCATTACTTAAGTTAAAATACATATAAATGATAGAACTGACTACAAGCCACGCTGCAATACTTGATGTCAATATTTTAATTAAATTTGCATACTTCGATTGTAGGTGAATGTTGTATATAGATGTGAGTTTATTTTATACAAGTACAGATGCTTTGTTTAAAATGTTAAGCAGGGAAAATGATAAGTGTATGTAAAATAGAGAGAGACCTTAGGAATCTGTGTCGTGTTCATTGGAAAATGGACACAGTTCGTATAGTTCTGTTGGTGCTGTTAAACTGTATATCATATTTTCTGGTTTGATTCATTCATTTCAGTACTGGAAATTATTTGCAATGTAAATAAGATCTAGTTAAATAATCACTTCCGTAGAATACACAGCTCGCAGGTACTTAAAATGGTTAATATACTATAAATAAATTATTTGTTCACTATCATCTTGACCTGTGGCTAATGAATAAAATTATTAATGCACTGCGTCTACTGACAGACGTTTCACACTCTGTAAGTGTTGACATCTCGAACAGTAAACTGCTGTGAATTAACATTGATCAATTAATCAGTTGAAATGTAAGTAAGAAGACAACTATGTGATTAATCTCACAAATGACAGGCTTTAAGTACAAATAAAAAAAGTCGACGGACTAAGATCTATCATTATTAACAACCGTGTATTTTATACGCATTCTGTAACTTGAGTTATCATGAAGGAAAACTAATATATGGTTTAAATAATACCTATCCTGAGGGTTCTTAAAGGCAGCCTTTCACTATAAATATAAATCAAGATAGGAATATTGACAAATACAACTAAAATACATAATTGCAAAACGAAACAAAAGCGCGCAGATTTATCTTTGATGAGGATTACGTGTCTTTAAATAATATCACAGGTTTACCCAGAGCCAAAGCGACTCTGCGCTAGAGGTATATTCTGGAGGATACGATATTGAATCGTAACATGTATGTAAACCAATGTTTCATTAACTAGCTCTATCTCACCTGATTCTAATGTCAAGATACACAGAATAGCACTGACAATGTAAGTGATGTGTGAGGTGAGTGTGCCGTCGGTTTCGGCGCACCCGGTCAAGGCCGCTTGCACTCGCTCGCAAAAAACCAACTGGTTGGCCACACATGCGGTTATCACAGCACTGTTCTGGCCGTAATACCTTACGTGCTTCCTACCCGTTCCACAACATACGGCCATTGATCGCTAGTTTTTGTTGTATAAGTGTCAGTGATCTATCAGGACTTTACTTGTCAGATTTTGATACATTGTCGTCGTTTAGAATACTAAAGTAGCTTATGTACATACTAGCTGTGCCCAGCGGACAAACAGACAGACAGAAAGAACATATTGTTTTAAAATTTAGTTTATGTAAGTACCGCTAATATGCTTTTATTGAAAAGTTAAAATATAAAATTCAATTTTATTTATCTGTATGTAGAAATATAGATGTATGTCTATGATTTACTCGTTTAAAAGTATTCGAAAATAAATTGTTTGTGGTTTTATATTATGGATTCGAATTGTGTTTTTTGTGTAGCTAGCTTAGATAGCATGGAGATAAAAGAAAAAAAAACTGAAAATTTTAAGTGGCGAGTGTGGCTAATCAAGTAATCTAACTGGGTACCTATTTAAATAATGAATAATTTCTGCAACTTGACTGAACTATAAAATACAATACTGTAGTTAAGTATCTCTTTACTGCACGCATTATAAGTAAAGAAAAATTTACAAGCAAAAAATTCAATATAACACGTGTAAACATGAGGTGGTCTTATCGCTACAGTGATTTCTTCCAGAAAAGCATTAAGTATAATAATATTTGTGGATAAAATCGGGCAAAACCGCACCAACTCCTAACTTATTCATGCTGGTGTACGCACTAGTATTTAGTAGATTGAACATCACTTCAGAAGAATATTGTTATCAATACAGAAGAAAAAGGTTAAAACTTTGAACTAAGACATTACAGCTCACATCTGCTAAGCCATTAAATACTAATAACTATTATTCTTGTCGTTCACGTTTAAGCCTAGAAAGGATTATTAGAAAATGCAATAACGAGAATCCTACCAACGGATGTCTGTAACTCGTTCAAAACCCGTTTCAATAGCAATGTACTCTGACTTAGAAATATACGTTTATAGGCACCATGATGGAGGATATACCATCAATTTAGTTTTATTGTTTTACTAGGCCTTTAATATACATCTATTAGCCCTGTATGTATTGGCAGCATCATACTAACTATGACAGCAGCCTAACGGTGCTTCTAGCATAATTCCTTAAACCAATTTGTGTGTCTTGGTACTATTTCTTTTGGCACTCCAGCTATAACATACATAATTTATCTACAGGCCGCAACATATTTCGTTCATGTTCGCAGAACAAAAATAAAAAGATTTCTTCCACTTTTCTGCAGTAAAACCCGTGTGCAATGTCTTAATATAAAGGCTATTTATTTGCCTGCAAAAACCTTAGAACAATAGCAATGCGAGGCGAACTGTTGGTATCTCACGAGCGCATGTAATGGTCACAAAGAGGCTAGAGCGAGTAATTCTCAAGTAATGACGGTAATCATTTTATCATCTTGGGACCAATAACTCGCGTTTGCGTTTACTCGCCTATGGGGCCCGCTGCAGCGATGCGAGTACCGTGCGAATCAGCCACGCATATGTGCAATTTTGTCATTACGTGTCAGGTTTATGTAACGATCAACAAGCTGAGTTACTATTTTCCATGTCAAATTAAATGTCCTGACCACCAAGATGCTACAAGCATCACAGTATAATAATATATACTTTTCATTGGAACTTTTCAAATAACTCATAACAACAGCAAATTTACTACCTAAATCAATTTTATTCCATTTTAATTTCTTGTCAGTTCCTCTCAGAAGGCTAGTTTTTGAACTTGTGGCCAGTTCTTCGGCGTTCATAAGTGTCTTACCAAGATATAAATTAAACAAATTTAAATAAAAAAAATCTTTGGATGATACTGCAACCCGGCACACAACTTAGGTAGGAGATAGCTTTCGTCTTGTGTAACATATTTATGATACGCAACAAATATTCTGACTCACTCTCAAACTAAACCAAAACTAAGATGAGAACGAATAATAATTACGATATTTCGTTGTTTATATATACACATATGAAATATGTAGATTCAAAAATCTTGCACTTCAAATAATGAATTAATCATTTATTTTATAATAAGAAGCGTGGTGTATAATTAATTGAAAACCTTTTTTTGGAACTTATCCTTTATTACAAGAAAAATGAATTTATAAAAGATATACTTATAGGAGCAATGTTATTTCATGTCTTATTTAAGTGTAGCATATTTGAATGTATATATCTATATTTATTATCTATTAATCAATAAATGAAACATACTACTTGCGATTTCTTAATACTTTTAACTGGGCGTTACTTTAAAGATCAACGATCCAAATATAATTTAGTGCTTAATCGTCTTCATATCTTCATAGGCAATCCATCACTCGAGTGTCTTAATGTATTCAGACGAATGACCTTTTTCATAAAAGATCTTTAAATATCATTACTATAAGCTAGAAGAGATACAAAAACCCTCGAGTAGGTTTTAAACGTAGCCCACTATGCAGAAAGTGTTAATTAAAGTAAGTAGCGGTCATATCAGTTTTCTCATCAAACACCACATCCACACTATTCTCTACACTACAGAGACTATCGAATTGATTTAACATAGCACCTACAATGTTTTTACTAACACTGTGAATATAAACCTATTTTTGCAGACTGTACTAATACAGAGCTTTCCCGGCCGGCGCGGCGGCGTCGCGGAATTGCACTTTTCAAGTAGCAAGGTCAACACAACTTTGCTTAGGTATATCAAAACTACTTTAAGACGAGATAATAAACTCATATATAATTAAGAAATGGACATTAATTTTATAATGAATAATAAGTATTAATGTTTAAGTAGAGCTTATTAATTTAAAAATAATATATACCTGAGTGGAACAGCCGGCTTCACTATCTGGAACCGTTTCACGAGATAATGTTCAAGGGTTCACACGAAACTGAACTGTCCTAGGAGTACGCGTGCACTGGTCGCTGCGTGCGGAGGATGGAAGAACCGAGAGACGAGGGATGGTCGCGAGCACACAGCACCGGGCGCGGACAGACAGCCACGCAACCGTCTCAAACGGAATGAAATGGTGAAGAAGATGCCGCGCTCTTATATAGACACGGCCGTAACCTGACGCCGGATAACGGACTCCCGGCCGCGACTTAGCCGCACGACTATCTACCCTATCTGCGCACACGCAAGGCATACATTCACCTTTCCAACAAAACCTTCTGAGAGTAACAGATAGATCGAATTTTCAATAAAGCGCCCCAAGCTGATCACTGCAATTTGCCTTGGCTAACGCTTGCAAACCTTGGGTACGCCCGAACGAGATGACAGGACAACGCAACCCGAAATGGCATCGGGGAGCGGCATCGAAGCCGACCTATGAACGGAACACATTCCGACGAGAAAATGGCGATCAGAAAATTCCTCCCACGGCGGCGGCGCGGCAGCCACTATAAGGGGTTATTCTATCTTCAACGTTCAACTAAAGTCACATAGAAATTCAATAGAACAACTTTACTACGCAATTATACTGGTACTGTCGTATCGGAGCAGTCAGCTAGGTCAATACAGCGACAGTTTATATTATCCTAAGCCCTTTAAGCACTGACTAGAATTTATTTAAACCAGTAGTTTTATTGTTTGTTATTGAATATCTTAATTTCATTGTAAGCTTTTCGTGAAAATAAGAAAATGGAATACCCATAAGGTTGTTTTACATCGGCAGCTGTCTAACTCGCGACACTAGCTAACAAGATTTTATTTTTAAACCGGTTTATTTACTACCGTCTTTACATTGTACGTATGCATTTCTTAAAACAGGGAAAACTACTTAGCTTAACAATACAATACAGCAATGTTACTGTTTCGTCATAAAAAAGCGGCAATTAAAATCATGAATTAACTCATCGCACTTGAGATGAATGAGGAACGATGTGTGATATAAAAATGCGATATGAAGCAAAGTTGCGCACAAAACACTTCGCATCGAGTCTTCACACGGACGCACACTACGACACATAATGCATTTATATAGCACACGTATGTAGTGAACCGAACCGATGGCATGTGAACAAGTCAAAGGAATGACTAGGGGAAAAGAAAACTACATTTTATGTGGGAAATCCTTTCTGTTTAGAACCTTTTACTTAGGAAACCTTAAGGTTTAGGAATGCTTGTGACACCACAAAAATAGGTGTGTGATGTATTGTGTCGTAAAAAGTGTCACATACATCTTCATAAACATCCAGACTCTCAAAGCAAATACGTACATTATTGTTACGAGTTAAAAACAAACTCGTAACCTTAGGCAAGTGCGCATCGTTACAATAAGGTTAACGGTGCGATCTGTGGCTAACGTGGCTTTTAACTTTTAACGCACATAAAAAAACCATAGAACAAGTGAAAGAAGGCACTAGGTAGGCAAAACATTTATTTTCTTTTGATACCACGGGAAAGTTCGAGCTTCTATTCCATAAGAACGGGTTGTTCCACTAATCTCCATTGAAAATACCTTTCAAATATTGTGGAAAAAACACGTTGCTGGGCTACAAAATATGAAATTTCAAAATTGTTATCCTTTACGCTCTAACCACCTAATACTGATATGTACATTACATAAAACTCTAACTAAAAATATCTTTATTTAATTCGATTTTAGCAAAGTACTTCTAAATCACAATCATTACTTATACAGTAGGTACATTAAAATGTAACACTCCAACTTTAATTAACATTTTAAATGCAAAATTGTAGTTTGTCGACGTCTCTAAATAGCTAAGAAAGTCTTGAATTTTGAGTGATGTTTCAGTATTAGATCATTAGAATTGTAGTGTCAGAATATTTCGATTTCCTTTCATGAGGTTCGACTGCTAATAGTTTAACTTAAACGCCAATGGCAAATAAAACCAAAAAGTTAATGACTATCAGCTGCTTGAAGCCTAGTTACAGTTAATGAACACTATTATTAAAGCAAACACTGAACGGCCGGCGCTTTAATCTTACTTCCTGCGGTTTCCCAAAGGAGGCTTTAAGGCCAGCCAGAGACGTTACAGCAGTGAAAGTTAATGTTGATTCGCACTGGCTCGCTCATTATCTACGCGATGAAAATCTTAAATTACACCGCACACGGCATGCCTTGTCTCGTACCATTTTTATTTGTGTAAGAATCAATTACTACGTCCCTAATGATGTACAACGCCTTAGGCTCCGACTAACAGAATAACAACTTGTCTTACCTGATGTGTAATGAGATTGACCATTTGCACCGACTCCAAATAAAACAATACAATATGTGCAATCATGGTAAAAAAGTAAAGAAGTTGTCTGGTAATGTAATAAAGCAAATAAGTTACTTATTTACCTCTCAGACTCGTGGGTGTTCACGAAACTGATTATAGTGAACGCAATTAGAACGTTATACTCGTAGTTAATTAATTTTAATTTAAATTAAAACAGCGTTTTAAATTCGCAGACCATTGAAAAGGGTTAAAGTAAATATTTTTTTTTCTATAAAATATTTTACGTACAGACAATTTTATACCTTCATAAATTGATAATACTGAAAATATACAACCTGTAAATCTATGTTTTTATAACCAGGTGAACAGTTTTAAAGTTTTAAAAAAACATACAAACACACAAATTAAAGCAATGTGATTAAACTTACAATGGTCCTTGATATGTGATACATTTAATGATATTAACGTATCGTTGGATACATAATATAAAATTTTCCGAATGATTGTGATGGCAATGATGTATAACCCACATCATGTGTTAATGTTTGTACTTAATCCATTACAACACGTCCGACTTCAGACCGCAGCCACGTGCTAGGGCTTTCAACTTCAAATTCACCACATTGAGGTCTTATGCATGCGGCACTCTTAAGAAATAGTCCAAGAACAATAGGATATGTGTAACTCCGAAAGTATCTTCTATCTTCTTGACGAGACTTTGTAAGACTTTTAGTTCCACTTGGGGATGAGAGAAATTGAAGAGAAACTTCAGAAACTCGAGACTGTTTCGGATGAACAGCCGAACTCTGCACGGATGACTTAGGGTTTTCCATGCAGTTGTCAATCTTTTTTTTTTCTCTGTATACAAGAAACGGTTATTAAAACTAATTACAAGTAGAAACCTAGAAATCGGTGTCTCTCGAGATTTTGCCACGAAGGCTGGCAGCATTGCCACGTTAAATAGCAATGCTGATTCTCTGAGCGATAAAATCTCCAACCCTCTTGTCACAAGATACTTCTTCTAAAGACTCTAAGGAATTGGGATACTCATAGAATAACTAAAAACAAACATAACTAAAAACCTTAAAAATATAATCTAATAACTAAAAACCTTAAAATATATAATCTTATAACTAAAATATATTATTAAAAAGAGTCCCTGTATGCAAGGTTCCGAAGATACTGGCAGCATTCCCCCTTTGGATGGCAAGACTAATTCTTTGACCGAGGTAGCTGCATCTTCTAAATAGCTATCATTATTATATGGTAACCTTACCGCGTCGTTTTGCCAATTATATTTGAAGTTCGACAGATAGTAATGTTTTTTTTTGACAACACCTCCATAGATGTGGGTCGCTCGCTACAACACTTTTACTTCGTTTAGTGATCGAAATATAATGTTTCCGATTTATTTACTTTTTTTACTTTAGAGATTAGATTAAATTGATACGTTTATGTAGGTCTCATTTAAAACGGAAAGCATAAATGTAACATCACCTGATACTTACTGAATGTATTTGCTTTTATACGAATGTTCCCCACAGCATTGACTGCTGGTAGATTTGCGACTAAGATGAATCTGTCAACGGCCTGACAATAAAAGGTCATGTTAAGGCCGCAGGCCCATTTCCAGTTTAAATTTGTACGTGTTGCATACTAGGTACTAACTTAATCTTAATATTCTGTAGTCCTGGGGATCATAGCTCTATTTCTGAGCTAGTAATAACCTACCCGCTTGTCGCAAGAGGGAGAAGTCTACCAGACAAGATGCGATCAGATCAAAAATATGCAGGAAGATATTAAATATATTGTGTTTTATCATTAATTTTTAAATAGGCTTTTTCATCTTTCATTATTTCCCTTTATTAAGTTTTATAACTCGTTACAAAAAAGATCTTATTAGTATTTTAGAAGTAATACCGTAAGTACCTCACTTAGTACAAGTTAAAGCACCTAACATTCCGGTAAAATGAACATAAATAGTATAAAGAATGTGCACAGTAACCTCGTAGCATAAAATACATTGCAATCAATCATCGCAATCTCCGGATTTATACGATATATTTAGCCTCAGAAAAGCTTCACATGGTGCTTAGTCACATCTGTTTGTGGAATAGGAGACAGTGATATATATGAAAGTCTATGAACTGAATGACCAATAAATACTAAGTAAACGCCTTTTGGTAACTTGACAGATGTGTGATAAATTTCTCTCTCGTTCAAATTACATTCAAGCTTCAAATTGCATTGCTAGGAATGTGTTGTTCTAAACTAATACTTTAGTCATGTGTTTCTGTCCGTCTGTCACTCAATGAAACCTATCGATTTAACCCCACTCGGGATTCCGGGAGTGGCGAATAAAATGTCACCACCAGCTATGTCCAACTAGTGGTCGTCGAAAAGTCTGTCAGACAGAAATACATGAATAAATTATTTTTAGTATCAACCATCACTTTGGTTTTGGATTGCGATAACAATATCATAAAACTCCCAACAATAAGTGACATTAATTGTAAGTAGAAAATCGTTCGATTAGATCGCTTGTTGTATAGTAATAGATAATCTTACAACTAGGTATGTGTACATTTCGTAATAAGTCTGAACACCGATTATTTCTCAGTTTACTTTGTGTTATCTTTATTTAGATACTCGCTTTATTGTATGAATGCAAGTAAAGTACATTTTGTCGTAGGCCGTGGGCGCTGTGTCGGCGCATGCGCGACGTAATCGCGTAACGGTGGCGAACTGTAAAGCGCGCCACGGCTCGCGCACCGCGTGCTAAATTTGCCGAAACACAACCGTCACTAGCGGGCAAATCTTAAATCACTCTAATTTGACTCGATGCCCGCTTAACTGTAACAACATAATTATTTAGGGTGGCCATACTAAATACTGATCCTAAATAAAACTGTGCTCGCTATAATTGGGATTTTATTTCAACCGCATTTGCTTCAGTTCCACCTTGTCTATAAAAAAGTATTTCTATGTGTTCCTTTGATATAGATATGCAGTACCTTATCATTCCTGACATAGAAATTATAATTATGACGATATACTAATCAATTTGTTTTTTCCCTAGATTTTCCAGTGCTTTTCCAATTATGTAAACATATGAGCTACGGGTTGTGCAAGCTATTGGTTAGCTTACCGAATTACATTGTTGCTTTACAGTTAAGCTAAGAATTATACTTGAATTAATAGAACATGGGTCCAGTCCAATCCAAATATTGTATAATATGAAATCAATTTCGCTACACAACATTGCAATACTTGGTAGTAATCAGAAGTCAGAAGGGATATTGCAATAACTTTTTTGCTACTTAAAAATATTTTTTGTTAAGTATCTTTTGTGGTACTAGGTTAAAACATCAGGCGTATGAATGCAATATTAATATCGAATCGAACAATTTTGAAATACAATTTCATTTGTGATGATTTTAGTTCGCGTGCCAGTAACGACGCATTACGTGGTACCGCAACAATAAAAATGTGTAGACTTGAATTCAATCTCGTCACGCCATGGGTCTATAAGATCTATCCCATTACGGTACCCGTTGATAGATTTTATTCATTCAAATATTTTAGTATTGTAAAACATTCACGCCAATTCAACACGATTGCATCAAAAATGATTTAGATGTAACAACCGGCTTTAATATCCTCGTGCTGTTCATAAAATATTTAAATGTGCAGGTTGTGAACAACTCGCGGATGTAGTCTCTCAGTCCCAGTTAATTCAAGTTCTGAAATAAATGTTCTCGTTTACAAATTATAAATTTACTTGACTTGAGTTTTGTAATCAGGACCTCAACCTTTGAAACCATTACACCAATCGGTGAAATGGATACCTCATGAAATGGTCTCGACCTCTGTTCTGTAGTCCTAATTATTTTTATGATTCTACCCCTTATAGTATCTACCATCAAGAACTTGAAAATTACTATTTCACAAAGTAACGGTATATTCCAACAGATGCAGTTCAAAGATACTCACAAGTGGGGTCGCAAGCGCAATAACGTAACCTTCCGTGGTACTGGTGGCCATAGATAAGCGATAGGAACTATAAACAAGACAGTATTCTAGACTGCCCGCCTATCCGACGTGTGACGATTAAAGTCAAAGACAAAAATATATTTATTCAATTAGACTTTTTACATAGTACTTTCAAATCGTCAGAATGTCATAATTATACAGGATTATACATGCTACCGGGTTCGGAAGATTGCTTTTACTGAGAAGAACCTGGCAAGAAACTCAGTAATTGCTATTTTAAGAATACAAAATAAATAATTTAAGAAACATAAGCTCATGGACAAAGTTCCAATGCACAAATGTCGATAAAAATTAAGTTGAATAATACTTACCATTATTATCTGCTGACCACTTGGTTGACTGTTACCCCAAGCCAATAATAGCAGACGGTACACCCTTGAGTACTTATGAATTTATTATGTTTATTTTGTATATTTTAAATTCAACAAAATATAATGATTATGTAATAGATGACAAACTTCGTGTCACCATTTCCTTTACGTATATGATGTTTCCCACCGCCTAAACCTTCCCTGAACTTCAACATATGTATCAATGTTAAAATTACCCATATCAGTGCAGCTATTCTCAAGATTTAGCGAGACTAAAGAACAACAATTCATTTTTATATGTATAGATAAGACTTATAAATTATTTACTCGACTTTCCTTGAAATAGGAAAACGTTCAATTAACTCATCACACCTCGCCTATTTGCTTTCAAAGTTTTGTACTTCAGTACTTGTTTGTTCTTCTTGTACACGCCCACTGGTTAGTTCTAAAGATTACTTATATATTATTTATATATGCTTTCAAGACCCAAGTTTTGTTAATGTAGTCTATTCCACCGAGTAGAAGGCATTGAAAATGTCCGATACGGAAGAAATAGCGCAAGCAAAACGTGAAATTGATGAGTCTTTAATGCTGAGCACATTCTGTCTCCGTCGTATCGGAATCTCATTTGATCCTCCCAAGAGCTCGGCCTCCTATCTTCTTCAGAAACTCATGTTCATAGCATCCGTCTGTGGAATCTGCTACCACGTGTTCAGTGAAATCATCTACATCGGCCTCACTCTGACCAATTCGCCACGAGTTGAAGACGTCGTCCCACTTTTCCATACTTTTGGTTACGGCGCTCTAAGTAAGTTTACGGATTATCACGTTTATGAAATGCATCGTTTCTTTGATATTGAACATCGGAAATTGAATAGCTATTATTAAACTTTCCACAATATTATTTGCACAACTGAATATTAAAGTGTATGTTTCCGTTTCTTAGCTATTCATGACTGCAGCAAATAGCTTATCAATATTTGGTAAATGGGCATTTTATATTACCGTCATCTATTTAAAATATTTGCAGGTATTGCCAAAGTATTTGTGTTGTGGTATAAGCAAGACGTATTCAGCCAACTACTGAATGAGTTGGCTGGTATCTGGCCGATACCTCCGCTCGATGAAGAAGCTCTTGAAATAAAAAATAAGAGTCTCGCTGCTCTACGCCTGACGCATCGATGTAACTATATCACATTTCACCAAATTTTATAAAAATACTACCTGTGCCCGGCAAACGTTGTATTACCATAATATTTATTTGGGTGAATCATCCTTCAAATTTAGTATGTATGAAATATAGATGATGACCGATTCTCAGACCTACCCAATATGTACACAAAATTGCCTACAACTCGGTCTAGCCGTTACGGAGGAGTTTAGTAACAAACACCGCGACGCGTAATCAAGAAGTAGATTCAATTGAAATTTCAAAAGCGCAAATGCAACGAACTTGTCTCAAGCCCGTCTATAGGATTGTAGTCGCAGATATAACTGAGAGGCACGTACACAGTTTGAACGAGAACAGTTATTGGACATTTTCGACAAAGCTTCAAAATGGCATAAAAAGGCAAATAAATATTTCATTTAGTACGTTTTTATTATTGGTTTTCGTATACTGGCGAACAAGCAATATTATTTCATAGCATAATGTAATCGCATTGCATAGTCTTCGGTACAATGAGAGGTCAAGTCGCCGTGCGTCGTTCAGTAAAGCAAAATATTCGCATAAGATATTTTCTTAAAATTATTATAACAAACAATTTGTATACCCAAAAACTGAAAAGTAAGTACATTTATCCCAGATGCTTATTATATAAATGTACTTTTATAACAAGCACCTGGGAGCCAACTATCGTCGTTTAAGCAGCACGTATTAAGAACTTCTCATCTTCATAGTATGAATTTAGGGTACAAAAATGGAACGTCAAAACTCGGAAGTTAAGAACTTCAGATATATGCTCTGCTTAAAACGATGATGTTAGACCCCCTGTATTAAATCATGTTACAGGGTATTTCTTCATGAACGTAGCTGGAGTGTGGTTTTACAATACAACCCCAATAGCGGCATACTTGTACCAGCTGTGGCAGGGACGTGACGCACAAATCGGCTTTGTGTGGGCGTCTTGGTACCCGTTTGATAAGTACGAACCGCTTGCGCATGTTGCTGTATATTTGTTCGAAATATTTGCAGGTAAGACCATACAGTAAGGTATTTAAATACTTTTTCACTCCATTACCATTTCATTGCAATACACTTCAAAAACTTCATTCTAATTGCGACGAGAAATCAGTTCTATCTAAGTAATGATCATATTAACCTTCCGGTGAGCTAAATGTTTCTTCTATTGACACAGAGAGAGCGAAAGTTTTGATGATATACAATCATCATTTGAGACTATTATCACGTTGAGAGTTAACACTATACTCAAACTATTCTAAGTGGCAATTAATTCCTTTTAAGTATATATGATTACAAGATTCATAAGCTCCCAAAAAATCAAGCACGGATATAATAATTACGATCGCATGATAACTCAGAACAAATACATTTTTATTTGGTGTCAGTTCAAATGTCTACGTCTCTATTCTAGACTACATAAATTTACGAACATATAAACGCGTTGTAGTAGTAGTTCGTATAGAACGACTGATTCGTTTATGATTTTTTTGTCTCTGATTACTGATGTAATTTAATACAATATGCATTAAATAAAATACACATGCATGCTGATACAATTTTCACTATTGTGGATAATTTTATAAGTTTTTTTTTTTATTTTCATAATTTGATGATGCCAGCTGAGTTTCTTGCCGGTTCTTCTCAGAAGACTAGTTTCCAAACCGGTGATAAATTCCTCGACATTCATAAGGGCCTAAACTGAATAAAACATTTTTCATTTTCACAGTATTTCAAGTACAGCTATTTCGGCCGCCAGAAGGATGTATCCGTATCCAATTTAGCATATCAAGAATTTAATTCAACAATTCCCGCTAGGATCTGCCTAGCGGGATAATGGAGTCGCGTTTTAAATATCCTATATTTTTGCATATTCATTGCTTTATTAGTGCCATAATAAACAATTGACCGTCACTCTGTTGTTATATAAACCTTCTTGATCAAAGGTCAAACTTGCGTGTGGATCATGGTTTCCTCCGATCTCCTGTTTTCCGGTATGGCGAGTCATATTGGCCTCCTGTTGAAGTTACTACAACGTAGACTGGAGTCGATCGCAAGCAACCGACAGACTGATGCGCAGCACTATGAGGAGGTATTGGGAAACATCAAGTTACACCAGCGCCTTATAATGTAAGTCAAGTATGTAATTCAGAGGAACTCATAGTATTTTTTTATTTACAAAATATTCACCAAAAGCGTGGAGAATTTTCAAGCATGTGTTATATCATAGAGAGTACCTACTTTCCGTACTAGTCTAATGGAAATATATGAGAGTTCCCAAAATCAAGAATTGCAATGTTGAAAGACAATGAAATTTTCCTAAATAATTAAACATCGTGATGTTATATGTAGATATTTCTCGTAAGCCTGCACCTAACCTATAATTAAAACATAAGACCTTGGAAATTTTAAAATGTAAGAACATATTATGCCTATAAATTAGTCACTTGTAAGATCTTTGACTACCTATTCATAATATTTACATTGTTTTAGGTACTGTTACGATTTGGAGGATGCTTTTTCTCTATCCAACTTGGTGAATATTGTGCTCAGCTCTATAAATATCTGCTGCGTCGTATTCGTTATAGTGGTCAGTATTTACTGAAAAATACGATACCTTGCCTTTGCAAGCGTGTAAATTGGAACTATCATCCGTAAGCAGAAAATTAAGGAGACTGGATGAACTTTGACCATAATTTTAGAATCGGGTTGTAATTTATCATCTTTTAAGTATTTAAGAGTGGAGAGACTACTTCGTTGGTCTATTGGTTGCAAGCTCTTCTACTGAACGCGACAGGTTCAATCCCCGGATCGGGAAAAATGTTATTGGGTTTTAGTATTTGTGATTTCCCAGTAGTAGCACGGAGTCTGGATTAGTACCCGGTTTATGGCAATTGGCTTGCCGCTATTACATGAGATTTATACAATTAGCGAAATGTGTGGGGAAAAAATCGGGGTTGCGTCATCTATTTGATATGTAGCTAAATGTATTATATTATCAATAAAAATAGTCATATCCGTTGACTTTGGATACACCAACCAACAGATGACGCAAGTGGCTTCTAAAACCGCAAAACAAGGAAAGGAAAAATTTGACGCATGAGGTAGGATCGTGAGTAACTAAGAGCAACTGCACGGTTTGCAGAGGTCGTGGGTTCGAGTCCCGCCTCATGTTCGTATTTTTCGTTACCATTTTTAATAATTTAGAATAAGTGTGCTTTAAGTACACCACCAACCCCTACGGTTAATACAGACTTGAGCATATTTATGTTATTTAAGAGTCTCGCTCTTGTTCGTCAAAGCTCTCTATCCTGCGTTAACATTTTGACTACCTTTAACGTCATGAAGCTGGCTGACCTTCAATGGCTGTATAGTTGTTGTCCCTGTTATACTAAGATTTACTTTGAATGCATCGTATCTGAACAGGAGTGGATCGTCTAAATGAAAAGTGTGTATTTGTTTCAGCTGTTAGAACCTTTCATGGCATTGAGCAATAAGTTGTTCTTAGGTGCAGCTTTGATTCAAATAGGAATGTTATGTTGGTACGCTGATGACATATATCATGCTGTAAGTAAATTTCATGGATACTTATAATATAAGGCCTGAGGTTATTATAGGGTGCATATTGAACACAATAGACGCGGATTTTAATAACTATAAGTTATTTTTATGTAAGTATCTACTCATAGTTTTAATGATATCTGAAATTAATTATATTTTCAAACAGCCGTGGTGGTCGTGCGGTTTGAGCAGACGCCTGCTACGCAAGGGACACAAGTTCGAATCCTAGCAGGGCCTGTTACTCTAAAAACTTATTTAACAGTGATTTCACACCACGTGCTTATGATGAAGGAAAACATTATGAGAAGACCTCCATATGTCTGAGAAGACGTCTAATTCAAAGACGATGTATTGTGTAGAGCTTGAAACGTCGATCGTCTCACCATCTGTAACGTTGGCACTTTAAAATCTTCTGTAAAAAGTGGGCGTTGTTATTACAACATCTCTGCCTTCCCCTATGGGGAATTCAGGTGTGAACATATGTTTCAAAAATCCAAGTTCTTATTTTAATTCGTAAATCCCCGATTGATAAAATTAATTTATCTACGATATTTAGATACGTGTTTTTCGAAACATACATAATGTATTTATCTTATAGAACGCAGACGTTGCAGTCGCTGCATACAATAGCCAATGGTATCGGACTAATCCACGTTGCAGACGCACCCTTCATTTCCTTATAAAAAGGTAAGTAATTATTTTTACTCAGACAAAATTAATCTGATGATGATAATGTCTATACGATATATACTGAAGATAAGCTACAAAGTTACGACATAATATGAATTCTTTGTTTCAGAGCCCAGAAGCCCATAGCGTTCACAGCAATGAACTTTACTAATATATCACTCGTCACTTATTCTGCGGTGAGTTTATTTATGCAGTTTAATAGAAGATATAAATTTAGATATATATGTACTTAAACAATAGTATAAAATATCACGCCGTCCCCAAATTACTTTAATTTGACATTCTCAAGCTTCCGTCGGACTATCAATACTACATGACGTCATCCATCTAACTACTGGCTTACTGAACTCACTCCAGTATTAGAACTAACACTCATAAATGTTTTTTTATGTCTATGCTCCGATGCGTTACTTTAATTTTGTATTTGTTACAGATCCTGTACAGATCTTATTCATACTTCGCTCTTTTATACACAATGTATAGCGAAAACTAATTGACTTCAAAAAAAGGAGGAGGTTATCAATTCGACTGTATGTTTATTTATGTTTTATTTATGCGCGCAATAAATACTTCTTGGATACCTATGTCATTAAATGTGTTTCTTTATTTATGTCAAAAGTGACAGTAAGAGAGAAATACACAGTACTTTTACAAATACACCTACTTTAGTACTAATCATAAAGTTAAAAGGCAATTTAAATACTAAAATAATCATCTGACCTACTTAGTGTTTCACTAATAGGCATTTTAGTAGGAGCACGAAAATGTAGGCTGATGAGTTGGTCCGTAGAAGGTGATACAGGTAGCGTGACTGATTTCTCCTAAACTATAAATTGTATTCAACCTACTTACTGCAGAATAAGGATTTTCTTATTGATGTCAAGTCAATAATAATACTCCGAATCAGTCGGCTAGTGTCGCAGGGTGTGGTAAGTCGAAGGAACGACGCACCTTATAAATTATTCGAAAAGCAAACTTACCATCAACCGAATCCACAATATCCACCATTGACAACCAAACTTTACCTAGTACCAAAGTGCGAAACAGTCAAATGGACACGATGGAAAATAAATCGGAGGGATTCCCAAAAAATCGTATTGGTGATAGTGTTACAGAGAATCGGAATATTGACAGGGAAGAAGATAATAGTATAACTGTATTGAAAAATGCAACCAGCCGAATGGTGGACGAAACTTCTGACATGATTTTATCGTCTGAATTCAAAGCCCATTCCACTATGTTCAACCGATTCAGTAAATTCCATTCAACTAGTAACTACAGTAAAATATCGCGAGATTCAAGCAACCCTTACTTGCCGAAACCAAAAGAAGTGATGTCAAGAAAATTCAAACGAATTTCTGGATTCTACAGTACTTTGGGATCGGTAAACAGTTAATAATATTTTATCGTTTAGGTACTTATTTTATAGATAGATATATTAGAATATTGTCAATTTAGTGTTTTTTTTCTTGCTTTAAGTCTGAAGAGCTAATAAATAGCTACGAATTTGATGAAAGGCCCCTAATCTATTTACCGAAGTTGCAGTCAATTGAAACGGTATTTTTGCAATTAGTGATCAATGACAACGTTGATTCGGTTTCCAAATACTTGGAGGAGAATCCAAAAGTTAACATTAACTGCACGGACTTTCAGGTCAGATATCTAAGTTATTTATATGGAACATAAAAATATGTACAAGTATCGACAAACTGTGACTTTTTTCACCTTATGTAGGGCGTATCGGCACTCCATATTGCTGTGCGAAACAAATCCGTGGCGATGGTGGAATTTCTCTTAAAATATCCGCATATAGAAATTGGTGACACAGTGTTGCATGCTATCCGATGTAACAGTATCAAAATATTGGGTAAAGAGTTCTTAAATATTTCACTCTCTCTTGACTTCTTTAATCTTTCCAAATTAAAAATAAGTTTGTGCGTATGTCTTTCCAGTGATGTTGTTAGAAGCTAGGAAGAAAATATCTCCCGGACTAGAATACGCCGGAGTGGCACATTCGACTGACTTTCCCTCGTATATCACACCTCTGCTACTAGCGGCTCAGTCAGGCCAATACGAGCTGGTGACACTGCTCATGGCTCGTGGCCACACTATCGCACGCCCTCATCTCCCTAATTGTCCTTGTATAACGTGCAGGTCAGTGTCTCTGGTCGCTTTTCTTTAATGTTTGACTGCTTTTGAATTTTTACTGCGAGTGTAAGTATGATAAAACTTATCTTGATCAACAACCACAGAATAGCTTTATAAGTAATCTACAGTTGTTTATCATAGTAGGAACTTAGCTTGTTGAGAGTGGTAATGAAATACAACCAGATTTACATACCTATATTAAGCCCTTCATATCATGATGTCTTGAAGATACGTTTAAATAGAAGGCTCCTCAAATTATTAGTTAAATATTAATATTGTCAACACTTTTTGCACTCATCTATTCCTTCAGGGCCATAGGTAAGACTTTAGATCTTCAATATCAAAGCTGAAGTACAAAATTCAAATGAAAATGCACAGCAAGCAAGTACTGTTTTTTATTGAAGTGCAACGTTACCGATCGCGTAGAGATGGCTTTTGACACGCTCACGCGCAGCTACGTTGATGCTTTAATCTTATTACCTTGTTATACCGTTATTTTGAATAAAGCCACTGGTTGCTATTAGCTATATGTAACTTTAAAAAGATTAAATTTACGGAGTAAGGTGAATTAATAAGTAAGTCATTTAATTTTGTAGTTCTTAAACACACACATCCAAGTCTTTGGTACGAAGTATTTGGCACAGGACATATTGGTTAAATAAAGTTTTTAATAAGTTACGACAATTTATGCAGAACAAATCTTATAGAACTTTCTCAGAGCTCAAGCTGAACTGATTTACTCTGCGGTTGGAGAAATAAACCATCCAGCCTCCGTACACTAATTGCTTAACTCTTGCAAACGCAAACGTTGGAATATAAGATGTTTATTTTAAAGAAAGTCGTTGGTGAATGAAGATCCTCTCCATGCAAGCGGCGCACGGTTCGCAGTATATCGCGCTATCTCGTCACCAGCGTACATCGTGCACGTGTCATCTGACCCCGTCCTCACTTCATTCCAACTGGCCAGCGAACTAGCTGCCAACGCTTCAGCCTATCGCCAGCTGTCTGACGAGTACCTACGGCTGAAACATGACGTCAGTGCGTTTGCTGTTGATTTGATTGGTAAGGATTGACATTACAACCTTTTTATTCGTAGTTACAGACTACGACTTACTTAAATACATAATATCTTCACTCACTGACAGCCCTGTTTTGCGCCATCTATGATCATCAATCATGCCCTCGGGTGAAACAAAACGATTATGATAGGTCGTTATCGGTACTCCCGAGGTAAGCATATTTCATTCATTTGGACTGGTGTTGGTGAGCTCGTATCCCCGCAGAAACATATCGTTGCGCTACAGAAACTTTTCCAAACTAAGAAATGAATGTCGTGGTTTTTACATTTTAACTTGATGGAGGAGGAGTCATCGCATAACTGATTTCCGTAAATGAATATAGGTTTTTGTCGCACCTCTGAGGAAGTCGAGTTAATATTGAAACAAACGTCAGGATGCCGGAGTAGAGGCCACATGTTGCTGCCCAGACTGTTAATGGCCGTCGATTGCAGGCAAAAGGAGTTTGTCGCACATCCTCATACGCAACAGGTATAATACCTGACATAGCTTTATTTGAAATCTGAACGCATATAATAAACAACGTTGCGGCCGCATTAGTAGGATATCACATACAAAGTTTCAGCCCCCATTTGACCACTTAGAAGTGGAATTTTGGAAATCTTCTTCTTACTTTTTACGTAGATACTTATACACCTCACCATACTCTCCAAGTTTCATGTTACTAGTAACAGTGACTTATGCTGTGCTTTGATATTCATTAAATTTGTCAGTCAATCAGGAATTTATATGATAATATAGGAACACTTTATCCCTTAAGAACACATTCATGACTTCAAGCACCTTATAACTAATTTTTAGTCCCGCGCTTATTGCTATCCCACAGGAACTGTCTGTGTACGAGAATGACAAGTTACTTTCATGTGTCCCTCTCCGACGATCTGGTAGTTTGTGTCCTTTTACTATATTCATAAAATAAATAAATAAAATTCATAAAATAAATAAATTCATGCCTATAATATTATGTTACTGCGCGTAATAAGGACAAAATAACCAACCGACAAACACAGTTTCGCCTTAAGCTTTACACTATACTGAGCAAGTATAGTGTAAAGCTTTTACGACCTAGAATACTCAACCACGGCACAGTAGACGCAGCGTGAGGATAGGTACAGATAATTAGATACTTTTACACAATTGCGTAATATATTTTATGACAAATGTACATCTTGCCTCCTTTAGTCTAATGTCCAAAGTGCATTCTGCAACCAACATGGCATTATTTAGTTTTTTCTTAGACACGGCGCCGGAGAAATACGTTTTCAAACAGAATAAATATAAAAAAAGATATATACTCATACCTAATAAAATTATAATCACACCATCAAAAATTAGATACCAAATATTTCATAGAAGAGTTGACTTATACTTGTTTATTATCATTTCTAGAAAATGTTGTGTCATATAAAAGTTGAATAAATAACTGTTTATTTATTTTTAGCCATGATCGTTGTGAATCATCACTTTGCATTTTAGGTGCTGGAGTCGTATTGGTTAGGTGACTGGTACAGTTGGAAGAGGAAATCTTCGGTCTCAAAAGCTTTGTCAGTGTTCACTAGAATACTCATTATTCCATTTATTCTCTTGATGTGTACTGTAAGTATTTTAACAGATAAGCAGACTAGTAAGCTTGCTCCCTTATAGGGAGAGTCATAAGCATCAGCAAGATTCCAATAGAAGTATAAGACGTTACCTTAACCGCAGAGTGAATATTACACCTCTAAGTAGAACAGTTTTATAATGTGCTTTTACTTGTTAATGATAGCCAACTGATTCCATCTAAGCGCTACTTATAGAATTATATGATAGGTAATATATTACCATACTTAATATTTAATCATAAGTAGTCTAGTACCATTACACAAATGAAAATCTTTCATAATTTGTTAACGGATGGAGGAAGCGAAAACCTATCATTTGGCGTCAATGGCGATTTAATGGGCTGAGCGTCGACTGGTATCTAATTAGAGTGTTTGCAGATAGCTCCGCGGCACTCGCTCGTTAGGCACTGGCAGATACCGTTGAACAAACTGATTACTCATGGTGCTGCGTACTTCGTATTCCTCGTCCTCATCTTCTACATCTCCAATCAAGATAAAGGCACACAGAAACGGGGCCCGCCAAACACAGGTTCGCGCTTTATTCGCCAGCAAATTGTTCCGATCAGATCCAATTCAAGATTATCGCTATTAATTGTGCACGATACGCAAACATTTTGAGCTAATATATTACTGTCTGTACAGTTATAATGTGCTATTGTGTTCAAATAAGTACTGTATAGTCTAATAGGTATGGTATTTTATTTTAAAGTCTTCCGAGAAACAACCTTACTTACAGCCAATTTCTAATCGATAGGAGCCGAGGCTCTGCTCGTCCTGTATGTGTGTGGGTACAGCTGGTCAGCAGTGCGCATGTGTGTGATCCAGGGCCCGCGGCGGTACTTCACGGTGATGTGGAACTGGGCGGAGATCACCATGCTCGCACTCTTTGCTCTTACCTTTGCCTTTTGGATCGCAGCTGCCATTGATGTTGCCACCAATGATAAGGAGGACTTAGGTAAACAAAAAAAAACATTTCGTATTTTCTGATTTTTAGGCAATTATTTAGTAATATCTTATTATTACGGCCGATCGTAGCCGTCACTCCGCCAGACAAATCAACATTTATTGCCATTAATGAATATGCCATTCATGTCCCAAAGATCCATTAATCTAGTCAGGCTCGGTCTTACGACCTACTTGATATTTTTTATTTACATCACAACAATGTAGTGGAATATGTGCCAGTAATCAAATTGACCAAACCTACTTTTCTCGTGCTCTTTTATGAGTATGCAAGTCATATAATTATTTTATAATTGCATTCATTTGTGACCAGAGCGCAAGTACTGGAATCAATATGACCCGACTCTCCTGGCTGAAGGAACGTTTTGTTTGGCGACGATATTCGCTTATTTTCGGATGATGTATTTGTGTCAACTTAATTACCATTTGGGACCACTGCAGGTATACAAATGATCTATTAAACTAGAGTGCAAGTTCCTCCCTCTCTACCAACTTAGTCTGAAGTAATTCTTTACCACCAAATTAATTGGTTTCTTTGAAACAACAAACCTTCTATCTGTACTTGTTAATTTGTGACACTTGGTTACGTGCTTTCAAAGTGCGTGTGTAGGCTAGGAATTTTAGAAACTATTTGCGCGCATCCGCACGGTTTAATTTCAAACAAAAACGTGCCCAAAGTGGAGTTGGCCCAAAACCGCATCTCTATAAGTAAGAATGACCTCCTTAGAGCATCGCGTTATAATCCAGTGTAAAGCAAGAAAGTGCAGCCACCGGTACCTTCTGAATGTTGTTTACTTAAGTCAATATCTAAACTACAGTTTCAAAGCAAGATGCATTAGCCTCCACCATAATAATGGAGATACCTACGTGCTACTACAGCATTAGCTTCATTGCAATTAGGTTCTATCTGCTCAGTAACCTGGCATCATCGGGCTATGCATAATTGTAAGGGTGGTTTGGTCTGCGGGGCCCAAATTAAGCTCTATTAGTTTTTTTATTAGGTTATTAGTCTTATATTTCTTTACTGGTTTTGTCCTGCAACATTGTGATGATTCTTTCTTTAGCCATTACAATGGTCTGTGGGTACCGGTGGTCACATTCATCTGTGTATATCTACAATCTGTGCTGCAGGTATCTTTAGGAAAGATGACCATCGACATTTACAAGTACATAATAGTGTTCGCAATAATAATAAGCGCTTTCGCCGCGGGTCTCGCGCGCCTTTATCAATACTATAACGGAATGGTTTACGAAGACGAATTCGGAATGAAGACGGTGCAGGTGAATTTTAAAATATTATTTAAGAGTGTAACTTCACGTGGATATTCGACACGACGCCTTAAGGAGTAGACAGAATCCATGGCATTGTTATAGAGCCTAAGTAGTTGAAAATAGTTAACTTGAATAAAAATTCAAGTCATAAGGCTTAGCTGCTTACATTTAAGTACGGTATAAGTGTAAACTAATAAGCTATATGTTATTCAGACTCTGGAACTCTGGCTCTTTGATGGAATGTAATATAGTAAGTTATATGTAATGTAGTTAAGTAGAAGGTACCTATTTCTTTGAATATTGCCGAATATCATATTCCTACAGCACAAGTATAAAACCTACCCATATTTGTAATTCATATATTGCACTCTACATCTAGATCCTAAAGCTGGTCGTTTCAAACCACTTTAAACCGTTAAAATTGAGGCTTCGTAAAATGTTTATAGCGGAACGAATAACGCTTCTGCAGCATAGTAGGCGTTAAATGCAAACTACAGTCAATGTTGTGTAGTTTCTTCTACGACAAAATATTTTATGGCCTATCATGAGTGATTACACATGAGTGAGTGGGTAGTAGTACCTTCGTCTTCAAAATTTCGATACCTACACCTAAAGATTATCTGCCCTTAGACATCCCTCTTTATAATTGACAACAGCCGTTTTAGTTTGTACCAGACCAGTGCTCGTTGAAAAGTAAGTACAATACAATACAATATAATTTATTGCACACCAAATTAAGATGTCTTATAGGTACCTATTAAAAGTCAGTGAAAGCTCGACATCCTACCGCGTTGGTTATCTGTTCGTGAATATAGGATGTAGTTTGCCTATTTAGTGACTACCTTAGAGTTCTAAGCTGAACTGAAAACAATATTTCATCAGCATTGATTTGGCCCTTTAGCTGTGAAATGATTGTATAATATCCAACAACACGCCATTTGGATGTCGTCGGACAGTGCTTATTAGTAAAATTAAAATAAATATGCTCACGCCATCACAGAAGGGGTCCCTGAAGTGATAAGCAGAGGTGTTGTAACAACAACAACCACATTTCACCGAATATTATTAAGTGCCAACGTGACAGACGGTCAGTCCATCGCCGTCTCAGGCACCAGACATACGTCTATGAATTACTTCTCAGACATACGCAGGTTTCCTCACGATGTTTTCGTTCACTGCACATAAGTCTTTAAAAAAACTCATCAGTACAGACCCCGCTTATTAGTAGGACCATTCTATAACATTAAAACAGAGGTATGTACGAGTACTTAGTTCTAAAATAGGCCTAAATGAAAAATTCTGGCATCAAGTAACAGTAAATAGAGCCCGTTTGCATCTAACTCCCAAGCTTTTCATTATTTTGTTTCATTTCATGGTTCACTGCAAGTTGCATTATAAGTACTGTTAAGTAAGTAAGTAAGCAGGTACACTAATTATTTTTCACGTTATATCATAAGCGACTTCGGAGGTAGGTTAATATTTACTTGCTGCTCCAATTTTTTTCCCTCTTAGTGTATCCCAGAGGAACCGTATTTATTTCTGGGATTAAAAGCTTAAAGTCAGTACTTATGATTGAATAGCGAGATGCCTTCTATCGCACTTAGTTGAATATATTACGTTTACATGCAATATAAGGTAGTAAAACGACACCAAACATGTAATCGCACTATGCATCTGTTAATATATCTCTATCTATACAAATATAAACAACCAAATAATTGGCGGAATGTAATTTAATGCTAGGGTGTACGATCAAATAGTAAGAGTTAAAGTTGAAGACAAAACTAAGTTGAGTAGACTTTAGCTTTGACTCTGGAATGTGTTGCACCAAATTACGATGTCATTTGGAAAAAAATGCAATCAATGTGACTGTCGGTGAAAAGCTGTAACATTAGCTATTTCTTTAACCACAAAAACGTGAAGTGCAACTCAATTTGTGTGTAGTTCAATCTCTGTACCCATTAGTGCCTATGTCAGTGAATAATTGTAGGTATTACTACTAGTAAGGGTTCTTGGACCTTAGTTAATATTAGTTGATGCAACCTGACATTAGTTATATTGTTTCTCAGGTTTCCTCTTTCACGAGTCTCAGTGACACATTGAACACATTGTTCTGGGCTCTATTCTGCATGGCTCCCTTGGAGAGCGCTGACGTGGTGTTGGAAAACACTAGGGTGCCGAAAACAGTCGACAAAACACATGAGAACAGACACGGTTACACCGAGCGTATTGGATACTTTTGTTTTGGATGTAAGTTGTACTGGCCTGGTACCTATACATTTTTTACGAATGCTTTCATTTTAATAGAACACTGGTAAAACTAGGAATCAAACAGCAATTCTGTTGTGGGGATAATATTGATGACATTTATTAAGGTACCAGAGTCGTGGATAACTGAGTAGCATATGTATGGCTTTCATCGCCATATTGATTTGTTCAATCTTTGGGAATCCATGAAGCGATCGAAATTGGTTTAAAATTTTATTAGGTTGACTACTTAATATTTAAGTAGGTATTAAAGTTACTTACTTAGGATCAATTTGTGCTTCTATTTTATTTATAGGCTTCGAAGTTATATCCGTAATCGTCGTCTTGAACATGTTGATAGCAACAATGTCTAATACATTCCAGAGAGTAAACGACAACGTTGCTATTGAATGGACATTTGGAAGAACTGAAGTATGTAGATTCAAATTTGTTCTACTATTTATAGTAGAGTAACATGAGTAAGCTTTGTAGTGATACCGAAATAGAGATTATTATTCCTTTATTTGGGGGCTTAGGGCTTATCTAAGTATTAGGTAATACTCATTGGCAATCTTCTAAATCACATTTAATTGAAATTATTGCTTATCTACTTTTTAATGCCTAAGTACTTAAGTAGGCTCCTGACCTATGTAATTGGTACCTACCTACACAGTAACTTGATGAAATGGTTTACATGCAGAGATCAACGTTTGACAGATTACGAACCTTAATAAAAGCTATAATCGTTGGTACCAAAAATGGCCGAGTGGTAATTTGAGTAGCGAAGTCGAACTAGTCCAAAATAAGTTAAGATGAAGGAGGTCTGCACTGAACGTGTACAAAGAATTATTCCAGGTGTACATAGACTACATAGCACAAACGACTCTCCCCTCGCCATTCAACATGATACCGACGGCGGCAGGCATGAGCAGCGTCATAGACTGGTTCCGGATAAAGTTCACTAAGCCGGCAGGGATCTACGCCAGATGGTCGCCGCTACATTGTTGCTATGTTGTAAGTATCTTTTGCATGTCGGTATTATGCTGTATCAGCTGTATGTAAGAAAACAATCAAACGCGCTGTCTATGAAAAGCAGCAACCTACCTAACACGGTCAAAGCATCAGTGGTGGTCAATTCTGGTTAAAATCTCACAGTAGGAGGCAAGTGTCGCAAAGACGTCAAAATAATGATATAGTTTATTGGCAGTGCTGTTAGGAATTTTGAGGAGTGTCCAATTCTCTTTTTCAATTGTAAGTACCTAAATACATTTTATTTCTGTAAGCCAAATTCATCCAACAAATTGAAAAAGTTTCATCTTCTAATCTAAAATATAAAAAAGAATATTGTAGGTACATATTCATATGAACACCGAACAAAAGTACACCGAACATTTCCTTTCGGTCTCATGTGACCAATTATTGCTCCACTAGAGCTATAAATATTTTCCAGTACAACATAAGTATGTTAGGAACCTGTCCCTATTTACATGAATCACGCCCGTGTCGTCAATCCCCTATACGCCGAGGCGCTTTACGTCGCGTTATGTCGAGTCTCTTTATGTCGAACCAAAAAAAAATGCCTTCTACTTCTTTTTGAGTTTGTGCGTACAGATATGCAGACAGTAATTAGTAGTTAGTCTTGGAAATTTTGATGAATGAGTTTTTTTATAATGCCAGGAACGCGACGTAGAAGCAAGTGTTTCTAGAGATTTCCCGGCTCTGATGTCAGTAATAGTTCAACGCTACTTCAGGGACAAGACGAAAAGTGAGCCTCTCTCTTGCTGCAGATCCACCAGTCCTCAAGCCAGAAGGACCTCGTCGTAGTGTAGTTGACGTAATAAAAACATTACATTCAATAAATTGCTGTTTATTCATATTCTTAATTATTTACAAATAAAACATTGGGTTTAAGTATGATGTACAATAAATGGTCTGCAATACATACAAGTAAAGGTATGCACATACCTACACATATTTTACAATATATCCAAATGGTTTTTTCATGTGTTACGTCGATTTTGTATAAATTTGGAAAGTAAGTCCTTATGCATATGACGTACAAAAATGACTTCATCATATCAAACTAAGTCACTTAGAAGCGTGATGACCGTCGTAGTGTTATCAAAAGGATATATTTATATATGCCGAGCATGTAGACTTTACAAACTTTCCACTTCATGGTATCTTATTGAAAGTTTGTAAACTCCATCCGCACTGCGCTACCTACAATATATTTTTAGATATACATACACCACATTTACAACATAAATTTCGATCGCACTTCAATCAGAATTATACGTAAAAGTATCTTATATTAATTCTGTAGGTATATACGAGTAATTATATATTTATATATATTCTTAATGGAAAGGATTTTTATAAAATGGTCCATGTTAGTGCACTGGCCACAAAAAGTGTTTCACGCCGAGGGTATCCAGACACCGCCGTCGTCCTCCAATCACATCCTAACGTGGAACTTGCCGGCCTTGGTGACGTACTTGACGCCCTTAAAAGGCTTGTACTTAGCGCCGTACATATCAAGTCTGCTCACACGTAACCCGCTCACTGCTAGCTGAGGGATCGTGAAGTGCACGTTGATGCTCGGGTTCGCACCTGACATGTCACCCCCTGACGTTACCGATACCTGAAAAACCACGCCGTTAAACCTCATTATGCACATTTTTGTTATGTTCACGCGGTGAGTTACATTTCTATACCGTCCAAACCTGTTTATAGAGTTCGGACCCATGCTTCACCTAGAATCTAAATCTGGGTTAAGGGGCCTGTACCAATGAGTTTTTCTAAAAAACTTATGTACAGTGATTTCACACCACGTGCTTTACGGTGAAGGAAAACATCGTGAGGAAACCTGCATATTTCTGAGAAGTAATTCAAAGACGTATGTATAGTGCCTGAGACGGCGATAGACTCACGATCTGTCACGTTGGCACTTAATCAAATTCGGTGAAAAGTGGGTGTTGTGATAACAACACCTCTGCCTGCCCATTCGGGGAATACAGGCGTGAGCATATGTATGGTTAAGGGGTATGAGGTAGTCGTCTTGTTCCAATTGATAATGACAATATACAGTCAAGCATGATGGTCTTTAATAGATTACAGTAGAGGCTTTTAAGGCTTAGGTAGTATGTTACTTCTCAAGAGTAAGCATACCGGGATCTCTGGTTCGAAATTCGAATCTCTATGCGACAGAAGATGGTAGTCAAGTAATGCTACCTTGAAGTCGTGTGAGTAAGAGAAGAGTGAGTGACGCCAGTGAGCTCTCATTACTTTATTAGGTGGGTAAGTTCATCACATATTTTTTTTTGCAAATTTACCAGCTCCCAAATAAGGTGCTATCTATATATTTAATACAATATCTTTGTTAACTACACAAATCTAAATGCAATGGAATAACCACCCTATAATTTAGCCCTAATCGATTTCTGGGTATTATAATGGAACATTTCATACTAAAATAAACCGTACATTTTGCAACTATCCACAATAACGAATAATACTGATAAACGAATTGTCGTAAACACAATATAAAAGGTATTAATACTCACAGTTCCTTTAATATTAGGTAGTTTGGGCAACTCGATACGGCCGACATCCCACATCAGTACCTTACTAACTGGGTCATACGAATACTTCCCTTGATTTGCCACTAGAGAGCAGTTCAGAACACATTTTGGCATACAAATCTCCAATGCTACATCTGAAAGGTCATTTAATTATAAGTTTCAATACTGGCAAAATAAAACTATTTTTATATTGGATGTCTTGAATGCCACCTTTTACTCCGAAAGGTATGGAAAGTAAAAGTTTTACTGACTGATCTTACAAAATATTAGACATCTCCCTGACCTGCCTTTTTTTTGATTTTACCCTTACATCCTTGATGGTAGAGCGTGGAGACGATAACAGTTTGACATTAATAAAAAGCACGTCAACAAAGCCAACGCGCGAGGAAAAGCATAGACTGTCCCACGGGTAGCCTATTACTCACGCTTATCATCAGGCTTAATATTCTCTGCTTTTATAGTACAAATAAGTAATGATAAGCCGTGGTGGCCTTGGGGTTAGAACAGTCGCCTGCTACGCAAGCGACGCAAGTTCGAATCCCAGCGGGGTTCGAATCCCAGCGGGGCCTGTACCAATGAGTTTTTCTAAAAAACTTATATACAGTGATTTCTCACCACGTGCTTTACGGTGAAGGAAAGCATCGTGAGGAAACCTGCGTATGTCTGAGAAGTAATTCAAAGACTAGAAAGTAGTATGTATAGTGCCTGAGACGGCGATGGACTCACCCTCTGTCACGTTGGCACTTGATCATATTCGGTGAAATGTGGGTGTTGTTACAACACCTCTGCTTACCCCTTCGGGGACCCTTCTAGGATGGCGTGAGCATTTTTTTTTTTTGTAGTACAAACTTCACGAAATCTTACATAATATAAATGATATAGAATAATCTTTCATAATATAAATTATGTATAATGCCAATTTAGCATGTTTAGCAATTTTTAAAACGCTTTAGAAAATCTAACAACTAGTTTAGATCACCGATTTTCTTCATAGTAGGGGTTGCGTAAGCAAGTACTGACCCCAACAATGTGTGGGTTGAAGCCAGGGAGACGGTGATGAGTATATAACCTATTTAAGTTTTTTTGCAATGCAAATTTTTTCATAAACTAGTTAATCTGTATTTATAACAAAATTATGTCTTACTCTCCAAAGTCCGTCCCATGGTTTGTTTGGGTCCAACAGTAAGGTCCAAACGGCCTTGGTCTCCGTTGTTCTTGAGCGTGAGGTTGTGTCGCACGTATATAGGTATGGCCACTACACTCTGCGACCCGATGTGATACGACATCAAGCGGAAGTTACCATCCGGTGGGATGAACGACAATATCCTTTCAGACTATATAAAAAAGTGTTTTTTTTTTAATTCTTAATATGCCTATAATATTGATAATAATATTGCAGTGGGCAAGTTTTTATCGTAATGGTTATCAACTTGAAAAGAAACGAAAGTCACAAATTGAAAATACTACTCTAATATCTTGGAATTGGAGTTATAAAAATAAGAAGAAAAAAAAAGATGTTTGCTCACCTCCCATCGTTTAAATCTGACACAAGGATGGAAGGAGACATCGTCAAACAACCGTGGATTCACGAATGTAAGAGTCAGATCTGGCATGCCACTTAATTTTATGCAGCAATCAATCTGGAAAAACAATAACATTCATGTACACTGTAGGAACGGTAAAACTACTATGCATTAGACATGGCTTATTCCCAGACATCCAGAATTTTATTACCACCACTGCTTTTTTTTTTTTTATTTGTATACCACAAATGAAGTCTCACAATATCCAAGAAATGGAATAGTCGTCGAGGTCGCGGGACTAATGAAAGTTTAATTCTCACAATCTATGTGCTGTGGATGTCTGGTAATAATTGCTTTACAAAGTACTGTGTTTTAAAGACAACTGATTCTAGGTAAAAAGTACAGAGTACAGAGTGTCAGAACCCTATGAAAAATAAGATTAATTATGCAATAATTACCTTAGATTGCTCTATAAAAAGAAAACAGAACCACTCAAAATGGAGTTGGATCAGCTGGGTGTGCCATCACATACCATAGAAGATTGGTAAGTAAATAACACAACTCTAGTTTAGTGTTTGGACCTAATAGACCGAAAGGAATGTTCTTTGGCGAGAAAGGAGTCAGGTCTGTGGAAACCTTTATCACTGTCACTGTCATTACAAAGGTAAGTCACTTCCAATAGAAAGTGTGTCCGAGAAATAGATACACATAGAGAGTCCTTCCCTATGATTGTAGTAAAATTTTACAGTTATAAAAGTACATACATATCCCTGAATTTCAGCTGAAACGGTGGCACCGCTTTTATCAATAATTGCATCGACTTCCTCTACCACATCGAAGTACGCCTCATTGTTCGCGTACTTGACTCCAGATCGACGCCACGGTACGTTGGACAGTTGACCCGAGGGCAGAATTGATGATACACTAGAATACACAATGTATTTTACAATGTATTGCATAACCCCATGACATACCCACAAGAAATTGGAAAGAGGATAATTTGGCACCAACAAAAGCAATAAACTTTGTATATTCTACTGCTTTCTTCAATACATGATTTCATAATTGTTGCAAAATTTCGTCTCCATTGTTTCCAAATGGTTTCTTGACAAGTAGATAGCACAATAGAGATAAAACAAGTAGACTAGCCAACCATTTATATGAATGTTGTTTTGTAATATGTACTCACTTAGATTTACCAGTAACAGTATTAGCTATGGTCCTTAATATATTGGGTGGTTTGATCAACTCCTTCAGAATATTGCTCTCTGTGGCAAGAGGGAAGCCATTGTCAAGCATCTCATCTAATAGCTGAAAATAAATTACATTTAAACACTTAAATCAGAGCTTCAATGATGAGTCAAGCCTAGTCTTGGATATGGGAACACAAATCCAAAAGGTAAGCACAGAAAATAAATAATGTAAGTGGCAACATTACACTATTACATTCTATGATATCTGATAGAGTGCATATCATTGCAAATTTACCTTTTTCTTTAAGCTGACTTAATTTAAGAATGGGTGGAGATGATCAATTGAGTAATTGTTGATCAAATGTATATATGCTCTTATTGTATATATTACAGCCCCAACATACAATATAAGCTGTATATAGTAACATATCAAAATATAACTCACATAAACTTACCTCATATACAACTACATAGTTCTCCTTAATTATTGTCTCTGTACAGTCTGAAAAATAATCCTGAAAGAAGATTTATGTATTTAAATTTAATTAGTTTTGCCTCTCAGTTTAATTTAATTTGCCGGCATATGATTAACAATATAGCCTATTACTCTGTGAAAATGTATCATTCTGTAAATTAAATGTTTTTTTATAATCAGTCCAGTTGTTTTTGTGCTTATTCATTACAAATAAAAATGCTAATCTTTTCTCTTTACAATACATAGAAGTATAGATACCTGGAATGTGTCAACAACCCTGTGCAGGAATTCAATGACAAACAACGGTGCCACCTCATGCTTGCAGACTGCCACTAAAGCCACTCCTCCTCTCTGGATAGATATCAAGTAGTGATGTGGGGCTGCTAACACCGGTGGGACATCCTACATGAGAAACACAATTATTTATACTTTAACGCATTTACTGCTAACGAAGCGTATGTGCGTACAAATGTTAGAGAATTTACGAAGAAGTTGAAATGTTAGCAGTGAATGTGTTAAGAGCCATGAATATATCATAGGATAATGCAAAGAAGTGCCTGAGATAGCGATGGACTCATTATTACAACACCTTTGCCTACCTCTACGGGCAATACAGGCGTGAGCATATATATGTATGTATTTACTTAAACTATTCAACAACCACAAAGTTTGCTGCCTAAATCAGAAATAGCAATTTTAATTCGGCTACGACACCTAAGTCCACGTATAGATGGGAGGCAGCGAAGGTTTGTAAGTACTTTAGGGACTTACATTAGGTGATGCTCGTTGTGCTTCAAGATAGTAATCGCAAACAGATCTCGGTATAACGCTACGCCAATGTTTTTCCAAGAAAACATCCCTGGAATTGAACAAAATATGCTGAGATACCGCAAAAATCTAACAGATATTACTGCACATCATTTTAATAAAAATTTTTGTCATACCCTGAGGGATTTATAATAAACAAACTATGTATCATTGTCCTGATATATACAGAAATAAATATATATGATCTAAGACGAAATTCACATTAAATACTTATACTTATTCGAACTTTCTGAATTTCTGATAGCATTTAAGCTAAGTAAAGAAAGTTGTATTGTAGTAACACTTGACGTCTTATCATTTGACATGACATGACGTCTAACGTAGAAGTCAAATACCTATATATAAATATAGTTATAGATGAAAAAGGGATGCGACTAGATAGAGACGAATGGAAGAAATTGCATCGGTTACACCGACAAGAGCCAGACTCTTAAATTTATTATGATAATGAGATGAAAAAAATCGTTATAGAAGTAGATTTGCTTTCTCAGACACAGCGCCGAATAAAGTCAAAATACGTAATAACCACCGATAAACCATGTTTGTCTGAGTCGTCCAATTACCGGTTAAATTCATTTGGAACGGTAAAGTGTGACTAAATTTAAACCTATAAGTATTTATAAGTATAATTTTACCTTCTAGTAAGACTTGAAGACACTTAAACTAAAAAGATTAAGGGAACATTTTCAAGTAGTCTCCAAATATACAGACAATATATTCTTCCATTCAACCAGGAAAGTATTGAATGCCGAGTTCTATATAAATTAAATAAGTTTTTTCATGCCTCTATATTTACAAAAGACTTGCTACTTTTGGTTATTAAATTGTATTCTAGACATTCTAGTTAGCTAGCTAGAATGTCGATGGAGATATTATAAACATCACACCACAGGAGATGTATAATAACATAGCTACCAACCTGACCTTATAAATGATATGTTAATATTGCCATAATAGAAAGTTGTTCATAATTATTAGATTTTTTTTTTAAAAACATATTGAATATGTAGTATGCACGATGCCTATCCTTGAGATAATTTAGTTCAGCCCATTTGTTAATAAACAAGTGATTTGATACGCCTTTTACTTTAACCTACTAAATATTTGTTGAATGAAACTTTTTTAAGCTGGTAATTCTATTTACATGATACCAACAACTAGCAAAGAATTAACTTCCTTTTTCTCGTGGTCGTTTGACAATACGAGGTTATAATTTCTATTTAGCAATAGAAAAGTATGTATTTTAATATATTTCATAAGATACTTGTTGTTATTTAGTGTATAGTAGGAGATTTCATATAATTATATTTATTTGTAGGCCAAAACAATGGCGGATGAAAACTGGACTGAAGAGGGCGCCGAAGCGGGCAGCATGGCTGTGGATAACATGCCACCACCTCAAGCGGCTGACATTCCTGAAATTAAATTGTTCGGGAGATGGAGCTGTTATGATGTTCAGGTCTCTGACATGTCCCTCCAGGATTACATCTCAGTGAAGGAAAAGTACGCGAAATATCTACCACACTCCGCTGGCAGGTATGCTCACAAACGTTTCCGTAAGGCACAGTGCCCCATTGTGGAGCGCCTGACCAACTCCTTGATGATGCACGGTCGTAACAATGGAAAGAAACTAATGGCGGTGCGTATTGTAAAGCACGCATTTGAAATCATCCACTTGCTGACTGGGGAGAACCCCCTCCAAGTACTGGTGACAGCTATCATCAACTCTGGACCCCGTGAGGACTCGACCAGGATCGGTCGCGCGGGTACTGTCCGTCGGCAGGCCGTGGACGTGTCTCCTCTCCGTCGTGTGAACCAGGCCATCTGGTTGTTGTGCACCGGAGCCCGTGAAGCTGCATTCAGGAACATTAAAACAATTGCTGAGTGTGTTGCCGATGAACTAATTAACGCTGCAAAGGGTTCATCTAATTCATATGCCATCAAGAAGAAGGATGAGTTGGAGCGAGTTGCTAAGTCCAACCGTTAAGCATTATTTCTCAATAAAAAACATGAAAATATTGAAGTGTTTTTAATTGAGTTCCTTCATGACACTAAATCTGGTCTTAAGGTAAAATATTTAATGAAATGATAACTGATAAATATTACATTTTCACATTATTATTCTATTCTTACATATGCTTACATACGCCCAAAGGGGTAGGCAGAGATGTAATAACAACACCCACTTTTCACTGAACTTGTTTAAGTGCCAACATGATAGATTGTGAGTCTATCACCGTCTCAGACACTATATGTATGTCATTGAATAAATTCTCAGACATGCAGGTTTCTTCATGATGTGTTCCTTCACCGTAAAGCATGTAGTGTGAAATCACTGCACATAAGTATTTAGAAAAACTAATTGGTACAGGCCCCACTGGGATTCGAACTTGCGTAGCAATTGACTGCTCAAACTCCGAGGCCACCATGGCTATACTATTCTCAAAGCTTATTAAACACAGGGTTCTTTATAGACCCATGTGAATGGGGCTTGTAGTGGAGAAACATAATAAGTATGAACTAATAATAATTTTGAAATACTACTTAAATCTGGTTTGGATTTTATTTTACACTTTTATTAGACATACAATTCTCAAAAGGGGTAGACAGAGGTGTTCCAATACAAACATTTTACTGGAGCTGATTTAAAAGTTACTTCAGGCAGATATCTTTAAATTTCTTCTCAAGACATGCAGGTGGTCTCCACTTAAAAGCTCATTTTGTCAAATCACTGTACTTAGGGAACATACCCATACTATGTGACCTATTTTTTAAGATTTTTCGATCCCTCTCTCCCCTCAGTGACCACTTGTAGTATATGCCAAGACCCCCCAAAAGGTTGCGAATGGCATATTATTACAATACAATAAAATTCTGCAGCTGGTACCTATTATTTAATACTAGTTGTACCCCGCGGTTCTACCCGTGTAGAGTTAATTTCATGGGTGACCCCCGGAACCACAATGTTTTGTTCAAATAAAAGTAACCTAAGTTACTCCTTGTAATATTACATATCCGCCTGTTAAAATCGGTCCTGCCGTTTCGGAGAATAGCCGGAACAAAGAGCGCGAGTTTTTTTTAAATTGGTTATCTGTTCGGTACCGTGTATACTTTCATATGCATTTAGTCAAAAGGTGTATTTTTGGAATTACAAAGTACAAGCAGACACTTATTTATCTGTATAGATTGGGTAATTTATTTACGTTAACTAGCCACACCTAGTAAGTAGCCCAGATAATTAGTAAACAAATCATTTTAATGGGAATATTCGCTGTGTAAGGTATCATTCGATTTTTGTTAGGCTAACTGCCTACATACACTAAACCAAGTTTTTTTTCATCATTATGTTAAGAATTAGAATGAAATTAGCTTGAATTATGGGAATAATAAATAATACGTTCTGGTTAGTGTTATTTCATGTTTTATTTATATTTATTTAAAGTTCATGTTCATAAAACAGATACGTAAGTAGGTATCGACGACAATGAAATGATTGGTTGGGTAGATACTAGATAGCTATGAATGAATAGTCCATTCATCCATTAACTTGACAGTTAAAGGGTTACCAGTTTTGTCAAAAAGTTTAGTACGGAAGTGAACGAAATTGAATGAAATAAAATAAAACTTTGCAAACATTTTATCTTTCCTTAAAACACAATATACTTCGTTGACAGTTTTTAAATATGTTAATTGTATGTGGTAATTACAAAAGAAGAAAAAAGTATAATTTAATTAAATTTTTAATAAATAAATTTTATTCAAATTTAAACTAAATATAATGCACGCCTTACATACGAATATTTTTTGACATTTATTCCTTACGTCGTACCCTATCCTAAATATCTGTGTGTCTTTTTGTTCCGGCCAGTCTGAAACGGCTGCACCAATTTAAACGGGACTTTTAGTGGCAGATGGGTGAAAATACGAGCTTAGAAGAAAAAAAGCCACTCGTGAAATTAAATTTACGCGGATGTAACCGCGTACGTTTATTAATATTAATTACTGATTATTCTTATGCGACATGTTTGCCACGATTTTAACATTCATTCTGTACGCAAAATTGTTCACTATTCTTACCCAATTTTGTTCGCTACCTCTGTTCCACGTCTTATATTTTAAGGTTTTATTTATATTAAATGTTATTTGTACCCCGAGGATTAATATCAAAAAATTTCTCAGAAATAAAAGTAGCCTAAGTTACTTATAGTATCTGCTAGTGAAAACCCCGTTAAAATCGATATACCCGTTTTAGAGATTAGCTAGAACAAACTGACACAGAACATGTATGTTTTTTTTTATATCAGTACCGTACTGTCTTCACTTTCGTAAGTATTTACTGAAACACTGTGTGGAATTACAAACAGACACTTCGTTCTTTACCCAAAATCGTCCACTACCCCAACCCTAACTATTAGTTTCTTATCTATTTCGGCTCTGTGCCTTCGGCCTGACCTCTGAGATTACCTCTCCTGTTTACAGCTTACGAAGTTGGTATGTGCACATCTACCCGTCTCCTTTCCACCTATAGTTCCTACTTTATTGCTATCTCATCTTCGCGTAATACGGTTTGACGGCTAGTAGCGGCGGGAACACGCCCACCTGATTCAGTACGCTTTTGTTTACGCAAGCGAATGGTGTGTGCACAAATTTGTTAAATAGTATTTTATTTTAACGTTGTGAAACGTTAAAATGTTAGGCATAGTTAATTATTTCTTAGGTACCTTGCAGATTATTTAGTTCGAGTTTATAATCTAACAACTTACGATCTCGGGTCTAACCCAGACGTAACCAAATTAATTTACCGTCTCAGGTCTACACCTAGACGTAATTGGTATAATTAAATAACGATCTCGGGTCATCCCAGACGTTAGGGACATATCCCGCCAGTTTATTTTGGGCCGACCGTGTGCGGAATTTGGTCCGACCGGGTCAACGTTTTGGCTCGACTGCCTCAACACTTTGGTCCGAATTTGGCCCGACTGGCTCGTAAATTTGATCCGACTGGGTCATAAATTTGGCCCGACTGGCTCGTAACTTTGATCCGACTGGGTCATAAATTTGGCCCGACAGGCCCGTAACTTTGATCCGACTGGGTCATAAATTTGGCCCGACTGGCTCGTAACTTTGGTCCGACCGGGTCGTAAATTTGGCCCGACTGGCTCGTACCTTCGACCCGTCCGGGTCAGGTTCTTATCCGACCACGCCCTAAAAAATTTTATCCAAAATATCCACCCGACCGGCAGGAGAATGTTATTTGTAATATACACGAATTCCTGAGTAACTAACTGTCACTCATCATAGATGGAAGGACTGTACTTAGCAAATTAATTTATTCACCAGATGGCGTCTTCACAAAACTTCGTTACTTTGAATGACTTATTCAAAAGGAATGATAACGACGAGGAAGACGAAGAACTTGTCTCTAAAATTAAAGTCATAATCGAAAAAAGTCTACCAGAAGGGTGGAGGGAATGGAAGGTCATTGATTGGTCCAAGGAAGAATTGTTAGGAAGAAAAGTAGACCATAAAGTTTTGAATAAAGTACGTTTTGCCATCCTTTCAGTGGAACTAGTGCAAGCTTTCTACCCCGAAGCAACTTCAATTGGGGAAAAATCTTACAAAAATATAAAACTCAAGCTCTTAGACTGGGATATTTGCAGGGCCCTAATTACAAGCCCATGCCAACTGTCGGCAAAATTGCGTGGATCGACGGCACAAGCAGAACTTTTTAAAAGCGCCGTAGAAACACTGCGGTCTTCCATCTGTTCTAGAGAACAAATAGCTGATACTCTATCTACAGATGTAGAGTCGCATAAAAACAGAATTAGAGACTATTCAGACTACTCTCGATCTCGTGAAAGGAACGTGTATGAGAGTAATTCCTCAAAAATCAAGCGCCCCCGCGTATTGTCATCATCCTCAGATGAAAACTCAAACATACAAGCCGCGAGAGCCCGCTCTGTTTCTTCCTCTTCGGATAGGAACTGCAACAAACGAAGACGATTTGCCTCCTCACCACCTACAAGGCAAAAACCTTCAGTAAAAACAAGGTTAGACCGAATGGAGAATATGATTCATAATCTTTACGAGCTATTCAATGGCAATAAAGAAAAGGAGACGATTGACGAAGACTCAAGCTGGCGGGCACCGAGCCCCTTAATTGAGGTACCTCCCGAAGATCACCCAATTCAAACAGAAGATTGGGATATATTTTCGCCAAACACAAAAGAGATGGAACCTACAATACCTACGGCCGATCCAATTATAGCTGATCAAGGAATTAAATGTCAAAGATTAGGGGAACCGACTTGGAATAAAATCCGGTATACGGAATCCCAGAAAAAGCTGCATGCTTCTCCAGTATTTCATTGCCTAAGAGTCAACCAATCTTTATTCCAACATTCGCAGCCGAGTTCTTTGAAAGATTTACTGGCAAAATGCGACTCTGCCTTTGGTACTATTACTCATGGACTCTTAGGTCAGCGACTGCACCTTGCAGAATCCCTAAAGGAAGTAGCCGAACAACATCCAGATGCAGCTAACAGTTTAAAGAAAATTTTGGCACCAGATAGTCATTTTCGGACAATATCTGATGACCTTCTTCAGTATTCCTGCGGGAAACGTGCTGAGATCATTGAATCACGTCGTAAATTACACGAACCCAGAAATAGCTTTTACCGATCATTGCTGAATGAAATTCCCCCATCAAGTACTCACCTATGGGATGAAACTAAATTACAGGAAGTGATAAAAACCCATGGCATTTCTAAAATTGCACCACAGCCCAGGCGGACAGCTCCCTCCCAAAATGACAAGGAGAATAAAAACAAGACCAATAGAACATATACCTCCACTTATCCACACAAAGCACAACACAATTTCAAGAAAATCAAAAAAGCTGATTTTAAGCATCGCTCTCAGAAGCAACAAGCGTCCAAAGACCTTCCTAAATATAAAGAAAGACATGGGGGAGAACGGAAACGTCCTTTTTGACAATCAACGTTTCCAGGCGGGTCAACTAGCCGACCACACACAGGTATGGGAGAAGTTGGCTGCTCCAAAGTCAATAATAAGTATTATCAAAGGCTACGTCATCCCGTTCTTGAAAAAACCTCCAATAACAACTCTTTCACCAAAAACATTACAGATGTACCAAACTCCAGTGTCCCCACAAATGGACATAGAAGTAAAGAAAATGATACGCCAGAGAGTTTTAAAAGTGTTATCTTGCAAAAGGGGGTTCCTGTCCAAATTGTTCTTGACTCCAAAATCGGACGGAGGTTGGAGACCGGTTTTCAACCTAAAAAGATTGAACCCGTTTGTCAAACTACAAAAATTTCGACTGACAAACCACCGAAAGCTTCAATTCTTTTTACAAAAACAAGACTACATGACCAAAATAGACCTGTCAAACGCATATTTCCACATACCAATAGTAAAAAGACACTGGCGCTATTTAGCCCTGAACTACCGAAAGACGACATATGCAGTAACAGCACTTCCTTTCGGTTTGAACTCAGCCCCTCAAGCTTTCGCAAAAATAACAAACTGGATTGCCAAATTATTCAGGCAACAAAACATACGGGTAATCGTTTATCTGGACGACTTTCTAGTAGTAAATCAGAACCCACAAATGCTAAAAAGCGAGGTGTATCTAATCTTAGAAACACTAAAAACATTGGGATTCAAAATAAATCTTCAAAAGTCCGTTCTAGACCCTACAAAAAATATAACATTTCTGGGAATAAATTGGGACACCAAATCAAATGTAAAGAGCTTGCCACTAGAAAAAGTTCTGAAATTGGAAAGAACAATCCAAAAACTTACAAAAAGGGAGACTTGGAGTTGGCACCAAGCAAAATCGCTACTGGGTCAGATGGAATTTGCATCGTTCGTTATACCCCTCGCTCGGTTGCATTGCCGAAAAATTCAAAGGTCTGTAAATCGATTACCAGAATTACATCCAAAACGGCACTGGAAAATCAAACCAGATATAATACTGGAATTCATGTGGTGGACAAAAAACTTACAAAATGTCTCAAAAATCTTTGTGAGGGAACCAGAAGCCCATCTCGTCACAGACGCCTCAAACACTGGATGGGGGGCAGAACTAAACGACAGGCTAGAGTCGGGGAAATGGACTGCTTCTCAAATGAAATGGCACATAAACAAAAAAGAAATGTTTGTTGTTTACCACATCCTGTACAAAAACCAACAACAATTACAAAACCAAAGCTTGCTAATCCAATCGGACAACAAAACTGTAGTATCATATTTAAAGAAACAGGGAGGAACCAAATCAGTCACTCTTTTAAATCTAGCAGGAAAAATTTTACACCTGGTGAACCAAATGAATGTGGAAATACAAATAGAGCACATCCCAGGCCATTACAATGTAATTTCAGATCGCTTGTCAAGAGGAAAAAGTTTACCAGACTGGCATCTGTCAAACTCGATTCTAAAGATCATATTCGAAAAATGGGGAATCCCACAAATCGACCTATTTGCAACACCAAAATCTGCAGTCGTAAGGAACTTCGTGACACGTTTTCCATGCAAGCAAGCCGTATTTGTAAACGCATTCACAAAGACGTGGAAGTACAAACTAGCGTGGATTTTCCCACCACCACCGCTGATACCCAGGATTCTCCAACACCTGAACGAATGTCAAGGAACATTCATTCTAATAGTACCGAGATGGGAAAATGTGTTTTGGCGACCGATTATCAAGAAAAGAGCCCTAGACAGTCCACTCACAATATGGAACGTAGTGGACCATCTGATAGACCTTCAAACCAACCAACCACCGCCCAAGACGAAAGACTTATACTTGGAAGCATGGAAAGTACGGGGTGGGCCGATTTAGTCAAAAGTTGGTCGACAAAAGAAAGACAAATATTAGCGACAACATGGCGTATATCCTCTCTGGGAACATATTCCGCAGCATGGAAAAGCTGGTGTGAATGGGCCAGAAAAAATAAAGTATCAATCAACAACCCAGCTTCTACAGAAGTGGCACAATATCTATGTTTCCTATACTATGAACGGAAATTATCACATGGCACTATCTGCGTTCATAAATCGACCATAGCCACATTTTCAAATCCTGTAAAATCGGAGAGAATAAGTAATGATCCCATTATAAAGCGTATTCTTAGAGGAATCGCAAATGCTAATCCCCAGACTCGTAAAGCTAAAATTTGGGATGTAAATAAGTTACTAACATGGATAAGGAATAACCCACCAGATAAATCAAATCTCTTCCAAGTTTCTAGGCACTTGGCTATACTTTTACTATTATCGTCTGGAAGAAGAGTGCACGATCTGACTTTACTTGGAATCGATCCTGGTTCTTTAGAACAATCCGAAACGGAAATAATTTTTTGGCCTCGCTATGGGTCGAAAACTGATAGGGATAAATGTACTCAATCAGGATGGAAACTACTAAAAAATTATGACTCTTTATGGGATATCGTTAATTGGACTAAAGAATATATTAAAATATCTAATTTAAGAAGACAAGCCAATACCCAAAATGTTACATCCTTGTTTATAACGACACGGGGAAAATCAGGACCAGCTTCTCGTTCGGTAATAGCGGGTTGGGTACGAACAGCCTTGGTAGCAGCAGGAATAGAAGCGGGAGCCGGTAGCACGCGGTCAGCGGTGGCAACATTTAGATTAAATGACTGTTTACCATTAGACGAAGTCTTAAAGAAAGGAAATTGGCGTGGGCCAAATAATTTTTTCAAACATTATTATAAACAAATCGATAAAGGCCCAAGCAACATTAATATTAAGGATAAAACTATTTTAACAGAATCATTTGTTCCTTTGTAATATCTAAGACTGATTATGATAATGTTTATGTTACAAAATTGCGAATAAGTGTTATTTAATTTTCTGTTGTGATTTAAATTTTAATGTGTGTTTCACATTTATTAATATGTTGATTTTATTAAAGAAATTTTATATCGTCGTTAGCCTAAGAATACTCAGCAGATGAGAAATTACACAATTAAAAGCAATTTCTAATATTTAATTTGTATCTACCCACTACATCCTTAAAAACCAGTTCACAGTACGCCTCACCATCATGCCGGCAGATTGAAAACATATCTCAGAGGTCAGGCCGAAGGCACAGAGCCGAAATAGACCAATTTTCCCCACGAAGGGAAGAAAATTGATATTTCGGGTCTTGCCGTAGGCCTGACCCAGGCAATTACTTGCCGGCTGAGAATTGTACTGAATCAGGCGGGCGTGTTCCCGCCGCTACTAGCCGTCAAACCGTATTACGCGAAGATGAGATAGCAATAAAGTAGGAACTATAGGTGGAAAGGAGACGGGTAGATGTGCACATACCAACTTCGTAAGCTGTAAACAGGAGAGGTAATCTCAGAGGTCAGGCCTACGGCAAGACCCGAAATATCAATTTTCTTCCCTTCGTGGGGAAAATTGGTCTATTATGGTAACATTATTTTTCTTTGATTGAACTATGTTGTGTGCCAAAGTGCCAAGTTAGAGTTAGTTACTGCATGCTTTGATTTTGTGTCGAGCCTTCCAACCCGGGGTTTGAATTTAGGTGCTTTTCTAGTGCTGAGATAATATATCGAGTTATAATTTTATTAGAGTAGATAAGTGAATTTTGTTATCTGCGTTCTGCGTGATAAAATAACCGTCAACTTTTCACGAGTGCTCGGGAACACGGGAAAAGTTAGTGTCCGTCAGCTGCACCGCACCGCTCTGCAATCAATTTAGTGTACAAAGTTCGTTTGAAATGGCAGCTTTGAAAAGAACTGGAAAAGTCAAGATTCTAAGTGTTTTGACGGCGAAATATCCTCAAGTGCATGTAAAAAGAAACCTTAATCTGCAGGAATATCATAGCAAAGATTTGTTACGGAAGTATCAGGTTTCAATTCAAGACTTCCGCATTGTTGACTCCAAGTTGGATTCCAAACCGCTTTCGGGGTTCAAGGCCGACGAGTACGTCGTGAAAGCGCAGATCCTCGCGGGCGGACGGGGTAAAGGTCACTTTGATAACGGCTTCAAAGGTGGAGTACATTTGACTAAAAACCCAAATGAAGTATTGAACCTAGCTAAGAGTATGATTGGGCATAAGCTTATTACGAAGCAGACTCCTAAAGAAGGTATTCGAGTAGACAAGGTCATGGTGGCTGAGAGTGTCAACATTAAAAGGGAGACTTATCTGAGTATAGTGATGGAGAGAAGCTTCAATGGAGCTGCTATTGTGGCCTCTCCAGCTGGTGGGATGGACATAGAGGCTGTAGCTGAGCAAACACCTCATCTGCTCAAAACCCTCCCTATTGATATCTATGAAGGCGTCACAGATAAAACAGCTAATGAAATTGCACAGTTTTTAGAATTCAAAGGCCCATTGCAAAAGAAATGTGCTGAGGAGATAAAGAAATTATGGGAGTTATTCCAGAAGGTGAATATTTTTATTTTTCGTTACACACTATTTAAACTAAGCACTTAAAATTTTATCTAAATCCATTAACAAGACAGCTATAGGAGTTTTCTTTTATCATAGTAAGTTAAGATAATAAGATACACTGTAAAATCTTAACATTCAATACAGAGCCTGATCCACTATGCCTATTGCCACTAGGTACAGGCTCAATATCTTCAGTGAAAAGTGGGTGTTGTAACTTGCTGGTGTTAAATTATAAAATTTTATCATCATAATTAAAATAAATATGTAAGGACACAACAGACAGTGCTATATATACGGTAATATACTATTATGTACCATATGTTCATATTAACATATATTATGATATATTAATGTAAATTATGTTCATTCATAACATTAATATTATTTATTTGTTTTCTAGGTAGATGCCACTCAACTGGAGATCAATCCTCTAGTGGAGACTGATGACGGCAGAGTTGTTGCAGTGGATGCTAAAATCAACTTTGATGACCATGCCAAATTTAGACAGCAGGAGATCTTTGCTCTTGATGATACATCAGAAACTGACCCAAGAGAGGTAACAATATTACATACACAATTTTGTACAGCCAAAATTCTATTTCTATTATTATCTACTCAACTAAATAGGTAGTTAGTATATGTTAAGGTTACTTTACATGGCATTATGTTATTATAATTCATCATTTTTGCTTTGAGGAACTAGGATGGTTTTAATAAAAGATTCAGTTCATACTTTGATACTTCTAGCTACCTGCTAAAGAATGTCCAAGATTAACAGACATTGATGCTTCTTATTAATTTTGTAATCAGCTGTTATTTTAACACTTAGTTTTATGTACACTTTTTTGTCAGAATTGCATCAATATCTAAATATATATAATTCAAAGGACCAACTGACTGACTGATATAGTGACCTATCAACTCAGCCCAAACCACTGGATGGATTGGGCTGAAATTTGTTGTAGATGTTATCACAAAGGATTTTGATTAATTCTACCCCCAAGGGAATAAAATAGGGGATGAAAGTTTGTATGAAATTTTGTCATCATACAACTGCCGGAATTAAATCTATGCAGGTGAAACCGCAGGGCACAGCTAGTTACTCCATATAAATACAAGATTTTGCTATTATCTCTGTAGTACAAACAACAAGGGTATAATTTTTATCACCTCTTGTTTATCTGACTGACCCTCTTATCAATCAACTACACAAGTATTCATAGTGCTGTGGAGATATCTAACTAAAAATTCATACATACATCAATCAAGATGAATATAAATGCTAATATACCATACCAACTACTTGCCTTCTTTTTACGAACTCGGTCAAAACATGGTCAATTACAATGAATAGAAATTTGTTGAACTCTATAAATTAATCCTTTGCTAACAGGTAGTAATGAGAAATAGGGAAGGTAAAAATCATTACTATATAAGTTATTTATGTAGAGGAATACATCAAGAAATCTAACCTTCTCAAATCTTGTAGTTTAGCTATGTTTAACTATTTGGATGTGTTTTAGAGAGAAGCAGCTCTCCTTAACCTGGTGTACATAGACATGGATGGCAGTATTGGTTGTATGGTGAATGGAGCAGGCCTGGCCATGGCTACTATGGACATCATTACTCTCAATGGTGGTAGACCAGCAAACTTTTTGGATATGGGTGGTGGTGTAGGACAGTCACAAGTTGCAGCTGCCCTCAGGATTCTAGAGTCTGACCCTAAAGTGAAGACCATATTCGTTAATGTTTTTGCTGGTAAGATTTCTTTAATTTATTTTGCATGTGTGTGTTACTCAGTTGAGCCACAATCGCCTAGGCATGAACACTGAGGATAAAGTTTACTGAGACAACCGCTTCTGATCTGATCCAGATCTGCCTGGACAGATGCTCTAGGAACATTTTTGTAATGTAAACTGCAGGTTGTACTAGTTGTGGTATTAATTGGTATATAAACATATTGGTATATAGACAGCATTCATGCACACATTAAAGCACCAAGAAATACCTTGACTTGGAAGAAAGTAGGCTATGATAAAGATGCATTTAATATTTAACAGGTATCGTCAACTGCGCCACTGTAGCAAATGGGATTGTTGCTGCATGCAAGGAGAACCCTCCCAAACACCCAATGGTCATCAGGTTGGAAGGCACAAACGCCGCTGCAGCCAGGAAAATCCTCGAAGAGTCAGGTTTCCCTATGACGATGATCAATGACGCCGACGCGGCGGCTAAAGCTGCTGTCAAGCTATCTAAACAGTAGACTTTCGTTCCCTTAATTTTCAATGGCATCCTTATTCAATATTACAATAGAATTTATTGTGTTTCCACCGAGCAATATATGGGCGATTTGTGCTTTGTTACTGTTTGATACAAGTAATTAAAGGTGTGTAATTTTTTCCGAATTACTTATAATAATTGATTTATTTTAATGAATACAGTAAGGTAAATGTTAAATACAGGGCCCATAGTTATTCCTGTTTGTATTTATTATTCTGAGTTGGCAAAGAGAACTTAATTTTTGTTGATATTTGTTTTGTTATTACTGACCAATTTTAACAATCTCTGTGAAGACTGAATTGTAACACAATTTTATTAACGTAATAACTTTCCAAACTATCTTAAATCAACCTTACTTGCCATTGCTCATATATGAATGTAAAAATAAATGTTAGTTAGTTATAAGTGTTTTGTATATAGAATTGAAATATAATCATATACAAATGTTATAAATAGTTTTATATTATGACTATTACTTCCATAACCGTCCAACTTCAGCGCAGTCACGATAAAATGCAGCAAATAAATATTCATCTTTCGTACTTAATGATCCCATGGACGTAATCTATTCGGGGGCGCCGCGCACACCCTATGTGGTTAAAGACTAAATTCAATAGCCCTCATCACTAAATCACAAAGTGAAAATAGAATAACAAATTGTACCTGATAAGGTAATCCCCCTTAATAATAAACATATCCTGAGAAAGGGCTTGGTTTAAAAGTAGTTCCATCTCTTTTCGTCATACGAATTTCAAAAGTATCTAACGAAAAAAGTAAGTAACTAGTGCCAAACTAACCAGTTTAGTAATGGTTTAAACCTAAATTTTGGAATTTAATATCGAGAAGAAAAGTAAAGTAGGGTCGTCGGGTGTGTTAAGCTAAACAACAAGGGCGTTGGAAACCAAAATTAAAAACAAATTATAATAAGAATACGTTTTAATTTTGAGAGGAAAAATATAGCAGTGTGAGGGTAGTTATCTACGCGCGGAATAAGTTGAGTCGCCGTCCAGCAGGCGCGTCGGGCGCGAGTCGGAGCGCGTGCTCGAGGTCCGGGAGCGCGGGCAGCGACGACACGCGACCCCGCGCCGCCACCGACACGCGCCCGCCCACCATGCGACCCGCCACACGCGCTATGTCGCGCTCCGATACCTTCTCTGTAAAATTACATACGTATATAATATAAGAATGAACCTCCATTCTTCCTGGTCACGCTATAACTTGAGAACGACTTTACCGATTTCATGAATTTTTCCTTAATGTATTCTTATAAATACTTCGTAAAAGGCTCTTACATTTAAAGAAACATCATAGTCGAATTGATACCTCACCTATTTTTGAAGTCGGTAAAAAAATCTGGGTTTCGCGAAAAGCCACCCATGATATAAGTCTATGGGGGCACCCGCAGGGCTCAGATAGTATTATCTAAACAAGGTCTCTTTGGTGCGTGCGGCCCGACGAAGCGCTTGCTCATGAAGGGTTCCGTTCGGAGTGGAAATATTTTTTACCTGTGTGGCATTACTGGGAGACTAGGGATTGAGGCCATGCGCTATAAGAACTACTAGTAGGTGCACTAAATATCCTAAAATTAGTTTACCTATTTCATTGATAAAGAAGGACGGCGGCTTCCTCTTGCCGGTAGCGAGCACCTGTCGGCCGACGTCCTCGAACACCACGGGCCGCGCCTCCAGGTTCATCAGCAACATCGACTGCAGCTGAGTCTTTGCTCTCTGAAAACAATCGATAGGACTTCATTAATTATTAATTACCATTTTGGAGGAACTTTTATAGTTATAAACTATAAAGTAAATTCACCTAAATATCATTTGAATTTTTGCATTGAAGCCACGGCCGATCGACTATAAGACCGTCGGATGGTAAACATTATAAATTACATAACATAGTAAATACTATAAATTATTTTCGATAGGTAAGTAGTATCGGAGCCTTAAAATTTGATATTAGATATTTTGTAAGTCAATTAATTAATAGTCATGAATATGATAGGGTGAATGGGCATATTTCTACTTGTTTGATTTAGGCTATACATTTTCTGAATTGACTGACCTATGCGATGATTGCTGTGCATACCTTTAATTCGATTTCTCCCACTTTACCCGCCATGTTGGCGAGTTCCCTGACTATAACCTGAGTGGTGTCATAGATGCGGTTGGGCGGCGAGGCAGCGTGCACGCAAAACAGACCCGTGTCGCCGTAAGCGTGGTTGTATGCGGTGGCGTTGAACATCCAGTGATACCTGATCATTAAATAAACTTAATAGCCGATTATTTGAGTACTTCATTAAAAGGTGTAAAACACGTGGCATTTAAGGAATAACGGGATCCTGTATTTGACTTTTGGAGTTATTCGGCTGGCGGTGGCGACAGTAAATCGCTTCCAAATAACGCCCTTTTAGATTTAGTATTCAAGTGGTTAGTAAGTTCGCCAGTAGATATGCGATATTGGAATTTCATAAAATTTATCTGCAATCAATTTGTGTTAATGAAATAAAGAGCTGCGGCAGAGCGATTTCAGTAGTAGCCTGCTACGCAAGTGACGAGTTTAAATCCCAGCGGTCTGTGTCGATGAGCTTTTCTAAAAATTAAGTGCAGTGATTTCACACCTTGAGCTTTTACAATGAAGGAAACTTTCATATTTCTGGAGAGATATTCGAAGACGTTTTTGTAGTGCCTGAGACAACCTCACCATCTGTTACGTTGGCACTTTTATGTCTTAAGATTTATTAGCGATTATAAGTCCATGTCATCTGTTTACTTCACTTCACGTTTATAGCATCATCTTCGGTGAAGAGTGGGTGTTCCCATCTGGGAAGGCGTGAGCATATGTTTGTTCTATAATGGTGGATAACCTGTTGAGGACGTTGGTGTAGAGGCGCGTGTACATGCCTTTCCCCGGGCCGCCCGCGGAGAATGACCCGCCGCCGCCCATCATCATGTTCAATACACACGTCGCCACAAAATCAGGATCACCGTGCGAACAGCCTGCAAACAATGAACTCTTTAGACTTACACATTTCAATTTAAACATAATTCCGCAGTCAATTCCTTATACAGAAAAAAAACTCGGGATATACAATAGAGCAATCCAGTTGTTGAAAGATGTATGAAAAATCGCCAATTTTAATACAAAATTACTGTGAACTCCCTTATTTCAAAACATGGTTTAAATGAAGACTAGACCAAACTCGGACAAAAGCTATATCCATGCCTTTTGACATCAAAGTCAAAGTCAAAGTCAAAAGTATCTTTATTCGATTAGACTTTTACAAAGCACTTTCAAATCGTCAGAATGACACAATTATACAGGATTATACATGCTACCGCCAGGTTCGGAAGGTTGCTTTTACTGAGAAGAACCTGGCAAGAAACTCAGTAATTACTCTTTTCAAAAATATTATACAATTTAAAGAATACAAAATAAATAATTTAAAAAACGTAAGCTCATGTACAATGTTCCAATGCACAAATGTCGATAAAAATTAACATAACTAAAAATCTAGTACATCTACTTATAACTAAATGCGTAGCTTGAGATGACCAGCCCCCACAAGCAGCACCTGTTCACAAGTATGACGTGAATGCCAGCCATTGACCTCCTCAACCATCATAGAGGGAAGTGGACAACCCGTCATCCAGACGCCGCCGCAAGCAAAGGCATTTTAGTGAGCCTGACAACTCAAGCCAGTCAAACAAAGATCAAAACTAATAAATATTAAGAATTGTAACATAAGTACAGTGTCCATGAGACTACTTACAATATTTATCTGGTAATACATTATTCCAAGTTTCTTTATCACATATATAATCACTAACTGTATAATAACCCTTACTAAGTAATACAGATTTTACAGTCTCTTTAAATTTATCAAAGGGTAAATTTACAATACATGTAGGTAACTTATTATAAAAGCGTATACATTGCCCTAAAAATGATCCCTGGACTTTCTGTAAGCGGTGTGTAGGTACTACTATTTTATTTTTGTGCCTTGTGTTGACATTATGTACATCACACTTCTTTTGAAAAGAATTAATATTTTTATGTACAAGTAATAAATTTGCTAAAATATACTGCGAAGCCACTGTTAAAATTCCTATTTCTTTAAATTTTTCCTTCAAAGATGCTCTAGATCCTAAGTTATAGATTGATCTTACAGCCCTTTTCTGTAATATAAATATGGCTTCTATATCGGCAGCTTTGCCCCAAAGCAGGATGGCATACGACATAACGCTATGAAAGTAACTAAAATAAACTAAGCGTGCCGTGTCTACATCAGTGAATTGCTTTACTTTCCTAACTGCATATGCTGCTGAGCTGAGTTTCCCAGCTAGACTAGATATATGTGGGCCCCATTGAAGTTTATTATCGAGTGTTACACCTAGAAAAACTACTGACTCCACAATATCCAGTTCTTCACCATTGATCATAATTTTGGTCGGAACAGGTTTGACGTTAGGTAAAGTAAATTTTAAGCATTTTGTTTTTTTTGCGTTCAAAACTAAGTTATTTACAGTGAACCATTTCAATACTTTGTCAAGGGCACTGTTTACATCATCATAATCCGTTTTAGCTCTGTTAACTTCAAACAGGAGTGATGTATCATCAGCGAACAGTACAATATCACAAGTATTCTGAACAAAATGCGGTAAATCATTAATGTATATCAGAAACAGAAAAGGCCCTAATATTGATCCCTGCGGAACGCCCATTAGAACCGGGGACCCGGAAGACTTAACGCCATTTACCTCTACTTTCTGTACCCTCTGACTTAAATATGAATTAATTAAATCGAGTGCAGTACCTTTGACTCCATAGTGTTTTAATTTGAGCAATAATGTCTCATGATGTACGCAATCAAACGCTTTAGATAGGTCACAGAATACACCTATCATATCATGTGATTTCTCCCAAGCCCTATATACATGTCGAAGAAGTGCAACACCGGCATCAGTAGTAGACCGACCTTTGGTGAAGCCATACTGCTCATTGTGTAAAATCTTATTCATGTTGAAATGTAAAACTAACTGATTTAACATGATTTTCTCAAAAATTTTGCTAAGAGCAGGTAAAATTGAAATTGGTCTGTAGTTATTGGGATCATTAATATCACCAGCTTTAAACAATGGTATAACTTTACTGTATTTCATCAAATCGGGAAATTTACCTAATTTAATACAATTGTTAAAAATTTCAGCTAGACTTGGAGCTATTATATCTATTATATCTTGTAATACTTTTAGTGATATATCCCACAGGTCACCCGTTTTTTTTAAATTTAAACTTTTAAATGTCTTAATCACTTCTAATGGGGTAACGGAACAAAAACAAAAGCCGGCGTCGCATTCTGACACACTTGACTTAAGAAGAGATTCGGCGTCTGAAGAAGATGAATGCAAGGAACAAGTTGTAACTACAGGAATGTTAATAAAAAAGTTATTAAACGTTTCTGCAATTTGAATATTATCGCGGATTAGATTATTATTAATATTTAAGGCTATTCGAGTATCGCGACTTTTTACCTTCCCTGTCTCCGCATTGATCATATTCCATGTAGCCTTAATCTTGTTATCAGCATTTTTAATTTTGCACGAGAGATATAGAGCTTTAGCTTTTATACAAGCTTTTTTAAAGGTTTTTGAATAAGCCCGTACATAAGTTAGAAATTCAGGGTTATGATTACATTGTTTCAACCCATATAGCTCATACAACCTATTTCTACTAATGCATATACCTGGAGTTGCCCATTCATTAAATTTTGCTTTAATGTTCTTATGGACCGGTTTAAGTTTAAAGGTACTGTTAAACTCATTTTTTATAAGGTGAAATAGGCTTTTAAAACGTTTATCGGGATCAGTTTGTGAACATCGCAAATATGGAATTTTACTTTCTATATTAGATTTAAAATTATTTAACCGTTTCTTTGTGATAGGTCTACATGTTACTTTTTGTATATCTGATTGACATTTATATAAAACAGTCATCTTTTGACCACAGTGGTCAGATGTGATATCACTAATAATAGCACTATCTATGGCTTCGCAGTCGCAAAATATATTATCTAAACATGTGGCTGTAGTTGCTGTGATTCTAGTAGGCTCAGAGAATAAATGCTTTAAATTAAATGAATTAAAAAGACTAACTAACCTAACCGTTAATGGCTCACTGTCTAGCAGATTAACGTTAAAGTCGCCACAAACTATTATATTTTTATTAAGTACACTAACACGCTTAATAGCATCTTCTAACAGAGATTCAAATAAACAAAAGTTCCCTGAAGGGGGACGGTACACGCAAATAATAACAAATTTGTCGAGTTCGATGCACGATAACTCAGCTGTGCGCTCAACGGAAATATTAACTATGTCTTTACGTTCCTTAAATTTTACTTCATTTGAAACAATAATCAATGAGCCTCCATGTATTGCTGAACGTCTGACAAATGCACTCGCAAGTCTATACTTAGTATTAGTGAGCAAAAGCTCATGCTTCTTTAGCCAATGTTCAGTTAAACATAAAATGTGAACATTGTGATATTCTAAAAACAAGCCTATCTCTAATTCTTTGCCAGCTAAGCCCTGTATGTTCTGATGAACTACATTTAAGCGACAACGCTGAGAGACACAGGGCTCAGCTATTGTCTCTTGTACTAGTTTAAAACACCAATAGGAGTGTTAACAGTACTGTTATGCTCAGATACATTCCTTAACCTATGTTTTGTTATATTTGCTATAACGTCGTTAATATTGTAAGCTACCAAGGTAGCAATCAGTTTGAGACATGATTTAGGGATATCACATCACATTTAGGGATATACATCCATATAACAAAAAGAGATGGACATGCTTCTAAAATAAATATTATCTTATTATGTATTTTTTTGCACTAAAGGGGGGTCAATGTATATAATATGGTTAGATGTTTTGACTTACTTTCTAATCCAATAACTACATGTGATAATTCAGGTAAGTCCGATCCTGGGTATAGTGGAATTTCACATTCCTCCTGCAATCAACAACAGATTTTATGAAGTAATGCTCATACAAATCTTAATTCCACTTGTAACAGTCAAAACCCCAGTAAATATTACCTGTTCCAATCCTCCAGTGTATTGTGCTATAGAGTGATCCACATTGGGCTTAAATGATTCTTCTAAATTCCAAGTTGGTTTGGAATCTACAAAATATTTCTGAACAAATTCTACAAATGGCTTGTGTTCCACCTGAAAACATATCATATTAATATTTTTATTGAGGCTTTTCGTCGCGTCACGATCGAACCAACCGTTTTGGAAAAATGCACGACATAAAGATTTATTGTATGTAGAGCTGTAGCAAACCGTATGTATTCGTTACTGAGTAACGGGTACGCCATATAATACCGAGTAACGGAACGTTACTCACGAATACTTTTCGTTACTCGCTGTTTCGTATCATGGTTACATACGCTGTTTCAATGACGTAATGTAACGCTGCGTTGATGCGTGTATAAAATTTCATAATTTTTTATGTAATAGTATGAAATAAACGAGTTTTAGTCTCTCATGAAATTCCAAAATTATTTCACTGTAAGCCGCGCCGGGTTTGTATACTGTACGCGTACGCAATAAGAGTCGATTAAGGTTTTTTTGTTGTTTCTTTAACATAACATGTTATGAGGTATTACGAGTAACGAGTAACGATACGATAATAACGTACGTTTTTTTTCGTTACTTTCACACCTCTAATTGTATGTAATTTACTCAATGTATTACTTATTAAAAAGCTGGGTTGAAATTATAAAATAAACTTTGTATAGTTAACAATATTCCTTACCCCAACAGCAGCAACAACCATTCTGCTCGGCGTATAGTGATGTTTTAAGTAATCCAATATTAGTTCACGGCTTATTTTGTTCACATTTTCTTTTGGACAGATCTTAGGTAGTCCAAGTGTGTTCCCTTTGTATGCCGCCTGCAATTAGCAATCTATTATGATGTAAGTAATAATAACTAAAGTATAAAAAAATGTAAGTTAATGTCTAAGAAAATTACAAGTCGTCACCATAGATAGTTTTAATTTTCTATTCCACTAGCAAGAGAAAATTAAAAGCAGGTATTTAAGTACAAATTATAAGCAATATTTTGTAATAATTTACTAACTGCATGTATCATATCCATCAATATAGTTTCCTGCTCAGGCCTCATGGACAGTGTCTCCAATTCAAATGCGACTGCTTGCCTGGCGGCCTCAATTTCCTCTGTTGTCAACTGAGGTCTCAATGTTACTTCTGCTAACACCTAAAAAATATTATGGTAATTTTAATTAAATTTATAAAGTTCTACAAAACCAAATATCATGAAGAATATAATTTATAACACTTGTTATTATTTATAAGACTGAAACGGATATCAGTATCAAAAAATTAAAATATCAAAAATGAATATTATCAATTGAAATAACCACAGTTTAAACTTAATATGCTATATAGTATATCAGCATACAATTAGTTAATTGTTTTTTAACCTGTGTGATAGCTTCCAGGCCTCTAGAGTCAGCACTAGTGGCATAGACAGTGGTATCGCGAGAACCTTGGCAGTCACATATACCTCCATGGCGTTCTAATTCCCTCAGCATCACATCCCTTGTGGCAAATTTATGCGTTGCCTGAAATTGAGGAAAATTCAATAAATAAACCAAAAACATAATGTTAGTCCAAACTTTATGTATGGAACAAGACCTTTGAAATTTAATTATACTATTATATTATGGCTCATAATATTATACTTATAGAACAGTACTTACTCCAAAGCTAAGTTTCTCAAGGAAATGACAAATACCATTTGGGTATGCAACTTCATATCTCGGACCAGAATCAATAACAACTGCAAAAAAACACAATAAACAACTTATAACAGTGTCAGGTGTCAGAATGGAACCTTGACCTGGAGGTAAAATGAAGACAATATTTTTAGGTAAGCAGAAGTGGTATTTGATTGGTTGTTGCAGAAATCAATGGGACATAAGGATGATACAGAGGAAAGTTTAACTCTTGGTTAAATATTTTGTAAGCTAGCTTGTGCTGTAACTAAACTGTGCCCACACCACAGTTTCTCCTAAATAGACTTAATTGCATGGGTGGCTTCATTATGTTGGGCTCAATAAAAAAAAAGTAGCTTATTTTAATCCTTGTAACATCAGCTAGAGAGAGAAACCATACTGTTTATATTTCCATTTAGTGAAAAGCTATTATTATTAGGAATCACTGACCCTTCAATGTTATATATCTATATAGATATAAATGTATAGTTACCTCCAGCTGTACAAAACTGTCCAAATTTTTTTTCTGAAGCAACCCTAAGTCCATTACTTAGAACTGTAACTTCCGTGTGACTGTCTTCTGACTTGGCTGAGGAGTACTCAACAGGAGAAAGGTTTTGCATTGGCTCTGACAGGGGAGGCAGAGGTGTCACACTGGTTTTACTAAAGGGCTGTATTGGTCTTCCTATGTCTTGGCTGAATTTTCTTATACCCCATTTAGGTGTGTTCAAACTGTAAAATTATGATTTGATAAAAATTGGGAGGTATGACAACTTTGAATTTATTTATCTTTCAATTCAATGCACATAATATAGGTTATGCATGTATATCTTATTCTAAATTAAACACTTACCCATTTTTCATGGAAAGTAACCTCGTAAACAGATATTTCACATCAGTTACGTGAGACATTTTTCTAGATAAATAATAGTAAATTAAACTTGTTTAATAAATAAATTCTTTCCTATTTCCAGATGAATCGATTACTTGTAAGTATCGTGTATGTATTATTTATTCTACAAATCTTTTGAAGTTGGTATTTCACAAACTCAGTATTCTATCGATTCCATCTACGCCTCTGCCTGACTACTGACCAACTGAACTCTACTCTACTATAGTCATGCACGCACGGGCTAGCGGCTAGACGTCATTTTACTTGACAAGTAATATAATACAAACATCATTACATATTATAATTTATTTTGTGACGATTTGATGAAGCATCTACTAAGGTGCATCCTCATGCAGCCGCCCGGCGCTCGTTTCCAGCGACAAATGTGGTTCACGTGACTCCATTTTAAATTTCCCGCGATTCAAAAAAGAACTACGTCATGCAGCCGCTCGTCGCTCGTTATCAGCGACAATCAGGTTGAGCGACTCCATTTTAAATCGCTCGTCGCTCGTTTTGTGATGCTGGCATTTTTCGTGATTCAAAGATGGGCCAAAAATTCAAGTAGAGAGAAATGAGTGTACCCGATCTAGAAAAGCTAACGGTTGATGAAATGGCTTTACCATATGAGCAGATGGTGACGAGGCATTCCAATTAACAATTAATTTATAATCATTAATTAATATGGGGAATACAGGTGTGAGCATATGAATGTATGTATGTCATTAATTAATAGTCAATGTCATCGATCTGACAGGTGTCAAGGATCATTGACGTCGAAGATGTCAGTTAAACAGACGGCAGTGTATATTATTATTCTTGTAGTGTATATTATTTGATTTATTTTACGACAAATGACTGATAATAGAAACCTAAAACCAATAATTATCAAACGTGAAAACCTTTAAAACACTTGTGTTAGTAAGTATTGTTATTTATTATTGATATTCTATGTACTGTTTTAAGTAAGTATAGATAAGTATGTTAAATCGTTCGTATAGTTGGTCGTTCCTGGGTTTCGAACATCCGCAATTCTAATTTGAATTTCAGATTATGAATGATCGAATATAAAAAAAGGTCTTGGCCAGATTTGCTTGCTCTACTTCTGTATCATGTGTTTTCTCATATTGTTGTTTTGATTATAACTTAATTTGTCTTTCATCAATCTGCAAAGTGCATAGAGAATCAACTATTAAATATTTTTATCTCTTTTCAGATAGTAATAAGTGATACTATAATGTCAAGATTAATGAAATCAATGACCAGAACCCTCTCCACACTGGGCCACAAGCAAATGCCTCAAGTATGCATTGTGGGTGCTGGGCCAGCTGGATTCTATGCAGCAATGCACCTACGAAAACATATGCCCAATGTGAACATAGACATTCTTGAGAAGTTACCAGTTCCATTTGGGCTAATAAGGTACCCTGACCAATGCAGTTCACTCTATTATTCTTGATACCTTACTACTAGGGAAGGAGTTGCAACAATCTTCTTTCACTCAAGGTTGATGGTAAATTTATACCATGCGGGATTATATATGATTTGTTGAATTTAATTACTAGTGGCATTGCACATGTGCTTGCCACCTTTTTGTATCACTGTGAAAGCCTTATGTTGTGACAAGTTGTTAATATACAACTCAGTTTTTCCTGCATACATCCAAAAAAACTAATCAAACTGGCATACCCATTAGAAACTCCCCAGCCTCAACCATTAGGGCTGCCACATATAATGTGCATGTCAGATATTATTATTCACTTATTAGTCTTTTATTTAGGTACTACAATATTACTAATATTGTTTTATTTGCTTATTCAATTTATTGAAATGTGCAATATTTTTTCTATTGAACAATACTACCAGAAGATGACTTTCTTTCTCAGGTATGGAGTAGCTCCCGATCATCCAGAAGTAAAAAATGTGATCAACCAGTTCACTAAGGTAGCACAACAGGCGAATGTGAATTTTTATGGAAATATAACACTTGGTAAAGATATTGCATTGAAACAACTGAGGCAACACTATGATGCTGTACTATTGGTAAATACAGATTCAATATAATTTCTGCTTCTATTATACCTGAAATACACATTTAAAACTTGATTTACTCTTTTCAGACTTATGGCGCTGAAGAGGATAAACTATTGGGAATAGAAAATGAAGATTCGGAGAATGTTATTGCTGCTAGAAGTTTTGTTGGATGGTATAATGGTCTTCCAAGTGAAAAAGAGTTGAAAGTATTTATTTTTTATCAGTCAATATATTAGTATTTTTATAAGGAAAAATATGCTTATTCTGTTGATTTTGTTTCAGATTGACTTGTCAGGTAGAACTGCTGCTATTCTAGGTCAAGGTAATGTGGCTTTAGATATTGCAAGAATTATCTTGTCACCAATTGATGAACTGAAAAAAACAGACATAACTGAGCATGCCCTTAATACTCTAGCAGAGTCTAAAGTGAGGGAGCTTTATTTAATTGGCAGGAGAGGTCCACTGCAGGTTGCTTTTACAATAAAGGAACTTCGAGAACAACTAAAACTCAAAAATTGCAGAACCTTATGGAGAAAAGAGGATTTTGAAGGTGTTGAGAAGATAGTTAGTGATTTGGCGCGGCCTAGAAAGAGACTGACGGAACTCATGTTAAAATCGTTAAATGAAATGTCTATGCACAACGACATTCCCACTGATAGTGATAGTAGGTATTTCAAACCTGTATTTTTTAGAAGTCCAAATAAGTTTTTAGTGAACAGTCATAAACAGTTATTGGGAATTAAATTGAGTTGTAATAAGTTAGTAGGTGCAGAAAATGACCGAGTTTTAGTCAAGTCCACTGATAAAACCGAAATAGTAAATTGTAGCCTGGCATTTCGTAGTATAGGGTACAAAAGTATTAATGTGGATAAAGACCTTGCATTTGAAAATGGTGTTGTTAAAAATAAAGATGGTGTGGTAGAGGATGGCTGTAATGATTTTGCTAAACTATATGTGGCTGGCTGGTTGGGTACTGGACCAGTAGGTGTAATATTACATACAATGGGCAATGCATTCCAAGTTGCAAAGGAGATATGTAAAGATTTGAAGGAAAATGGTAAATCTTGTAAAGGAGGTTTCGAAAATATTAAAGATACTATGCCTAGAAGTGTTGAAATAGTGGACTGGTCAGGGTGGGAAAGAATAGATAAGTTTGAAATTGAACAGGGTAAAGCAAAAGGTAAGCCTCGTGAAAAAATCTGTTCCATTGCGAAGATGTTAGAAATAGCTACAACATCATGATGAGGTATAGAAATATTTGTTATCAACAAGGGTTCTCAGAATTGTGTTTTGTGTCCAGATATTATATCAAAATCTTGTTTGTACAGTTAAATATAGCTACCCTAGCTTACCTAGGGTTGCTAAATTACAAAATAAGTAATAGTCCTCACTAATACGTTTTAATTTTATTAGTATCGCCTTAATTACTCGGTAACTTACATGCTTACAGTTATGTTCGGTAAGTTAATAGTCCATTCAATAAAATTACTCCAATTACTGCAGCTAAGTTGCTGTTTCATAACTTTCCCAATTAGCCGATATTCAGGACAAACCAAATAACCTATGTAAGTACCTTTATAGATAAGGCATTATTTAGTATTCTAAGTATACTTAAGTACAGACGAGAAATAAAATAGTGGTTGTGTTTGTTTAGCATGTAATATTGTTATAATCATTTTTTACAGAGTTTAGCTATAAGTACTTATTGAAGTTAATGAAAATATATTTATGTTTATCTATATGTTTATTATTTTCGTTAGTAATTTATTGAATCCTGTGTGTAAAATTTGAAAGCAGGAGATTCTCATAGGTAAAGCCACACAAATATATGTATTCTGAAACGCGTTCGTTTTAAGACAAGCCTCGGCTTGTTAATATGCTATCTGAAGTGACGATGGCCAGGGCGGAGGCAGGGAGCAGATTAATACAATTCCGTCAAACCGATGGCACAGAAAAGGGGAGACCTATCATTGGAAGATGCAGTGTAGGACTGTCCGGTCTCTAACTAAATGGGTGGATGACCTGGTAATGATAGCCGATAGCGCAGACGTAGGCTGCTTCTGATCGATTCTTATGGGAATCGATTACGGAGGATATGTGCACAGTGCACAAACTGTCTTCAACCTGCCTTAGTAGTAATTGTTTTCTGTGTCTTCGACCTCTTACAAAAAGCTCTTAACTTATAGGACTTCGACTAGAAGTTCCGACTTATTTAAAAAAGCACTAGTAATTATTTAAAGAAAAGAAAATTTGTATAAGCACCTAGTTTTTTTTGTATCGAAATTTTTGTTTTTTCTTTTATATTCATTCTAATTTATATCTGGTGTTCAACTATTTAAAAAAGAATGTCAATTTAATGTTGTGACAATTCATTCTTCTGGCAGACAGGGATTATTCATTTATAATTTGGATTTTTAATAATGTCTTATAACAAAAATACCTAAATAATATTTTAGATTATTTTTTTACTGGTTTCATAAACGTGTTTGTAGAAAATCGAGTTTTGGAGCAATATAGCAAGCAACTGTATAAGACATGGCTCGAATGGAGTCTAGTTCAAGCAGATCCATAACTGATCCTGGACCCTCCAGAACAGCCAATAAATATTGTCAGAAATTGAAACTTTCTTTAGACGATAGTGAGATGAAGAAAAAAGTAAGTAATCATAGGTTCTATCTACTGTAAATGCAAAATATTTTGAAGTTACCTTTCGAACACAAACCTCATGTTCCGTGCTACCAAGCACATGGGTATATTATTCTCTGAGAACCTTTGTATTGTGGTTAAAGATATAGCCGTTTTAAAATGAAAATGCTTGACTCCATCTGGTTCAAGAGTCAAGATTGTTGTGGTAAAAATATGATGTCATAAACTATTTGCGAGCCTGATAGTCCAGTGACCCTGTCTACGAAATACCTAATAAGTCACCTATTCGATCCATGATTCTCCGCTAGTGGTAGAATATGAATTGAATACTGGTATGGACATGGACATGAGTTATTTTGTGCTTTAGCCTTAGTCTCGGGAGTAGGTACAAATGCTATTGCGTACTAACCTATATCATATCATCGATCTGCGAATTCAAGCTGCACCAACCACAGACATTTAGATATGGGTGTGATTCTAGCATATTAGGCCGTCGGTCGCGGTTACCAATTGAAGGTCATTGGTAATCGTTACGTCAGTCAGAAACCTAAGAAAGTCTGACGATTAGTTTTACCTAGATTCACCCTTAAACCGATGTATCAATAATGGACAGATATTTTTATTTTTATAAAAATTAGGTGACTTCTAGGAAGGATCCCAGCAATACTTATGGAATAAGGCCAAGGCATGAGATGAACTTTTATATTTTACATTTTGTCTATACACATAATTCCGACATGATGGATATTGACGGATCATTTTACGACAAGTTGAATGTAGGTATGAGAGGTATTCCCTTAGGTAGGTAGGTAAGTACCAGGTCAAAATGATTTGTTTTGTTTCACAGAAGAAGTGGCCTCCTGATGAGTTTGCGGCCATCAAAGGTATGCCAGCTGAATGCCACAAAATGCATTTGTACCCAGAGAAATTGGTACATAAAGCCACAGAGCCAAAAGAAAAATATGTCTCGAAGCCAGATAATACTCACCCTCAAGCATCATTTCCTGCGGCAAAGCTCAAAAAAACTGCTGCGGCGGCACAGAAGCCAGAAATGATAGAAGAACCCGTGATTGAAGTACCTTACTTATACTTAACTATCTATATACAGGCGTCGACACGAGTTATGAACGCGCAGTAAAATTTGTGGGAAACTGCTCATGTTTTTATTCGCCTCTCACCATACATATAGGTAAAGACAAAGTCATAAAATGATATATAGCGCATTCAAGGCAGGTACTTACGCGCTCATAGCTGTGTCGGAATCTGTAATAGGTAATCCATCGATATGGATTATGTTTCATACATCAACCGTAAGATTGTGATCGCTAGGATTAAGTAGTACCTAACTTAGTAGTAAGTAATACGAAGGTGTAGTGCGTCGTAGCTAATACCCTCTTTTTAAATATTTCTAAAAACTTGATATATGTTAAAGCTTATATCATAGCATAAAAGTAAAGGCAAAATGAAGGTACTTAAATAGGTAGGTAGGTTTAGCCTAAGAGCACAAAATCTTTTAAATTTAATGCTCCAAATAATTTTAATAATAAGGAAAATTGTTGCGATTTGAGCACTGTTTAGGAATTAATAGGTACATTGAAGGTTGTGTGTTGTTTCAAAGGCTGACGACACATCACACACGGGAACATTTCAGGATCAAGAGAGGCGAATTGACCTTGTCTTAGTAGTAAAAGATCAAGGAAATTATGAATTGGACCAAATGAAAATAAATTTTCTCTTGAGTATTATTAAAGCTGGGTTTGAAATAGAACTGGAAGAAGGACAGGTAAGTTATTTTATTTACACGCCGACGACAATAATAGAGAAGTACCTACATAACTATTTAGACGCTAATTTTGCCGTGTCTTCGTGAGACCCCAGTGTGATATTGAAAATATTATAACGGTTGTGCAAGATTTGGTAGTCTTACATTGCTTGTGAAATCGTCATCGGTGTTATCAGTCTCTATTACGAGTTTTTCAGTACCGCCGCACTGTCGTAGCATTGATGTAAACGCGGTTTTGTGTGGAATCGAAATACGACTCCGTTCAAATGCGGAACTGGATGGACGTCTACAAATGAGGCGCATGTTTTCCTTTATGTTACAGATGAATATGCATAAAGACTTAGTATTTATAAATATACACGCCCCTAGTGACGTTCTCGAGGAGTATGCTAAGGTGGTCGACGTAAAGAAATATTTTAAACAAAATCATACTGATTGGATCCCACACGTGACTGCATTTTTAAACCCGTATTTGTTTTTTGGTACGCGAATAAAAAATGAAAGGGAATGGATCGATATTGTACGGTGAGTAAGTATGATTAAGTACTTATACCAATAAATTGGTATAATAATGGAGTAGGTAGCTACTTAGCGGGAATTCGAGGAGTGATGTTGCGTTTTTATTTGTAAACTGCGTTGTACCTATGCTGTTTCATTTAGATAGATAATTATCATGGGTTCATATGCATTATTCAGCCGAGGTACAATTATGGCAACTTTATTAGGAAGTGGATTTTAAATTGCAATGACAATTCGTGTAAATGGTGATCTGCCGTGATATAAGTTAAGTAAGTATTAAAATACCGAATATGCCGATTATCCGTACTTTCATAATACACTTTGTGTGCGACACATTTAGTAGGTATCAGATCACCCCGACGTAGTAGCAGGTACAAGCTAGTCGGTCTATGAACAATTCATGATTTCAGGCAACAGTACAGCCCACCTTCATATTACTCAACTTACGAAAGAAGTCTCACCGTTTACAAGGTACTTTTGCAGTTGCCATTCGGACAGCATGTGAACCAGTTCGGATTGGGAAGGTAATTTCATGGAATGTTTACCAATAATCGACCGGAATCTACTTTTAAGAAAGATATAAGTAACGACAAAAACACAGAAAGGGTTACATACCTCGCATTAAAACATTTTTAATATCGTTTTAGATTGTTGCAAAAAAACATTATATTAGATGCGTACGCTCTACATGACGGGCCCTACTTTTACACGCGAAGACAGGATTTCCATAAAGTCAATGCTCGACAGGTAAGTAAGTTCCAATATCTGGATGACGGGTTGTCCACTTCCCTCAACGATGGTTGAGGAGGACAACGGCTGGCATTCACGTCATACTTGTGAATAGGTGCTGCTTGTGGGGGCTGGTCATCTCAAGCTACGCATTTAGTTATAAGTAGAACTACTAAATTTTTAATTATGTTAATTTTATCGACATTTGTGCATTGGAACTGTGTCCATGAGCTTATGTTTCTTAAGCGATTTATTTTTGTACTCTTAAAATAGGATTATATTTTTTTGAAAAGAATAATTACTGAGTTTCTTGCCAGGTTCTTCTCAGTAAAAGCAACCTTCCGAACTTGGCGGTAGCATGTATAATCTTGTAAATTATGTCATTCTGACGATTTGAAAGTGCTTTGTAAAAAGTCTAATCGAATAAAGACATTTTTGACTTTGATTTTGACTTTGAATAATTTACATTAAAATTACAAACTGTTTTGCCACTCCCACAGACAACTCAAATAACTCAATTAGGTATCTACGTATCTGTGTCATGGTACTCCATGTCAATTGCATTTTGATGGGGGCCTACCATCATCGGCTTAAGCAGAGCCTATGAAGAACTTCTGAGCTTTGACGTATCATTTTGGTACCGTAAAATTAAACTTCAAAACTAAGAAGTTCTTAATACGCGCTGATTAATAGATCATAGTTGGCCCCCCTGTTCCCTTTAACTTATCCAGTAACACACACAATCTGAAATCTAACCTTAAAATAAACTCATTGTGTTATGTAAGTAAACATTACGATTACGATTTCGCCTCCAGGTCGTTACGGCCACAGAGTCTGACGGAGAGCTATTTGTTAATCGCTTGTCGTTTTAACTTGTTTCCTTTGCAATCTTTGCAGATATTATTTAACCACTGGGTTGGACTGCTTAACCTATTCAGGATGCAACCTTTAAATTTAATACATGAATACCTCGGGTCTAAGGTGTATACATAAGTACCTACCTACGTTTTAAGTCGCTGTGTGCAGAATGATTAGCCGTAATAAAATATGACGATTTCTGCAAACGTTGACGACTTATAAAACACAAATAGCTATTTATTGCAAACTACAGGCATTATAACTAAACGCCTCCATTGTTTAATTACAGATAGCGTTTTATTTTGCATTTTTTCAATACTATATCCCATTTCTGCTAATACCTGCATGTCTTGGAGTTTATTCTTTGGTATACGCTAAAAATGACGATGCATATACAGAAGCGACGTGAGTTTAAGGATTGTTGCACATTTTCTTGTACAAAATAATAACACTTGCTTGCAAACAATATTGCCTTAAATATGTAATAGCTAAGTATAGGTAGGTGATGATCTGTTTGTTTTAGCGAGGACTTGTGCAAAAGAGAGGAAATGGTTTGTCCTTTATGTCTCAGTTTCTATGTCTGTCCATTTAGGAAAGCAAAGACATTTTGTGACCAAGCAAAAATAGTTGATATACTGGACCACAGTGCAATTATTCCATATTGCGCAATTATAGTACTTTGGGGTGAGTATACTATACATGATGTTGATAGGTTATGTTCTACGGAAGTATCACCGGTGTATGTGTTCGTGGTACCTGGCGGTGGACTGTCCTGGGGGACCACGGACAAGTACTGAGAGTTAGAACCGAGGCCCAAGAAAATAAACAGTGCTCCCCGTTGATGTGGGATCATAGAATTTTAAAAGAAGATAATTGTTGTGCCGTAAAAAACAGCACAAGAAAATATTTTATTAAATACCTATCACAATTTCGCAATTATTATTTACATTTGCAGGTTCACTGTTTGTGGTATTATGGAAACGCAGGGAAAGGTACTGGGTTTGGTTTTGGGAGTTGAGTCATGTTGAGAAGCTACAATCAATGAGGTAAAACTGTACTTTTAAGGAATGTAGGATGATATGGTTTAGTAAGGTAAGTATAATGTGTTTTGATCATGCGTGAGTTTGTCCATCGAATGAAATTGCAAAGCTGGTTTCAAAATATTATTTTAGATAATTTTTTTGAAGTTCTTTAGATTTCGTCATTATTTTTTTTAGCATGGTATATAATACATACCCTCCCGTCTACACAGACATCAACCCTCATATGTCTGTTAAAATTGGACATAGGCATAATTGATTATTGCGGAACTGGACATTTACGATATAGATGTTTATTGTTCACATAAATGAACGTACCAGACTAATTTATTGGCACGTCGGTGATTCATGTATAAATAAATAAGTATAATATTGCAGGCCTCAATTCAAAATTGACTACAACAAATCAAATAGATCGTCAAGAACGGGAATTTGGATGAATTATAATAGTGGAATCCTTTTGTTGATCAGCGTTGCTTTCGGCATAGCTATGACATGCCTTATGGTAAAACATACCAACTTTTATTAGTCGACTTGAGACAAAACAGTTTATAGGATCATAGGTGCGAGATCTCTGCATACCATTATCTTCTGTAGTTTTACATTGATAAAAATAAATTCTCATCAAAAGTGAGACTCGCTCCATATCAATTTTATTCTGCACAACGGATCCTGTTTTACCCTAAGTATAAGTTTGTAAATGTTCACACGTTCTCGCTTGACCTTGCGTTTTACCGTGGCTCAAAATGTGTTGATCCGCCCGAAAATGTATCATATAAGTTTGCCACCTTTTTATGCTATGCATCTATGCTCACTAGCGTCCGCCCATTATATGTAGGTGTGAGAAATTGTTGCAATAGATTATGAAAGCGGTGCTAAATTCGTAATAAGGGGATGTCTATCCTACCCCCTAGTCAGATTATGAACATTCCAAACATATTTCCAGTTTTTATCATTACTGATAGAAAATCATGGATCAATTTTTTTTCTAGGCATACGGAGCGATATTATATACTGTTTATGTAATAATATATAAGTATACTAATATACTTGCACCTAATAAATATGTTATGCAAAAAATCTACGCCCAAAGCTCCCTTAAAAAATCATTAAGAAATATGAGATACACAGCACTGACGATTGTAGCATTGATTAACGTTATTGGATTGTCTGTGTTTGAAAAGGTACGTGTATATAAATTACTTATGAGGAGGTAAGGCCACTGTATTTGAAAACAGCTAGACCGATGGATGGATGACTTAAAAGTACCTATTGAATACTTAACATTGCGCACTTATCAATAAGCCACAGAGAAGTGTGAATAAAAAATCCCTTAGTTTGAAGTCGGTTTACCGTTTTTCATAAAAAACGATTGTGGTGATTACCGAAAGCTAAGGCCAATATTCGATCGAAATGATTGTATCCTATGTAAAATATTATATTTTACTCAATGTAAACTCATATTCGGTAATTATTAATTGCTTATTATTTTCATAACTGATTTAACTGACTATGAAAACGCATTTACTGTACAAACACAAGATTGTACTTGATTGTATATGCGTTTAGTCGCGATGACCGAGCTACATCTAAA